>JAHLJS010000007.1:12109113-13372863 GCA_038502445.1 Eremochloa ophiuroides | reverse complement strand
CAGCTACATCATTGGAGACCCAAACTCAAAATGGATCTTCGATAGTAGCCTCCAACAGAATACCTATATAAAATACTCATTTTGTATTTTAGGAGATGCATAACCTAAATTTGAGTATCCTCTATTCTCGAAACTTATTTGCAGAGAGATTTCCCTTTGGGTATCGTTGTTGGAGAAAACTAAAAATGGGTATTGAATTTATTCACTATAGCGCAACTTAAATATAAAATATGTGTTGTATTTTAGGTGTTAATTATTGGAGATAGTGCGACGAAGCAGTGTGGCGTAGGGAAGGTTGTGGGTTGCCAATGCAAGGGAAGGGAGGGGAAGAAAATAATGGTGGGTGCGAACTAGGGTGAGTCAGCATGTGTGTGCAGTTGTGGAGTTGACAAGTCGGCCCGGCATGAGATAAATGATTTGATGTTTTAATGTTTGAGCAGTGAGACTGCTTCATACCAATGATATATAGGCTTCTCCTAGTACATGTGAATTTAGTAGCAAAATTTTATATTAAATTTTGAATGGTAAAACATTAAAAGAAGCCCACTTCAATAAAAAAAGTCTAAAATTACAGTTGTGTTTGCTAGCTGCTTAGGTGGCACAAACAACCAGAAACTTACCCATCCACGAGAGTCAAATTGGCTCTCTCACACTAGCAAGGGAAAATCTTAACGGCACAAAAATTGAGGTATCCTTGTCAGCTCATTGAACAATCAATCTGCTGCAAATCCATACTTGGCAAGGCTATACAGTACTGAGCAAAGGTAGCAACTACCAAGCAACCCCCAGATGTGGCTAGCTTGGGCAGCGCATGCCATTGCCATCCATATTTATTTGTTTAAAAAGAAGCGCTGATTTTGATTAATACTGATTTGTTCAGAATGGAAAATATTGTTTTATGTCTGAAAAAAGACAAAATAAAACAATCCAACAAGGCTGCAGCGGATGCATAGACAAAGGCTAAACTAGTATGAGAAAATGATTACACCTAGGGATGAGAAGGCTTGCACACGACGCATGCTTGTTGTAATTATTGGGACCAGACGAGATCAGCGACGTGAGCAGGGCGATGTAATGACACAAAGAAGAGGACAAGCGGAAGAAGACAAGCTAGGGTAGTTGATAGACAAAGGCCAAACTAGTTAGCCTTTCAGTCTAGTGGAGCAAAGATGGAGGGTGGTTGGTGAAGACACGGAGAATAAAGGGAGAGTGTGTGTTCTGTATTGGTTTTAGGATAGGGTTTCACCTAGTTGCTTCTTTTTTATTCTAACCAATTTTGAAAGGGTTTTACAATTTAATACTGATTTGCACCGCCGCAGGTTGATAACGAACACAATAGAATTTGCAAGACTGATTTTTTTTAATTCGTTTTTGACCATATCTATACTTAATATGATCTATCTTTATGTTAGTTTGCCTAATTTTGTACTTGAATTTGATCTGTCTGTACTTAATTCGTTTTTTACAGTCTGCATAACAATATAAGGAACCAAAATGTATCCCAAGTCTATAAACAAAATATTAACACCTATTACACAAAAAATAAGAAAAAATATTTTATAAACGATGCTAATTTGATGGTAATATGATGTCATAAACAATAGTGATGGGAATTTAAATTGAAAAGACAAAAAAAGAAATTTTAGTGATTTTCACTTAAGGCAAAAACACAGGATGTTACACTAAATTAGCTAGTCTTGTAGCTATAGATGATGTATGTCTTGTATTCTCTCTGTTCCAAATTATAAGTCATTTTAACTTTTTAGGAGAGTCAAAACATGGAGAGAGTATCTAGGAATGAAGTCATTGGTCATGGACTCATGGTCTAGTCCTGAAAAGCAAATGATATTAGGCCAGTCTTAGTTGAGAGAAGTTTCATGGCGTTGTTTCAAAGATGGACATGTCATCTAGAATGAAATAAAACGTGGATGAAATGCCCACTCTCAATGCAAAAATTTGTTATGTAGCTTCATTAGCATTAAATTTTATGATTCATAAAGAGTTGGTAATCGTGTAAAGAAAGTTTCATCTAGATATGCTTATGTGACAGCCTATTTAATGCAAATGAAACTCATTGAAACTCATAGTGATACTAGCCTTAGAATACACCACCTATATATTCAACGAGATTAGTACTATTTTGTACAATGAATGTAAATGCGATCTCAGATTATGTTGTGCACAAACTTTCAGGCTGGTCCTACAACAAAGGTGAGCCACTATTGATCTACGAGTACATGACCAACGGTAGCTTGGATCAGCATCTCTTCCGAAGGGGCAGCACCAGCAGGCAGCAGCAAGAAGACGACACAAGTCTTTGGCAATGGCACACCCGGTACAGCATCGCCAGGGACATAGCTACGGGTCTGCACTATGTTCATCATGAGCACGAGCCCATGGTGCTGCACCGTGACATCAAGGCCAGCAACATCATGCTCGACTCGGCCTTCCGTGCTCGGCTCGGCGACTTTGGCATTGCCTGCACGGTGGCTGTCAACAGGAGCTCCGTCACCGGCGTTGCTGGCACGTTCGGCTACATAGGGCCAGACTACGCGATGAGGCACAAGGCCACGCGCCAGACTGACATCTATGCATTTGGGGTGCTCATTCTGGAGATCGTCACCGGCAAGAAGAACGCGGATGTCGTGCCTGACGACGACCACATCACGGACTGGGTGTGGCGCCTTCACCGGGAAGGGAAGCTGCTTGAGGCTGCGCACGGCGTGCTCTTCGCGGACGACCATCAGCTGGACCTGGACGATGACGTTGTAGACGAGGCGAGACGTCTGCTGCTGCTTGGACTGGCGTGCACGAACCCCAACCCATCCGATCGCCCAAGCATGGTGGAGGTGGTGCAGGTGCTCACCAAGTCGGCGCCGGCGCCGGACGTGCCCCTTGAGAGGCCACCGTTCGTGTGGCCACCCATGGATTGGCGTTCACGAAACTCAGTGTACAGCACGGCGGTGAGCGGCTGGGACGGCAGCTCTGCTACTGATAGCACAGTCGAGCTGGGGCAGATCATCGGCCAGGAATCTGGAACGGAGTAGCATGTCGCTGCTGCGTGTTTCAGCAAATTAGATTAGATCGATGCTCATTATTACACGTGCAAATTATTCATGTTTTCAACTCCATCGATAAACAGAGTTTGTGATGCTTGCATCACATTGTTTTTTTTTCTTCTTTTTTTCCACAACGGCCAAGCCGAATTTCATTACCATGGTAACGAAATTACACAGAATCCATCCAAAACAGCGTTCCCCGCGCGTCCAAAATGCCCAAGCAAAAAACCAAGAGCAGAGAGGGCTCCTCCCTTCTAACCCCAAAACACCTGTGTTCCTCGACCTACCCAATCCAGAGAACTTAATTCCAAAAGCAAAGAAAAGACAGGTACGGCCAGCGTAACACCATCGCCTTATTACACGTGAAAGGCCAATCATCAACAGCATGCAAGCTGCCAGGGAAAAGGAAAACTCTCCTCGAGCACCAGCTTCCAAGTCTTTGTGCTTCAGATGATCGCCAGGTACTTGTCGGCAGCCTTCGGTTGCTCGTTCTGGTGGAAATGCAGCGCCACTTGCTTGATTACTTCTGCGCCTTGTTCCATCTGAGATGAAATTGCGTCCTTTTGAAGACCTGCCCAGTAAAATATTGTAGCACATATCAGACAGATTAATTCCGTGGGAGATTTGATCCTTTTCCCGTCAAAGCACACACGATTTCTTGTTTTCCAAACTGTCCAGCAAACAGCTGCCAAACCAGTAAAATAAACCTGTCCACCTCCCGGTAAACACCAATGAATCCAGTGCCAGAAATTAGTGAAATTATTTGGTCGGACAGTTACTCCGAAGCAATGAGCTAGAATGCTCCACACATACTTCATTATGGGACATTCAAACATCAGGTGGATGATGGTTTCATTTTCATGACAAAAGGCGCATGCAGGGCTACCTTGCCATTTTCTTTTAATCAGATTGTCTTTGGATAAAATAGCATTTTGTAGCATTAACCACATAAAGATTTTGACCTTTAAAGGAATCTTGGCCTCCCAGATATGCCTGTTACTCATATTTTCACTATCAACAAACAAGTGAGAGTAAACTGATTTGACAATGAACCTTCCAGATTTTCCCCATTTCCAGCTCACACTATCAGATTGATCATTAGTTTTGTGCCTGAATAGAATATTGCACATTTCTCAGAGTTGATTTTGCAAATCCTCAGACAACCACCTCCTAAAGGGAAGCCTCCAGTTCTTACTGCACACAGTAAAGACAGAGCAATGCTGATCAAAACAAATATCACACAAGTTGGGGAATTTTTCTTTCAGCGACATTGGCCCACACCAAGTATGATGCCAGAAATCAGTACTTTTTCCATTACCCAGTTTCTTCACTTTCCCTTTAAGATAAATATGTTTCACTTTGATTAAATCATTCCATACAGGTGAATTAGATGTTTTTTGATTGATTTGAGTCACTCTTTTGTTTACCATATATTTCTGCTTGACAATGTCTTGCCATATTTCATTTTCTGCTTCTAATTTCCACCACCACTTGCAAAGCAGGCTCATATTCATTTTTCTCAAATCTTTAATTCCTAGCCCTCCTTTTTCTTTTGGTTTAGCTATATTTTTCCACTTAATCAAATGATATTTTTTCTTCGTACCTCTCCCTTGCCAAAAAAAACTCCTCCTAACCTTATCAATTTTCTCAATCACCGAAATCGGGAGCAAATACATAGACATAGCATAAATTGGCATGCTGCTGAGACAGGAATTTAACAAGATAGTTCTCCCTCCCAAAGATAAAACACTACCTTGCCAGCCGTCAAGCCTTTTCATAATTTTTTCACGTAAAGTTTGCCAATCTGAAACACGCAATCTGGCTCCTGTCACAGGAACACCCAAGTACTTTATAGGCCAATTACCCGTAGAACAATTAAAGGTTTCAGCATATTCAACAGCTTTATTGTCATCATGGCTGATCATGATAACTTCACTTTTTCCAAAATTAATCTTGAGTCCCGACATTGCCTCATACAAATAAAGCAAAAACTTCAAGTGGGTAGCTTGCTGTTTGTCATCTTGAATGCACAGAATTGTGTCATCCGCATATTGTAAAATAGCAACTCCATTTTCAACATATTCAGGCACAAGGCCGACAGTTAGCTTACTTTTTTGAGCATTAGTGATCATTTTAGCTAACGTATCAGCCACAATATTGAATAAGAATGGCGATAAAGGGTCACCTTGCCTAACACCTTTACCAGTGGTAAAATTAGGGCCAATATTATTATTGACTTTAACACTCAAAGTTCCAGAAGTGACAATTGATCTCACCCAATTACACCAAAGTGGGTCAAACCCTCTTTGTTCTATACAATTGAACAAAAAATCCTAATTAATTTTGTCATACGCTTTCTCAAAATCAAGCTTGAGAATTATACCATCCTTTTTCTTGTGTTTTGTGTCATGCAGTATTTCATGCAAAGCAACCACCCCCATCCATGATATTTCTCTCTTTAATAAAACCAGATTGGCAGCGATTGATAATTTTCCCCATTACCTTCTCAAGTTTTAACATGAGTGTTTTCGTAAATATTTTGAAAATCACATTCAAAAGACAAATTGGCCTGTATTGCTGAATCCTATTAGCATCCTTGATTTTCGGTAATAGAGTAATTACCCCATAATTGAATCTGCCTATATCCAACTTGTTTTGGTGAAAATCCTCAAAGAGGCTCACCAATTCATTTTTGATAATGTTCCAGCAACTCTGATAAAATTCAATGGGTAAATGATCAGGCCCAGGTGCTGTATTTTTTTTCCATAGAGAAAATAGCCATTTTGATTTCATCTACTGAAAAGGATTTGATTAAATCTCTATTTTCCTCATTTGAAATCTTCTCTCTAGGATCCCAACATAATGGGTCTAACTGGATAATATTATCACTAGAAGGCCCAAATAAATGTTTATAATATTGAGTCACGTGCTCAGATATTTGCTCCTCCCCCTCGATGACTCCATTTTCACCTTGCAAACAGAAAATTGTATTTTTTTTCCTCTTTTTTTTTTTTGCCATTAGCGATTCTATGGAAATATGCAGTGTTATTATCTCCTTTTAAAAGCCAATTAGAATTAGTCTCTTGTGCCAATAACTTTCTTCTTCTTCTACGAACTTGATAAGCTCTTTTTGGATAAGCATCACATTGTTTTGCGGCTGTAATTTTGTCAATACTCCTCTTTCGGTAATAAGCAGGTGAAGTTGTACTGTTGTTGTGGAGATGTGTTTCCCGCATCTGCTCCTTCTTTTCTCTCTTCCCACTGTGATGCTCTACCATCGCCACCAGGACTGTGTCAGCAGCCGTCGTCCAGAGAACGCGGTCACCAACGAGCCGGGCGTGATCACCACTGAGCCGAACCCGGACGAGCCGGAACGCACCAGGAGAAACGGTCGCCCCGATGTGCGCATGAGTGGACCCAAATGGGTGTGACGCCGAGGCTAGCACAGCTACGGCTGTGGGTGCCACACCAGGCCGATGCCTTGTAAAAGGAGAGCACCTGCGGTGAGAGAGGGTAACAAGAATTATGTCAACCAAACCCAACTAAGCTACTCCCGGTTACGTTCTTCCCCTTGCTATCTCCAATTCCCCCACTACCTACCAATTCCTTCCTAATTCTGTGAATTCCGATCCGCTGCTATCAATTGGTATCAGAGACAGCTTCTAGATTGCTCACACCTTCCTTGTTCGATTCACAAATTGCCTTGGTTGGATCTTCTCGGTGCCGATCTATGATTAGCGCCTGAAAACCTGTAATTCCCTGGTGCCGTGAGCGAACAATCGAAATTGCGATCTGAATTCCTCCAATCCTCTGCCCCCTAAACCACCAATATCCATCCACTACACCCGCAAACCCAAATCCACTCCAGCCATGAATCCCGACATGCCGCTTCTGCTGCAAGAGATCCAGCAATTGTCCGCCGGCCAGAGTACGATGCAGAAGCAGATCTCCGAGGTGAACGCTCTGCTAGAGCGCCGCTTGGAGGAGATCGATTCACATCTCTATCGCCGATTCAAGGAGGTCAACATCACGACCGAGCAACGCATCATCGATTCTGAACTCCGTCAGGATGGGCGTCTTCAGGCCATCGAGCAGGGTTCCGCCCTCGCATCGGTGCTCGAGACCGCATCTGTTCATTTGGAGCCGGCGCTTCTTCCTGAACCACCGATCCAGGTGGAGCAGCACGTTGCGCACACATCTGTTGGCTATATGGCTGCTCGGCCCGACGAGCACTGCATCGAATCGCCTCACCGGGAGAATGAGCCGGGGGTTGTCACCACCCTCACTCATTCCCCGGTCACGGGTACGCATGATTTCAACCATACATCTCTTAAGGTTCATGGTACCGCTTATGATTTGATCCAGTCTCGCAATAGACCACCTGAACACCACACTCACTCTATCGGCAAATTTCCCAAATTACACTTCCCTTCGTTTGACGGCACTGATTTGAAATATTGGATATCATGTGCTGAAGACCACTTTGCTATGTACTCTGTCGACCCCGCTGTATGGATCCAGTGCTCCCGCATGCAATTCACTGGGCCAGCCAAGCAATGGATCCAATCAATGACCACCCAACTCAAATCCATGTTATGGTCTTCCTTTTGTGCTGCCTTGCACACTAGGTTCGATAGAGATCAACATGAGTTTCTTCTCCGCCAGTTCAATCGCATTCGCCAAACATCTTTTGTGTTTGACTATGTCCATCATTTTTCTGAACTGGTCAACCAACTCACAGCCTATGATCCAACTCACTGGTGTACACCACTCGTTTCTTGGATGGTTTATTGCCTGGCATTCGTGCTGTATTGCTTGTTCAACGCCCTGCTTCGCTCGATACTGCGTATACACTTGCTCTTTTGTAGGAGGAGGCCATTGAACCCGCTCGGCATCGTGAACCACGCAATTGGGTTCCACGCGCTGATCGGCCCTTACCAGCTGCACCTGACAAGCCACAACCCCAGGGCAAGTCGATCGACAAGAAATTGGCTGATCTCAAGGTGTATCGCCATTCGCATGGTCTTTGTGATCATTGCGGCAAGAAGTGGAGTCATGATCACAAGTGTGCTGCTCAAGTTGGCCTGAATGTGCTAGATGAGCTGTATGCTCTTTTCTTTGATGATGCCACTGTAGCTGAACTGACAATAGATGATACTATAGAGTTGCAAACTGATGAAACCTGCTGTTGCCTCACTACTGCTTCAACACCAACCATGGGGGCTCAAACATTGCGGTTCCATGGGCTTTGTCAGACTCAACCAGTCCTCATTCTCCTGGATTCAGGCAGTACTTCGTCTTTCATTAGCGAACAGTTGGTCACGCAGTTAGCCATCCCGGCTGTGCAGTTTCCACCTCTATCTATTCACATGGCGAATGGCGAGATTATACACTCTGTTGCCAGCGTACCAGAGGCACAGTTGTCTATTCAGCAGCACACCTTTACTCATTTCCTCTGCGTGTTACCACTTCCCCACTATGACATCATCCTCGGCATGGATTGGCTTCAGATGTTCAGTCCAATGCGAGTGGATTGGTTGAACCGCTGGCTCAATATTCCTCACAAGGGTTCCTCCATATGTCTCTACGGCGTTGCCCCACCCTCTGACTCCCAGGCTGTCGATCTGCTCGTTCAACTTGTCAGTCTTACTTCAGTGCCCTTGTTACCTGACAAAGAGATACATCCAGAAATCGGTGCTTTACTGAAGGAATTTCCACACGTCATTGAACCACTGTCTCAGCTTCCTCCCAGGCGAGCTTGTGATCATCGGATTCCTTTGGTTGATGGAGCTCAGCCAGTCTCCGTGTGTCCTTACCGGTACCCTCCTATCCTCAAAGATGAAATTGAAAAGCAAGTTGATGAGATGCTTCAGTAGGGTATCATTCAGCCCAGTTCGTCTCCATTCAACTCTCCTGTACTGTTGGTTCATAAGAAGGACAGATCCTGGCGTTTTTGCGTTGACTATCAATATCTAAATGCTCTCACAGTCAAGACAGCCTTTCCAATACCTGTGTTCAAGCAGTTGAGGGATGAATTGTCAGGAGCTCGCTACTTTTCTACACTGGACCTTCTCTCTGGTTACCACCAGATTTGGCTATAGGAAGGAGAAGAACCGAAAACTACTTTTTCGACCCACGTCGACCATTACGAGTTCTGCGTGGTTGCATTTGGTCTCTCGGGGGCTCCTGCTACTTTTCAATGTGCAATGAACACTACACTGAAGCCTCTCCTTCGCCAGTGTGCTATTGTATTTTTTGACGGCATTCTCATCTACAGCCGTTCTTTTGAGGACCATTTGCTCCATATTCGTCAGGTGCTAACTCTGTTGGCTAATGACCAGTGGCATATTGAGCTCTCCAAATGTACCTTTGCGCAGACAACAATCGCCTATCTCGGGCAAGTGATCAGTGAGACTGGTATGGCTACCGATCCCTCTAAGAATAAGATTGAAGCAGTGGTATCGTGGCCTACACCTACTAACGTCAAGGCTTTGCGCAGCTTCTTGGGGTTTGCTGGATATTACAGGCGTTTTGTCCGCATCTATGCTATCATTGCTCAACCTCTTACTGGATTACTGAAGAAACATGCCCTGTTTGTTTGGTCAGCCAAACATGCCACAACTTTTCAGACATTGAAACAGTGCCTCAGTTCAGCACCCATATTGGCCTAAGTTTTGCATTGAGACAGATGCTTCCAAATTGGATGTTGGTGCTGTCTTGCTTCAAGACAGTAGACCTCTGGCATTTCTCAACCATGCTCTCGTGCCAAAGAACCAAGGATTGTCAGCCTATGAAAAAGAGTATATGGCCATTCTCATTGCCGTCGAACATTGGCGATCTTATTTACAGTTGGGCGAATTCTTAATCTTCATAGACCAGAAAAGTCTCTGCCATTTAATGGATCAACAGCTGAATACTCCATGGCAACAAAAAGTGTTTACCAGCCTACTTGGACTCCAGTATCAAATCATTTACAAGCCATGTTCAGATAACCGCGCGTGTTGCGGATGCTCTCTCGCGACGTGGCCAACCTGAAGAAGTGTCCGCCATTTCCGGACCGGTGCCACTGTGGCTCGAGGAGATCAAGGCCAGTTACTCTCAGGATTCCAAGGCCCAGGCGTTGCTGACCAAACTATCTGTGTCGGCTGATGCTGACCCCAACTATGTGCTCCAACAAGGTCTCTTGCGATACAAAGGACGCATTTGGGTTGGCCCAGATGTCTCCCTTCAGCAAAAAATCATTGAAGCTTGCCACTCCTCGCCAATTGGTGGCCACTCAGGATTTCCAGCAACATATCATATGATCAAGGCCTTGTTTGTCTAGGTCGGTCTCAAATCCATGGTTAACAAGTTCGTCATAGGGTGCCCGACCTGTCAGCAGGCAAAACCTGATCATGCCAAGTATCCCGGGTTGCTTCAACCTCTTCCCGTGCCTACCATGGTATGGGAAAGCATTTCAATGGACTTTATCGAGGGCTTGCCGACCTCTGGAGGAAAGAACTGCATCTTGGTGATAGTAGACCGTTTCTCCAAATACAGTCACTTCATCGCCATGGCTCACCCATTTACAGCCCTTACAGTGGCCAAGGTGTTTCTTGATAACGTCTACAGACTGCATGGCTTGCCCACTTCTATTGTGTCCGACCGTGACTGAATGTTCACCAGCCAACTCTGGCAGGAACTCCTCCGTCTTGCAGGTGTTCACTTGAAGATGTCCAATGCCTACCATCCTCAAATAGACGGCCAAACAGAGCGGGTGAATCAGTGCTTGAAGACGTTCCTCCGCTATTTTGTCAGTGCATCGCCTTCCAAGTGGATTGACTGGCTCTACCTCGCCGAATACTGGTACAACACCACTTGGCATTCATCCTTGGGGTATTCACCGTTTTATGTTCTCTATGGCCAGCAGCCTCGCCGTTTTGGTCTGTCGGAGTTGGATGCCCTCATGTCAGTACCTCTCAATGATTGGCTTCAAGAGAAGGCAGTCATGTCATCCTAGCGTATATATATCTGCTGCTGCTACCGGCCGGAGATCATCTCATCATCGCCTCTTCATTTCATCTCTCTGCTCACAAGAGGCGCTTCTCGATAGTGTGCGTGCGTCTCCCTACGTCTTGGATTCCGGTCGCCATCATCCATGGCGATCCTGGTCGCCCGCGTGCACCTCAAGGTGGCACACGCGGCTCTCCCGGCGCTGCTGCCGACCCCGCCCAAGTGGAAGAAGCTGCTGCTGCTCCCGACGCCGTGCGTCGCCGCCATCCTCCCAGCAAAGCAGCTCGCCAAGCCCAGCCGTGCCGACTCCGACGAGAGGTGGGATGCACACAAGTCCAAGCCGCCGGCCAGCAACACGGAATCTTCTGCCTCATCAGACCCACGTTCCGCCGTCGAGAGCGTCAAGTACGGCGCGGGACGCGGATCCTCCCGCATGAGCGCGACGTCGCCGCCGGCGCCGCCCAAGCCTGGCCGGGCCGACTCTGCTGAGCGATGGGACGTGCACAAGAAGGCGGCGATCCCAGCTTTGTCGTCGACGTCAGTCACGTCTTCCATCCTCGTCAGCAGCAGCACGTGCACACGATCAGCCGCACGTCATCCGCCGAGCGCTGGGACGTGCACAAGAAGCGATGCCCGCCGCAGCCGCAGGCCGAGGTGCTTCACGACGGCGAGAGCAGCATGCTTCGCCACCGCCGCGCCGGAATGCAGCATGCTTCCCATGCCAACAGCGTTCTTAGTTCTCATTGCATAGCACTGCAGGGCTGTACTGCAAGTTTGATCATGTATTAGGGGCGTGCTACTCCGACTAATGACGCTGTTTTAGATGATGAAGGTGTACCAATACTGTACACAGCTTGTGGTGCCAGAATTTGAATGCTTTATGTGTTTTCGTAGGTCTTAGTTTCATCTGAATTTGGTGCCTTTTGGAAGCCCAAACTGTAAATGGATGCATCCATCTGCAAGTGTCATATTGAATTCTTGATTAATTATGTTTCAATTTCAGCAGTCCTCTCGTGTGTCGCGTTCAAAATGAATTACGCGTGTCTTTGCCAACTCAAAGAGGAATATTTTCCCAATTACTGAAGTAGAGAGATGGGGGTGGATCATCCATGGAGCGAACTGCATCCGCTCCGCTGATCCATATAGCAAGTGGTGAAGTACCGATTAATCCATTTTTCTAGAGTTGCTTTGCTGCCCATGCCCCAATGAGTGTCATGGATCGATCCATGTCTCGTTGCTTTCTGCTAATAACATCAAGGTCGTTCGCATGACTCTGATTGCCATGTTCCTGTGTGTTGGGTGCCTGACGCCTGTGTCTCTGTACTCTGTTTCCTCATCCAAAGCCCTACTAGCAGCAGCCGACACATTCATAGTAGAGGTCTTCGCGCTAATAGAGCACGTATATATATATATTTAAAAAAAGTCTTTCCATGTACTGATTTTTTTGTTTACGTTACAATGTTACTGCTTTTTGGTACAACTGTACAAGTATAATATAATCATCACTTTTATAGAAACAAATAATGAATGTTGAATTCAGGCAGTCGTAGCCTAAGTACAACAATACTCAACCAGAAATTTAAGCAACACTTTTCAAATTTAGACCGAAGGAAGACGCACACGTCACATGTAAGCACCACAGAATTTTGGTGAACTGTACAATTATAACATGATCAAGTTTTAGTGCAACAAATTATGGAGCGTAACTGGCATGAAAATCTAGATGGTAGCATGCAGATCAGGATTATTGGTATTGGTATTGATAGAATTAAGTGACATGAACAAGCTCTTGATTTTAGATGATTTAAAAAAAATTCAAAACTAGTTTCATAAGTTCTCCGGCTGATAGAATTAAGTGACATGAACAAGCTCTGGATTTTAGATGATTAAAAAAATCAAAACTAGTTTCATAAGCTCTCGGGCTAAAATAAATTTTGAACCTGTAATTGGCCTTACACCTGAAATTCTGTAGAGTGCGTTCAGAACTTCAGAGAACAGAAGTTCTGCCGAGTCATCCACCTGAATCATTAGCGATCAGCCGCAGTGAGTAATTATCGCACACACACAGAGGCTCATACATTAAGTGCAACTTTACATTACCTCTTTTGCTTCTTTTTCTCCCCATTCCTGATGCTCAGAAGTAAAATCAAGTTTTGCTGGTGGTAAATACACAGAGTGGACCTTATTTGATGCATATCGGAAGCAAACAACCATTTCACCAAAGCGGACAACCATTTCCTATACAATGTACCCGTAAAAGCGAAGACAATCCCTGTGAAGTGAATGACCACAGCTAGTCATCCGATTTCCCAATCTTAGAACCCACTAAAAAAAGTCACACCCGAGATACGCACTTGCCTTTCCTTTTGTAAATTACCGTACTAATTAGCTCAATGCATCAGATCCCTAAATAACTATCACATACTCCCTCTGTATAGGAAAAAGATGACGTGTAGAACAACGACACAGTCTTTAACACATGACTTTGATTTAATATTTCTATAAAAAAATTTATTGAAAAGTGATATATGTATACTTTTATGAAAATATATTTGAAAACAAATCTATTTATATAGTTTTCATATTTTTAAATTCAATAATTTGAAAATTGTTCATAATTTATATTTCCAATGTTTGACAAGACCTTTTCTAAAACGTCATCTTTTTTCTATACGGAGGGAGTAAGCAATGATAGCAGCAACGGTCCTCCTCATCCCAGTAAGGCCATCCTCAATAGTTAAGCCAACTAACTAGCTCATAGTTTGCCACCTCAGATAAGAGATAACACATTAAAAGCTAGCTTTCCTGTATGCTATCTCTTAAGTTGGCTTATGGTGATTTAATACAAGCGTGCTTTTGCCAAAAGTAAGGATCAGCTACAGACCCATCTCTGTAGTCCTGGGTGTGCAAACGTTTTTACAAGGCCATCTCAAAAAATTGAAATATACTAGAATATAATATGATAATTAAAAATGACACAATTACTAGCAAATACTCATAGTATTATCTCTGAGATTCTGACCAAATTGTGGATAACAATGAGCTTCTGAAAACGCTCAAAAGTACAGTCATGATCCTAAATGAACCAGCAAACAAGATAGATGAAAGACCTCACACATGGGTGTTTTTTCCAAATATTAATTTAGCAAAATGATTACATCCACGCATCTATCATCCATGACACAAAACATAGAGAAGCGCTAGCTGCAATGGTTGTCGAAGAAACACCGAAGTTCCTATGCTACCACCTGATTGCTCGCATAATCAAATAAAAAATTGCTCGCATACCAATGAAGCGTGTAAATGTGGAAGACTAAAAACGGCCATGAACCATTGCCATTATTCCTTATGCCTTGTAGTAAGACTTAACTGCTCACTTAACAATCCAGTCCACCCTGAGACATCAGTTAGTGACATACCTAACTAAAAGTAAAAGATGAGCATGTATGGGACCATGTACTACATGAACAAAAACTTGACGAGCTGGCATATCCTTGAACAGAATTATTGCATATTTTATATTACAATTCAACATCGCATCCGTGGCACCGGATATAGTTGTGATAAAGCTAATTGCACATTCCGCTCTCTCACTCTGGGCAACTCATCGACCGGCCCACCTTGCCGCCGACGTAGAGGTGGTTGCCGCATGCTTCGGCGAGCGGGCCTGGGAGGCTGGGATCTCGGAGTATTGCGGAATCGGCATCGAGCGGACGGGGCGGGCGTGGGCCTGTGAAGGACCGGATAGGCGCATCTTCGCAAATCTTTCAAACAAGCCAATCTACTTCTTAGAGATGCGCACACATGCAGATCTTTCAGTAGGCGTAGTTGGTCTCATCAAAGAACGGTGGCTTGCTGGAACCACGTTCCATATCGTATTCCCGGATCACAACCGATTAACATGAGGACCGGATAGGCGATCCAGAAGAGGGGTGAATGGGAGTCTCTAATTTCTTTTGAAATCTTTGGCCGTTGTTCCACGTTCAACCTCAAGAAGCAAAAAAATCACGCAAGTGAGATATCTTCGAGTCAACAAATAATTAAATATCTACTAGAAACATAGCGGGATACTCAAACCAGAGATGGCATGAAGCAAGACACCAAACTGAAAACGATCCGCTGTAAGGGCTTGGACTGTCCGACGACAATACCTGATGAGCTACAGTGTTTTGCACAGGTTTAGCCGGATTGACACATGTGGGCTGTCTACAGTCAGTGTCTGGAATGTCCGCAGTTTAGAGATGAAAAACCAAATAGAACAGACATGGCTCTGAACCAACTCGAGAAGCAAGGGGCAGACTGTCCGCAATTCAAGCTTGGACTGTCTGGCAGCCAAATCTCAAGAAACACACCAAACTAGAAGAGTTCTGTTCACCATTCGAAAACGAGCGCCGGACTGTCCGCACCTGAAACCCAAGCAGAGCTCTGCACTCTTCTGTGCTCGACCCCAACGGCCGGAATGTCCAGGGCTAAAGTCCGAACTGTCCGTAGCTGTGCAGACAGAGCGACGAAGAAATCGCCTCAAACTAAAAATCGAATGGAGCTCGATCAAATCCAAACCAGCTGCCACCAAACTTTGGCCATACGGTCACAAGATAGTTGTTAAGCTTCTCCCAAAAGATCTTCCTCCAATTTGATCTCAATCAGCAACAAATCAAAGAAAACCGAAGTTCGTCTAAAAACTAGGTCATGATTTTGAATCAACCCTATCTATAAATTCGTGGGGGAATAGATGATTTCTTCCGGTTAAAAGATTTAACACATAGGTCAAGGCTATACAAAAGAAATGAATCAAAAGCCTCAAAAACGACGAATCGGACCGAGAGCAAAAGAAGGGAAAATGAAGAACATCAAGAGCACGAATCACAAACACGTGATGAATCCCGGAGGATAAAACGAGGTTAGGGTCTCGATTCCCAGTCACAAATCACAGCCCACAACCACAAGTGCTTAGGGACCTCTCTCACAAGAATCCTAATGGGGGAGGAAAACTAGGGCTCGCGAAGGTGAAGAAAATGAAAGATGTGAAGAGGCGTGCCACCCTCTCACCTTATTTAATGGGCTTATTCGCTCACAGATTTGATCCGATGGCCTCGCTTCGTGCCTGGACTTATCGTTGCCTCGACGCAACCTTCAGGATTCCGTAACGTGCTGTCGCACTTCCTCAGAAGCTCCGTCGGGTTTTGAGGCCCAAACCTGAAAACCGTCGAGCACTGGTTTTAAGGCACAAGCCATCAAACCGGCCTGGGCCGTGTACGACCAGTACTCGACCGTGCCAACCCATGATCCACCACACGTGCTCTTCTGCTTGTTGATGTCCATAGGTGTCAATCGCCGCGGCTAGTCACCCGGCTTCTTCGGTTCCTTGGTCCAAGCCTCGACACCCGTTCTTCACTGCTCTCAGTCCATCGGCACGAACCCGCTTGACCTTCACCACCATCCTCGACCACCATCTCTGTGATCCACACCTGCACACCACAAGCCAAGAGACATGCCGAATAGTATCTGTTAACAATCACTCATCTATCATACACTTGAATCACAAGGTCTCAACCCACCTTGTGTTCGCAGCCTGGTGCCGGAGCCGGATGCTGATCACGACGAAGGCGCAGGTAGGGCAGCTCTAGGATTCGCAAGATATGCGACTACGTATGAGGGCGATGACAGATGAGGGCGCCAATGCACACGCGACGGCGAAGGCGAGGGCGAGGGCGAGGGCGGACGACGCGATGCGATGTTTCTCCTGCGATGCGATGCCGCCATGTTTCCTTTTTGTTTCGCTTTGTTACATGGCGACCAGTGGGTGAGGGCGACACTTCAATCACGCCAAAGGAAGTAGGCGCAACGTTTCCTTTTGTCTTCGTCGCACGGTGGAGCTCTGTGCCGCGATTGCGATGGCCGAGCGACATTTTGCATGGACCGAAGATTGTACCGCCCTAAAAAAATTTGTCCTCACTTCAGTCTTTGTAGTTGTGGGGAGACTATCGATGGACATGAATTATCTTACTGAGTAGAAGTTACTCCCTCCATCTCTCAAATTGTAAGTTATTCTAACAATCTTAGAGAGTCAAAGTATGTCAAATTTGATTAAAATTATAGAGATAAATACAAAGATTTACGATACCAAATAAGTATATCAAATAAGTGGTTGCAGAGGCGTACTGAGGAATATCGTTCCGGTAAGAACGATATGCATGAAACAGTTGAAGATTTTGGTGACATGGAGAAGCTTGGACAGGGATTCTCATCGGCTGATCCACTTCAGGAAATTGACATTGGTGATGGAAGTGTTCCTAGGCCTACTTTTATCAATGCAAATATGGAGGCCGATCAGAAAAGCAAGATATGTGCGTTACTTAGAGAATTCGTTGATTGTTTTGCTTGGAATTATACTGAGATGCCCGGTTTGAGTAGAGATTTAGTTGAGCATAAGCTACCTATTAAATCTGGTTTTAGGCCGCATAAACAACCACCTAGGCGTTTTAATTCTAATTTATATGACCGCATCAAAGAAGAGATTGATCGGTTGTTGAAAGCCGGGTTTATTCAGCCATGTAGGTATGCTGAATGGATTTCTAACATTGTACCTGTTGAAAAGAAAAACACAGGAAAGATTAGAGTATGTATAGATTTTAGAGACTTAAATAAGGCCACTCCTAAAGATGAATATCCTATGCCAATAGCCGACATGTTAATTAATGATGCTTCTGGACATAAGGTGATTAGCTTTTTAGATGGTAATGCCGGTTATAATCAAATTTTTATGGCCGAAGAAGACATGTCTAAGACTGCTTTTCGCTGCCTTGGCTTTGTTGGTTTATTTGAGTGGGTCGTTATGACTTTTGGGTTGAAAAATACCGGCGCCACATATCAACGTGCTATGAATTTAATTTTTCATGATCTTTTGGGCATTATATTAGAAATATATATTGATGATATTGTCGTTAAATCGGATGGGTTTGATCATCATTTAGCCGATTTGCGATTAGCCTTTGAGAGAATGCACCGGTATGGGTTAAAAATGAACCCACTCAAATGTGCTTTTGGTGTGTCGGTTGGTAAATTCTTAGGCTTTATAATTCATGAGAAAGGTATAGAAATTGATCCTAAGAGTGTAGAGTCAATTAGAAAATTATAGGAGCCTACATGCAAAAGGGACGTGCAAAAGTTATTAGGAAAAATTAATTACTTGAGAAGATTCATATCTAACCTTGCAGGAAAAATTGAATCATTTGTCCCTTTACTTCGGCTAAAGCATGAGGCCGAATTTGCATGGGGGGCAGAGCAGCATGATGCTTTTAATAATACAAAGAGATACTTGTCGAGGCCTCCGGTGCTTCGGGCGCCAAAGTCTGGTGTGCCGTTCAGATTATATATTGCTGCACAAGAGAAGGTGATCGGCGCAGTTTTGACACAAGAAGACGGCGGGAAGGAGTATATCATTGCTTATGTGAGTCGCCGTCTGCTTGACACAGAAACTAGGTACGTATTTATCGAAAGGCTTTGCTTATCCTTATATTATGCATGTACCAAGTTTAGGCATTATTTGCCCTCTAGTACTTGTATAGTGGCATGCCAAACCGACGTGATTAAATATATGTTGCAACAGCCGATTTTTAGTGGTAGAATAGGAAAGTGGGCATATGCACTAGTAGAATATGATTTAATATATGAATCGTTGCGTTCTGTGAGAGGTCAAGTTGTCGCCGATTTTATTGTTGAGCATAGGATTAAGGATGAAGAGGATGTTAGCCTTATTAGTGTGTGCCCGTGGAAACTTTATTTTGATGGATCGGTTTGTAGAGATGGACAAGGCGTCGGTGATATTTTGATTTCACCAAATAATATAACCTATGAAACATCGGTTCGCTTAGAATATCCTTGCACAAATAATCAAGCCGAATATGAAGCATTATTGTTCGGCTTGCAAAGTTTAGTTGATATGGGTGTGAGGGACATAGATGCCTTTGGAGATTCTCTTTTGGTAGTTCAGCAGATTAATGGTAAATTCCAGTGTTTTGATGGTTTGCTGAATAGCTATTTAGACCGATGTTTAGACATAATTAAATCTCTAGATACTTTTACTATCAGCCATATATCTAGAGAAGAAAATTTTAGAGCTAACTGTTTAGCCCAGCAAGCTTCTGGTTATCAGGCTACTAGGGGAAAAAATTTAATAATGGAAAAGCCGATGCTTGCTGTTGTCAAATGTAAGACCGATCTGCAGGTTGCTAGTTCGGTTTTGTGTCAAATTGAAGGTTCTGGGGCTGAACAGTTTAGTAGTTTTACAACACAGGGTGCGTCAGGTGTTAGTTTAGTACAGCAGCAGTCACTACATGGCAAAGAAGATTCGGTATAGGGTGCACAAATAACCGAATCTGTAAATGAGTTAGAACCTGGTGATTGGAGAAGCCCTATAGTTAATTATTTAAAGGATCCAAGTCAAACAAGGGATAGAAAAATTCGGCGTCAAGCTTTAAAATACACTTTGTTAAATGATGAATTATACCGCCGAACCATAGAGGGTTTACTTTTGAAGTGCTTGGGTTTTGATGAGTCTAAAATAGCTATGGGTGAAGTATATGAAGGGATATGTGGGACACATCAATCGGCTCATAAAATGCGATGGTTATTAAAGAGAGCGGGTTTTTATTGGCCGACAATGTTAGAAGATTGTTTTCGATACTATAAGGGGTGTGAAGCATGTCAAAAGTTTGGAGACCTGCAGTTAGCGCCCGCGGCTATGTTGCACCCTATTGTTAAGCTGTGGCCATTTAGAGGATGGGGCTTAGATTTTATTGGTCAGATACATCCTGCTTCAACTAAAGGTCATCGCTTCGTCCTAGTAGCTACATATTATTTTACTAAATGGACAGAAGCGATTCCTTTAAAAAATATGACTCATAAAGAAGTGATTAGTTTCGTATTAGAGCATATTATTCATAGATTCGGTATTCCTCAAACTTTGACTTCTGATCAAGGTGCTTCTTTTATGTCTGACCAATTTCGTGAGTTTGCCGAATCTTTTAGAATTAAATTGTTAAATTCGTCGCCTTATTATGCTCAAACTAATGGACAGGCCGAATCTAGCAATAGAACATTGATTAAGCTTATAAAGAAAAAGATTGAAGAGCATCCGAAAAGGTGGCATGAGGTTCTTTCGGAAGCTTTGTGGGCTCATCGGATATCTAAGCATGGAGCAACTCAAGTGACACCGTATGAGTTAGTATATGGACAGGAAGCTGTGCTGCCTGTGGAAGTTAATTTGCAAGCTCTTAGAGTGGCCAGGCAAAATGATTTGTCGGCTGTAGATTATAGTAATTTAATGATGGATAGGATAGACGATGTGCCGGAAGAAAGACTAAAGGCCTTACGTGAGATTGGAAAGGAAAAATTGAGGGTGGCTAAGGCTTATAATAAAAAGGTAAAGGAAAAATCGTTTCAGATTGGAGATTTAGTATGAAAACGATTTTTCCTGTTGGGATTAAGAATAATAAATTCGGCAAATGGTCGCCGAGTTGGGAAGAACCGTATAGAGTCGTGGAGATTGTGCCTGGAAATTCACAAAGATGGTAAATTGCCTAAAGCTCTCAATGGAAAATATCTAAAGAAGTACTATCCTAGTGTGTGGCAGGAGGCTTGATAGTGCTATGGCCGATATATTTTTGTAAATATTGCCCTGAGCAAAATTATTTGGCCGATGTGTTTACGGACATCGCCCTGAGCAAAATATATATATTTGGTCGATGTATTATTTGGACATCGCCTTGAGTAGTATGGCTGATGGAGTTACAGACATCATTCTGAGGTATAAGATTGACTCTTAGTATTTTCGGTAAATGCAATTGTACCGAAAACAGGGGGGCATGTGTTGATGGTATAATTTGGCTAATTAATTGATAATATGTGGCTGGCCAAATTGTTTGCGGCTGCTGATCCGATTAGTTAGTTGACACATTCTTTTAAGTATTATTTCCACAGGTCCAGGTGTGTCAACGTTGGAGATAAATGTGACAAAGCCAGGATGGAAGTCACGTACATGGAGGAGAAGCACCGAAAAGATTTGGGAAAAATAAAAGTGGAGGATGACGGCTCGGCCGCGTTGCGTGGAAGATGACGGCTCGGGCGCGGTAAAATCGTGAGCGCGGGTGATGGAAGTGGAGGCGCGCGGGAGAAGGCGTGGTCGCGGCGGGGTGGGTGGCGCCGATGTACGGGATCCATGGAAACCACACCGTCCTTTCCAACGCGAGTCTCGTAGCTTCTTGCGGCCTCGAACCAAACGACGACTCGGCGTCTTAACAAGAAACGGAGTCTTGGATTTTCCTTCTCTCTCTTCCATAAACACAGTATCACATCAACAAAATATACTCAATAAAAGGATATGGATTCTATGCTTAGTAACTAAGCACACCGCGTCGCTCGCTTCCACTCACCGTGTTGTCGGAGAGGAGGTTGGTCGAGGTCATCATTCACGAATCACGAATATCGCCTTGGGATTAGATTGGCAGAATTTTTTTTTTTTTCGTTTTCCTTTTGAAGGGGTAAAGGGTCTGGGCTCAGTTGACTTTATGAGTCTTCGTCGTCTGAAGGAGCAACGTACACGCTTTATAACCTGCTCCTGGTACCGGGAGTTTGCTACCTTCCTCGACGCGACGCGACGCGGCCTCGCCTTCGTCCAGGTGCCATCTATAACCTTCTACTTAGGCCCTATCTGGGTGCATTTTCTTGGACTTTGTGATTACTTCGCAACTGTAAACTTGAATGCACAAGCTGCGCGTTCCTATGCCACGGCGGACGCCACTCCCTCCGCCCCGCCTCCTCCCCTCACCTCCCTTCATCCTCCACGCCTAAGCTTGCCGCGCTGCCTTCACGTCTGCGCCAGACTCCGCCGCCGCGGCCACCTCCAGCCACACGCGCGGACGACGGATCTGGCGACCACGCGGCGCGGCCGCCGCTGGCTGCGACGCCATCGCCATCGCTAGCACCCCGCTATGGGTTCGCTCGCCTGCCGTTCGAGGGATTCACCTCTCTGCTCTCGCCATCCCTAGCTCACGGCCGCCGCGGCCAACACCAACGGGCGAGTCGAGCAAGGAGGGGACTCGCAGCTACCCGCGCCCGATAGATGTCGTATTCTTTTACGGGCCACAGGAGATGATTTTTATTTTCCGGTGGTTTTGGTAAAATTAGTGTGTTTGTAGTTTACAGGTGTTTTAGTCTAAATACTTCTTTTTCCGACCAATTCGGGGGTTCCCACCTACTATATTGAATCGAAGGAGCATGAAGGCTCAACCTGAGTACAGAATACATCCGGCATCCCAGAAGGTTTAGTCTAAATACAGGACTTCCAAACAGATCCAAAGAATTTTTGGACGGATGAACTCGATCGATTATCCACTCCTTTTGTAGTGTTCATCTCTGTTTATGTATGCCGTGCATAATTTCATTCCTCGCTTAGATCTTCGATATGAATTTTCCCCCAGTTTATTAATTTCCGTTCTTGTTTCCATCTCTCCGCTATCCTAAAGCTTTTCCGAATCTTTTGTATCATTTTACTGTCTTCGAAGCTGCATGTCATGCGTACAAAAATGATACTACTCTACCAACTCATGCATGGTATCCTTGTGTTATGTCGTCTATAAGAATAATAACTGGACAATTAGTTGTTATATACCCTCCTCCTCCTGACAATAAAGCCAAAAACTAGTATCAAGTGCTCCGTACTGCTCAGTAGCCGCCTTGGTCTATTGACTTTTCTCCTACACGTTTTTCAGTCCTTGCAAAGATACTACTAAATTATTTGGACATACTTCCTCCCTCCTAAAATACTAAAATATTTTCAGATAGAGAGAGAACCTATTGTAGATATCTAGGTACTAAAGTTTTTGTGCCTTTTTGAGCAGTTCTCATGGATTCCTCAATTTTGAACCCGTAATACTTTTAAATAGGGCTCTTTCATCTAAAATCTATTCCCTTCTACGGGTTCCAAACAACTCTCATATTTTTAGTTTAAAGAAACATTCATATTATTATTTTTAAAGTATTGTGGGGTTCTATGGAAGGAGGGAGGAAAGGAGTGGCCGAAGAGGAAACCCATGCCGTGAAGAGAGACCGAGACTCTGAGAGAGGGGTCTGGTAGGCTAGCAGCTGAGTTGGGGAGAGGTGAGAGTTGAGGGCCTGTTTGGATTGCAAGAATTTCACAGGAATCAGTTCAATTCCCGTAGGAATGAGAGGAAAATCCTCCATTCCAAATGGGGCCTGAGCAGAGGAGCTTCACCTTATACGCAGGTTCATAATGGGTCTTGAAAGTCATTAATATAGGTAGGCCTTTTAACATGTCCGTCTCTGAAAAAAAGATCCAATCTCAAAGTTACAACTCTTAATGACTGCCCCTATGTAGACTATCTCGGCAAATAAGCTGTTGTTAGTCTCTAAAAAAACACTAGCTATATTTAAAACACGTATAATTTTTGAGCTCCTATGTTAATAAAATGAGTTGACTGTTGACTCCTACAATCAATTTTGTACTAGTGCACATGGTGCATAAACAACACCCCCTCCATCTCAAATTGTAAGTCATTACAAGAATTTTGGAGAGTCAAATCATCTCAACTTTGACCAAGTTTATATGATAAGATAATAATATTTATAATATAAAGTAAATATCATTAGATTCTTCACCAAATATATTTTTAAAATAGACTTATTTGGTGTCATAAACCTTTGTATTTCTCTCAATAATTTTGGTCAAACTTGAGTTGCTTTGACTCTTCAAGATTCTTCGAATGACTTATAATTTGGGATGGAGGGAGTAGTACACAATAGACATCATTGGCAAAAGGCCACAGGCAAGTTGGGTGTAGAAAACGACTTGTTTTGTTGGGTGGGAGAGAGAGAGAGAGAGTTGCTCAAATTAACTTTTTAAATTATTGTACCTCCTAATCAGCTTGTTCTTTTGATCAATTAGCGTTTATTTTCAGCCACGAAACAGTATTTTTCTCTCATAACAAATCAGCACGAGCTGAAATCAGCACTTATTTTTAGCCAAAAGAACAGGCTGAATAACTTTTCAGAATAAAAGGGCTCTGTTTAAGTGCTGCTATTGTTTCTATGTGCAGTGAATCAATGCACGGTTTGTCTCGTTTGTAGAATTTCACAGCAAACAATGGGCGACGGAATTGGCACAGAACATAAAGTGGAGAGGAAGCTGCAACTACCTTTGCCGTATTTGAAATACATCACAGATAATTTCTCTTCTGATAGAAAAATTGGTGAAGGGGGGTTTGGAGTGGTTTATAAGGTAAGATCGTACTTATTATCTTGGACTTCTGTAACTCTTTCTGTGACAACGGAAATTTAGGCATGTCAACAAACGAAGTTTTATATATAAAAACACTTTTAAATAAAAGAGTAATTAAACAGGGGATTGAAGTAGAATCTGGGGCTGTGATAGCCGTGAAGAAGCTCAGGCCCATTCTAGGAGAGCAAGATAAGCAGTTCAAGAATGAGGCAAATCATCTTGCAAGAGTCAATCACCGTAATGTTGTAAAGTTAATAGGCTACTGTGATGAAACCAAAGAAGTACCGCTGTTCGATGAGGACCAGCAGAAGTTTATTGTGGCTGAAATGCGAGATAAGTTGCTGTGTTATGAATACCTGTCGAATGGAAGCCTTGACAGTATAATTTTTGGTAAGATGGTGCTGAATCCGCATGTAACAAATCTGACTAGCTATATGTATTCCCCTTTTCATTATTGGTACTACCTACTAAGTACGCACTAAACTTGCGCTTTATATTTTCCTTGCAGATGAGTCCCTTGGACTTAACTGGCAAAGCCGTTACAAAATAATCGTTGGCATTTGCCAGGGTTTGCACTACCTGCATGAAGGCCTGGATAATACTCCAATAATTCATATGGATCTAAAACCGAGCAATATATTACTTGATGATAAGATGGAACCAAAAATTGCAGATTTTGGTCTGTCCAGGCTCTTTAGCGAAGAACAAAGCCTAATTTGCACCAAGAATGTTATGGGGTCAATGTAATGTCTATCAGCTTCTCTCCACATACCGCGGTTGCCCTCTGCTTTTCGTTTTCATATTAGCCACAGGGCACTTTTATGAGGAAACTAGAAACTTTTTCTCCAACCATCTGTTTGTGTTGATCACACTAATGAGATGGTTGTGGGAGAGTACGGTTCCTAATGGTGGCTTATATTTTAAATATTTGATTGAGTTTGCTCTTGTCTTGTCTTATCATGGCAGAGGATACATAGCACCAGAGTACTTTCATAGAGGGGAGATTTCAACCAAGTCAGACATATATAGTCTTGGTATTCTAATCCTAGAGATTATTACAGGAATGAAGAATCACCAAGCTAAGGGAAACAATTTAGGCGAGCACTTTATTGAGGATGTGAGTAAACAAAACTTCATATAATCTTCTCTTTTGTTATACCTCTTCTTTTACTGTCATTGGGATGATGGTGGTAAACGCGAAGCCCCGACAGCTCTCCCGGCTTGGTAGAGAAGAGTAGGAAGTAGATTAAAAGCGTGTTCAGATGTTATAGTTTTAGAAAACTATGCTATCAAGAAAACTTATTTTTATAAGACAAGGACGTGTAAAACTGTGATTTATTAGAAAAAAAAGTGTCTTAATTGGAATTTCCAATAAACCTTAAAAATGACTTTGGTTTTGACAATACCATGGTTTTAAAAACCGAAAGGGCTGCTGCATGTCACTCAACCCGTAAAAATCATTTCATTGGGCCGGTTGGTAAGATGGGCCATATAAATATTGAAAACAAGACAGAAAAAAAGAACTTTTTCCTATGCCCAAACAGCTACCCTATAGTTGGGGGTCACAGGTCATACGATTTTCTCAAGAAATACCTGCGTACATTCTCGAGTACTCGATTATAGCAACCTCAATCCTTATGAAACCTATATGTTTTTATTAACTTCTATGAAGTTTAATTTTATTGAATATTTGAACCCATAAACAATTTGAAATAAAACAAGTCAGCTATAATTTTTAGATCTCATTAAGTCTATAATTTTGGTTTAGAGGTTGTTTCCATCTAAGATTGTCATACCCGGTTTTAAGGGCAAAACCGAATGTACACCATATGAGAGCCTAGGAAGTCAAATCTCTCGTATAGTCACAAATGTGAAGTAAAATCAAATGACAATGCTTAAAAAAATAACGCAGAAATATAAAGAATACAACCTTAAATAGCAGACAGCGGGAACACGCTGTTCTTCAGGCGAAGACTCCAATTGCACAAGGACAACTGATTGGTTGAGCACAAGCCTAAACTCCTCCAGACTCTGACAATCTGGTACCCATCCGGGATTTTTGTCAAAAAAGAAAAAGTAAAGCAAGCGTAAGTACTCCACGTACTCAACAAGTATAACATGGGGTTGTAAAGCTCAAAAAGACTGACACTGGTTTACTGCAGTTAGCATTTTTAGTAAGTCAAGGTTTTAGCATTATTTATATCATATTGTGCTTAAACCTCAAGTTATACCCACATGATCATATAAGAGATTCCATTAATCCATGTAACCATCATCTAGTCGTCCTCATCATCACCATCAGTAACGATCTATTCTGTGAGTTTTTTGGACCACTCGTGACCGTGAGCACGGCTGTTATAACAGTTTTAGGCTGCGTTCGGTTGAGGGTATAAGCGCTTATAAGCGCTTATTTTTCAGCACTTCAGCAGTATTTTTCTCTCACAAGATTTCAGCACTTCTACAGCACTTCAGCGCTTATCTACAGCACTTTAGCTTCACCGAACACAGCCTTACACTCTGCAGAGGTTGTACACTTTCATTGCGAGTCATGCTGCCCATATGCCCGGGTTAATTACTCCCATATCACTTCCAAGGTGAGTAGGCAGGATGCACTATGAAATCTTTCAAGGGTCCGCCTAACAAGTTAGGGCCGCTAGGATTCCTCGGCAGTCAGATGTAGGAACCCCCCTTTCTAAATGGCACAATACCTTCACAGCTATACTCATAAGAACAGGGCCGGCCCTATACCCAAAGTGGCAAGCCCCTTTTGCGCCATAAAGGTAACCTCTAACAAGCTAGACAAGATCCCTATATTGAGTTAAAGAAAGAGCCATATAGCCCTCACGGTTGTACTGTAAGTCCTAGCTTTTGCCGACAGATAAGTCCTTATGGAGGACCAAGGGCATCATGTCCAAAACCATGAGCTCTCTTGCCCTATTGTCCATTTATCATCATCTGTCTTCACCATTGTTCCAGATAATCTCTCATTAATTTTTGATCATGTATCATTAAGTTAAGCACTATCATCTCTACCCCATATGCAATTAACCCATAGAAATCAAGAACTAGTGTATCAATCACATGCACATGATTAAGTAATTAAAGTGAATAGGTAACAAGGAGGATCCCATGCTATAGTTGTCTTACTTCACAAACTCTTGCTGGTCTTGATTACCAAGGTACTGATCTTGATCACCGTCGAAAAGCTCACCATCTACTCGATTGATCACACATCACATACAGACATCCATAGACATTCATGCACAACCAAACAAGATTATAATTAGGAACAGTACACCAATAGTGATAAAACAAGATGAAAACTTATAGAAAGATTCTATGTTTCGCTACGATCACATCGAAATGAAGTTAACGAAAATCAAAGCTAAAACTTGAAAGTTATGAATTAAACAAGATTTGCTAAAGCAATTTAATTATTTAATCTTAACCAGAAAATTAAATGTTTCAAAAATGTCTAACAGAGGCATAAATAGATAGATTGTAAAATTATGAACATAACGCAACTTTAACGGATCAAATCGGAGCTGCAACGAAGATTTTACGGGGAAAATACTACCGTGGCATTCCTGTAAATAATTTGAAATCAATAAAATCAGTTTAAAACAAATTCCTGGGAGAGTTTACATTTTCAAAACGAGAAAGCGTATTCCTAAACGATGTAAAGGATGGTGGGTTAATTATTAAAAAGGTCCGAGAACTCTTTAGCAAAAAAGACCAAGCGAAAGGGTATCTTCTTTTCTCAACTGTTGATCTCCGATCGGACGGTTGAGGATAGATCGAGGGGAGGCAGCGGCGGCACAACAGCCGGAGACAGGACGCCGGCGCGGCAGGTCACCATTGGCGGCGGCCGGAGGTTGCCGGCGCGAGCGAATCCGACGCTACGGGAGACGGTTTTGAAATCCTAGGGCACCGGGACTAAGAGGATATGATGGCAAGCTCGGTCAGTGCCAAAACGTGGCCGGAGACGGAACGAGCAGAGGTGACCGCCATGGCCGGCGCGAGCAAGCTCGCCGGAGTTGGCGAATCCAGATCTACAGGGAACTAAACGTGAAATTAACCGCATGGAGAGAAATATGGTGTCACGGAAGAGCTTACTATGGCTTCAATTGGGGTTGAAAAGATGCCGGTGACGAGATGGCGCGGCGATGTTCACTGGTGAGCGCAGCGGACGAGGCTGCAGTCACTAAAATGGCGAGGGGACAGGTCCAGAAGGTGCGTGTCGTCCTTGCGAATCCCACTGTGCGAACGGTGGCGCACGAGGTGGTCTACAAAGAGCAAATCACGAGCTCGTGTTGTAGTCAGCAATGGCGACGGTCTGTGCGTGCGCGGCGGTGTCTCTGTGCGTAGGGAGCAGAGGAGAGGAAGTGGAGAAGGGGAAAAGGGACGTGGCCATGGCCCTTTGTGCGCGCGAGAGAGACGAGTGGGGAGCGGGTCCGGAGACGTGGGCCCGTGCGAGCGGGGAGCGGGGCGGCAGTTGCGGCTTGCGCTCTGCTTCGCTTGAGCAGAGGAGCGGGAGGTTGGGGATGAGGGCTGACGGGCGGGGCCCGGTTGGCAGCGACTGGGAGAGAGGGAAGGGGAACGCGGGCGCTGGCGGGCTCGCTGGATGGGCCGGCCCAAGGAGAGGGAAGCGCGCAGGGAGGGGAGAAGTAGGCCGGCAGGCTTGCTGGGCCAGCAGGCCGGGAGGAGAGAAGGGAGGGAGTTCTTCTATTTCTTTTTCATTTTATTTTCTAAACCCATTTTCCAAACTAGATTTCAAATCCATTTGAAACAATTTGAATTTTTTGAATCAAATCCAACATCACAAAGAAAATGCAGAGGCTTGAGTGCTCATACATGTTTATAATTTCTTATATTGATTTTAATTTTCCAAAAATTATTATTTTTCTATGTTTAATGCTTCCTAAAAATGCTTGATAAATCAATTTTAGATATTTTGGAAAAAATGAAAAATTCAGGGTGTTACAAAGATTGCTTGTAGAATTAAATCTAAGAACATAAAACATATATTCTGACTCTAATAAGCTATTTCATAAAGAAGGTTGTTAACCTTAAAGTCTTAGATTTGGTTGAAGTATAATTTTGATATATATTTTGTCTTCATACAATCATTTAAGATGTTTTGAATTAAATTGCGGTATAACAATTTCTAGAGTTGAGTCATATTCAGAACAAACCGAACAAGGCCTTAGGGATGTTCTGATAGCTTTTGCTTTCCCAGAAAGCTAAGTCAGAAGCTCCCTCACATAGGGTTGTTTTTTCGAGCAGTTAAAATCTCTAACTGTTACACTTTGTACTAAAAATAGAGAACCTCCCTTAGAACAGCTTCTGAAGCTTTTTCAATAAACTTCTCCAAGAGATATTTTTGAAAAAGTCAGCTTCCTTAAACAGTGCCTTAGTTACCAACTGCCCTTTGACTACAAGTTGTCTAAAAGGTGGCCCGTCTTTATAAATACTCATCTAGAAAACTCTCCTATTTCAAAGATAATTTACTTCACAGCTGTTCTTAAAAAAATGGAAGAACCTCTACGATGTTTTAGCAGTGTATTCTGCCTCTTTTTACTTCTAATTCTTGCACCGGCCCTGGTTCCTCTGGCTCCACATAACAGTTGTTGTTATCTGTTCTTACTTCTTAGGTGCGTAAAAATTGGACTCATATTTCTCAAATAGCATCAAAGCATCCATCACTTGAAGCAGATTGCCTCCAGCAAGTGCATAGCTGCATTAAAATTGGGCTCTGTTGCGTCGAGGATGATAAGGAAAGAAGACCTTCTGCAGGCCAAACGTTGTCGCTTATACTTTGTGCTGGAGGATGCACACATAAGTTTGATCAGGTATATTTAATTACTCAACTCTAAGATACGTTCCAGGTCCCTTTCATTTCTTCAGATGTTACTTGCGCTATTTTAAATTTATATAGAGAGTTTCTTGCGTGCATGTATACTGCCCGCTAGCACTGTAGTACTTCTTTCTGGTCTGACATAACTGAAAGAATCTACAGTAACTCCTTTCTGACAAAAAAAAAAATACTTGATGGTTTGACCACGATGCGTTCACTTTTGAATTTTAACAAGTACTACTTTAATTTTAAAATGTTTGGATCTTTTGTGCTAATTTAACTTTATATATCAACGTGTGGAATCACATAGGCTAAAATCTTAGAACATAGAAGCATTACTAATTGTTTAATACCTCTATCTAATAAAAAATTACTCAAAATAAATTGTATGTCTTTCTATTTATTTAATTTCTAACACAATAGGCATAATAGATACTTTGTAGTTTATATCCGATTATCATAAACTTATTAGTTATTTTTCAAGGAATTGGTTTATATGGTTTTTTGTTCCAAATTCACGGTTTTTCATTTTCATGACACCTCTGTATATCTTAAATATGCAATTAGTTTGCTAACTATGGTGCCTTTCTTTGCATCCCAAGTCTTATGATGTCCTCAGATTAAGTTTTGATTTTTCAAATTTTATTATTATTGATTGATATAGATTTTTTATTGTTGAGTTAAGGTAAAATTTTTATTTCTATTCGATCTTTTATTAACACTCCTTTATGTATTTTTTGAAAATAAAGATTTTAGGTCACAAACTGCATTCTTAAATAGTATCATAACATGCAAACATTTGAAACTTTCACCACATGGCTTAAGATAAAAAAAACTTGACCTGTGTGGGGTAAGACAGCCCCCGGGCATTGCATTAAGAAGACGACCACGACAAGCCCAGCCTGAAATTCACTCCCACGGGGAGTCGAACCTAGAACCTAAGTAGTGCCGTTGTTGGGTTCCTCTAACCAACTCAACTAGAGGCCCTTTGGCTCATGGCTTAAGATAAGTGGTAGAACTTGAAGTGAGAGCTCCAGTGGGTAGTAGTTCTAGCATCTAGAGAATATTAATATTTAAACCTTAGTTTATTCTAAAGGAACCTTAAAGGTCAACAGTGGCCTCTCCTACTTCTCAACATGATTGAATTTTCTTATCAAGGAATTATATGTATAATAATGGTTATACTATCGATATGGATATGTCAGTTAAAATGTATAAACATATGTAAACTAACAAACTATACAAATTATATGTAATGGTCAACAATATGGTTTTAAACGATTTTTTTAGTATCACCAGTATATGAGTTGTTGATGAAATTGTTGATTATGTAAATTGGAATGAATATTTTAAATTTTTTTTAGTATCACCGGTATATGAGTTGTTGATAAAATTGTTGATTATGTAAACTGGAATGAATATTTTAATACATTAATATTGTTAAAAGAGGGTAATGTAGAAACATGTGTATGTTTTATGGTTATTTAAACTTTTTTGTAATAGAAGATGTGAATATTTAGATGTAGAATTAAGGGGAAATTTAGTATTTCTAATAGTGACATGCAAAATGAAACGGTTAAGTATATTATCTATTATCTATTGTAGGGGGAGGTGGATAATTAGATGTCAATTTTGATTTACCTCAGATCTTGTTTCTTAATGGCATATGTATGTATTTTGAATATGGAGTCATGAGTTACTTTATTACTTTATGTTATTCTATACAATAGCATAGGTGGGTAACTATTTAGGAAATGAATAGATCTGATAGGTATTATTATGTGACTAGATTCTATCAAATTGATGGTCGGATGTTTCTAATTTTTGTGAGAATTTTTAGGATCTATCTTTTTGTATCGGGTCTCGTGGGGATCAAAGTGGAGCACCTAGCTAGAATTTCTAGTATTCATCTCTTTTTTTAGAGTAATATGTATTTAGTTGAAACCAAGCTTAAAATATATAATCTCTTGTTGCATCCCTTTTCGTGACTTCGTGAATCTATAGTTTAGCTTTTAATTTTTAATCTAATTGTCACAATTTTTCATCAATTTATAGTTTAGCTTTCAATTTTTATTCTAATTGTTGCAATTTTTCCAAATGTTAAGTTTAAATTGTAGTGGTTTTTTATCTTTTATTTGAAGTTTTTTATGTTATTGAAGAAGTGTTTAGGTCCTAGTAATATTTGTTTTCCACATGCTAAGTTGAAACACAGCTTGCATCCTAGCACTTAGCACGTTGAATTTATTATATCACAAGATTATATGTGTAGAAGTATTACATAGAGTACAACAATAACAACCAAGCCTGTCAGTTCCAAGCAAGTTGGAGTAGGCTAGAGTTGAAACCCAACAAGAGCCCAAGTCATGGTTCAGGCACATCGATAGTCGTTTTCCAAGCACTCCAGTTCAAAAAGTATTACATAGAGTGCTTAACAATAAATACTAATATGACAATATTTCAGTCATAATGTATACGTATTCAAAATAACACATTTTGATGAAATTTATATTATCATCGAGTATTAATATAAATTAAAGTGAACGGTTAGTACTATTGCTATGTGGTATGTCAAGTGAACATTTTTCTATGTTTCATAAGCTTTAAAACAAATATTTATCATATGTATATATGTTCCCTTGGTCTATATGATGGAACATAGTATTATGCTTACTTTCAACTTGAAGATTGTAGAACATACATGCGTAGGTTGAATGCACATTTAAGAGTTACCTTGCATTATCGTTCATACTGACAGAGGTATACGTAGGGACCATTCTAAATTATCTTTCATAATGACAAGTATGGTAATTTAGATACAAAGTTAGAGCGTTATTTTCAAATATCTTCATAATAACAAATGTGGATAATTTATATGTAATATAGGGGCTTATTTTGAGTTATCCTTAATAATGGAAAATATGGATAATTTAGATGCAAATTTAGGGGGTTACTTTGAATTATTTTCATAATAGCAAATGTGGGTAATTTATATACAAATTTGAGGTGTTATTTTGAATTACCTTTCATAAGTATAGGTGGGTAATTTAGATGTAAGAATTTGGGGGGTTTACTTTGTGTATTTGTCATAATGATAAAGGTGGGTAACTTTTTATAAATTATAAAAGGTACAATAGCTATTACCAGGTATGATGATTAGTGTCTATCAAATTAAAGGCCAGATGTTTCAAATTATTCTGATAATTTTTATAGTTTATCTATTTTTTCTAACACGACTTGTGTGGTACCTCCAATTAGTAATAGTACTAGAAATTTCTTATCATGCATGGCTCCTCTTGTCTTGCAGGATCCCATGCTACAAGGGGAAAGTGTTGTTGTTTCGGAAAACGTAGATACAAAAAGGTAATTATTCATTACAAAGCAATGTTTATGGTGTTTTTTTACACTACAAATTTTCAGATCACAAAATGACATTGCAATGATTCTTTTCCCCTATGAAATAACTCATAGTCACAAATGAACATAGAATGAGAATACTTAATTTAAATTTATGTTATAGCAAATTCTTACCCTCAGCGGTTCTAAGTCATAGATAACCATTGTACTCTTTCTATTCCAATTTATAGGTCATTTTGGATTTTTTAGATATAGAACTTTTATTATGTATCTAGATATCATATATCTATATGCATAGAAAAAGTTATATACCTAGAAAAGTCAAAATAATTTATAATTTAGGACAGAGAGTAGCTTCCAACTTATTATAAAATTGTATTTAACGTACATGATAGTAGTTCAGTTTTATTAACTTTTTGTAAGTCTCTTGATACATGTCAAACTACTAAACATCAGAACATGAAGGGGACAACTACTGAATGTACTAGAATTTAGGCCAATGGATGAAGTTTGAACTACTTGAAAATAATATTAAGCTAGATTCACTGGACCACTGGACATAAAAATAAATAACTATTGTCTTTGATGTAGTTTTAAAGGAGGACTTAGTGGTGTCGTCAACAACAACCCTGATCCTCCACCTCTAATCGAGGATCATCTACCACTAGCTATGGTGACGGTAGATCCACCTGCAAACAAGAAGTACGTACACCATGATCTGATCTGTTATTTCAATATGCCTTGTAGTTCAATTTTGATGTAGTTCGCATTGATGCTATTTAGTTCAAGTAGTATGTTAGGATTATACAGGCTAGCTAGTACGTGAGTTCTCTAGAATTAATCATGAAACAATCTATTTCTTCAACATTAAGCGCATAAAAGCTAAGATCATTATTACTTTAAAGTGGGAGTGTGGGACTAGTCGAGCCTTTATACCAAAAAAAGAAAATATTGTCAGAAGACTACTGAAGTATGATTTGGTTGTACAAAAACCAAAAAAAAAAAAATCCCATGAAATTTTGTATGGTACAGTAACCTTTCATTTCAACAAATCAATTTGATAAGTTGGATTCAATAGCCTAAAAGAGCAATATTATTATACATATTGTTATAAAATAAACAAAGACAAAACTATACAACTAAATATAAGTAATTTTTATTAGTCAGTAGTATATATTAAACAATAACTTATGCTTATATCTCGTGAGATTCTAGCCTTTGCGAGAGCATGGAGTGATGCGAGAGCATGGAGTGATGCGAGGGCAGGGGTTCACAATAATAAGATGCATACAGTGCCAAACCATTGGTGGTGTAAATTAACGTATTCATCACCTCCTTCTGTTACAAAACTCAAACTATTGCTTCATTTTATAGTTTAGCCATAAGTGGTCTGGTAATTAGAAACAACACGATATTCCATCACTTCCTTTCGTAATATGATATTATGTTCCAGAATAATATCTTTCACTAATAATGGAATATTAGTGAGAATGAAGTATCTAGTCACAATTAGCTAAATATATTGCCAAAATATTTCCACGGACAATAATCCTGTGTCGATAGATATTTTTCTATTGATTAACTGTGCAAATGTGAGAAAAAATAATGTGGTCAGACGTCACAGTAAACATGATAAACAGTGATAAACTGTATTTGGTCACTATTTTTAGCGTCACTGATGCTCTGTTTTCTTGTTGTGCGAACAGTTCATGGTCATGGGCGGAAATGATCTGGAACTGGAAGCTTGGCATAGGAGTTGTGGCTTTAGTTCTCGTCATATTCAATCTCAATAATTCATTCTCATGGGTAGGAACAGCCCTGGCATTCATCATCACGGCTCGGGCAACCTCATTTGCAATAGTACTAGGAGTTGCGGTCGTCCTTTATTACCGACAGAAGAATCTCAGCCGGTCATGGCAACGGGTGATTTTACTTGCCATAGGAGTTGTGCTGGCTGTGGCTCTCTTCCATTTGAATTCGAGCAGTCCATGGTCATCGGCGATAATGACCTTTAAGTTGGCAACAGCTCTAAGAACTTCATTATTCACAGGAATTCTGGTTTTATTAGTATCCATCCTCTACCTACGTCTCAGCAGTTCGTGGCAACGGGTGATCTTATTTGCCATAGGCGTTGTACTGGCTGCAGTTTTCATCTTATTGAATTCCAACAGTCCATGGTCATGGGTGGTATTGACCTTGAAGTTTGTCACAGTTCTGGTAACTTCATCTGCCATAGGGCTTGGGGTTGTGGTTCTCGTCCTCTCCGTTTTGAATCCCACCGATTTATGGCGTCAACGGGTGGTCTTATTTTCCATTGGAGGAGTTGTACTGTCTGCCGCTCTGTTTCTGCTGAATCCTGGCGGTTCATGGTCATGGGTGATACTGACTCTGAAGTTCTTCAGGACTCTCATAATAGCTTCTGCCTTAGTAATTGTGGTTGCAGCTCTCGTCCTCTGCCTTCTAAGTCTTAGCAGTTCATGGCAATGGGTGATCTTATATTCCAAAGGAGCTGTGCTGGGTGTAGTTCTCGTCCTACGGATTGCCAGCATTCCATGGTCATGGGTGGTAATAATGACCATCAAGTTCATCGTAACTCTGGTAACTTTATTTGCCATGGGAATTGTACTTGTATATCTTGTCCTCTACCTACTTAATCTCAGTGGTTCAAGGCGACTGGTGATCTCTGCCATAGGAGTCTGCCTGTCAACAGTTCTCGTTCAACTGAATCCTGGTAGTCCATGGTCATGGGTGATATTGAACCTGAAGCTCATCATGGCTACGACAGTATTATTTCCCGTAGGAGTTCTGGCTGCATATCTCATCCTCCACGTACTGAATATTGAAAGTTTCACGTTATGGGTGGTCTACTTTTTTGGCATGAATTACGGACTCCAGTTACTTACTGTGCCGTGGAGAAGCTCGCTGAAGTTCTTATCCTTTCTCGGAGACATCTGCCGCGCAGTTCTTCCGGCCGTGCCTAGATCACGGAGTAAGACAGGAAGAATAAACCCTGCATAAACAGACGCAGGAGAGGGTGGAGTCAAGATTTAGACGTGGGGCCAGTTGGCCATGTAGGCAGCAATCCTGTAGTTTTTCACAGTACATATATGTCACCACCACCAATGTATATAACCTAGACATGAAAACATTAATCCCGAAGAGATGAATTTTACTACTATTTTATCATTGCAATATACTTGTCTGTAAAAAAAATACATTTATTTTTCTAAGTATTACCATTTTCATTTTGACCAAGTATACTTTCAAAAAGTATACCTAAATATATGGTATAATACAATTATATAATATTATTTTTTTACAAAAAACATAGAGTTCCTCGAGTTAAATAACCAATATTGATGTCATAATGAGTTAAAATATATGAATTTATCGGAAGTAATAACAACTTCTAAAATTTTATTGTCATAGATTATTAATATAACTTAAACTGGATAGTCAGTTGGCATGTGCTTTGTTACTGGAACATTTTTCATGATTCGTAAACTATTGAGGAAAATATTTAATAGTTTATTGCATGCATAAACTATTGAGGAACATTTTTCCAACACGCGTATCTGTGAAACAAAATTAGTACCGCGTGCGTGTGTTTATGGAAAAAAAAATTATACGCAACATGAGTATTTTAATTTGTAGAAGCATGCAACACTTATTTTTAGTTACAATGCCAATAATATTCAGAAAGGCATATTATTGAGACAGTATTTCATATTAGTCAACTATATATATTATCATACTGGCATATGTGATCAATGAAGAACAGTATGTTTTCTCCTCTAATAGTTAAAGCATAGTAAACGTATTTAGATTTTTGACATTCTCATAGCAGTGCAGTAAAATGAGAACAATAAAAAAAATGTTATCTATTTTAAATTAGGCAAAAATAATTTTGGTAGAGAAAAACAGAAACTGATGTATGTGAATTCTAGTCTGGTGGATAGTAGACTCATATTTGATTATCTTAAATGAAATTATTTGTGTCCATGTGCTGGTCCAGAGCACGAACATATATCTCTATATATACTTATACTCCCATTGTCGCTAAATAATCATCGTTTTTTCTATGTTGTAAGTTTGACTAGATTCATAAAAAATACGTGCAACATTTAAATCTCTAAATAAATTTATTATGAAAATAGATTCAACAATCTATTTAATGATATTAATTGTGTACCATAAATATTAATATTTTTAATATAAAATTAGTGAAAGTTATTTTTCGAGAAGCGAGAACGATAGTTATTTAGAGACGAAGAAGAGAGTATGTTCACCCTGGTTCGCTCTCTCCTCGCTGCAAGCCCGAGCCGACTGCAGGCAAGAAAATACAGAACAGACCTGAGATGGCAGGGAGCACCTCGCGATGGCAGGAAGCACACAGGGAAGTGAGAGGTCGCGCCATCGCACGGGAAAGGAAGGAGTGCGCGTGATTGAAGGAGAGGGATGGCACGTCGTGATTGACGGGTGGAGAGAAATATCGTGGGGGAGGAAGGACGACGTCCCACGGGCCGGGCAGGCAGACGGACGACCCAAAATAATTGTCGCACGAAAACAGCTCCTTAGTTTTACTAGCAAAAGTGCCCGTGCGTTGCAACGGAAGAGTATCAAAATAAAATTTTTATCAACTCAATAGTTAGTGACCGTGCGTTGCAGCTGGAGAGTGTCAAAATAAATTTTTTGTTAACTTAATTGGTTTCGTAACCAATCTAAAAAAAGTAATTATTATACGTATTTAACTTGCGTATCAACATCTCTTTGCTAAAAAAGACAAGAAAGATATGAGTTTTCGTAGCAGAATATCTCTTGTTTTATTTACATCTTAGCTGGTTGTCCTCCCTCACTTTACCATATGATACTAATGTAAACTGGGCACACAAAATTAAACCGGATTAAGTACACGTCTTATTAAGATTTAAATATGGTCCATTAAAAATATAGACCTTGTAAGTCCAACCGTACAAACTATCATATGAGTAGTCGTTTTATTAAATTAGATTGGTCCAGCCCAATCTCAAATTAAGCAAGGCCCAAATTTAGATTTAGCAATAGACTCTAAGGCCTGTGGTGGGTTGAGTGGAGTGAGCCGCTAGTTGGATGGGATGGACGAAAAAAAGCACCGGAAATTTTACCTCTTTATTAATAGGTATAGATTTGTCGGGTACCCAACTATGGGGTACCCAACTTCAACGAAAAATCATACTTCTCGAATAAAACCTGACCCAAGAAGGCGCCAGCCGAGGCCCACGTAGGAACGGCCCATGCGAGAACTTCCCGCACGGCCTAAGACAGAGCCGTGCGGAAGCACATCGCCTCCCCTGGGCGCGCGGACCGCTCGGGAGAGATTCTCCGATTCACCCGAGCCTCCGCGGCAGGGCTAAGGAAAGCAGACCTCGGGCGATAGACTTCCGATTCGCTCGAGCTCCCCGCTACAGGCTAACTCCCTCGGGCGTACCCCTCGGGTTCGCTCGAGCCCTGCCGACGTCAGCAGGGCAAACTTGACGGCCAATGGACCTTCCCTGACCATTTTACAAGCATGGTCCCATCGGGTGGGCCTCTTGACACAGCTGCGCTCCGAACGCGCACGTTCGCCGTACCAATTGCCCCATCTCCTCTGGCAGGCGATCTGACGGTCCTACTCCTCCCACGCCGCTACAGGGACGATCAACCGTACGGCCCCCCGGGCTGACGAGGAGATTCGCCAATTATGACGGCGACTGCCATGCCTCGGCCGCACGTGTGACGCCAGAAAAAGGGGAATGACAGTCGTCCGGCCAACCCGGGGGAATGGGCAAGCCTTACGATCAGGCTCGCCTACCCCCTGGAAAGTACCTCACGAGAAAAAGGAAACACCCGAGGGAGGACACTCCTACCGCTCCGTCCCATCACGCCCCCGACAGCACCAGGGTCTCCCGAGCCTCGGGAGCTCATACTCAAAGGTCAACCTATCTACTCGTTGCACTGTGCAGGGTCAGACGCGACGGCATGACGTAGTGCCACGCAGCAAACAATGTCCAGCACTGTGAGACGCCTTGGAACTCACCAATGGAATAGTGATGGATCAACCGAATGACTAATGCCATACCTAAGAGGCGCCAAGACGAGGGCGTGGCTGATGATAGCCACTAGTTACCACCGACTCCGCCATGCCGAGCACTGTAACCAGAGGGCAACACATGTAACTCTAGCCTCTCCCTTGTAACTATAAAAGGGAGGGCAGAGGCCGATCATAGGCACGATACATTCATTCATCCCACACTCACTACAATCTACAAACATAAGAACTCACACATTCAAACACTCGCACTCACAAGAGACTTGGGAGCCCATCCCTCTCTCGACTAAGCTTGTAACTCCTATTACAAGCACCCCGGTGCAAGGCAACATGATTCGATATCACACTGGACGTAGGGCATTCATTGCCTGAACCAGTATAAACCCTGTGTTCCTCCTTGCACACCATCCGTGATCTCAACCGCAATCTCTAAGTTTACTAGCCGGTGTAGCACTCGCTAATCTAAGCACCGACAGTTGGCGCACCAGGTAGGGGCCTTTTTCGTATTGATCCAGGTTGCGGATGGCAGCCAACATTCCTGCACTTCCTGCTGGCGCGGTGCTCTGGTTCGGGAGCCTCGAGTTCGTGACCACTGGACACGGCCTCGAGATGAACCTCTGCCCGACCGAGCTCCGTGTCATCTCCATCTTGATCCCAGCCCAGCAAGCGGCTGGAGAAGGGACCCCAGCGATACCTCCACCCGTTTCGAGGGGCGGAGGGAACGCCACACGCCGCTCCCGCTGAACCAGGCGGGGAAGGCGCAACCGCGTCAACCCGGTCCTCGCCACGGGTGACGCGGCCAACCCGGTGCCCCCTGCGCGGGACACCACCTCCACGCTCACCACCAGCTCGACACCACGAGCGGTGGAAGCACCACGCTCCCCCACTACTCCGCGGAGTAATATGGGAGGGGCCACGACATCGCCCCCCGTTTCCCTTCGACCTTACTGGGGAAGGCCGGCGACGCCCTCTCCATTTCCCTTTGGGCTCCACACTACTGTGGACGCCCACGTTCGTGCCGTTCGTGCCTACGGGCACGATCAAGCGATGGCATCTGTCCATCGCCTGGAGGGCCTGGGCGACCTCGACGACTCCCCACCGTCCTCTCCCGTGAGCTCTCCTAGAGCATGCAGCGGCGGGGAGTTGAACTCCAGTAGCAGCTCCACCCCTCCGGAGTACACGGAAGGATGGGACCGCTACGGCCGTGTCTCGCCATCACGGTGGGATCTCGGCAGCGACGACGACGATGACTTCTGGGCGAACGTGGACTTCGACGTCTACGACCTCCAAGCCTTCCACTCCTCCGACGAGCTGAGGGATAACACCCTCAGCGTCTACTCCTCCGACGACAGCATCATCGACCCCTCCCGGGAGTGCTATCACCTAGTGCACCCGGGAAAAGCTGTGTTGGTGGACGTCCACTCGTCGGAGGAGGAGGACGCACCGGCGGAGCAGCCATAGCCGCATACGCCGCATCCACCAGCCCCTGGTCCCACACCTTCGAAGGAGCCAGGGGCTGGAACATCCCGCCTTCTCCATCGTTCTCCGGAGTTTAAGCAACTCCGGGAGCTTGAAGCCCGGATGGACGAGGACCGCCTGCATCTCGCCCAACTCCGAGCCGCCCTAGAGCACGAGGAGTGGGGAGACGGCGGAGCAGCATGGCGCCGAGCCCGTGACGTCCAGGCCCGAATCGTCGCCGATGGCGGGGCCCGGGCGAGCCGGAAGCTCGCAGAGGCTGCGATGCTCCTCCGGAGCATGCCTGAGCTCTCCAGCACGGAGGCCCGGCGGCTCAGGGACCGGCTCAAAGGTCTCCTGGAGGACGCCGCTGTCCTCCAGGCAGAAAGCTCGGCATCCCGGCACCGTGGAGCCGAGGAACGCCATCGTGGCGTCCCAACGCGGCATGAATGAGAGGCCTCAGTGCAGCTCGAAGCACCGAGGGCCCCCTCGGTCCACCAGCGACTTGGCAAGGACATCGACGTCCGCGCCATTCTTCAGGCCCGCGGTCGACGAAAGACCGACGGGGCCGCACGTGGCTACAACATCCACCGGGGAGGACGCTACGACTCCGACGAGGACCGTGCGCCCTCACCCAAGCCCCCGGGTCCTCGTGTCTTCAGCGAGGCCATCCGGAGGGCAAAGTTCCCGCCCCGGTTTCGACAATCGGCGAACATCGCCAAATACTCGGGGGAGACGAACCCCGAGCTTTGGCTTGCAGATTATTGTCTTGCGTGCCAGCTGGGCGGCGCGCAGGATGATCTCATCATCATCCACAACTTACCCCTGTTCCTGGCCGACTCAGCGCGAGCCTAGCTAGAACATCTTCCGCCACGCATGATCTTCGACTGGAGCGATCTGGTCAAGATCTTTGTGGGGAACTTCCAGGATACATACGTGCGCCCTAGCAACTCCTGGGATCTCCGCAGCTACAGGCTGAAGCCGAGCGAGTCCCTCAGGGACTACATCCGGTGATTCTCCAAGCAGTATAACGAGCTGCCCCAGGTCGCCGACTCCGACGCCGTTGGAGCCTTCGCTGCAGGGACGACCTGTAAAGAGCTTGTTCATGAGCTGGGGCATCAAACCCCCACGAGCGTCGCCGAGCTTATGAGAATAGCTACCAGCTTCGCCTCGGGCGATGAGGCGGTGGGAGCCCTGTTCTCCGACCCTAAGGGGAAGCGGAAGAACGAAGCCCTCGAGGGCTCCTCTTCCTGAGCCCACAACAACAACAACAAGAAGTAGGGGAAGGCCCCCGTCCGCAACGAGCTCCTCGTTGCGGCTGCCGAACCCAGGGCGAAATAGCCGCCCCGTGGCTGCTTCGATGAACTGCTCTCCAAGCCGTGCCCTTATCACCAGGGCTCGGTGAACCACACACTCGGGGCATGTGTAATGGTCAAAAAGCATTACGGACGACAGGCATTCTGGGATGCCACTGGCAAGAAGCCCGCCGAAGACAAGGAGGACCAGGGAGGGAAGGACGACGAGTTCCCCCCATCAACAAGTGCCTCATGATCTTCGGCGGACCCGGGACCGCTCCAACGCCACGTCAGCGAAAGCGCGAGCGTCGGGAGGTCTACACCGTCGGACCAGCAACACCACGCTTCCTCAACTGGTCCCTCGATGCCATCACCTTCAGCCGGGACGATCACCCAGACCACGTCCCATCTCCGGGGCGTTACCCGCTTGTTGTCGACCCCGTCGTCGGCAACACGTGGTTCACCAAGGTCCTTATGGATGAAGGCAGCGGCCTCAATATTTTGTACGCTGAGACCCTTGACTCGATGGGGATCAGCCGTTCTCTTCTCCGGGACATCCCCGTTCCACGGGATAGTCCCGGGGAAGAGCGTACAATCCCTCGGGCAGATTGACCCGCCCGTCTACTTCGGGGCTCCTGTCAACGTCAGGAAGGAGACCCTCACCTTCGAGGTGGTAGGCTTCCACGGCACCTACCACGCCATCCTTGGGAGGCCATGCTACGCCAAGTTCATGGCCATCCCGAACTACACCCACCTCAAGCTCAAGATGCCGGGGCCCAAGGGGGTCATCACCGTTGGTGCCTCGTACCAGCACACCTACTAGTGCGACGTTGAGTGCTGCGAGTACGCCAACGCGCTGGTGGAGTCCGAGGCCCTCTTCACTGACCTCGAGGAGCTGGCCAAGGAGGTCCCCGACCCCAAGAAGGCCACGGGCAGTTTTGAGCCCGTCGAGGGGGTAAAGGAGGTGCCCCTCAACCCCGGCACACCCGATGGCAAGGTGCTGAAGATCAGCGCCACCCTCGACCCGAAATAGGAAGTGGTGCTCGTCGACTTCCTCCGCAAGCACGCCAACGTGTTTGCTTGGAGTCCCTCGGACATGCCAGGCATCCCGAGGGTGACGGCCTCGAGCTCAACCACGTCACACGCAGGTACAACGAAGAGGCCGACGAGTTGACAAAAATCACGTCTGAAAGGGCTTCGGTCCCAACAGGCGTATTTGCCAACGATCTCCACAAGCCTTCGGTCAACGTCGATCCCTCGGGAGGCAAGGGGAAGGAGACCCCCGAGCCCCCGGGAGAACTCAGAGCGTCTTCAAGCCACGGAAGTCCCTCGGGGGCTACCGACCCCTCTGACAAAGGGGAGTCGCCCGAGACCGTGGCTGAAGCCGACGACGAAGCTGAGGCGATGGAGATTGAAGCCGAACTGGACGACGACGAGCTAGATTGGCGTGAGCCACTGGTCAATTGGCTTGTCTGAGGGATTTTGCCCTCAGACAAGACCAAGGCTTGGCGGCTGGCATGACGAGCCAAGTCCTTCACGATGATTGACGGCGAACTCTACCGGCGTAGCCCTTCCGGGGTCCTGCAGCGCTGCATCCCTTTCAGCCAAGGCAAGCGCCTGGTTGAGGAGGTACATGCCGGGGCCTGCCGTCACCACGCCGCGCCGAGGACGCTCGTCGGCAACGCCTTTCGACAAGGCTTCTATTGGCCAACCGTCGTGGCCGACGCTACCGAGGTAGTACGCTCCTGCGAACGGTGCCAGTACTACGCTCGGCAAACTCACCTCCCAGCCCAAGCTCTCCAGACGATCCTTGTCACTTGGCCTTTCGCCGTGTGGGGATTGGACCTTGTCGGGCCCCTCTAGAAGGCGCCCGGGGGCTTCACCCACCTGCTTGTCACCATCAACAAGTTCTCGAAGTGGATCGAGGCTCGGCCCATCACCCAGATCAGTTCAACCTAAGCAGTGTTGTTCTTCACCGACATCGTTCATCGATTTGGCGTCCCGAACTCCATCGTCACCGACAACCGAACGCAGTTCACCGGGAAGAAATTCTTGGAATTCTGCGATGCTCACCACATACGAGTGGATTGGGTGGCGGTAGCTCACCCGAGGACGAACGGCCAAGTGGAGCGTGCCAACGGCATGATCCTCCAAGGCCTCAAGCCGAGAATTTTCAACAAGTTGAACAAGTTCAGCAAGAGGTGGCTGACCGAGCTCCCCGCAGTGATATGGAGCCTAAGGACCACGCCGAGCTGGGCCACGTGCTTCACGCCCTTCTTCCTGGTCTATGGCGCCGAGGCTGTGCTCCCCACCGACTTGGAATACGGCGCCCTGAGGGTTCGAGCCTACGACGAGCAAGGCAACCAGGACTCTCGAGAGGACGCGCTGGACCAAGTCGATGAGGCCCGAGACATGGCCTTGCTGCACTCGGTCAAGTACCAACAGACCCTACGAAGGTACCATGCTCGGCGCATCAGAGGCCGAGCCTTTAGCGTAGGCGACCTGGTGCTGCGGCTCAGGCAAGACAGCGGAGGACGTCACATGCTGACTGTCGACGGAATGCCGGTGATAGTCTACCGAGGGGTTTGCCCAAGGTAGTAGATTGATCGGTGAAGGTGCGTCTGAAACGAGCCAGAGCTACGCTGGAAGCGTGAGACACGAGATTTATACGGTTCAGGCCACCGCTAGGCGTAATACCCTACGTCCTGTGTGTTGCTGTATTGTATTGGTAGTGGATGAGATGTTTTGAGAGGATCTCCTGGCCACCTTATATAGTCCGGGAGGCAGGGTTACAAGTCGGTTTTACCATATATATCAGATTACAATCCTAGCCAAATAAGGAAACTAATCAGCTAGATATCAGGAAAGATATTTTCTTACCCGCCAAGTCCTCGGCGGATATACATGATCTTCAGGAGAACATGTAGACGACGCGTCCTTGGAAGTCCGGGCCTGATCGGATGACTCGGCCCATGTCTAGCCATGCGGGTATACGGGTCTATACCCCCACAGCTAGTCCCCGAGCACCTTGCATTCGTCGGGAGATGCTAATCTTCGAAATTGCTTGACCAGACGAATGTAAGGAGCTCAGAAATTTTTTTGAAAAACCTTCTTCTTGGTGAAGTGTATCCACTTTTGGTTCCTAGGGAACAATACCTTCACCGTTAGATGAAGTGTATCCACTTAATCCTCGAGCCTGATAGTAGGTGATGCAGGCACATAGTGTCAGGGTCATAGTCTTTGTTTTTTGTAATCATGTGAAGCATTGATGAAGCCCCCGAGCACCTCCTATGCTCGGAAGTATAGGCGAAGCGATGAAGTCCCCAAGCAGTTCAGTGCTCGGAAACGCTGATGAAGCGACAACAAAGTCCCCGAGCAGCTTTGGTGCTCGGAAACGCTTGACGAAGATGAAGTCCCCGAGCAGCTTTGATGCTCAGAAACGCTTGACGAAGACGATGAGGTCCCCGAGCAGCTTTGGTGCTCGGAAACGCTTGACGAAGACGAAGTCCCTGAGCAGCTTTGGTGCTCGGAAATGCTCGACGAAGACGAAGTCCCCGAGTAGCTTTGGTGCTCGAAAATGCTTGACGAAGACGACGAAGACCTAAAGCAGCTCTGGTGCTCGAAAACGCTTGACAAAGACAAAGTCCCCGAGCAGCTTTGGTGCTTGGAAACGCTCGACGAAGACGAAGTCCCCGAGCAGCTTTGGTGCTCGAAAACGCATGATGAAGACGATGAGGTCCCCGAGCAGCTTTGGTGCTCGGAAACGCTTGACGAAGACGACGAAGTCCCAGAGCAACTAAGAAAGTAAGAACCTACAGTTTTTGAAATATCGAGAAGTTTTTTCATATGAAAACCTGAACCGACGCACTACCCTTTATATTTAAAACAGCTGACAAACGGTTCGCCTTCTTCCACGCCGAAAACCCTTCAAGTAACCGCTACTCTTTGCCCCAATCCGCCATCATCTAGGGTTTCCATATCTTTGAGCCAAAATCTGATTCCTCTTGGATATCTCCAATTCACCCTTCCACCTCACCGAATCTTCAAGAATCCGAAGAAATGGCCCCCAGGAAGAGCACACGCGTGCCCCCGAAGAAGGCGAAGGAGCCGCAACCGGGGGAGTTTCGCATGAACAACGAGTGGCAACCCTCCACAATGATGGAGAGAGCCATTCTGGGTCTGGTGGCAAAAGGACTGCTCCCAAATCGTGCCACCACTGGCTGGAGGCCTTCGGGAGGGGAGCCATATCCGATGCCCAACACTGGCGAGATGACGGTCTTCGCAGATTGCTTTCCCCGAGGGTTTGGTGTTCCTTGCCACCCTTTCCTTCGCAAGCTTCTGGATTATTATTAAATTTCTTTATGCCATTTGCATCCGAACTCTATCTTCCATGTTTCTATCTTCATCCACTTTTGTGAGGCTTTTGTTGGAATTCTCCCCCGCTTCAATTTGTTTCGACATCTTTTCATGCTCGTGAAGTCGAGCGACAGAGGTTCTCGAGTCGCCGGTGGGGTTTACCTCAAACTCCGAGATGGAATGTCAGCCCAGTATCTTTCCATCCCTCTTAATACCAGCCTTCATGATTGGAGCAAGCGGTGGTTCTACATCCTAAACCAAGATCCGGCTGTTCGCTGCGCTGTAGATCAGGTGCCGGAGAAAAAACCAAGCTGGACGGACAAGCCCTCTCCCAATGAAATGGAGCAGGTCAATGAGCTGTTGGAAATTTTAAGGGGAATGAATTTGAATGGAGTTGGAGTGGCTGCCAACTTTGTGAGAGGCTGAGTACAACCTTGCAAGGACGGAGTTCACCGATCCAACTAGGGAGGTACCCGATGATTTATCTGCTTCTGAAGCCACGGTGAGATTCGAAGAACTGTTTGATAAGGACGTCCATATTGATAACCGCGGACAACAGAAGCCTTTCCGTGTTGAAAATCCACCTCCAGAGGTATGCGGCTTGCATAATGTCTCCTTTCTTGTTGTGCTTATTCATTGATTGCTTCTTATTATTATTCGTTTGAGTGGTTGAAGATCCATAGACAGGAGCGCAAAATATACTTCTCTGATGTGCCGACCGCTGATTGGCCCCGGGGCGTGATCCCTGACCACCGGTATCAGCCTGGCGATGAAGAAGGAAAGCCTGTGGAGCCCTCTGGGGATGAGGAAGATGATGATGACGAAGAAGATCGGAAGACTCTATCTCAGCGAGCAGCTCGTGGAAAACAAACTGTGCCCGAGAAAGCTAGTCCGCGTAGTGGAGCTCGGAGGACGGAGAAGCCCGTGAAGATTTCTGACGAGCGAGCCCACCACCGAGCAGATGCCCCAAGCTCAAGTGATGATGACCAGCCAGCATCAAAACGTCAGAAAGGCGAGAACCCACCAGCCAAAGATCCCGGTACTGAAGGGACTTCTGGTTGGAAGAGAAACTTTGCGCGTAAGCGTCGTCGATCCGAACTATAAGTACTACCTTCTTGATGCTTTTTCTTTGAACGGCCGTTTTAGTCGTCTTTGATCATGAGATATTCGTCCTTTCCAGGGACCCTTCAACCGAGGATGTTGAGGAAAAGACGGACGGCAAAACTGTCGGTGATGAGCCATTGAAGAGTGCAAGTGGCGTTGGTATTGCCGCCGAATGGCCCTCGGATCATGAGTCACCGAAGGATGCGCCGGATCAATATCCAGACTATAGCTCGCAGGAGCGACCGCCACCACCGGAGCAGACGCGTGAAGTCACCCCGCCGTTGCCGGACCCATTCGTCGACCAGGAGCGACAACCGAAAGATGCCGGGGTGGACCATTCTTCAAAGCATGGCGTCGATGAGGAGGTTCCGCCCGCTGATTCAGAACAACAGGGATCCGCGCATACCGGCGGTACTTCTTTTGGCGAAATGCCAAAGCAAATCAGGGGGTTCCTGAGCAGCCGTCGATCAGTGCTGGACCGCCCGAGCATGAAGTGGAGGAGATTACTCGTGAAGCTGCGGGAGAAGCGCCGCCAGTGATACTGCGAACGTTGAGGCGAGTCGGCGAGCAGTGGTCCGTCGTCGTGGAGGAAGCGGCGGCGGACGATGAATTGGAAGCCTTGAAAGCCGATATAGCCGGGACCCGAACCGACTTGAAAAATGTGCTCCGACGGCTGGGTCAGCTGTCTTCACGAGTTCATGTATCCGCGCGCTCCTTTGATTGTTATTTTCTTGGTTACTTTTTGTCACGTCCTTTCTTTGTCGATCAGGCGGTGCACAATGCAGCTGAAGATCGACAGAAGTCCCTCCAGCATGCTGCTAGGCTTGCTGCAGATAATGCCAGGCTTCGGGAGGAGACCGTGCGTCTAGAGAACGCAATGAAAGACCTCCGCGAGCAACGCGACACGTTGCAATTGCATTGCGACGACTTAATGGAGTCTGAAGAAAAACTGCTGCGGGAGAAAAGAGGTATGGAGACCATTATGGTCATGGTTTCATTTTATCTTGACTCTTCTTCTATTCTCAAGTCTGAAGCTTTCGCGTGCAGATTTGCAAGATGTTTTTGAAGGTGCCGTGAAGCGAGGTACTGGCGTCTTCATGTTACTTTGCTATTCTGCTGAGGGATTCTGACCCGCCTTTTCTTTTGTGCAGTTAAGGATCTGGAGAGTGAAGTGTCAATGCTTCGTGAAGTAGCTCGGAAGAACGAGGTAGATCGTCTTGGTGAGTTGTCTGTACACACGGTTTGTTCTTCCTCATCTTGTTAACTTTTTCTCTGTCTTGTAGCAATGGATCAAAGGAACCGAGTGCAGGTAAATGACTTGGCGCAACGTCTTGAGGCTGCTGAAGCACGATGTGATGCCTTGGCAGAGAGAATTAAACCCGTCCTTGATATCATCGAGTATGCTCCCGCAGATCCGCCTGCTGGTGTCCCAGGGCCTTTTGACATCATCCGCCGTGGCCAGCAGGCGTTGCGCTTCTTCATGGCTTTCTGCACCGATGCCGCCGAGAATGTGCCCGCCCATGTGCTCGATCCTGGCGTGAAAAATGACCGAGTGAAGACAGGATATACGCAGGGGACCACCGAGGAGGAAGAAGATCGATTGGAGGAAGTGGCGAGGCCTGCAGCAGCACTGTTGATGGCAGATGTGCAACTCTTTCCCACGGAAGGGATTTAGCTTGCAAAAAACTGTGATCTATTTGTATGTGAAGATAAAAAACCAGTAGTTTTTGACGTTGTTGCCCGTAATGCCGCTTAGACAAATTTTAATTTTATATTCGGCTTTCCTTTGTTGGTACCGAAAACTGTCCTAGCTTGGACTTGCATTTTGCAAGGTGCCCGAGCATAGCCGGGGCCTTCCGAATGGTCGGAGAGTAGTGCGGATATTTATCCTTTTAGGGAGAATTGACAACCGATGCCCGAGCCTCTTGCCGGGGCTTACGTGTTAGCGAAGACTTAATGGCCCACGCGTCCCTGGGGCTTACATGGTGGCGAAGCTGCCCGCGCCTGGCGAGGGTTATGCTTATCGTGGGCAATGGCTTCCCGAATCAATCAGGGCGGTCGATGAAGTGGTGAAGTTGGGTGGCCTGTCAAGGGCAGGGCTTATGCGTTGACGTGACTAGGATGCCCAAACGGGTGCGGGACTTACACGTAGTCGTAGTTGTGCTGCCCGAGCAGGTGCGGGACTTATGCATTGGCGAAGTCATGCTGCCTGAGCAAGTGCAGGGCTTACGCATTGGCGAAGTCATGCTGCCCGACCAGGTGCGGGGCTTACGCATTGATGGTGAATTTACTGATCTGTGATTGTAGACATATATGTGTATCGAGGCAATATGATTTTTATTGAAGTAATGAAACAAAAATACACATATCTGTCTTGACACGCTATCAAGGATAGAAGCGATGGAGGTGCTCGATGTTCTAGGAGTTAGGGATGTCGACGCCATCGAGGTCGCACAGCCTGTACGAGCCTAGCCGAGTTACAGCTCTAACCATGTATGGTCCCTCCCATGGAGAAGAAAGTTTGTGCATGCCCTCCTTGCTCTGCTTGCGCCGAAGGACCAGGTCGCCGACCACGAAGAACCTGTCATTGACATTCCGTTTATAATATCGCCGTATCCCCTCCAGATATTTGGCCGTGCGTACGCAGGAGGCCAGACGCTCTTCTTCGAGTATGTCGATATCCTCTGCTCGTGCACCATTGGACCTTTCTTCATTGTAGTTCTCAATTCTAGGAGCTCGGAAAGCGACGTCGGCTGGTAGCACTGTTTCTGATCCGTAGACCATAAAGTATGGAGATACGCCGGTATTCCAGCTAGGTTGTGATCGCAAGCCCTAGATGACTGCTTGCAACTCGTTGATCCAGTTTCCTGGGCTTCTTTCAACGACCTCGTGTAGGCGCTTCTTGAGGGCGTCGAGCAACATTCCATTTGCTCTTTCAACTTGTCCATTAGCTCGAGGGTGAGCCACCGAGACATACTTTACCACGATGCTTCTTTCGTCGCAGAAATCCCAGAAGTCGCTTCCAGTGAAGGTAGTACCGAGGTCGGTGATGATGCTGTTCGGGAGGCCAAAACGATGAGAGATGTCATTGAAGAACTCCGCAGCTTTGGCTTCCGTTGCTTTCACCAATGGCTTGTATTCAATCCATTTGGAGAATTTATCGATGGCGACGTACACGCAATGGTAGCCCCCTTTAGCCGCCTTGAAAGGACCTATCATGTCGAGCCCCCACGTGGCGAAGGGCCAGGATGCAGGTATGGTCTGTAGCTCTTGCGCTGGGACATGTATCTGCTTCGCAAAAAACTGGCACGCCTCGTAGTGGCGTGCAATCTTCTCAGCGTCCTAGACGGTGGTAGGCCAGTAGAATCCTGCTCAGAAAGCTTTGCCGACCAGGGTGCGTGAAGCTGCGTGGTTTCCAAGCATGCCTCCATGCACTTCTTGGAGTATCTTGATGCCCTCTTCGTGTGTGACGCACTTCTGGAATACTTCGCTCTTAGCGTTTTTACGCATAAGTTTGTCGTTGACGAGGACGTAATTCTTGGACCATCTCACAAGTCGTTCTGCTTCTATTTTGTCTTCAGTGATTTTGGCTTCGAGCAGATAGGCAATGAAGGGTGCCCTACAATCATCTGTAGAATCCGAGATGCAAGCTGCTATCTGACCGAACGGATGCACTTTGACCTCTTCTTCTGGGATGGATGCAAGGACCAAGTCTTGGACGAAGACGCCGGGAGGAATATCAACTCGTGACGAACCGAGCTTAGATAGCTCATCGGCTGCTTAGTTTTCTTTATTCACCTGGTTGATAACCAGGGCAAAGTCCCCATACACCATCAGCCGCCGAATGCCGAGCTCGGAGGCGATCTGTAGGCCGTGGATGGCAGCTTCGTATTCGGCCGTGTTGTTAGAGGCTTTGAAATATATTCTTAATACGTAGCGGAGGCGTTCGCCGGTCGGTGATATGAGGAGTACGCCAGCACCTGCGCCACCAATGCTGAGGGACCCGTTGAAATACATCGTCCCGTATTCCTCATGCTCGGTGGGTACTTGCTCCTGCACTTCCATCCACTCGACGATGAAGTCAGCCAACACCTGCGACTTGATCGTCGTTCGGCTGTGGAATTCTAGAGAGTAAGTCCCCAGCTCCACAGCCCACTTCATGACTCTGCCGTTGGCGTCTTTGTTGCGTAGGATGTTACCGAGAGGATGTTGGGTTACCACTACAATTTGATGAGCCTCAAAATAGTGACAGAGCTTGCGTGATGTGACGAGGATGGCGTAGATCAGCTTCTGGACCGTCGGATAGCGAGCTGTGGACTCATTTAAGACTTCGCTGATGAAATAAACTGGTCGCTGAACCGGATATGCATGACCATCTTCCTCTCGTTCGACGACTATCGCCGTGCTGACAACATTGCTTGTCGCGGCGATATAGAGGAGTAGAGTTTCGTCCTTTTTGGGTGCTGTGAGGAGCAGAGGATGTACCAGGAACTGCTTTCCATCTTTGAAGGCCTGGTCGGCTTCTTCCGACCAGACAAATTTTTCGCCTGCCTTGAGGAGCTTGAAGAAGGGTAGGCCTTTTTCGCCTAACCTCGAGATGAATTGGCTTAGGGCCGCCATGCACCCAGTGAGCTTCTAAACATCCTTGACGTTGGTCGGGGGCTTCATTCTCATGACGGCCTCGATCTTTTCTGGGTTAGGGAGTATGCCTCATTTGCTGACAATGTTGCCAAGCAGGTTGCCCGACGGTACGCCAAAAATGCACTTGGAGGGGTTCAGTTTCCATTGGAATTCATCCAACTTCTTGAAGACTGCTTCAAGGTTGGAGACGAGGTCTTCAGCCTTCCGGGTTTTTATGATGACGTCGTCGACGTAAGCCGCGGCAATGTCGGGAATGAGATCCTTGAGGCATGCCTGGATTGCCCGCTGGTATGTCGCGCCAGCATTCTTCAGGCCAAAGGACATGGTATTGTAGCAGTAGGCCCCAAAGGGAGTGATGAAGGAGGTTTTCTCCTGGTCTTCTTCCTTCAAGGCGATCTGGTGGTAGCCGGTGTAGCAGTCGAGGAAGCTGAGTAGCTCACAGCTGGCTGTGGAGTCGACGACTTCATCAATGCGGGGGAGACCGAAGGGGTCTTTAGGGCAGTGTTTGTTGAGATCGGTGTAATCAAAGCACATTCTTCATTCATTATTCTTTTTCTTACATGGACCGGATTGGCTAACCAATCGGGATGATACACCTCTTTTGTAAAGTCGGCAGCTAGGAGCCGAGCTATTTCTACCCTAATACTTCTTGTCTGGAGAGAAACACCAGAGCTTCTGCTTGACGGGCTTGGTGGTCTTCGAGACATTCAAGGAGTGCTCGATCAGCTCCCTCGGTACGCCAGGCATGTCCGCGGGTTTTCACGCGAAGACGCTGACGTGCTTTCCGAGGAAGCTGACGAGCGCGTCTTCCTATTTGGGGTCGAGATCTGCCCCGATGTGAGTAGTCTTACTCGGGTCACCGGGAACGAGGACGATGTCCTTTGTCTCCTTGCTCTTGGTAGCAGCTCTAGGCGGGGTCTTCTTCGGGATGACCTGTTCTTCGGGCGCCAGCTTCTGTGCATCCACTGCGCATGTATTCATTAGGATGGAGACGTCGGTGGCTTCTGCCATGGCGATGGCCTCCTTTTCGCAGTCGTATGCGACTTGGAGGTTGGAGCGGACCGTAAGGATGCCGGTCTCCATTGGCATCTTCATGACGAGGTAAGCATAGTTGGGGATGGCCCCAAACTTAACCAAAGCTGGACGGCCGAGTATGGCGTGATACGCGGCATCGAAGTCGGCCACCAAGAAGTCGATGTGCTCGATGCGGAAGCACTGTGGTGTCCCAAACTGGACAGGCAGGTTGATCTATCCCAAGGGGTAGGAGGGTTGCCCTGGGACGATTCCCTAAAATGGAGCCGTGGTCGGTTCCAGGTCTTCTGCTCGGAGTCCGAGCTCCTTGGCGGCTCTGGAGAACAGGATATTGAGGCCACTGCCACCGTTGATTAGCACCTTGCGGAAGCGTGTCTTGCGTATCACCGGGTCAAGGATCTGTGGGAAGCGCCCTAAGTATGGGATCTCTGTCCATTGGTCTTCTGTGCTGAAGGTGATGGCCTTGTGAGACCAAGGGGGAAATCTGGGGTCGGTGATGGAGGCATCGTGGTTGGCAACGGAGTTGATGCGTCTAGCGACGAGCTTCTGTTCTCTCTTCGTCTCCATGGCTATGCGGCCACCAATGATCGTGGAGACCATTCTGTGAGCTTCAGTGAAGCCTGGAGGCTGGTCGTTGTTGTCGTCGCGCTTGTCTCTCTCGGACTCTATGCGAGCCCTCTTCTTGTCTTCTTCTTGGAACGCCCTGGAGTAGCCATAACATTCTCTCATGGTATGCTTGTGGAACTTGTGGATCGGGCATTGACTATCGAGGAGCTTGTCATAAGCCTCTTCATAATTGCGTTTCGGGGCTGGTCGGGTGTTGTAGACTTGGTGGTGGCGATGCCTTTTTCTAGCCCTGGAGCCTTCTGGTTCATCGTGGTGACGTCGATCGGAGCGATGTTGGTCGCGGCGATCGCGTTCGCCACGATGGTGATCTCGCTGGGCTCCTCGGTCATCATGGCACCGATCAAACCGGTGGTCGGTGTCCTCGCGGCGTGGTCGGTCGGGGAAGTGGAGGTGGCTATGAACGGAGTGGAGGGCCGCCTCACTTCCCTCGGCATACTTGTTGGCGATGCGCAGCATCTCGGCGATGGAGTCTGGTCTGCTGCGGCATAACTTCCTCTGGAGCTCCTCATCAGGTTGGAGGCCACGTATGAAAGCGGAGATAGCCTCAGCATCCGTGACGCCTAGGATGTTGTTTCTGGTTTCTGAGAAGTGCCGAATGTAATCCCGCAATGATTCTCGCGACGCCTGCTGGAGCTTCTCAAGATCAAATTTTGTGCCAGGCTGCTTGCTGGTGGCACTGTAGTTGTTGATGAATTGCTCTCTCAGCTGGTCCCAAGTATCGATGGAGTTCGGCTTCAGGCTCAGTAGCCAATTATTGGCGGATGTGTTGAGCATAATAGGCAAGTAATTTGCCATGACGTCGGAGTTCCCCCCGGCAGCTTTGACCGCGATCTCGTAGATGGTAAGCCACTTAGTAGGATCGGCGGTGCCCTCGTAGGTCTCGACGCCAATGACTTTGAAGTTCGGCGTCCAATTGCCTGGAGTTCTGCCGTGAAGGGGAGTCCAGGAGCGTTTTTGTCGTTGATTGGAGGGCCGTGCGCCTCGTCATATTCTTTGCGGTGCTCAGTCTCTGCTGAGTGCCTAGCTTCCCTCCGATTCTCGATGCGCCCCCGGAGATCTCTGGTCTTTAGCTTTTCGCGGAGGTCAGATTGGTTGACCTCCTGGTCTCCATCTCGGCGACGACGTCTCCGACCGCCGCGGGAGTGACCACCATCGTTGTGAATGATTTCGATGGTCGACGCAGTGAAAAGTGATGGAGGTGGAAACTGGTGTTCTTTGTTGATCTGGACCTGGGCTGCGTGGAGGTAGGCTGTAAGGCACTCCACTTCAGGTGTCGGAGCCAGTCTTGGCCTCTTCTATCGCGACGGCGACGTTTACACTTGGTGTCTTGTAGACCTGGTGTTTGCCGACCAGGTCAAATTCTGGCTCTAAGTTCCAAATGGTGGCCTTCCATGCCTCGGCTTGCAGTTCGCGACGCCGTCTTCGGTGGGCGTTTCTCCCCTCGCGGGTTGCTTGGGCCTCTTCAGTTTCATTCGGAGGAGGAGCACTGTCATTGCTGATGGCGAGGACAGGTCCACCGATGAACCGTCCAGTGGGAGGTGGCAAATCAGTGAGATCGCCGCCTTCCACGTTGTCGAGGTCGGAGCAGTCGTTGTCAGTGATGATGAAGCTGGAGCTGGTGCCGACGTGCTCGGGGGAGGTGTGGTCGGAGGAGTGTAGTAGATGCGCGAAACTGGAGGCCGCGTTCCGAAGACTAAACGGCATATAGCCACTCAGGAGGTCATGGTCAGAGGGCCTCGAAAGCGTGATAGCTCGGGGCCGTAGCTCGACGACGCGCCCCCGAGGAGTGATGGTGATGGCCAGAGTCATGTCCTGGCAAAGTGGAGAAGGTCGTTGCACCGTCGATGGGCGCTGAAAGCGGTCTGCAGTCGACTCCAAGATCTGGAGACTCTCGGACAGGCCTTGGGAGATCCGATCTATGGATCTGATCAGGTCGTCGTTGTCAATGGCCTTCCGAGTGTAGCGTGGCAACATTCTTGCCGGGACGCAGGTTACTGGAGGAGTCGGAGTAGACGCGATCTGGGCCGCATCCAGGATCTTTCCTTCACCGTCGGGACCGATGATCCAGGTGATGGATCCCACCGTAAAGATCTGGCCCGGCGTCGGGAGATCGATGGAGCTTGAAAAAATCACCTTGTTCGCCATGGATCAGGAAACACACCCCCTACCTAGCGCGCCAACTGTCAACGGAATACCGGTGATAGTCTACCCAGGGGTATGCCCAAGGTAGTAGATTGATCGGTGAAGGTGCGCCTGAGACGAGCAAGAGCTATGCTGGAAGCGTGAGACACGAGATGTATACAGGTTCAGGCCGCCGCTAGGCGTAATACCCTACGTCCTGTGTGTTGCTATATTGTATTGCTAGTAGATGAGATGTTTTGAGGGGATCCCATGCCCGCGTTATATAGTCCGGGAGGCAGGGTTACAAGTCGGTTTTACCATACATATCAGATTACAATCGTAGCCAAATAAGGAAACTAATCAGCTAGATATCACGAAAGATATTTTCTTGCCCGCCAAGTCTTTGATGGATACACATGATCTTCAGGAGAACATGTAGACGACGTGTCCTTGGAAGTCCGGGCCTAATCAGATGACTCAGCCCATGTCTAGCCGTGCGGGTATACGGGTCTATACCCCCACACTGACGCCACCATGGGAAGGGCCATTCATCATCGCCGAGGTGCTACGTCTCGGAACATACAAACTGGCGAACGAGAAGGGCGAATTCTACAACAATGCTTGGAATATCGAACAGCTACATTGCTTCTATCCCTAAGATTCCGAGCATTGTACATTACATCTTAAAATCAATAAAAGATCCGTCTTCTTTTTCTCATATGATTTTAAGATCTTCACCCGAGCCCACCCTCGGAAACGGGTGAACCGTGCAATCAAAAGTGAGGCTTGGCCCTATCTCCAATAGGGCAGACCCTCCATCGGGGGCTAGGATGGGAGGAACCCCTGGACTCCTCCGAGATGAATCGAATTCCAAATCTCAAAAAATTTCAAAAACCGTTGAAATTTTCATCTCCAGAGTTCGCTTCTCATCGAAACCAAATGCAAAACTTATAAACCTTGGAAGAGCAAAAGAAGTCCCAGAGGGCAGAGCCGGCCGAGCCGCGAGACCGCCTACGCCTCCGGGATACGGCACCTCCACTTGCTACTCTTCGTCTAAAGGCAACTCGCGCTCGGAAGAGAATTTATAAGAAAAATGTTCTGTAAGGGGAGAAGGCTCGGGTGACATCGAACGAACCCTTTTCCTAAGAGCCCTCGCCCTACCGAAATCCCTAGGACCACGGCCGAGTCTACGCCCCTGAAGCTACGACGCTCGAAAAGGTCCCCCGAGGCTCGATGGCCCGGGCTCAGGGTCGGCGAGAAAAACACTTAAGGAAAAACGCTAAACGAATACGCAAAATGAACATGCACTGAATATTTATATAGATATCAAGGCCTCGATGGGCCGCATGTTTGTTTCTTACAAAATTTTTCTGGGCACGATGGCCCGACTTTCCTAATCTAGATTCAGGGGAGGGAGCTTCATGTCTTCTTCAAAGAGGGCCGCCAACGCCGTCCTAGGGACCTCCATGGAGCTGATCAGCGCCAGGAGCTTGTCGTCAGAAGCCTCAACGAAGCCTTCGCTGACGGCGTCGGTGTCGAAGTTCTCATAGTGAGACTTCGCCACCGCCAGCGTCTTCTGGACGCCTATCAGGAGGGCTTCCTTGAGTTGGGCACTGTTGACACTTCTTAGCGCAACCAGCAGAGACAGGGTGTTAGGCTATCTCTCATAATGGCGCCAGAAGTGCCCTGAGGGTATTGCTTATGTCTATTGGATAATACCGCAAGCGCACAGAATATACCGCTGTAGCACTTCACCCGGGAGTATTCCAAGGTATCGTTATTTATTTTATCCCAAGGGAAAGCGGTTGCTTGGAATAATTAATAAAAAGAGAGAGATCCTTAAATCTATAGCAACTTAGTGTCAACTAGTGATAGGGGGGTAAATCGATATATAGAGGAAAGGGTAATGACACCAAGACACGACAATGTTTTATGATAACTAAAGATAACTAGTAGAGTATAGCTAGGTGGGAGGACAACGGGTGAGTATAAGACTCCTATGACACTTACTTTACTCTTGTAAACTATCTTATCAAATGGATGAATTATACTGAGACAGCTACCTTACTTCCGGTGTGTAGGGGATAGTGTGAAATAATAGAGGATATAACCTCTACCCGAAGCGCCTACTCTCTTATGGGAGCCTACCTTTTAAGAACATGCCTAAAACACGTGGAGGGATACTAAGACTAGACAGGGCTATCACCACCTGCTAGCACCCACAAACAATCCGTGCGACAAGCGGCATTCAAAGGCAAGATCTAGTCTAAACACCACGCTTACACCAAGCCTTACTACTCTAGAAGCGTACCAACAACTAAAGCACCCTATGACAGGCGATGAACTACACACGTGAGCTGGTTACAGGATCACTATCTAATATAACTCAACTATAAGTTCAGACAAAACATAACAATACTATAATGAATAGTAATGCACTAAGTAAATACTTAGTAAAGTAAAGTAAAGATAATATATTAATAATGGTAAAGTCTTACAGAAGGAAAGGTACAAGAGCTATACCAGACTCTCCAGCAGACGACACCGGAGACTTCGAGCTTAGCTCGACTCGACTCTAACTCCCACATTAGACTAATACTACTACTACTACTAAAGAATGGAGCTTCTCTTGTCTCTTGTGGCTCTTGTGTATCTTGGGTGTGTTGAAGAGGGTGATGGCAGCCTCTATTTATAGGGGAGAGTTGAGGGGCGCCATGTCACTGATCCGTGTGCTCCTTGCCTCTCCTCCCTTGGATGAACCGCCTCAATACCGCCTTAGGATGGATGGCAGAGGTGATTTCATCACGTGGAAGACATGTAGAAAGGTGGTAGGGGCCAACCGACCTAACCAGGCACCAGGTGGTCGGCCGACCCTCTATGACAGGTGGGCCCGGCCAGGTGTGGTCCCCACTAGTCATAGGGTGTTGCCTTGTGCTGGTTCTGTCTTGATTGTATTGTTTCACACCTTGATCCGTGTGCTTTGATTCTCCACCGTTGAATGGAAGCACAAGTTGATCTGATGGTTGTTGACGGTGGATATACCCTAAAATTCCACATTCAAACACCGTCAACAGGCCTCGGATTCAAGGAAGATCAACATAACATGAATATATTTTTATCAATAACTAGTTCCACTTGTACTCTTAGCGTGTGAATGCAGGGAAGATCAAAATAGGACAAAATGCAGCAGCTGAGGCTCACATATGTGGTTTGACCGAACCACATATGGAGGCACCAAACAACCACAATCCAATACATGACACAAGGGACCACATAGAAGAGACCACAGCTCAGAGTGGGCCCACCCATGGGTCGGCCGAACTGCCCATGGGGCCCACCTGGCTCTGGTAATGAGGCAAAATCTGTGTGATACTCCAACCAAGTCATTCCATCGATTTGATCAACTTGTGCTTCCATTCAACGGTGGAGATCAAAGGCACATGGATTGAGGCGTGAAACGAAGCAATCAACACATAACAAGTACCAGGGGAGACCCTATGACAGGTGGGGACCACGTTGGTGGGCCCAACCCACCAGGGGTGGGTCGGCCAAACCATAAATGGTGGGGCCAGGCCACCTACAGCTTCAATGACTGGTGGGTACACCTTCTAGAATCCCCTGGCTGGGCCCACCTACCATAGGGTGTTCGGCCGAACCCCCCTGGTGCTTAGCCAGGACGGTTTGCTTCCACCGCCTTCCTGCATGATGTCCACGTGAGGAAATCACCAGCACCATTGATCTGAGGCGGTTTCAAGGTCGGTTCATCCAAGAGTTAAGGTGAAAAGGGACACGGATCGCTGACGTGGCACCCCTCCATCTTCCCCTATAAATAGAGGCTGCCTCCACCCTCTCAAGACATGATTCATTCAAGATACAAGTGAAGAAGTAGTGTAGTTCCACCTTTAGTAGTAGTTGTAGACTAGTGTGTGAGTTAGAGTAGAGTCGAGCTGCGGGGTCTCCAGAGTCGTCTGCTGGAGAGTCTGGTATAGCTCTTGTATCTTTCTATTTATTTCAGACTTATTTACTTCAATATAATATATTCCTTCTTTGCTTTACTAAGTCTCTACTTAGTGCATTACTATTCTAGTAGTAGTATTGTTGTGAGTTATTTTATTAATTGGTCGGTTTGCATTAGTTTGTGATCCTATTCCAACTCAACGTGTGTTAGTTCATCGCCTGTCATAGGGTGCTCTAGTTGCTCTGATCACAGCTAGAGTAGTGAGACTTAGCGTAAGCGTGGTGCTTAGGTTAAATCTTGCCTTTGATTACCGCTTGTCACACGGATTGTTTGTGGGTGCTAGCAAGTGGTGACAGCCCTGTCTAGTCTTAGTATCCTTCCACGTGTTTTAGGCAAGTTCTTCAAAGGTAGGCTCCCATAAGAGTGTAGGCGCTTCGGGTAGAGGTTTTGTCCTCTATTGTCTCGCACTATCCCCTGCACACCGGTAGTAAGGTAGCAATCCTAGTGTAATTTGACCATTTGATAGGATAGATCACAGGAGTAAAGTTTGAATCACAGGAACCTTTCTCACTCGTCGTCCTCTCACCTAGCTACACTACACTAGTTATCTTTTAGTATTTCATTTGTTATCTTTAAATCATCACCTTCCTATCATACTTTGATAACCCCCTCTGCACTAGTTGTGCTAAGTTGAGATAGATTCCAGGATCTCCTTCTATTAATATTTCTAGCAACTGCTTTCCTTTGGGATAAAATAAATAACGATACCTTGGAATACTCCCGGGTGAAGTGCTACAGCGGTATATTCTGTGAGCTTGCGGAATTATCCAATAGACATAAGAAATACCCCCAGACACTTCTGGCGCTGTTATCAGAGATAGCCTAACACCCTGTCTCTGATGGTTGTGCTAAGAAGTGTCAACAAGCATTTCTGGTGCCATTGCCGGGGAAAACATAGCTAGAAATTTTAATAAGATCGAATCCGGAACCTATTATCAAATTAGTATCAATTAGTTGTAGTAGGGCTTACCCTGGCCTCTACTTCTCTTTATCGTGAGGCAAGGAGTCGATTTCAGTTTCAAGCCACAGCAATTGAAAATTCAGAGACATCCACCAGGAGTTCTCGACACCGTTCAGTCTCTGATCGGAGGTCCGATTTGGTATTGGAACCACTCAAGGAAGGAGGCTCAGCACTATCACCTAAGGAAGCTATGGCCCAAAAGACCGTCTTTGAGCATTCTGCACCGTCGGCCAACAATGTCGCCACCGGTCCACAGCCTAGCTTAGGGGACGTCACTTTTGAGCTCAAGCCATCTCTTATCAACATGGTGGAAGCCAACCCATTCAGTGGAAAGCCCCATGAGGATGCAAATGCACATCTCCAGAATTTCCTAGAGTTGTGTGGCATGATTGCCATAAAAGGAGTCAAGATGGACGCCATCTGTCTTCGCCTTTTTCCATTCTCCTTGATCGGAAAGGCAAAACAATGGTTCTATGCTCATTCCAAAGGCATTGACGATTGGACAAGCTGTGCTAATGCATTCCTCAAGAAATTCTTTCCGATGGGCAAAACCACCGCTCTTCGAGGAAAGATCTCAGGCTTTACACAGAAAGTGGACGAGACGATTCCCGAAACGTGGAAACGTCTTCAGGAATACATTCGGGACTGTCCTCACCATGGAATTCAAGAATGGCTCCTGATTCAAGGTTTCTACCATGGGCTAATCCCAATAGCTCACAGTCACCTTGATGCCGCTGCTAGAGGAGCATTCACTTTACTCAATGTCACACAAGCTAAGAATCTGATAGAAAAGATGGTGACAAATCAAGGGTGGATTGAAGATCGACTCCAAAGCAAGAAGAAGAACACACATACCATCCATGAAGTAGATGCAATATCTGAGAAGATGGATCTCCTCTTGAGAAGGTTGGAAGAACGTGCTAATTTCAAGAAAGACCGAGAGGCTATTCAACATTATGCTTCCAAGCATCAATGGGATCAGGTATGTAGTGTATCTTATTCCAAATTAAATCTTGAGAAGACAGACGCCATCAGCAACAATTCAAAGTACCCTCAACAAGGAAGATGGGCGTCGAACTCCAAGTTTCAAGGTAAGGTAAATTTTGGTAATCAATTATCATTAAACGATCTTGTTATGAATCAAGCTAAAATAAATGAAAGCATGAATAAAAAGTTGATAGAAAATGACAAGACCCTTGAAACATTAAATTGTAAGATGGATGCTCTCGCTTCTTATATTAAAGAACAATTGAGTTTTAATAAAATGTTAGAATCTCAATTATCTCATCTTGTTGCTACTACTTCATCTCCTGAAAATACTTGCAATACTTCGAATATCAATGCAGTAATCACGAGGGGAGGTAAGTCCACTCGCGATCCACCAAATTCTAACATGGCAGGGAAGGCTGCAAGAAAAGACAAGGAAGATGATGAAGAAAAAGAAAAATTGCCAGCACCTGATGACAACACCAAGTTCCAAGGAAAGCCAGCCCCACACGAATATTATGACACCAAGGAAGCAAACCACCGACGAGCAATTCGGGAAATTCGTCGAGGAAATCCGTCATCTTTATGTGAATATTCCATTACTTGACGCAATGCAGGTACCAACTTACGCTAAGTACCTAAGAGACATCCTCAACAATAAACGCCCGCTTCCCACAGCAGAAATTGTCAAATTGACAGAAGAATGCAGCGCGGCCATATTGAACCAACTGTCAACCAAGAAGAAAGACCCTGGGTGTCCCACCATTGACTGCTCCATTGGGACACAATACTTTGAGCATGAATTATGCGACTTGGGAGCAAGCGTCAGTGTCATGACAAAAGTAGTGTTCGACAAACTCAATCATACTATCTTGTCCCCTACATCAATACGTTTGCAGCTGGCGGATCAATCAGTCTGTTACCCGTCGGGGATAGCGAAAAACATCCCCGTCAAGATACGTGGATTCTTTGTCCCCGTGGACTTCGTGGTCTTGGACATGGAAGTAGATGAGAAGACTCCACTCATCTTAGGGAGACCATTCCTCAGCACCGTCAATGCACATATTGATATTGGAGCTGGAGAAATTCAATTCACAATCAATGGGACCCTGGAAACATTCAAATTCCGACCAAAGGTTGAGCAGTGCTCATTGATCATGCTAAGGGAGATACATGCCTTTGCTATTGTAAAAGATTTGAAGAAACCCAAATCACAACCAAAGGCAAAGAGCAAGCGAGTATGGAAGAAAAAGGTTATACAGTCGGCGACACCTCCAAAGAAAAGTTCCACGCCAGCTCAAGAGAATGGTCCTACCCCTAGGACCTAAAGAATTAGCTCTTCCATTAAGGTACGTATACTAACATTTAAATTCATGGTACTTCCCTTACTTGTTTAAATTATTTTAGCATGTTAATCCCAAACCTTTTGTTGTCGACCAATAATTTCAACATGATAATCATCATTTAATTAATCTTCTGAATAAAATCGACACCAAGTGGGGCACATGGTGGGGTCGGCCGAACCCCACCATGATGCCACCTGCCACCTTTTGTCCATTTCAATCCATGCCTTATCCCATGCACGACAACACTTTAAACAATTTGCATGATGATCTTAATCACTAGCATGGCAACCTTGGATCTTTTTATGCACCCACATGTTCAGTGCCAATTGGCTTAACCCAAGTATCAAGTGAGCTACCCCGTAGAGTGCTACAAGACATATGACTGTCAATTTGCACTCTAGGAGTTAGAATCTCTCTATCATCCCTTGTTTCAATAAAATGCCAATAAAAATGTTCATAGCAAAGCATGAGTAATTTAAGAGAGAAATCATGTCATGACATAACCCATTTCTCCTCTCCTTAATTCCACTCATGAAACTCTTAACCAAATCACTCTTGCTAATCGAAAGAGAACAAGCAAGGCAATCACTTGAGCCTTCCCGTGAAGCATCCCATGAGCAAACATCCACCAGCCTCGGTCATGTCTTGCTCCCTCCTTTCCTCTTTATTCCATTCACCACTCACTCCATGAAAGAATCCCATGAGCAAGCATCCAAAGGAGGGAAAGTTCAGCACTTCACTAGGCAAGAGATGGCTAGCATAGACACCTTTGTTTGGCACATAGCAAATGGAGGGAGAGCAGGGTTCGGCCGACCCATCAAAGGACCTCAAATCACTCTATCCTCCTCTCTTTTCTTCACATGATAGAGTCCCACAATTATTGCAGCAAATAGAGATGAGGGTGGGTTCGGCAGAACCAGCACTAGGCTACCCATCACTTCAGCTTTTGGCCATTTCAATGTGTCAAGGACTTGTCGAATTTTAGGTGCAATTGGAGGGCGTACAGGGTTCGGCCGACCCACTAGGTGGCATCAATTCACTCTGCCCTTCTATCCTTTCGACACACTAGAAGCCCTCCAAATATTTGCGCAAGTTGGCGCACTCTAGGGGTTGGCCGAACTAGGCCAAGTGCCCCTGCGCCCTCTGCTTCCTTCTCCATTTAATCCCCATGTTCGTGAGCTCATCCTTCAAACCAAACCACCCGCAGAGCACTTCGACACTCTAAACTCCCAACAAGGCTTTTTCCCTTCCAAAAGAAAAATCCAAAAATATTCTCCTCTCATCTTTGTTCTTCAAGTATTCATCATCCGAGGGAGTCAACGAAGGTAATCATCCGGTAAGAAGGTTCAATTAAGCTAACCCCTATCATCCGAATCTTGGTTCGTCTTTTTGTTTTGTGCAAATATGAAGAACCCATTCAAGGCCGCAGCAAAGAAAATGCGGTCAGCATTGAGCAGGAGTTCATCACGACGATTATCTTCCCATGACACTGATATACAACTCTCAGGGTCAAATATTTGTCTGAGGCAACTGAGCCAAGCAACAACACGGAAAATGTTGAACAACTTTGTCATGATCATGAAGAATCCGAAGAAGAGGAAGAACCTTTTAGAACACAAGACCAAGAAACAGGTATTTCGGTCACTCCGCAAGAACTTCTCGTCCTCAACTCCATCCACAACAGTGACTTTGAACACACCAAGGTAATTGATTTAGGACTCCTCCAACGCACAGGTACGTATGAGGAGTTCTTTGATGTTTTTGGTGCAATAGGATGGTGTGAATTCTGGGATTTTTCTGGGTACCAAGGTAGCAAGAGTCTCACTTTAGAATTTATGTGCACGGTAAAAGCAACTAGAGACAACATCTATTTTCGCCTGTTTAATCAAGCCTATGATCTTACTTGGGACCAGTTTAGTGCTTGCCTAGGCTTCATGAACTGCACCTCAAATTTGGAATCTTCTACTCGAAGGTTCAATAAACTTGAATTTTGGCATGACATAACTGGGGAAAATAGAATGGGGAAACCACGTACTAGTCACATTTGCAACCCCACACTGCTCTTTTTGCATAGATGGCTAGGAATCACTTTGTGTCCCTGGGATGATGTGAGACCTGTTAGAGAGATTGATTTAAGAATAATGTATGCCATGGTATATAAAATCCGAATATCTCCTGTAAAAGCCATGGTAGAGCATTGGATTTCTGCACCATCAAGATGTGGATCATTTGATTTCACATCCATCATCACAAAAATGTGTAGCTACCTTGAACTGCTAAATGGATTTAATGATTACATACCTACACATAGAACCATTCTGCGTGAGGAATATTTCATAAAGGCTCATATCATTGCCGGTGGTCCCCATGGAACAATAGAATTTAAATTCCATAATAACGATGCAATACTCACTTTGCCATGCCCAGAATTAAAATTATACGGGGGCCACCCTTTAGTGCCTAACATTGCAGGAGTAGGCGGTCAATGGAGTTTTTCAGGTCCTGCTACCCGTGCAAGAACGCGTCCTGCACAGCGAAATGAATCATCCAAAGAAGACGACAGCACCTATGCAGGTAGCTCAAATGCCATGCAAGCCTCCAGCTCCGGAGGGGAGCGCCGGTCAGGGGCAGAAAGTGCCAGATTTTCTTATTCATCTATGCAGGATGCAGGGACGCGAAGCCATCGACATGATATGGAGTTGTTAACACATCAATTTGGTATGCTGCGAGCTGGCCATGAGGCTATTCACAACATCACTGCACAAACCCAGCAGCAGCTCCAAAGTTTCCAGGAGCAGACTGGCAGACAGTGGGCTGCCCTCTATGCACATCATAACATACCTCCACCTCCATATATCCCACTGCACCCACAGCAGTTCCAGCGACCATATCCACCACAATATCCTCCTCACTATCCACCACGTCCACCTCAGTGAGATAACTGCAAAAGTGCAAGCTTTGGGGGAGATTCTCTCCCCCACCAAAATAAGTATTCTATCTTAGTGTTTTATATTTTTTCATTTAATGCATTCAAATAAAATAAACTAAAAACACCTAAAAAAATTTCTGTTCATGCATGTTAATCTTTCTCATTGGAAATAATGAATAGTTGCTCTGTTAATATTTCTTTAATGTCTAGTTTATAACTTAGTATTTCTTTGAGTATGGATTACTTGGCTTATTTAAATCATCATGAACCTAAAAACTTTATGGATGCTAAGTGTTAGAACTAAGTCTAAGTTGTTGTGAGATATGATATGGTGAAACAAGAGCTACTATAATATTGTTCTAAGCATGCATGATTACTGGAGATTTATTTCTAAATCAGTCAAAACCTTATTGTTCCTCAATGGTGATAAATTCCTACCACAGCCATATATGCAACACATGTCTAAAACCTTCCACTTAAGCTATTTGCTTTGTATTGAGTGTTGTCAAGTCTTGTTGACCCTTATTGAGAGTCTTATCATGCTCCCAAGATCAAGATCACGTACACACCACATATATATGCTACTTCTACACTGGAAGTACGCAACCACATGCCTTTCACTTCCACCAAATAAAAGCTCCATGTGTTAAAGTCATAGAAAATCTCTCTTAGCCATTATGGTAGTAGAGACAAAAGGCTATGCAAAATGAAAATAAAAAGAAAGAAAGATAGACACAAGAAAGTCCATGGAAAAGAAAAGAAAAATATTTTGAGCAAGTCTAGGCTCATAAATAAAAGAAAGGAAAAATGATAGCCATGCCTCTAAATTTTAGAGAGAGATACAATTTCAAATAAGAGGAGCACTATAGTTCACATTTTCCACACACTTGCACATCTTGATCTAAGGGCATGACACTTCTCTCTTTGGGTCCAAGCTTTGACTCTACAACATATGCAAAGTAAGTATGCTATATTTTTATTCCTACCTTAAGCTCCACATAAGCCATTTCTAGTAGGATGATAAAGAGAAGGCAACATTTACTTTGTGCCTTGGTAAGGAATCATACACCATTTGAGTGACATGAGAGAACCATATGAGCAGTTGTCTTTGCAAAACATTGCTAAAAACCTCCAGTATGAAACTTGCAAAGAATCAGAAAAGTAGTGCTCAAGTTAAACTGTTCTATCTCTCAACCACCTAAGGCAAAGGAAAGATCATTAGCTCCACAAAGGACTAAAGTAAAATGGGTGAATTTTTATAGCTAATTTTTCCATTCAAAAGAGAAGTATTCTGTTGTGCACTTGGTATTATTGAAATATGACATTGTAGCAACTCCTGATCCATCGAGGTTAAGTTTGACCATTTACTCGGGACAAGAGAAGGTTAAGCTTGGGGGATCTTGTTGACGGTGGATATACCCTAAAATTCCACATTCAAACACCGTCAATAGGCCTCGGATTCAAGAAAGATCAACATAACATGGATATATTTTTATCAATAACTAGTTCCACTTGTACTCTTAGCGTGTGAATGCAGGAAAGATCAAAACAGGACAAAATGCAGCAGCTGGGGCTCACACATGTGGTTCGGCCGAACCACATATGGAGGCACCAAACAACCATAATCCAATACATGACACAAGGGACCACATAGAAGGGACCACAGCTCAGAGTGGGCCCACCCATGGGTCGGCCAAACTGCCCATGGGGCCCACCTGGCTCTGGTAATGAGGCAGAATCCGTGTGACACTCCAACCATGTCATTCCATCCATTTGATCAACTTGTGCTTCCATTCAACGGTGGAGATCAAAGGCACATGGATTGAGGCGTAAAACGAAGCAATCAACACATAACAAGTACCAGGGGAGACCCTATGACAGGTGGGGACCACGTTGGTGGGCCTAACCCACCAGGGGTGGGTCGGTCGAACCATAAATGGTGGGGCCAGGCCACCTGCAGCTTCAATGACTGGTGGGGACACCTTCTAGAAGCCCCTGGCTGGGCCCACCTGCCATAGGGGGTATGGCCGAACCCGCCCTGGTGCCCAGCCAGGACGGCTAGCTTCCACCGCCTTCCTGCATGATGTCCACGTGAGGAAATCACCAGCACCGTTGATCTGAGGTGGTTTCAAGGTCGGTTCATCCAAGGGTTAAGGTGGAAAGGCACACGGATCGCTGACGTGGCACCCCTCCATCTTCCCCTATAAATAGAGGCTGCCTCCACCCTCTCAAGACATGATTCATTCAAGATACAAGTGAAGAAGTAGTGTAGTTCCACCTTTAGTAGTAGTTGTAGACTAGTGTGGGAGTTAGAGTTGAGTCAAGCTGCGCTCGGGGTCTCCGGAGTCATCTACTGGGGAGTCTGGTATAGCTCTTGTATCTTTCTCTTTATTTTAGACTAATTTACTTCAATATAATATATTCCTACTTTGCTTTACTAAGTCTCTACTTAGTGCATTACTATTCTAGTAGTAGTATTGTTGTGAGTTATTTTATTAATTGGTCGGTTTGCATTAGTTTGTGATCCTGTTCCAACTCAACGTGTGTTAGTTCATCGCCTGTCATAGGGTGCTCTAGTTGCTCTGATCACAGCTAGAGTAGTGAGACTTAGCGTAAGCGTGGTGCTTAGGTTAAATCTTGCCTTTGATTACCGCTTGTCACACGGATTGTTTGTGGGTGCTAGCAGGTGGTGACAGCCCTGTCTAGTCTTAGTATCCCTCCACGTGTTTTAGGCAAGTTCTTAAAAGGTAGGCTCCCATAAGAGTGTAGGCGCTTCGGGTAGAGGTTTTGTCCTCTATTGTCTCGCACTACCCCCTGCACACCGGTAGTAAGGTAGCAATCCTAGTGTAATTTGACCATTTGATAGGATAGATCACAGGAGTAAAGTTTGAATCACAGGAACCTTTCTCACTCGTTGTCCTCCCACCTAGCTACACTACACTAGTTATCTTTTAGTATTTCATTGGTTATCTTTGAATCATCACCTTCCTATCATACTTCGATTACCCCCTCTGCACTAGTTGTGCTAAGTTGAGATAGATTCCAGGATCTCCTTCTATTAATATTTCTAGTAACCGCTTTTCCTTGGGATAAAATAAGTAACGATACCTTGCAATACTCCCGGGTGAAGTGCTACAGCGGTATATTCTGTGCGCTTGCGAAATTATCCAATAGACATAAGAAATACCCCCAGGCACTTTTGGCGTCGTTATCAGAGATAGCCTAACACCCTGTCTCTGGTGGTTGTGCTAAGAAGTGTCAACAATGGTGGAATTGAGCTGGATAGAGTGTCACACGGATCCTGCCACGTCTCCAGAGTCAAGTAGGCCCCATGGTGGGGTCGGCCAACCCACACATGGGCCCACTCTGAGCTCTCCTCTCTTCTAAGTGATGTCTTGAGTCATTTGTTGAAGAGTGATGACTTGGTTGCCAAATACATGGTTTGGCTGACCCATAATATTGGGCTCCAAGTGCTCCAATTTGTTCTGTTTTGATCTTCCCTACATTCACAAGCTAAGAGTACAAGTGGAACTAGTTATTGATAAAATATGTTCCTGATATGTTTATTCTCCCTTGAATCCGAGGCCTATTGACGGTGTTTGAATGTGGATTTTCATGGTATATCCACCGTCAACAAGATCCCCCAAGCTTAACCTTTGCTCGTCCCGAACAAATAATTAAACTTAGCCTCGGTGGATCAGGAGTTGCTACAATGTTCATGTTTTAATAGTACCATGTGCACAACAAAGTACTTCTCTTTTGAATGGAAAAATTGGCTATAAAAATTCACCCATTTTTCCTTAGTCCTTTATGGGGCTAATGACCTTTGCTTTGCTTTAGGTGGTTGAGAGACAGAACAGTTTAACTTGAGCACTAATTTTCTCATTCTTTGTAAGTTTCATACTGGAGGTTTTAACAATGTTTTGCAAAAGAGAACTTAATGTTCCTCATATGGTTTTCTCATGTCGTTCAAATGGTGTATGATTCCTTATCAAGGCACAAAGTAAAGGTTGCCTTCTTTTTATCATCCTACTTCTAAACAAAAGGCTTATGTGGAGCTTAAGGTAGGAATGAAAGAGTATAGCATACTTACTTTGCATATATTGTAGAGTCAAAGTTTGGATCCAAAGAGAGAAGTGTCATGTCCTTAGATCAAGATGTGCAAGTGTGTGGAAAATATAAACTATAGTGCTCCTCTATTTGGAATTGTATCTCTCTCTAATAAATTTTAGAGACATGGCTATAAATTTTCCTTTCTTTATTCATGAGCCTAGACTTGCTCATATATATTTTTCTTTTCTTTTCTATGGACTTCCCATGTCCATTTTTCTTTCTTTTTCTTTTCATTTTGCATAGCCTTTTTGTCTCTTCTACCATAATAACTAAGAGAGATTTTCTATGACTTTAACATATGGAGCATTTATTTGGTGGAAATGAAAGACATGTGGTTGAATATATATATATATAGTATTCCTATATACTACCCTGGGTAGTGAATAATATTCGCTACCCGAGCCAATCAGCCAACCAACGCGCCCTGGTCCGTCCGCAGCCGTATGTCAGGTTTTCGGCCTGGCCCACTCACTATCGAGCTCCACCCACGATTGAGCGGTTCCTGCTCGATTTGCCTCGCGCAACCTCCCAAAAGCGTCGTGCGCTCGCGCCGTCCCGTGCCGCCGTCGCCAAGCGCTCGCACCGCCGTCTGCTTGCGCCGCCCTCGCCTTGCCTTCGCAGCACCGGTTTCGTGGCGTCGTCGCGAGCAGCCGTTCCGCGCCGCCGTCTGCTTGCGCCGCCCTCGCCGTGCCCTCGCACCACCGCCGCCGTGTCCCTGCACTCGCGCCGCCTCTTGCCGTCGTCGGTTGCGGGCGTCGACTAATCCCTTTCGCGGTTCTACAGCGGCGGAGGTTACGACGTCTGGCCTCGTCAATCTAGCGCTCCGCGCCCCGCCGTGACGCCACGACCCCACGTCCTGCCTCGTTGCGCCGTCGCGCTGGGCCCCATTGTTCCGGCGCTCGGTCATCATCGTTTTCCATGCAGTCTTCCGGTCCATCAGGTTTGCTTTTCTTTTTTTTTTAAATAATTTTGGATGATGTGATGAGGAAAATGGAGCTGGGCAAATTGTAGGTGACTTTTCAAGTTGTTTAGATTGTGAAACAGAATGAGATCAAATAGTTATATTCAATTAGTATTCCCTTTTTGCCTAAATAGCATCTTGTCATTCCTGCTTAGTAAAGTGACATTTTTCATGTAGTAAACCATTAGTAACAGAAGCAAATTTTGGGACACAATTCAATCCTAGGTAGCAGGACATGATTCAACATCACCTCTTCCAATTCCTTAATTTGTTTTCATTTTGTTTGAAGATCTTTCATCTCGTAAATAAATTTTGAATATTTATGTTCTCCTTCTTTAACATCAGCTCTAAGCTAATTTCCTTCTTGTCAATCTGAAATTGCAGCCCAAATTACAAAATCAATTCATAACATGGTAATGACTTACACATTCCAAAAAAATCTGATAGTTTCTTTACTAATTTTGGAACACTGGCAATATTTTGGACAGTAAGGACATATCTGTTACTAATATTGTGTCAGGATTTGATTGCTTACGGGCGTTGTCATTGGAACATTTTCACCTCCTCCACACATATCGCTGACAAAGTTCTGTATACTATGTTGAGGCACATCAGCTGCTTGAAGCTCATCAACAAGACCAAGAAACTCCGGATCCTTTTCCTTGTGTGAGCTCATATTTTTTTTTTGCTTCTGCCTTCTTCAGAAATGGATGGTTATGTATTAGATTCACTTGCTCGATCACCACTGATATGTCTTTCTTGTTTTCATCTAAAATCCTTCTTAGCTTCATCTTGGTCATGCAGTGCTGTCTTTTTGGTAGTATTGTTCCTAACACGCTGATCTTCATCTTCCTTAAAGTACCCCCGGCCCCCCTCATTTTTGCAACTTATAATATATGAAGTCGGTTTCTTGTTTCCATAGCTCAATCCGAAACCAACTTTTTCTGCATACACATTATAAAATCTCCTGGCCTCTGCTCGGTTATTGAATGACATGCCAGGTCTAGGGATGATGGCAGGATCAATGCCTTCTTCCTGCATACATCATAAATGCCATTACATATTTTTGTAATGACACTAAGATGAAAATCATTCCTTAATTCCGGAGATTTATGTATTTTTAAATTTGTATCATGCTATATGTATCTTTCCTTAAGCTAGTATTTTTTAAATCCATGTTACTTTCTTTTTCATACATCACTTTTCTTATCAAATTTGGTATACATCATTAGGTGCAAGATCATTTTCATATTCATATACCACAAACAAGGCACTCACATGGGTGTACTCTTCATCTTCTGGTGTTGCCATCTCGCGTGCCGTCACAGTTGGCATCGGCGACATCATGCATTTGCTAGCCGATGATCCCGCTTTTGATAATCCAGCCACAACATCCTCGTTTCGTCCTGGTGTGCACGACGATGTTCCCGCCACTAAAATGCCTCTTGATAAGCCATCGCCACTTTGTCCTCCTCTTGAATCTGTTAGGGCCACTTCATCCGTGCGTGTTGACCTTGATGCTGATGATTCAGGCACAGCCCCTTCATAATCGCTCTCTTCCCCAAACAACTGCTTTCGGCAAGCCATTTTCACTGTCGGTCTCTCGCTTCGATCTCATATGCACTGAGATCATCATGTCAAAATATATAACAATTACTGTAGGTATTATACGTCTCAATAACACGAAGTACAATATGGTCACCCTGTATTTACCAATTCGTTTGCCTACTCCGAGCTCCCACCATGAAGGATACGAAATTGTGAGAAAACTGCTACGTGCGCAGCTACGAAGGAAGAACGCTTAAGGCTAACGGGGGAGGGGATTGGTATTTTGGAACCTGATCATCACCGACGGCCAGCGCCCTGTATGGACGTAGGGTGCGTCCCGCTCCGCTGCGCCGGCCACGGCGACGCTTGCCCCTTCCTTCTGCAGTCACGTACGGGACAGCAATGGCGGCGGCGTCCGGCTCGTTGACTGCGATCTGCTCCTTGCTCGCTACAGCGGCGGCGGTTTGGCGGCAGCGGCCTGCTCGCTTGCGTCCGGAAGTTGCGTCTTCCTTGCGCTAGCGGCAGGACAGCGGGCGGACGTGCGTGCCCCAGGGATCGTTTGGTTTCTTTTTGCCGCGGACGTGCGCTAGCGGCAGGAGTCGGCACGGCCTTCGGTTGTGCGAGGGATTCTTAGACCCGGGTAGTGAATAATAATCATTACCCTGGGTGGTGATTAGCGCTACCCTATATATATATATATATATATATATATATATATATATATATATATATATATATATATATATATATATATATATATATATATATATATATATGGTGTGTACGTGATCTTGATCTTGGAAGCATGATAAGACTCTCAATAAAGGTCAACAAAACTTGACAAAACTCAATACAAAGTAAATAGCTTATGTGGAAGGTTTTAGACATGTATAACATATATGGCTGTGGTAGGAATTTATCACCATTGAGAAACAATAAGGTTTTGATTATTTAAAAAATAAATCTCTAGTAATCATGCATGCTTAGAACAATATTATAGCAGCTCTTGTTTCACTATATCATATCTCACAACAACTTAGACTTAGTTCTAGCACTTAGCTTCCATAAAGTTTTCAGGTTCATGATGATTTAAATGAGCCAAGTGATCCATACTAAAAGAAGTACTAAGTTGTAGACTAGGCATTAAAGAAATATTAACAGAGCAACTATTCATCATTTCCATGAGAAAGATAAACATTCATGAGACATATGAGAATAAGGGAAATATTATTGGTATTTTTATCTTATGCATATATATATATAAATGCAATAAAATAATGTAAATAGCTAGGATAGAATACTTACCTTGGTGGGGGAGAGGATCTCTCCCAAGCTTGTCTTTTTGCTCATTGTGGTGGCGGATAGAATTGGAACCATACCGCCCAGCGTTGTGCTTCTTCATCTTGTATGGCTTCCAATAATTGGGCATTTTGTAGTGCCATACTTAGAGTTGCATCTTGCTCAACTTGCATTGCGTCCATTGTTGACACCAGAAGTGGCAAACGGATATACCGCTAGCGTACGGCAGTCAATGTAGCTTTCACCGGGAGTATTTCAGGTATCGTATTTTCCACGGGGAACGTGAAGTGTACTAACTAGATTCAAGACTGTCAATAGGAATCAAAGGGGTTGGTGATCAAGGATAAAAGCTTGTAGGTATAGAGAGGCTCCTGTGCACAAAAGATATCTGGTCTCGGCTTTCTAAGTATAAAGAGCTTAGTCAGCTCCTCCCTTCACAAGAGGCGACAGGCGAAACAGTAGGAGACAAAACTCCTACCCGAGACGGCTGTACTATTGTCTTGATGCCTTGCTGTTTTAATAACTTGCCTTACACACGTGGTGGATTACGAGGACCAGACAAGGCTATCACCACTCGCTGGCTACCACAAACAATCCGTGCGACAAGCGGCCCACACTGATAAGATATAGCCTAGACACCATGTCTACACTATACTTACTACTCTAATCTTATCCAGAGACTAGAGCACTTCACAAGTAAAGCAATGTGCAGGTGAAGACAGTATATACTTAAAGTATTAGAACCAGAATATTAAATGCTGGAAGAACTTGATGGAAAACTTACTAGAAGCTTGAATCCGCTGAGGTACAACTTGAAGAAGACTCCTGACAGGCCCAGGGCTTTCTCCAGAGACTCCCCTCACTCTCTTCCCTCTTTACACTAACACTAATCTATATTGCACACTTGATACTTGATCCTTGATTGTTCTAAAGTGAAGGACTAGGGGGATATTTATAGGGGGATGAAGGGCAGCGCCACGTCAGCGATCCGCGTACTTCTCCACCTCCACCCTTGGATCCACCGTCCTTGAAACCGCCTTGGATGGACGGCAGTGATGAAATGAGCACGTGGGAGGCATGCTGGAAATTGGTGGAGTAAGGTGGTGGCCTAGGCCCACCATGGGCGGTTCGGCCGAACCACCCACTGGCAGGTGGGCCCTACCAGGACCTTCTAGAAGCCTTGTGATGTTAGTGAAGTGATGCCTGTGAGGTGGGTCCACCAAGTGTGGTTCGGCCGACCCACCTCTGGTGAGTTGGGCCCACCACCTTGGTCCTCACCTGTCATGGACTGAGGCTGTGTGATCCCCTTGACTTTATCTTATCGTTTCACACCTTGATCCGAGTGCTTTGCTCCTTAGCCATTGATTGAGGACACAATTGCGATCCAAAGGTGCAAATGGACTCCAGGGGGTGTGCCACGGATCGTGCCACGTCAACATGGCCACGAGGGCTCCCTACCTTGTTCGGCCAAACCATAGGGTGGGGCCACGTGGCCTCTGCTCTCTTGCTTATCACTCCATTACTTTATTCTTTAAATTTAGAGTGCTGGGGCCACTATTCATGGTTCGGCCGAACCATGAATGGTGTCCATCCAGTGCCCACTCGATCCTGAAGTGAAGTCCTTGAAGATTGTGACATTGTATTGCCATTTCGTCATAATTGGATTTGCATTATTTCTTCATCTTGGGCTTCTTAACTCTGAAATCACCTGTTTTGAGCACCTGCAAGAAAATACTAACATGTACATGTGGAACCAAGTTATTTGTACCTATGTTACTATGAGTTTGCATATTTCTTCCCAAAAAGAGTCTTTTGTTGACGGTTATGATGGTAGAAAACATGGTATAAATACCGTCAACAAGACCCCCCACACTTAAGTCATTGCTCGTCCTCGAGTAAAGGTTAGAAAAAGAGGTAGAAATGACATATCCAAGATAGTGGTGATCAAAGTTTTCATTTAGCACATAACTTATATTAGTGGGTTATAAGGTATTGTTTAGCATATATCCTTGTGATGTTGAAAAATGGAATAACTCTCAAGGCAAAATCATCTTACTTTTTACCTTCTCAATACTTAGAATTTTTTATATCGGTTTCAAAAAGAAGGCACATAGTTCATTCTTACTCCTCAAATAGTACTCTCAAGTCACTCAGTTGTGTTTGATTCCTTACCAAGGCATATCTTAAAGATACCTCCTTTGTTTTATCCTACATCTATCAGGCTTATGTGTAGTTCAGGTAGGAATAAGCATGGCAGGCATACTTTCATTTCATATATTGTAAAATCAAAACTAGGATGCAAGGAGAAAAATGTCATATACCTAGATCAAGATGTGCAAGTGTGTGGAAAGTGGTGAACTATAATGCTCCTTGATATGATCTCTCTCTACTTTGTTTTGGGACATAGCTATCATTTTTCTTTTCTTTTTTATTCATGAGCCTGGACTTGCTCAAATATATAATTTCTTTTTCTTGGACTTTCACTTGTCCATCTTTCTTTCTTTTTTTTCATTTTGCATAGCCATTGTCCCTTTTTCTATATCAACTAAGAGAGATATTCATTGACCTTTAAAACAAGGAGCAATTATTCAATGGAAATGGATGGCATGTTGTTGCGTACTTCCAGTGTAGAAGCAGCATATATGTGTAGTGTGTACGTGATCTTGATCTTTGGATTATGACATACTTCTCAACAAGGGTCAACAAGGTTTGATCGAACTCAAAGCAATTGCAAGCAGCATGGTTAGAAGGAGTTTCAAACATAATGGTTATATATGGCTTTGGTAGGAATTTTCTCACTATTGAGGAGTAAGTGACACTATGGTTTTATGACGTTTTCAAAAATAAACTTCTAAATACTTTGAATGGAAAAAGTATGATTCATGAGCCAAGAGTGATCTCACATTTATCAACATCTTAGTCAATATGACTTCCTATCAAGATATTTACCCACAAGCATAAGCATATATGTCAAATTTGAACTTTGTGTCACCTCTACTCTTCAAATGTCATAAAATTTTATTCATTTAATTTTAGGATGTAAGATTTCCAGTTTTTTTTATTTCTATCTAAAAACAAAGAAAGGAATTGAATAAATGCGAAATTTGAGAGGGGGAAAGGGTGCAAACCTGCCAGGGAGCATACCTTCGCTGCAGGGAGCCTGGCTGGTGGGACCAGGCCACATAGGGTGGTTCGGCCGAACCACCAAATGTGCCGTTGTTCCACCATTTGAAACGACCTCGATTTCCGCGAAGAGAAATCCACAGGCTCGAATTGTAATTCAACAGATTGCTTGGGACAATCCATGAAATTACCCATATCTCAGTTGACACCAGAATCCATACAACGGTATTTAAGTCTTACATAAACACTTATTACATCGCCACACTGGCGGAATCAACATTCAGAGAAGCTTTAGAAGATGCGGAAACGTTTCATCCTTCACGGCCAACTTGAGTGTAGCACGTGACCCTATTCTTCGCCATCGTCTTCCTCGAAGTCATACTCATTCTCGTCACCTGACAGCAAATTTATCAGTACGATTTGTACTGGCCACGGAGCCCACCTATGCAGCATTTGCTTTGTGGAAAGTGGATGCAAGGCTATACAAGCAGACCTATAGGTTGAGGTTTCCTATGCAGCTGTAATCAATGTTTAATTAGTCAAGTTTTATCTCCAGTTAACACCATCATCCCTTTTCCCATCACCACATCTCACTTACCCACACCTCGCTCTCATTCGACAGGCCCAACTCCCTCTCGGGCCTATCTCAACGGCACACTACCATAGCGGGTACACTGCCGGAAAAATGTCATCCAGGGGAGAAGAGAACACTCACTACACTAGTAGAAGCTTCACAGGAAAGGTCCATAGCCAACGAGTTGGCATATGTATCGATCGATCAACCGTACACTCTGCAGAGGTTTCACTACACACAAGATTAGCCATCATAGGTGTTGCGCAACACCTAGCCAGAATTCCGGGTGCTTGCTTGCCTAGGTCGATGCCACCCTACCACTCAGCCCTGGGATATTCCGGATCCTACACCGTTATGCTGAGACTGGGAGACACAGTATCGGGCCCATTCAGTGGTACTGCGCATCTAGAACGGAACGGGAACCCATCGACCGTCTCCGCCCACCCTTATCACCTCTCAACCTAGCAGTAGTGGCACCGTCCTACCAAGTATTCCAGCCGTCTCCCGCCCATCAGAAGCGAGTGAGTAGAAAAGGATTCCCATGAACCTGAAACTAGTCCGTCCTAGGTTTGACCAAGCAGGCATCTTCACTTAGGGGATACTCTCCCCGTGCCATCACAGCACCTCCGTCCACGGGCTTCAAACCACCAAGGCTATCCCACCCGGAACCTCCTCAACAACTTTACCCGCCACAGGTATCTCGCTTGGGGATGCCCAGGTTGCACCCCCGGCACGACTTGCCCCATGGGCTTGTCTCACATCCCACTTGGTCGACATCAACCCTTACCACGCACCCAAGACGCACGCAGCACTCTCTCCCGGTGGTTATAATCAGATATACACCGTCCCAATTCCACCACATAGCATATAGCAAGTAGTAGGTAGTGGAAGAGTAACAGTAAATTAAGCAGCAGCTAACCTAGCAGCGGACAACAGGGTAAAGTCTTATCAAGGCAGGGAATTCAAATACACTATCATGCAATCAATCCATACATAATCATAAAGCAATAGCAACAATGTCATTTGCAATGCGTAAATAGGATCTAAGGATTTGGTGGGACGTGGCACCTTCGTAGTCATCTCCTAGCTCCTGAAGGTACTCGTGGTCGTCTTCCTTAGTCAGATCCTCCTCCGGCTCTGAAATCGAACACGAAATAGTCGCGTCAGCGACTCCTATAGAGTATATCAGAAAAATCTAATAAAATAAAGAGCCAAATGCACACAGACATAGTCTTAGATTGTAGATCTCATTTTTCTGAGAATTTTGATATATGGTGTGCAATTTTTGGACATCGTATGAATAAGTTATGAATTTCCGAAGATTATCCTATTTTCTGAAAATGGAAAATGGTCGATTAATCAGGGGCAGCTCGGGATTGGTCCACGTGGCGCGCGGGTCCAGTAGTGCGGCATGTGGCGCCTCATCAGAACACAGACCCGATGGTCACCCACCAGGTGTTCGATGCTGGTTCCCAGAGAGTCGCCGGCGTCGGCGTAGCTCGGCGTAGCTCAGCGGGGCTCGGCGTAGCTCCGTGTAGCTCGGCGGAGCTCGGCGTAGCTCGGCGTGGCTCGGCGTAGCTCGGCGGGACTCGGCGGAGCTCGGCGGAGCTCGGGCGAATCGAAGATTCGGGGCGCCGAGGGTGCCGCTCTCCCGAGCTCTCCCGGGGAGGCTCGGGCGAATCGGAGATTTGGTGCGCCGAGGGTGCCGCTCTCCCGAGCTCTCCTGGGGAGGTTCGGGCGAATCGGAGATTTGGTGCGCCGAGGGTGCCGCTCTCCCGAGCTCTCCCGGGGAGGCTCGGGCGAATCGGAATTTTGGGCGCCGAGGGTGCCGCCCTCCCGAGGGTTGGCTGTCATTAGTGAAACGATGTCGTGGGCCTCCTTCTCTCCCACGGCATACGGCGGTTCTCCGACGAGGTGGAGGCGCACGTAGCCAAGGCGACAGACATGATTCGGGCTCAGCTATCTACGCGGCGGTGCCGAGGCAGACTTGGCGAACCTCGTCGGCCTTTCTCCGCAGCGCGAGGCGATCGGGGGTACTCGGAACGGATTTTAGGCGAGGCGGAACGTGTCGGCGGCGATCACGTTTCCCCGAGGACGCACCTCTCGGTGTTCCGGGCTATGGAGGTTCGATCTTCCGCAACTAAGCTTGTCCGAGGTGGTCGGTGAGTTGGTGGTCACGCTAGCGGGTCGTGTCGGCGGTTTCACGGCTTGTGCGCGCGGGAACGCCATCGAGGTGGCGGTGCTCCGAGCACATGTGACGGCGATGCCCGTCGGAAGTGGCCTGACGTCCATAGCCGATGTCCAGTGGTTTGATGGCCGGTCTTGTGCGCGTGTTGTGCGAAGTGTTCAGGGGCCGGAAACAGCCCGCGGCCTACACGCTCGTGATGCCGAGCGCCATGATCGGTAGCACGGCGAGATCGTATGAGGTGCATGGAGCAGGTGATCTTCCTGAGCCGGTAAAGGCTCGTGCCTGCGCGTCCCGTGGGTGGAACGCCATAGCAAAAGCAGGGCGAGGTTCGGATATGGCGTGCGGTGGCTCACCGTGGTGTCGGTGAAGCTAGGATGGCGGTGCAGTGGCGAGTTGGAGCCGTGCAGAGTGATCGTAGTGCTGTGCCGCTCCTCGTCCGCAGCTCGGGCTTCTCCTCCGTGTCCGGCTCCGGCGTGCTCCGCGGCGGCGGCGCTCCGACAGCTTCTCCTCCTCTGCTCCGCCCTTCTCCCTTCTCCCTCCCTCTATTGTGCGGTGTGGTGTAGTGGTTGTGCCGCAGCGCGGCGGCGGCGAGTGGGACGAGGTCTAGGGCTTCGGGGTGACTCCTTTTATAGACGGCCAGGGCATGGCGTGGCGGCGGACGATGATTAGCGGCGAAGGAGGCACGTGGAGACCATCGGTGCTCCCGAGCTAGGGTTTCCCAGTGCGCGCGGCTTCTTGGCGAGCAAGGCAGGGGACAGGCGAGGGACAGCGGGGTTAGGGCTCTGCCATGCGTGGCGCTGTCGGTCACGCCATTTGCGTGACTCTGTCGGCCACCGTCTTTCGCGACGTGAGAAGAAGAACATTAACGAGAGCGGCTGACAGGCGGGGCCGGGCGGTCAGCGACTGCAGGGGAGTGGGTGAAACGGTCGCGCGCGCGCTTGCTCGGTTGGGCCGCAGCTGGGCCGACAGGCTGGCTTCCTTTCTTCCTCTCTTCTCTTTTCTTTTTCCTTTTCTATTTTCACTTAAGTGTATTTATATACATATATTACCCCTTTAAATATTGAGTAAATATAAACATAAATTGCAATAAATCCCAAATGTGATGCATATGTTATTACTCTATGTGAATGGAATTAAAATGCAGGCTATACTCCTTTATTACCAAATTTATAATGAAACCTATATGCTTGCACAAGAAAATGGGTTTTCATAGTAATTAAATGAAAAATTTTAATTGGTTGGGATTTTTAGGTTGTGTGGATTTTTAGGGTTGTTACAGTCCTCCCCCCTCATTAGGATCTCGACCTCGAGATTCAGAGATAACGTACCCATTGAAGAGGTAAGGAAACATAATCCGCAAGTCCGATTCTTTCTCCCACGTAGCTTCCCTTTCGGTGTGATTGCTCCATTGTACCTTGCACATCGGAATAGTCTTGTTCCGCGTCTCCTTGGTATCCCGTGCCAAGATCTTGATCGAATATTCCTTGTATTCAAGTGTGTCTTGCAGGTCTAATGCATCCGTAGGAACTTGCTCCTCGGGAAGCTTCAAACACTTCCTTAATTGCGAGACATGGAACACGGGGTGTACTCCAGATAATTCCTCCGGTAGTTCCAGCTTATAAGCAAGCTTTCCAACCCTTTTACAGATCTTGTATGGCCCAACATATCTTGGTGCCAATTTCCCTTTTACGTGGAATCTGACAGTGCCACGAAGTGGAGATACTTTGAGGTAGACATAATCCCCAACCTTGAACTCAAGCTCTCTACGTCTTCTATCTGCATAGCTCTTTTGCCTACTTTGTGCAATCCTCAAATTCTCTCTTACTTGGGCAACACCTTCTTCTGCTTCCACAATCTTAGCAGGACCGAAGAATGTCCTTTCACCTGGTTCTGACCACATTAGCGGGGTTCTGCACGGTCTTACATACAACGCTTCAAATGGAGACATCTTAATGCTTGTCTGATAACTGTTGTTGTATGAGAACTCGGTGTGGGGTAGACAGCTCTCCCATCCTTCCTTGTACCTCAATACGCAAGCACGTAACATGTCCTCGAGAATCTGGTTCACTCTTTCTGTTTGCCCGTCTGTTTGCGGGTGGTATGCGGTGCTATAGTCGAGCTTGGTCCCGATGGACTTGTGCAAGGATTTCCAGAACTGTGATACGAACTGTGATCCTCGGTCAGATATAATACTCAGAGGTGCCCCATGTAACTTCAAAATGTTTGATACGTACAGATCTGCCAGCTTTTCAGCTCTATACTTTCTTTTGACCGGTATAAAATGTGCAACTTTGGTTAGACGGTCTACTATTACCCATATAGAATCATACCCATGCTTGGATCGGGGCAGTCCTATTATAAAGTCCATGGATATGCATTCCCACTTTCATTCTGGTATCTCAACTGGTTGTAGCAACCCTGCTGGTCTCTGATGCTCGGCCTTGATTCTATTGCATGCATCACATCGGGCTACATGCCCTGCAATGTCTGTCTTCATATTCTCCCACCAGAAGTGCTTCCTTAGATCATGGTACATCTTGGCTGACCCTGGGTGAATGCAATATTTGGAGTCATGCCCTTCGGACAGGATCTCTTCTCGTATCGCTGAATCCGTCGGTACACAGATTCTATCTTTGTACCATACAGTTCCCTGCTCATCTTCTTGGTATTCGGAGCCTCTTCCCAGCTTCATCAAACCATGGATATAGTCTATCTCAGGACAGTTCCTTAGTGCTTCACGGATCCGTGAGGTGAGATTGTACTTGACGCGAAGCTCATTTAGCATGCCATAGGAGACTACCTCGAGCTGGAACGCGTCGAACTCTCTCCTGAGCTCAGGCGGCATAGAGTTGGTGATGAGGGTATGGCAGTAGCTTTTGCGACTAAGTGCATCAGCGATAACATTAGCCTTCCCTGGGTGGTAATGGATCTCAAGATCATTGTCCTGATGAGTTCTAGCCATCTGCACTGCCTCATATTCAAATTTTCTTGTGTGAAGAAGTACTTCAGGCTCTTATGGTCAGTGTAGATGTCACACTTGTTGCTTATTAGATAGTGTCTCTAAATCTTGAGTGCATGTACCACGGCTGCAAGTTCTAGGTCATGAGTCGGGTATCGCTACTCATGTTCCTTCAACTGTCTTGAGGCATAAGCTATCACCCTTCCTTCTTGCATTAGTACACAGCCCAAACCTTGCCGACAGGCATCACAATATACAACAAAATCTTTGTGAATATCGGGTAGGGCTAGTACAGGTGTAGTAGTGAGCTTCTCCTTCAAGGTCTGGAAACTCTTCTCACATTTAGGAGTCCATATAAACTTGTTCTCTTTCTTCAGCAAGTTGGTCATGGGTCTTGCAATCTTGGAGAAATTCTTAATAAATCTGTGATAGTATCCTGCAAGTCCCAAAAGGCTTCTGATTTCTGACACATTACGGGGTTGTTCACACTATTTCACAGCTTCAATCTTGGCTGGGTCTACCGCGACTCCTTCTCCTGACAGTACGTGTCCAAGGAAAGCAACTTCCTCTAGCCAGAATTCACACTTGGAGAATTTGGCGTATAGCTGGTTGCGAGACAACCTCTCCAATATGGTCCTCAGATGATGTTCATGTTCCTCTTTTGTGGCTGAGTAAACCAATATATCATCAATAAATACCACTACAAACTTGTCTAGCTCATTCATGAAGATCTTATTCATCATGTTCATGAAGTATGCTGGAGCATTAGTGAGTCCAAATGAGACATCTGTGCACTCATACTGTCCATATCTAGTGACAAATGCAGTCTTCGGGATATCCTCTTCCCTGATCTTCATCTGATGATACCCTGATCGGAGATCAATCTTTGAGAAGTACTTGGCCTTACTCAATTGATCTAACAGATCATCGATGCGGGGCAGTGGGTACTTATTCTTGACTGTAACCGCATTCAGATTCCGGTAGTCAATGCACATCCTCATCGTGCCATCCTTCTTCTTGACAAACAAAACGGGAGATCCCCAGGGCGAGGCGCTAGGCCTAATGAAGCCCTTCTCCAGTAATTCTCCCAACTGCTTCTTGAGTTCCTTCAACTCATCAGCCGACATTCTGTAGGGTCTTTTAGCAATCGGTGCAGTTCCTGGCATCAGCTCTATAACAAACTCCACATCTCTATCTGGTGGCATTCCTGGCAACTCCTCTGGAAATACGTCATTGAATTCACAGACTACTGGCACATCTCTGAATGTCAGCTCCATTTTATCTGCCTTAGTCTCCAGAGCACATAGGAGGACTTGGACTCTCCCGGTTTGGGGTATACATCGGACGGCTGTTCCCCAAGGGTGGGTTACCTGAACATATCTAGGTGAACAAGATATCACTCCCTGATGTTTGGTTAGCCAGTCCATGCCTAAGATGACATCTAAGCTATTGGAGGGTAGTAGGGTTAGGTCAGCTCGAAAGTCAAGTCCCTCGATTGTGATCATCACTCCCCTACATATGTGAACGCTTCTGAAAGTTCCTAAGGGCGAGCTAGTTAGGATAGGGTTTGCTCTCGGGGTTACAGGTATGTTATGCTTACGTGCATATGCAGATGAAATGTATGAACATGTAGCTCCCGAATCGAACAGAACTGTAGCCATGTTACCCTGAACTAGGAACGTACCGTACACAGCATCAGGTGCAGCTTCAGCTTCCTCAGCGGTCATGTGGTTCAGTCTTCCTCGGGCAGCAGATCCCTGGTTTAGTGTGCCCTGTGTAGCTGCTAGTGCACGGTTGAGGTCGGGGCACACAGCCACACGGTGTCCAGGCTTTCCACACCCGAAGCAAGTGAAGGGCGCACTGCCTGCTGCGGTTGTCGCAGGAGCCTTCCAATTGTTTGTCCTTGGCGTGTTGGTAGCGGGGGCGGGTGTGTTCTGCACAGCTCGAGTCGGCGCAGGGTAGGTCTGAACGGGGCGGTGATAGTTGCTGCTGTTGGTACCACCACGGCTCGTTCCCGAAGAAGGTCCCTGGCGAGTTCGGAAAGGCGGGGGTGCACCTGTTCGCTGTCTCTGGGGTGGAGCAGCGCGAGCGGGTCCCTCAGAGCGGCGCTTCTTTCCCTTGTTCTGGGCCTCGAATTCCAGACGTGCTTCCATGCGATCCTTCTCAATCTCAATACAGCGGTCAATCAGCTCACGCAGAGTGTAGCTCTTGTTCCCTGACAGAGCCAACCTGATCTTGGTCTGAAGTCCCTTCCTGTACTAGTACATCTTTTCCTTCTCGGAACTCACGCAAGACGCAGGTGCGTAGCGGAGCAAGCAGTTGAAGCGGGTGGTGTACTCGTGGATCCGGTCAGCTCCCTGGGAGATGTTGCGAAACTCATTCTCCTTGGCCTCCATGACTCCCTCAGGAATGTGGTGGTCACGGAAAACCTCGGTGAACTCATCCCAGTCAATGCGGGCTGGGTCCTCGTGAGCGCTGGTGTAGTTGTCCCACCATGCTCGTGCAGCACCGGTCAGCTGGTGGCTAGCAATCCCAACACACTCCTCGTTGGAGCAAGTGGTCAGGTCCAGCTTCTTCTCCATCTCCTTAAGCCAATCGTCGGCAGCGAGGGGATCGCTGTCGGTCCCGTCGAAGGTAGGTGGCCTCAGCTTCAGGAAACCCTCCGGTTTCCTTTGGAAGTCATTCTGGGGTGGCCCGTGGTGCCTGTTCATCCCAGTAGCTATGGCATTCAGCAGCTGGGTCTGCTGAGCCATCACTTCCGCCAACGTCGGTGGCGGCGGCGGTGGCAGTGGCGGAGGCACGTTCTCGCCTTGTGGTGGCGGATCGTTCACCGGCGGTGCATCCGCTGCCCGGCGCAACTCTTCTTCCAGGTTAACTCCAGCACGTCTGCCAGCTGGGCGTCCACGGTTGCGACCACGCCCACGTCCTGGCGCAGGCGTGGGGGAGGGCTGGCGGTTCTCCAAACGCGCAGAACGTCTCATCGACATCTAAAATTATTAGGTACGTGCTCAGTGCAGTAATAATCTTGTAGTGGTTTAACTAGGAGTTAGATGTTTTCAATGATTTAAATGAATTAAAACATTTTTCATGCTATCCTACACTCAACCAAAGAAGCATAGAGAACCATAAGAAGCATAAGATCCAAATGTCACTCATCACATGGTTATTATTACATAAAGGATGTTCCTAGCTGCTAAGAAGATCGTGCTATGCGCAGATAGCCAATGACAGGACAACTCATGGTATCACTAGTCTAAGGGCCACGCAGGGTCCCATAAGCTACTGGTGCATAAGGTCGAGTACGGCGTCAGGTATGCGGCTGTCCTCTGCCTCGATCTCGTCGTCGGTCATGGTCAGGCGCTTGACATAGTCGAGAGCTACAGCTAGCTCTGGGGTGGCCTCAATCTCCTGCATCCTTAGAGACGGACACGCTCCCAGGTTGAGCGTAGTGGGTGGTATGCGAAAGTCTCCCTCCCGGGGCTTCATCATCTCCAGTGGGGGAAGCGAACTCTGCACCTTCCGGACCTCAATAGCTCTCTTGGCATCGGACTGCTTCCAAGCTGTCTCTGTTCTCCGTAGCTTGTCCTTTAAGAACTCCACCATCTTCACGCGGTCGATCAGAATCCCTTGGTTGCGGGTGGACTTCTCCTCGGCTTTCTCCAACAGCTTCTCCAACTCCCTGATCCTGGAGCGCAACGTGCTCATCTCGACTCCTCTGTCTCTGCTCCTCTGCTCCCTCTCAGCAAGCGCTCTCTCCTTGTCGTCCAACCTCCTCTGTAATCCCAATACTCTGCTGTTCAGGTAGTCATTGCGTAGCCCAAAATCTCCGATCTTGTCTCGCAAGTCGGCGATCTCGGCTCGGTGTAACTCATCACGGCGCTGCATCTCCAACTGCAAGTCAGTGACTGCTCTGCTCAAACTCTCCAGGGTCTGAGTCCCTTTCTGCAAACTGTCCTCGACCTCTGCCATGCATGCTCGGTCACGCTGCCTCCTTTGCTCCAATGAGCTGATGAACTCGTCCTGCTCCTGGAGGTGGTGTGCCACTATGCGTAGGCAGGGGTCAGTCTCGGCTTGAACGATCTGGCTGGTGTAAAGAATCCTCTGAATGGGGTCAGGGTGCAGCTCCAAGACCTGAGGTAGCAGACGGAAGTGCGTCCCCTTAAGGTACTCGTATGCTGTGTACACAACTGCGCGTAGTACCTTGCGGGAGACGGACTGTACTCCGTCCTCCACAGTCTCTCCAGCAGTGTAGTCAGTAAAGACCGGCATCCCTGGAAGGGTCAGGCTGACGGGTGTCTCAACTCTGGTAGTGACAGGTCCTTCAAACCTCTCAGCCTCGACAAGCTTCCCTCGGCTGAAGTACTGGATCTAGTCATACGGTGCTCCCAGCTCGTCCAATACCTGGCGTAGTACCATGGCAAATCCGCCGTGGTTCCTTCCGTTGATCGGGATCTCAATAGTGCCGTCATGCAGTGGACGAAGTGGTGGTCCAAGGCTGGTCATCTGCGAATTTTTCAAAAAACGGATTAGCAGGTCCTTGTATTAGATAAGCCATTGCATAAAAAGTGAATGCAAGGTCGGTAATATAACCGAAAGAGAGTCTGGCTTCCTATTCTATCGTCCATTTTCTATGGGTCTCGTCCTACAGTCAAGTATGGCTTTGATACCAACTGAAACGACCTCGATTTCCACGAAGGGAAATCCACAGGCTCGAATTGTAATTCAACAGATTGCTTGGGACAATCCATGAAATTACCCATATCTCAGTTGACACCAGAATCCATACAACGGTATTTAAGTCTTACATAAACACTTATTACATCGCCACACTGGCGGAATCAACATTCAGAGAAGCTTTAGAAGATGCGGAAACGTTTCATCCTTCACAGCCAACTTGAGTGTAGCACGTGACCCTATTCTTCGCCATCGTCTTCCTCGAAGTCGTACTCATTCTCGTCACCTGACAGCAAATTTATCAGTACGATTTGTACTGGCCACGGAGCCCACCTATGCACCATTTGCTTTGTGGAAAGTGGATGCAAGGCTATACAAGCAGATCTATAGGCTGAGGTTTCCTATGCAGCTGTAATCAATGTTTAATTAGTCAAGTTTTATCTCCAGTTAACACCATCATCCCTTTTCCCATCACCACATCTCACTTACCCACACCTCGCTCTCATTCGACAGGCCCAACTCCCTCTCGGGCCTATCTCAGCGGCACACTACCACAGCGGGTACACTGCCGAAAAAATATCATCCAGGGGGAGAAGAGAACACTCACTACACTAGTAGAAGCTTCACAGGAAAGGTCCATAGCCAATGAGTTGGCATATGTATCGATCGATCAACCGTACACTCTGCAGAGGTTTCACTACCCACAAGATTAGCCATCATAGGTGTTGCGCAACACCTAGGCAGAATTCCGGGTGCTTGCTTGCCTAGGTCGATGCCACCCTACCACTCAGCCCTGGGATATTCCGGATCCTACACCGTTATGCTGAGACTGGGAGACACAGTACCGGGCCCATCCAGTGGTATTGCGCATCTAGAACGGAACAGGAACCCATCGACCGTCTTCGCCCACCCTTATCACCTCTCAACCTAGCAGTAGTGGCACCGTCCTACCAAGTATTCCAGCCGTCTCCCGCCCATCAGAAGCGAGTGAGTAGAAAAGGATTCCCATGAACCTGAAACTAGTCCGTCCTAGGTTTGACCAAGCAGGCATCTTCACTTAGGGGATACTCTCCCCGTGCCATCACAGCACCTCCGTCCACGGCTTCAAACCACCAAGGCTATCCGACCCGGAACCTCCTCAACAACTTTACCCGCCACAGGTATCTCGCTTGGGGATGCCCAGGTTGCACCCCCGGCACGACTTGCCCCATGGGCTTGTCTCACATCCCACTTGGTCGACATCAACCCTTACCACGCACCCAAGACGCACGCAGCACTCTCTTCCGGTGGTTATAATCAGATATACACCGTCCCAATTCCACCACATAGCATATAGCAAGTAGTAGGTAGTGGAAGAGTAACAGTAAATTAAGCAGCAGCTAACCTAGCAGCGGACAGCAGGGTAAAGTCTTATCAAGGCAGGGAATTCAAATACACTATCATGCAATCAATCCATACATAATCATAAAGCAATAGCAACAATGTCATTTGCAATGCGTAAATAGGATCTAAGGATTTGGTGGGACGTGGCACCTTCGTAGTCATCTCCTAGCTCCTGAAGGTACTCGTGGTCGTCTTCCTTAGTCAGATCCTCCTCCGGCTCTGAAATCGAAAACGAAATAGTCGCGTCAGCGACTCCTATAGAGTATATCAGAAAAATCCAATAAAATAAAGAGCCAAATGCACACAAACATAGTCTTACATTGTAAATCTTATTTTTCTGAGAATTTTGATATATGGTGCGCAATTTTTGGACATCGTATGAATAAGTTATGAATTTCCGAAAATTATCCGATTTTCTGAAAATGGAAAATGGTCGATTAATCAGGGGCAGCTCGGGATTGGTCCACGGTTGCGCGCGGGTCCAGTAGTGCGGCATGTGGTGCCTCATCAGAACACAGACCCGATGGTCGCCCACCAGGTGTTCGATGCTGGTTCCCAAAGAGTCACCGGCGTCGGCGTAGCTCGGCGTAGCTCGGCGTACCTCGGCGCAGCTCGGCGTAGCTCGGCGTGGCTCGGCGTAGCTCGGCGGGACTCGGCGTAGCTCGGCGTAGCTCAGCGTAGCTCGGGCGAATCGGAGATTCGGGGCGCCGAGGGTGCCGCTCTCCCGAGCTCTCCCGGGGAGGCTCGGGCGAATCGGAGATTTGGTGCGCCGAGGGTGCCGCTCTCCCGAGCTCTCCCGGGGAGGCTCGGGCGAATCGGAGATTTGGTGCGCCGAGGGTGCCGCTCTCCCGAGCTCTCCCGGGGAGGCTCGGGCGAATCGGAATTTTGGACGCCGAGGGTGCCGCCCTCCCGAGGGTTGGCTGTCATTAGTGAAATGATGTCGTGGGCCTCCTTCTCTCCCACGGCATACGGCGGTTCTCCGACGAGGTGGAGGCGCACGTAGCCAAGGCGACAGACATGATTCGGGCTCGGCTATCTACGCGGCGGTGCCGAGGCAGACTTGGCGAACCTCGTCGGCCTTTCTCCGCAGCGCGAGGCGATCGGGGGTACTCGGAACGGATTTTAGGCGAGGCGGAACGTGTAGGCGGCGATCACGTTTCCCCGAGGACCCACCTCTCGGTGTTCCGGGCTATGGAGGTTCGATCTTCCGCAACTAAGCTTGTCCGAGGTGGTCGGTGTGTTGGTGGTCACGCTAGCGGGTCGCGTCGGCGGTTTCACGGCTTGTGCGCGCGGGAACGCCGTCGAGGTGGCGGTGCTCCGAGCACATGTGACGGCGATGCCCGTCGGAAGTGGCCTGACGTCCATAGCCGATGTCCAGTGGTTTGATGGCCGGTCTTGTGCGCGTGTTGTGCGAAGTGTTCAGGGGCCGGAAACAGCCCGCGGCCTACACGCTCGTGATGCCGAGCGCCATGACCGGTAGCACAGCGAGATCGTATGAGGTGCATGGAGCAGGTGATCTTCCTGAGCCGGTAAAGGCTCGTGCCTGCGCGTCCCGTGGGTGGAACGCCATGGCAAAAGCAGGGCGAGGTTCGGATATGGCGTGCGGTGGCTCACCGTGGTGTCGGTGAAGTTAGGATGGCGGTGCAGTGGCGAGTTGGAGCCGTGCAGAGTGATCGCAGTGCCGTGCCGCTCCTCGTCCGCAGCTCGGGCTTCTCCTCCGTGTCCGGTTCTGGCGTGCTCCGCAGCAGCGGCGCTCCGGCAGCTTCTCCTCCTCTGCTCCGCCCTTCTCCCTTCTCCCTCTCCCTCTATTGTGCGGTGTGGTGTAGTGGTTGTGCCGCAGCGCGGCGGCGGCGAGTAGGATGAGGTCTAGGGCTTCGGGGCAACTCCTTTTATAGACGGCCAGGGCATGGCATGGCGGCGGACGATGATTAGCGGCGAAGGGGGCTAGTGGAGACCATCGGTGCTCCTGAGCTAGGGTTTCCCAGTGCGCGCGGCTTCTTGGCGAGCAAGGCAGGGGACAGGCGAGGGACAGCGGGGTCAGGGCTCTGCCATGCGTGGCACTGTCGGTCATGCCATTTGCGTGACTCTGTCGGCCACCGTCTTTCGCGAGGTGAGAAGAAGAACAGTAGCGAGAGTGGCTGACAGGCGGGGCCGGGCGGTCAGCGGCTGCGGGAGAGTGGGTGAAACGGTCGCGCGCGCGCGCTTGCTCGGTTGGGCCGCAGCTGGGCCGACAGGCTGGCTTCCTTTCTTCCTCTCTTCTCTTTTCTTTTTCCTTTTCTATTTTCACTTAAGTGTATTTATATACATATATTACCCTTTTTAAATATTGAGTAAATATAAACATAAATTGCAATAAATCCCAAATGTGATGCATATGTTATTATTCTATGTGAATGGAATTAAAATGCAAGCTATACTCCTTTATTACCAAATTTATAATGAAACCTATATGCTTGCACAAGAAAAATGGGTTTTCATAATAATTAAATGAAAAATTTTAATTGGTTGGGATTTTTAGGTTGTGTGGATTTTTAGGGTTGTTACACCGTTTGAATGTCCTCGTCTCAAGTTACACCTCTGCAAAGTTGTTCTGCCACTGGACCTTATTTTGTGGTTCGTCCGAACCAGGTTTTATGAGTTTTCAGGTCCTGTTTGATTCAGCAGACACGTTGTGCACCGTGCCATGTTCGAAATTACCAATGGAGTTGTTGAGGGGGGTCGTCCGAACCCCTCCCACACTTGTTTCTTTTTATCTGATGACACAAGCAGCGAACAACATCAAGTGCAGGTGTTCTGCTGGTGGCAACACACCAACAGAACGCAAAACAGTTTTATTGAATTTCTTAAAATGAAATATAGGCAAGATTACAATTGTAAAAATCAAAATTAAAAAGGGAAAACTAGCTAATGCCTACTTTATTCTAGGGGAGTGCTCTAAGGAGAAGGTGGGTTTAGGATGTCCTCTTGCCCAATGGCTTTGGCTATACGCTTGAGCTTCGCATTATTGCTAATGCGGAGTGCGCGGAACTTGTCCTCCATATCTAGGTTTGCCATCCTAAGTTCCGACATCGTCTCCTCTAATTCATTGTTCCTCTTCCTAAGACTACTTACAATTTTCAGCATCTTCTCCATGTCACTTTTCTCCTTTCAATTATCCTCAAATTGGCCTGGTGGACCATTGATCGGTGGTGGATCCATCCTTCTCCGGATGCCAGAAGGCGAGTTGGAGTTGGAGTCAACTGATTCCCTCAATTGCTTCTTTTCATCCGAATTGAGAGGGGGGACGAACACCTTCCCTACACCCAGTCCACCACCAATGATCTTGCGGCCTTTGAACACGGTAGGAGTGGACGGGGTGTAGGAGCTGATGCTCCTTGACGAGTCCGTGTAGAGCGAGCTGGGGTGCTGTTCCGACCTCCGGAGCCTTCCTCTTCAGTGCCAATTGGCCTGTGGTAGGCCTAATCGGCGTAACGGACCGAACAGGGGGCTTCTGGAGATCCCGACGCGGAGAGAGGGACCTGGGCGATGAAGTGGACCGAGGGGATGGCCAGGGGGTGGTCGGCCGAACCCCCCTAGGGTCGGCCGAACCAGTCCTTCCCCCCGGTGACACTCCGGTCGGTGGCAGTGAATTCAGGGGCTCCACCTCTAGTACGTCGATGGCCATTGCCCTCTCAATGCTCTCGGTCAGTGATCTTTGAGGCTTGGAAGTGCCCTCTCACATGGGGATGATGGCGTTTTTGCTAGTGGATGCCATGGTTAGGTTCTCTGGTGTCTCAAGGTCGGAGAAGGGATGCAGGAAGGAGAAGGAATGCAGGTGGAAAGAGGAAGAAGAAGAAGAAGGAGAGGTTAAGAAGACGAGTGCCAACGTTCTCCTTTTCGAATTTGCGAGAGAACGATGGGGGAACGTTGGCACAACATTCTGGACCAGATTGGTCGCAACGGGTCGTGTAGGGTGGTTCGGGCGAACCAGGGTTTGGCCCTATTTGCCGTCGTAACAACTCTACACGCTCCCCTGAGGCTTCCCAAAACGTGACATGGTTGATTGGTTGCATAACATGGTTCGGCCGAACCATGGTCTTGCACCAAACTTCTGTCTAGTTTCCTACAACGTCACCCGAGTGCCCCTGAAGTGTGAAAGGTTTGAGGGTTGGCCCATAGTGGTTCGGCCGATCCATAGGGTTGCCCCGGACTCCTGTCACGTCTCCTGCAGGGGTTCCTGAATACTACCCACTATCTAGATTTTCAAATTCTTGCAAAGTGAGGGTCGTTCAACCTCGGTTTGTGTTGCCCAGTGTGACCAAGATGTGAATTTTTAAAATTTAAATCACTTGGATTGGTCCCAAGAGGTCATCGAGCTTTGGCTAACCACTTCTACTTGGGTGTTTTGGGGACCCAAAGTGTTAAAAGGAGAAATTTCTAATTATATGAAACCTACCTAGCGATCAAGCTATACAAAATGAGAAAGAAGTAAGGCATGTAGATTTCAATTATATGACTTCATTATCAGGGATAAATTCTATCATGTCAATTTCTTCTTCTATTGGTGCATGTTCATGAAAAACTTTGAGACGATGACCATTTACCTTAAAGATGTTGCCGTCGTCGTCTTGAAGCGTGACGGCTCCATGCATTGTTGCATTGATTACCAGGTACGGTCCTTCCCATTTGCTCTTTAGCTTTGCATGGCAAAATAGCTTGACCCTTGAGTTGAACATTAGGACCCCTGGTGAGTTGGGCCCACCACCTTGGTCCCCACCTGTCATGGACTGAGGCTGTGTGATCCCCTTGACTTTATCTTGTCGTTTCACACCTTGATCCGAGTGCTTTGCTCCTTAGCCATTGATTGAGGACACAATTGCGATCCAAAGGTGCAAATGGACTCCAGGGGGTGTGCCACGGATCGTGCCACATCAACATGGCCACGAGGGCTCCCTACCTGGTTCGGCCGAACCATAGGGTGGGGCCACGTGGCCTTTGCTCTCTTGCTTATCACTCCATTACTTTATTCCTTGAAGTTAGAGTGCCGGGGCCACTATTCATGGTTCGGCCGAACCATGAATGGTGTCCATCCAGTGTCCACTCGATCCTGAAGTGAAGTCCTTGAAGATTGTGACATTGTATTGCCATTTCGTCATAATTGGATTTGCATTATTTCTTCATCTTGGGCTTCTTAACTCTGAAATCACCTGTTTTGAGCACCTGCAAGCAAATACTAACATGTACATGTGGAACCAAGTTATTTGTACCTATGTTACTATGAGTTTGCTTATTTCTTCCCAAAATGAGTGTTTTGTTGACGGTAATGATGGTAGAAAATATGGTATAAATACCGTCAACACCCATGTCATTGATGAGTTGATCCATTTCCGATCCTTGGCTTCGACGTCCCCTCGCCCGTGTGGACGAATGGAGAGTGCGCACTCTTAGAGTGTGCTGTTCAGGCCGTTCCGTGGACCCTGAAATGTCCATGGAACTTGCCTCATCGCCTTCTTCTTCGTATCTCCCTGCAGCTCATGATGTGCCGCCTTGCTCAAATTAAGCGGCTTGTGACATGCTCCTTGTCACCCTTCTTGTTCCTGCAACATTTTGGCTTCTTGCCTCTCGGTCCCAATTTATGGTTAGTGTACACAGCGCATACAACCGACGTCTCTCACATGGGAGAGAGATTTTGGCTGTATGGCCGGAATAAATCATTTTAAGATCACCATTTTCATCTCTTTTTAGGAGTCGAGCACTTGTGGAGAAATCTTCTGTTACAATATCTCTAGGAGAAGCAATATATTCAAAGTAGTGTTTTCCATCTAGCAAGTCCATTGTTTCAGTAATGCGAGTGATAAAAGAAGTAAAGAATATAGGCTCGCTTCTATGGAAAATACCATGCCAAAAACGAACTAAAATTTTAACAAGTGAAACTTTTATTTTCTTGGTCATGGCATAGAGCAGTTTTAGTTCATCATTAAGAAGAATTTGCACATTAGAGCCAGGAAGAAGAGTTATGGCCATCCAATAGCGGATCAAGAGGAAAGTAGGATTATGGATTTCATCAGTTTTAGGCTCAGAGCAATCATTGGATCCAGTTATGGCTTTCCAGAATTCAGCTTTATCAAATTTCCGTGTGGCATTTACTAGATCTAGATGACAATTGTTATCAAAGCCATGTGCCATACTAAAATCTCCACAAGTTAAATTATACTCTTGGTAGAACATGCGAAAGTAGACATTATTATTAGTGGCTTGTAAAGAGCATAGGAATTCAATGGTGAGTTTTTCGATTCCAAGTTCTTGCACTTCCCAAAAGCTTCCCCACCCAATTGTAATGAAAACAGTATTAAATTCTATAGTCATACATGTGTTGTCCAAAAGGACGTAGTCGATGATGCCGGTATGTTCATAACCGCGGTGTTGGATGGAAAGGTACCTTTGGTACTCTTCTTGGTTCAACATGAAGCCACTCTCGGGGTCGAATGTCCTCTCGGGAGGCACTCCAAAGTTTCGTCTTGGTGGAGCTTCTCTTCCTTCATCTTCATCATGGCGGGATCATCGGGAGGAGCTCCCTACGACACTCTTGGCCTTCTTGAATGCGGAGGAGAACTTCTTCATCCTGCAGCAATGAGATAACACAAGAACACACTACAATAACAGGGATTAGCGTTAGCGTTAGCGTTAGCGTTAGCTATCCTAATGTTAGTAGTCCTTGCGGGGTATGGCTACCTCCACAAACAATATATTGAGAGCAAAGATGAGAGTAAGACAAGCTTCTACTACTACAATATTTTTTTAGGTTTTTGGTATGAGGGGCTAACTAAAACTAAACTTGAGGAAGAACTTACTCAAATGGAGAGAAGAAGAGATTGTGTGCTCGAGATGATTTAGCTGGTTTGGGTGTGGAATTGAGCACACAATGCAAAGGTATTTATAGGGGGTGAAGGGCTGGTGACCAGGCCACAAGGGCCAGGTCGGCCGACCCCACTATGGTAGTGTCAGGGCTGCTTTCACCTTTGGACAGGGAATCTATTTGAATTCAAACACAACTTTGCAGACAGGGCTTTAAACATGGGTCAGCCGACCCATGTTTGGTCCCCTTTTCAGTTTTAAACAGTGTGTTTCACTTTGTCCAGTAAAGTAAAGATTAGTGGTGGACCAAAACTGATGAAATTTTTAGAGATTCCCTTGTCTAGTGCTTTGTGAAAGAGAAAAGTGTATGACAAAAGTGGGGACATGCTTTAAAGTGATTCCCATGGACCATGGGAACACTAATGCATGCCAAAGTGTCCACTTTTCAGAATTTGGATGGTGGTGGATGTTGGATTCTCATTGGAGCATGTGAAAGTGAATCTGTCACACCCAATTTTAAGGATAAAATTGAATGAACCAACTTATGTGCGCCCATAGATCAATCACACACATAAGCGACAAATTACATAGTACCATCACAAGGTTTTATATATAATGAATAATATCACAGAGTCTTTACATAAATAACAGCGGAATAATATAGATAACTCTCTCGTAGAATCTCCATTCCACAGGGAATAGTTGACTGGTGAACACAATCCTAATAATCCTCAGAAGAATCCTCATAGTCATCTGTTACCCATCCGGGATTTTTATCCAAATATGAAAAATAAAGCAAGCGTAAGTACATGTCGTACTCAACAAGAATAACATGGGTTTATGAGGCTCAAATAAGGCAAGACACAGGTTTGACAGCGGTTGCTTTTAATTGATCACATTTTAACAATTGAGTAGCACCAAATGGAATAAACCAAGGGACAAGGTCACATGATCATATAAACATGATAATTAATATGGAATAAACATCAATAGAAACTTCAAATAAATCAATATTCAATTAGTTAGATTCCTGTAAGACGTCCAAGGCCGCTCGTGACCGCGAGCACGGCTGATATACCAGTTTTACACTCTGCAGAGGTTGCACACTTTCACCATGAGTCGTGATTTACCCTTTTTCTCGAGGTGATCAGCCTCTCGATCCACTACCAAGGTAGATCGGCGGGGTTCACTATGAAGTCTTTCAAAAGCCTCGCCAACATGTCACTAATCAATCCGGGCGCAATGGCAAGGGGCGGTAGAGCCCTCCTTCCAAGTGGCACACACACGCAGCAGTACACACAAGAACAGGAGCCGCAAAACAACCAGCTCGGCAAGAAACCTTTCAAGACTAATACCATGGTAGAAAGTAACTCCATACTTAACTAAAGCCAGAGCCATATAGCCCCATGGTTGCGCTGTAAGTCCCGGTGTCATACTTACAGTTAAGTCCTTAGTCCATGTTGCTAAAAAGCATCTTTTAACTTTTATTCCATAATCAATTATTCAAGTTCATAAGATCATGACCCATCATAGCACTAGCATCACTACTCAAATGCAATTTCATATGTATCAAGGATCAAGTCATCAAAACTAGGAATAAACACTATGGTTGCCAAGGTAGACACATGCATCATGAATTTAGTGATTAAGGTGAATAGGCAACAAGGATGGTCCATGCTATACTTGCCTTGATCAAAGTGCTCTGGAGAACTTGGATCCTCAACGTACTCTTGATCACCAACGTATTGCTCACCGTCTGAACTCGATCATAAAATCACCACACAATCATCGAGGCAATCATACACGAAGCAAACAAGATCTATATTAGAAACAGTACACCAATAGTGGAAAAACAGATTGAAAAGTGTATAAAAATAATCTACGCGTCGCTATGATTCCAACGATATAAAGATCACGAAAATCGGAGTTCAAACGGAGAAGTTATGAAATAAACAAGTTTTACTTTAATAAAATAATAGATTAAATCTAATCTCGAATTTTAAAAGTTGAAAACATGAGTAACAGTAGCATCATTAGGTAGATTACGGAATTACGAATCTAACGAGACTTGAACGGATCAAATCGGAGCTAAAACGAATAAAATATGGTCGAAATATGCTGAGTGGCAAATCTGTAAATATTGAAAACGCCTTTTGAATTAAAACCGAGTAAATACATTTTCTAAATAGGAAAGCGTAATCTGAGAAATACGCCAAAGGACCACGGGTTAGAACATTAAAAAGCTCAGGGGCTCTTTTGCAAAAGTGCCGGTGAAAGGGTATCTCTCACTGTGAGCCGTTGGATCGGCCGTGGACGGCGCAGGTAGCTCGGGGGAAAGAGGGGCGGCTCTGGTCGCCGGAGTCGGGCGGCGCCCGGCCGATTCCTCGCCAGAAGATGGCCGGAGACGGCGTTTTCGGGGCTAGGAAGCTCGGCACACCTCGGGATCTGGTCGGGAAGCAAGAGGAGTTCAAGCCGAACCTATCTATGGTTTCGGTTGCCACAGAGGTAGCTCGGGGAGGATGCGGCGAGCTAGATGGCGGAACTGTGGTGGCGGCGAAGCTCGGCATCATGGCTATAGTGCTCAAAACCGAGGGAGAAGGGGTCGGGAAGGTCCCTGACCTTGTTGCGAAGCTTGGAGAACAACCAATTTCGACGGAGAAGTCTTCCCGAGGAGAAATCGACGGCGGTGGCGGAGCTCGGGGCGACGGCGGAGCTCGGGGCGGCGGCTAGGGCAAGATTGGAGGGCGTGGCTTGCTCGGGAACTTGTGGGGAGGGACGGCAGGGCTCGGCCGACCTATATAGGGGCGCGAGGGAGCGTACTTGGGACGGACTCGGCCGAAAAATCCGGCGGTTGCCTTCTGTTAGAGGCGGCGCTCGTGCTCCGCTCGGACTCCGACTGGAGGAAGGGGATGGCGTGGGGCAGCGGGCCCTACGCGTCAGCGGCGGGGGAAGAGGGTCGCGGCTTCCTTTTACGGGCCAGTGGAGGCATGCACGGGATGGACTCGGCCACGCCAAGAGAGGAGGCCGGGGTGGTTACGGCGCGGCCGTGTCCGCTTCGAACACGAGCAGGAGGAGGAAGATGACTTGTGGGCCCCGCGTGTCAGTCACAGACGGAGAGGGACGGCGCTGCGCGGCTGGCTCTCCAAGTTTGGGCCCTGGCCCAAGCGGGAGAGAAAGGAGGAGGAGGAGGAGATGGGCTCCGAACTGGGCTGCAGCGCGAAGGAGTTGGGCCTCGACTGGGCCGAAAGAGAGGAGGGGTGAGGTTTCTGTTTCCCTTTTTTTTTCAACTCATTTTCAAATAGGTTTCCAAATACATTTGTATATTTTTCAAATCTCAATAAAGTACAAATCAAACAAAATATCTTTGAGCAGCATGGATGCAACAAATCATGTTTCTATGCCCAAGGGTTTATTTTAATTCACAAAAATATTATTCTAGATATTAAATGCTCAATCAATTGCATAAATAAATCAAATTAAATTCCTATTTCAAAAATTGAAAATTTTCGGGTGTTACAGAAAGTGGTCATGACAAAAAGTTATCGGCCAAATTTAAGTTGAGCTGGTGATTAAAGTTGAGACAGTGATCAGGACACCAGACCAACATCACCAGAGGTGAGTGGGCCCCATGGGGGGGTTGGCCGACCCCACCTTGGGTGGTCCCACCACCTCAGATGTGAGCAACACAGTTCTACTCAAGTTTTATTTGTCTAATTATTTTATTCTGTCGAAATAAATTATTTCAAAATTTAAATATGAAATGCAGTGCAAAAATGCAAGAATTAAAATGCGAAAAGTAAATATGAGATAAATACTGATTTACCTTATCAGTAAGGACTCCATGTTTTAGATCCATAGAGCAAGACCTCTCCTTTTCGGGTTCATTCTTCGGGTGCATCGATTGGTCCCGGAGATGGGGATCATGATGATCGCACCTCTTTCTTTCGCCATTCCTTCTTGGTTGATGCTTATGATTCAGCGGAGTTAGCCTTGTTCACCGCCTCCGCTTTACTTACCAGTTCGGCCTTTTTGCCCTTTGGCGATTGATTCTTTTGGCAGGGTGCATATTGTGGCTTGTTTCTCCACAGGTTCTTCCTTGCCTGTTGCATCGATTTATAACCATTGAAAGGACATTTAATTCTCTTACCTGGGAGTTGGAAGTGGACTTGGCTGGATCCCACATAGATGATGGCATTCACGGTGTTGAGGAACGGCCTTCCCAGGATGATGGGGACTTCGTCATCGGCCCCCATGTCAAGAATGATGAAGTCGGCGGGGATGTATTCGTCTTGAACTTTGACAAGGATGTCCCTTGCCAATCCCTCGGGGAACCGGATGGATTGATCGGCCATCTGCAATTTGACAAAAGTGGGGTACAAAGGTCCCCCTAGCAATTCTTATACATTACCTTGGACATGATGTTCACTCCAGATCTAAGGTCGTAGAAGGCGTTGTTGAAGGTGTGCTCGCCAAGTTTGGGCCCTGGCCCAAGCGGGAGAGAAAGTAGGAGGAGGAGATGGGCTCCGAGCTAGGCTGCAGCGCGAAGAAGTTGGGCCTCGACTGGGCCAAAAGAGAGGAGGGGTGAGGTTTCTGTTTCCCTTTTTTTTCAACTCATTTTCAAATCGGTTTCCAAATACATTTGTATATTTTCAAATCTCAATAAAGTGCAAATCAAACAAAATATCTTTGAGCAGCATAGATGCAACAAATCATGTTTCTATGCCCAAGGGTTTATTTTAATTCACAAAAATATTATTCTATATATTAAATGCTCAATCAATTGCATAAATAAATCAAATTAAATTCCTATTTCAAAAATTGAAAATTTCCGGGTGTTACAATTCTACCCCCCTTAAAAATAATCTCGTCCTCGGGATTAGTTAGTGCTTACTCAAAAAGTTGGGGATATAACTTCCTTAATTCTTCCTCTTTTTCCCATGTTCCATCGTTTTCTGAAGACCGATTCCACTGTACCTTGCATAACTTTATAATTTCACTCCTTCTGAATCGCTCTGTGGTTTCTAATATTTTAATTGGGTATTCCTCTCGAATCTGGTTAACTGTCGCTGCTGGTGGTGGTTGCATAACTACGTCAACACTGATTTTATCTCCTTTGGACGTAGTGTAACAGAACCGGCTAAATCACCTGGCCCACCGGCACCTGTCATTGTCACTAACGACTTCTGACAGCCGGGCCCGTGTCCCAAATGATCTAGACAGGTCTGTCGGGCTACATTAGCGCCCTTTTCTCCGACAGGATCACCATTGAAGAACCATTACAGGATTACAACATTTCATACTAAAAATACATCAGAGTACAGTGCGGAAGATTACATAACATTTAGATTACAAACCAGTTGTTCAAATAGGATTCAAATATAGTTATTACAGACCAGAGGACATAACAGTAGCAGTGGAATAGTTACACAATACTAGATAAGATAACTCAAACCCTGCCCACGGGTTCCACTTCACTCATCGCCGCTTTCTTCTTCGACCACGGTCACACAACATGGAGCAAGACAGATCTCCGACTGCGGTCCTCCTGCAACGGGGTTAACAAACCCTGAGTACTTGGGGTACTCCGCAAGACTTACCCGACTAAGGGTGTAAAATGAGACTCAGGAATGCAAGGCTATGGGTAAGGCTAGCAGAGGATGAGGAGTTTGCAGAAAAGCAATCTATCCTGTTTCATATTTTATTTTGTCATTATTATAATCATATTTATAGCTCCAATATTCGGACTCATGTATCATCATTCTTTCAATTACTTTATTCATTCAGATAACCTAGTTGAGAACCACTTTTCGGTGTAGAGTGTGAGGATCAAGTCTCCATAACCGAGGAGCACGTCGATTCGAATCCAGAAAGTACCCAGCTGGGGATTCTAACCACACTGCATATGCAGCACGCCGGCATACATATACCAACCCGTTGTCACGGCTTTGCTATCCCGGAACCGGTCCTGCGCCACCCGAGAGCACAGTACTCCACTCTTATCCAGGCACGCCGGCCACGTGGGTACAAGCTACTCTCGCCATCTCTCCACTCCCAGTGCGTGGTTGTCGGTTCCAGCAATAGCGTCACCGAACTCTAGGCTTTCCGCATTGGTATGTGGCTAGGCTGTTCATCATGATCACAGCAGGCCTACAACGAACGGTCCCTATTTTCTTCCTGCCGTCAATCCTGCATTGGGACTCTAACCCAAGTACAAGACTACCCGACAGTTTTTATTATCGTGCCTGTCGGGTGAGTGAGACATAGGGAACGCCGCCCCATGAGCTGGCCACCCAACGAAACACGTTTCCAAAGACATCGACCAGTTCCAAACTATTCCGAAAGCGACCATGCATTGGGACTCCAACCCAAATACACATCGACCAGCGGATAACCAGTTCTTCACCAATCAAAGTATAAGTATAATCATGGCACAGAAAATAGTTTTTCTTTTATGCAAAGCTAAGTTCATTAAGCATGCCTAAGCATTTCTCAAACCATTTTATTTAAATCAGGTTTCAAGGTATTTATTTGAGACAATGCATCTGGATAGGTGACAATCAACTCCTATCAACCTAATGCAGTAGATTAACTCGAACTATAAATATTTTGTAATAGAGGGGCTGAATGCACCGGGGCTTGCCTTGGATCGTGTACAGCGTCGGGTCGGGATCAGTCCCGCAGATGTCGAATCCTTGGAGGACTTCTGGAGTGGCCTCCTCAGTAGTAGTCTCGACCTGGACCCCCTCGGGAACGGGCACTACACGTATGCAATGATGTATGCTTAGCGTGGCATGAGGCAACAAATGAAATGCTTGGAAGTAAACCATTAATACCTTGAGTACAACTCCCCTTCACGGTAAAGTTGTAAACAATCTACGGAAGGTAAAAGTAATGTTTCCTACTTTTGTTTTATTGACCTTTTTAACGGTCACAGAAAGCCGCTACACAGCTTTATGACTACTACCAAGCACTAAGTTCTCAAATTGCCAAGGATCACACAGCGAAAGATCCTTGGTCTTCATTCAACCCAAAAATTCACACAACAAACCTAAATCCATTTTTTTCTATTTACTTTATTAATCCCTAATTTCACATATATTTATTAATTGACCAAACTAACTTCAATTGCAACCAAACTTTACCAACAGCTAGGTTTTATCACCAAACAGAGCCACAATAAATTTCATGATTTTTGGATCTACAGATAATTAATTAAAATTACACAAACTTGCATTTATTAATTACTTCACTGATTTATACAGCAGATTAAAGGCACTGGAACACCCTATATTATATTTTTGACAAATACTACATACTTCAGAGAGCATACACAATTATTCTCACATTTTTCCATTCAACAGATTAATTCATATGAAATAAATAAACTTCTGTACTATTCATATGAATATATAAATGAAAAGCATTTTGAAATTCACTGGAAAAAGAAAAGACCAAACCAGCCCACTACGGCCCATGACCAAGCGAGCCGGCCCACTCGGCCTGCCCGCACCTGGCGCCGGCGTTTTAGCAAAAGAGACCTTGGGGAAATCGGAAATCAACCCGCGGTCCGATCTATACTATTCACATGAGTCACGGGATTTGCACTTAACCCCCTGGAAAGACCTATCTTCTAACCCGAGGCCCCTGGCCTCTCCTCTGTTTTGACAGAGGCGAGAGCGCCGGCGGTCCGCCGCCCCTAGCTCGCCGACGGTGAGCCGAGGGACGAAGCCGAGGGCACTGACGGACTCTACACTCCAAGGCGAGTCTACCAAGCTAAGACACGACGAGATCCGAGGCGCACAGCACCTGGAGACACGGACGCGGCGGCTCGGTGGCGGCGGCGAGCACGTCGCCGGCGAGCACAAGCCGGTAAAGAGAGGGGGAAAAGGTGCGCGAGCATCTGGGGCTCACCACGAAGCTGGCCGACGGGTCGGTGGAGACGGAGGTGGTTCGGAGAAGGCGACTTGGCGACGGCGGCGGATCCCGGTGGCTCGGCACAACGGCGAACACGCGTTCCGGCGAACCTAGGGAACCAGAGAGTATGCCGACGCACGCGTAAGGTTCAAGGGGTCACGGAGATCACGGTACGCAACAATCCGAGGTCCAGAGCTTACCCAAACTAGCTCGAGATGACGGCGGAGCTCGCGGCGGCGCTCTGCCCGCCCGCGAAGGAGGCACCGGCGTTCTGGTGGTTACGAAGCTCTACAGCTCCCACCGACGGACGCAGGCGATGCGCAAGGAAGCTAGCTAGCTGGCTACAAGATGGAGAGGGTGGTGATGGACGGAGCGCGGCGTATTCGGCCGAGAACCGAGAGGTGGCGATGGCGACCGGGAGAAGGAAAAATGGCGTGGAGAGGGGTGGTCTTTGCCCTTTTGGAGGGGCAACGGGCGGGGACAGGCGCGGCACGACGCGGCGCACGCGCTCCCGTATCTGCCGAGGTCGCGGGGGCACGATCCCGGCCGGCACGGCTCGCCGCGCGCCCGCGCGCGACACGGCGGCTGCCGGTGCTGTTCGTGAACAGAGCGAGGGGCGAAACACTGTAGCATAGATCCCTAGGGGCTGTCGGTTTTTGACCAAATTCGACTGATTTTGCATACAAACATGAAAAACTGCAAAAACAAAAGTTGTAGGGTTTGAAATTCTGAACAACTTTGCTTTTGGAACTAAATCCAAATTCGAAATATTTTTGAAACTACAGAAAAAGGGGTAAACTAGAGTTTTGAATTTTAAACTGTATTTTCAAAATTACTTTTAAATTTTCTCAACAACTTGAAAAATTGCCAAAATAAAAGTTGTTCTACTCATTGAGCTTTACAACTTCTATTTAGGAAGTTTTGCCAGATTCCAAATAATTTTTGAAATGCCAATCCAAAACTAAGTTTTAAATCATTGTTTTGAAATAAATTTGAATTTCCACCACAGAACTTTGAAATCCCCAAAAATAAAAGTTGTTCCATTTTAAAAGATCTAAAACTCTTATTAAGGGACTATCTCAAAATTCCTTTTAGATTTTGAATTAGGTTTTGGTCCTAATAAAAGTAAATTTTTAAACCTTTATTTGGGAATTTAATTTTACAAACAAATACTAATTAAATTCAAATCACTCTAGGGACCTAATCACAATCATATGCAAATGATTAATTTAAATATGATGACATGGCAGATTAATTAAATCCGTAATACCCGGGGTATTACACGTAGTTAACACAACGACCTTTTCCTCACACTGAATAACTGCCTTGTGCTGCTTCATCCAATCCAGACCCAATATAACATCTATTCCGGTTGTTCTTATTACCGTAGGGTTCACTTTAAAGTCTACCCCCATTAGAGCAATGCTAACCGAAGAACAATAATATTGAGCTTGCATAGCCCCACCCGGTGAATTTACCAATAATGGGTTTTGTAGGGCTAAAAGTGGTATACCGTGTATCCTAACAAAACTTTGTGATATGAATGAATGCGAAGCACCGGAATCAAAAAGAATGGTAGCGGGGATGGAGTTGACGTTGAACGTACCCATCATAACTTCTGGTGCTTCCTGAGCTGTCTCCGCGGACACATGGTTCACACTTCCTTGATTAGGCGATTGTTGACGTCTTCCCTTCTGGTTGCTACTCTGCGGAGTCTGCTGGTTCTGCTTCTTGGGACAGTGGTAAGAGAGATGTCCCGATTCTCCACAGGCAAAGCACTTGATGGGAGTGCCAAATGTATTGGTCCTGTTGGGGGTCTTGCTAGGGGTAGCTTGCTGAGGAGTCTGGGTAGGAGTTTTCTGCTGTTGCGGTGGAGACTGAGAACGAGGCTGGTTCTGATTGCGGTTCCATTGATTTGATGGCCCTTGGTGTCTCTGCTGGAAATTTTGTTGCTGGGCGTTGGGACGCGAACGGTTATTTCTTGCAAAGGTCTGTCCTTGTTTCTTCCTCTTGTTATCAGCCATCTCCTTGCGCGTGTTGTCGATCACTATAGCGCGATTCACCAGCTCTTGAAAATTGGGGTAGGTGGTTGTCATGAGTTGGAGTTGCAATCTATCGTGAAGTCCCTTGAGGAAGAGACGCTGCTTGTCCTTGTCATTAGCAACATCATCGGGAGCATACCGCGACAATTGAACAAACTGATCACGGTACTCTGGCACCGACATTTGTTCTTACTTCAAAGCTCTAAACTCTGTCTGCTTCAACTCTATCAAACCTTCAGGAATATGGTATGACCTGAAGTTCTCACAAAACTCTTACCATGTGATAGCAGGCGCATTATTGGGGCGACCATACTGGAATGCATCCCACCAGTCTTGAGCAGCTCCTTGCAACTGTCCAGATGCATACAACACCTTCTCTTCATCATTGCATTGCACAATGGTGAGTTGTCTCTCCACGGCGCGAAGCCAATCATCAGCATCCAATGGATCAGCGGCGTGGTTGAACACAGGTGGACGACCTTTAAGAAATTCTCCTCGCTTATCTCTAGCTTGAGGTTGAGCAGGTTGTGGTCCCCCAGCTGGTTGTTTTTGAATGAACTGCATCATTGTCTCCATCAACTGCGTCTGCGAAGCGATGAGATCTTGAATGCTAGGTTGTGGTGGTGGTGGTGGATTAGTGTTCCTCCTGTTACCGGCCATCTGTTTTTCCAACATATAATTGAGTTTTAGAATTTTTTTCTATTATGCAAACATTTGTAGGCATGAATCTGAATTTCCGGGCGAGATCCGATAATAGCAGCATAGTAAACTGATCATATCTGGAGTTCCAGAAATCAAACAGAGACGTTCTCTATACCGTTGGAAAGCCTGAGAAATTCTCTACGATCTTCATGTGGACCACTTTTCCAGATTCTGATGCTAGATTAACCATAAACAGACAATAACAGAAACTGTTCGGTCTGCCATACTGCGCAGAATTCTCAATTTGTAACAACTGTATCTCCAAAACCATAATAGCTATTATTGTGATTCTTGAGGCCATGGAAAGGGATGGAAGTCTACTGTTCCCCTTAAAATTTTCATAATTTTTGGATTTATGAAATTAATTAAGAATAATTAACAAGACAGAGAGGTCTGAAAAACAGATTTTGAGAAAACCAAATTTATTCAACCTAATTATTTATTTAATTTTTTTTACCCTTTAAATCTTTTAATTAAGAGATTTAGAGACATATGTATAATCCTAAGCACTCATTACAAAGAACCAAATCACACATAATTCATAAGCACAAAGCAACGAGCACATAAAATTCACACGCACACAAGACTCGACTCAACTTGACTCACATCTAAATCGTTCTATTATCTAATTGGACTCCTATCTTGATTCTTCTTATCAAGCTTGGGTATTTGTTCTTGATTCCTAAGTTCATCCTCACATTGATAACTATGCTTGTGGCTTGGCTTCTCCAACACACTTATGGGATAGTTTGGCGATCATATCTCATCTTCTTAGTTTTTGACCAAGACAGTGGTAGAATGAGAATGAAATTAAAATTTTCATAATAGAACAGGGTGAGAAAGCATGAAAGGATGATAGATCTTAGAACTAGAAGAGAAATGTCAATTTTCATAATGGAATAAGGGTACGGGAAGCATATATAAAATAGCAATTATCACGGTTAAGGTAGAAAGCATGAATGAGATGAGAAAAGCACATCCTAAAATATCCACTCTATCTAGGCTTGCGTCCTACAGTCAACCTATGCTCTGATACCAAATCTGTCACACCCAATTTTAAGGATAAAATTGAATGAACCAACTTATGTGCGCCCATAGATCAATCACACACATAAGCGACAAATTACATAGTACCATCACAAGGTTTAATATATAATGAATAATATCATAGAGTCTTTACATAAATAACAGCGGAATAATATAGATAACTCTCTCGTAGAATCTCCATTCCACAGGGAATAGTTGACTGGTGAACACAATCCTAATAATCCTCAGAAGAATCCTCATAGTCATCTGTTACCCATCCGGGATTTTTATCCAAATATGAAAAATAAAGCAAGCGTAAGTACATGTCATACTCAACAAGAATAACATGGGTTTATGAGGCTCAAATAAGGCAAGACACAGGTTTGACAGCGGTTGCTTTTAATTGATCACATTTTAACAATTGAGTAGCACCAAATGGAATAAACCAAGGCACAAGGTCACATGATCATATAAACATGATAATTAATATGGAATAAACATCAATAGAAACTTCAAATAAATCAATATTCAATTAGTTAGATTCCTGTAAGACGTCCAAGGCCGCTCGTGACCGCGAGCACGGCTGATATACCAGTTTTACACTCTGCAGAGGTTGCACACTTTCACCATGAGTCGTGATTTACCCTTTTTCTCGAGGTGATCAGCCTCTCGATCCACTACCAAGGTAGATCGGCGGGGTTCACTATGAAGTCTTTCAAAAGCCTCGCCAACATGTCACTAATCAATCCGGGCGCAATGGCAAGGGGCGGTAGAGCCCTCCTTCCAAGTGGCACACACACGCAGCAGTACACACAAGGACAGAAGCCGCAAAACAACCAGCTCGGCAAGAAACCTTTCAAGACTAATAGCATGGTAGAAAGTAACCCCATACTTGACTAAAGCCAGAGCCATATAGCCCCCATGGTTGCGCTGTAAGTCCCGGTGTCATACTTACAGTTAAATCCTTAGTCCATGTTGCTAAAAAGCATCTTTTAACTTTTATTCCATAATCAATTATTCAAGTTCATAAGATCATGACCCATCATAGCACTAGCATCACTACTCAAATGCAATCTCATAGGTATCAAGGATCAAGTCATCAAAACTAGGAATAAACACTATGGTTGCTAAGGTAGACACATGCATCATGAATTTAGTGATTAAGGTGAATAGGCAACAAGGATGGTCCATGCTATACTTGCCTTGATCAAAGTGCTCTGGAGAACTTGGATCCTCAACGTACTCTTGATTACCAACGTATTGCTCACCGTCTGAACTCGATCATAAAATCACCACACAATCATCGAGGCAATCATACACGAAGCAAACAAGATCTATATTAGAAACAGTACACCAACAGTGGAAAAACAGATTGAAAAGTGTATAAAAATAATTTAAGCGTCGCTTAGATTCCAACGATATAAAGATCACGAAAATCGGAGTTCAAACGGAGAAGTTATGAAATAAACAAGTTTTACTTTAATAAAATAATAGATTAAATCTAATCTCGAATTTTAAAAGTTAAAAACATGAGTAACAGTAGCATCATTAGGTAGATTACGGAATTACGAATCTAACGAGACTTGAACGGATCAAATCGGAGCTAAAACGAATAAAATATGGTCGAAATATGCTGAGTGGCAAATCTGTAAATATTGAAAACGCCTTTTGAATTAAAACCAAGGAAATACGTTTTCTAAATAGGAAAGCGTAATCTGAGAAATACGCCAAAGGACCGCGGGTTAGAACATTAAAAAGCTCAGGGGCTCTTTTGCAAAAGTGCCGGCGAAAGGGTATCTCTCACTGTGAGCCGTTTGATCGGCCGTGGACGGCGCAGGTAGCTCGGCGGAAAGAGGGGCGGCTCTGGTCGCCAGAGTCGGGCGGCGCCCGGCCGATTCCTCGCCGGAAGATGGCCGGAGATGGCGTTTTCGGGGCTAGGAAGCTCGGCACACCTCGGGATCTGGTCGGGAAGCAAGAGGAGTTCAAGCCGAACCTATCTATGGTTTCAGTTGCCACAAAGGTAGCTCGGGGAGGATGCGGCGAGCTAGATGGCGGAACTGTGGTGGCGGCGAAGCTTGGCATCATGGCTATAGTGCTCAAAACCGAGGGAGAAGGGGTCGGGAAGGTCCCTGACCTTGCTGCGAAGCTTGGAGAACAACCAATTTCGACGGAGAAGTCTTCTCGAGGAGAAATCGACGGCGGTGGCGGAGCTCGGGGCGGCGGCTAGGGCAAGATTGAAGGGCGTGGCTTGCTCGGGAACTTGTGGGGAGGGACGGCAGGGCTCGGCCGACCTATATAGGGGCGCGAGGGAGCGTACTTGGGACGGACTCGGCCGAAAAATCCGGCGGTTGCCTTCTGTTAGAGGCGGCGCTCGTGCTCCGCTCGGACTCCTACTGGAGGAAGGGGATGGCGCGGGGCAGCGGGCCCTACGCGTCAGCGGCGGGGGAAGAGGGTCGCGGCTTCCTTTTACGGGCCAGTAGAGGCATGCACGGGATGGACTCGGCCACGCCAAGAGAGGAGGCCGGGGTGGTTACGGCGCGGCCGTGTCTGCTTCGAACACGAGCAGGAGGAGGAAGATGACTTGTGGGCCCCGCGTGTCAGTCACAGACGGAGAGGGACGGCGCTGCGCGGCTGGCTCGCCAAGTTTGGGCCCTGGCCCAAGCGGGAGAGAAAGGAGGAGGAGGAGATGGGCTCCGAGCTGGGCTGCAGCGCGAAGGAGTTGGGCCTCGACTGGGCCGAAAGAGAGGAGGGGTGAGGTTTCTGTTTCCCTTTTTTTCAACTCATTTTCAAATAGGTTTCCAAATACATTTGTATATTTTTCAAATCTCAATAAAGTGCAAATCAAACAAAATATCTTTGAGCAGCATGGATGCAACAAATCATGTTTCTATGCCCAAGGGTTTATTTTAATTCACAAAAATATTATTCTATATATTAAATGCTCAATCAATTGCATAAATAAATCAAATTAAATTCCTATTTCAAAAATTGAAAATTTCCGGATGTTACAGAAAGTGGTCATGACAAAAAGTTATCGGCCAAATTTAAGTTGAGCTGGTGATTAAAGTTGAGACAGTGATCAGGACACCAGACCAACATCACCAGAGGTGAGTGGGCCCCATGGGGGTTTGGCCGACCCCACCTTGGGTGGTCCCACCACCTCAGATGTGAGCAAGACAGTTCTACTCAAGTTTTATTTGTCTAATTATTTTATTCTGTCGAAATAAATTATTTCAAAATTTAAATATGAAATGCAGTGCAAAAATGCAAGAATTAAAATGCGAAAAGTAAATATGAGATAAATACTGATTTACCTTATCAGTAAGGACTCCATGTTTTAGATCCATAGAGCAAGACCTCTCCTTTTCGGGTTCATTCTTCGGGTGCATCGATTGGTCCCGGAGATGGGGATCATGATGATCGCACCTCTTTCTTTCGCCATTCCTTCTTGGTTGATGCTTATGATTCAGCGGAGTTAGCCTTGTTCACCGCCTCCGCTTTACTTACCAGTTCGGCCTTTTTGCCCTTTGGCGATTGATTCTTTTGGCAGGGTGCATATTGTGGCTTGTTTCTCCACAGGTTCTTCCTTGCCTGTTGCATCGATTTATAACCATTGAAAGGACATTTAATTCTCTTACCTGGGAGTTGGAAGTGGACTTGGCTGGATCCCACATAGATGATGGCATTCACGGTGTTGAGGAACGGCCTTCCCAGGATGATGGGGACTTCGTCATCGGCCCCCATGTCAAGAATGATGAAGTCGGCGGGGATGTATTCGTCTTGAACTTTGACAAGGATGTCCCTTGCCAATCCCTCGGGGAACCGGATGGATTGATCGGCCATCTGCAATTTGACAAAAGTGGGGTACAAAGGTCCCCCTAGCAATTCTTATACATTACCTTGGACATGATGTTCACTCCAGATCTAAGGTAGTAGAAGGCGTTGTTGAAGGTGTGCGGCCCAATCTCGCAGGTGATGGTTGGGTGGCTGGGGTCACTCTTCTTGGCCATGAATGGCGGGTCAAGAAGGCAACCCGGGTTTGCCTAACCGAAGGCTTACCAAACCTCGTGGAAATTAACTTGACACCCTCAATTGGTTTCTCAGGTTTCCCTGGAATCTTACCTTGTTCGAATGATGGGACAGCTACTGCTATTTGAGCTAATTGGGTTTCTAGCATTTTATTAAAGCTCAATTAATTTTTCATAGCAGTGTTAAAGCTATCCATTTTCTCACTAAGATTTTCAAGAATCTTATCATTAGCCATTATTTTCTTATTTATGCTATCGTTGATTTTAGATTGGCCTAGACAAGATCTTTAAGAGAAGGTTGGTTACCATAAGAATTATTAAAATTATTGCTATAACCATTACCTTGATTTTCTTGGTAGAAGGGGCGCGAGTTCCATCCTCCTTGTTGCTGGGATCGATACCTATTGTTGTTGTTGTTGATGAAGCTCACTTCCTCCTTCGTCTCGGGACAGTTGTTGCCCGAGTGATCTTCTCCACCACATACCTAGCACCATGGATCAGTTTCGATTGCTCATGCGGTGACAGTGGTTCGAATGACCTCTTGTTCCCTCTTGGAACCTTCCTCAATCTTTTTCATCAAGAGGTCCATTTTTGCAGAGAGCATGTCCACCTCATGAACGGTGTGCATACCCCTTTTCTTGGGCTGGAGACGCTCTCATTCCATCCTTGGTTGATAACCATCTTTTCAATGAGGTCTTTGGCATCCTTGACATTGTGTTGCAAGAATGCTCCTCCAGTAGCAGCATCAAGGTGACTACGGGCTAATCCAGTCAGCCCATGGTAGAAACCTTGGATTAGGAGCCATTCTTCAATTCCATGATGAGGACAAATACGAATGTACTCTTGGAGGTGTTCCCATGCTTCGGGAATCGTCTCGTCAGCTTGCTATTGGAAGCTTGAGATCATTCCACGAAGAGCGTTGGTTTTGCCCATTGGGAAGAATTTCTTGAGAAATGCATTGGCACACTTCTCCCAGATGGTAGCTTCATTCTTGTTGGTATAGAACCATTGCTTCACCTTCCCAAGCATGAGAATGGGAACAGGCGAAGATGGATGGCGTCAGCTGAGATATTCTTGATAGTGAAGGTACCACACATCTCCATGAAGTGCTGGAGATGGGCATTGACGTATTCATGCGACTTCCCAAAGAATAGATTGGCTTGCACCATGTTGATAAGCGCTGGCTTAAGCTCAAATGTAGCATCCCCCAAGTTGAGCTACGGACCGGTGGCAATGTTGTGAGCCGACGGTGCAGAGAACTCAGAGATGGTCTTTTGGACCATAGCTTCCTTGGTTGATAGTGCGGAGCCTCTTTCCTCGAACGGATTCAGGTTTGAGATGAACCTTTGAGGTGGAACTTGACGGCGTCTAGTTCTTCTCAACAATTGCTCAGGATCTTCAATAAAATTTGATGGCACATGGAAACCGCTCATGCATTGTCTAGCTTCGCGATAACGAGAAACACAGACAGGGGTAAGCCCCTAACACTAATCGATAACTAAATTGATAGTAGACTCCGGATTCAATTTTTATTAATATTCCTAGACTGATGCTTTCCCCAGCAACGGCGCTAGAAATGCTTGTTGACACTTCTTACCGCAACCACCAGAGACAGGGTGTTAGGCTATCTCTGATAACGGCGCCAGAAGTGCCCTGAGGGTATTTCTTATGTCTATTGGATAATTCCGCTGTAGCACTTCACCCGGGAGTATTCCAGGGTATCATTATTTATTTTATCCTAAGGGAAAGCGGTTGTTAGGAATAATTAATAAAAAGAGAGATCCTTCTATAGCAACTTAGTATCAACTAGTGATAGGGGGTAAATCGATATATAGAGGAAAGGGTAATGACACCAAGACACGACAAGGTTTTAGAATAGCTAAAGATAACTAGTAGAGTATAGCTAGGTGGGAGGACAACGGGTGAGTATAAGACTCCTATGACACTTACTTTACTCTTGTGAACTATCTTATCAAATGGATGAATTATACTAAGACAGCTACCTTACTTCCGGTGTGTAGGGGATAGTGCGAAATAATAAAGGATATAACCTCTACCCGAAGCGCTTACTCTCTTATGAGAGCCTATCTTTTAAGAACTTGCCTAAAACACGTGGAGGGATACTAAGAATAGACAGTGCTGTCACCACCTGCTAGCACCCACAAACAATCCGTGCGACAAGCGGCATTCAAAGGCAAGATCTAGTCTAAGCACCACGCTTACACTAAGTCTTACTACTCTAGTTGCGTACCAACAACTAAAGCACCCTATGACAGGCGATGAACTACACACGTGAGCTGGTTACAGGATCACTATCTAATATAACTCAACTATAAGTTAAGACAAAACACAACAATACTATAATGAATAGTAATGCACTAAGTAAAGACTTAGTAAAGTAAAGTAAAGATAATATATTAATAAAGGTAAAGTCTTTCAGAAGGAAAGGTACAAGAGCTATACCAGACTCTCCAGCAGACGACTCCGGAGACTCCGAGCGTAGCTCGACTCGACTCTAATTCCCACACCAGACTAATACTACTACTACTAAAGAATGGAGCTTCTCTTGTCTCTTGTGGCTCTTGTGTATCTTGGGTGTGTTGAAGAGGGTGATGGCAGCCTCTATTTATAGGGGAGAGTTGAGGGGCGCCACGTCAGCGATCCGTGTGCTCCTTGCCTCTCCTCCCTTGGATGAACCGCCTTAGGATGGACGGCAGAGGTGATTTCATCATGTGGAAGACATGCAGAAAGGCGATGGGGGCCAACCGACCTGACCAGGCACCAGGGGGGTCAGTCAACCCCCTATGACAGGTGGGCCCGGCCAGGTGTGGTCCCCACCAGTCATAGGGTGTTGCCTTGTGCTGATTCTGTCTTGATTGTATTGTTTCACGTCTTGATCCGTGTGCTTTGATTCTCCACTGTTGAATGGAAGCACATGTTGATCTGATGGTGGAATCGAGCTGGATAGAGTGTCACACGGATCCTGCCACGTCACCAGAGCCAGGTGGGCCCCATGGTGGGGTCGGCCGACCCACACATGGGCCCACTCTGAGCTCTCCTCTCTTCTAAGTGATGTCTTGAGTCATTTGTTGAAGTGTGATGACTTGGTTCCCAAATACATGCTTCGGCCGACCCATAATATTGGGCTCCAAGTGCTCCAATTTGTTCTGTTTTGATCTTCCCTGCATTCACAAGCTAAGAGTACAAGTGGAACTAGTTATTGATAAAATATGTTTATGATATGTTTATTCTCCCTTGAATCTGAGGCCTGAAGACGATGTTTGAATGTGGATTTTCATGGTATATCCACCGTCAACAGGCACCCACCCTTCCGTGGGGGGCTTCCAGGCGGCTCCTGAGCGAGCTCCCCGAGGGCTCACCACCACCGGTGCCGAGGGCGCCGCACAGCGCGCGTGCCACCCTCTACAGGTCATGGTGCTCGGTGACCTCGGCGTCATGCGCAGCGTTGAGGACGTCGATGGTCCCTTGCGCGCTGACGGCCTCCACCTTCAAGACTACGGCGGCAAAACCGTCAAGCTACGGTGAAAGAACCACGAACAATCAGAACAGACAAAAGGTAAAAAAGGTAAAATTTACCTTCGACTTCCTCCCGAGCCTTCCTCGCCTCCTCCCGGACGGCGTCGACCTCGCCCACCGCCAGGTTCAGGGCCGTCTGGGAGCGGTCCAAGTCCGAGGACAGAACCTCCACGGCAGCCTCCTTCTCGGTGGCGAGTGTCCGCGCGGCGTCCCGCTCCCGAGCTGCCTCGGCCAGGGCGTCCTCCAGCTGCTGGACGCGTTCCTCCAGGGGAGCGACTCGACCCCGAGCCTCTGCTACCTCGACCTTCAAGATGTCGCGGTCGAGGGACAGGTCGGCTAGCCGAGCCGTCGCGCCGGCGAGCTCTTCCTTGGAGCGGACGAGGGCCCGGCTCTTCAGCTCCAGCTGCTTCCAGAGGCCAAGGCCTTGCCGGAGGAAGCACGACTTCTCCCGGGAGGTCGTCATGAGCTCCTAAGGGAAAAAGAAGCAAAGGCAAACCAGCGAGTCAAACGGCAGTGCAGAGCCGGAAACACCAAGGCGACAAAAAAGGTAAGACAAATGCACTCACCTGGAGTCGCTCTGGAACTCCGTGTCGATGGAGTCCACGAGGAGGCGCAGGCTCTTCGACCATTGGGATTTGAGGTCCTGGAGGGCGTCCCATCGAGCAGCTTCGACATCGTCCCGCAACGAGAAGACTGGCGGGGCTTCGCAGTTTGCCCAGCTGGTCCACTCGATGCAGGAACCCGTCAGCACCCGAGGAGGAGGCCCCCGGATGACCAGTGCCGTGGAGCTCACGGGCGGCGGCACCACAGCCTCGGACGATGGCGGAGCGTCGATGTCCATGGCGGCAGCACCGGTGTCGGCCGCCTCCAGCGCAGGAGCGGCCGTCACCCCCGCCGAAGCGTCTCCGAGCACGACGACAGCGGGCGCCTCGAAAGTTGGAGCCGGAGCGGTCTCCTCGGCGGCGGCCGCGTCCACGATGATCGCAGAAGATGGGGCCACCTCCGGGGCCACTGAGCCCTCAGCCGGACGAGCCTCCGCCAAGGGAGCCTCTTGAGCCAACAGGCGACCCTGTTCTCCGGCGGTGCTCCGGGCCTGCACCTTCAGGACCTTCCGGTGCGAGACCTGAAGGGCCGACCTCGGGCGTTTCCTGGAGCAAGACAAGGAAGAGATCAGAATTCGCAACGACGAAGAACGAAAAGCGGTAAGAGAGCGATTTGAGAAATCACTTACTTGGTCTTAGGGATCGCCGTCTTCTTCGCCGCCCCGGTGCTCGGTGGAGCAGCAGGCCTGGCGGACGACGTGGGCTGCATCGCCGGCAGAGGGGTGGGCAGCACCTTGATGTCGGAGTCGTCACCGCCTGCAAATGCCCCTAGTGGCAGGGGATCCGTCTGGCTACCGGGGGTCACCTCAGCGCCGCCATCTTTCGGAGGACGCCCTGGTTCGGGGGGACCCTAGCTCGAGGTCCGGCGTCCCGGCATCGCCCAACTCCATCGCGAGTGGCATCCTTTCCCTGCTCCCTCTAGCCTCGGCCGTCACGGCGACCAGTGACGCATCCAGAGGGAGGGTCCATTGGAATAAGGGCCCTTGAGCCCCATCACCAGCCGCGGTCAAGGGCGTGGCCTCGGCCGTCTCGGGCGCCGGGCCTGAGCCCGTTCCCGGCCCCTCTATGGGCCCTCGCGGCCGCCGGTCGGTGGATCCTCAGCCCCGACGGCCTCACCAACCAACACCGCGCCCCCAGGCGCGGCCTCCGTCAACTCCGCTCGGGGGCTCGGCACACGGCCCCCGGCGCTTCCGCCGGCAAGCGCCGACATAGGAGCCTTCCCCGGCTCGTCGGCGCCCACCGCGAGCTTTGTGGCCACCATATGCTGGGTGGCCTCAGTGTCAGCATCATTTCATCATCGTCCTCGTCATCCCAAGAGGGGGACTCCTCCTCCGGCTCCCCGGCCTCCCGCTGGCGGCGGCGACGCTGGGCGAGCCTCTGGGGCTCCCGAGCTTGCTTCCTCCTCCTCGAGGTCTTCCTCTCCTTCTCCGCCCTCTGCCGCTCGCCCCGGAGGCGGTTCTGAGCCCAAAGGAGGGCATCCTCTGGGACGGGGGGTAGAGAGGGCATTCCCTCCCTCGAGAGGACCTACGCCGAGAGGGGAAGAAGGATCAGAAGGGGAAGAAGGGCGAATAACCGATAGAGAAGAAAGAGAGATGCTCACCAGCGAGATATACCACGGGCATGGGCGCATCGCCACCCTCTTCAGCTCATCGAGGGTGGGGTGACCACTTACCGTGTACCTTACACGGCGCATGATCTCCTCGGAGCTGAGGCTCTGGTTCAGCATCGAGGTCCCCACCCTGACACTCTCTCCACCATCTCGTACAGGGCGAGGCGGCGCTCCATCAAGGGCAGTACTGCCCGCGCATGGAAGTGCGCCACCTCCCCGGCCGCCGTCAAGCCCTTGTCCCGCAGCGTCTGCAACACGGCGAGCTAGGGACTCAGGTGCCTGGCGTCCCGCGTCGGGCATCCCCACTTCCATCGCGGAATAGGGGCGGAGATCACCTTCCCCGTATGCTCAGGGAAGGCATCCTCATTGTTCCGTAGGTAAAACCAGCCGTCGTGTCACCCCTTGTTCGACGACTGGGCCTTGCAGGGGATGTACTCAGTGGAGCGGAGCGCGAAGTTGCAGCCCCCGGCGCTGACGGCCTTCCGCGGGTTCCCCGCGCCGAACGACTTCGTGTACGCGTCGACGCGGAAGAGAAACCGCCAGAGGTCCCAATGCGGAATCACCCCAAGGTAGCCCTCGCAGACGGCGGCGAAGATCGCCACCTGCGAGACGGAGTTGGGGGTGAGGTTGTGCAACTCCAGCTCGTTGGCGAAGAGGAGCGCACGGCAGAACCGGCTTGGCGGCGACCCGAACCCCCGCTCGTGGAAGGCGACGAAGCTCACCACGTACCCCTTGAGGGGCCACGGCTCCAGGTGGTCGCGCAGTGGTGCGATCCACTCTGGGCGCTGCGGGTCGGTGCGGCGGCAGAGGAGTCCCAACCTCATGAGCTCCTGAAGCTATGCCTCTGTCACCGAAGAGGGGAGCCAAGGCTCCACCTCGAGTGCGGCGGCGGCGGCGGCGTCGGTGGGCGCTGGGTCAGCCATTACGAGAGGAAAAGGGCGTAAGAGGAAGAAAAGGATGCCGGCGGCGAGGGCAAGGAGCTTGCGAAGGGCTCTAGAAGACGAAGGCGAAGAGGCTGACGTAAGCGAAGGCAGCAAATAGCTAGGGTAGAAAGAAAAGGAAACTGTTCTTTTCTTATATACTTAGGCCACGAAAACGAAGCGGATGCGGTGAATCCGCCGCATTAACTGCGCGGGCCCCACCATGACTCTCTACATTCGCCGCCGCCTTCACGCACGCAAATCTCCCTCTACCCCAAACCGTCGCATCCGTCTGGCTTCCCTTCTCAAAAGGTGCGCCGAATCATTACTCTAACCCCCTCGATTTCAACAATCGCTCTCCTTCCCGACAAAGGAACCTCGGGCTCGGGCGCCCATTACGTTCCCAGGGGATCGAAGACTAGCCCTCTGTGGCTCGAACAGTCGCCCCAGGGATACCGAGCGAGGGACAGCAAGTGGGTGGATCACTAAACGGTCAGTATCCCGACGCCTGAGCGTCAAAAGGGACACCCCACGCTGTGTCCAAGTCCTAGCAGCGAGTCAATGATGTGGGATCCCCTCTGGTGGAGGCATCAGGCCCTCGGGACCTGTCGAAGGGACCCGACACCCATAAATCGACCCTCGGGGAACTTTTGGAGTGTGCTCAGGCCACTAGCTGACTCCCAACGAACGGGGCACGGACCTCCACTTGGACTGACCCGCTTGCAGCTCACCGAAAGTGCCGACTCGCGCCCCCACCGTGGGAAGTCGAGCATGACCAAACCTTCCTCTTCTCGAAAGAAGAGCGCGAAGGTCGAACCGAAAAGAACCCGATCGACCCCCGATACGAAAAAGGGGCTCGGGAACTCTCTTTGTGTCTTGGCAGGATAAAAGACGCTCCCGGATCGGACATCTACTTGTGGCAGAGGCTCGGGGGCTCCATCACCGGAAAACTCCTACCAAGGGACAAGTCGCCAGCAAGCAAGAAGGCACCTAAGACTCTACAAACTCGATTTCAAGCCCTTGAAGGGATGCATCATCCCTCCAAGACCTCGGGGGCTACACCCAGCGGGTGCGCTCGCGCGCACCCACCAGATAAAATAAACAACTTTACTAACATGACAGGAAAAACCAACGTGAGCCTCTGGAGGAGTGCCTCCACTCCACCACAGGCTCGGGGGCTACTGTCGGGTACCCAACTTCAACGCAAAATCATACTTTCTGAATAAAGCCTGGCCCAAGAAGGCGCCAGCCGAGGCCCACGCAGGAACGACCCATGCGAGAACTTCCCGCACGGCCTAAGACAGAGCCGTGCGGAAGCACATCACCTCCTCCAGGCGCGCGGACCACTCGGGAGAGATTCTCTGATTCGCCCGAGCCTCCGCGGCAGGGCTCGGGAAAGCAGACCTCGGGCGATAGACTTCCGATTTGCCCGAGCCTCCCGCTGCAGGCTAACTCCCTCGGGCGTACCCCTCGGGTTCGCCCGAGCCCTGCCGACATCAGCAGGGCAAACTTGACGGCCAAAGGACCTTTTCTGACCACTTTACAAGCATGGTCCCATCGGGTGGGCCCTTGACACAGCTGCGCTCCGAACGCGCACGTTCGCCGTACCAACTGCCCCATCTCCTCTGGCAGGCGATCTGACGGTCCTACTCCTCCCATGCCACTATAGGGACGGTCAACCGTATGGCCCCTTGGGCTGACGAGGAGATTCGCCAACTACGACGGCCACTGCCATGCCCCGGCCGCACGTGTGACGCCAGGAAAAGGGGAATGACAGTCGTCCGGCCAACCCGGGGGAATGGGCAAGCCTTATGATTAGGCTTGCCTAACCCCTGAAAAGTACCTCACGAGGAAAAGGAAACACCTGAGGGAGAACACTCCTATCGCTCCATCCCATCACGCCCCCGACGGCACCAGGGTATCCTGAGCCTCGGGAGCTCGTACTCAATGGTCAACCTATCTACTCGTTGCACTGTGCAGGGTCGGACGCGACGGCATGACATAGTGTCACGCAGCAAACAATGTCCAGCACTGTGAGACGTCTTGGAACTCACCAATGGAACAGTGATGGATCAACCGAATGACTAATGCCATACCTTCGAGGCGCCAAGACGAGGGCGTGGCTGATGATAGCCACCAGTCACCACCGACTCCGCCATGCCGAGCACTGTAATCATAGGGCAACACATGTAACTCTAGCCTCTTCCTTGTACCTATAAAAGGGAGGGCAGAGGCCGATCACAGCACGATACATTCATTCACCCCACACTCACTACAATCTACAAACATAAGAACTCACACATTCAAACACTCGCACTCACAAGAGACTTGGGAGCCCCTCCCTCTCTCGACTAAGCTTGTAACCCCTACTACAAGCACCCCGGTGCAAGGCAACACGATTCGATCTCACACTGGACGTAGGGCATTCATTGCCTGAACCAGTATAAACCCTGTGTTCCTCCTTGCACACCATCCGTGATCTCAACCGCAATCTCTAAGTTTACTAGCCGGTGTAGCACTCGCTAATCTAAGCACCGACAAGATTAATTGTAGAGATAGAGATAATAATTTCTAGGGTTATTTAGATGAAAATTGAGGTACTGTCATAAATGGTAGAGCATGGTAATTTAATACTTCTTATATATTTTTACTATTGGTGTGCATAGATTTTTTTTTAGTAATTAGAAGAGATTCAATGGCTATTATAATGATTACGACGATTATGTACTAAACTAATAAGGTAAGATGTTTATGACTTTTCGAGAAGATTTGAATTTAGCTTTTTTCTCTTAGCCTGTATCATGAGGGTTATTGTGGAGGTTTTGTTAAATGCCTCCAATTAGTAATATTAAGATGACAGTCGATTTACACCATGATCTAGTAAGAAACATGATTATTCTTTTTCATCTCATTCTGTTGCTTACATGTGTATTATGAGACCAACGACCTATTACTATTACATGATTTTGAGTTCGATGGGGAATAGTTAGCAATGCGTTGTAAGCTTCAAGATATTTCCTACATTGTATATCTTCCTCTCGTTGGGCGAAAGCATCAAGATGACCTAGTGCATGCCTAAGTACATGTTTGACACATTTCTGACTTCTTTACAGCAGATACTATCTTTAGGAAGATGATATTTGTTAAATCCTTGCTTGATCCAAGGACGACATTCATAGAAGAGTTTTTCCTTTTGTTCCGGTGTACATAACGTCCCTACACATAAGGAAGTAATTGCACACACTAGCAAGATGAAAATTGCCAATTTTCGATAAAACATTTTGTGGTGTGGTGGTGTTCAACTAGCTTAAGAAACATGTGTCTAATCAAGATCATCAAGAACTCCAAGACATATGCTCCCTTATATAGGAAAGAGAGCACCCATAGATACATGAGGATTTAATGCTAGGAATGCTCTTAATTTTCTCATAGAGGAAGATAGATACTACTATAGGTGGAGGCGTGGAGCATGATATGCTTTCATTTTTTAGATACATGAGGATTATGTTTATATAAGTTTTTAGATGTTAATTTATTCAAAAATATCCATATCAAACTTTAATGTATCACACTTCTCATATTCAATCGATGTATACCAATTGAATTAACCAAAATCCCAAATGATTAGTTGTGTATAGTTCTATTACTTATTTACTCCCACACTGTTGAAATGTAAAGTGTACTTTTAGGGCTTATATTTTTTTCACTATTTTATTACTACAATCTATGTATCTAGTTATGTATCTCTACCCATAGTAATCACATACTCCTGAAGGTCATCATGTTAATAAGAAACATCAAACCATCTGACTAGTGGGTTCAACTATAGAATGACTTGATTTAACATGAGTTTCTAAATTTGTATAGAGCAAAAATATGACTTATAGAAATAGAAGTATAGGTACGGATAGATAATTTTAAAATATACGTATGTCTACCAGTTAGTATAACTAAATAATTCGCCAGCTCTTATTTGCTCTTGGGTTTATTCTACACAAATCATCGAACACTTGCCCTAAAGGCTGGACTAGTGGATTGACTTACGAAAATTCAACCAAAAAAACCTCTCGGTGCCGGCCCAATCATGTGGAGAGCATATGAATACGTGATCATCAAGAGTCCTATAATTTGTTCATTTGTTCTAGAAAACTGCAGCATAGTACTCCTTTTTATCACAGAAACTAGTCAATATTTGCTCAATACATTTAAAGCTACACACATAAATAATCATTACATGATTTAATTAGAAACATGCTTCCTCTCTTTTTAAATATTTATCATTGTTGGTTTGCATGTCGATCGTTTGAATTTGTTCATTTGTTCTAGAAAACTGCAGCATAGCACTCCTTCCGATCACAGAAACTTGTCAACAATATTAGCTCAATACATTTAAAGCTACACACATAAATAATCATTACATGATTTAATTAGAAGCATGCTTCCTCTATTTTTAAATATTTATTGCTTTTAGTTTGCATGTCAATAGTTTGACTAAATTTATAGAAAATATTAGCAACATTTATATATTTAAATATTTTTTAGTGAAAATAGATTCGTAATTGTGTATATATAATTCGCCCGTAGTTTGACTTAAGGGCTAGAGTTGGTATTCTTTTTGACCAAATCTCCATTTCTTTTGATGGATTGTTTTGAGTACATGTCAATTAAACGCGACAGTAACACGCCCCAGCGGCACAAATCAACATGATTGGAGAAGGTATTTGATGAATATTACCAGCCTTTTTGACCTTTTGACCCTTTGCATTTACAGCCATTGGACGTACCGTGGGAATTGAGAATTGACATTACGCTGTTCTGCCGTTAATCGGTTCCGGAAACTTTCGGCGACGTAGCCAATTCATTCGAAAGTCAGAAAAGCTTAGACTTTCTCTGACAGGGTTAGCTTAGAAACAGAGAAGAAACGCACGCGTGAACGAGAAGCGAGTAGTCCCTGCTCCATGTGTGCATAAAGGGGGAAGAGAGGAGTAGGAGCAGAGCAGGAGACGAGTGATGGTCGCCTCCAGCTCAAGCCCTCCCTTCAATCCAACTCCACCTATCCATTCTCCACCAAACAGCCCACGAGATTTCATCATCTCCTGCTAAAACTGGGTCTGTTCTGCCTATTAAAAAAAAATCCCTCACTGAACTTTTTTTTTAAAAAAAAAAATCTCCCTTTTTGTGTGAAATTATTTTTTGTGTTGTGATTTGCATCGTGGGATTTGGACCACGCGCACCACCGCAACCAATCCTCCCCTCGAATCCTGTCTCAACACTCAACAGTCCCATTTCCTAATCTCCAGTCCAAAGCGAGCATCGAAGAAATCCTAAATAGGGCGCACCAAGAACTCCACCACGGGAATCCCCCAATCATTTGTTGGTGCATTTGGCCCCCAGCCCATCTCCACCATCCGAGAAATCCCAAGAACTCATCCCGAATCGCCCCCACATACAGCTCATAGTTCCAGCGAGAAATCGAAAAAAGGAGGAAGCAATGACGGAGGTGGCGCTCCCCCGGGGCCCGGCCAACCTCGCTTCACCCGCAAGTCGCCGCGCCTCCTCCTCGCCCTCCTCGCTGCGCTATTTAGCCAGTGCCGATAGGGACGTGCTCCCCGGAAGCGGCAGCCCGGAGCTCTCAGCGGGATCTACAGGGAGCCGGGGACTCCAACAACGGCGGGGCCGGCAGGCAGGAGGGTCGGAGGAGGAGGAGGAGGAAGAGGAGCGGTGGTCGTTCTTGGCGCTGCTGTTTGAGCTGCTGCGGAAGTCCCTGCTCGGCTGCAGCGCGGTAGGCGGCGGCGGCGGCGGAGGCGAAGACAGCGGCTGTGGGATGGAGATTGGGTTGCCGACGGACGTGCAGCATGTGGCGCACGTCACCTTCGACAGGTTCCATGGATTCCTGGGGCTCCCCGTCGAGTTTGAGCCCGAGGTGCCCCGCCGCGCTCCCAGTGCCAGGTCGGTCCCATCTCCCTTGTTCATCCGTCGGTACCAAGTGCGTGCTTTGAAAGATTCGAATTTTATTCTCAATTCAGTGGTCTCACAGCATTGAGCTTTTAAGGAGGTTCTTTTTTTCCTCTTTAAATTTACTTTGGGGGATCTTTTGCTCTCGAAGTCCTAACATGTGATTGCGACAAACCTGCTTAGTTAAAAGTTCAGTGATTTTTTTTAGCATTTTTATGGCCCAATTGTTTGCCTGATGGTCATTTTGATTCTAATTGGAGTCTAAAGATAAATCATTGCACTCATTATGTTCTCGTGAACTTATCTAAATTTCCATCTGATTTTAGTGTGTGTTTGTATTGGTTACCTTGGCTTGGCTTGGCTTGACTTGAGATATGATAGACTGCAAATGTCTTGATACTAGTTGACAATTTATTATGCTTTCGACCACCACTTAGTACAAAAATATTTTTCTGTTGCTTCACATAATTGGTCCACATGATTTTTTTTGGTAGCTGCTTACCTCATCCAGGAATTTTGTCGATTGAACTAGGGATATAAAGTAGATTGTTAAATCATCTATTATATAGAATATTAGCTGGTATAGGTTGTCGTGATTAGATGATTTATGCTCTTTTGTTTTGCTCTAGATTTGTGAGGTACTTATTTCTTTTATCATTTATGATTTATCATCTGTCTGTACTCTGTATACTGCCCTAGCCCCTAGGAGTTGAAATATTGTTGCTCTGTTTCCCCATGATTTCTGACTCATGCTCAATACAGACAGAACACAAAGTACTAGTGTAGGAAAAGTGCATAGAAATCTTGTTTATTATTGAGAGTTGCAAGATTTAAATTTTCATTATTCTTGGTAATCTAAAAGGAATAAACTAAAGTGTCATATATCTGGTTCCTACTTCATAGAAGAATGGGAGCCTAGTGCCTCCAAAAGAGGATAAAGTGGCACAAACACCTACACCCAATCTTCAAACTCAAGGATTGCTGGTATATGATAAATAAAACTCAGATAATTGGATATATCTTCTTAAATGAGCTGAGTTACCAAGATGAAACAGATAGGTCATAGTTTAGGCATGTGCACCGGAGTCAACTATCACCAAATCAGTTCGTTCAACTCTGAATAAAAATTTTGATTTTTTTCCCCCACAACTTCACGTTGATCCTTAGGGTAAGTTGTGAAGACTTTTTGGCTCCCTTGCATATCTTTTTTAAGGATTCAGATGGTGTCCTTGGGCACCATTGAAATTATTAATTGTGGATCTTTACAAGATTCATAAACATCACATCAATGACATAGTGATCATATATCCTTAGTATTGCAGGACACATTGTACAATGCTAATGTGCATTTTTTTAACAACTTGTCTGCTGCATGTGTACTTTGGCTGTTGCTATCGGCTAATTGAAACTTGAAATGCAGTGCAAGCGTCTTTGGAGTTTCAACAGAATCAATGCAGTGTTCCTATGATTCGAGAAGAAATAGTGTCCCAACAATCCTGTTGATGATGCAAAGGCGCCTTTATGAACAGGGTGGTCTTCAGGTGTGTTCTGTTAGGATCTCCATGACTCTTAAGCTGTTTTCGTTAACTCTTTGTAGCTTTGTCTGATAAGTACAATGTCTTCCTTTGTACTTTAAGGCAGAAGGTATTTTCCGTATCAACGCAGAGAATAGCCAGGAGGAATTTGTGAGAGACCAGTTAAATAGTGGAATTGTTCTGGATGGCATTGAGGTCCACTGTTTGGCAGGCCTAATTAAAGTATGCTTCTTTCTAATTATTCCGTTCATCTGCTGGCAGCAATGCAAACATTGGTATATATGGCTAACCTTGGTTCCATGATGATGTTATAGAAGATTGAGGTGAGGGTGAAACTAATGTGTGTTCAGTGGCAGGGTGGGTAAATAAAGCAAAAAATATGGGTAGAGACGTAGCGTGGTTGTGGTTGTAGAGCATCAATGACACCATCGCCATCAACTCTATTGTCTAGTGGATTTGGGGTGCAGAATATTATCTTGCTTTTGGAAGCAGTCATGTAGTGCGGTCGACTTATTTGACACTAATATTGTAGTCACTCAACTTTACTTGGCAACACAAGTATGTTCTCACCCAATCTACTTTTTCATCACTTTTCAGGCCTGGTTTAGGGAGATGCCAAGTGGAGTGCTGGACTCAATCCCCCCTGAACAGGTGATGCACTGCCAATCTGAAGAGGACTGTGCTTGTGTTGCTAAATGCCTTCCACCAGCTGAAGCTGCTTTGCTTGATTGGTCTGTTAACCTGATGGCTGATGTAGTCCAAGAAGAGCAGATAAACAAGATGAACGCTCGCAATATTGCTATGGTTTTTGCACCAAATATGACTCAGGTAATATATACTGTGCTAATAACCTAGCAAATGAACAATATATCTCACTCGTCACTCCATGTACAACTGAAATGGTTAGGCATGCTAACTATAGTCTATCTACCTTGCAGATGGCAGATCCATTGACAGCACTGATGTATGCTGTGCAAGTGATGAATTTTCTGAAGATGTTAATACAAAGGACCCTTAAGGATAGAGAAGAGTCCAGTCCAGAGGATGTTTTGCTGCCCCAGAAGGATCCATCTGATGAAAATGGGCATCAGAAACCCAGTGTGACACTAGATTCGCTCCTTGAGGAAGGATCCAAGCGCCCCTCTTTCGTCAAGGATGAGCCCCTCCTGAACAGTCCTGCACACAGTAATGAGGACGGACCTAATGGAATTAATGCCCTCGAAGGAGCCACTCCTGCTTTCACTGTCCAGACAAGTCCGGAGAGCTTCGCTAGTTGCTCACAACCTGCATTTGCTGCTCACACTGCTATTGCTGAAGCTTCCAGCACAACTACAAATTCTCTTCAAGAGAAGGAGAGCCAAAACCTGAATTGTAGGACTAGAAAAGGTAAGGGTCAGTCTGCAATGCATGCCACACCTCCAGCTGAGAAATCAAAAGGTGTGAGCATTGTGAGCCGGATAAATTCCAAGGTTCAACGGATTGAAGCATGGAGATGAAATTAAATGACATTTCCATTGTTGTTGTGTACTAGATGACTAACCCGATGTTTCCTGAAAATAGGAACCCAGATTTCTGGGTTGCACATTTTGCATTGTCTGTATCATTTCTTGCTGTATCAGTGTATCATGGTCATGGTATTTTGAGATTCATTATTCTTGCCATGGCTAACTTTTGTATCTTTTTCTTTTGGTTCCTTGTGAGTGAATGAAAGAAAATAATGCTTTTTTTTTGTACATAACTCTCTTCATGCCTAAATTATGAAGTGCCTGAAAGTTCAGGTATGACTTGTGCTGTGCTTGTCTTATCGTTTAGTACCTTATTCTGCTCTCTGCACTCCTTTCAAAATTTCGGATTGCAGCACGGGTTGATCACTCTTTGTGTTTTACTTTTGGAAAGTTTAGTGCTTTATTTTTGGCCCTTTCTCTCAGTGCTCTCTGAGTTGCTTATCCTTTTCGACAGTAATTTTCCTATGCTGGACGGTCTGCAACTGAGCTCTCAATCACCATATTCATGCCGTCTTTCATTGCATCATATAGCTTTATTCTACCTCCTCTCCTTCATTCTTTTTCAATTACAGGCTTACAGAATCTGTGCAAAGGTTTTACAGCTCGTGTGACAAATACAGCGGGATCAATCCAGTCTAGTCTTTTAGGCCTACCCAGCAACAAAAATTCATACAATCAAGGATGATTTTCAGCTACCTTGATTTCTGCCGGTTCAGCTAGCAGTTGGAGCCAATTGCTCTTTGTTGATGTGGCTGTCATCCTTTATTCCCTGTCGGTATTTGGAAGCTCTGTATTCCAATCTCAAGATCACATTAGCATTATTCTGTGACAAGTACAGTACCAGTAGGGGGGAAATCGTTGTGCAGTCATTGGTTGGTTCTAGCACCACTTGAAATCGGAATCTGATCTGGGCAGACAGATTGCTATGCAGACCTTATCGGAATTGCCATCTTCAGCTGTATAATTTGCGCACGGCAGACAAATGGAACTGCAAGATCACAGCTATGAGGACAGGTCAATTTCTGTCCCAGAATACTCAAGCAAAGACTTGATGGTGTGCATTACAAAGATTAGATCATCCATGTACGCAAGTTAGTGCTGATATTCGGGTATCTAAAACACCCATTCATTGGTGCATGCTGGAGTGACAGTGGTAACTGAATGACTTTTTTTTTTTTTTTTTTTTTTTTTTTTTTTTTTTTTTGGCGCTGCAATGAACTGTCTGAACTGAGCTCTCAAGCATCGTATCCATGACCCTTTTCATTGCATCAGGTAGCTTTATCTAATCTTCTCTCCATTTGATTTTGCTTTAGGTTTATTGGATTTGATCTGCGGTAAGATTTCTAGCTTTAAGAAAGAAGAATATACGTTTTAAACGAGCAAACGACGCCAACCGCCATTTCATTCAGACAATAAAACAGCATGGGGAAAAAAGAGAGGTCTGCCCACGCTCTATGATTGTTGAGGTATAAATCTGACGATTTCCCCTCTCTTGCTGTGGTGTGGTGACTTCCACATGATTTGTTCCTTGTCGGTTTTGGAAGCACCCTTATGCCCTACCTCTTCTATGTAACATAAATAAGTATTTTCTACAACTTGTTGAGTTACTGTGTAATTTTCTTTCTTTTGTTCTTGTAAACTCTCCTTCCTTGTATAAATATTCATCAGTAGGGGCCTGGTCCCTCCTGTTACATTAGAAAGGAAGCACTGGTGTTATTCCCAGTGGCGAAGGCAAGTACACTACTGTCTGGAGAAAATTATCACTCTGTTCTAGGCTTTAGCACCACTCTAAATGAGAATCTAGTTTTGGCAGACAGATTGGTATGCTGACCTTATCGGCATTTCCGTCCTGGGCTGTATAATTTGTTCAGGCGAGGCAAAAAGCCACTGCAAGTCGCCATCACCACTATATATGACGACAGGTCAACTTCTGTTACGGAATCAGAACATTAAGGCAACTGATAGCTCGTGCAAAGTACATAGACATTTCATGACTCAAAGATACATTGTTCCACCGTAAGATTTCATCCCTAATAAAGATACATTATAGAAAATGGATGCTTTGTTTGCACTGCAGTGGCGGTTGTTTAAAACGAATTTCTTTACTTTGGCGCTGTACTGACGGCCATATTCTCAAGTTGAAAGACTACCCTCCACTTGTTAAAACTGAAGCTGATATATGTAAAAAAGAGTATATTCCAATTCCACAGCCACAGAAAGCCCTGCATATTTTTCTCCACCGCTCCTTTTTTTCCCTCTCTCTCCAACCACTATATATACATACATACATATAAATGTATCTTTCTCCCAGGCTCACAAGATCACAATTCAGAGAAACACAAAGATTTGAGTCTAGCCCCTGACCAAAGCTGTTCTGCACATCCTTGAGCTCCTTTGCAGTTGCAGGTAAGCAGCACAGAGTGGCACATCTCTCAAGTCCCAACTGACTGACTGACATGGTGTCTGAATCTCAAGAACAGAGCAGACGCAGAAAGAACTGAAACGTTTGTTCACTTTGTGCAGCTGTGCACTGTGCAGGTGCTGCATGTTGTCCAGAGATAAGCAGGTGATGTCTGCGCCCATGGCGGCGGACGGCGGCGGGCTGAGGCGGCTGTTCGAGAAGCCGCTGCCGGAGAACCCGACGCTGCTGGAGGCGCTGTCGGCGTGGAACCGCAACGTCCACCACCACCACCACTCCAGCACCAAGCCCATCGACACGGCGTCCCTCACGGAGATCTTCGGCGAGCTCCACTTCCATGAGAAGCCGCCGCAGCAGCAGCCCGACCACCGAGACCGAGGCGCCACCGTCCTCCTGCCGCCGCCGACGTCGCCGCCGGTGCGCCCTCCTTCGCGCACGCTGCCGTCGTGGCTGGACATCGCGACCGAGGCCGAGAAGAGCAAGGACGACTCATCGCTGGACGCGCTGCTGAGGCCCAAGCCGGCGACCACCGTGGCCACGGTGAAGAGGAGCGCCAGCTTCTGCGCCAAGAAGGGCTCCTCCTCCGCGTCGCTGCTGCTCTGCACCGAGGGGCTCGGCTCCGAGAGCACCGTGGACGCCGACGACATATTCAAGGACGGCGACGCCGAGGCCGAGGCCGCCGCGCTCAAGGGCGCGGCGGAGACGGCGGACGGCGGCGTTGGCGCCGGCGCCGTGGAGGTGGCGGCGAAGGAAGAGAGGCAGCAGCCCAAGGCGTTCCCGCCGCCGATACGGTCCATCGGGCGCGGCGGCAAGCCGTACGTGTGCTTCCGGTCGTTCCGGGAGGACGGCCGCTTCGTGCTGCTGGAGGTGGTGATCCCCGGCAAGGAGCTCCTGCAGGCCACGCGCGAGGGCGGCCGGCTCAGGCTGCAGTTCGCGGCGGCGGCGGCGGCAGCCACCGCCGCAGCGGCAGCCAGTGTGAAGAGTGTCGACGAGCTAGTGCACGGAGCTGACGACGACGACGACCACCGTGGCAAGAACCCATGCAGAGACGACGACGACGACGGTGACGAGAACTAGGTGATTGGTCGGAAGTTCGTTGATGTACTATGGATGCTGGATCCATGATGATCGATAATTATCCTATATGGATGATGGATGATGATGATGATGATACGATGGTGTAATCATGCTTATGAGAAGCATCGGCTACCTAATTAATTAAGGTTTCTATAAAGTGTTTTTCAGAAAGTGATGAAAAGCGTTTGTAACCTTACGCTACAAGGATGATCTGTTACGATAGAGTAATTTGGATCGAGGTCTCGAATTCCGGCGATCGCCGGGAATTCGCCGCCGCCGCAGCCAACCGGCTCGGTTCAGAGTTATCACCTCCGTTCCCCTCTCCCTGTCTCTCTCCACCTGTTACATAGAGGAAACCCGCATCGGGCCATCTCCAAGCTTGGGCCGCGCAGGGCCGAAATGTTCACTTCGCCTAGTCTGGGCCGAAGACACGCCTGTTGGGCTGACGATCCCGGACTGGCCTACGGTCGGAGGCGTCTTTCAAAGAAACGTCTCCCGCCACTGTATCGTTGTCTTCCTCTTCCAGCTCGTCGCGTCTCGGTGGAGTGATGACGGTGACATCCCCCTTTCCTTGAAAACCAACTTGTCCCCAAGCTGGTGCCCTGGGAAACTGTTGGCGCAAAGAAACTTCGTCTTCCCAGGTAGAAAGTTCATCGGGTAGGTAAGACCATTTGACGAGGACTTGAGGCACCATTGTGTCATGGTGTTGTCGAAGGCGACGTCCTAGAACAGCTTGCGGAACCTAAAACTGATGAGAAAGATCAGGCAGCGAAGAACTCACAGTGGGAGAAACCGCCTTCTTCAATTGAGAGACGTGAAAGACTGGGTTTATCAAGCAGCCGTCAGGGAGTTGCAAATGATAAGCTGTGGGTCCAATGCGTTCAACCACCGGAAACGGTCCAAAATATTTGAAGGATAGTTTGTTGGAAGAACGGAATGCCAAAGATGTTTGCACATATGGTTGGACTTTAAGATAAACAGAATCTCCCACTTGAAAAGATCGATCTGACCTGTGCCTGTCAGCAAATTTCTTCATCTTGTGTTGAGCACGAAGTAGATGTTGTTTGACCAACTGTTGTATGAGCTCTCGCTCCTCTAGCCAATTTTGCAAGTTAACAGTTTGGCAGGATTGAGATATATCAATGCCAAAATGTCTTGGTTCATGACCATACAGCACTACAAAAGGAGACTTGCCAAGGGATGAGTGGAAGGAAGTATTATACCAATATTCAGCTAATGCCAACCATTGAGACCACTTGGAAGGATAGGCGTGAACAAAGCAACGAAGGTAAGTCTCCAGACATTGGTTTACACGCTCAGTTTGGCCATCAGTTTGAGGATGGTAAGAACTGCTCATCTTCAGATCAGTGCCAAGCAATTTGAAAAGTTCCTGCCAAAGATGACTAGTGAAGACTTTATCTCTGTCAGAAATCATGGCAGTGGGTAAACCATGCAGTTTGAAGACATTGTTCATATAAGTAGTAGCCACTTGGAGTGCAGTGAAAGGGTGTGACAGAGGCAGAAAATGTGCATATTTGAAAAATTTATCGACAACCACAAGAATAGAATTATAACCGGAAGATCTGGGTAGGCCTTCAATGAAATCGAGTGTAACTGTCTGCCAAGCACCATTAGGTATGGGTAATGGAGCTAGTAAACCTGGGTAAGCAACTCTCTCTGATTTGGCTTGCTGACAAACAGTGCACTGTGCAACAAAATATTTGACAGATTGTTGAAGTTTGGGCCAGATAAAAAGATGCTTCACTCTTTTGTAAGTGACCTCATAGCCTGAATGACCCCCAACTGCACTGGAATGGAGAGCATTTAAGATTCTGTTCTGAAGAGCTAAATCTGACCCAACCTAGATTCTGGTGTTGTAGCGAATGAGACCATCTTGTAAGGAGTAATGGCCTTGTGGAGAAGACACAGCCAATTCAGAAAGAAGCTTGGAGATTGTGGATCAGTATATGAAGATTGAATATCTTGAAGCCACAGTGGTTTCATCAATGAGATTGCTGAGATATCATAAGTGTCAAGGGGTAGAATTCGAGAAAGAGCATCAGCAACTCTGTTATCAGCCCCCTTTTTGTATACAATCTTATAATTAAGACCCATCAGTTTGGTGAGGGCCTTATGCTGCCAAGGTGTAGAAAGTCTCTGGTCATCCAGGTTGGTGAGACTTTTTTGATCTGTGAGGATAACAAACTGGGAACATTGTAAATAATGATACCAATGTTCTACAGCCATAAGTATAGCAAGGCACTCTTTTTCATATGTAGACAGGCATTGAGCTTTTGGTCCTAGAGCTTTACTGACATAAGCTATAGGATGATTGTTTTGTTGCAGGACAGCACCAATCCCTTTGGCTGATGCATCAGTTTCAACCACAAAAGGTACACTGAAGTTGGGAAGAGCTAAGACTGGGGCTGAGACAAGGGCCTTCTTGAGTGTTTGAAAAGCCAAATCAGTTTCAGATGTCTATACAAACAGACAGCCTTTCTTCAGAAGATTAGTGAGTGGTTTAGATATAAGACCAAAGTTAGACACAAATCTTCTGTAATAACCAGCCATCCCAAGGAAGCTCCTCAGTTCCTTGACATTAGTTGGAACAGGCCAATTAGCTATGATGGCAATTTTAGTTGGGTCTGTAGCAACACCTTGAGAACTAACAACATGACCCAGATAGCATAATTGTTTCTTTGCAAAAGAGCATTTGGTTAATTTGACATGAAACTGATTTTCCTGCAGTAAGGTGAGGACTGCAATAATGTGTTGCAAGTGGTCCTCCCAAGACTTACTGTATATAAGGATATCATCAATAAAGACTACTGCACATCTCCTGAGCAATGGTTCCAAGATAACATTCATGATGCCCTGGAATGTAGCAGGCCCACCAGTGACCCCATATGGCATAACTCTATACTCGTAATGTCCACTATGGGTTTGAAAAGCTGTCTTATGTTCTTCTCCAGCAGCCATTCTTATCTGATGAAAACCAGAACAAAGATCTAGTGTAGTAAACCAAACTGCACCTTGTAATTCCTCCAAGAGTTCTTCAATGATAGGAAGAGGGTACTTGTTTTTGACAGTGAGTGCATTAAGGCGTCGAAAATCAACACAAAGGCGCCAGTCACCAGTCTTCTTGCGCACCAGAAGAACTGGGGAAGAGTAAGGGCTGGAACTTACTTGGATCCACCCTTTAGCAAGCATATCTTTGACCTGAGCTTCGATCTCGGTTTTCTGAGTAGGATTATATCGATAAGGGCGTAAGCAGAAAGGTTGAGCACCTTCTAACAAGGGTATCTTGTGATCACCAGCTCTGGATGGTGGCAATGCAGTAGGAGGGGCGAAAACTGAAGCAAAGTTGGTGATAATCTGCTGTAACTCCGGGGGTAGAGGCTCAACCGTGGGGTCAGAAGGCAACGGTTGTTGAAGTTGGATTAGGTATAAGATAGAATCAGACTTATCTAAAGCTTGAAGTTGATGATGAGTGATTGGGCATCCCATGGTAACCTTAGAACCAATGCCTTGTAAATAAATTTCCTGACATGGACCCTAAAACTTCATCCATTTATCTTGCCAATGAATATGCATAGGACTATGATCACTGAGCCAGTCCATACCAAGTATAATATCATATCCCTGTAACTGTATAATCTTCAGAGTCGTGGAAAATGTGAAACCCTGACATCCCTAGATTTGGTTTGGTAACTGATGAGTACAGGATAAGATGTCCCCATTTGCAACCTGTACTTGGACTGACTGTGCTAAAGGTTGCCAAGAATGGACAATAGAGGCCATGTGGGTGCTGATGAAACTGTGTGAACTGCCAGAATCAACTAAGATGAAAACATCTTTACCTTGTAAATGACCCTTCAGCCTGAGGGTTTTAGGACCTTCTGTACCATTCAGGGCTTGAAGAGAAATGGCCATAAGATCATCACCAGAGTCACTGTCATCAGCTGATATAGTATGATCATCACCATCAGGGAAACACTTCCAGAGCTCTTCCATAGCATGCAAGGATACCTTGGCTGGACAGGTATGTTGAGGACTCCACTTTTCACCACATTTGAAACAGAGACCCTTGGAGCGCCTGTATTTCTTCAGAGCAGCGACTTTGTCATCAAAAGGTGGTGATTGAGAAGTATCCAGAGACTTCTTGTCATCAGATGAGCGAGATATAGTGCCAGCCGACTTTATATGTTCAGTGGCATTCTTCTTGAGAGAAGTTCCTGTGTCAGTGCGTCTGGACACCGGGTCTTGAGTAGCCTCCTCCTGCAAAAGTGCCAAAGAACTAGCAGTATCGAGGTCTTGTGGTCTATGAACCATAATAACTGCACGTATTTCTTTCTTCAAGCCATCAACAAAGCGATTCGTAATCACAGTGGGTGGGAAGGATGGGTCATGAGCTATAAGTTGATGAATAAGGTCACTAAACAACTCAATGTACTCTGTAACAGTGGTGGTTTGTTTGATGTGGAAAAATTATCGAAGAAGGTGATTATGTTCATCCCTATCGAACTTGTTACAGACAGTAAGCACAAATTTCTCCCAATCCATATGACGAATGGTGTGTTCTACAGTCTGAAACCATAAAGCAACTGACCCATCTAGACGCATGGACGCATAGCGGACCCATTTACTAGGATCAGTAGCATAAACATCAAAGAAAGCTTCACAGCGCTTGAGCCACAGTCTAGGATTAGAACCATCAAAAACGGGCAACTCAACATTGGGTATTGGAGGATGGACAGGTGGATATAAGAATCGCGCAATACTAACACCATCATCAGAAGTAACGGTAATAGGAGCAAGCTTATGAGATTGCATCGCACGTGTGACCGGGGCCGGATTTGGGGCAACGGTGTAAACCGCCCCAAAACCAGATCCCCGGTGAGTAGTACACTCGTGGCGGTCTAACGACCCAGATGCCGCCCTAGGCGAGTGAAACTCCAGATGAGCGGAATTCGGCACCTTGTCACTGGGAGAGGCGAAGTGGTCCTCCCTGAAAGGTCCTTGTTTGGTTTTGGTAATTGAGTGACAACTTAGGTGGACTAATATGTGTTTAAGTGTTGATTACACAGGTGATTAGTCCATAGGTACATGTGTGTGAGCATTTATGCCATGGAGGTGGAAATGGCTTGGAAATGATGCTTAGCTCACACATATGGTATGGAGGAGCTAAACGCATGAGACATGACATTGAGTCATGTGGCTAGGTGGAGAAGATCAAGACAAGGCTTCGCGTCGACGGACCGGTTGCAAGTGTGAAGGGCAAGTCGGGTGATGGCTTGGCGCCGATGAACCAATGCAACGGTGAAGAGCAAGCAAGTCAAGGATCGATGAACCAAAAGCCACGTGATGATATGAAATGAATCATATTATTGTTGAGGTGTTGGTGCATGTGTTGCACCGGCATCGACCGAGTTGGAGATGGAGAAGGTGATGAAGACGGTGATCGAAATGGAAAGCGCAAGGCAAAGGTATAACGTAGGGCATTTCCATTTCACCGGTCTAAGGTTGAGTAGAGAAGTGCTTGACCGGATTTAGGATAGATGGCCGTACTATCAAGAGGGGCAAACTTGTTTGCATATCGGTCATCTAGTGCCACTTGAGCAATCTAACTTGCATGCATTGATAGGATCAAGTGGCGTGGAAAGAAAGAGTGGAAAACCCTTTGAAAAATGTTTATGAAAATGCTAACTCACATGCATAAGGTAGTGGAACACTTTGGAGTTGGCACATTTGCAAAAGGGTGGAAGTTTCGAGCTCGTGGGAAACTTGTTTGGATCTTGGATGGATAAACTGCTTTTATCCTTTGAATTTTGATTAAGCAATCATATGGGTTGTGTAGCCCTCTGAATAAGCTTTCCAAAATGTTCAAGATCATCGAAATCGGAGTTCGGAGCTAAGAGATATCGCCGTTTTAGCGAAAGGGGGCAGGCGTCGGACCCTGGGAAACATTGGTCCGACGCTAGCGTCGGACGGTCCGACGGTATGGTCCGACGGTAGGGTCCGACGCTCCAAAAAAAAATAGCCGTTTGAAGGGGCTAAAGGGCAGACCTTGGAGGTATAGTCCGACGCCCACCCTGAGATGGTCCGACGCACCAGTCCGACGCTATTTAGCTCTCGGGAAACTTGTCTGTAGACCGTCGGACCCTAAGAATTGGTCCGACGCTCCACGGTCCGACGCTCCCAGAGAGCCGTTAGAGCGCGGGAACGGTTGGATCCAAACAGCTAGTGACACGTGGCGCAAATCTAAGGCGTCGGACCATGTACAATAGTCCGACGGTTGTGCGTAGGACGGTCCGACGCTCGGTCTGACGACCGGTTTGAGTTAGTAACGGCTCCTTTCGCTTGAGGGCTATAAAACCAAGCACTTGACGGCCTTTGGCAGCAAGCTGAGCACCCTTGGTTGTGTGGCTTGTGTAGGTGTGCTTGGAAGCCCTCCCACTCACTCACTTGCTTAGTGCACATCCGATTGATTGATAGTGAGTGATTCTAGTGCGTTGCATTGTGAGATTGCATCGAGTGGCACTAGGTGTTCGTGTTGCAAGCCGGTGGTGCTTGTTACTCTTGGAGGTTGCCACCTCCTAGACGGCTTGGTGGCGTGAGGCTCCGTGAAGCAAGCAAGATGATTGTGCTTGCCTCCGGAGAATCTTTGTGAGGGGTTGGAGCTCACCCCGCGGGAGATCGCGAAGAGCATCGCTAGTAGAGCGAGACGTGAAGAGCGACAAGTGGTCCGGCCGAGTCAAGTGCTAGAGCTTGTGGTAAGCACTCCACGTGGGAGAGTGTGACTTGCGGGTCACCACTAGCAAGAGGACCGGCGGCAACCTTGGAGCTTGTCTCAACGGAAGACGTAGCTTGTGGCGACAAGTGAACCTCCAGGAAATAAATCACCGCGTCAAGATCTTCCCATCCTTCGCGGTGGTTTGCTTCCTTCTACACAAGTTATTTATATTGTGCATTACTTTACTTGTGTAGTTGTAGTTGCTCTTGTGAGACCGGTTAGCTTGTGTAGCTTACCACTCACCTTCTTAGCTTGTGTAGCTTAGAAGTAGTTCTCACTTAGTTTGTGTAACTAAGTGAGTTGCGCTCCTTGATTTGGATTGTGTATCCTTGTCATTGAGCAAGTAGTGAACTTAGGTGCTAGGTGCGCTTTTGCTTGCTGGTTGATAGGAGTTTCCCTGGTGCTTAAAGAACTAGCGCTTAGGTTTGTGTGATCTTGCGCTAGAACGGTTTAGGGAAGCTCAAGCTAGACTTGCACCTTTGCTTCTTGGTAGGATCTTTTGCAAGGTGCTTAGAGTCTTAGTTAGAGGGGTGAATTGTCGTCAGAACTGATTAGGTTTTTTTTCCACTGCGATTTATTTTTTATCGGACTATTCACCTCCCCCTCTAGTCCGCCATCTCGACCCTTTCACTCCCGCACAGCAGCAACGAGCGAAGCTTGAGCGATCGTCACGGCACCTGCTGGATCGGTAGCCGAAGACTCAAGCGGCTGAGCACGCGGCGGAAGCGTCTCCAGTGCTTGATCGATGCGTTCGCCGAGATTGATGACGGCGTGCTCCAGTTCGTGGACACGGTTGTCCACCTCCGGCTTCCAGAGGAGAATCTCCGACCTCAAGGCTCGCATCTCCGACATGGATCCCTTGAGTTCGTTGATTCCCTTCGCGTTCTCACCGAGCATGGCCAGGATCTGACCAAGCTGCTCTTCCGGAGTGGCCATGGACATTTGGCGGCGGGTGAGGTATGGGTGGTAGGCCAGTGTATGTGATCCCAGCGACAACTCTGACGATCAAGCAGACCTCGGCACGGACCTATGGATCCTCGCGATCAACACCACTAGGGTGAATCACAGAGGAGAGCCTGCCGTCGGGGATTACAGCTCCAGATCAAGTCAGAGAAGGGGAAAATCGGAATGGATCTGATACCAGATGTAACCTTACGCTACAAGGATGATCTGTTACGATAGAGTAATTTGGATCGAGGTCTCGAATTCCGGCGATCGCCGGGAATTCGCCGCCGCCGCAGCCAACCGGCTCGGTTCAGAGTTATCACCTCCGTTCCCCTCTCCCTGTCTCTCTCCACCTGTTACATAGAGGAAACCCGCATCGGGCCATCTCCAAGCTTGGGCCGCGCAGGGCTGAAATGTTCACTTCGCCCAGTCTGGGCCGAAGACACGCCTGTTGGGCTGACGATCCCGGACTGGCCTACGGTCGGAGGCGTCTTTCAGAGAAACGTCTCCCGCCACTGTGTCGTCGTCTTCCTCTTCCAGCTCGTCACGTCTCAGTGGAGTGACGACGGTGACAGCGTTGTGCTCGTCCTATTCAGTCACAAATTCAGATTCCACCTTTCTTCGTTGTTGATATATATTTTTTTTAAAAAAATAAAAATGGTTCTTGATTCTTCAGTGGTGTACTGTATGGTACAGCTGATCAATCGCTTCGCTTCGACAGGCGAATTAGTCGAGCATCTCTTTCCGCTGCATCTTCACGCATACATTGGACTGTAATTCTTGCACCAACCAATATAAATTTGCTGTAGGTTGGAGTCGTGTGAAAAGGCAGGGCCGCTTGAGTAGGGAAAGCCCCGTGATTTGGTTACAACGAGGCGACCAAATCGGCCGCTCATGGGCCACAAAATGAAACCGCGTTTGGGCACGGAATTTTTATTTTATATTTTGAAATAAAATACTTTTTTGAATAATATTGTCTGAAACCTGAATAAAATGGAAAATTCTATAGTTGGTGGAATAATGGTTACCGCTGATTGAATTGGCAGAATTTTCTTTTCTCTGCCAGCCCATCTTAAAACAATTTATAATTTTTATATATGAACTTGGATGAAGATAATGAGTTTTTTCATTTGTGATTAGTTAACATTAGGAAATTGATAACGATATTTAGATCCACTCCATCTGTGTATGTCCCGTTTTAGATGACGTTTTAGGATCTCAGGGAAACCGATGCTAAGACCAAAAGACTAAAATAACCCTCAAGGAGTAAAAATATAGATGTATTGAGAAAAGAAAAAAAAAAGTATATTAGGAAAAGAGAAAGTTGCATTGAGAAGTGAGAAAGCCCAGTATTTTGCGATAAAATTTGAATGTTATTAGGTCATCTATTGTAGGGGCGGAGATTATTTTGGCGCCAACAACCCGAAACTAAATGAGTTTCGGTAATGATACTGGACAGACGTCCGGCCAGGCCGGACGCGTCCCCACGCCCCCCTGCATGCATGCGGTCGCCCCCACCGCTCGCCTCCCGCGTGCCGCTCACCTCCCGCCATCCCGCGCGCTGCGCTTTTTTTTTCTTTTTCGTTTTTTCTGTTTTTTCTTTTTTCTTTTTCTTTTTTATTTCCAATTTTCTTATATTTTTATTTTTAAAATAGTTATATATTTTATTTTTTTCGGTAACGATTCGTCACGGACTTTCGGCCACGGCCGGACGCAACACCACACGCTCACGTTCCCCCCGCGTGGCCCCTATGCGCTTTTTTTTCACCTCCCACGCGCTCGCCCCCTGCGCGCTAAGGCCGCTCGCCCCTACGCTGCGTTTTTTTCATTTTTGTTTTCGTTTTTTCTTTTTCATTATTTTTTCCTTTTTTTATTTTTTATCTTTTTATTTTAAAATATTTTTATAATTTTTATATATTTGTAGGTATGTCATAAAAGTAGATCGGCTATGTTGTATATGTGACAATGGTTTCAAATACATATTGCAAGCGTTACTCAAAATATTTCATCTTTTTTAGACATATATTTTAAGGGTATGTTTCTAATGTTTCATCTCGTTTTTTAAAATAAATTATTTGCGAGTGTTTATCTGGATATTTAATATGTTTTCAAATTTATTGTTGCAATTTATTGTATCTGAATGTTGCGTATGTTTGCAAAATAATTTTCAAGTGTTTTTCATATTTTTTTTATATGTTTAATGCATATATTTTGAGTGTCTCAGTAGTTTCATACACATGTTGCAGTTATTGTATCTGAATGTTTCAAAATTAGATCTGGTGTTGCAGAGTGTTTCAGATGCATGTTTCATGCCTATCGGTCGAATTGAGAGGTCCGTCACCGGCGGAGACCATTCTCTGTCTCAGCTTGCGCGACCTTGCATTTTCCCGGCAACCGTCATCACTTCTCTATCTGCGTGTTCATCTTCCTTACCTCCTCATTTGCTTCATAGCGGGGTGAAACATGCATGTTGCAAAAGTACGTATCTAATGTTTTAGTAGTTTTAGAATTATGTTGCAGACGTTTCGTATGAATGTTGCAAAAGTATTTCAGGATATTATATATGCTGAAAAAATATTTATCAAAATATATCCACGTGGGATCTTGTTTCGAAAAATTTATTGCAAGAAACATGATGGTACAATCAGATTCTAAATATGATATTTGGTTTATGAGTTATACCATTTTAAACTTAGAAAATCATGAACTGAACTGTACTACATCGGACGGTGGGCCGATTGGCCTGCAGTGCACTGGAGCAGGCACATCCGTCCCGACGTCCGATAGGACGCGTTGCCCAATGAGTTTTGCAATTCTTTGTCTAAAACACGTCCACTACACTCGATGGGCTCAAATAACCCTACGGCCTAAGAAGGTGAGGTGTACTCCTTCAATAAAGGCCCGTTTCGCTTAGTGATCACTACACAGGCCACGGACATCGTGGCCCAAAAAGATTCTCCTCGTCGGGGGCCCACCTGAAAAAACCGCGCTCGATCGCTCTTATCCAGCAAAGGTACTCGGCGTCGTCCGCTCCTGCTTCACTCTCCCTCACCTTCTCTTCTCTCCCCTTCCGCCGCGGAAATGGAGGCCACCGCGCCCGCGCTCGCGCTCCACTCGTCCCCGGCCGCCACTCGTCGCTCGGCAGGGAAGCCAGCCTTCGCCTCTCTCCACCATGGCGGGCCCTCTGCATCCTTCTCCATCCACCTCCGCGCGTCCCGGACCCTCGCCCGCTCTCCGGTTTGCTAGCTAACTTGGGTTCGGTCCATTCATTATCGCCTGCGGGGGAAAGTGACATTGTTCGGCGGGTTTAATATTTCACGGGGGGCGTGCTCACGTCTGGAGGGTTTTAGGTATGGAGAAGACGGGGGAGGGGGAGGGGGAGCGGGCTGGTTGTGCGCGCGGAGATGTTCGGCCAGCTCACCACCGGGCTCGAGTCCGCCTGGAACAAGCTGCGCGGCGTTGGTGCGTGGCTCTGCTTCCTCTTCATGCCTATTCTCAATGCATCTGTTATGTTACTTTTTAAGAGGAGCTTTTTATGCGGAACTCTGAAAAAATCGTAGTGGGACTAGTACTGACTTACTGAATGACAAGCTCAGTACATGCTTACCCAGTGGCCATGCATTACTCACTTGTAGTGTACTCTTATGTTTGCTTGTCGAACCATATGACTGTAAGACTATAGGTGTTATGTGTTTGTTTGTTAATTTCTTACTACTACTTTGTTCTACATTTCTGTGTAACATTTTTTTTTTGGAACCAAAGTATGTGTTTTATCAACTAACTCGTCAGCATTGTCATTAACACATTTGCTCTTTTAATTTTAAGATGTGCTAACAAAGGAAAATATTGCTGAACCAATGCGGGACATTAGACGAGCACTTCTGGAAGCAGATGTCGGTACCTTGCATTTTACAAGTTCTGCGCATCAGTTCTTTTCTACCTATATAGTGTGAGGACTGAAGTTTCTGCTGCATTCGTCAGGTTAGTTTGCCAGTTGTGAGACGGTTCGTTTCATCTGTTAGTGATAAGGCTTTAGGTGCAAATGCTATCAGAGGAGTCCGACCGGACCAGCAATTGGTGAAGGTATGTCTGCGTCACACTGCCATTAAGGAATTGGAGATAATGAGCGCATGAACTTTTGCTTCGGAGAATCATTTAATTTGTTTCACTTTGGTGTTCTCCACAACTTAATACATCTAATTTTTCTTAGTGTTATGAGTTCCCTATTCTCTGAAGGAACAGTGAATCACACCAGCAAAGAAAAATCACAATAGCATGCACAGAAAGTCCTCTCTAAAATGTTCAGTTACTACTCATTTTTTTTTATGCTAAATGAAAACAGGAATAGCTTTTGGAACTAATTAATTTGTAGCTGAGGTAAAACAATCTGATTGGTGCTGCAGATTGTGCATGACGAACTTGTACAGCTGATGGGTGGAGAAGTATCAGATCTGGTATTTTCAAAAAGTGGCCCGACAGTTATCTTGCTTGCAGGTCTGCAAGGTGTTGGGAAGACTACTGTTTGTGCAAAGCTTGCGTTCTATTTGAAGAAACTGGTGCATCCCTCACCCTTTAATTTTTCGTGCATCTAGTGCTTAATGCTTGATAACCTGTAGATACTTATACCAGAGTTAGGTTACAGGGGAAGAGTTGTATGCTTGTTGCTGCAGACGTTTACAGGCCTGCCGCCATTGATCAACTCACTATACTGGGTCAACAGGTAACCCCAAACCTTTGCGTCGAACTGCTTTTTTGCCATTGAATAGCTGTGGGTCAGTAGGTGATACATCTCCAATATTAAGGAGCCAAGATTCCCTCAGATTGTTTTGAAACTTGGAAGTTAAACCGATCATGTTACATCTGCTGTAGAAATGCAGTACCACAATTATGTCATTTTGTTATTTTTCTTTTGAGCATTGACAGGTGGGTGTACCAGTTTACTCAGAAGGAACAGAAGCCAAACCTACACAAATAACCAAGAATGCTATGGAAGAGGCAAAAAACAAGAATATTGATGCTATTGTGGTGGATACTGCTGGAAGACTGCAGGTTAATCTTCATTACACTCTAAATTTCAGTCACAAGTGCCAACTTATATGGAATTCTACTCTGAACCTATTTATCCTTACCTTTCTACAAAACTAATAATTCATATGTCATACAAACTATCATCATTGACACTAGCTGATGACCTTTCTGCCATTCAGATTGATAAATCAATGATGGATGAATTGAAGGAAGTCAAGAAGGCTGTTAATCCTACAGAAGTTCTTCTTGTCGTTGATGCCATGACTGGCCAAGAAGCTGCAGGTATCCATCTGTTTCTTCTTGCCACCGTTGAAGCCTGGGTGTTGCCAAGGGCCACATTTTGTAAATATTGATTGGTACTGCAGCAATAGCATGTTTACTTTATACAGGGAACTGGCTATTGTTCTGAAAAATTTCTATTAACAAATTGTTAACAGTTTTTATTGTTCGTGGTGTGCTCGACATATAGTATTGTCCTGTTGATAGATTTTCAGTGAGCACTGTAGTATTGCGACAGCCACATAACTATTTATTTCTGGTATGCAGCACTAGTCACCACCTTCAATATTGAGATTGGTATAACTGGCGCTATACTGACTAAATTGGATGGTGACTCCAGGGGCGGAGCTGCACTAAGTGTTAAAGAGGTAGTCATTTCTATTACTGATTTCTTGATTATGCAAATAAGATTATTATTTATCATTGTTGCAATTCAACTGCACTTTATTTTGCTACTTGACAATCAGCATTTTGTAGTTCAGTAGTGTTGATGGCAGTTTTTCACTGACATAACTTTCATACCATGTGCGCATATCTATGTAGTTTCCTTTTTCGCTTGCTTGCTGCAGTTTTTGAAGAAAAAATAATTTATCATATCAAACTAACTTTTGGACTGCACTCTATGCATAAATCTGAGCAGCCTTTAATCCCTGGCAGTGTCCATGCACTGTAGTATGTTTAAACTTTTTTTTGTTTCAATTGATATAAGAGAACACAGCTTGCTTAATGAACCATGCAGGTCTCTGGGAAGCCCATCAAATTTGTTGGGCGTGGGGAACGATTGGAGGACCTTGAGCTTTTCTACCCTGATCGCATGGCACAGCGAGTTTTGGGAATGGGAGATGTGCTTTCATTTGTTGAAAAGGCACAAGAAGTAGTAAGTAGCTTCCTGTGAAACTGCCCCGTTTTGTGCAAGGAATGCTGTGAGGATTTGATGTTATTTACATCTCTATATGTGGTACAAATAGATGCGGCAAGAAGAGGCTATAGAATTACAGAAGAAGATCATGAGTGCAAAATTCGACTTCAACGATTTCTTAAAACAATCTCAAAATGTTGCAAAAATGGGTTCAATGAGCCGCATTATTGGAATGATGCCAGGCATGAACAAGGTACATGATCATGTAGAGTTAAACATGTTCTCCAACTTTACCGCTATGCACTACAAGCATGTTTAAGTTTGATATGATAAACAGATAACTCCTGCACAAATTCGAGAAGCTGAGAAAAGACTTGCATTCGTGGAGTCAATGATCAATGCCATGACTGCTGGTACATGTTTCCCATGAATTTTAGCTATATATATGAAGCCTACTTGGATGCTTACTTGTATGGATGTGGATGCTTAATTGTATGTTTTCTTGGATGCATAGAGGAAAGGGAGAAGCCAGAGTTACTGGCTGAATCACGTGAGAGGAGGATAAGAGTAGCTGAGGAGTCTGGAAAGACTGAACAAGAGGTGAGGTTTAGTTTTATTCTTATGTTATCACCAGTCTGCAGAAAGTCCGTACTGCTTTAGTTATACCAAACCATGGAGCTAACTGGATTGACATTTTTCATTTTTCGCGATTATTAGGTGAGCCAACTAGTTGCCCAGCTCTTCCAAATGCGTGCTCAGATGCAGAAATTGATGGGTATGGTGCAAGGACAAGAAGCAATAGCAGGCATGGGAGATCTCATTGATTCGCTTAAAGCTGAAGAGAAGGTAACAATGTCTCAGACGGTATGAATATTTCTGAACTGTGTCCCTGGAGAACTTTGTGATTTCTGAACTACTACGCATCGGTTCAGGCACCTCCTGGCACAGCGCGGCGCAAGAGAAGGAATAGCAAGCCCAAGCAGAGGGAGCTGGACGCGGTTCTGAGCTAGTGTCTAGTGTGCTGCATTGGAGTTGAAAGGTTTTAACTGGAAGTGGCTCCTGTATGCAAGAGCAACACTGAGGACAATATTTACACATTCCTCATCCATCGTGGAAATGTGTTTGGATTCAGAAGGGCGGGGACATATATTGTGAAAAATCCATAGTTGGGCACTGCCATTGTGTAGTGTAATTGTGGTTAATCGGGGACAAACTTTTGTACATAAAGTTTAGTCGCATGATGAGGGAGGATTATGTTGGTAGCTCTTGAAATCGGAGCCTGTTTGTCATCCACGGCCCAGAAGAACTCGGGCCTTGAATAGGAGCCCAGATATATTTCATCTGCAACACAACACTTATAGTTGTAAAAGAATAAGGAAAAAGGCCATGTAGCCTCCTCAACTGTTGCGCAGTTCCGATTTACCTTCCTGAGTTGTTTTGGCACCACGTCAGTCGTCTTACGCGGTGTTACTTTAGTCACGAAGAGAGGAAAATTAGAATTTCTTGAAAGTAAGAAATATATTCTTTTCTAAAAATAATCCAACTTTTTTTGATGATTTTTTTTTTGGTGAAACAGCTAGCATTGATTTGACTCCACTCACCACTGAAGTGACGCAGCACTGCCAACAGCCATGTGAGGAGGAGAGGAGTGTACCATGCTCCGGCGACTTGATCTGACTCCTACGTCTCCGGCTCTGTTGACTCCACAACGCAAGCCTCCGATTCCAACACTGTCCAGACACGGAAATCTGCTCAACTCCGGTTTCGATTTGCTTGCGAACACACCTCGCTCAGGCAGGAGACGAGCGCGGCATTTGGAGGCGTCAGAGGCAAAAAGCAAGAGCACATCTCATCTGAGATCCAGGTATTTGCACTATTTTACCTGAATTTTCATACAGTTTGCACTTCAGCGTCTCCTTCTCTTTCTGCTTACACCAGTAATTTCCAACTCTTCACAGAAAGGCACTGAACATACTGATACTGTGCAACTACAAGGACGCTGTCGTTGATTTCTTCTGTGCTTGACACTCTGGTGTGTTCATCACTTCATTTTCCTCTTGCTAACTTTTTGGTCTCTCCTTTCTCATCATCATTCTATTTTTATATGTTTCTTCATTGCCAGGAAGAAAACCCCATCTGAACTCAATGCTCTCTTTTTTGGAACACTCGCTGGGCTCTCCCTTTCTTTAGTCCTACCACCAAGCACCAAGTTTTCGTGACAATCCCGTTGATCTCTTCCCCTTTCGGCTCCTTGTGATGGCTGTCACGTAAAGGCCTACCTGCAAATTAATTAAGAAGCACTTCAGCAGCATTTATCAATCAAGAGGCTAAATTGCTGCCTGCACTTGTTTGGGCAGGTCAGACATCGGAAACAGTAAGTGCGCAAGAAAGTACTAGCATTATATGGCCCTTTTTGCGTTGCAAAAATGCCTGCTTATTTCCAATATTCAATTTATAGGAAATCTGGGCGAAACAAGGAGCTTAGAAAAAACATGGTTGGTATGGAAGCTGCTGCAGTGATGAAGCTTGTGATGGGAATAAAGGCCACCAACAAGCACAATTAATCCCTCATCTTGTGATGAACCATGAGGATAACATCTACCACCAGAAACGCTACGGAAATAACAATCGTACAATGCACAATAGACACAACGATTTACGTGGAAAACCTTCTCAATGTGAGAAGGAAAAACCACGGACCAACCGGTCCACTCCTAGCCAAACTTCCACTATAATCAAATGGGTATAAGGAGTCTTCTCTAGAGCATCTAGAGGATTACATCAGCAGCAACACACGCATCAAGTTACAACTTGGCAACACCCACAACCTTCTAACAAGAGAAACAATAACAGCCAAACAGAGAAGTCACAGATTCTGTCCACCTAGGTAATCAGTTCATATCTCCCAAACTACAGCTCCACTGTGCACGAAATTTGGTAGGTCTGTAGATCCACGAGTCCCCTAACCACTGACCAAAAATCAGCTCAATCGGACACCGTTTGACCCCTCAAACAGATCATCTACCAAGACTGCTCTGTGCTGAAACTGCAGTGACGTGAACTGACAAAACCCCTCTCAAATCTGAACCTCTGCTTAACCAATCCTCAAACCAACTGAACAAATCGAATTATTCTAAGTGAGGAATGATCTCACTAAGTTTGTTGCCAATCCAACCACGTTTGAGCCTCCAATCACTGGCTTGAAGATGACCGGTTCAGAGTGACGAAATCTGGACAGATTTGCTTCTCCTGCTTATTCTCTCTACTCTCTTGTTGTATGTGTTCTACTCTCTCTCTCACATAGCAGCAGCTCTCTCTGATGTGCTAAGTGTGGAGGCTAGGGTTTCCCCTCTTTTATACTTCCTAAGAAGCATTCACATCCATTGATTCTCACCAAATCAATGGCTCACAAGAATTGGGCTTGTGAGCAACCTTGGGCTGTTTTGCTGGGTTGCAAATCATCCTCCATGTGGAGGGATAGCCCAACACCTTGTGTGCTACAAGTTAGCTCCGCTTGTCATCAATGAGTACAGCTTTATAGTGGGTGTGAAAGTGGACCTCCGGGAACTCCAAGATCTAGCTCAGGAGATCAATAGTCGGCTGCAAGCAGCAGGAGACAGAGCTGTGTGGGATGATCCATCTCTCAAAAGGTTGAAAGAAGTTGTCTACAAGGTTGATGATGTTGTGGATGAGTTTCAATTAAAGGCTGAAAAACATGAAGCTGATGGTGATGCTGGATTTGTGACCAAATACCTGCAAACCAAGCCAAAATCATTTATATTTCAATGCCAGGCGGCCAAAAAGATCAAGAAAAACAAGAAGACGTTTGACGTCCTTGTGAAGCAAAGAACAATTTTGAACTCAGTGGTTGGCAATGATCCTGTTAGCCATATAAATAATACAGCTATAAATAAGCAGACATTGTCCTTTGTGGATGGGGCTGCTGTAATTGGAAGAGAGCAAGAGAAGCGCCGACTAATATCTATGCTGCTAGAGACAGATGACAAACAGAGAACCAATATAGTTTTTTTAGTTGGACTTGGTGGCTCTGGGAAAACAACCCTGGCTCAGCTAGTTTTCAATGATGTAAAAACTATCAGGAATCATTTTACACTAAGACTATGGGTTCACGTGTCACAGGAATTTCATGTTGAAAAAATTCTCAAGAAGCTATTTGATGCTATTCCTAGTGAGAAGTCTGAAGGCCTTTCCTTGATGAATATGGCCAATAAAATCTCAGACAAGCTGACCAACAATAGGTTCCTGCTTGTGTTGGATAATGTTTGGATTGAAGACCGTAACAAATGGGAAGAACTTATGGTACCTGTGAAGAATGGCTCACCAGGAAGAAAGATTCTACTCACTACTCGTAGTAGAAATGTGGCTGAAGCAGTTGAATCTACAAAATCAATAGACTTGCCATCCTTATCCGAGGATTACAGCTGGAAAATATTTCAGCAAAGCTTCGGAAGTGCTTTGAAAGATCTGGGCTCTGAATTTCAAGAAGTTGGGAAAGAGGTTGTGAACAAGTGCGGTGGGGTGCCACTAGCAATTAAAGTTCTTGCAGGGGTCCTCCGTGTCAAGAAACGAATAGAACAATGGCATGCCATAAAAGACAATAATTTATTAGATGTCGATTATGGAGAACATCAAGTATCTGCTTGCCTGCGACTGAGCTATTTTAACTTGCCATCTCATCTAAAGCAATGCTTCACGATATGTTCAATTTTTCCTAAAGGTCACTTGATAGATAAAGACCAATTGATTGACCAATGGATTGCTCATGATATGATTCCGCAAGGTAGTGTTAACTACTTGGAATATATTACTGGAAATGACTACTTTAATCATCTTGTTCAAATGTGCTTTATACAAGATGTGGAGGAAGTAGAGAGCGGGAGAGTAAAATGTAAGATGCATGATCTGGTGCATGATCTTGCCCGATCCATTGTGGGTGATGAGATTTCACTTGTCGTGCCAAAGAAGACAACCAATTTCACAAATATGTACAGGTATTTTTCTGTAATGGATCATACAAGACATCTTCCGCCCAAAAATATATTTAGGAAGGCACGTGCTATGTATATTGCTGGAAATGATGATTTCATATTTGGCAAGGCGTTGAAGAATGCAAAACACTTGTGCAGTATCACTGTGGAAGATGTGCATACATCAACACTCACATCCATGCTACAGACAAAAAATTTAAGGTACCTTAACATTTCAGGATTGAAACATGAAACACTTCCTGAGGATATTTCAGACATTTGGAGTCTACAAGCTCTTCATGTAACGTTTAGTCACCTTGTCAAGTTACCTGAATCCATTGGCAAGCCGCAGAAGTTGATGTTCTGAGTTGATAGAGTTGCCTGAAGGCATAGGGAACTTGAAGAAGCTTGTTGTTCTGAACCTGAAAGAATGTGAAAAGTTAGAAGCCATTCCAAAAGGGATTGCACAATTTACTCGACTAGAAAAGTTGGGACTATTTGTTATGGGAACGGATGAAAATGATGCGCAAATATCAGAGCTTGAAAATATTAATAGGATCACAGGGGAACTAGATATCCGTGGTATTGCACACGGAATGGACCCAGATGCTGCACACAAGGAATGGTTGGAGCAGAAGACAAACTTACAGAGCCTGACACTACATTGTGGGAGTAGTAATGTGGGGATGAACGCTGAGAATCAGCTGGATGGATTCGAACCACCATCTGGAATTAATAGTCTAAAAATTGTTAGGTATCAAGGTCAGGAATGCACACAGTGGATGTTGAAGCACGTTGGTTCGGAAGTAGCAGGGCTACCTCGCTTCCTATCACTGAGGGGATTGGAACTATCTGATTTCCCAAAATTGGAGTGTCTAGAGGGGATAACGGAGTTGCCTTGTTTGGAGAAGCTTGTGCTCAAAGGAATGAGTGCACTTAAAAGTATAAGCGGAGGTCCATTTCCCTCACTGTTGGAGTTATCTATGGATGAAATGCCAAGTTTGGGCATGGTTTGGATGGTAACAGAGGGGAGCTTGGTTTATGTGGAAGGACAAGTGCAGATTGGCGATTGTCTATCTGTTCTAAGTATATCAAAGTGTCCCAAACTGATAGTGATGCCATACTTCCCTTCGTCAATCAAGGACTTGCGTTTGGTTAAGAGCAACGTGCAGCTGTTGGGCCTGCCAAGCATAGGACATGGGTCCTCTTTGCCTTCAAGTAGAACAAGATTGCCTTCTTTGTAGCCACCTAAAGAATCTTGAACTAGAAGACATGCCACCACCAGCAGGAGCAGCATCGTACGGATGTGGATATCGATGGGAGCTGCTGCAACACTTCACGGCACTGGAGTCCTTGAAAATTCAGTGCTTGGATGGCCTAACTGAGCTGCCGGAGAGCATGCGGGGTCTCTCATCCCTCCGAACCCTGCAGATTATTGTATGCCAAACTCTCTGTGTGCTTCCCGAGTGGCTGGGTGAGCTCTGTTATCTAGAAACGATGGAGATTTGGGCGTGCGGTGGTTTGAACCTTGTTCCATCAATGCAGCCACTCAGGGCCCTCAAAGAACTGAGTATTCATCATGCCATTGAGTGGGTTCCGCAGACTCCGCAGGTTCCTGGATTATGACAACATAAGTAGTGTCATCCAATCATTGAGGCAACTTCTCGGCATAAGTAGACTCCCCCAATCATTCAGGCAGTTTATCTCACTCATGAATCTCACAATAAGAACTTGTGACTTTCACCTGCTGCCAGAATGTCTAGGAAAGCTCCGCTCTCTATAAATTCTAATCATCGACTCATTACACAGGCTGGGGAGCCTTCCACAATCATTGAGGTACCTCACCTCTCTCCAGGAGCTCCGAATATACCGATGCTTTGAACTTCGCCACCTTCCCGATTGTGTTGGGGAGCTTCGTTCTCTACGTGTATTCAAGATTTGTGATTTGCTGAGCCTGACATGCCCCCGCAATCGTTGGGGCGCCTGACCTCCCTCCAGGAGCTCGACATAGGAAGATGCCAGGCACTTCACCAGCTGCCCGAATCGCTGGGGAAACTCCGCTCTCTAACAAATTTCGAGATTTGGATCTTGCCAAGCCTGACTTCAGTTCCTGAATCGATGTGCTGTCTCACCTCCCTTGAACATCTTACAATCAGGGACTGCCCGGGCATTAGATCCTTGCCAGATCTCTGCGCTCACTGGAGATTGCTCACTGCCCTGATCTAGAAAGGCGCTGCGAGAGAAAGAAGGGGAAGGACTGGCATCTCATCTCCCACATCCCTCATCTTAGTGTTTGGGGCAGTTTTCCGTAATCCCTTCGTCTGATATGTTAATGGTGAGTTCGTTAAACTCAGACAATTGGTTCCATTTTTCCTTGCAGTTTCACTAGCCAACCCTTACCCATCTTAATTCGATCATTGCAAATGTTCAACGTATATCAATGCATTGTGCATGTGTATCCAAATTTCCAGTAGGACTGATTTAGTTATTAAACCGAGAGTTCTGAGGTATTATATATATGTCAATGCCATTGCTGCTAGTACTCGAGCCAGCTGATTGCAGCAAGCAAAAGCAAGTTTCAAGAAGGTAATGCTCTAGTTCCCAATTCAGATATGGTGCTTGCTGGACCGAACTTCTACACTGGAGATCTCTGGCTGCCCTGATATGGACGCTGCGAGAGAAGGAAGGGGAAGTACTGGCACCTCATCTCCCACATCCCTCATCTTTGTTTTTTTTTTCTCGAACAACGCAGGAGAGATGCGAGTCATTTCATTAAGGTAGAATAGAAGATACAAGGGTCAGAGACCCAACACACACAGCGTCATCTGAGGATTGGGAAAGCCGAAGCCCATTATTGCTTCACCTGGTCGGTTCATTAGACTGAAAATTGGTGCCCCTTTTCCTTGTGCAGTTCACTGGCCAACCTAATTACTCATCCACCTTATAATTCAATCACTGCAGATGTTCAAGCCTTCAAGCCTTCAAGGTCTACATGCGCTTCAAGTTTTGTGATACAGTTTGCTTTGGGCGTGTGCTGTCTGCATTGTGCATTTGTGAACACTCTTCAGTGTTATGGCTGCCCAAACTCCGATTGGGTCGACTTGCAAAGAGAATTCTTAGGCATTATATATTTCGCAACTCCATTGTTGTTAGTACTCGAGCCTGCATACTTACAGAGTCAACTGATTGCAGCAAGTAAAAGCACATTTCAAAAAGGTACTTCTCCAGTTTCATTGTTCCTTCTTTTTTTTTTTTTTAACACACAAAAGGGTCCAAACACCACCTGACAAACATGAAACTCACAGCAGATGCATGTGCAAGGTTAATTTGAACTCTGCTTTCAGGTACGCCAGGCGTATTTGTTTTGATTCATTTGACTGTGGAGGCGTGCAGTACCATAGTTCAAGCTTATTGTCCTTTTGTAAAGTACATGGCTTTGTGACATCATGTTGGACGTGTCTTCAAGATAGAGTGTCAGGTCTTTTCTAATGATGCAAGGTACATGAAAAGAGATAAATCCGTACTCCTAAAGCGCTGTGGAAATGCTCTGCAATCTTTTGATGGAAAACTTCAGCTGCTATTAATATGCTTCAGGTCATCAGTTGTGTACTACTAGTTGTTAGAGTCTCTGTTATTTTGAAGAAAGCTAAGCGCCCAAAATCAACATAGAGAATAGCATATTGTGAAGCTACTTTTTTTTCCCTAATGTAACCTGAAGCTAGTTAATGAAAAAGGAATTCTAATCAGTTATCATGTTCAGGAAAAGATTACTATCTATTCACCTTTTTTTCTGTCAACATGCACCAGCTTGGAAGTCAAATATCCTGTCTTGTATATTCTAAACAGCCCTAAATGATCTCATTGCTCTGTTTCCCAAAACTTGAACCCCCTTTACACTGGAAATGTCAAGCAAATATCATCATCTTCGCATAGAACACATTCTCCATTGGTAGCACCATGGCAGACATTCCAAATTTCATCTCTATTGTTGGTAAGTCATTCTAGTCTGTCAGTTCACCAGTTGCAACAAACCAAATTTTGTCCTTAACACTTCTCATGCATATTCTACAATGGGGATTTTAGCTGCAACTCAGCTGTGCTACCATTAATTGGGAATAATGATGTATTCCGTAAGGTTGAAATGGTAGCACAGCTGAGTTGCAGCTAAAATCCCCATTGTAGCTCAATTGAATTCAGAAGGGAATACATCAGTTTTAGTTCTCAGGTGGGGCACAATACCTGAATGACACCAATGAGCACTTGACTCCTAAGCAGACTTGTATAACTTCATTATTCCCAATTAGTGTCCCAGCAATGTCCGATAACATGCAACGGCCAAATATAGAGACAGGTAATAAAAGAACCTCCCGCTAAAACATCAACTGGCTTAAGGAATCGACTAGACACCTAGAGCAAAGAACATTTACCGCGGCTCGTGAGTCGACAGATCCCGCTAGTTCCTGGGGAAATCGAACTGCCCGAGTGCCCGCGCCGATGTTTAGCCCCGACAGGTGGCCGCACTTGGGGAAAGGGTAGGCGCTGGCCATGGGCGATCATCTTCTCGAAGACGGACAGCGCTATAGGCGGCGCCGGCGAGGAGCCGACTGCCGGGGAGGCGACGGCGGAGGGCCGACGTGGACGGCCTCATAATCAATTACATTTTTTTTTTTGAAAGAGAGACTGATTTTATTTTGTCCTGAATGCTTATTACTGCGATGATTTGGACGCTCGGCGCTACACCCGCCTCCACGGTCTGATGGTGCTCTGGCTCGTCGCGGCCGTTGATTCCTGCCCGTGTGCCCACCTAGCGCTCGCCTGCGCTCGCCGCCGCTGTCCAAGAAGGCCCTCACGCCCCCTCCCCCCCTGCCTGATCGCGCCGGCGTCTAGGGTTTCGACGAGCGTCCACCTCTTCTTCTTAAACTCCGGCAGTCTTAGAAGGGGCCGACTGAGGGAGGAAGGCCGGCCAGACAGTGGAGATGGAGGCGGGCGGCTTCAGGTTCTGGCAGCGGTGGAGGCGACCGAGAAAGTCGAGGTGGGGATGCCATGGCCGTACTTCGATGGAGCTCGCCAGAGTTCGTCATGTCCTCACGCGGGAGGGTGCGAGAGGGAGAGGGAAGGGGAAGATGGCGGGGTGGTGGGCGACGGGGCGGCGGGAGGTACCGGAGGTGGGGGTGGTGCTCGCGCGACTGGCAGTGAGAGCAATGGCAGATCTAAGGGGGGATAGGGGGGCTCTAGCCCCCCTAATGGTTTGATTTACTACTAAATTACTATAGCAAAAACCTCAATCACCATTAAATCTTTATGCAAATCAACATCTCCATTATTTTAGTCCCACCTTGATTCCCATCCTGCATCCGCCACTGAGTGAGAGGCATCAAGGGGAGGGAGAAGAAGTATGCCGGCGTGAGGAAGAAGATGCGCGTGGGTGGAGGAAGAAAAAGTGCGCAGACGACTTGGGTCTGCGCCCGCATACCGCGCTAGCAAAGTCATTTTTTTATTTGAGAAGAAGAGAGAGACCGGTATTCTTCTACAGTTGCGACTTGGGACTTGGGAGAGTGTCCCGGCTCGAGCGCATGGGCTGACATTGGCCCAGATGGAATGTTGTTAAGGTAAGAGTCTCAAAGATGGAATGTTGTCAAGGTAAGAGTCTCTAGGCCTTTGAGCGCACCCACGTCTGCTCATCAATTTTTATCACTAGCAAATATGCCCGTACATTATACGGGAGAAAAAAAAGCTACCAAACATCCAAAGCATTTCACACATACATACCTGCTAGGGTTTTATCATTAAAACACAAATTCAGAAAAAGGTTACGAACTCATGAACGAGCTGTGAGGATATCACGTGGAAGCAAATCGAAAATTGTACTATATCAAGACGTAATTTATTCAAACTCTTATAAACATAAGTCATGTAAGGTAGGCGCAAGAAACTCTCCATTATTGGTAGTTAGAGGGTATGAATAAAAAAATAGCTTAAAATTTTGTTGTTTTATTATTAGAATATAAATATAGATATAGATGTAGATTATGTAAAGAGAATATTCAAGAAAGGCTCGTGGCTCCGGTTGATGATATCGCTGGTAATGTAAATCCTGGATGTCTAATTTCAAAAAAAAAGAAAAAGAAAAAAGAAGGCCCTGGATGTCTGAACGCATGCGTTCTCAATGTCCCTTCTCGTCGTTGCTCTGCCTTGTCGTTTAAGTTGTCACTAATCACTAGTACCTCTTTTTTTTTTTAGCGAAGCCATCTGGCATACTTTATTAATCTTTAAACAAAGTTCCATCGTTCACCGGTGCTTCTAAGATACAGCTAGGGAGTTCATCGACCCAATTACATAATAACTTCAATGCCATTGCTAGTCTAGTTATTTCGCGAGCTACTTTATTAGCCTCCCGATTACAATGATCAATAGAAATATCTACAAATTCTTTCCACAATTGGGCACGTTTTTCATAAATTGGAGCACTCGTTGTTGCCTATTGGCTCTTATTAATCTGCTCGTGTTCGAGGGATGTTTCTTTAGGGTGAAGTTAACCCACGACCCCTCGCCTTCCTCCCCCACCACCGTCTCCTCCCCCGTGACCCACCACACCTGTGGCCGCGTGGTGGCCTCGCCGTCGACCATGCCCCTGCCACGCTCTTCCTCATCCTCTCCCTCCTCCTCCTCGTTGCCCCCGCCACCGGCTACCTCCCCGTCCTAGGTTGGCAGAGCTCCGGCCAACCCTAACGCCTATAGTGTCCGCCTTCCCCCTCCCCCTAACACCCTCGCGGCGAGCACCACCAAGACTCCCCCGCTACCAATCCTTCCCAATCGGATGTCCTCTGCTGCCCTCTCGGTGCCCTTGAACCCGTCGCCAATGCTGTGTCACGGACGCCTCCCCCCAACCTCCTTCTAAAGTCACAAAAGATGAAATCCTAACCGTGTTCTTCCTCTCCGGCGAGGCACGGGCGCGGGCACATAGGCAAGGTCATGTGGGAGAGGGAGGCAGAGGGAGAGAGCGAGGAAGAAGGCGCACGCGGCGCGTCGCGTGCTCGCGCAGTCGCGCTCCTGCACGACGCGTGATAGAGTTTGTGGTTTCTTTATTTTTTTTAAAAAGATCTGGTTGTCCAGCTTTGATTTATAATAAGAGGGAGAAGTTTGCGGTTTCTTTAGCTGTCCACAATTTCTGCCCTGCACTTGTTTTGCAACTTCGTACACAAATCACAAGGAAGCGTCATTTGCTTTTCTGACATCAAGGAAATCCAGCTTATTACTTGACTGACCGGACTACTTGACTTACCAGACCATAGCTAATATATATGTTCCTTTCCATTGTTTTTCTACAACTAGAGAATTCTAAAATACGACTAGCATTTCACGACTTTAATGCGGGGATGCCTCGAGAGGAATCAATCGTTTAGCCCGGTGACCGGATAGCTAGGAGCCCTGCACTTGCTTAGCAACTCCGTACACAAATCACAAGGAAGCGTCACGAAAACTAACACGAGGAACCAGCGGGGGTCCGGCCATCAAGTTTCGATTTGCACACACATCTCATCTCATCTCTCTCAGAGCATTTCGACGTTTCAGAGGCGAAAGCAGCAGCATACCTCATCTAAAATCCAGGTATTATTTACAGTGTTATATTATACTTGCACACCAGCGCTCTCTACACTTTCTGGTTATACACCAGTAATTTCCGCGAGTACAGGTAATGAAGGACGCCAACGTATTCTAGTGTACTCCACTCCGGTTTATATGTTCATCTTACTCTTGCTAACTTATTCACCTTTCCTTTCTACGGGACTAAAACCGATTCACTTCTTCCTTACCCAGAATATTTCATCTGTCCTCCTCTGGCTCCTTTTGGAACATTCTTGGAGTTTTCCCTTTCTTTAGTCCTACAAAGTGTTCCTGAGTCATGACAATCCATGACCTCGCTCACCTTTGGTCTACATGAACCCTGCAAGTGCCTGCCTGCAAGTTAAGAAGCACTTCAGCAGCATTCATCAAGAGGCTAAAGGGGCAGCTACTGGCTACACTTGTTTGCACAGGCCAGGTATGCGACAAAGATAATTACACAAGAAACGTACTATAGCAGTCCATCACCCTATATAGGAACCTTTTGTTTTACAGAAAGCATGCTTATTTCAAAAATTCAATTTATAGGAAATCTGTGCAAAAGAGGCCACTTACAAAAGCATGGTTGCTATGGAAGCTGCTGCAGTGTCTGCAGCAGTATCTGCAACGTTGAATCTTGTGTGCAACAAGTTAGCTCCACTGGTTATCAAAGAGTATAGCTCTATAATGGGTGTCGAAAAGGACCTCCGGGAACTCCAAGGTCTAGCTCTAGAGATCAATCAACGGCTGGAAGCAGCAGGAGACAGAGCTATGGGGGATGCTCCATCGCTCAAAAAGTTAAAAGAAGCTATTTACGAGGTTGATGACATTGTGGATGAGTTCCAACTAAAGGCTGAAAAACATGATGCTGATGGTGGTGGTGGTTTGGTGTCCACATACCTGCACACGAAACCAAAGTCATTTATATTTCAATGCAATGCTGCCAAAAAGATCAAGAAAATCAAGAAGACATTTGATGACCTTGTGAAGCAAATAACTGTTCTGAACTCAGTGCTTGGCCATGATCCTGTTACACATATAAACAATACAACTGTGAGTAGGCAAACATTGCCCTTCGTGGATGGGGCAGCAGTAATTGGAAGAGACCAAGAAATGCACCAAACAATATCTAAGCTGCTAGAGACAGATTACCAACAGAGAATCAACATAGTTTCTATAGTTGGTCTCGGTGGCTCTGGGAAAACTACTCTAGCTCAGTTGGTTTTCAACGATATAAAAACTATAAAGAGTCATTTTACTGTTAGACTATGGGTTCATGTGTCTCAGGAATTTCATGTTGAAAAAATTCTCAAAAAGCTGTTTGATGCTATTCCTAATGAGAAGTCTGAAGGTCTTTCCTTGACGAATATGGCCAATAAAATCTCAGACAAGTTGAGCAACAATAGGTTCCTGCTTGTATTGGATGATGTTTGGATTGAAGACCGTATTAAATGGGAGCAATTCATGGTACATGTGAAGAATGATTCACTAGGAACGAAAGGAAGCAAGATTCTAATCACTACTCGTAGTAGAAAAGTTGCTGAATCAGTTGAATCTACAACAACAATAGACTTGCCATCCTTATCCAAGGATTATAGCTGGCAATTATTCCAGCAAAGCTTTGGAAATGCCGTGAAAGATTTAGACCCTGAATTTCAAATGGTTGGGAAAGAGATTGTGAACAAGTGCAGTGGGGTGCCGCTAGCAATTAAAGTTCTCGCAGGTGTCCTCCGTTCCATGAAACAAGTAGAACAGTGGCATAACATAAAAGAGAGTAATTTATTAAATGTTGAGGGTAAAGAACGTCAAGTAACTGCATGCTTGTGGTTGAGCTATTTTAACATGCCATCTCATCTAAAGCAATGTTTGACGATATGTTCAATTTTTCCCAAAGGCCACTTGATTGATAAAGACCAGTTGATTGACCAATGGATTGCTCATGATATGATCCCAAAAGGCAGTGTTAACTACTTGGAATATATTACTGGCAATGACTACTTTAATCATCTCGTGCAAATGTGCTTTATACAAGATGTGGAGGAAGCAGAGGGCGGGAGAGTAAAATGTAAGATGCATGATTTGGTGCATGATCTTGCCCGATCCATTGTGGGTGATGAGATTTCACTTGTTGTGCCAAAGAAGGCAACAAATGCCACAAAGATCTGCAGATATTTTTCTATAATGGAACAGACAAGACATCTTCCACCCAAAAATACATTTAGAAAAGTATGTGCTATGTATATTGCTAAAGACGATGATTTCATATTTGGCAAGGAATCGAAGAAAGCGAAACACATGCGCAGTATCACTGTGGAAGATGTGCATACATCAGCACTCACAGCCATACTACAAACAAAAAATTTAAGGTACCTTAATATTTCTAGATTGAAATATGAAACACTTCCTGAGGTTATTTCAGACATTTGGGGTCTGCAATCTCTTCATGTAACGTCAAGTGATCTCGTCAAGTTGCCTGAATCCATTGGTAAGCTGCAGAATCTGAGAGTGGTCAACTTGTCATTCTGTTGGAGGCTAACAAGTTTGCCAGATTCTATTGGCAACTGTGTCATGATTTCTAGCATAGACCTTTTTGGTTGTGAGAAGATGGCAACTTTGCCAGGCTCTATCAGCAGAAATAAAAGGCTAAGGGTGTTGAGGCTTGGTGGTACCAAAATTGAGAGGCTACCATCAAGTATTACAACACTGGAAAATCTAGAGTGTTTGGACCTTCATAGGTGTTCTGAGCTGGTAGAGTTACCTGATGGCATAGGGAACTTAAAGAAGCTTGTTGTTCTGAACTTGCAAGGATGTGGAATGTTACTAGCCATTCCAAAAGGGGTTGGGCAGCTTACTCGACTAGAAAAGCTAGGATTATATGTTATGGGAGTGGACAAAAATGATGCACAAATCTCGGAGCTTGAAAATGTTAACAAGATCCTCGGGGAACTGACTATCTGTGGTATTGCACATGGCATGGGCCCAGATGTTGCACACAAGGAATGGTTGAAGCAGAAGACAAACTTAGAAAGCCTGACACTAATTTGTGCTAGTAATGTGGGGGTGAACTCTGAAAATCAGCTAGAAGGGTTGGAACCACCGTCTGGAATTAAAAATCTAAATATTATCAAGTATTCTGGTCAGGAATCCACGCAGTGGATGTTGAAGCACGTTGGTGCGGAAGTAGCTGGGAATCCTTGCTTTCGACTGTTGACCAAGTTGGAACTATCAGATTTCCCAAAATTGGAACATCTGGATGGGCTAACGGAGTTGCCTTGTTTGGAGAAGCTTGTGCTCAAAGAAATGACTGCTCTTAAAAGCATAAGCGGAGGTCCATTTCCTTCATTGTTGGAGTTATTTATGGATGGATTGCCAAGTTTGGGAGTGGTTTGGATGGTGACTGATGGAAGCTTGGCTGATTTGGAAGGGGGACAACTCCAAATTAGCAATCGTCTATCAGTTGTGACTATACAGGAGTGTCCCAAACTGATGGTGATGCCATACTTTCCTTTGTCACTAAAGGTATTGTGTTTGGTTAATAGCAACGTGCAGCTATTGGGACTGCCGAGCCTAGGCCAAGGATTGCCTTCTTTTAGTTTTAGTTGCCTAAAAGAGCTTCAACTGAAATATATGCCAGCACCAGCACCAGCAGCAGTGTCATACGGATCTGGATGTCGATGGGAGCTGTTGCAACACTTGACGGCACTAGAGTCCTTGCAGATTTGGAGCTGCGATGGCCTAACCGAGCTGCCAGAGAGCATGCGGAGCCTCGTATCCCTCCAAACCCTGACAATTTCATGGTGCTCTGCTCTTATGCTTCCCAAGTGGCTGGGGGAGCTCCAGCATCTGGAATCGATGCACATTTGGGGAACGATTCGATCAATGCAACCGCTGAGGGCCCTCAAACCACTGCATATTCTTTACAGTGGCCGGATGGGGGACCTCTGCTGTCCGTCTCTGCAGATTCTGGTGATTGATCGCTGTGACAGCATAAGTAGCCTCCCCCAATCATTCAGACTGCTTGTCTCCCTCAGGGATCTCAAAATAATAAGATGCCGTGACTTCCAACAGCTGCCAGAATGTCTCGGGGAGCTCCGATCTCTACAAATGCTATGGATCGAAGAATTACCCAGGCTGAGAACTCTTCCACAGTCATTCGGCCACCTCACCTCCCTCCAGGAGCTCCAAATACATTTCTGCAATGCACTTGACCAACTTCCTGATTGTGTTGGGGAACTTCACTCTCTATGCATATTCAAGATTTGGTGGTTGCGGAGCCTGAGGTGCCTTCCCCCATCATTGGGGCACCTCACCTCTCTCAAGGAGCTTGAAATAGGACGCTGCAAGGCACTTGGCCAACTGCCTGAATCACTGGGGCAACTCCACTCTCTAAGGAAATTCGAGATGTGGGGCTTGCGGGGACTGACTTCGGTTCCTAAATCTATGTGTTGCCTCACCTCCCTTGAACAGCTCACGATCATGATCTGCCCAGGCATCAAATCCTTGGCGGAGTGGATTACAGGCCTCACTACTCTGCAGACACTGGAGATCTCTCGCTGCCCTGATCTGGAGAGGCGCTGCGAGAGAAGGAAGGGGAAGGACTGGCATCTCATCTCCCACATCCCTCATCTGATGATTGGAGAGTTTTGAGATATTTCTTTCACAAAGCCATTGTTGTCAGTGCTCAAACCAGCACACCAATAGCGTCAAACTGATTCCAGCAAGCAAAAGCAAATACTCAAGAAGGTATTCTCTAGTTTCCTTCTGTCTCCTTTTCTCTAACAAAAAAAGTGCTCCAAGCACCACCTAACAAACATCAAACTTACAACAGATGCATGTGTGAGGTTAATTTAAACTCTGATTTCAGGTTGACCAGGCGCCTTTGAATTGATTCATTTTATTGTGGACGTGTGCTGAAGGATGGTTCATGCTCATTTTGCTTTTATAAAGTACATGGCTTCGTCTTCAGATCATGTGGTGTGGTGTCTTCAAGAAAGGGTGTGAGTGTCAGGCCATTTCTATTGATACAAGGTACACAAACAGAAATAAATCTGAAGTCCTAAAGTGCTGTGAAAATGGTTTGCAGTGTTTTACTGGAAAATTCGGCTGCTATTCATATGATTCAGTTTTGTGCTACTAGTAGTTAGTAGGGATGAAAACGGATCGAATACGGACGGATATTACTGAAATCTACGGATAGTATTAGCTATGTCGGATAGGATACGATTGGATATCGATATCATAAATATACGATTTGAGCATTCGGATACGGATACGGTATCGGATGTTGAATATCCGGACTTGGATATAGACGGATAAAGACTCCTCTAAATGAATTCGATCTCGAATACAGTTGGAAAATATCCGTACCATATCCATCCCTAGTAGTTAGTCTCAAATATTTTGCAGATCAATTGTCGGTTGAGTACCCCAAGTCAACATAGAGAAGAGATGCTCTGAAGCTACTTTTTTTAACATAATCTGAAGCTAGTTAATGAAAAGGAATTTTTTTTGAAGCTGTTTAATGAAAAAGGAATTTTCAGCAGTTATTATGCTACGGAAAAGATTATCATGCAGTCTGAATCTGCAAGTACCATAAGCAGCTACAATTGTTTTGCTTTACTAATTGGACTGCTGCTGACGGAGATGTCACAGAAAAGGAGGAAAACAGCTCTGAATAATTTGATCTTAATTATTGCTTAATTTCAAATAATTGCATACTATTGCAGGACCAATGCAATCTTACAGAAGTTCTGCTTGCCGTTGATTCCATGACTGGCCAAGAAGCTGCAGGTATCCATCCGTTTCGTCTTGCCATTGTTGCAGCCTGGGTGTTGCCAAGGGCCCAAGTTTAGTAAATATTGGTTGGTATTGCAGCAATAGCATGGTTAGCCAAGAAACTGGCTGACGATCTGGAACGTTTCTATTAACAAACTATTAACAGTTTTTGTTGTTCCTGGTGTGCTCTGCACAGCATGGCTTTGTTCTGTTGATAGATTTTCACTGAGCACTGCAGTATTGCAACAGCCACATAAACTGTTTATTTCTGATATGCAGCACCAGTCACCGGCTCACCGCCTTCAGTATTGAGATTGGTATCACTGGTGCTATACTGACTAAACTGCACGGTGACTCCAGGGCTGGAGCCACACGAAGTGTTAAAGCGGTAGCCATTTACCAGAAATCAGTTCTATTACTGATTAGTTGATGACGCAAAAAGATTATTATTTATCAGTATTGCAATTCAACTGCACATTATTTTGCTATAATTGACAATCAGCACTTTGTAGTTAAGTAGCATTGATGGCAGTTTTTCACTTTATCTTGCTATGGTTAGGGTTACCTGATGGGGTGCAGGACGGCGCGGCGCGAGTGGCAGCAGCGCTTGGACGAGACGCGCGGGCGCGCGCAGGCGAAGAAGGAGTGGCCGGCAGCAGAGCAGTGGTAGGTTGGGGTCGTCAGTCCCTGCTGTTGTGAACTCCTGTGTCCTGTGTGGTCCTGCTGCTCCTGCGGTGGTTTTGGTGTGCTGATTTGGTGATCTTGTGAAGCCACCTCATCGAGGAGGTCCACAATCACAGGTCACTTTGCATACACATCTCCGTTTCATGATACACGAACTAAACAGCTAGTTGATGGTTGTCTCCTCCACTTCCCCTTCCAAATTCCAGTCCCATGAGGAGAATTAAATCTGAACGGATGAACATACCTCACAGTGCTCATAAGACAGAGGAGAAGGCTGCAGAGGAGTACCACGTGGATGCACTGCCTGACAGGCAAAAAATAAGAAAACAAGTGTTGAAATGGTATAGTTTTGCTGCCCTTTTGAAAAAAACAAACTGTCTGACAGGTGCAGTTCTTATATAGCCAATTATACATTCTTTTATACTTTTAGTTTGATAAGTTTCAAATGGTACACCTATTGTACAGCTGAGTTGCAACAGAAATCCCCATTTTTGCTGAATCGAATCAGAAGGGAATACATCAGTGTTACTTCTCAGGTGGGCACAATACCTGAATGCCACCAACGAGTACTTGAGTACTTGACTCCTAAGTCTAAACAGACTTGAATAATTTCACTAGTTCCCAATCAGTGGTCCAGCAATATGTACTGTACAGCTGAGTTGCAGCAGAAATCCCCCTTGTAGCTGAACTGAATTTAGAAGGGAATGCATCAGTTTTACTTCTTGGGGTGGGGCACAATACCTGAATGACACCAATGAGCACTTGACTCCTAAACAGACTTGTATAATTTCACTACGTAGTTCCCAATCAGTTGTCCAGCAATGTGTACTTAATTCCGATAACATATATAACGGCCGCATAATGAGTAATGACAGATTATATAGCACTTTAGCGGAGTTCAGAGACTAGTCACAACAGAACCTCCACTAAAACATAAACTGTAGTCGTGTTAATCAAGGATGAAGCCTCGCTCTGGGCGGCCGCAGGAGCTAAGGCTCTCAGGCCATGTTTCGGTGGGCGATTTTTAGCGAGTAATTAGCTAGTTATTTCTTAAAGCAGGGCAGCAGTCTGCTGCCACTGGTGTGCGCAACTCGCGCTTGTTGTTTCTCTCCAACTCCTTATTAATATAATGCCGGACTTTCCGGATCTTTCAAAAAAAAAAAAAAAACACTAAAACATAAACTGGCTTAAGGAATTGATACCTAGATCAATGAACATTTACCACGGCTCAGGAATCGACTGGACGGTGGAGACAGCACGCGTCCACAGAACCAGCCAGCTCTTGGGGAAGTCAAACTGCCCGGGTGCCGCCGCCGGTGTTTGGCCCCAAGCCCCCGACCAGTGGTCAGACTTGGGCGCAGTGAAGGGTAGGAGATGACCATGGCCTACCTTATCCAAGACGAGTGACAGCGCGCTAGGCGGCGCCGGCGAGGAGCCCAGGAGGGGACGCCGGAGGGCCGTCGCTGCCTCGCCGCCGGTCTGATAATCGTCTACGGTTTGGCGGGATCAGGTGCGTGTCGGTCGGCGCAACTGCACGGGGACACGTTAATGGGCTGACATGGCCCGGACGCGGGCAAGGTAAGAGTCTTTGGGCCCTTGAGCCCATGATGTCTCGATCTCATGTTATCTTTTGTCTATTTTTAATCAAAATAGGGAGGTGTTAAGTTCTAGTTTCTAGAAGACCTCAAAAAATATTTGTTTGATAAATAACAGAAAATGTCATCAGTTAATTTATTAAAATAAATAAATTTTAGATTTTTTAATTTAGGATCTTAAATTCAAAAACTTCTAATAATTAAGATACATATATGTGGATGGTATGGGTATATTAAGGCCCTGTTTAGTTCCCCCAACTTCTCCAAACTTTTTTCAGATTCCCTATCACATAGAATCTTTAGACGCATGCATGGATCAATTAATGTAGGTAAAAAAATAACTAATTGCACAATTTATCTGTACATATCGAGATGAATCTTTTAATCTAGTTAGTCTATGGTTGGACAAAAGTTGTCAAATACAAACGAAAGTGCTACAGCACCAAAATCCAAACTTTTTCCCCAACTAAACAACCCCTAAGAATTTCTATTAGTAGACTTAAGCAATGCACGATGCAAATAAAATAAAACAATATGAAATCAATGGTTTCAGTTTGTGGGCAAAAGACGATCATGAGAGCAGAGTAGATTACCGTATGTTAACACCCAGCTAATGCTGGCTGAACAGCAGAGCCATGCAGCTTAGTGATTACTATGATATATATATATATATATATATATATATATATATATATATATATATATATATATATATATATATATATATATATATATATATATATATATATATATAGTGTTTGGAACCATAGAATAGTGTAGAGAGTCTGTAGTGGAACTTTTGATCGTCCTACGTATTGTTGGTAGACATGAGTAACAACATGACCACCAACTCATGCTAATGCAATTGTAATGTGCAATTTGTACCTCATTCACATCCATGATTCGCGAAACAGTTGGTTAGATTCAATATTATTATTGTAGAACCTATCCACCCATCCTTAACTTTATTGGTATGGGTGCTTGTATTTTTCTAGATTTATTTTTAGGATTTAATGGCACTATTTTTTAAATGCTATATAAGCAACATGTTTGTTCGCTAGAAAAAGCATACGATTACTTCATTTATCTCGAGATATGCATTCAGCATGGCCGAGGCACAGGCAAGAGAATGGGAGAACATGTGGAGGAAAGGCAACCCGGCATGATCATTGCCTGAACGCACTGACTGCAGAAGTGATGGCATGCATAGTGACTGCAAAAGTGATGGCAGGGATGGCATGATGTTTGCACGAGCGGGTGTGCGGAAGCTGCAGCTGGAGACAAACTGCCAAGTCCTCGCTAATCTATGGAAGCATCGTGCCAGCCAGAAAACAGAAGTTGAAATTTTGCAATAAATGGATCATTTTAGCCGGAGCTTTGAATCTTTTGTTTTATCTTTCGTTAGCCGGAATTGTAATAGAGGAGCACATGAGTGTGCCCATCTAATCTCCCAAGATAATCCGGTGGAGTGGCAACCCCACCATGTCTCAGGATTGTCTTAGATGCTGATTGTAATCTTGCTAATGGCAAATATGAAGCTTCAGTTTTCCCTCAAAAATAAAAAGAGGCACAGGCAAGAGAGGAAAGGAAAAAGTGACCGGGCCGAGGCTAGAGCTCATGGCTAGATGTGTCGAGGCTAGAACGTATACTCGGGTGGGGAAAGAAGGTCGGGTGGACAGCTTGGCCACAACGGTTCTAGATTAAGAAAAAGAAGTGGCCAGGCCAACAACAAGCGGGGAGAAAAAGAAAGGGAAAGGGTCTAGGCTAAGATTTTATGAGGATTAGGAGGTTAGAATTTCTAAAGTTTTTTCAAACTTCGAAAAAATCATTTGAAATTGTTTGAACTTTTTTAAATGTCATTGCCCCTAACTTAAAATAAATTTTCAACAAATAATACTTGGCTCGAACAATACATCCAAATCAATCTAGCTTGAGACTTACAATATAATCAAGGTCTGCAAATGAACATTTATGAATTTTGTTCTCTCATGTACCCCATGTGATGATTACCACTTTGTGTAATTGTGTTGTTCTTGAGTTGATGAGCCGTGTATGAGGTACTGCATGAATTATTCAGCTTAAGCTAGGTTGGTTGGAGGATGATGATCTGATTTAATTGGGGTAATTTGGACAGTTCTTCACATTTATCACCACACCATTGTAGCTTTGCCCAATGCTATAACCAATCTATTCCCATGGACAATACATGAAACTAATTAAGTTGAATTTGTCTAAAACAATTTCATTCCTTGTGAACCATGCATATTGTCCAGCAAATAGGTGTACCTCCTATTAATAATAATTAAAGACTTGTTTGTGTCCTACTGTTTTATACCACCCTTGACAGAGGTTAGTGACATCTAAATGTGATCTTAAGTCTAAAATAAAGTATACCACACGCCCAAAACCTTAGGATAAGGGCAACAAAAGAACAAGTGTATCTGCGTTTTCTGGGCAAGCCTAATCAACAAATGCGGCAAATGGTAAATATAAACCCTAAACCCTTGTTTGTTCTCTAAACTTTGTTGCTTTAATTAATTTCTTGTTGCCGAGGGCTTTGCCCCACGGTTTTTGCTCAAAACAATGGCAGATATGAATATGCACTTAACATACCGTTTGATCTCAGCAGTAAGTACCTCATCAACTCCAACTAGGACTTTTCTTTGTTTTGCCCTTGTTTGCTTGACTAAGGGCCTGTTTGGATCTATTAGCACTAAGAATTAGCAGCTAAAATTAGTACTAGTGGATCCAAACAGACCTGGTAATAAACATGCTAATTATTAGTTGAAAGACTTCTAACTATTAGTTCCATTCGCAGATTTGGAGTTGCTAAGAAGTGCTAATAGTTCATATATTCAACCCACTATCCAACCACCTATTAGCAGGTGGATTCAAATAGCAACTACTAAAAAATAGTTATATAAAATTTAGTAACTTTTTGCTTTTAACTAGCCAATTTTTAGTGTTTATAGATCCAAACAGCCTAAGACGATGAATGTGCTATTCAACACGCCTTTCCACCTCACCTGTCAGTAGATAAACTACAGTAGAGCTTTTATTTATTTTCCCCTTATCACTACAGGAAACGCGTTCTTTGCCGAGTGCCAAATATCGCGCACTCGGCAAAGACCTTCTTTGCCGAATGGAGCACTCGGCAAATAAAGTCTTTGCTGAGTGCCGGACACTCGGCAACGATCCCCACTCGGCAAAGAAATTTCAGGGACCGACGGCGTCGGCCGCTGTTACCTTTGCAGAGTGCCAGGCGTTTGGCAAACTCAGCAAACTCGAAACTTTGCCGAGTGCCAACCCTAGGCACTCGGCAAAGTGATTTTTTTTTCACCCAAATTTTTTGGAGGTTTTCTATAGTAAGGCAAGCAACATGTTGAAGTTTGAGACTTTTTATTGCATTTTGATACATTTCTTTAGTTTATTTTGTTTTCTTGAATTTTTTCGGAAAATGTTGGTTTGAACTGCGGGTGCATAAAATAATGAAACATAGCCAACCAAAAAATTATATTCATGTTGATGGGTATCTTTTGAGGCCGTATCCATGAACTCACCGAAAATTTTGAACGCCTTATTCGCGGAACATGACGACCAGCTTGTTCTCGGATTGTATTTAAATTAAAATTCAAACGAAGTCCGAAAATCACGAAACTTGTCGAGGTGTCATGTTGAGAAGGTTTCAAGCTAGTTGCGATGCCGGATGCCTAAAACTCAGACATCTCCACATGTGATCACGTGTGAAGATGTCTCGGTTTTAGGTATCCGGTGTCGCAACTAGCTTGAAACCTTCTCAATTTATTATCGTAGTCTCTACATGCCATAACATGACACCTCGACAAGTTTCGTGATTTTCAGACTTTGTTTGAATTTTATATAATTTAAATACAATCCGAGAACAAGCGGGTCGCCATGTTCCGCGAATAAGGCGTTCAAAATTTTCGGTGAGTTCCTGGATACGGCCCAAAAGACACCCTTCAACATGAATATAATTTTTTAGATGGCTATGTTTCATTATTTTATGATCCCGCAGTTCAAACCAACATTTTTCGAAAAAATTCAAGAAAACAAAATAAACTAAAGAAATATATCAAAATACAATAAAAAAAGTCCCAAACCTCAACATGTTGCTTGCCTTACTATAGAAAACCTCCAAAAAATTTAGGTGCAAAAAACACAAAAAAATTTACTTTGCCAAGTGCCTAGGGTTGGCACTCGGCAAAGGCACTTACTTTGTCGAGTGCCGCTCCCTGGCACTCAGCAAAGTGATTTTTTTAAAAAAATAAAAAAACGAAATCATAACCAGCCGGCCTGCCCCTAACCCTAACTCACACACACACGCCGGCGCCCTAGCCCGCCGCCGCCGCCGCCGGAGCCCCGCCCCCACGCCGGAGCGCCGCTCCCCGGCTGCCCCGGGCGAGCCCGCTCCCCCCATCCCGGCCCGCCGTCGCAGCTGCCGCCGCCAACCCGCCCCACCCACCGTCGCCGCCGCCGCTCCCCTGCCCCCCCGGAGCCCCAGCCGAGCCCGCGAAGGCCACCGCCCGCGCCCCGGCCGCGCTCTCCCGGGCCGCGCCGACCCCGTTCGGCCACCCTAGCCCGGCCATCCCCGGCCCCGCCCCGGCCATCCCTAGCCCCGCCCGCCCTCGCCGGCCATCCCCCGCCCGCCCCCAGCCCCGCCCGGCAGGAGGAAGAAGATGGAGGAAGGAGGAAGAAGAAGAAGAAGAAGAAGAAGAAGAAGAAGGGGAGGGGGAGGAGGAGGAGGAGGAGGAGGAGGAAGAGGAAGAAGAAGAAGGAGGAGGAGGAGGAGGAGGAGGAGGAGGAGGAGGAAGCCCCGGCTGCCCCACCCCCGTCGTCGTGCCCGCCCATCATCGTCCCTGGGCCTCCTCGGAGAAGAAGGTAAAACCTTTGTGGTTGTCGGCCATCGTGCCAAGTCGGGTTTGTAGTTATCGGCCTTCATGCCGACAATTTCTCTTGCAGGTTTTGAAAACCTCCCCGTACAGGGGAAGTGCTGCCGAATTTTTGAACTTATAGCAACGTGTTTCATCTCTTGAAGAGCAGGACCTGTCGGAGGGGACCCGAAGCACTTTGTCGGCGTCGCTGGTCTGCCTGCACCGCACCGACACGCCACTGCACCGACACGCCACTGTCTCACTATCCTGACTCCACCGCCACCCTAGGTATAACCGCCTCCTCCTTTTCATGCATGTTTTATATGGTCACTTGGCCCAGTTAGGCTTCTCCCGTTCGAAAGAGATACGGTTGGAGGTATGCATATCTTTGCATATCTGCGACCGTATCTCTTTCGGATTATCCACGTATTTTGGACGGCCCGCGAATGCGTAGATGAAGTTAGTTTCCATGGTTCGTTCTGGTCCGAGACAGACTTTCAGCATCACCTCCCTGCTGTTCTCCGGATACACACTCTCCCTTGCAGGACGTGTATCGGGAGAACAGCGGGGAGGTGTTGCCGAAATTCTGTCTCGGATAGGAGCGAAGCATGGAAACTGACCTCGTCTACGCATCCGCAGGTGGGATTAGGACCTATCCTCACCTATTAGATGGTAGGCACACTGAGCAGATGCACCATGGTTATATTACTCGCTCATATATGTATATGCCAGAGTATGGAGAACCGTGATTGGATGTACACGGGCCACCCAAGTATGACCCCAGAATGGATTACTAAGACTAATGATTTCTTGGAGCATTCATTTGGCGAGGCTGCTCGAGGGTCGAGTCAGATGCCGTGTCCGTGCCGCAAATGTGACAACCGTGTAAGAAAGACTAGGAAGGCCGTGGGGGAAGATCTTTGCAAGTATAGATTCACGCCAAACTATACCTGCTGGATCCACCATGGTGAAGTCGATCGTATTAGAGAGGAGGTGGTGAGACCACGTCTCGAGGCTTTTGATGGAGATGTCGGGTAGCAGACTGGATGGATGACTTTCACGAAGCACGGTTCGGTGAAGGATTGGAGGATGACCCCGAGGAATCCGCAAATGCGTACTATGCTATGCTGGATTCGGCCCAAAAGCCCCTTCATGACAAGATAATGGTTTCGCAACTAGATGCCATTGGACGTCTAATGTCGTTCAAGTCGCAGTGTACTCATGAGTCGAGGCCACTTCGATGGTATGTTGGCAGTTTTTAGATCCCTGCTTCTGGAGAGTCACATGCTGCCGAAGAACTTGTACGAGTCACAGAAACTTCTTCGTGCACTTAAGATGCCATATGAGCACATTCATGCTTGTCCGAAGGGGTGCGTCCTATTTAGGAAAGATCACGAGAAAGCAACGCACTGTCCAAAGTGCAAATCCTCTAGGTATCTGGAGGTCGACACTAGTGATGGCAAGAAGGAGCAGGTTGGTATCCTCTCTAAGGTCCTACGGTACCTTCATGTAATACTATATTATTATTATAATAATTATTATTATTACTACGTTCTATTTATTTTGCATCTCTTTATAAGTACTTTGTAATATAACTGTGCTAATTGGTTTACTCTATGATATTGCAGGCACTCGACAAAATGCCGGGCAGAAGGCAGGGCCGTCGTGCGGTCGCCTCTCTCTACATGAGGGACCGGTCACCACCCCACGCTGAGGAGGAGCCTTTGCCGGAGCCGGCGCCGAGGAGGTCGAGGACCGGCCGCACCCGCAGCCGTCCGAGGACGCGCGTGAAGTCGACTCCCACCCCGCCGGTGGACGAGGACGACCAGGTGGTGGACCTCCAGATAGGAGGGGGTGTGTTGACATCTACTAACGTCGCCAAATATAACTATATAACTTTTAATGCGAGAGGCGAAATTAGAAGATGAATGGTAATTAATTAACTTGTCATTAGCAACTAGCCACTTTTCTGTTACCAACATTCTTATGCAAGAACTAGGTTGTCATCCCTAATTAATAATGCTAAGGATAAATAAAGGTTTCATATATTAATCTATGTGACTAGGCAGAAATAAATATAAATAATATAAACTAAAATCAGTTCTGCAAGCGGACAGGTAATTATACCATTATAGCATTTACCTAGAGAGTTCTACCAGGTTGTCTATTTATATTTATACCACTGGGAAGGACTAGGATAAACTACAATCTATTATATTGATAGTGACTATATACAATGGATAAGTGACATTACCGATGTCATTTACTCTACTCATAACAGGTAGAGGTCACAAGATAAATAAGATAAATAAAGTGATAAGTATGATCAAGTATCATAAATAAAGGATAAATATCAGAGCACTCTCTAGTGATAGCAATAGCTAGCCAATGGATAAACTAAGGAATTAATAACAAAGGTAATTCTATAACTACGTCAATGAATAACTCTAATTAGTGCAATTACATCTAGCAATCATTGTTAGATTAGTCATATATCATGATCACATTTAAGGGCATCATCTAGGAAGGATGTGAAACAGAGTTATCACCCAACTTCGCGACCGTGACTGCTTGCCTACATACGGGGGGTGGACTACAGAGGACTCAACGCAGCTGTCACTTACGCGATCTACCACACGACCCGGCACATCAGGGTGCACTTGCAGATAAACAGAATACCTAGACACCACGTCTACATATCGTTCATCATCTACCCATCGATCGTATGGATAAACGCTATACGAGCAATTACATGAATTCAATAAGATCAAACCAACTATACTAAACATATAATCAAAGTAGACAAAGACTATTGTAATCAAGAATATATAAACTATTAAGAACAATGTTTCCCTAATCATAATGAAGAATACAATAATAGAGAAAGAACTAGAATTATACCGAACTCCGTGCTCCAGACAGACGCCGGGGCTCCAGATCCGCCGAAGAACTAGAACTCCTCTACTCTCTAATTTAACTAGGGTAGAACTATCAACTAGGAGGCTCTTTATGAAATAGGAGGCTCTTGATGACTTGAGGACTTGATGCCTTGAATGAATGATGGGTTGATGCCTCCAGGGGGTCTGCCCCTTTATTTATAGCCCGGTGGGATGCACGTGCGCCGTAGGATCAAACCGACTTGAAACAAGGGCTGAGATGACTACACAAAGGCGGTGGAAGAAGACTCCAGAAGGTGGCCCGAAACCCTAGCAGGGGGCGCCGGCCGGCGCCACTCTCGGGTCCTGGTGCCTCAGGTGTGTTTCAGATGCTTCTAGTGTTCTCGTGATGATGTTTCCTTGGCGGTTAAGTTACGTGATAATCATGCTCTTTAACCCTAGTGGAAAACTCGTGGAAACTGTCAGTTAAAACCCTAGACTAGTGTGTATTCATGTATCCTTTGGTGTCTAAAGTTCTAATAAAAGTTGACGTTATCCACCGTCAACAGGGTGACACCTCCTCTGACTCGTCGGACCAGGAGGAGAGAGCGACCGTGACAGTAGGGGGTTCCAATTCCACTACTGCTTCTGACTCTATCTCGTCTGGAGTCTACTTGCGCGGGCGCTCGAAGCTCCCGGCTCGGCCGATCCCACTGCACCAGCGCCCGTTCATTCGCCCCCAGGGCGACAAGTACGTTTCATTTCACTACTATTTCATATGATATGTTGACTCTTAATGACTAACAATTATTCTTAATGACTTTTGCATCAACTGGGAAGTTGTGTCCGGGAAAGGTCGGCACATCAATGGCACGCTGGCCCTTCTGATTCGGTAGCACTACCCTGCGATGGTCACCTACGCTGGGGTGCCTTCGCCACCCTAGACGTGGGACCACTTCCACGCCGCTGAGGACAGCGAGCACGGCACCGTAGCGGCACGGATCAAGGCCGAGTTCTGGGTGAGTCTACGTCACACTAAATTGGTCAATACTATATATTTGCTCTAAAAATAATTAAACAATACATGATGTCTGCATGCAGGACTTCTACAGATGCGACGCTGGGTTTGAGGCCCAGGCAGCGCGCGTGCAGGACAAGGTATGCAGGTCCCGACTCTCGGACCTGTACTACGAGACACGGCTCCAGTGCATCATCAACTACAAAGCCGACGTTCTTGGACAGGTAGTGAGGAAGTGCGATGGCAGGAGCATGACGCTCACGAGGGAGCAGTACCTCTTGGTAAGTAGTACTTTCATAAACAACATGTTGGTTTCATTTCATCTTCTGACATATCAATAACTTGATGGCATGCAACAATGTCCTGATTGGTGCGCCAGGCACCTCTGCTGGGAGGCCATTGTGGACAGGTGGCTCTCGTCCGAGTGGGCGGAGAAGCACAAGATCCATCGGGACTGCCGCCTGCAAATGGGTGGGGCGCCACACCACCAAGGCAACCAGAGCCTCAGCGCGTACACCAGGATATGGGTAAACTTCTTTGTGCTTTCATCTTTTTTATATATTCTAACACTCAATTCTATCTACTTGTAATCGTCTTTGTGTTTTTCTCGCAGTCCTAGATGCACCAAGGCCAGGAATGCAATGAGTTCATGGCGTACGACCTGGCACACAAGGGCAAGGCGATAGCTCCGGACGTCACCTACAACCCGGCGGACGGCCCCGAGGCGTACACCAACGCGAGCGTCCACAGCAAGCTTAGCGAGTACACCTCGGCGGCTCGCCAGCGCCATGGGGAGGACTTCGATCCGGCGCACCAGCCCCTGGACACGGACCTCGTGATGAGGCTGGGAGGAGGGAAGCAGCACGGCCGGTACTGGATGGCGGACAGCATTGTCGATTCTTCCTCTGTTGCCAGCCTCGCCGATATTCGAGCAAGGAGCACGGACTCCTCCCTCCCCATACGCCCTCGGCAGCCGAGCTCACAGCAGCAACTGGCAGAGCTCCAGGTTACTACTCATAAACTCGTCGTTCATTGCTTTTACACATGTACCTTTCCTTTGCATTGTTTAATCTTTGCGGTTGGAATGTTGTAGGAGAACATGTGGATATTGCAGGCCCAGCAGGAGGCACAGGCGGAGGCCCAACGGCAAGCGATGGAGGCTCAGGCGGAGGCCCATCGGCTGGAGATGGCGGCTGTACAACTACAGAGGGCGGCCGAGGAGCAGAGGATGCGGGACATGTTCAGCTTCATGGCGAGCCTGCAGGCCTTACCATGTGTGGTCATGCCTCCGTCGCTGCTCGCTCCAGTTGTGTCTCCTGCTCTTCCTGTTCTAGGGACTCCGGTTAGTATGTGAACCTGTTGATTCCTTTAGCTTTTGCGTCCGTCCTGCAGATACTCATGATTTCGCTTCTCCTTTGTGCAGCCACAGTCGGCAGGTTCGGCCCCGACTTCAGACGGTGCCCCTTCTCCAACGTTCGGGTGGCCAACTGCCCCTCCCCCACAGTCGAGAACAGGTGGCCAGGATCAGGATTGCAGTAGGTACCTCTCTTCATGTTCTCCGAACTTGTTCAAAACCTAAACTTGTGTTCGTGATGCACTAGAGACATATTTATATGTATGTGATGGATTATAGATTATATATGATGGATTATGGACGATATGTGTGTGTGATGCACGATGGATGGATGATATATGTGAACTTCGTGGAATATGGATGATTGAATGATGAATGTGATATATTATGTGTTATGTGTGATGATATATATGTGATGTATCTCTTTGTTTTGATGGAAAGTAAAAATAAAAAAAGCAGTATTTCTGACCTCTTTGCCGAGTGCCACACTCGGCAAAGAGGCCTTTGCCTTGTGCCATAGCCCTGACACTCGGCAAATCTGAAAAACCTGAGAGCTAGTTTTTCAGATTTGTCGAGTGCCATGGCACTGGCACTCGGCAAAGATTTTTTTTAAAAAAAATAAAAATTCTTTGCCGAGTGTCACCCCAACAACACTTGGCAAAGAGGTTTTTAAAAAAATAGACAAGCCATTTTCTTTGCCGAGTGCGACGGCTAGGCACTCGGCAAAGAATTTTTTTTAAAAAAAACTTTACCGAGTGTCGCCTGTGTCGACAGTCGACAAAGAGACCGTCAAAGTTGACGGTTGGACCTTTTTTTTGCCGAGTGCTGACTTGGCACTCAGCAAAGAAACATTTGCCGACAGGTTCTTTACCGAGTGCCGTTTGCCGAGTGCGGCACTAGGCAAAGCCTTTGCCAAGTGCGATAAGGTCTTTACTGAGTGTACCAGGCACTTGGCAAAGAACCCGCATCCTGTAGTGTATTTGGTTGACAAAGACTCACCAAAACGCCTTTCCGCATCATTTGTCACTACACTACAGCCTAAATATAGCGTCGAACGGTCGGTTGTTATAAGCCGTTTCAACGACTTGCGGTCTGGCGTTATAAACTTATAACGACAGATATATCTGCCGTTGATACTAGTGACGCTTAAAACCTTAACGTCGGACCAAAATGCCTTTTCGCATCATTTGTCGTCAGTAACTAATAAATTGCAAGTGGACATCTCTCTCTTTTTTCCTTATTTGCTTGACCAAGAGTCCAAAAGAGTCACCAAATAGTAAATACTCGCAATACATTTCTAGTGAAAGCACACTACTATACATATATATTACACTTGGTATTATTAGGAAGCAATAAATATGGGTATATGCATAAATATATATAGTGAACAGAGGCCCAAAATGTTAGCCAATTTTTTTAGAATATACAAATGTATTGCATCTTGGGATCCAAATTTACTCCTTTTGAGTTAATGGGTTGATACAAAACTTCTCAATTAACTCAAATGATGTGCCAAGCAATTATTTTGTGGAGAAAAATGATTTAAACTAATGACACACTACTGCTGTCCATTTGCATGATTGCATCCCTAGTTACATCACACGTTATTTCATCATTGATATGGTCTTGATGGATCCAACAAGTGGCAGAGAAAAATTGGAAGTGGGACATCGCCACCTATATATAGGACTTGTTCGGTGGAGTTTTTGGCCTTCTTTGGCTCCATATATTGTAACAACTAACAAGAAGACATTTTTATATCTCTTTTCAAAATGAACTAGAAAAAAACAGTAATTTTTGCTTTACCGGCTCTAGCTACCCCATGCACTATAAAAACGAGCCAAAGTCATGCCAAGTAGGGCCTTAACTGTATAAGTTTAGACAGAGGGGTGTTTGGTTTGAAGATCCACCTCATTTTAGATGTGGTGGTCCAACATAAGTTGATTTCAAAAAATTGTTACAACTATTCTCATGGATATACTATTTATTAATTTGTGATGAACGGGAGCGGTGATGGATGAATTCATTCCAACCTATAAGCCAAACAAATTGATAAGGTGCTAGTGAGAATATGATGCCAAGTCACATTCCTCAAATCAGACAAACAGGCCGGCCGCCCTTTGATTTTAAATGTGATGGGATCATGAGCGCAACTATTTTTAATTCCACCACGCCACCTGCTCCAACTCCGACATCCTGTTTGGAGGGCGTTTCTTTAGCCGTTCACGTTTGTTGTTTGTTTATCGAGACTGGATCTGACCAATCCTTGTACAGCTATTGACAGGGAACCTGCCCTTGCTTAGCGATTTCACAAGGAACAAAGCAGCATCACAATTCACAAAACTAGCAGTAGCTAGGCTGTAGCGGAATCCTTGCCATCTGGATCCAGGGGGCAGGGGCTCAAATAAGCTTAGTTGCGCCTTCCATCTGCAAATCCAGTTAAGATTTGCGCGCGTGCACACACGTATATCCCGTTCAGGAGAGAAGGAGCAGCAGCACCTCTTGTCTAAGATCCAGGTATTTACACGGTTCTACCTGTAACTAGCATTAATATGACATCCAGTTATTTGCACCCCAGCGCCGTCTACACTTTCTGCGCTTACACCAGTCATTTCCGACTCTTCAAAGGTACTGAAGGCCGAGTACTTCCAACTCGAAGATCATACTGTTTGTAACTACAAGGACGCTGTTGATTCTTCTGTGCTTCATATAGCTGAGTGAGCAGCTCATCAGACCTTTCCAGCTCAATCTCCATCCCCCTACAAGAAGAGGGGCAATCAGTACAACTGCGGTTTTGCTAGTTCCACCTGAAGGTCAGATCCCAGTGTTCATGGCACAGCAAAGGTAATGTCCCTCCCTAACAATAGGTGTGGTTATATTATATCTGCATGCTGGTACGTAGTTAATTAGTGAACATCTCGTTAATATACAGCTTTTTAGATAATGGAACTGTAACAGCCTAACCTCCACATCAAGCGATGTTTTAGGCATTTATACTAGCTGAATTAGTAGCAAAAGCAAATTCATAAATCTTAATCCCATAGGAGTGTAATACTTGGTACCGTAGATGTAAGAGAAGATTGATTTTAATGTTAGGCATTTATAATAGTGCATTACTTGGTACTGTAAATGTCAAGGTGGGGGGGGGGGGGGGGGGGGGGGCGTATAAACTAGTCTACTATAGAAATATTTTAGGACACAACTACTAATGCGGTCAACAAGGTCATGTCTCTGAAAACACCTTGCAAAAAATTCTGAAATGGTTGGTCTATTTAAATTTACGGACACAATCTAAAAATTCAATTGTCCCTTTAAATATATTTTCGGAGGCTCTTATATTAGGCAGGACTCTTAAAAAGCCCTCCTCTATAAACAGTTGTATAAAAAAAAATCATCGCATATAAAGTTAGATGAAGATGAACATCATATCAAGATTTAGAGCTCAAGGAGATTATTCTGTAATTGACAAGTTTTGAATTGAAATTATTTGGTGTACCAAAATTTCATTTTTAATTTCTTAGATCTTGAGGTTTAAATTTATATTTTTTTGAAGGTTGTAGTTATCAATGTGATTTGAAACTTTGTAATTGATAAATTTTCCATTTGAAGTCATTTAGAGTCCCTATATGAAAGTTAAATATAGATTTTTCAAATGGCTTCAAACGATGACGTGACGTATATCAAAGTTGTAGTTGTCAACATGATCGTCTATAATTTTGTAGTTGGCAAGTGTTTGGTATGAAAATTTATATTTAGAAATATTCTTTTTGAAATTCTTAGATTTTGTTATTCAAAATTTTGAAATTTCCAACAATCTCGGAGTGAGACACGTGGACGCCCTATACCAAAATTGTAGCACTCGATGAGATCCAAAACTCAAAAGTAGATCATACAACTAACCAAAGCTGAATATTTCTTTAATAAATTTAGTACATACGACTAATCAAAATGGATCATCTTTATTCTATCTATCTATTCATTTCCTAACATAATCTCTATCTGGATTTTAAAAAATATCGATTATTATATAGTGTTTTTATCATTTGCATTGCACCTCATTAAGATTCTATATGTCTTCAATTGAAACCTGGATGTGAGGTTTTTTTTTTGCGAAAAAAAACTGAATGTAAGTTATATAAGCTCTTTGTTGCATCCTTATCGTGACATGATGGATCAATATTTTTGCCTTACTACAAATTTCTTTTAATCCACAAGCTAAGTTCAAACTCTAGTTCTCATTGTATTTTTTTTTATTCAAAACGTACCTTTTGTATTTTAATAAAAAATAGATTCTAGGTGGATGACTCCACTCTTATGTATTAAATACTATAAAAAGTCGTTCTAAGCTTGCACCGTGGAACTCAAGATGTTGAATTTCCTCTATAAAGAAACTATATATATATGTTGCAGCATTGTTTTATGTAAGAAAGAGTTCTTACAATTAAACTACCTATATATTGATGTGTTATAATATTCTAATATAATTTAAAATGAACTGTTAGTATCATTGGCATGTAATTTCTCAAGGGGAATAACTTTTTCCATGATTGGTAAACTAGAAAAATATACGTTATTCACTAACAAATGTATGAATAGAATAATTGGTATATACATGGTGACACGTATAGCGAACAATAAATTTGATGGTAGTAGAAGCAATTTTATTCTAAACGCTAAACGGTAACCAGTCGATCACCTTTGTTTAGCAATTAGACCATTTAAATGGTGTTTAAACGGAGTTAAACGGTCTACGGTTTTGTACAATAACAATAAAATATGCACATTTGTGTATGTAAAAATCAAATATGCTAGAAACCGTACATATTTACGACATGTAAAATTCAAATATTATACCAAATAATCATATTGCAAGAAATATAAATCCCATAGCACTTCATATATATATATATATATATATATATATATATATATATATATATATATATATATATATATATATATATATAATTACAATGTTAATTAGTTTCTTATTAATTGTGATAGTCGTAGTCCTCTAATTGACTAAATTATGGATTAAATGGTTGTTTAGCTTACATGTTTAATGTGATTTTGTTTAGACCATTTAGACAGGATTAAACGGTTTAAACAGGTTTAAAAGCCCAACCGTTTAATTCACCGTTTAGGGTCTAAACGACATGCATGGGTGACTTCTGTTTACCGTTTAAATGGTGTTTAAACAAACTAAACGGCCGTTTAGGCGAACAGTGAGTAGAAGTGAGTAATTTTATAAGATATATAGTGAATTTTATGGTTAGTTATTTCTTTTCCAGGATAGCTTATATATAGTCGTTCTAAGTTAGAAATTTCTAAGGTTTTGATCTTTGGAAAATTCATTTGAAATTGTTTAAAGTTTTTTAAATGTCATTGCCCCTAACTTAAAATAAATTCTCAAGCAAAAATACTTGGCTCGAACAATACATCCAAGTCGATCTAGCTTGAGACTTATAACATAATCATGGGCTGCAAATGAACATTTATGAATTTTTGTTCTCTCATGTGCCCATATGATGATTACCACTTTGTGTTGTTCTTGAGTCGATGAGACGTGTATGAGGTACTACATGAATTATTCCAATTAAGCTAGGTTGGCTGGAGGACGATAATTCGACTTATTTGGTGTAACTTCGACAGTTCTTCACATTTATCACCACACCGTTGTAGCTTTGCACAATGCTCCATGTACAATACATGAAAAAAAAAGTTAGGTTGCATTTGTCAAAAACTAGTTTGTTTCTTGTGAACCATGCACAAGAAAAGACTTGTTTGTGTCCTACTGTTTTATACCATACCCTTGACAGGGGTTAGTAACATCCAAATGTGATCTTAAGTCTAAAATAAAGTATACCACACACCAAAAAAACTTAGCATAAAGGCAACAACAAAAAAACAGCAATAGCTTCAAAATATGGATCGTTTCTGCATTTTCCGGGCACCTAACATGCCTTTTGATCTCAGCTGTCAGTACGTCATCAACCGCAAGTGGGACTTTTCTTTATTTTACACGTGTTTGTTTGACTAGGACTCACCAAATACTCACAAAAGGCCAGATGAATGTGCTCCTTAACACGCCTTTCCAACTCATCTGTCAGAAAATAAACAACAAGTGGACCTTTTATTTATTTTCCGCTTATTTGCTTGACCAAGACTCACCAAATACTCGCAAAAACATGTCTTTCCACATCATCTGCCGTCAGTAACTAAACTAGTAAATTGCAAGTGGGTCTTTTTTCCCCTTTTTCTTCCCTTATTTGCTTGACCTAGAGTCCAAGACTCACTAAATACTAGCAATACATTTCTAGTGAAGGCACACAACTATACAAATTATAGTGGGTATTAGGAAGCAGTAATTATGGGCATATGCATACATACTTTAAAAAATCAGCTAGCATTTTGGGCTCTATGACTGACTCACAGTATATAAGTATGTATGCATATGCCCATAATTGATCATTTTAGTTCATTCTTTTTGAGTTAATGGGTTGATCCAAAACTTTCTCAAATTAACTAAAATGAAAATTATTTTGTGGAGAAAAGGATTTAAACTAGTGACACACCATTGCCCATTTGCATCCTAGTCACATCACATGTTATTGTCTCATCACTGATATGGTGTTCAAATTGATCCAACAAGTGCCAGAAAAAAGATGGAAGTGGGCCATACGTCACCTATAGGTCTCATCTGGAGTTGTGGCTTGCCCTGGCTCCTTTCGTACACTGTAGCAAGGAGACATTTTTATATATCTTTTCAAAATGAACTAGAAACCCGTAAAGCCACTTTTTTTTTTTGCTTTACCGGCTCTAATTACTCCACGCACTAAAAAAAGGAGCCGAAGTTATGCCAAATAGAATGTATAAGTTTAGATAGAGGAGTGTTTAGTATGAAGATCCGTCTCATTTTAGATGAGGTGGTCTATCATAAGTTGATTTCAAAAAATTGTTATAACGATTCTATTTCTCATAGTTATACTAGTTATAAGTTTGCGATGAACTTGGTGATGGATCAATTAATTCCGTTTGTGATGAACGGAACGGTGATGGATCAATTAGTTCCAATCTACAAACCAAACAAATAGACGAGGAGCTAGTGAGAATATGATGTTTTTCTTATAAGTGTGAGAATATGATGTCACGTCGCACATCCCTCAAATCAAACACCCCATAACTAAATCATAACAGGGCAGGCTAGTCCTTGCCTTGAATGGAATAGCAAAATTAGGTACCTTTCAACATTTTTTCCTTAATGGGGATTTTCCATGACGGCCCTTTAATTTTACGAATTGTTTGGTTCACTTGTTTTACAGCGTGACTTGATTAGTGTCAACCAATCGCGTTAATTATTGTTTGTTTGATATCGGACGTAAGCTGATGCCACTTGCCACAGGAATAGATGCCGTGCCATCATCAGATACCGCCAGCTCAACCAAATAAAACAATTAATCACATGTTCCATTTTTGCTACCATTGTTTATCCATTCCCTTTGCGTTGCTGACCAAACGACACCCGATGTGATAGGCATGCGGAACAAATTTTAATTAAATCCTCCACTGAACCTGCTCCAACTCCGACATCCTTTTTTCCGTGCTGTTTCTTTAGCCGTCCATATCTGACCGACCCTCCTACGGGCTACAGCTATTGACCTGAACTTCCTTAGCGATTTCACAAGGACTGAAGAAGCATCAGAGAACTAGCACTAGGCAGTAGCGGAAGGCCGGAAGCCTGTCCATCTGGATCCAGGGGCTCATGCCAAAGTAAGCTTTAGTTGCGCCTTCCATGTGCAAATCCAATTACGATTTGCATACACATTCTCGTTCAGGAGAGAAGGAGCAGCAGCACCTCTTGTCTAACATCCAGGTATTTACACGGTTCTACCTGTAACCAGCATTAATATGACCTCCAGTTATTTGCACCCCAGCACCGTCTACACTTTCTGCGCTTAGACCAGTCATTTCCGACTCTTCACAGGTACTGAAGGCCAAGCACTTCCAGCTCGAAGATCATATTGTTTGTAACTACATGGACGCTGTCGATTCTTCTATGCTTCGCGTTCTGGTATGTTCATCCTGCCCTTATTCACCTCGCCTTTCTCTATCCGACGATTTAAGCCGGGGCTAGTTTATATTCCTCTTTCTTAGCCTATAGAAGAATAATACTCCATCTGTTCTCAGGCTCTTTCATTTTGAACACGCTCTGCTAAGTGTTTGTGAGTCGTGACGGTCCAATTCACCTGCTCCATGAGATGGTATGGATAGAAGGCTGTAAAGGATTGCCTGCAAATTAAGAAACTCTTCAGCAGCATTTATCAAGAGGCTGAGGGCTAGCTACACTACGCTTGTTTGCGCAGGTTGGATATCGAAAACAGATAATTCATAATTGCACAAGAAAGTACTAGAACAATAGGACTCTTTTTCTTTACAAAAAAAATATTCATATTTGGATAATTCAATTTATAGGAAATCTTGGTGAAAGAAGGAACTTACAGAAACATGGTTGGTATGGAAGCAGCTGCAGTGTCCGCAGCAGTATCTGCAACGTTGAAGCTTGTGGGTAACAAGTTAGCTCCACTGGTTTCAAAAAAGTACAGCTCTATAGTGGGTGTTAACGAGGACCTCCGGGAACTCCAAGATCTAGCTCAGGAGATCAATAGCTGGCTCGATGCAGCAGGAGACAGAGCTATGGGGGATGTTCCATGTCTCAAAAAGTTGAAAGAAGCTGCTTACAATGTTGATGATGTTGTGGATGAGTTCCAACTGAAGGCTGAAAAATATGAAGCTGATGTTGATGCTGGATTTGTGTCCAAATACCTGCACACAAAACCAAAATCATTTATATTTCAATGCAAGGCTGCCAAAAAGATCAAGAAAATCAAGAAGACCTTTGATGACATTGTGAAGCAGAGAACTGTTTTGAATTCATTGGTTGGCCATGATGTTGTTAGACGTGAAGAAGACATAGCTGTGAAAATGCAAACATTGCCAATAGTGGATAAGGCGGAAGTAATTGGAAGAGATCAACAGATGAATGATATTATATCTGATCTGCTACAAGATGATGACCAACAGAGAATCAAGATAGTTTCAATAGTTGGACTTGGTGGCTCTGGGAAAACTACCCTGGCCCAGCTGGTTTTCAGTGAAGTCAAAAATAAATACCATAATCATTTTCCGGTTACACTATGGGTTCATGTGTCAGAGGAGAAATTTCAGCTTGAAAAAATTCTCAAGAAGCTCTTTGATGCTATTTCAAATGAGAGGTCCGATGGCCTTTCCTTGAGGTATATGGCCAATGAAATCTCTGACAAGCTGTCCAACAAAAGGTTCCTACTTGTATTGGATGATGTTTGGAGTCAAGACCGTATCAAATGGCCAGAGTTCATGGTACATCTAAAGAATGGCTCACCAGGAAGCAGCATTATACTCACTACTCGTGATAAAAATGTTGCTGAAGCAGTGGAATCTACAGAACTAATTGACTTGCCATTATTATCTGAGGATTACAGCTGGAAAGTATTTCAGCAAAGCTATAGAAATGCTATGGACCATGACTTTGAAGAAGTCGGCAAAGAGATTGTGACCAAGTGCGGTGGGGTGCCACTAGCAATTAAAGTTCTTGCAGGGGTCCTCCGTGTCAAGAAACGATTAGAACAATGGCATGCCATAAAAGAGAGTAATTTATTAAATGTCGAGGGCAAAGAAAGTCAAGTATCTGACTGCTTGCGGCTGAGCTATTGTAATCTGCCATCTTATCTAAAGAAGTGTTTCACGATCTGTTCAATTTTTCCTAAAGGTCACTTGATTGATAAAGACCAATTGATTGACCAATGGATTGCTCATGATATGGTCGAGGGACATGGTGCTAACTATTTGGAACATGTTGGTGATGAGGGACATGGTACTAACTATTTGGAATATGTTGGTGATGACTATTTTTGTCATCTTGTGCAAATGTATTTCCTACAAGTTGTGAAGGAAGCATGGGGGGGAAGAGTAATGTGTAAGATGCATGATTTGGTTCATGATCTTGCCCGATCAATTTTGGGTCATGAGATTTCACTTTCTGTGCCAGAGAAGGCAACCAATTTCACAAAGACTTGCAGGTATTTTTCTATAATGGAACACACAAGACATATTCCACCCAAAAATACATTTCAAAAGGCACGTGCTATGTATATTGCTGAAGACGATGATCTCATATTTGGCAAGGCATCGAAGAAAGCAAAACACTTGCGCGGTATCACTGTGAAAGGTGTGCATACATCAGCACTCACAGCCATACTACAGACCAAAAATTTAAGGTACCTTAACATTTCAGGATTGAAACATGCAACACTTCCTGACGTTATTTCAGACATCTGGAGTCTGCAAGCGCTTCATGTAACATCAAGTGGCCTTGTCAAGTTACCTGAATCCATTGATAAGCTGCAGAAATTGAGAGTGGTCAACTTGTCACACAGTTCGAGGCTAACAAGTTTGCCAGAATCTATAGGCAACTGTGTCAAGATTTCTAGCATAGACCTTTCGGGTTGTCGTCGGTTTGCAACTTTACCAAGCTGTATCAGCGGTAATAGAAGGCTAAGGGTATTGAGACTATGTGCTACTATACTTGAGAGGCTACCATCAAGTATCACAGACCTAGAAAACCTGGAGTATTTGGACCTTCAATACTGTTCTAAGTTGGTAGAGTTGCCTGAAGGCATAGGGAACTTAAAGAAGCTTGTTGTTCTGAACCTGAAAGGATGTGAAGAGTTACGAGGGATTCCAAAAGGGATTGCACAGCTTACTCGACTTGAGACGCTGGGAGAATTTGTTAAGGGAGAGGATGATGAAAATTATGCACAAATCTCAGAGCTTGAAAACATTAATAAGATTAGCGGGGGACTAACTATCCATAGTATTAGACGACATTGTATGGACCCAGATGTTGCACACAAGGAATGGTTGAAGCAGAAGACAAACTTACAGAGCCTGACACTAATTTGTGCAAGTGATGTGGGGGTGAACTCTAAAAATCAGCTGGAAGGGTTGCAACCACCACCTGGAATTAAAAACCTAGAAATTGTGCACTATTCAGGTCAGAAATCCACGGAGTGGATGTTTCGCTTCCGACTGTTGACCAAGTTGAAACTATCAGATTTCCCAAATTTGCAGCATCTAGATGGACTAACGGAGTTGCTTTGTTTGGAGAAGCTTGAGCTTGAAGAAATGCCTGCTCTTAAAAGCATAAGCGGGGGTCCATTTCCATCACTGTCTGAGTTATCTATGGGTGGCATGCCATGTTTGGGCACTGTTTGGATGACAACAGAGGTGAGCTTGGCTGACGTGGAAGGGGGACAAGTGCAGATTGGTAATTGTCTATCTGTTCTAACTATATCAAAGTGTCCTAAACTGACGGTGATCCCATACTTTCCACCGTCGCTGAAGGAGTTGTATGTGGATAATAGCAACGTGCAGCTGTTGGGACAGCCAGGCCTAGGCCAAGGATCCTCTTTGCCTTCTTTTAGTTTTAGCCGCCTAAAAGAGCTTGTACTGGAAGGCATGCCACCACCAGGAGGAGCAGCATCGTATGGATCTGGATGTCGATGGGAGCTGCTGCAACACTTCACAGCACTAGAGTTCTTGGAAATTAGACGCTGCAATGGCCTAACCGAGCTGCCAGAGAGCGTGCGGGGCCTCGTATCCCTTCGAACCCTATTGATTACAAAACTAGAGTGCAGAACTGTCTGTGTGCTTCCCGAGTGGCTGGGGGAGCTCTGTTATCTGGAAAAGATGGAGATTCAGTTTTGCAGTTTGAGCGTTGCTCCATCAATGCAGCCGCTCAGGGCCCTCAAAGAACTGGATATTTGGGGCAGTAGGTGGGTGGGGGACCTCTGCTGTCCATCTCTGCAAACTCTGGAAATTCATGATTGTGACGGCAAGCCTGCATTCGGGCAGCTCAGGTCACTCACGAATCTTAGAATAAGAGGTTGTAAGATTCGCCAGCTGCCAGAAAATCTCGGAGAGTTGCGCTCTCTACAAGAGCTACACATCGAGATATTACCCAGGCTGAGCAGCCTTCCACAATGAGGCTTCGTTTGGCAACCGTGGAGCGCCACCCAAGTGGGAGCTCACCCAGACGTGTATTAGGTTGACCCACGGGGGCCATCCAATCCCCGTCCCGCTGGTGTATGCATCCCTTTGCTAATTTAATCATTTGAAGAGTACTTGAGGGTTTGCTGTGGATTGGTCCGACAGTACACAGTGGCCGGCCGCTATAGTTGCTGAATTGAATAGAACAACCTCTGTTCTTTACCAAGGCATTATATCAAGTAAAATGCTAAACAAAACAATTCAAAACCAGCAATAAAAAATAAAATAGAATCTGAAACTAAAAGTCTGCACAGACTTAAGCAAAATGGCAGTACATGAAATATTTATATATGACCTTCAATGACGCATTGGGTCATTCCAGAAACTATTCATGAATGAAGCATTTCATGTAACTAAAACTAGAGCTCTGCAAGATTTCAACTAGTTCTCTCATAACAAATCAACATTAATCTCTTTGATTCTTGATACCAACACTCAGCATGTGAACTCTGATTTGCATTACCATCTAAACTTTTAGCTCCAACTTTGAACCTGCTACAATGACAAAGAATTCATTTGTAAGTAAATCAAATAAACAAATTATCTAATAAACATAAGAAATTGGCGGCTAATCAACAGAATGCAGATGCTCATGAGCTATTTCAGGAGAGCAGGTTCACCAATAAGCAACAAGATACAGTAAAGATTTGAAGTGGCAACTCAAAGAGCAAGATGATGCTGGAAAAGAAGTTAGTAGTTACACATAGCAACTATTATGAAACATCACAGATCTTGAACTACATACATTGCTAAGCTCTATCTCAGAAGCATCAAAGATGCAACTTTTTTAAAAAAAAAAGGAAAAAGAGCGTAGCTAATTCAGTATAACACTCTGTGGCTCAGTAAGAGCAGTCTATTTTAGCCCATGCCTGGAGAATAACCACTAATAATCGAACGACAAAAGCATCAGTATTACCGAAAGAGAGAGCTGTAATATGTTGAGGGCAGTTGATAAAAGCAGTATCCATAAGCAAACAAGCAAACAATCTGTAGCTGATCCAAATAGACCCTAAGTACCTTCCAAAACTTAGTTCTCAATAAGCATTTAAGTACTTAAGATATTAATTCTAAAAGGAATATATCAAGAAGGCAATAAAGTATAAGTTTCAGCAAAAAAAAATATGTAGAGAACTTAACTGAAATTCTACACGAGCAAGAAGAATAAACAAAGAGGAATAAGATATTTTACTCCTTTTTTCCTAACGAACAATGCAGCAAAAGTCATGTGATTCTACTTGAAACTTTTTACAAGTCAGGACCTTGGTGTCGTCAACGACTGAAACTTTGGTTACCAAAATTCATGATCAACTGCTATATTCAGCCAATAAAAATGAAGTTTGTCCCACATATTATAGAACTCTGAATTCTAAACCAATCTCCACTAGACAACAACCACAAATGATTTTTTTTTTCTTACATTCAGTTACATGCTTACTACCATTCAGGAGATTTTTTTCCTTACTGTACATGTATAAGCTGAATGGTACCACGCAGTAAAAAAATACACATCTGAGATGGCACAAAGAAGAGATAAATCAAGTTAATCTCCAATGTGTTTCTGATTGAGTAGAATAATTGATACATCGAAGAGCTAAACAGTGTGAGCTACTCAACTTTCAAATCGCAATGGTAATGGTCTTGACCCTTACACAACAGTTCATCATAGCAGGGATGTATTACGTCTGAATAAAAACACTCATTTGCTTTAACAGAAACAGAATGGTATGAAGAGAACTTATCATATTACAGGTAGTACCCTTGGAAAACATATATCTCACTGGTTTAATAATTACGCTTCTTCTACAAACAGAGCAATCCTCTGCTCTTACGACTTCTGAAGATTAACTTCGTCATGGCACATGACTTGCTAAATACAGGGATGAGTTTCTGCAAGCAGACAAAGCAATGCCATGGGAACATTTGGCTTCTCGTATCTAATCTAAAAATGTCCGACTTGCTTCTATTTGAGAAGTTAGAATGCCATATCCAACCAGGGCGTAACACGTTGCCCAAAAAGAAGCACTACTCTACAAAAATAAAATGAAAATATGGGCCATGAGCGCCCTAGCCCTCAGGATGCAATTACAGAGGTCACACACACACACCAATATTTTGATCACATCCACCGATTCATCGTGCGGTTCTCTCGTCTCTACCGAACTATAAACAGACAAAGGATTGAAAGGAAACCATCACTGACGCATAGTACCCCCGCCAAGCGGCAAACCGCGCATTCGCCGCAAAGCACACGCAGCCGCCATCCAGGACTTCACCGGAACGAAATCCAACCAGCACAACCGGACGAAACTACCGTTCATTTCCTAGTCATCCAATCCCAGAAAACCATAGCGGAATGGAGGTGCTCACGAGATCTAGGGAGGACGGATCGGGAGCGCACACACCTGTAGAAGTCGACGAACTTGAGCTGGCTTGAGAAGTCAAGAATTGAGAGGAGATCCGCACCTCAGGACCTAGAGTTGCCACCGTCTCACTCGATGCCCGCAGGATCGATGCCGCCGTCGCCGCCGCCTACCGCCGCTGTGTACTCAAACCCAAACAAGGGAAACAGGATGAGAAGAAGAGGATGGAGGTAGGGATGAGCTTGAGGAGGATATGGAGACCAACTTCGCCTGGTCGCGGTGGTGGCGCCCTCGCCGGCGCGGCGAAGACGAGATCGGGAGCAGCGGCGGAATCGCTGGCTGCGGCGGAGTCGGGAGCTCATGAGTCGCGAGAAGGGGAGCGCGGTCCCGGCCTCGGGTGAGGATAATTTCTTCCCCCTTGGATTGAAGTGGATTGAGCGGGTTTTTCTCCAACCCGGCGGCTTCCAAATGCAGTTTTTTTGCATCCACGTGGGTGGAATCCCGGGCATGGGTTGGTTTCCACGGGAGGACGGGATCCACTCCAATCCCTGCCGATCCAAGGCTATCCAAACAAAGCCTCATTGGGGCACCTCACCTCCCTCCAGCAGCTCGAAATAGGGTGCTGCAATGCACTTAGCCAACTTCCCGATTGTGTTGGGGAACTTCGTTCTCTACGTGTATTCGAGATTCAGTTCTTGCGGAGCCTGACGTGCCTTCCCCAATCATTGGGACGCCTCACCTCCCTCCAGGAGCTCGACATAGGAGGCTGCGAGGCACTTGGCCAACTGCCCGAATCTCTGGGGGAACTCCGTTCTCTAAGTAAATTCCTGATATGGCGCTTGCCGGGCCTGACTTCAGTTCCTGAATCAATGCGCTGCCTCACCTCCCTTGAAGAGCTTGTTATCGCGAAATGCCCGGAGATTAGATCCTTATCAGAGTGGATTAAAGGCCTTACTGCTCTACAGACACTGGAGATCTCTTTCTGCCCTCATCTGGAGAGGCGTTGCGAGAAAATGAAGGGGAAGGACTGGCACCTCATCTCCCACATCCCTCATGTGAGGATTGGGAAAGACGAAGCCCGTTATTTCTTCGACTGGTGAGTTCGTCAGACCCTGATGATTGGTACCCTTTTACCTTGTGCAGTTCATTGGCCAACCTAATTGCTCATCCGTCTTAATTCGTCATTGCAGATGTTCAAGGTCTATATGCTCTACAAGTTTTGTGATACAGTTTGCCTTGAACGTGTGCTGCCGAATGTCTGCATTGTGCATATGTGGACACCCTTACAGTGTTATGGTACCCAAGCTCCGACTGGGTCCACTTGCAACGAGAATTATGATGTATTACATATTTCTCAATGCCATTGCAGTTAGTACTCGAGTCTGCATACCAACAGCGTCAACTGATTGCACCAAGCAAAAGCACAGTTCGAAAAGGTAATTCTCCAGTTTCATTGTTCCTTCTTTTTTTTTATATAACACAGAAATGGGTCCAAGCACCACCTGACAAACATGAAACTCACAGCAGATGCATGTACGAGGTTAATTTGAACTCTGATTTCAGGTACGCCAGGCGTATTTGTATTGATTCATTTGACTATGGAGGTGTGCAGTACAACAGTTCAAGCTCATTGTGCTTTTGTAAAGTATACATGGCTTGATCACATCCTGTTGTGCGGTGTCTTCAAGATAGAGTGTCAGGCCTTTTCTAATGATGCAAGGTACATGAACAGAGACAAATCCGTACTCCTAAAGCGCTGTGGAAATGCTCTGCAATGTTTTGATGGAAAATTTCTGCTGCTATTAATATGCTTCAGGTGATCAGTTGTGTACTCCTAGTTAGAGTCGCAGTTATTTTGTAGAAAGCTAAGCACCCAAAATCGACATAGAGAAGAGCATGCTGTGAAGCTACTGTTATTTCAATGTAACCTGAAGCTACTTAATGAAAAATAATTTTAATCAGTTACCATGTTCAGGAAAAGGTTATTATCGCAGTTTGAATCTGCAAGTACCACGAGCAGTTACAATTGTTTTGCTTCAGTAATTGCACTGCTTCTGATGGATGATTTAACGCTCTCCAAAGAAGCTTCTTCGAGCATAGAAGGAAGCTAGAGAAAGGAAGGATGAGATGGCATCGAAGAGAGGGCTCAAAAAGAAGGAAAACAAATCTGAATAATTTGAGAATGGTTTAATTTTAAATAATTGGATACTATTGCAGGCCCAATGAAATCTTCAGGCATCATTAGGCTGTCATAAAACAGCAGGTGAAGAAGCCTATGAAGAACTGAGGCTATGTGATTGAAGCAAGTTCAGCCATATCTTTTAGAGCTTCTAATTTGTTCTTGTGGAGACAAGCCAGCAGATTTATATGTAAAGTGAGTATCCCTAAAGCTATATGGAGCATCAACCTTGGCCTCTGTTTTAGTGTTTTGTGATGAAAGAAATGCATTAATGATGCTGATTCTAATCTAACTTTCTATGTCAAATAGAGTATATCAACATGATGGATATATCCAGAATAGCTCTGAACTTGGTTTGCCATTTAGTAAATCACATCAAGAATATTCGTTAATGTCATTGTTGTGTTTTCGCTTTTTCTTTGAAAAACACTAATAATGCTGAAGTTGTTCCATAAAAAAATAAGGCTGAAGCTGGCACATACGTATATGGACATATGAACTCTTGCACAGTGTTTCTAAAATTGACAGCTAAAACAATTTATAACAGTCTAACAGGAAAGTTTCAATACTCAAATTTAACAGAGCATCAAACGTGAAACCAGAGAAGGACCGTGATATGCAAAATGATGTATGATAAAATGCCACCATCTTTCTAAAATAGACAGCCAAAACATAGCTTGATCGGCGCGTACCTCCATGACGGAGGCGACGGTGCGCTGCTCTGCGTGTACTACGACGGCCGACGGCGCTCCTGCAGCGGGGGCCGCCGAGGAGTACCACGAGATCGACGGAAGAAGAAGGTCGCGAGGATGCGCGCTCCCAAGTCGCGCGCAAATATGCGCGCAGATGAACATGATTTGGGAATTTGGAAAAGATGGGAAAGTGATATGGCAAACTGTTGTAGACCATTTTTGCTGGTTTTCTAAAATAAATAAGGATAGGGAACAGATATACTACTGTTGTAGATTATTTTTGCTGGTTTTCTAAAAAAAACAAGGATAGAGAACAGATATACTAAACTCTTGGAGATGCTCTAAGATCCCGCAATGTACTTAATTCCAATACATACAACAGCCAAATAATGACAGATTATATAGCACTTTAGCAGAGCCTCGAGACTAGTCACCACAGAACCTCCACTAAAACACCAACTGGCTTAAGGAATCGACAGTCAAAGAAGATTTACCTCTGCTCCGGAGTCGGGAGTCCATTGGACGGTGGAGACAGCACGCCGCCGCCCGCCGGTGTTTGGCACCCAGCCCCCGACCTGTGGCTACACTTGGGAGCAGCGAAGGATAGGCGCTGTCCATGGCCTGCCATCTCCTAGACGACGGCTAACGCCCTAGGCGGCGCCGGCGAGGAGCCCAGGAGAGGACGCCGGAGAGCCGTCGCCGGCGGTCTGGTAATCGTCTACGGTTGGGGCTTCGGGGCCAGGCATCATCGGTCGAGAAAATGCGAGTGGGACAGCCCAACCGCACGGAGGCATGTTAATGGGCTGACATGAGCCCAGATGTGGTCAAGGTAAGAACCTCTGGGCTCTTCGGCCCACGGCTGCTCATCAATTTTAATCGCATTATCTGAACAATAAAAAAAATCATGTCAACAAATACTCAGGGGAAAAAATAGCGCAATTTCAGGGTTTGTATTCCAATGATCTTTAGAAGAGGATCTTGTTATTTTGTTAGTATAAGGTTGAGCACACAGTTTTTTCATCTATTTTGAATCATAGTGGTATATTAACTTCTATGTTCTAGAAGACTTGAAAATACATTAGTTTGATAAATATTCTGTAGTTTCTTGGAGCAGTTCATTTTTTTAAAAAAATGAACAATACACTTTTGTGCATCGAGGATTCCTATATCCAGAAAATTCCAATAATCTAATATGATACGTCCAGATGTTATTTGTTTTAGATAATGAAAACAAATGAAAGAGAAGCATGACAGCAACCTTATTATAAACTCAACGTAAACTCATAGGCCTAGTTTACAATGCGATAACTAAAGTTCCAACCATTTGAAGCAAAAATAAACATGGTGTTGACTCTAAACTTCTGCATGCATCTTGGATAAGCACCCTTTCATCCAGCCGCGGCAATGGAGCCCAAAACCATAGCAAGTCTATCGCCCTGAAGAGTGAAGAGTACCTGTAAAGAAGTTTGTGGTTGACATTTATTAAAGAGTAACACCAAATCATTCCTTGTGAGCCAAATAACTCAACAAAGGGCTGCTGCACATGTAAATAATAAGAGATTATGTTTTTGCATACCCAATTTAGACCAACCTCCAAACATATAAGCTATGTTCCTCGGCAGTCTCAACCAAAAGCCGAGTGAACCATATATACCCCATAGTGAGAACACAAGGTTGATATGTACCATTGTGGTTTCTGGTTTAATTTGTTACTTAGTTTAGTTCATGAAATCCCTTCACTACATCCCATACACCTCACAGTCAACCGCCAACTGTCGTCCCCAGTCCTACATTTAGCAAAAATATTCCTCTTAGGAGATGATCCATCACACTCGTCTCCAAACCAACACTAGGAAAACCTGCTAGAAACATTAACGTACTCTTCTAAGATAATTTATCCAAGATGTAATATAACAAATCGAATAGGCTAGCTCTTATAATCTTAAACCATACAAAACCTAGAATTTTTTCTTATCCGTAATCCATGATCGAATCTATATTCTCTATATATCTAGAATCGAGATTCCTACAATCCCTGACAACCTACACATTTTTCTTATATCCATAATCCATGATCAACAATCTCTAGCCAGAATCGAGATTCCTACGCGGTCCTTTGTATATAATAACTTTCGGGAAAGATGTGTAGTTCAACAAATCTCACAGCTGCATGCATCATCGATGTAAAAGGCTTCTAGAAGTCTTGAAAATCGGACTTCTAGAAGTGGCACATGATTGGCGTGCGGACTATGAAGGCGGCACTGCACTGTTTGCCATGTGGTACTATTGATGCATGACAGCGATCACTGGCAATAGCTGAAAATGACGCTGTAATTAACCTTCCAGTGTCTACTTGTAAGCTGTAATCAGTAAAACTCCCTCAGACCCTCGCAAACATATGACCAAATGATTATTCGGAAGCACTTTGACTAGGAGTACAATAAAATGTACAGTGACAATTGAGTATTTTATATAAATAAATGTTATAATTGAAATATCTAATGGATTTTGAAGTCTGAAAGTCTACATTGTAATTCTGAGATTCTCTGACAAATAGAAATTCCGAGGTTCTTCGACGAGCCTGGCCGTTCTAGAAACTCCGGAGAGTATCGTAGCGTAGCAATTAAATACGTACGTACAAGATTACAAAACGAAGTACGGACACTTATTTTGTATCGCGCGAAGAAGCTTCTATGCCTTTTGGCTTCCATTTGTCCTACGTACCGAGATGGGGTCCTTTTTTAAGTGAATACATCATGCATGATGATACCCTGATTCTATTTTGCTTTGATTCTTCTCATGCCTGTAGAAAGTTCGGCCTTTGCCTGTGTGACGTTCTTTTATTTATTGGGGCGGCTGCTAACTGCTAAAGGCCAAAAGAAAAGGATGACCAACCCGTTGACGAGCATATATACCAAACCAAAAGCAGCTAGCTGGGTAGGAACCGAAGGAGGATTCGCTTTGTTTGAATCGCCAGTAGTATAGAATTCAGTTTAGTTTTTTTTTTAAAAAAATCAGACCTCCGATCCTGCTGTGTGCTGCTGTCATGTCTTACGCACTAGTGGTAGCCATATCCTTTTCTTTTCTCCTCCAATATTCCAAATTACTAGTAGTATATCCGATTTTAACAATTACAGCAGCTTATGGTTGGAGGGGATACGGACGGAAAGTTCAGTGTCACGGAATGTTCAAATCATGAGGAAAAAAAAACGAGTTGCACACACTGCAGAGCGACGGACGACAGAGAGTTGAATCCGTGCATGATGTGAGGACCCAAGAGTCAAACTAGGCAAGCTTTCACTTGGTGTTTAGTTCACAAAAATTTTCTCTTTTCTCCATCACATCGATTATACTTTCCGTCTGTATGAAACACTAAATGAAGTAGTAGGTTATTATATGTTTGTACTTTTTGTACCTGGACTATCCCGAGATGAATCTTTTGAGTCTACTTAGATCATGATTGGATAAAAAATTATCAAATATAAACAAAAGTGCTTATAGTGCATTTTTTTCTAACTTTTTCCAATTAAACGGGCCCCGCTGGTTCAGGAACAAGTCACAGAAGCCTGCCGTGTGCACAGTCAAAGGTTGTAGTGTGACTGTGCTGACTGATGCCGAACAAGTCACAGAAGCCTGCCGTGTGCACAGTCAAAGGTTGTAGTGTGACTGTGCTGACTGATGCCGGATTGGTAGAGACATGTAGGTTCGATAGAGGATGACATAGAGGATGGATAGATATAGGAGGAAGAGGTATAGATAAAACATTCTTGATAAATAGAATAGAATATTTTTTTAGAGGATGAAGGGTGTGGATAACCTAAGCCCGATCGCTGGAGCTGAGAAAATAAATATTTATTTCTAGTGGTACCGATTTGTTATGAGAGTAAATTCTATTAAAAAATACTGATTTTGGCTGATAAACTCAAGAGAAGGCTTTGAGGAGAGGGAAATGTGATTGTGATCGTGTGTATTACTGGTCATATGGAATGACACAGCAGTGGTAATGCATCAGGTCCTCCGTACACGAGCTGGAAGCAGCCAACGAACTCCCAAACGCAGCTGACCAACATGACTACTGAGGCCCTGTTTAGATCTATTGTAAATTACAATTGCAACTAGTCACATTAATGTTGCGGCACATGTATGGAGCATTAAATGTAGATGAAATTTTTGCATGTACATCACGAGACGAATCTTTTAATTCTACTTGGGCCATAATTAGATAAAAGTTGTCAAATATAAATGAACTTGCTACAGTGCAGAATTACAACTGCAACTGGAATCTAAACACAGCGTGATTCTGATTGCTGCCTGCCTGCATCTGCAGGGTATTAGTAGTTCTCTAACGAGTAATAAATTGTAGCTCGGTGAGGCTATCCGCGTGGACACCGCGAATACAGTTTCGACGTCTGGCGTTTTTTTTTACAGGCTCGCCCCGGTCAGTTCTGTCGCTGAACACCGGTTAAACCAGTTTCCCGTTCGTCGCTCAAGGGCAGGCATCCTACCCCTTGTATACTATATGCAGCCATGCAGGCAGGATATAGTCTGAACGCACGCGCTCTGCACGTCTATTTTGTCGTTGCCCTGCCAGCTGCCCGGTATTTACTCCGAAAATGTGCATTTTCCCCCCTCCCTAAGTTAAAATTTTAAATTTAGTTAGATTTATAAAATAATAATATCAATATGTACGTATATAAATAAATAGACTATAAAAATATATTCTACTACAATATAACGGTATTTACAGATCATAAAAAAACATTTATTTTCATCTATTTAGTTAAATTATTATTAAAAAAGCTCATCGAAGAAGAATTGATGCATTTGTTTAATTGCTGTTCCTGTAAGCTTTCGTGGGCCAAGCCAAGTCCAAATCTGCGATGAATGCACATTGCATACTCCCTCCATTCCCAGAAAGACTATCATTTTAGACTTTTCAGACATCACGTTTGACCATTCGTTTTATTTGAAAATTTTGTATAAATATCATTTATCTTTTTATGATTTGTTATATCATTAGAGACACTTTAATAATTATTTATTGATTTTATATTTTGTATAAAATTTTTGAATAAGACGGACAGTCAAATACTAGTTTCTTAAAAGTCTAAAACTGACAGTCTTTAGGGGACGGAGTGAGTATGCAATAACCTCCGTTGACAAAATCCGGAAGATCTGGCATTGTCAAATGTCATCGTCCAAAAAATATGATACTACCAAAGCTGAGAGACGAGACCACGAAGACACTCGGATCAGCTGTGGCGGTACCTGCCGGAGAATCTTCACGAGTACAGTCAGTGCAGGTGCAGCAGCAAGACTAACAAGAGACGGCCGTAGCGTAGCGGGCCAGCGAGTCAGTAGTACTGTATCGTGCTCGTGCTGCGGACTGCAGACTTGGAGAGACAGCAGCATGGAGTGTTTAGGGTCCCTTTGGCTCAAGGGAGAAGGCTAGGAAAATTGTAGGAATCCAAACGTCCTCTGGAATTGTTGCTCCGCTCCGTTGCTAGCCTACCACTGTCGAAGCCACGGCTCCCAACCATTCGACTCCCCTCGACTCGTCCTCCCTTTCCTCCGACCACGACGACTCCTCTTCTTTCTGTCTCTCCCCATCCTCCTAGGCCTAGCCTCGGCCACGCTCATGAAGACTCTGCCCACCGCTGAGCCGCTGTCACCGTCCCGGATGGGCTTCTTCACCATGCTTAGCTTCCACTGCAACGCCACCGCCATTACATCCTTCAACCCAGCGCAGGACGACGAGCTCCTCGCACTCGACGCCCTCCAGTCCCACGTCACCGACCGCCTAAGCACACTATCCACGCAGGCAACCCTAGGCGCCCCGCTCCTCTCCCTCCCCTTCCTTTCCATGCTCCTCCAACGCCGCCTTTCCGCGACGTCCTCGCGGTCGCCCCCTGTCGCCGCCGCGGTCGCCAAGCCTCTCGCCGTCCTTCTCGTCCTGCGCCAGTCAAGACGTTCGACGTCCACAACGCCATGTCCCTCACGCTCGCTCGCTCCGAGAGGCATGGAAAAGATGTGCGAGGAAGCGGTGCGACGCGTTCTCCCTCTGCAAGCGAGCGGCGATGGAGGCCTCAGACTTCAACGAAAACATGAGCTCGAACCAGATGTTTTTTTTCCTGTGTTGCTGTGAGAGAACGAATCCTTTCTTCCGGAGTGGCTACTGTGCTTTCCTTCGTTCCTAAAAGGAAGATGACGTAAGCAATCCATAGGAATGGATTCCTCCATCTTTCATATGTTTCTCCCGTAGGTCAAAGAAGGCCTTAAAGTTTTTCGTGCCACATTAGAAGTTACGTGCTGGTGTTGGAAAAATTTCTCTGATACTAATAAAAAAACTAATTACATAACTCGCTTATAAACTACGAGACAAATTTATAAACCCTAATTAATTCATCATTAGTAAATGTTTACTGTATCACAACATTATTAAATCATAGACTAATTAGACTTAGCGGCCTTCTGGATCCTTTCATTTGGTAGAATTACTAACAATTTATATTTCACTTGGATTGTGACATTCCATCACTTTTCAAAGTTCATATATTAGCCTACCTCAAATTCATAGGGTTGAGAACGATAAATTTGATTCCATAGATCACCATGTTGTATTTATACTTTGTAATTTATAGCATTCTCTTCAACTTACTCCCACAAGCTAAAAATATAACACATAAGTATCTCTCATATAACCAACAATAATACACAAATATAAATTTATATATAATCATATTAAGTTAACTAATACTCCGCGTGTATGTAAATTATAATTCTTAAAATGAATTCAATTCCAGAGATTCAAATAGGGTCTTAAAATAACTATATCATAATTTACACGTAATTTATATAATTAGTTATTTTTTATCAATATTTAATATTCTATATATGTCAAACATTAAAAGGATAGCTGTAAAATTTTTCGTTGCGAACTAGTCCAAACATTGGTACCATACCTGTATTTTTTTTTGGTTGCGAAGTCCAAGGTCAAAAGGTGCCCCGAAACCGCGGCGAAGAATTTCGGAGTGTCAGGGCTGCTGTCGCCTCCGCTCGCTCCAAACGGCGAACAGAAGCGGTCTGCATTCACGGATGCAGCCCAGGGCCAGTACTAGCAGCGTCATCGATCTCAAATTTTCTTTGTACTAGTCAAATTAAAAATCTGTCGTTAATCTCAAGGTTGTCCATTCATTCAGCGCTACCAAGCTGCCCGTCTGAAAGAATACGGTGCACTGTACTTTGTGCGTAGACCTGGCCAACATAGACCACTTTGTGAACTGCTGCCCACAGGCTACCAGAGTCAAGAGCTAGCTAGAACTTGTCGAGTTGCAGCGGCGGTCTTGCAGCTGCTGCCCACAGGCTACCAGAGTCCAGTGCTCCGCTTTTCTCTACCAATCGATTCAATTTCTTGCAAGGTGGAGACCCTACATAGTACTCCTCCGTTCCACGAATAAACCCAGTTCTTTAGAATTTTTATGTGACCATTTGTCTTATCAAAAACTTTTAATAATTATTATTTGTTTTTGTTATGACTCATCTTATCATTAAAAAGATATTTTCATAATTATTTATTTATTTTATTATTTATAAAAAATAAAATAAGACAAATAGTCAAATAGAAATCGTAAAAATCAAAGAAATACATTTATTTATGGGACTGAGGGGGTACAGTATACTCGTAGTAGAAATTACTCGTTGCATACTTTTGGTAGTGGACGCATCGGACCCTACTACTACTAGAATGAACCATCCCCCAAGTGCGTGCGGGCACGTATAGCGTGCTCTCTCTGCTAATTCTTCGAGAAAACACCAATGTTCTAGTATAGTGGCACCATACCACCACCCTTCCGCCCTCACGGCCTCCTTGGGGACAGAGCATATAGCAACCTTTCTAAAGACCCTAGCGTGGCAACAATACAATGGCCATCTAGATGCACGGCATGGGAGCCAATCATCATCACCATTTTGCCCCGGCCGGGATGAGCCAACACATGGCAGCATCTAACTAAACCGAAATGTAGATCCTTCCGAATAAAATCATTTTCTCTCCCGTCCAATTTATACTTCATTTTACCTTTTCTGCATACACAACTTTTATTATATATCAGGATATATATTTGAATGCACAGAAAAAGCTATGTGCCTAAAAAACCAAGACGGTCTATAATTTGGAACTGAGGATGGTATTAGAAAAGTTCAACTAAAGTTGGCAAGACTTATTAGTTATGGAAGGTTTCTTGGGCAACGTATCAAATATAAACCAACCTCTCCGTGTAAACCATGCAAACTTCTAATCTGGGCCACATCATGTTGATCTAAGGGGGATACCAGGGAGAGGTGGAAGAGGGGATTTGCAAATGTGTGATTAAGAGCGGGCGGTTAAACGCAAAATTATCCAATCCCCCTGCGCCCCTTGGATCAACATCATATGGCTCAAATTAGAAGCTTGCAAGTTTGTACGAAGTGGTTGGTTTGCACTAGATATATTCCCAGTTTCTTTTCCTTCTTTCAAACAAAATAAAAGTTAGCTATCTAGGTTTAATAACACACTTTTTAGCCTATATGTTTTTACAATGAATTTATATTCTCAGTATAAATTATGGAGAGAGAGAGAGAGAGAGAGAGAGAGAAGAGAAGAGAACAAACTCTGATATATGCTTCACAGAGAAAAAATGAAATTATATCCTCAAAGAGTTTAGCAATGATTTTTACATGGAATTCTCAACTGAATCATAAATCAATGCCTTCAAGATATATACTTTATAGTGGATAATACCAAGCATAATCAATTGGGGGCCATTAATTGCCCAAGATTCACCAAAAACTATATTTGGTTGAGAAAATAATTGACATCAAGGTTTAACTAACATTAGTTACTGAAACGACCTCGATTTCCGCGAAGGGAAATCCACAGGCTCGAATTGTAATTCAACAGATTGCTTGGGACAATCCATGAAATTACCCATATCTCAGTTGACACCAGGATCCATACAACAGTAATTAAGTCTTACATAAACACTTATTACATCGCCACATTGGCGGAATCAACATTCAGAGAAGCTTTAGAAGATGCGGAAGCGATTCATTCTTCACGGCCAACTTGAGTGTAGCACGTGACCCTATTCCTCGTCATCATCTCCCTCGAAGTCGTACTCATTCTCGTCACCTGACAGCAAATTTATCAGTACGATTTGTACTGGCCACGGAGCCCACCTATGCAGCATTTGCTTTGTGGAAAGTGGATGCAAGGCTATACAAGCAGACCTTATTATAGGCTGAGGTTTCCTATGCAGCTGTAATCAATGTTTAATTAGTCAAGTTTTATCACCAGTTAACACCCTCATCCCTTTTCCCATCACCACATCTCACTTACCCACACCTCGCTCTCATTCGACAGGCCCAACTCCCTCTCGGGCCTATCTCAGCGGCACACTACCACAACGGGTACACTGCCGGAAAAATGTCATCCAGGGGGAGAAGAGAACACTCACTACACTAGTAGAAGCTTCACAGGAAAGGTCCATAGCCAACAGGTTGGCATATGTATCGATCGATCAACCGTACACTCTGCAGAGGTTTCACTACCCACAAGATTAGCCATCATAGGTGTTGCGCAAACACCTAGGCAGAATTCCGGGTGCTTGCTTGCCTAGGTCGATGCCACCCTACCATTCAGCCCTGGGATATTCCGGATCCTACACCGTTATGCTGAGACTGGGAGACACAGTACCGGGCCCATCCAGTGGTACTGTGCATCTAGAACGGAACGGGAACCCATCGACCGTCTCCGCCCACCCTTATCACCTTTCAACCTAACAGTAGTGGCACCGTCCTACCAAGTAGTCCAGCCGTCTCCCGCCCATCAGAAGCGAGTGAGTAGAAAAGGATTCCCATGAACCTGAAACTAGTCCGTCCTAGGTTTGACCAAGCAGGCATCTTCACTTAGGGGATACTCTCCCCATGCCATCACGGCACCTCCGTCCACGGGCTTCAAACCACCAAGGCTATCCCACCCGGAACCTCCTCAACAACTTTACCCGCCACAGGTACCTCGCTTGGGGATGCCCAGGTTGCACCCCCGTCACGACTTGCCCCATGGGCTCGTCTCACATCCCACTTGGTCGACATCAACCCTTACCACGCACCCAAGACGCACGCAGCACTCTCTCCCAGTGGTTATAATCAGTTATACACCGTCCCAATTCCACCACATACCATATAGCAAGTAGTAAGTAGTGGAAGAGTAACAGTAAATTAAGCAGCAGCTAACCTAGCAGCGGATAGCAGGGTATAGTCTTATCAAGGCAGGGAAATCAAATATACTACCATGCAACCAATCCATACATAATCATAAAGCAATAGCAACAATGTCATTTGCAATGCGTAATTAGGATCTAAGGATTTGGTGGGACGTGGCACCTTCGTAGTCGTCTCCTAGCTCCTGAAAGTACTCGTGGTCGTCCTCCTTAGTCAGATCCTCCTCCGGCTCTGAAATCGAACACGAAATAGTCGCGTCAGCGACTCCTATAGAGTATTTCAGAAAAATCCAATAAAATAAAGAGCCAAATGCACACAAACATAGTCTTAGATTGTAGATCTCATTTTTTTGAGAATTTTGATATATGGTGCGCAATTTTTGGACTTCGTATGAATAAGTTATGAATTTCCGAAGATTATCCTATTTTCTGAAAATGGGAAAACTGGTCGGTTAATCAGGGGCAGCTCGGGATTGGTCCTCGTGGCGCGCGGGTCCAGTAGTGCGGCAAGTGGCGCCTCAACAGAACACAGACCCGATGGTCGCCCACCAGGTGTTCGATGCTGGTTCCCAGAGAGTTGCCGGAGTTGGCGTAGCTCGGCGTGGCTCGGCGGTGGTCGGGGGTAGCTCGGCTGTGGTTGGGGGTAGCTCGGCGGAGCTCGGCGGTGGTCGGGGGTAGCTCGGCGGAGCTCGGCATAGTTCGGCGGTGGTCGGGGGTAGCTCGGCGGAGCTCGGCGTAGCTCGGCGGGGCTTGGCTTAGCTCGGCGGAGCTTGGCGTAGCTCGGCGAGGCTTGGCTTAGCTCGGCGGAGCTCGGCGTCGTTCGGTTTAGCTCGGCGGAGCTCGGGCGAATCGGAGATTCGGGGCGCCGAGGGTGCCGCTCTCCCGAGCTCTCCCGGGGAGGCTCGGGCGAATCGGAGATTTGGTGCGCCGAGGGTGCCGCTCTCCCGAGCTCTCCCGGGGAGGCTCGGGCGAATCGGAGATTTGGTGCGCCGAGGGGGCCGCTCTCCCGAGGTCTACCGGGGAGGCTCGGGCGAATCGGAAATTTGGGCGCCGAGGGGGCTGCTCTCCCGAGCTCTCCCGGTGAGGCTCGGGCGAATCGGAAATTTGGGCGCCGAAGGGTTCCGCTCTCCCGAGGTCTACCGGGGAGGCTCGGGCGAATCGGAAATTTGGGCGCCCGAGGGTGCCGCTCTCCCGAGCTCTCCCGGGGAGGCTCGGGCGAATCGGAAATTTGGGCGCCGAGGGTGCTGCTCTCCCGAGCTCTCCTGGGGAGGCTCGGGCGAATCGAAGATTTGTTGCTAGCAGGGTTCCAGGGCGTCTGTTCAAGGCAGCGGTGTCTCTCCGGTGCGGCGGACGATGACAGGGCGGCGATGACCATATTTCGGCAAGACAGGGCTCGGCTTTCCCCAATTGGCGTGCTCAGGCAGTCGTCCGACCAGATGGTGGCGGGTTAGAGTCGTGGTATGGCCTCCTTCTCTCCCTCGGCATACGGCGGTTCTCCGACGAGGTGGAGGCGCACGTAGCCAAGGCGACAGACATGATTCGGGGCTCGGCTATCTAGCGGCGGTGCCGAGGCAGACTTGGCGAACCTCGTCGGCCTTTCTCCGCAGCGCGAGGCGACCGGGGGTACTCGGAACGGATTTTAGGCGAGGCGGAACGTGTCGGCGGCGATGTCGTCGTGACTGTGAGGTTCCGGCGGGGCTAAGGAGGTCTTCTAGGAGATGTATACGCGTCCAGGGTCTATGGCGATGGTATACCAACTACCAATTTTGGCTACCGAGTTTTCCAAGGTGCTCGGTTGTGGCGGCGGCGTGTCGCCGACGACGGCGGAAGGCGGCATCGCGGCTACGACCAAGTATTGGTTCAATCGAATGCGGTCTTGTCAAATTGGTGAGGCTAGAGAAGCATACAACACTCTGGTGGCGAACTTTAGCCATGCCATGACCTTCTTTTGGCGACGGCTCGCGACGGCGCTCCGGTAAGGTCGCGGCGTACGCGGCCAAGGCGATTCAGGCTTCCTCTAGCGCTTAGATCCGCGTAGCTAGCTCGAGGGGGTCATGGCGGTGCTCCACGACGCTCTAACCTATACGGGTGCTAGTCGGATTGCTCGGAACGGGTGATTCGGCGTCGGAACGCGTCAGTGGTGAACGCGCTCCGCCGAGAACGCATCGTGCTGCGTTCTCGGTCTAGCAAGCTTGTAGTCCGGGGGTTTCGGCCGGTCGAATGAGTGCATGGCGCAGGTGATCTTCCCGAGCCAGTAAAGGCTCATGCCTGCGCGTCCCGAGGGTGGAACGCCATGGCAAAAGCAGGGCAAGGTTCGGACATGGCGTGCGATGGCTCACCGTGGTGTCGGTGAAGCTAGGATGGCGGTGCAGTGGCAAGTCGGAGCCGTGCAGAGCGATCGCAGTGCCGTGCCGCTCCTCGTCCGCAGCTCGGGCTTCTCCTCCATGTCCGGCTCGGCGTGCTCCGCGGCGGCAACGCTCCGGCAGCTCCTCCTCCTCTGCTCCGCCCTTCTCCCTCTCTCTCGGCTATGCGGTGGGGTGCGGTGGCTTGTGGAGCCGCAGTCTGGCGGCTGCGAGTGGGAATGGGCTAGGGCTCCTCGGGTGCTCCAATTTATAGGCGAGCTTGGCAGGTTCCCATGGCGGACGGCCGCGATTGATCTCGGTAGATCAGAGGGCTTCGGCCGCTCGACGCTAGGGCTTCAGGGTGCACGCGGGCTCGCTTGGCGGCCAAGAAAGGAGGGGACAGGAGGGGGAACAGCGGGGTCAGGGCTCTGCCATGCGTGGCGCTGTCGGCTGTGGGACCGGGGTCACGCGAATTGCGTGCACTCGTCCTTCGGCTCGGCGGGGAAGAAGAACAGTGGGGGGGCGAGAGCGGCTGACAGGCGGGGCCGGGTTGGCAGCGAGCGCGAGCGTGTGTGTGCCGGTCGCGCGCGCGCTGCCGAGCCGCAACGTGGGCCGCGCGCGGGTGAGGCCAAGCAGGTCGGTTGGGCCGATTGGCTGGCCTAACTCTCTCTCCTTTTTCTATTTTCATTTTAGTGTATATATATTGCCCATTTAACATATTGAGTAAATACAAACATAAATTGCAATAAATCCCAAATGTGATGCATAAGTTATTATTCTATGTTAATGGAATTAAAATGCAAACTACACTCCTTTATTTACCAAATTCATAATGAAACCTATATGCTTGCACAAGAAAAATGGGTCTTCATAATAAATAAATGAAAAATTTTAATTGGTTGGGATTTTTAGATTGTGTGGATTTTTAGGGTTGTTACAGTCCTTCCCCCTCATTACGATCTCGACCTCGAGATTCAGAGATAACGTACCCTTCGAAGAGGTAAGGAAACATAATCCGCAAGTCCGATTCTTTCTCCCACGTAGCTTCCCTTTCAGTGTGATTGCTCCACTGTACCTTGCACATCGGAATAGTCTTGTTCCGCGTCTCCTTGGTATCCCGTGCTAAGATCTTGATCGGATGTTCCTTGTATTCAAGTGTGTCTTGCAGGTCTAGTGCATCCGTAGGAACTTGCTCCTCGGGAAGCTTCGAACACTTCCTTAATTGCGAGACATGGAACACGGGGTGTACTCCCGATAATTCCTCCGGTAGTTCTACCTTGTAAGCAAGCTTTCCAACCCTTTTACAGATCTTGTATGGCCCAACATATCTTGGTGCCAATTTCCCTTTTACGTGGAATCTGACGGTGCCACGAAGTGGAGATACCTTGAGGTAGACATAATCCCCAACCTTGAACTCAAGCTCTCTACGTCTTCTATCTGCATAGCTCTTTTCCCTACTCTGTGCAATCCTCAAATTCTCTCTTACTTGGGCAACACCTTCTTCTGCTTCCACAATCTTAGCAGGACCGAAGAATGTCCTCTCACCAGGTTCTGACCACATTAGCGGGGTTCTGCACGGTCTTCCATACAACGCTTCAAATGGAGACATCTTAATACTTGTCTGATAACTGTTGTTGTATGAGAACTCGGCGTGGGGTAGACAGCTCTCCCATCCTTCCTTGTACCTTAATACGCAAGCACGTAACATGTTCTCGAGAATCTGGTTCACTCTTTCTGTTTGCCCATCCGTTTGCGGGTGGTATGCGGTGCTATAGTCGAGCTTGGTTCCGATGGACTTGTGCAAGGATTTCCAGAACTGTGATACGAACTGTGAGCCTCGGTCAGATATAATACTCAGAGGTGCCCCATGTAACTTCAAAATGTTTGATACGTACAGATCTGCCAGCTTTTCAGCTCTATACTTCCTTTTGACCGGTATAAAATGTGCAACTTTGGTTAGACGGTCCACTATTACCCATATAGAATCATATCCATGCTCGGATCGGGGCAGTCCTATTATGAAGTCCATGGATATGCACTCCCACTTCCATTCTGGTATCTCAACTGGTTGTAGCAACCCTGCTGGTCTCTGATGTTCGGCCTTGATTCTATTGCATGTATCACATCGGGCTACATGCCCTGCAATGTCTGTTTTCATATTCTCCCACCAGAAGTGCTTCCTTAGATCATGGTACATCTTGGCTGACCCTGGGTGAATGCAATATTTGGAGTCATGCCCTTCTGACAGAATCTCTTCTCGTATCGCTGAATCCGTCGGTACACAGATTCTATCTTTGTACCATACAGTTCCCTGCTCATCTTCTCGGTATTCGGGGCCTCTTCCCAGCTTCATCAAACCACGGATATAGTCTATCTCAGGACAGTTCTTTTGCGCTTCACGGATCCGTGAGGTGAGATTGTACTCAACACGAAGCTCATTTAGCATGCCATAGGAGATTACCTCGAGCTGGAACGCGTCAAACTCTCTCCTGAGCTCAGGTGGCATAGAGTTGGTGATGAGGGTATGGCAGTAGCTTTTGCGGCTAAGTGCATCAGCGACAACATTGGCCTTTCCTGGGTGATAATGGATCTCAAGATCATAGTCCTTGATGAGTTCTAGCCATCTGCGCTGCCTCATATTCAGATCTTCCTGTGTGAAGAAGTACTTCGGGCTCTTGTGGTCGGTGTATATGTCACACTTGTTGCTCATCAGATAGTGTCTCCAAATCTTGAGTGCATGTACCACGGCTGCAAGTTCTAGGTCATGAGTCGGGTATCGCTGCTCATGTTCCTTCAACTGTCTTGAGGCATAAGCTATCACTCTTCCTTCTTGCATTAGTACACAGCCCAAACCTTGCCGAGAGGCATCACAATATACAACAAAATCCTTGTGAATATCGGGCAGGGCTAGTACAGGTGTAGTAGTGAGCTTCTCCTTCAAGGTCTGAAAACTCTTCTCACATTCAAGAGTCCATATAAACTTGTTCTCTTTCTTCAGCAAGTTGGTCATGGGTCTTGCAATCTTGGAGAAATTCTCAATAAATCTGCGATAGTATCCTGCAAGTCCCAAAAAGCTTCTGATTTCTGACACATTACAGGGTTGTTCCCACTCTTTCACGGCTTCAATTTTGGCTGGGTCTACTGCGACTCCTTCTCCTGACAGTACGTGTCCAAGGAAAGCAACTTCCTCAAGCCAGAATTCGCACTTGGAGAATTTGGCGTATAGCTGGTTGCGAGACAACCTCTCCAATACAGTCCTCAGATGATGTTCATGTTCCTCTTTTGTGGCTGAATAAACCAATATATCATCAATGAATACCACCACAAACTTGTCTAGCTCATTCATGAAGATCTTGTTCATCATGTTCATGAAGTATGCTGGAGCATTAGTGAGTCCAAATGAGACTACTGTGCACTCATACTGTCCATATCTAGTGACAAATGCAGTCTTCGGGATATCTTCTTCCCTGATCTTCATCTGATGATACCCTGATCGGAGATCAATCTTTGAGAAGTACTTGGCCTTACTCAATTGATCTAATAGATCATCGATGCGGGGCAATGGGTACTTATTCTTGACTGTAACCGCATTCAGATTCCGGTAGTCAATGCACATCCTCATCGTGCCATCCTTCTTCTTGACAAACAAAACGGGAGATCCCCAGGGCGAAGCACTAGACCTAATGAAGCCCTTCTCCAGTAATTCTCCCAGCTGCTTCTTGAGTTCCTTCAACTCATCAGCCGACATTCTGTAGGGTCTTTTGGCAATCGGTGCAGTCCCTGGCATCAGCTCTATAACAAACTCCACATCTCTATCTGGTGGCATTCCTGGCAACTCCTCTGGAAATACGTCATTGAACTCACAGACCACTGGCACATCTCTGAATGTCAGCTCTGTCTTATCTGCTTTAGTCTCCAGGGCACATAGGAGGGCTTGGACTCTCTCGGTTTGGGGTACACATCGGACAGCTGTTCCCCAAGGGTGGGTTACCTGAACATATCTAGGTGAACAAGATATCACTCCCCGATGTTTGGTTAGCCAGTCCATGCCTAAGATGACATCTAAGCTATTGGAGTGTAGTAGGGTTAGGTCAGCTCGAAAGTCAAGTCCCTCGATGGTGATTATCACTCCTCTACATATGTGAACGCTTCTGAAGGTTCCTAAGGGCGAGCTAGTTAGGATGGGGTTTGCTCTCGGGGTTACAGGTATGTTATGCTTACGTGCATATGCAGATGAAATATATGAGCATGTAGCTCCCGAATCGAACAGAACTGTAGCCATGTTACCCTGAACTAGGAACGTACCGTACACAGCATCAGGTGCAGCTTCAGCTTCCTCAGCGGTCATATGGTTCAGTCTTCCACGGGTAGCGGATCCCCGGTTCGGTGTGCCCTGTGCAGCTGCTGGTGCACGGTTGAGGTCGGGGCACACAGCCACACGGTGTCCAGGCTTTCCGCATCCGAAGCAAGTGAAGGGCGCACTGCCTGCTGTAGCTGTCGCAGGAGCCTTCCAATTGCTTGTCCTTGGCGTGTTGGTAGCGGGGGCGGGTGTGTTCTGCACAGCTCGAGTCGGCGCAGGGTAGGTCTGAGCGGGGCGGTGATAGTTGCCGCTGTTGGTACCACCACGGCTCGTTCCCGAAGAGGGTCCCTGGCGAGTCCGAAAAGGCGGAGGTGCACCCGTTCGCTGTCTCTGGGGTGGAGCAGCGCGAGCGGGTCCCTCAGAGCGGCGCTTCTTTCCCTTGTTCTGGGCCTCGAATTCCAGTCGTGCTTCCATGCGATCCTTCTCGATCTCAATACAGCGGTCAATCAGCTCACGCAGAGTGTAGCTCTTGTTCCCTGACAGAGCCAACCTGATCTTGGTCTGAAGTCCCTTCCTGTAGTAGTACATCTTTTCCTTCTCGGAACTCACGCAAGACGCAGGTGCGTAGCGGAGCAAGCAGTTGAAGCGGGTGGTGTACTCGTGGATCCGATCAACTCCCTGGGAGATGTTACGAAACTCGTTCTCCTTGGCCTCCATGACTCCCTCAGGAATGTGGTGGTCACGGAAAGCCTCGGTGAACTCATCCCAGTCAATGCGGGCTGGGTCCTCGTGAGCGCTGGTGTAGTTGTCCCACCATGCTCGCGCAGCACCGGTCAGCTGGTGGCTAGCAATCCCAACACACTCCTCGTCGGAGCAAGTGGTCAGGTCCAGCTTCTTCTCCATCTCCTTAAGCCAATCGTCGGCAGCGAGAGGATCGCTGTCGGTCCCGTCGAAGGTAGGTGGCCTCAGCTTCAGGAAACCCTCTAGTTTCCTTTGGAAGTCATTCTGGGGTGGCCCGTGGTGCCTGTTCATCCCAGTAGCTATGGCATTCAGCAGCTGGGTCTGCTGAGTCATCACTTCCGCCAACGTCGGTGGCGGCGGCGGTGGCGGTGGCGGAGGCACGTTCTCGCCTTGTGGTGGCGGATCGTTCACCGGCGGTGCATTCTCTGCCCGGCGCAGCTCTTCTTCCAGGTTAACTCCAGCACGTCTGCCAGCTGGGCATCCACGGTTGCGACCACGCCCACGTCCTGGCGCAGGCGCAGGGGAGGGCTGGCGGTTCTCCAAACGCGCAGAACGTCTCATCGACATCTGAAATTATTGGGTACGTGCTCAGTGCAGTAATAATCTTGTAGTGGTTTAAGTAGGAGTTAGATGTTTTCAACGATTTAAATGAATTAAAATATTTTTCATGCTATCCTACACTCAACCAAAGAAGCATAGAGAACCATAAGAAGCATAAGATCCAAATGTCACTCATCACATGGTTATTATTATATAAAGGATGTTCCTAGCTGCTAAGAAGATCGTGCTATGCGCAGATAGCCAATGACAGGACAACTCATGGTATCACTAGTCTAAGGGCCACGCAGGGTCCCATAGGCTACTGGTGCATAAGGTCGAGTACGGCGTCGGGTATGCGGCTGTCCTCTGCCTCGATCTCGTCGTCGGTCATGGTCAGGCGCTTGACATAGTCGAGTGCTACTGCTAGCTCTGGAGTGGCCTCAATCTCCTGTATCCTTAGAGACGGACACGCTCCCAGGTTGAGCGTAGTGGGTGGTACGCGGAAGTCTCCCTCCCGGGGCTTCACCATCTCCAGTGGGGGAAGCGAACTATGTACCTTCCGGACCTCAATAGCTCTCCTGGCGTCGGACTGCTTCCAAGCTGTCTCTGTCCTCCGTAACTTGTCCTTTAGGAACTCCACCATCTTCACGCGGTCGATCAGAATCCCTTGGTTGCGGGTGGACTTGTCCTCGGCTTTCTCCAGCTGCTTTTCCAACTCCCTGATCCTGGAACGCAACGTGATCATCTCGACTACTCTGTCTCTGCTCCTCTGCTCCCTCTCAGCAAGTGCTCCCTCCTTGTCGTCTAGCCTCCTCTGTAATCCCAACACTCTGCTGTTCAGGTAGTCATTGCGAAGTCCAAAATCTCCGATCTTGTCTCGCAAGTCGGCGATCTCGACTCGGTGTAACTCATCACGGCACTGCATCTCCAACTGCAAGTCAGTGACTGCTCTGCTCAAACTCTCCAAGGTCTGAGTCCCTTTCTGCAAACTGTCCTCGACCTCTGCCATGCGTGCTCGGTCACGCCGCCTCCTTTGCTCCAAAGAGCAGATGAACTCGTCCTGCTCCTGGAGGTGGTGTGCCACTGTGCGTAGGCAAGGGTTAGTCTCGGCCTGAACGATCTGGCTGGTGTACAGAATCCTCTGGATAGGGTCAGGGTGCAGCTCCAAGGCCTGAGGTAGCAGACGGAAGTGGGTCCCCTTAAGGTACTCGTATGCTGTGTACACAACTGCGCGTAGTACCTTGCGGGAGACAGACTGTACTCCGTCCTCCACAGTCTCTCCAGCAGTGTAGTCAGTAAAAACCGGCATTCCTGGAAGGGTCAGGCTTACGGGTGTCTCAACTCTGGTAGTGACAGGTCCTTCAAACCTCTCAGCCTCGACAAGCTTCCCTCGGCTGAAGTACTGGATCTGGTCAGACGGTGCTCCCAGCTCCTCCAGCACCTGGCGTAGTACCATGGCAAATCCGCAGTGGTTCCTCCCATTGATCGGGATCTCGATAGTGCCGTCGTGCAGTGGGCGAAGTGGTGGTCCAAGGCTGGTCATCTGCAAATTTTTCAAGAACGGATTAGCAGGTCCTTGTATTAGATAAGCCATTGCATAAAAAGTGAATGCAAGGTCGGTAATATAACCGAAAGAGAGTCTGGCTTCCTATTCTAGCGTCCATTTTCAATGGGTCTCGTCCTACAATCAAGTATGGCTCTGATACCAACTGAAACGACCTCGATTTCCGCGAAGGGAAATCCACAGGCTCGAATTATAATTCAACAGATTGCTTGGGACAATCCATGAAATTACCCATATCTCAGTTGACACCAGGATCCATACAACAGTAATTAAGTCTTACATAAACACTTATTACATCGCCACATTGGCGGAATCAACATTCAGAGAAGCTTTAGAAGATGCGGAAGCGATTCATTCTTCACGGCCAACTTGAGTGTAGCACGTGACCCTATTCCTCGTCATCATCTCCCTCGAAGTCGTACTCATTCTCGTCACCTGACAGCAAATTTATCAGTACGATTTGTACTGGCCACGGAGCCCACCTATGCAGCATTTGCTTTGTGGAAAGTGGATGCAAGGCTATACAAGCAGACCTATAGGCTGAGGTTTCCTATGCAGCTGTAATCAATGTTTAATTAGTCAAGTTTTATCACCAGTTAACACCCTCATCCCTTTTCCCATCACCACATCTCACTTACCCACACCTCGCTCTCATTCGACAGGCCCAACTCCCTATCGGGCCTATCTCAGCGGCACACTACCACAACGGGTACACTGCCGGAAAAATATCATCCAGGGGGAGAAGAGAACACTCACTACACTAGTAGAAGCTTCACAGGAAAGGTCCATAGCCAACAGGTTGGCATATGTATCGATCGATCAACCGTACACTCTGCAGAGGTTTCACTACCCACAAGATTAGCCATCATAGGTGTTGCGCAAACACCTAGGCAGAATTCCGGGTGCTTGCTTGCCTAGGTCGATGCCACCCTACCACTCAGCCCTGGGATATTCCGGATCCTACACCGTTATGCTGAGACTGGGAGACACAGTACCGGGCCCATCCAGTGGTACTGTGCATCTAGAACGGAACGGGAACCCATCGACCGTCTCCGCCCACCCTTATCACCTTTCAACCTAGCAGTAGTGGCACCGTCCTACCAAGTAGTCCAGCCGTCTCCCGCCCATCAGAAGCGAGTGAGTAGAAAAGGATTCCCATGAACCTGAAACTAGTCCGTCCTAGGTTTGACCAAGCAGGCATCTTCACTTAGGGGATACTCTCCCCATGCCATCACGGCACCTCCGTCCACGGGCTTCAAACCACCAAGGCTATCCCACCCGGAACCTCCTCAACAACTTTACCCGCCACAGGTACCTCGCTTGGGGATGCCCAGGTTGCACCCCCGGCACGACTTGCCCCATGGGCTCGTCTCACATCCCACTTGGTCGACATCAACCCTTACCACGCACCCAAGACGCACGCAGCACTCTCTCCCAGTGGTTATAATCAGTTATACACCGTCCCAATTCCACCACATACCATATAGCAAGTAGTAAGTAGTGGAAGAGTAACAGTAAATTAAGCAGCAGCTAACCTAGCAGCGGATAGCAGGGTATAGTCTTATCAAGGCAGGGAAATCAAATATACTACCATGCAACCAATCCATACATAATCATAAAGCAATAGCAACAATGTCATTTGCAATGCGTAATTAGGATCTAAGGATTTGGTGGGACGTGGCACCTTCATAGTCGTCTCCTAGCTCCTGAAAGTACTCGTGGTCGTCCTCCTTAGTCAGATCCTCCTCCGGCTCTGAAATCGAACACGAAATAGTCGCGTCAGCGACTCCTATAGAGTATTTCAGAAAAATCCAATAAAATAAAGAGCCAAATGCACACAAACATAGTCTTAGATTGTAGATCTCATTTTTCTGAGAATTTTGATATATGGTGCGCAATTTTTGGACTTCGTATGAATAAGTTATGAATTTCCGAAGATTATCCTATTTTCTGAAAATGGGAAAACTGGTCGGTTAATCAGGGGCAGCTCGGGATTGGTCCTCGTGGCGCGCGGGTCCAGTAGTGCGGCAAGTGGCGCCTCAACAGAACACAGACCCGATGGTCGCCCACCAGGTGTTCGATGCTGGTTCCCAGAGAGTTGCCGGAGTTGGCGTAGCTCGGCGTGGCTCGGCGGTGGTCGGGGGTAGCTCGGCTGTGGTTGGGGGTAGCTCGGCGGAGCTCGGCGGTGGTCGGGGGTAGCTCGGCGGAGCTCGGCATAGTTCGGCGGTGGTCGGGGGTAGCTCGGCGGAGCTCGACGTAGCTCGGCGGGGCTTGGCTTAGCTCGGCGGAGCTTGGCGTAGCTCGGTGAGGCTTGGCTTAGCTCGGCGGAGCTCGGCGTAGTTCGGTTTAGCTCGGCGGGGCTCGGGCGAATCGGAGATTCGGGGCGCCGAGGGTGCCGCTCTCCCGAGCTCTCCCGGGGAGGCTCGGGCGAATCGGAGATTTGGTGCGCCGAGGGTGCCGCTCTGTGACAGAACCACCTTAATCATAGGGCCCACGTGCCCCGTCATCGTCCCTAAGGACCTTTGACCAGTCAGCACGAGTTTCCTTTGACCTGGGTGGCCTGCCGGGTCTCCTAGGAAACCCAATTTTCCCCGAGGATCTCATTGTAAAGACATTGCAAGTATTACAATAGTTTTACATAAATAAAATGAATCAGAATTAAGAGTGCGGAAGTTTTACATGAATATAAATTTTGAACTTAAATTACATTGTCCCGAACCAGAGCTTTGTAGTGGAGTAGCAGTATACGACTATACCCTTGCCCAAGGGTTATATCATGATCACATCTTCATCCATGCGCGATCCTTCAACCCGCACGGTAGCGCGTAGACTTATATTAAAATACCTGTAACAGGGGGGTTTACAAACCCTGAGTACTGGGTACTCCGCAAGACTTATCCGACTAAAAAAAATATTTGACTCTTGGAATGTAAGGCTGAGGGTAAGGCTAGCAGAAGATGAGAGTTTAGCAGAAAAGCATTACTAACTTATCTCAGGATTATAGTTCATCATATATTTTAATAATATCAATAGTTCCATCAACAATATTCACATATCCACATTCTTTTCCGTTATTCAATTACTTTCAAAATCCCCTATGTTCCGAACCACTTTTCGGGGTAGACGTGAGGATCAAGTCTCCATAACCGAGGAGCACGTCGATTCGAATCAAGTAAGTACCCAGCTGGGGATTCTATCCACACTGCATATGTAGCACTTAAGCTTGCATATACCAACCCGTCGTCATGATTTTTCTATCCCGGAACCGGTCCTACGCCACCCGAGAGCACAGTACTCCTCTCGTCTCCAGGCCTGCCTGCCGCACGGCAGCCACGAGGGTACACGCTACTCTCGCCATCTCTCCACTCCCAGTGCGCGGTTGTCGGTTCCAGCAATAGAGCCACCTGACTCTAGGCTTTCCGTAATGGTATGTGGCTAGGCTGTTCATCATGATCACAACAGGCCTTACAACGAACGGTCCCTACTGCTTTCCGTCGGAAACCATGCATTGGGACTCTAACCCATATACCCTGGAGTCCGCCCGGTTTTCAAAACCCCTTTTCCGATGGCGACGAAAGTTGGAACTTCTGGCCCAAACAGTTGGCCGACCACTCGGAAAAACCCATCCCCTCCGATGACAATGGACTGATCAGGTACACTGTCAACGAACGAGGACAAATACCCTTCCCAGGCAATAATTCATTTGTTTCAATCATCAGAGTTGAAAATAGCATTCTGCAAATCTAAGATTGATTAAGCATGGCTAAGCATTTTTAACAAAGCATTTCCAATCATCAGGTTCTTTGGATAATGAGTAGTCAAGGATGGTAAATGCATCAATTGGTTTTCATTCAACTCCTATCAACTTAATGCATTAGTTTTAAACTCAGTGTTATAAAGGTTTTTGAAATAGAAGGGTTAATGCACCGGGGCTTGCCTGTTGCTTGATGAAAAAAAACTTGCACGAACTCCGGAGTGGTTCCTCAGTAGTCACTTCAACTGGTACCTCCGGATTCCCGATCTCTACACGTGTGCATAATGAATGTATGAATGCGATGCACATGAAATGACAGTGCAGGATTTAAATAAATAACACCTAGCACAGGACATAATATAGCTACACAAGCTAAACATGACAAAGATAGGCTAGGGTGTTCTAGGTCATAGGGGTTTAGACCTTGAACCACAAATAATCATAAAGTCACCCAAAACCTATAATTAAACCACCTTCTATTCATTTTATTAATTATTAACCCTAGTAATAATTAGCTAACAATTATTTTAATTCCAAAAGGGCTCCAAATTTACTAACAGATAGGTTTCAATTTAAGATAGCAGCACAAAGAATTTTAGAATTCTTGGAGCTACACAAAAGTCCTAACTTCAAATTCTAATTTATTTTTATTATGCATTTAAACTAACATATACTTAATTCATAAGTAAATTAGCTCCATTTGTGTCCAAACTTCACCAACAGATATGTTTTCAAGCCAAACAGAGCCACATAAATTTTTATGATTTTTGGAGTTACCTAGAATTAATTAAAAATATGCAAAGATCCATTTTCTATTTGCTTTAATGATTTTTAATAATTTCAGAAAGTGCTCAAACATAGCATAGCATATTTTTATAAAAATATACACTATCCAGATAGCATCTGTGATTTATTTCACTATTTTAGGCTACACAGAATTATTCACACAAAAATAACAAAATAGCTTACTATTCATACAAAAATAAAATAGAAAAGCACTTGGTTATTCTCTGGAAATTGAAAAACCTGATTTCAGCCCACTCGGCCCACGAGCACGACAGGCCGGCCCAATTGGCCTGCACACGTGCGGCGCCTGCACACTTGCGCAAGACTCCCTGGAAGATCTGCCTTTTAACCCGAGCCCCACAGGATACTATTCACATGAGTCATGGTCTTCACAGAAAACCCCCCGGACTTCCCTTCCTTCTAACCCGGGGTCCCTGGGCTCCTCTCTGTTTAGAACAGAGGCAAGGCGCCAGCGGTTCGCCGCCCGTGGCTCGCCGCCGGTGACCGCAAAGACACAAACGACACCACCACTGTACTAAGGACTCAAAGCCGCACCGAACAAGCTATTATACGGCAAGAAAGGGCGCTCGGAGCACCCACGGCCACCTCCGCGGCGGCTCGGCGGTGGCGGTCGGACGTACTCTGGCGAGGCTAAGGCTTAATCGAGCCGGATGAAAGCATGGGAAGGATCGGGAGCTCACCGGAACTTGATTAGTATGGAGAGCGTGACCCGAGATGGTGTAGAGACACGGTGGTGATGGTAGCCGCGACCGCAACGGCCTCCGCCGGCGGTGAGGGCTCCGTTCCGGGGAACCTACGGTCAGAGATGAAGAACCAACAGGTGCATGAGCATCAAAGAAGGCCGGCGAGCACAAAAAGCGACTCGGACGAGGCAATTGCTCACTGGAAAGAGCTGTGGACGAGGGACGACCTCGCGGCGGCGCTCCGCCGAAAGCGCGCGCGGCGACGACTGTCCTGTGACACACAGAGAGTTAGAGCAAACTCTAAGAGCACCAAACGACGCGCCAGGAAGCACTCTACCAACCGGTGAGATGGGGAGGATGGAGGTGGTCGGAGTGTGATGAATTTCTTCGCGAACTACGGCGAACTCGTCGGCGACCGGTGAGATGGGAAACGGATGGACGAGCTGGGCGGGGGCTTAAATAGGCGGGGAAATGGTCGGGAAGAACGTGGGTGAGGCCGCCTTGCTGCTGCGCACGAAACGGACAGCGGCCCGGCGCCGGAGGACGCGCTGCACGGTCGCGCACGCCGGCGACGTGCGCGCCGCGCGCTGCCACAGGAAGGACGGGTGAACAGTGCCGGGTACAGTACTTGCTCATCCCTAATTCATCCAATTTGATCATGCAAACGACCGAATCAGAGGGAGTGGTCAAAAGGAAAGATGTAGATCTTTTTGTACTGGACAACTTTTGTTTTTGCTCCAATTCAAAATTCAGCCTGGATTTGAAAATATTCAAAAGGGGGTAAATTAGGGTTTTGAAATTTAAACTGTAATTCTAAAATTACTTTTTATTTTTCTCAACAACTTGAAAAATACCCAAAATAAAAGTTGTTTTACTCAGTGAGATTTACAACTTATATTAATGAAGTTTTGCCAAATTCTTGATATTTTTGGAATTGAATTTTCAAATTTAAATTTTAAACTAGTAATTCAAAGTTAATTCAAACTTTTACAACAGAACTCCAAAATTGGCCAAAATGGAATTTGTGCATCTCAGAGAGATCTAAAACTCTTATTAATGAAGTTTTATCAGATTCTCAATAATTTTTGAAGTGTATTTTCAAATTCAAATCTTAAAGCACTGTTTTGAGTTTAATTCAAATATTTTCAACATAACTTCAAACTACCCCAAAATAAAAGTCTCTTCATTTTAAAAGATTTATAACTTTTATTAAAGCACCTACCTCAGATTCCTTATAGTTTTTGATTTTGGGTTTTAGGGCCAAAATAAGGCTTAAATTGGATTTTTCTTTTTATTTAATAATTGATTTTAATTAAGTGTTTATTTGCACAATCAATCACAAACACCATCAAGCAAATCAATCTAAGCCCTAATGCATAAACATAATGCAATTATGAAAAATTAAATATGATGACATGGCAGTTTTATTAACCGTAATACCCGGGGTATTACACGCTCTCCCGAGCTCTCCCGGGGAGGCTCGGGCGAATCGGAGATTTGGTGCGCCGAGGGTGCCGTTCTCCCGAGGTCCACCAGGGAGGCTCGGGCGAATCGGAAATTTGGGCGCCGAGGGGGCCGCTCTCCCGAGGTCTACCCGGGAGGCTCGGGCGAATCGGAAATTTGGGCGCCGAGTGGGCTGCTCTCCCGAGCTCTCCCGGTGAGGCTCGGGCGAATCAGAAATTTGGGCGCCGAAGGGTTCCGCTCTCCCGAGGTCTACCAGGGAGGCTCGGGCGAATCGGAAATTTGGGCGCCCGAGGGTGCCGCTCTCCCGAGCTCTCCCGGGGAGGCTCGGGCAAATCGAAAATTTGAGCGCCGAGGGTGCTGCTCTCCCGAGCTCTCCTGGGGAGGATCGGGCGAATCGGAGATTTGTTGCTAGCAGGGTTCCAGGGCGTCTGTTCAAGGCGGCGGTGTCTCTCCGGTGCGGCGGACGATGACAGGGCGGCGATGACCATATTTCGGCAAGACAGGGCTCAGCTTTCCCCAATTGGCGTGCTCAGGCAGTCGTCCGACCAGATGGTGGCGGGTTAGAGTCGTGGTATGGCCTCCTTCTCTCCCTCGGCATACGGCGGTTCTCCGACGAGGTGGAGGCGCACGTAGCCAAGGCGACAGACATGATTCGGGGCTCGGCTATCTAGCGGCGGTGCCGAGGCAGACTTGGCGAACCTCGTCGGCCTTTCTCCGCAGCGCGAGGCGACCGGGGGTACTCGGAACGGATTTTAGGCGAGGCGGAACGTGTCGGTGGCGATGTCGTCGCGACTGTGAGGTTCCGGCGGGGCTAAGGAGGTCTTCTAGGAGATGTATACGCGTCCAGGGTCTATGGCGATGGTATACCAACTACCAATTTTGGCTACCGAGCTTTCCAAGGTGCTCGGTTGTGGCGGCGGCGTGTCGCCGACGACGGCGGAAGGCGGCATCGCGGCTACGACCAAGTATTGGTTCAATCGAATGCGGTCTTGTCAAATTGGTGAGGCCAGAGAAGCATACAACACTCTGGTGGCGAACTTTAGCCATGGCATGACCTTCTTTTGGCGACGGCTCGCGACGGCGCTCCGGTAAGGTCGCGGCGCACGCGGCCAAGGCGATTCAGGCTTCCTCTAGCGCTTAGATCCGCGTAGCTAGCTCGAGGGGGTCGTGGCGGTGCTCCACGACGCTCTAACCTATACGGGTGCTAGTCGGATTGCTCGGAACGGGTGATTCGGCGTCGGAACGCGTCGGTGGTGAACGCGCTCCGCCGAGAACGCGTCGTGCTGCGTTCTCGGTCTAGCAAGCTTGTAGTCCGGGGGTTTCGGCCGGTCGAATGAGTGCATGGCGCAGGTGATCTTCCCGAGCCGGTAAAGGCTCGTGCCTGCGCGTCCCTAGGGTGGAACGCCATGGCAAAAGCAGGGCAAGGTTCGGACATGGCGTGCGATTGCTCACCGTGGTGTCGGTGAAGCTAGGATGGCGGTGCAGTGGCAAGTCGGAGCCGTGCAGAGCGATCGCAGTGCCGTGCCGCTCCTCGTCCGCAGCTCGGGCTTCTCCTCCGTGTTCGGCTCGGCGTGCTCCGCGGCGGCAACGCTCCGGCAGCTCCTCCTCCTCTGCTCCGCCCTTCTCCCTCTCTCTCAGCTATGCAGTGGGGTGCGGTGGCTTGTGGAGCCGCAGCGTGGCGGCTGCGAGTGGGAATGGGCTAGGGCTCCTCGGGTGCTCCAATTTATAGGCGAGCTTGGCAGGTTCCCATGGCGGACGGCCGCGATTGATTTCGGTAGATCAAAGGGCTTCGGCCGCTCGACGCTAGGGCTTCAGGGTGCACGCGGGCTCGCTTGGCGGCCAAGAAAGGAGGGGACAGGAGGGGGAACAGCGGGGTCAGGGCTCTGCCATGCGTGGCGCTGTCGGCTGTGGGACCGGGGTCACGCGAATTGCGTGAACTCGTCCTTCAGCTCGGCGGGGAAGAAGAACAGTGGGGGGGGCGAGAGCGGCTGACAGGCGGGGCCGGGTTGGCAGCGAGCGCGAGCGTGTGTGTGCCGGTCGCGCGCGCGCCGCCGAGCCGCAACTTGGGCCGCGCGCGGGTGAGGCCAAGCAGGTCGGTTGGGCCGATTGGCTGGCCTAACTCTCTCTCCTTTTTCTATTTTCATTTTAGTGTATATATACATATATTGCCCATTTAACATATTGAGTAAATACAAACATAAATTGCAATAAATCCCAAATGTGATGCATAAGTTATTATTCTATGTTAATGGAATTAAAATGCAAACTACACTCCTTTATTTACCAAATTCATAATGAAACATATATGCTTGCACAAGAAAAATGGGTCTTCATAATAAATAAATGAAAAATTTTAATTGGTTGGGATTTTTAGATTATGTGGATTTTTAGGGTTGTTACAGTTACACATAACTCAGCCATGGATTAATACTTCACCACCAAATTCCAAATAATAATATAATGAACATATACACGTGTGTTGCAACGGGACATACTAATTGCGTCATGTGTTCTAAATTTCTAATACAACTTTGGAATCGGACTATGTATCATGGGTGGACGCTATTCTAACTCGTAGGCTGTGAGTGCAAGTCATGAATAGGACAATGAACTAAGAAGGATTTAACTTTAAAAACAATAAGAAGGATTTTTATCTCAAATTCATCATCACGTACTACTATTCTTGGTAAAGCCACTAGGATTTTTATTATGGGGGGAGTGGAGGATCGGACGGACGGAAGAGAGCGTGATGGAATTGAGAGAGTCATGACATACATAGGTAGGCTTGGCCATATATGTGGTGTGACGCAGGCAAAATGTGTTGCGGCTCCAAACTATAAGCGAGGAGAGTGATGAACAATTTGGAGTTAGAGACGACGACCGATCGAGTGAGTGAGAAGGGGGTAAGAGTGAGAATGGTGATAGGAAAAAATAGTCTATAATATCATATATATATATACACACACATACTCCATTGATATAAATATGAATGTATTGGATATAGATAGATAGATAGATAGATAGATAAAAATATGGATAACTAATAAATAGACATAGTAGATATAGATAACGTGGATCATGGTTTACAAATAGGGGATCAGTTTCTTAATAGTTTTTTCTAAGTGCTTTGTGCTGTGGATCATGGTTTATGTCGTGTGGTCAGGGTTCCATAGGTTGTGCGATATGTGGGGTACAATCATATTCACTGCTCAGCAATGTCAAAGCTGAGAATTTTCTTTTGAACTTAGGTGAAAGGAGAGAATTAAGCGTCCCCACCATTATTTATTTGATTTTTGGGAGAAAATGTTTTCTTTTTTGGATAAATAAAAATTGGAAAAAAAAAGGTTGGAGACCATTGTAGGAGTACTCGTTTACTATAGACCAGGCCCACAGAACGGGACAAGGAGAAGAATTGGCAGCCGCCCCAATCACATCAATCCCAACGAGTCTCCCCTTCAAAATAAAAAATTAAAAATAAAATCAATCTCAACGAGTCAGCAGCAAACAAACGCAAAGAAAAACTCGTTAAAACCCCACGCGCACGCCGGAGACGGAGAGACGATTTCCATCCTTTCCCCAGTCTTCCTCCGCGTCCGCCTCTGTTTCCTTCCTCACATGGCCGCCTCGCTTGTCGGCGACCCGGCGGAGTCGAAGCGGCTGCGCATCGGCGGCGAGATCGCGTGGTCCGAGATCAGCGGTGTGTACGACCGCGACGACTCGCTCAAGGAGAACACCAACCCCAAGTGCCTCCTCAAGAACCACCCCGGCGGCGGCGGCGGCGGCGGCAACGGCTCCTCGCAGCGGTTCTCGGGGAACCTGAAGCCGACGGCGGCGCCCATCATCGGGCTCTCGGCGCAGCTCGGCCAGGGCGGCGCGCGAAGGCACCACCCGCCGGCCATGTTCCCCAAGAAGGCCAAGACGGGCGGCGGCGGGCGCGCGCCCCGGGCCGCCGTCCCGGAGCCCGGCTCCCCCAAGGTGTCGTGCATCGGCAAGGTGCTCTCCGACCGCGAGCGCGCTGCGCGCCTCGGCGCCGGCGGCGGCCGCCCGCCGAGGCCGCGCGGGGGATCGGCGGCCGGGTGCTGCGGCGGGTTCGCGTTCTTGATGCGGCGGAGCAGGTCCCGGAGGAACAGCGTCGAGTGCGTCGACCAGTCCCCGCCCCCGCTGCTGCCGCCCCTCGCCGAGGCAGCCTACGGCCAGGCGGAGGGACACGAAGGAGGTGGCGTCGTCGGAGGCGGCGGCGCCGGCGTCCGCGCCAGGGCTGGGTGGCATGCGGCGGTTCGCGTCCGGCCGGCGGGCGGCGGATTGGGCGGCCGAGATGGACGCCGATGGACACGTGGCGACATCTGGGCCGTTGTAGCGCGTGCAGGTGCACCTGGTACAGGTAGGCAGGCGGGCCCAACACCTGGGCCGTTGGGGCGTGGCTTTCGGTTTGATTTTTTTTTTTTTTTTTTTTTTGACAGAGATTTCGGTTTGGTTGATTGTTGCTCTGGTTTAGTAGGGCGTGTAGTTGAGCTGTGTACATAGTTCTTCTTGGAATTGGATTAGAAATTGAGATTTGGCTTGGCAAGCTTTGGTTGCTGTGTTTTTATTTTTCTCAGGGTTGGTACTTGGTAGATGTTTTGTATAAGAAATTGTCAAAATTTCCAGTTTTGGAGGATTTTGGCAAAGTTTTGCCAATAACTTCACTGTGTTCTGTGTTTTGGACGGTTGTACCTGCGCACAAAGGAAAAAAAACGAAAATGACACTCCCAAAAAAAACACTAAATTAAAAATTGAGAATTGGCTTGGCAAGCTTTGGTTCCTCTGTTTTTATTTTCTGTGAGTTCGGTAGATGATTCTCACTGTTTTGCACAAGATTTGTCAGAATTTCCAGCCCTTTGGAGGATTTTGCCAATAACTTCACTGTGTTCCTGTGTCTTTTACTCTGGTACATCCGCTGCTCCGCACAAAGAAAAAGCAAAAATGACATTGTTTTCAAGTCGGATAGTGTATTCAGTATTCGTCCAGAGGCACAAGAACCAAAAATCCACCCCAAAAACTAAAACTACGCTCTTTTTTAATCACGTAGTATATTTATCCGGAGACCACAACAAACAACAACGATCTTACCATAGGATACGTTTGGTAGGATACGTTTGTTGGTGGTAATTGATTGATGGAATCCTAGCTAGTGGTTTTATTATGTATCAAAAAAGAAGCGGTTTGACCAAAATAAGCAAGTGATAGCATGCCTTAGGGCATGACTAAGGTACGCATATGTACACGGTGGTCTCAACTAAAAGGTGGACTAGAGTTCACCTAGACAAGGAAGACATGAGCCATCACAATTCTCTTATTCTCTTATTTTAGCCATAAAATAATATTTTTTCATAACAAATCAGGCGCAATCAAAATAAGTTCTACCGAACATGGTGGCTAGTGCTTTATAAAAAACAGGTTCAATATTTTAGCTTTTTGATCTCTCTGAAGTCATAAGGGTTCTACTTCCTTACAACACTTTGCTCCAATAATAGTTTCCTTATTTTGTTATATAGACCAAGCGCTTGGTGCTGCTATGGACCCGATTTGACATTATGCAAAGACAATCTATCTAGATATTTGGCGAAGATGTGGAGTTTGGGACTACTACTATACACGCGGGAGGCTAAGCAATGGGATGCTTTTATATCTCAAGTGGTTCCGTCTTCATGAATTTTGTATCTGATGCCTCTAGTGCAACATTTATCTACGATTGATTGAAAGGTGCATGTGGAAACCATTCTTCTACAAAAGATGATTCCTCCCAAAGAAGATCGAAGGAAGAACCTAATTGAATCATATGAAAAATTCTCGGCTGCACAATGATTTTGCATTCTGTAGTAGCGACTTCATGTTGATTCTTTCCGCGTTGGGGTTTGGTCCTCTCTTGTCTCCGGTGACAACACGAAAGTAGTTGGGTTTGGTGTTTCGATGGTGAGATTGGCGGGGTTGTGACATTGATTTCTCTTTGGAATAACATCCTCTTGTCCACCTCGATACCGCTCCTCCCAGCAACGACAACGGTCCACTTTTTTTTTAGATTACAGAACAAAAGCATTCCAGCCTTCACATTCATAAGTGAATACTTATAGTCAAATGATACAAGAAGGGTACTTATACCAAGTTCCTCTAAAACGCCCCCTAAAGAATCTCAGGACCAAAACACCTCACCACTGTGAAAGTGTTAAAACAAAGAGGCCAACAATCAGGACCTAGCCGATCGAAGAGTGGCATTTGAACAAAAAAAACAAAGGAGGATTCTACACTTCTATCCTTCTCAGGTTCTTCCACACACGAGACATTAAAAAAAAAAAGAAAACGGTTTCTCACTTCTTGCTTCATTATGCAACAAGCTTTAGGAGCTTCTATCATCAGTACTGGAAATCAAGCATTTGTCATTTGGGGTGGAGCCTGGCCAATTCTCTTGTAGAAGTTTCATGATCATGTTATGAGTGGGGAGTGGCTTCTGCGGTCATCAATGATATGGTATGAAAAATTTGTATGTACTACCTGTACAATATGTTCTCCAATCTCCAGCAAAGGAGAGCATTTTTTTAAGAAGGAAGATGATCTCAAAGGGCCTCTTTGTACTTTTCTTTTTTTTTTATTTTGTCATTGTTTGTCAAAGTATATCTTGTTTTGAATAAACTTAATAACATACTATCAGATTTGAGATACTTTGTCTGATCCCTTTTTGTAGAAAAACAAATAAATATTCAAATTAAACGGCTCGTGCACAAATAATAAACACCTGACAGTGGGTTGCACGCAACCACTTGCATTGGTCATGTACATCTGCATGAATGGACCATGGGTCGCGGTTCATGATGCAAACAAACTGAGAGGTAGATTGGACATACATACATTGACGTGTTAAAAATTAATCAAACCTATTCAGCACTACGTACTGTCTGTCACAAATATATATTACACCAATATATTGGCGCAATGAGCAATCATATACATACACATATATGAAGGATGATCGATCGATTAAGTTGCATTACATGTATTAATTAGATCTGGAAGGAAACGGTGCTGTTGGGCGGGTTGTAGAACTGGACTTTCCTGCCATTGAGCGGCTGCACAGGACGGTTATCGCTTGCCGGCAGCGGCGCCTTGAGCAGCTGCAGCTGCTCCTTGCTGATCTGCCTGACCTTGCCGAGCACGTTCCAGACGACATTCTCGGTGCAGGGCGGCACGGTGAGGGACCCCGTGTACCTGAAATAGCTGCCCGTGCGCTTCTGCAGCGAGCGGAGGTGGACGAACGGTACGTCGACGCGGGACTCCTCCTCGCCGCCGGCGAAGGCGCACCGGTCGCCGGCCATCTCGCCCAGCGCGCGCTTCAGCTGGAAGTAGAACGAGTCGGGCGCGCCGACCTGGTACAGCACGCCGATCACGGCGAGCGCGCCGTCGTCGGCCTTGTGCACGAGGTGGAGCTCGAGCGGGAAGCGCTGCCCGTTGATGGTGTGGTCCGACGGCGAGTGCCAGTGCATCTTCTCGAAGCTGTAGGGCTTGCCGTTGATGCTCACCGTGCCGACCTTGGCGCCGGCGGCGAAGGACATGGTGATGTCGTGCCCGTCGTTGATCAGCGTGGCGCCGGCGGCGGCGTAGGTGCGGTTCAGCGTGTCGAGCGAGGCGTTGGCCACGGCGTTCTTGGTGACGATATCGATCGGCGACTGCTGCTTCCCTTGCCCGCACAGCTTGTACGCCGGGCTCAGCTTCCCCCAGTTCTCCGGCCCGTCCGAGCTCCCCGCCGCGTACCCGTACGCCGGCCCGGCACCGCCGCCGTCTGAGGAGAGAGCGACGGCGAGGGTGGACGCGGCGATGAGGACGCCGATGAGCGCACGGGAGGACGGCATTGTTGCTTGCTCGATCTGGAACCTGTCGAGAGGACGACGGCGGCAGACCGGCCGGCCTGGATTTCCGTCGTGCGTATATGTATGGAGGTGTGTGCGCGAGGTGGACGACGGATGTCCAGCCCGGAAAATGGGGCGAGTTCGAGCGGACAGGAGTTGCTGCCACTCGCTAGAGAGGCACCGTTGTTTTCGGTGGAAAAAAGCTAAGCATGCCAATTCTCTCTCTCGTTTTCACGAGTATGAATTAGTTATGAATTAGTTGTGGGCCGACTGATGACACGAGTTTAACATTTGCAAGGGCCCAACAAGCACGAACTGCTAGGCCCACCTATCTGATCTGTGCACGGCCCAAAGTAGAAGAATGATGCGGTGAGCAACAAACAGGCCATACAAGAGATTTGGGCTTACAGGGCCTTCAAATGTCCAAAGGTTGGTCCGCGCCGCCGCGACCATCCGTATCTCCCATCGCTCCCGACCACCTCGCACATGTGATTCTGCTAAACAACACCCCTCGTTGAAAAAAGTCAACTTTTCTCCTCAATTTATGTAAAAGTCTGTTTTTCCTCCGTAAACCGTAAAGTCAGATAAATCAACTCCCTTAATTTTTGAAACCGTGCATTTTACCTCGTTGTTCCTATTACAAGCGGTTTCAACTTTTATGACTCAATTATAGTGAAATTTTTATGGTAGCTTAATTATTGTATGCTTATTCATACTCATTGAACAATCTATAACTTATTTATCAATTACTTTAGGGTTTATTCTTGTTAAATCTAAATAAATCTAATATAGATTTATTTAGATTTAGTTATAACTAATTTAAATTTAACAACCATAAAACCTAAAGAAATCTATAAATAAATCTATGTTTTGGATTGTCTTTTCTTCATCTTATTTCCTTTTTTACTTTTCAATGCAAATTATTCTTGCCCCCTTTTTATCGTCATGTATACAATGCAGATTCATGATCCATATATGATTCAAATTCACAACCTATGATCATATAGGTTAGAGTAACTCGTATCTATTGATGATACTGAGTCTAATTTCAACAAAACACAAGCATGTTCGAGAAGAAAAAAATTATGTGCGACATCTCCTGTTCATAGGTCATTCTTTCGGGACATAGTATGCAACTTCAAGGAGGGCATGCAACTTCAAGAACGGGGCTTTATGCAGTCCATCTATCTCAAAAAGAATATCATTATACTGTACAGAATATTAGATACATTTGTATATGTAAATAATATCATTTTCAAAATAAATTTAGCGATTCATTTAATGATGATAAATTATTTATCATAAATATAAATATTCTTATACTAGTAAACACGTTTATACATTGCAATGGATCTGCGTATAGGAATTGAACTCCATATCATCGCTAAACGTGAGATGTTCTAACTTCATATTTTCTATAAATCGAGTTCAAAACCTGGTGCCATGTACATTAACATTTACGGTCTTTTAGGGACGGAGAGAGTATATATGGGAAGAGCGTAAGTGCGATTTGGGAAGTAAAAAAACAGGACGAAAGAAGCTCCTCACGGTCACAGGCTAGGTAGTTAGGGAGAAATAAAAAAAATGAAATTTTGCCATATTAAATATTAGATTTAGATGTATTTAGCCGAAGTTTAAATTATTTAATCTATCGTGAAGTGAATGCAACACTCTTTTATGGAAAGGATGAGGGAGTAGGTACACGGTCTCCATCCGGAAGCCAAAACTGAGTAATCTCAGTATCTCACGCGTGCTCAGAACACGACGAAGCCGACGACGACGTTCATGCATGCATTTCAGATTAGCTTGCCCCATCTAGATATATCTATGCATCCATCTCTCGTCTGCTCATGAAGAAAAGGGAGAACTACTAACTGATCATTAATTATTCTCGTTCACTATGATTACTAATAAGTACAAATTAATCACCACGAGAATGAATAATGCAACCATGACTAGTGCTTCCGCGTTATTCCACAAAGCATAACTAGTGTTTGCTTAATTTGGCTAACGATTAAGGACCTGTTTGGAACGCAGGAATTTCACAGAAATCAGTTCAATTCCCGCAGGAATGAGAGGAAAATCCTCCATTCCAAACGGGGCATAAGACAACACTTAGCCGGTTAAGAACGGGCCATTTGGCAGTTGGGGCATATTGATGAACCCACGCACAAAATTAAAGCCATGTTTAGTCTCCCTTCAAAATTCTAACCTAACCGCCACTATCGTGTCATATCGAATATTTGATATATATACATGAAATGTAAACAAACTAGTTACACAGTTTGCATATAAACCGCGAGACGAATATTTTGAGTCTACTTAGACAATAATTAAAACACTTATTATTGTAAAAGTTAGCACATGTACTACAATAACTGAAATTCTCAGCTTTCAGCCTAAGTACACACTCCACACAGGTCCACACTCCGATCCACTGCTGCAGTCGTCGCGTTCAACGCACGCGCGCGTGCGTGCATATGCGCCTGCAGCCCTGCACTGCATGAGAGAGAGAGAGAGATATGGCGGTGGCCGGCCACCCACAGCCACAGGCGGCCGGCACATCCGAGCCGCCGCCGTATGGGCGCGTACGTCCTCCGGCGTCGACGTCGTCGTCCACGAGCCACGGTGGTCTTTGCGGCGGTGCCGCCCCACTAGTGCGGCGGCGCGCCCACTCCTGAGCCGCCACGCACGCCGCCGGCCGGCCCTACAAGTACTAGTAGCTAGGACTAGGAGTAGTAAAATTGTCTACATGCGTGTGAAGAATCAAAGCCAAGAACGAACGAAGGGGTCTGCGAGATCCACACACGGCCGGTTAAAAAAGCGTTCAACGGGCAGGGGAAGAACATCGTCAGTGGTGGTTGCAACGTCTATACTACACTAGCTAGCTTTAGTCTATTGCTTCTAGCACGCTCGGCTTCATCGTCACTAGGCTACTAGTAGTAAAGTCTCCTTTGCGTTTTGGCCAACCGTGCATGCATTAGCTAGTGAGTGCATGCTTCCTTTAATTTGCCGGGCGAAAAAGTTATATCTATTACCACAATATTTTATAAAGGTCCGTTTGTTTTCTTGGAATTGAATTTTTATTTTAAAAATTATAATTTAGATATAGATTAATTAAACTAATATAGTTGTATATGGAATATATTTGTATATTTGTGATTATGTATATAAGGAACACACTTATATATTGCCCTTTTTATTGTATAGAAGTGAGTTAGAAAATGTGTTCTAAATTGGAGAATATAATGAGCAAAATACACCATAGATCCCTAACCTTTGGTCTCTGTATCATTTAGGTCCATCACATTTCAAATTGCAGTTTTAGGTCCCTTAACCTTTGGTCTGTGTGTCATTCGGGCCCATGACCTTTGCAAGTGCAGTTTTAAATCCCTAATCTTTGCATGTAGTTCACCGGTAGTCCATTTCTACTGTAACAGTGACGTCACCTTTTTGTTTTCTCCAAATTTCTTCCAAATTTATGTACTAACTTGAAAATGTCCCAAAATAAAAGTTGTTTCAAATTTTATGCTCTACAATTTTTTTAAACTATTTTCAGATTCTATCTAGTTTTTGAAAGTTTGAATTGTGGCTAAATTAGTCGTTTGAATTGAGGTTAAACCTAATTGCAAAATAATTAGAATTTGGGGTTGAGCCAAAAAGCAAAAATGTAGATCTTTTTAATTGGAATAACTTTCGCGTTAAAAGATTTTGAAGTTTCTAAACAAAATCTTGCGCAAAACCCTAAATTTGAATGCAAAGTTTCATGTTATTACACAAATTTAGGAGAAATTTGGAGAAAACAAAAACGTGACGTCACTACTACAATAGAAAAATTTGGGAGAAATTTAGAGAAAACAAAAACGTGACGTCACTGCTACAATAGAAACAGACTACCAGTGAACTGCATACAAAGATTAGGGATCTAAAACTGCACTTTCAAAGGTCATGGACCTAGATGCCACACATGCCAAAGGTTAGGGACCTCTCAAATTGCACTTTTAAAGGTGATGGATCTAAATGACACAGAGACCAAAGGTTAGGGACCTGTGGTGCATTTTGCTCGAATAAAATTGTAGCATAATGATCCATAGAATCTAATTCCATCTCCCACCTCATGAATTGAAGATAGGCTTATTTGTGAGCTTGGAAAATGTGCGGAATCTCAAATTCTAAGCTAAATAGTTTTACTTATCATGTATATTTCAATTCCGCCAATTCTAAGGAAACAAACGGACCCTAAGAAAATAGGAGCCTCCTTCCAAAATTTTCCATGATAAGGCATGATTTTAGGCTAGTGATTGGTTTGTTACCAAAACTTGCCAATCTCTCACATTTGGGTTGCCAAAACTATGGCAACCTTTTTGCCAAACTTTTGGCGTGGCAAAAATTAGGATCTAAACCAAGCAGGCTCTAGATTTGTTTTTGGCCTCTGCAATTGCACATATGATAACCAAGTTTTCACAAGCTTTTAGCTATATATTGAGCTCAAAAAAGGGAGAAAGGATGCAAATAGAACCTATGATTTCTTCTCTATCCATTAGGAATTGATCAAATTATTATCCCATATGAACTCCATATAATCGCAAATTTACCCTAAATTTGCATTAGTTAACTCCATCTGCTTGCCGACCTTATTTGGACTTGGTTCAACCATATTTTTCTTCCATCGTTAAAAAGTTCTAGATTTAAGCAAAGTCATATTTTTTAAAGATTGATTAAGTTTAATTTGCAGATAGAAAATAGTAGCAAAATTTATATCTAGCAGAGTACTTGAATATATGCCAGCAATTTTTTTTATAAATATGGTTAAATTTAAAATTGCTAACTCGTCGGAAAACAAGAAGTGTCGTCTTTTTTTTTTCTTACGAAAGAGTAATTTCTTAGCTCACAGCTCACTACAATAATTACCTACTCTATCTAACGGAGAGCTTATTCGTGAATCTCGCTTGGCTTAGATGGATTGAATAAGTCTTCTAGTAGGTAATATAATAATTCGAGTGGTGACCAGGTTCAGTGCGTCTCTCCTCACTTTTACCATTGTCCATCGTGATAACGAAGTTCATCCGTATATTATTGGAAATTTTTTGCCGCTGCTGCTGCACAATATAAAGTGCTTGCGATCGATCGATCGTGCGCACTAGCGAGAGAGAGAGAGAGCGTATAAACAAAGAAAAGTGATGGAAAGAAATGACAAAAAGGCGACCATAGTGGGGCTTCTATACAGAATGTCGCGAAAGGTCACTTTCCATCCTTGGAGATAGCAGATGGACCAGCATGACGCGCTTTTGCATATCTTCTTGCTTGCTTCAACACGCCTGCTTACGTCGCGCCATCATGCATCATCGAAAACCCTGGAACATGCATTCTAAATAAAAGACACAAAATTCATTGACTTGCGCCTTTGGACAAAAATTCATTAACTTGAGAGCAAATTTCCCTTACTGTATACTCATCTGTGCATCTCATTCTGGAACCTTTTTCAACTCAAAGTTAAGAGACCAATGCAAGTTTTCGTTCCGGGGCTAGGAGATACTTGAGACAAACGAAAGCTAATACGACTTGTGTGCAATTATTTTGCCACAAAAAGCGGAAGGCTACTCAGCACCAAAGAAAAACAAAGAAACAACAACTGCAAAAGTCTCCCAATGAATTTACGTGGTATGCACATTTACATATATGAGAATTTTTAATATAGTTGAAGAAAAAAGGACGGCTTACGAGCACTGATCCGACGGCTAGAAAGGAATAGTAACCAAGAGGTACCAATTTTAGAGTAACCAAGAGATATCTGGTACCTTCTAAATGTTGAGGTTGTAGGTACCTGGCACATATTGAAATTAGTGGGACCAACGTTTAGAAAAAAAAGGAATGATAATATTATTTTTAAAATTTTATTATGTAATTAAGGGTAGAATGGTAAATCTATAATAAGAAATAATGTTTTGGCATCAATATAATAAGAAATATTGTTCATGATAACGGAGAGATTATCGAAGTAGAAAATTACATGTGGCCGTCCTTACTTCTGGAAGAGCACTTCCATGTCCTCCAAGCTCCGGCCCTTGGTCTCCGGCAGGCACATGTACACAAACACAAACATGGCCGCCATCACCGCAGCAAAGAGGAAGAAGCACCCAGGCATGGTGATCGCGTCGGCGAGCGAGATGAACGTCACGCTCACCACGCCGCACGTGAGCTTGTTCACCGCCATGGCCAGGCTCGAGCCCTGCGCGCGGAGCCGCAGCGGCAGGACCTCCGCGCTGTACGCCGACACCACCTGACCCGTACCCGATCGAGTACGTGGCCATGACTGCCAGCACCGACGCCAGGCACGCCGCCGTGGCTGCCGGCGCCGGGGACGACGACGACGACGATGACTTTGTGCTCGTGCCTCCTACGTACAGCGGTGAGGGCGGTGGCGGTCACGGCGACGTACACCCGCGGTGTGGCAAGGAGGTGCGGGCGCCGGCTGAGCTTGTCGGTGAAGACATGGCCACGAGGATGAAGCAACACTTGACGGCTCCGATGGCAACAGTGGCGTCGAGGATGGTGGAGTTCTACGCCATGCCGACCGCCTTGAAAACCAGTGGGGAGGAAGATGGCGTCGACGCCGGACGCCTGGACGAAGAAATTACCATAATGCCCTTCGACGCATGAATTAAATTAGAAGTAATTTCTTGTCTAGGTACCAAGAGTAACCAAGAGGTATCTCCAACCACAGTAAAAGGACTCTTACATATATACTTACAAACGTCACGTTTGAAAATTCATCCAACTAAAGTTTATAGCTAACTAAAAATTCAATTCTAAACTTTAACCAGTTAAAAGTTCTTCAAGCTAAACTTTGCCTAGGTTGTCTGGGTCCTCCGACTAATAGACTCAGCTAAACCTTAGCTGGGTTTAGTTAGGTTGAAACAGCTAAACTCAGCTAAACTTTAGATGGTCTGTTAGTTGCAGTGTTTTCATTCCTAACATCTAATTTTAGTCAACATGGATCCAAATAGACCCAAAGTGTTTGCTATTTGGACATCAAGTTCACATTTCACATAGATGGTCGTGAACTTAGTTTAGGTCAGTTGATTAGGTCCTTTACAGTAGAACCTACCCATCAAAATCCTTGACTTAGCACGGTGCTTGTATTTCATGGATTTATTCTAGAATTTAACAACGCTATTCGTTCACTGGTAGGTGGCTGTAGTAACTTCATTAATCTCGATTTGCCTGATCTAGCTTAGTCATCACTCGAGGGTGCCCATAAGAATAGGCTATGCATTCATGTATGTAAGAGTCCACGTCTCTATTGATTTTTTAAAAAAATATTCACATATATAGATGGTCATAGAAAATTAAAGTTTACAGAAAACCATGTTAACTATGAATAGATTCATTCATAGGATATAACCATCCACTAAGAACAGCTTGCTAGATAAAACGACGCACTCTCCTTCCATATCCATTGCACGTAAAATGTAATTGGTAGGGATGAAAAAGGTCAGAGATGATTGGAAGAGGTTTCAATTGTTTTCGTTTTTCACATTTTTTTACATGAAAATGAAATCGAAAACGATATTGCTATAAATGAATACAACACCACAGTATTATGGCATATCGATCAATATTGATTGGAAATTGATAATGGGTAGTAAAACAACAGTCATACAACACCATACATATAAATGATAAACGAAGTCTTCAAATATACTCTACTGTTTTTTTTTTCCTTAAACTAACAATAATGCTTTACTACCGTATATACAAGCTCATACACAAACATAACTGATAATAGGTTCAAAAGGCATAGGATTGGGGGAGTGTGGGATGTAGATAAAAACAGTACACAATATCATCGGGAATTTCTAGACTAAAATGGTTAAACGGTCAGAAAATTAATGTTGTCATTTTCAGACATCCGTTTCCATTCCTATTTCCATTTTGGCATTTTTACTAGAAATGTGATAGAACTTTAAAAACTGAGTCCCTGAGAACGATGTGTTTCATTTTCGCTTTCATCCCTAGTAATTGGGTTAACTGACACTTAACAAAATAACAACACATATAACACGTGTAACACAAATTTATATGTGGCGGCCATCGCAGGGAACTAGCTAGCTAGTATAAATAAAATTAAAGCCAACCAATTTCGTGCGATTCATGTTAAATTTCATAGTGGGCGCCGCTGCTACTAATATCGTTTTCGGCCTGTCCCCCATACATATACCCAGCACTTTCATTAGCCTATACGCGCAATGTATCATCGTTGGATTCGCTCATTTCGTTTTCAGTTGCAAATTTGACAACAGGCGAATGATTCTTACCTCCACCACTACTTACCAAAAGCTAGTAGCTAGCAGAGGGACCGAACATGGCTTAGGCCATGCCCCAACTGATGGGGCCCACCTGCATCCTAATGTTTTGTGACATCATCCTTACGTACTTTAGCATGTTCTTGGTAGTGCCCACTTATGCGTACGTTGCCCTCCAAGTCAGCATTTCCAAATTCCAAATAGCGCACATATGTTTAGTACTGTAGCCATGCATATTGGCATTTCCAAAGATCACTATTGTTTAGTTGAAACCGGAGCTCATATCTTCCTACATATATCAATGTGTACATAGTTTATATAGTGTGCAGACACATCATGAATATAAAACATATATCTTTAATTAGTTTTTTTCCCTATATTAACAATGACAACAAATGTTGCTAATTTATTAGAAGCACAAGAGTACTTTAGGTGTATTTTTATAATGGTAAATACAGGAAAATTAGATATAGATTAATGAGGGAATACTTTTTTCTTATTTCTTTTCTTATAATACTAGTATAATGCCCGTGCTAATGCTACGGCTTCACTTTAGGGAGATCCAATTATTGCATCATTTTCAGTATATTACAGAAATTATCATGTACATACTCCATTCAGAGAATATATATTATACAGCTATTTTTTAAAAAAAAAAACATCAGAACCATTTAGCCAGCTATAAAATACATCACAACCACTATCATTTTTAAACTGAAATTGTATATTGCAAGATAAAAGGACTTGAGCTGTCTTATACATCAATCTAATACAAATTCCCTAACACAACCTTGTCAAATGACAAGAGCTCTGGACAATATTGCAAAGACCGCGTCGTTGTGGAGATCGCCGAGTTGCCGATCACCACGATCTTAAATTTCAGGTTATGTTAGTGATTAGTGAGTATTACTCATTATATTGTATAGTATAATGCCCGTGCTAACGTTACGGCTTCACTTCAGGGAGATCCAATTCATTGCATCATTTTCAGTATATTAAAGAAATTATCATGTACATACTCCGTTCAGAGAATATGTATTATACAGCTATTTTTTTTAAAAAAAACATCAGAACCATTTAGCCAGCTATAAATTACATCACAACCACTATCTTTTTTAAACTGAAATTGTATATTGCAAGATAAAAGGACTTGAGCTGTCTTATACATCAATCTAATACAAATTCCGTAACACAACCTTATCAAATGACATGGGCTTTGGACAATATTGCAAAGATCGCGTCGTTGTGGAGATCGCCGAGTTGCCGATCAACACGATCTTAAATTTCAGGTTATGTTAGTGATTAGTGAGTATTACTCATTCTATTGTATAGTATAATGCCCGTGCTAACGCTACGGCTTCACTTCAGGGAGATCCAATTCATTGCATCATTTTCAGTATATTATAGAAATTATCATGTACATACTCCATGCAGAGAATATGTATTATACAGCTATTTTAAAAAAAAAATCTGAACCATTTAGCCAGCTATAAAATACATCACAACCACTATCTTTTTTAAACTGGAATTGTATATTGCAAGATAAAAGGAATTGAGCTGTCTTATACATCAATCTAATACAAATTCCCTAACACAACCTTGTCAAATGACATGGGCTTTAGACAATATTGCAAAGATCGCGTCGTTGTGGAGATCGCCGAGTCGCCGATCACCACGATCTTAAATTTCAGGTTATGTTAGTGATTAGTGAGTATTACTCATTCTACTGTATATACCCTTATCGCAGATGAGGAATCACCCATTGTCATGCTCCACCACCCCCACCCCCCGCTTAAGAACTCCTGCAAGCAATAACGATCGTAGCAGTGGCATGTACACTACAATAATTGAAGAGTTTTTCATAGGTAGCAAACCGTGTACTTGGTGATGTCATCGCACACAGAGCTGAGAAGATCGGTACCTGTGAAGATCGACACTACAAGTACAAGTGACACTATTGAATTATTAGCACTAATGCAATAGCATATATATCAAGACTAACAGAGGTGATTATTAATTGTTAAACAAAGATATATAAGACCACGAAAAGGCCAATCGTTCTACAACCTTGTAAATTAGTATATTCAATCTATTTATGTTTTCATTGTTTTATTTCTTGGTTGTTGTGCTTATTATTTAATCTGTATAGAATCTGCGAGTTTTCAGAATAGATAATTACTCCCTCTCCCTAAAAAAAATGTCGTTCTCGCTTCCCAAAAAATATCATTGATTAAATTTATATAAAAAGTATTAATATTTATAATGCATAATTAGTATCATTGAATAAATCTTTAAGTCTAGTTTTTTAACAAATTTATTTGAAGCTATAAATATTACACGTATTTTCTACAAATCTAGTCAAACTACCGGTACGAACACCTTTTTACGAGACGGAGCTGTACCCTAGTGTATTGGGCACACGCACCACAATATTTTATTGATCGACCTGACACAAAGCATGTCGTCAAACCAAGTCAAGAACAGCGAGTTACAAAAGTGCAGGTTGGGCTCTCCCATTCGTTGCTGGGGGACAGTAGTGGGCTAGTCATCATAGCTTAGCTTTAGCATACACGAAGCAACTTCCATTGGTCGGCCTATGGCATTCATGAAATATGCACTTACACGTTGGGTCAGATCCATAAAGCACTTCCTTTAAATACAACAATCCACTACTGCCTCCAACCCCCTCACGCACTCATCAGATAGTACACCACTAGCACCACACAACTGTATGTGAACAATTGTGATCTAGCTTGTTCCAACTCCAACAACAAATCTAGCTAGCTTCAGAACTCTACCACAATTCTAGTTCTAGCTAGTTCCTTTGCAGCAGCTAGCTATCTTGGATCAGATAGCCATCATCATGGGAAACTGCCTGGTGATTCAAGACAGCAGGAAGGAGATCAAGATTATGAGCGTCGTGGACGGCGACGAAGTCCTCAAGATGCCATCATCCCCGGGCATGCGCAGCTTGAAGGTCCCGGCCGAAGCCGCCCTCTGCTGCGAGCCCCTGCCGCTGGCGGCGACTGCCGGCGTTGAGCCTGCAGCTGGCGCGGCGGCCGTCAGGGTGAAGCTGGTGATCAGCAAGCAGGAGCTCAAGAAGATGCTCGACAAGGAGGGTATGTCGCTGGACGACATGGTGTCTCTCATGCGCAGGGAGGCGAGTGACCGAGAACAACAGGAGTTTTGCTGCGGAGGGTGGCGACCCGCGCTGGAGAGCATACCGGAAGGCAGCGATCTCTGCTAGCACGTACTACCTGCCATCGTTCATCGATCAGGTATCTTGTGAAAGTCACAGGATCAGTGATCGTGCCTACACTACATGTATACAAAGAAGTTACACAAGATACTTTTTGGAATAAGCGTGTAAGCAGAACATATGTATGCTGGGTATATAGCATATATACACATGCAGATTATTATATAGATAGATAGAGAGATAGATAGAGAGAGAGAGAGAGAGAGAGAGAGAGAGAGAGAGAGATAGTATAGATATAGATGGTAGAAGTTTTGAGATAGGGATTCTCTTCATCTTTTCTTGTTAGGCTACATGCTTGTAAAGAAGAGGTAAAGATGATCCTGGAAATCAAGCAAGGTTTTATATGGTAGTACTATACCATGTGTCCTCATCAGTGATTCAGTCATGCATCCCAGGTATAATCTCAAGGGATTCATATGCTTTTTATTATCTGTTTGGCCTTTATTAATTGTTAGCTTCCTATCTATAAGACGGCAAGAGTTTCCTTGCATTAGAAAAGAAAAGAATGATTAAGTTAAATCAGACCTGAAAACCATGTAACTAGCTAGGACCACACTTCTACAAACAACATCGGTACAGTGATCAACAATTCAACATAGAACACGGTTTTTTAAGGGTGAAAATCGGTTAAACATTCTTAGGACTATAATTTTGCTAGAATAACCCATGGGACGAATCGAGAAGTTCACCCATAACAACAACTCAACAGGAGGAACAGCTACGTTGGGACTGACAAACCTGTGCCCTGGAACAATACTAACACTCTAACACACCAACTAAAACAGCTACAAAGACAAAGGCACAATTACAGTGGCACCGGGCAAATACTAAAACAACTTTGACTTGTGGAGTGTCTTACCTCCTTTTTGGCTAGTTCAGCGTAAGTAGTTAGTGGCGGTGCTAATCAGATTGAATCCTTTGTATTCATTCTGGTGGGCATGTTTTGCGGCATTCTAAAAATAGTATTTGGTACTAAATTCCTGAACTCTGTAATTTCGTTGCTCTTAGGTAATGAAATTCGGTTATTATCGTTGTGGAAGACAACTAAAACAACTTTGACAACCCATCGACAACTGCAACTAGAGCCTCAAAATACACGAGATCATGCACCACATCACTACAACAGAAACTATTTCTAGAGATATGTTCCTTTTAGTCCAAAGGTGGCTCTATCAAAGCTTGTCTATGCATGAAATGGTTTTTAAGCTAGCCCCACCTCTAGAAATTTATTGTAAAAATTGGTTGGGCCAGAAATGCCCTCTATTTTTAGTTTCTACTTGCGTATAGAAATCAATTCTAAAGGTGGTTGGGATAGACGTCTCTAAAAATCTATGATTTTTAGAGACACACAAGTATAAGTGGGCAAAGCATACTACGCCTCTACAAATCTATCCAGCTACCTCTAAATTGAAAAAGATTTTCAGTACTTAATATTGCCTATCACTGTTTCCAAGCTACTGTCATACCCAAATAATGTAGCAACAGCTCCAATTTCTTTCCATAGTACATCACAATCCCAAGACTGCCGGAAGCCAAACTAGATAGGGTCTCCTAGGTTGTTCCATATCATATAGTTATATTATTGTGTAGTATGGTCTTCATCTATTCTAAAATTATATGATATTTTGGTATTTTTAGATATATAAGTTTTACTATGTATTTAGACGTACATACATTATGTTTAGTTACATAGTGAAACAATGTATTGAAAAAGCCCAAAACGTCCTATATTGAGAATGAGGGAGTTACGCTATTGGCATCAACATGTGTTGACACCCAAAATTGTCCAAAGTGCATAATGGACTCAACCACATCATGTTTCTATCGTCAAGGTGGCCAGAAAGCATACTTCGATCATCGTGTTTGGAGACCGAGTGAAGAAAATGAATTTTCAGGGGCTAACTCAGCTAGAGTTGGCTAAGCTGATCATCGTGTTTTTCAAATTCAAGAACGGATTTTACCATTGCGTTTCTCTCGTCAAGCTGATCAAAAACCATATATGGTTCGTTTTGTTTGGAGTCTAGATAAATTAATTATGAATTTCGTGATCTTTTCACCCTAAATTTCTAGAGCCAACCAAGGTTAAGCCGACTTTCTTTGTTTTCATCTAAAAACAGCCCTCGGGCTCGTGGCAGTCGGAGCCGACTTTTCTGCTGTTTTTATTGAGATTTTTCTAATGTTTTCGTGCCGGTTTAACTTCTAAATCGGTTTTGAACCTATTTTGGATGTGAGAAACTTGAAGATCGCGTTTAAGACATGCTTCGTACTGGGCTAAGACTAAGACCACACACTCTATATAAATGAGAGGATCATAACTGATTGAGGAACCCAATTCACAATGATTAAAATCAATCTACAACTCTCCTTTTACTCTCTTTTCAACCCAACTGTTGTTCATCCCTTGATCCGACGACCAAAAATGGTGTCCTAGACCTGTCGACTGACCTAGGGCAACCTGGCGAAGTCCTTGTTGTGACGGAGTCCCTCTGGACCGGATCTTCAAGGGTTTATTTGCTAGCTTGCCTAAAAACTAGTCGGTTCTTTGTCACACAAACACGTTGGTTGTCATTTGGTAAACCTCTCCGTTCTTCATCACGTAAGTGCTAATATTCTTGCTGCGTTCTTCGGTTCATTGTGCCTAGGTGATCTAGCCCTTGCCAGTTGCCAGTGTGTGATATGCATCCTATTCAGCGTCAACAACATGCAGATGGAAGTTAGCATGAGTAAAGTTTAAAGAATTCACACGATTTTACCGCTCAACTACTAGCGATCACTACCCCATATTCTATAACCAGTGCCGATCCAAAACCCCCCTATCATTGCGGGATTTGAACCGACACTGATGTGGTTTCTAGAAATGCCATAAAACAGTTTAAATTTTAGGATTTTTTTAATACCGAGAAGGTCCCACTAGCTAGCCACACGTCGCGCGTCACAAGTCACACGATTTTTCGCGCAGCTACCGGCGCTCGAACCCACGACCTTCTCCTCCACGCTTTTGTCCCCTAACCACTGCACCTGTAATACACTTGTGTCTAAATGAGTTATTCGTCCACCATATTCTATGTTCATGCATTTTTTGAATTAAGTATTTAGGAACCTAAGCGAATTCAAATAAAAAAGTTATCAACTATAAAGTTTATAACTTTTTAAGATCTATAACTTTTAATTTTGATCATTTCTCCATTTTGAAGTCATTTGAAAAAAAAATTTGAATTTCAAATTTAAAAAAAATTAGCCATAATTTTCGTAGAATAAATGATTTCGAATGGAAAAGTTGCTAACTACAAAGTTGCATAACTTTTCGAGATCTGCGACTTTTATTTAGATCGTTTCTCCACCAAAGTCGTTTGAAAAATTCGAATTACAAAATTTTTAAATTAAACATAATTTTCGTTCAATAGATGATTTTAAATGAAAAAGTTGTCAATTACAAAGTTGCATAACCTTTTGAGATTTAAAACTTTTGTTTTGGTCACTTCTTCTTCAAAGATCCTTAACTACACTACACACTCAATTGTGACTATAAAGCATATTGAGTCTTTTGGTATTAACACTATAAAATCTTATATTGTATATTTAGACATCCAAACGATCTCAAATAAAAAAGTTTAAACTAGAAAGTTAGATCTCAAAAATTACTATAACTTCGATATAAAGTTCATTTTGTTGACATCATATGGGAAAGTTATAAAGTTATAAAGTTTTATTTCAGCGTATCACTGTCGATTCAAATCATGAACCGACAGTAAAACCGGTGGTGATATGAATTGACGGTGATAACTTAGGTGTCAGTGTCGGTTGGGCATATTACTGCCGGTTTAAAAACCGGCCGGCGGCAGTGATGTCTAATTCTACAGTCGTGGATAGACAGTGGCTTCGTCCTACAGTAGCTTTTCGGTTGCTTTCAGCACGGAAATGGACGCATGTCGCTTTCGATTTTGGATGGTGCAAAATCTGCCTAAACAACCAAGGTCTGTCATGTCGGCATCTGCATGCATGCCAAGATCAACAGGCGATGATGTCCTCGAAGATCGAATCGACGGATGAAGATATCTTCATCGGAGTAGCTTCCATACGGATGAAGATATATATTTCGGCAAGTTTGTGCTTACCTGTCCCTCACCAAAATCTGGGAATAATAATCACGAGGATGTAGCCCATCATCACAATGTGCATTTTCGTATATAAGTGAAGAGACTAATCATTTTGTGTTTGGTGCCCCGTAGGCCGTAGCCTAGCTGGACGAAACATCTGCCTCAGACTCGGATCAGTGAGAAAAATGGCAACAATTTTCAATTCAAATAAATGCCAGAAAATTAGAAACTGATGAAACATTGGGCCCTAATGTGAAACTACGACCAGTATCATCCATGGTCTGATGGCTATGGGCCCACAGGTGAACACGTGCTCATACTGGGCCCCAAAGGTTAGTATGGTCCGAGCAAAGCATCGGCCCGCGTAAATACGTAGCAGTAGGAGGCCCAATCAGGTCTTCTAGCCCACCCAAGCCCAATAATCACTTCGGCCGCTCGGCGGCGAGGAAGGCGGCGGCCGCGGCGGCGGCGCCCCGGCCGGGTACGCGAAGGGCGACGGACCGATGCTTCCTCCACCGCCGGGAGCGAAGGTGGTCGGCGCCCGACGGCGGTAACCCCTTTATCAGTTTGAGCCAATTCGTTTGCCTCTTTGCATTTGCAATTACGCTTGCACATTTGTGAATTGTGATTACCATTGCTTGACTGGTTCAGTTGTCACTTGGTTCTCTGGCACCATTAAGATTTTAGACTTCTACTACATATGACTAAAACTGTGGATCAAGTCCAATTTAGTGCTACTTCCGAGTTTCTACGACTCGGAGGTACCAACTAGAAAAGTTATGAGAAGCAACAGCTGGGGAAGTAAAACACCAGAACTGATAAGTGCAACAAGTAAAACACCAGAATTGACAGATGATGTGCTCACAGAAAAAATAGTAAAATAACTAAGCCTATGTGTATGGACTTTTATAGCAAGCCCAAAGATTACAAAGGATATTCAAAAGATTCTTAAAGGAGAAAGCCGGGCCTAACAGCATGATAGGATAACATCTGACAAGGAAGCATTGTAGGATAACACTTATGCTAATTGTATCTCCTTTGTGAACATCTGTGGAACCGCACAATACCGGTGTTGTTAGCTAGATTGAATATGTTAGGCCTTGCATGTTTTCATACATTGCGTAAGGTGACTCCCCGTAGTTCATGTATGACTTTTAGGAACATACGGTGAACTTTCTGATGTGCACTTTTGTAGAATCACCCATGGCATAAGTATTGCTTTCTAATGCTGTCTAATTTGTGTGCGTGATGATGTTAAAACATATACAGATTACCTAACCTCGGTCCAGCACATCAATGGCGAGTGACATATTAGGTAGTAAATTAAATTGATTTATTAGACTTAACACTGGACTTAGAATTTAATATGTTAGTTCAAGCAATTTTGCATATGGATTTTATTTGGTTGGTGTGAGATTGGGTTTTGTTTTTGACAAGCCATGGGAATGAAGGCAAATCTCTCAGCCTCCTTTCTCTCTTTTTCCAAGGGTAAGGACTAGGGAAGGGGAGCACAAAATCACAGTACAAGATCTTCTGAACTGTGGGATTGGCACACCTATAGAAGCTGAAACTATACTATCATATCAAACAAGAAGATGCAAGTGAGAAAGACAGCAATTAAGAACAGAAATGATTAAGACTGCTACCCTGCAACTCCAAGTCTCAAAGCTACTTTGATGTCCTGGCTAGCTCTTGATTGCCATAGATCTCTGACCAGCCAATTTGATGTTTTTGTGTTTTGAATGCAAGAGCCAGGTCTTTGTTGAGCGAAAAGAAGCCAAGGTGCTAGTTAATCTACAAGTAGAGAAGGAGCTGAGTGTGTGCCTCACATGGCGCCAGCACCAACTCTGCTCCTGCAAACTTCTAAGAACACATCTCTCTCTTTCTATTTGCCATCTCTTTCTCATCTTTTGGCGATCAAGACTTGTGCAAATGTATAATTAAAGATGCAAATTGTGCATGAGTTGGTCAGTTTTAAATTCTAAACAATTTTTTGTGTATCATCTTTTGTTATATTTGCCTTCCCCACCCCCCCCCCCCCCCCCCCCCCCAATACACACACACACGCGCGCGCGTTGGAAATCATATGGATTATTTTCTGGTTTCTGTTCCTAAATTTGTATGGAGATCAGTCTACTTATTTCCTTGATTTTTAATTTACATTTTTGTTAAATATTTGAATTATATTAGTTTAAACCATTGGATGACCCTATCAAGAAGCAGTGTAGATCTTTCACCTTTTTAATTAGTTGCATTGGATATGAAACATTTTGTTTAGCATAGATTGTTGGATGATCATAGAATCTAGCAATGTATGTTCTTTCTGATTTTTCTGTGGTAATTTCTCTCTCTTGAAAATGAATGTGGTGGCCTCTTTTAACACTATGGTACTAAGATAATAATAGATTTACTAAGAAGAAACCAAACCATAGCCACCTAAAACTAAACAGAACTAAACCATTTACTGAACTATAATAAATGATATATGATTTTTTTTTTAAAACCGAAGTTGGTAAAACAAACTTAAATATTTTACTAATCTGATCTAACCTAAACTTTTTAGTGTTGCATGTTGGAAATAATCCTGTGTGTCTAGGTGCATGCTGTGTCCAGGTTCATAGCATTTGTAAGATAATCTGCAGCCCTTGATTGGTCTTTTGCTGCAGCAGGGAGTTGGCAACTTGTTCAGCTCTTGCTGTACCTTATGTAGGCCACTACTTCATGCAGTAGCGGATCTAGGACCCGGACTGCCCGTGCTGCAGCCATGGTCTTGGACAAGAAAAAACCAGTAGAGCTACGTAATAAAAGGTGAAGAGGTTACAAAATTATAAAGAATTATGACTAATCTAGCTGATGAATCAGCCCTGGTCCAACACAATTTCTGGATCCGCCCCTGACTTCATGTACTAGATTGTACAGGTATGGCAATAGGCCACTAGTAGAAATGGCTTACCTCAGCCATATAGGAGAAGTGAGGCTGAAGTCAGCCGTACTCTTGTGTACCTTATAGTTGGTACAAGAGTTGTATATATACTCTACCCATAGCAATGGAAAATTCAGTTCAGCATCAACACATTCAGTGTTTCAGTGCAAGTGTTTGTGCTGTGTGTGTGCTCCGTGCTCAACCCCTTCTTCTACCTCTAGCCGTGGCATGTGTGAGTGTGCTGGTAAGCAGATTGCTCACCTGAGCAGGGGATCCAAGGGCCAACAGCATTTACTTTAGCTAAATTTCAGCATGGAGTATTATAGGAAGTAATAATCTGATTAGTTGGGTAATTTTCTGCATTTATTAGGAGGCTATCACAGCCTAATTTGTAAGCTCACGTTGGCTACATTACAATAGGAGAAAACAAGAAAAGGCTAAGTCATTCCAGCCACAAACCACTTGTGTACATGTGTGTTCTTGTGTGTTACTGTTCTTTTTTAGGCCTTACATTGGATGCCATCCACAACTGTCTCTATTGCTAGCCATAGGTAGTGGACAGTGGGCACGCACATCATACTAGGCTTGTTTGTAACAAGGGGAATTTTTCCTGTTCCTGTATTTTTCTTGTGAAATTGAACTGATTCCTATGAAATTCTGTGAAATTCCTGTGTTCCAAACAGGCCCGTGACCTTGGGAAAGACTCCTTCATTCCTTTGCACGTTTCTTTGCCAGCACTGAGTGTAACAAAAAAATATAAATCAGGCCAGTGACCAGCCTGTAATTTGGACTGTAACTCTTTCTTGATACAAACAGAAGTAGCTCGTGTGTACTTAAGGGGAAAAAAAAGTCCTGCTGTGCCAGCTATCTTACATGTTACATCTGCTTCTGTTTCCTTACCATTAAATATCAATTTGTGGACCCAAAAGTTTGGCCAAAGTCCACAGTTTTAAGTTTGCTGCGTAATGTTTCAGCAAACTTGAAAGGGATGCCCAATAAACGTGAGAAAATGTCAATAAAGCATGACAGGTGAAATGTGTTGACATAATGACCTTCCACATTTGTTTAAACGAATTGAATTCTTCAACTCGTCTCCAGTATATATATAAGAGAAGGCCTGTTTTTTCTCTGTTGCTCCCAGTTCTCAGAGATGCCCTGTGTGGCTGTGTGGTGGTATGCTTGATGCTTCTGTCTTTTCTCTCGAGTATCTGCGTATCAAACACTTCATTTTGATCTCAGTTGTTACAAAGCTTTCTATTTGAGCTAGGACTCAGGCGTCATAAGCAGGTACTTAGTACACTTCAAATCTGTGCTTTTGTTTTTTGTCTTAATTTCTATATATTTTATGAGCTCTATTCTTGGTATCGCTTTGTGCAAAAGTGAGCCTAGTAGTATGTGATTTATTGATGTTCTTGATGTAGATAACAAAAGACAGTAACTATGGCTGTTAAACAACACATGAAATTAGCCATGCTCATACCGTGGGCCACAATAGTGTTGCTATTTTCCTATGGAGCTGCTGGAACCATTAACTACATGACCCACGATGGGAATGACACAGATTTCCTTTCCCTCTTTGATTTCAAGCACACAATAAGGAATGATCCGAAAAGGGCCTTGAGGTCATGGAATAGCACCATCCACTTTTGCAGCTGGGAGGGCTTGGCGTGTAGCCGAACACGTCCGGAGCGTGTAGTGGCACTTAACCTGTCCGGGCAGGCTTTAGATGGTCACGTTTCTCCTTCCCTAGGGAACCTGTCATACCTTGCTTCTCTTGACCTCTCCATGAACATGTTCTCTGGCCACATACCTCCTCATCTCGGCTATCTGCACAAGCTCAAGCTTCTTGACCTGAGTTCCAACTCGTTACAGGGAAACATTCCAGATGCAGTCACAAATTGTTCCAGTTTGCAGATGTTATACCTTCATGAAAACTTGCTCGTGGGAGAGATTCCCAAGAAAGTTGCCCTACTCTCCAACCTATTACATTTGTGGCTTTACTCTAACAATATCTCAGGGGCCATTCCACCTGACCTAGGTAACATCACAACCTTACAGCACGTCATTCTTCAAGCTAACCAGCTCCATGGAAGCATTCCTGAAGAGCTTGGCAAGTTATCCAATATGACAGACTTGTTGCTTGGTGGAAATATGCTGTCAGGTAGAATCCCAGAAGCACTCTTTAACCTCTCTTTGGTACAACAAATTGCCATGCCACTGAATTTGCTACATGGGCCATTGCCACCTAATATCGGAGACTTCCTTCCCTGACCTCCGACTGCCTTTTATTGAGTGGCAACATGCTGGGAGGTCACATCCCGGAAACACTAGGCAACGCATCAGAGCTGCAGTCAGTAGAGTTGGGATATAGCTATGGCTTTACAGGCAAAATCCCTCCCTCTCTTAGTAAACTTCAGAAGCTCAGAACGCTAGGTCTCAATAATAACAATCTTACAGCAAATGATAGCCAAAGCTGGGAATTTCTAGATGCATTGACCAACTGCACTCTTCTAGAGCGGCTTACACTCTATGGAAATCAGCTGCAGGGAATACTGCCAAATTCAGTTGGTAACCTTTCCTCTAATCTTGACTACCTCACATTAGGTAGCAACATGCTATACGGATTATTCCCGCCAAGCATAGGAAATCTTCATAAGCTAACTAAATTAGAAATGATGGACAACAGTTTTACAGGCCCCATTGATGGATGGATTGGAAATATCTTTAATTTACAAGGTTTATACATTCAAAGGAACAAATTCAGTGGTTACATTCCAGATTCCATTGGTAATCTTTCGAAGTTAGCAGACCTCATTCTAACAGGTAACCAATTCCATGGTGCCATACCTTCAAGTTTAGGAAAACTTCCACAGCTCTCAATTTTAGACCTCGATTATAACAATCTTCAAGGCAGTATATCAAAAGATCTCATTGCAGCCACAGTTGTTGAATGTTCACTATCCCACAACAATCTGGAAGGCCAAATACCTTATGTTGGTCATCTTCAACAGCTCAACTATCTGGATCTTTCATCCAACAAGCTTACCGGGGAAATTCCACCTTCACTGGGCACTTGCCAGCAATTACAGTCTGTTATCATGGACTCAAACTTTCTTTCTGGAAGCATCCCCGCATTTTTTGGCCAACTTGGCAGTTTGACCAAGCTCAACCTTTCTCACAACAATTTCTCAGGCTCTATTCCATTTTCTCTAAGCAAACTACAGCTTCTTACACAATTAGATCTGTCCCACAATCATCTTGAAGGTGAAGTGCCAAAGGAAGGGGTATTCAAAAACACTACAGCCATTTCACTTGAAGGCAATTGGCGGCTTTGTGGAGGTGTACAAGAACTACATATGCCTCCATGTCCCAACCGTACGCAGAAAAGAATTGGATGGCGACACTATTTTGTAAGAATAGTGATCCCGATAATAGGCATCTTGTCCCTCACATTGCTGATGTATTTTATCATCTCAAGGAAGAAGGTGCCAAGAGCACTGCTTGTCACCGTCTTTTTCTCCTGAGAAATTTCCCAAAGTTTCTTACAGAGAGCTTGCTCAAGCCACAGAGAACTTTGCAGAGTGTAACTTGGTTGGGAGAGGAAGCCATGGTTCAGTGTACAAAGGGATGTTAATAACTCCGGAACCCGTGGTTGTGGCTGTGAAGGTTTTCGACCTTGCTATGGAAGGGACTGCTAGGAGTTTCATATCAGAATGCCAAGCTCTGAGAAATATCCGGCACCGAAACCTCGTTCCAATTCTAACCACATGCTCAACTATTGATAACATGGGAAACGATTTCAAAGCTCTAGTATACAGGTTTATGCCCAATGGCAGTTTGGATACTTGGTTGCACCCACCTGGTGATCGAAACCCTGTGAGTAACCTGGATCTGTCACAAAGATTGAAAATAATTGTTGATATAGCTGATGCACTGCAATATATACATCATGATTGTGAGAGTCCCATTATTCACTGCGACTTGAAGCCCAGCAATATTCTTCTTGACGACGATATGACTGCTCATTTAGCGGACTTTGGCATTGCAAGGTTCTACCACAAAACCAGATCACAGCATTCGGAGATTCGAGATCAACTGGTACAATAAATTTGAGGGGAACAATTGGGTACATTGCTCCAGGTAACAAAAAGTACATAAAGTTGTAACCTCTTTTTTTTATAGTGATAACAATATACACACGCAGTCATTTAGATTGTTAATTATATGTCATGCTTAACTAGGCCTTTTTTCTCCTAATGATGTTCAGAGTATGCCGGAGGCAATTACCTATCAACTTGTGGAGACGTGTACAGCTTCGGGGTTGTCCTGATGGAGATGTTGACAGGGAAAAGGCCAACTGATCCTGTCTTCTGCAATGGACTCAGCATCATCAGCTTCTGCAAGACAAACTTTCCTGACCATATACTAGGCATGGTCGATCCTCATCTTTTAGAAGAACACCAGGAGTGTGCTCAAGGAGCGAATCCAGGAGATGAAAGGAGAGTCCTCCGGTGCTTGGTGGCCCTGGTGAAAGTGGCACTTTCCTGCACTTGCGAGGCCCCTGCTGATCGAATGAACATGAGGGAAGCAGCTGTTGAATTGCATGAAATCGGGGATGTTTGGTTTATGGAATGAAGTGGTTCATCACTATCTCACTCTTTTTTTTTAAAAAAAAAAAAAGGATCAGGAGCGGTTGGGACCCCTGCTATGGTTACTGTATTAGATAAAAAAAAGAGAAAGGTGTAGAATATAAGGGATTCTAGTGGCGTATTATAAAACAATTTTGCATCAAATAGCTATATACATTTGGTAGTCATTATTACAATGTTACTTGTCATTTGTTGCGGGCACCGAGAATATTGAAAAGTTTCAGACCTTTGCGTCCCCTTTGTCGGCCAATAAGATGGGGCGATCTCGATTTGGTGGCCTGGAACATGGAGGCCGGCTTAGACGCCGAGGACATTTAGGCCTTGGGCTCAGCCGATTTGTCGTAAATTTCTACTATGTAAATCACAACCACGTCTGTTTATTCGGTTGCTGGTATCGGTAATCAGAGGATTACCGTGGCTAGCTTAGGCTTGTAACAAACTTTGCTTCTTAATGAAAAACATGACAAGCATGATCGCGAAAAGAAAAAAAAAATGTTACTTGTCATTTATGGACCAATCGTCATTAATCATGTTGATGATAGCATCTGATTAGGAAACAAAGTAAGGGCACATACTTTGTTTTTGTTCTATCTAAATCTCTGATATAAAATGTCTAGTACATGGCAGAAAGAGTAAGTCTCAACACAATGTCCACTCTTATCAGTGAAAGGGACTACAATCATTTTGTGCATGGTGGCTCTCTAGCCTAGCTGGACGAAATATCTTCCTCAACGAGAAAAACGGCAACAATTTTCATTTCAAAAGTCAAATATCTGCCGGAAGAGTGCAAATGCTTCTTTTTTTTTTCTTTTTCTTTTTTTTGAGAAAAGAAGAGCGCAAATATGGATGGAAAGTTGGGCCGAGAAGCACTCGACTGGAGGCCCTATTGTGAAACTAGGGCCAGTATCATCGGGGCCATCAGCCCACAGGCGAACACGTGCTCATATTGGCTCCAAAGGGTGGTAGTATGAGCTTAACTAAATCGCGGCCCGCATACAGAAGTAGTAGGATAGGCCCACTTAGGTCTCCTAGTCAGTCTCATGCTAATGTCCAATTGTCCATACCAACCCATCTGGCCCACCCAAGCCCAACGATCATTTCGGCGGCGAGGATGGCGGCTGCGGCGCGGAGGCGGCGGCGGCGGCGGTGGAGGCGGAGGGCTCGGCCGGGTGAGGGAATGGCGGCGGAACGATGCTGCCTCCACCGCTGGGAGCGAAGGAGATCGACGCCCCACGCCTGTAACCCCTCTATCAATTTGAGCCAATTCGTTTACCTCTTTGCATTTGCAATTACGCTTGCACATTTGTGATTACCATTGCCTGTCTGATTCAGTTGTCACTTTGGTTCTCTGTACTGTATCTACGCCTTACAAATGCCAGCACTATTAATTTTAGACTCCTACTATGACAAAACTATGGATCAAATCTAATTTAGTGCTACTTTCTAGACTCGGACCGTCCGACGTACCAACTAAAAATTGCATTTGCACAAAGTTATGAGAAGCAACAGCTAGGGAATTAAAAGAACAGAACTGATAAGTAGAACAGAGGAAGCAAACTCGATCTACCAAAGCCAAAGTCGAAACGAAAACTCTGCATAATTTCTAGCATTTGCTCAGTGACCTATATATTTTTGTAATCTGACCTAACCTAGAGTTTTTAGTTTTTTCTTCTAAAGTCAACTTTTCGGAGTTGGATGTGGTCCACCATTGTTGCTTATCGCTAGCCATCGCCATTTGGCATGCAGATCTCGAGTGAGGAATTTTTTTTTTCTTAACAGAAAATTTAACCCTCAGGCCGGCACGCTTATAATTTGAACCGAGACTCTTTCTTAATATATTCATAGAATAAGGGGCCTGCTTTGTTTACGTCCAAGATTTGCCATGACAAAGAGGCAAAGATTGACAAGCCAAAAGTTGGGCAAAAAAGTTGCTATAGATTTGGCAAAACAAATATGAGAGTTTGGCAAGTTTTGGTAGCAAACGAAATACTGACTAAAATCATGGCTTACCAAATGTTAGGCATGACAAATTTTGGAAGTGAACCAAGAAGACTTAAGATACACATGTCATTTGTCTGCATGCAGGCCGCTGTCTAACACTATCAGTTGACCTGCTTCCTCATAATTACTGGTAAATGTCCCTTCGTGGACCCCAAAACTTTGACCAAAGTCCACAGTTTTGGGTTTAGTTCGTGATTTTTTTCAGTAAAGTTGAAAAGGCTGCCGATCAAATAAGAGTGTGAAAATGTCCTGACGTAATGCCCTTCAACACTTGTTTACACACCTATTGAATTGTGCAAGTGCAACTCACATCCAGTATAAGAGAAGGCCTGGTACTGCTGCGTTCCTCCATGTTTCACACAGATGTCCTCTGTGTGTAGCTAGCTGCATAGCTTCTTAGACTAAGCCTTCTTCGTCTCTTTCTCGAGTGTCTGCGTATCTTAGACTTTCTTCGTGTTATTTTGATCTCAGTTGTGACTAAGGCTTCTATTTGAGCTCCGTCTGGCGTCATGAGCAGGCACTTGGTACACTTCATATTTTTTGTCTTATATTTCTTTATCTCAGTCTTTTCTTCATTCAAAAGCAAGCCTAGCTAATGCATATGCAGTTTGTTGATGTTTTTCTTTATGTAGTTAATCACAAAGACCGTAACTATGGCTGCTAAGCAAAACGTGGAATTTGCCATGCTCATACCATGGGCCACAATAATGTTGCTATTTTCCTGTGGAGCTGGAACCATCAACTGCGTGACCCTCAATGGGAACGACACGGATTTCATCTCCCTCCTTGACTTCAAGCACTCAATCATTAACAATCCAAAAGGGGCGTTGAGCTCATGGAACACCACCATCCACTTCTGCAGCTGGGAGGGCGTGGTGTGCAGCCAGACGCGTCCAGAGCGCATACTCGCGCTGAACCTGTCCGGGCAGGCTTTGGAGGGTCACATTTCTCCTTCCCTAGAGAACATGTCATATCTCATTTCTCTTGACCTCTCTACAAACAAGTTCTCTGGCCAGATACCTCCGCCTCTCGGCTATCTGGGCGAGCTCAAGCTTCTTGACCTGAGATCCAACTCGTTACAGGGAAACATTACAGATGCAGTCACAAATTGTTCCAGTTTGCAGAAGTTATACCTTCAACAAAACTTGCTCGTGGGAGAGATTCCCAAGAAAGTTGCCCTCCTCTCCAACCTATTACATTTGTGGCTTTACTCTAACAATATCTCAGGGGCCATTCCACCTGACCTAGGTAACATCACAACCTTACAGCACGTCATTCTTCAAGCTAACCAACTCCATGGAAGCATTCCTGAAGAGCTTGGCAAGTTATCCAATATGACAGACTTGTTGCTTGGTGGAAATAGGCTGTCAGGTAGAATCCCAGAAGCACTCTTTAACCTCTCTTTGGTACAACAAATTGCCATGCCACTGAATTTGCTACATGGGCCATTGCCACCTAATATCGGAGACTTCCTCCCTGACCTCCGACTCCTTTTATTGAGTGGCAACATGCTGGGAGGTCACATCCCGGAAACACTAGGCAACGCATCAGAGCTGTAGTCAATAGACTTAGGGAGATAACTATGGCTTTACAGGCAAGATCCCTACTTCGCTTGGTAAACTTCGGAATCTCACAACACTAGATCTCTATAATAACAATCTTACAGCAAATGCTAGCCAAAACTGGGAATTTCTAGATGCATTGACCAACTGCACTCTTCTAGAGCGGCTTGCACTCAACGGAAATCAGCTGCAAGGTGTACTTCCGAATTCCGTTGGTAACCTGTCCTCTAATCTGGACAACCTCATGTTTGCAGAAAACATGCTATACGGGTTAGTCCCGTCAAGCATAGGAAACCTTCATAAGCTAACTAAATTAGACCTAACGGGCAACAACTTTACAGGTTTCATTGATGGATGGATTGGAAATATGGTTAATTTACAAGGTTTATACCTTGGATGGAACAACTTCAATGGGCACATTCTAGACTCCATTTGTAATTTTTCAAAGCTGGTACATCTGGATCTAGCAGCTAACCAATTCTATGGTCCCATACCGTCAAGTTTAGGAAAACTTCCACAGCTCTTACTTGTAGACCTCGGTTTTAACAATCTTCAAGGCAACATACCAAAAGATCTCATTGCAGCCACAGTTGTTCAGTTTTCATTATACCACAACAGTCTCGAAGGCCAAATACCTTATATTGGTAATCTTCAACAGCTCAACTATCTGGATCTTTCATCCAACAAGCGTAGCGGACAAATTCCATCTTCTCTTGGCACTTGCCAGCAACTGCAAACTGTCATAATGGACTTCAAACTTTCTCTCCGGAAGTATCCCTGAATTTTTTGACCAACTTGGCAGTTTGACCATGCTCAACCTGTCTCACAACAATTTCTCAGGCTGTATCCCAATTTCTCTAAGCAAAGTACAGCTTCTCACGCAATTAGATCTGTCCCACAATCATCTTGACGGTGAAGTGCCAACAGAAGGGGTATTCAAAAACACTACATCCATTTCACTTGAAGGCAATTGGCGACTTTGCGGAGGTGTACAAGAACTACATATGCCTTCATGCCCGAAACATTACTCAGAGAAAAACTGGATGGCTACACTATTTTGTTGGAATAGTGATCTCCATATTAGGCATCGTGTCCCTCACATTGCTGATATATTTTATCATCTCAAGGAAGAAGGTACCAAGAGCACAGTTGTCGCCATCTTTTTCTGGTGAGCAATTTCCTAAAGTTTCTTATAAGGATCTTGCTCAAGCCACTGAGAACTTTGCCGAGTGTAACTTGGTTGGGAGAGGAAGCCATGGTTCAGTGTATAAAGGGAGGCTAATAACTTCGGAACCCATGGTTGTGGCTGTGAAGGTTTTCGACCTTGCCATGGAAGGGACTGATAGGAGTTTCATATCAGAATGCCAAGCTCTGAGAAATATCCGGCACCGCAACCTCGTTCCAATTCTAACCGCATGCTCAACAATTGATAACACGGGGAACGATTTCAAAGCTCTAGTCTACTGTTTTATGCCCAATGGCAGTTTGGATGCTTGGTTGCACTCACCTGGCTATGGAAACCTGGATCTGTCAGAGATTGAAAATAATTGTTGACATAGCTGATGCACTGCAGTATATACATCATGATTGTGAGACTCCCATTATTCACTGCGACTTGAAGCCCAGCAATATTCTTCTTGATGACGATATGGCTGCTCATTTGGCGGACTTTGGCATTGCAAGCTTCTACCTCGAAACCAGATCACAGGCAGTTGGAGATTCGACATCATCGACTAGCACAATAAATCTGAAGGGGACAATTGGGTACATTGCTCCAGGTAACAAAAAGACATAAAGTTGTATCTTTTTTGTATGTGATAACAATATACACACGCACTATGTCATAACTGAACTATGCTTTTTTTTTTCTCCTAATGATGTGCAGAGTATGCCGGAGGCAGTTACCTTTCAACTTGTGGAGACGTGTACAGCTTCGGGGTTGTCCTGATGGAGATGCTGACAGGGAAAAGGCCAACTGATCCTCTCTTCTGCAATGGGTTCAGCATCATCAGCTTCTGCAAGACAAGCTTTCCAGGTCAGATACTTGGTACAATCGATGCTCATCTCCTAGAAGAACACCAGGAGTGTGCTTGAGGAGCGAATCTGGAAGGCGAAAGTAGAGTCCTCCAGTGCTTGGTGGCCCTAGTGAAAGTTGCACTTTCCTGCACTTGCGAAGCCCCTGTTGATCGAATGAACATGAGGGAAGCAGCTGCGGAATTGCACGAAATCAAAACGGCCCATTGGTGACGCTTCCATGATCGCCGCTTTAGGTTTCGCTTGCTGAGATGTAGTCGCAAAGTATTTGTGTTGTAATGGCATCGTGTTTTCAGTGACTGACAGGCGATGTTTTTATGGTGATTTCGTCAATCTTAAGATTTGCCGTGCAGTCTTTCGGAGATGCTCATAAAAGTAGCGTTTGCGTGCATGTGTTCACAGGGTTGAGTGTACGTACGTTGTGAGCATACTGTGTAATTCGAAAAAAAGTACGGTAATGCTCCTAACCGCGCGTCCGGATCCCTCGGATGGCGTGTGCCGCCCCTCCCGTCTGCGCATGCAGCGCGCCCCACCTTCGCGACGCGGGCATGCCGCGCCCCACGCAGCCGTTCCTTTTTCTTTTTTTTTTTCTTTTTTCGTTTTTTCTTTATCTGTTTTATTTCTTTTCCATTTCCTATTTTATTTTTCATTGTTTTCTCTTTTCCTTTTTCCTTTTTTAATTTTTTGTTTTTGATTTTTGATTTTTTTCCTTTTTGTTTTCTTTTTCCTTATTTTTTATTATTTTAATATTTATATATTTTGTATTTCTTTATATGAATGTTGCAAAAGCATATCAGAAATGTTGCACATGTTGTTGTAAGTGTTTTAGATATATATTGCAAGTGTTGCTCAAAATATTTCATCTTTTTTTTCGGACGTATGTTTTAATTGTATGTTTCTAATGTTTAACCTCTTTCTAAAATCAATGTTTGCAAGTGTTTCATTTGGATGTTGCATATATTTTCACATGTATTGTTGGAACTATTTTATCCGAATGTTGCGTAAATGGTTTCCAAGTGTTTTTAGTTGTTTTTTTCAAATGTTTCATTTCGAGTGTTTCAGTGGTTTCGTATATATGTTGTAATTGTTGCATCTAAATGTTTCAAAATTAGATCTAATTTTGAAGTTAGTGTTTCAGATACATGTTTCATGTTCATCGCCCGGATTGGGAGGCTTGTCACCGGCAGCGATCGTTCTCTGCCCCAGCCGGCGCGACCTTGCATCTTTTCAGCAACCGTAATCATCCCTATGCCCACGTGCTCATTCTCCTTACCTCCTTTTTGTGCTTCATAGAGGCTATTCTCCATCGTCGGCAGCTTCGGATCTGGTACGACCGGCGTAACCTACGACCAGCCGTCGTCTACTCCTCTGTTACCGGCTAACAGGATCGACCGTTCCCCTCCTATGCTCAGCTTTGTCTGGAAGAAGGGGTGAAACATGCATGTTGCAAAAGTTCATTAATTTTAAAAGTATATTGCAGGTGTTTCGTATGGATGTTGCAAAGCTGTTATATATGTTGTAAAAAAAATATCAAAATATATCCATGTGGGATTTTGTTTTGAAGAATTAATGATAAGGAACATAATGGTACAATCAGTTTTTAATTAGAATGGTTTATGAGTTATAACTTTTTAAACTTCAAAAACCATGAAACTTACTGTACTGCGTGTGCATGCGCGCCGAACGTCCAAAAAAGGTACCGTCCCGTGTTTTGTAGGCACTCCGTGGGTTGGGTAATCTCTATCCTTAGTTCCTCACCTTTTTTTTTACAGCAAGCAAACAATATATTAGCAGCATCGAGCTGCAAGAATTGCTATGTTACAAATAGAGGTAATATCAATAGCCTGCTGAACATTGCAAGGCTGAGATGGGTGCTCATAGGAGCACTGGTTACTACTCAGAGAATGTGTCTGGTTCTAGGCCTGATGTGCAAGTGTATATGCCGTGATGTTTTGGCTTCTTGGAATTTTTTGAAGCCTGCATTGAGTATTGCCTGCACAGAAATTTGAGTAGATTTGGGTGTAGAGCTTCATTCTCCAATCTGGGGGGGTTTGAGCGGTCTTCTGCATTGAGAAATTTCACCAGTTGCTCGCAGTCTGCAAGGAAGGTGATTTGGGACAACGCCATGTTTTCCACCATCTTGGCTGCCAATGCTAGGGCCGCCGATTCTGCCATTACGACAGAGGTGGCGGAGCGTAGCCTGGCTGTGATGTAGATCGTCTGTATGGGTGTAACCTGCGTATTGAGAATTAAGATTCCTAGTCCAGCTTGTCGTGGTGTGGAGGAAGGGTCATCAGGAGCAATCGATGCATCAATATAACACCTCGCGCCTTGTAGTGTCGCCGGCACTTGGACACTGTACCTGTTCATGCCCTGCAGGAAGTGAGAGGCAGAGTGCCTCGTGCAAAGGTTAGTATTAATTTGTTCTCCACTAGTGTCCTGCAAGCCCTGCTGAGTACTCTGGTTCTGCTGATTTGGAGCACCTTTGGTGCACCTCTAGTTGCTGCGCTAAGTGGTTAGTGGCTATGTACGCCTGGACAGCATGTTTCACTTGGTGGTGTGCCCAAGTTTTATTGTTGAATCTCTTATCATTTCTAGCCTTCCAGAGATGTACCAAAGGATTGTGAAAGTTTCCTGCAGAAAGTCTTGCGAAGAGGTTGTGTACCTAGAATTTCTTGGATCCCATCTTGTTCCTGTGGCAGATTATTAGTTGAGATAGGGGGGTTGGCATAAGCCCATACCTCCTGGGGGAGAGTGCAATGGAAGAAGAGATGCGCATCATTCTCTACCACTCCATAGGTACTGTAGTTTTTATCAATATGGGTGCTGTATTTGGAAGCCCTGTCCCCTGTTGCTAGAGCTCTTCGGATCAGTCTCCATGTGAAAGCTTTGATGAGAGGGGAAATGTTTTTGCTTTTCCAAACTTTCTGCAAAATAGAGTTAGCATGAGGAGTGATACTTCTTGTTCCCTGCATAGGCAGTTGGATCAGAGATGAAACAGTGAGGTTGTTATAAATATTTTTAGTAGTGCATTTTCCATTTCTAGCTGGCGTCCACCTGAGAATGTCCTGACTGTCAGATTGAACAATAGGTATACTAGTGATTGCCTGAACAGCATGGTTGTCGAAGATCGCAGCTATAAGGTCTTGGTTCCATTCTGTAGTGTTTGGGCTGCGCAGCTGAGAAATATTTTGAGGCAAAGGGTTTTGGGTAACAGGAAGCAGGACATGTGAGTGAATATTTTCCCAGATGGGGCAACATGGGGTCGACTAGATTGAAGAGTTACCTGCATGCACCTGTATGGTGGAATTTGTGGCTAGCTCATCCATTACCTGCAAGATAGAAGACCAAAAAACAGATTTTCCCCTTATTTTATTTTAACTATGCATTTATAGACATATAATATAACTAAGTACATAACAAGAATTATATATCTAGAAATCACTAGTACAGAGAATATTTGTACTGGTAGTCCTGAAGGTATTTGCACTGGCGTTTTTCCAAACCGCCAGTACTAGAGGCCAGTAGAAATCAGCGTTTTTTTATACACGTTGTTTGTGAACCGCCAGTACAAATCGATTATAGTGGCGGTTTTCTTAAAGAACCGCATGTAAAAATGGTACAGGTTTCTAGTGACGAACGTTAAATGAAACTGCCTGTAAAAAAATATCAGCATCAAGACAAATTATTCTTGTACTAGTGAATACCGTACTTCCTCCGTCCACTTGAATATGCAATTATGGGAAGCATGCTTGTCAAACTGTGTCAACTTTAGCCAAGTTTATAGAAAAAAATATTAGCATTTATGTCTTGAAATAAATGTATTATAAAAATATATTTGTAATAGCTCGGGTATTATGGTTGATTAAAACTGTCATGTCATCATGTTTAATTTAATTGCCTGCATATGACTTTGATTAGGGTCTCTAGAGTGCTTTGATTGTGTATAGACATGATTGTGCAATTAAACCTATAATTGGAAACCAAAAATAAAATCAAAAAGAAAAATTAAATTAAGCCCTAATCGAACCCCAAAACCCTATTTCAAAAACTAAAAGGATTTTGGTGTTAGTCCCTTAATAGAAGTTGTAGATCTTTTAAAATGAAACAAACTTTTATCTTGGGCAAACTTAAAGTTACTACATAGAAATTTGAATTAAACCCTAATTACTATGTTAAAATTCAAATTTGAAATATCAATTTAAAAACTATAAGGAATCTGACCAAACTTTCTTGATAGAAGTTGTTAAGCTCAGTGAGTAGAACAACTTTCATTTTTTTTTACAGATTTTCAAGTTGTGTGGAAAACTTTGGAGAATTTGAATGAATTGTGTTTAAAATTTAAATTGGGGATTAACCCCATTTCTGTTATTTTCAAAAATATTTCGAATTTGGATTTGGTTCAAAAAGAAAAGTTGTTCTACACAAAATTTGCTACAACTTTTATTCTTGCAGTTTTTTAGGTTGCCACACGAAATTGGGAGATAAGAATCAATATAGGGGTTGACCTCTAGGGCATTAGCTACAGTAGTAGGGGGTCCCCTACAGTGAGCTCGGCGCCGTGCGCGCTGGCCGCCGTTCGGCCTGCCAGGGCCTGGGCGCCGCCGCGCGAGGTCGCAGGGGGACCCCGGTACCACCTCGTCTCGCTCTTATCCATTCTCCCCTGACCTTTAAAGGCAACGGGTTCATTCTTTTCTTCTTCCTCTCCCGGCCGCCGGCGAGTGCTCGGGTAGTGAGGAAATTAGCCGTGCCCCAACCATCTCCATCCTCTCCACCTATTAGTTGCGCCACATCCTAGCGCGTCCACTGAGCCCCATTGTGTCGCCTACCTTCGCCGAGATCAACTCGGGGAAACGCTTTCTTCTCCACGGCCGGCGGAGTGCCGCCGCACCCGGACCCTCAGCGACCAGCACTTTTCGGTGAGGCTCTCGGTCGTCCGACCGTTGTTTCCGCCCTTTTGTGACCGAGTAATCATCACCAGCCCGTCTGTTTCACCTCTTATGCTCAAGACATCTCGGAACAGGGACTTACCGCCGTGTTCACGCCGCCGCACTCGCCCCATCGTCGAGTTCGCCTCTCCGAGCCACCCCAGCCTACGCCGTCTGCTGTTTAGGGTTCACGGTGAGCCCCTAGTTCTATATCCGCCGTTATTTTAGACTCTAAAGCGGTGGTTTAGTCGGAACACCGCCGTCTCATCACTTTTCCAGCCGCCGAGCCGCCATGGCCGCGGCAGGGCTCGCTGGAGCCCCTGATCCATTCGATTGCTGCCCTAGATAGGTCCGTGGGAGTGGTCGGTGGTGGTTTTTGCCGTCGCCGGAAGTCCACTGCCGGAGCCGCCGCGGTCCGCGCCGCCGTGCGCGCGCGGGAGGCCGAGCAGAGAGGGAGAAGAGAGAGCTAACGAGGGGGCCTGACCTGTCAGCGGCGCGTGAGAGAGAGAGCTGAGGGCGCGGGCGCTTGCGGGCCGTGCTGGGCTAGCCTGATGCTGCTGGGCCGGCTCGGGCGTGTTTGCGTTTTCGTTTTCCAGGGAATTTCAAAAGGCTTTTCCATTTATATTTTTGATGAATTGTGCTCAACATTGTTATTTTTATGTGAATTAATCTGATGGCTGAAAAATTATGAAAATAAATATGTGTGGTCTCTGCAGTACATAGAATTTGATAAAATAATTAAATACTGATTTTGGACACTTTTTGCAGGCACTAAAATTCAGCACATTAATTAAGAAATGCAAATTTGAACAATTTTAATTAATTCTCTGTAACTCCAAAAATCATGAAATTTATTTTGCTACTGTTTCAAGTCAAGAGCTACCTGTTGGTAAAGTTTGGCATCAAATGGAAATAGTTTAATTATTTATTAAGTAAATGTTTGATTAACTGATTAATAAAATAAATAGAAAATCCTAATCACTTAGGGTGGTGTGAATTTTGGATTGATTGTGATCTTAGGGCAAACACCCTTATGACCTAGAAAAAAAATTTAGAAATAGTTACTTTGGATACCTGGTGAAGATTAGTAGTGTTTGCGGATTGTTTTATTTATTATTTCATGTACCTGTATCATTGCATCGCATTAAAGCATGCATTCTTGCACACGTGTAGTGCCCGTGAACGAAGAAGTCAAAGTTGAGGCTGCTATTGAGGAGGTGATTCCTGAGGTGGTACAAGGGTTTGACATTTGCGGGACTGATTCCGACCCGACTCTCTTCGCAATCCAAGGCAAGCCCCCGTGCATTCAACCCCTTCCTTGTGTTTTATAAAATGTTTATAACTTGAATTGAAATATTGTATTAGATTGATAGGAGTTGATTGTCACATATATTGCTGCATTGCCTGCCTTGATATATCACCCCTGAAACCTGATTTCAAATGAAATGTTTGAAAAATTCTTAGCCCTGCTAAATTAATTTAGATTTGCACAAAATGTTACTTTCTGTGCTATGATTATACATTGAGAACGAAATATGAGAATTGGTGAAGAACTTGTTATCCGTCGGTCGACTTGCACTTGGGTTAGAGTCCCAATGTATTGTCGCCATCGGAATAGTTTGGAACTGGTTGATGAAAAAGAAAATGTTTCGTTCGGTTGATGTGCACATGAGACGGCGTTCCCCATGTCTTATCATCCGGCAGGCATGGGTTTGAAAACAGTTTGGTAACTGTGTACTTGGGCTAGAGTCCCAATGCATGGATACCGACGGAAAAGGTTAGGGACCGTTCGTTGTAGGCTTGCTGGATCGAGACTTTACAACTAGCCACATACTTCAGGAAGCCCTATCTCCGGTGGCTCTATTGTTTGAACCGACAACCACGCACTGGGAGTGGAGAGATGACGAGAGTAGCGTGTACCCTCGTGACCGGCGTGCCTGGAGACGAGAGGAGTACTGTGCTCTCGGGTGGCGCAGGACCGGTTCAGGGATAGAAAAGCCGTGGTAGACGGGGTTGGCGTATGCAAGCTTAAGTGCTACATACGCAGTGTGGATAGGGATCCCAATCTGTGTGCTAATCAATTCGAATCGTCGTTGCTCCTCGATAATGGAGACTTGATCCACTGTCCTACCTCGAAAAGTGGTTCAAAACTAGGATGTTTTTGAGAAAAGTTAAGAATCTAAAAATGTTGATATATGAGAATGAATTTGGAATTTGAATTATGATTAAAATAATATTGAGTTAAAATATAGAAAAGAATAGTAATGCTTTTCTGCAAAACTCTTTGATTCTTGCTTAAGCCTTACCTTGACTTCCCTCAGCCTGCATTCCTGAGTCTCAATCCCTTTTCTTTAGCCGGGTAAGTCTTGCAGAGTACCACAGTACTCATGGTTTGTTAACCCCTGTTGCAGGAGAACCACAGCAGCAGGTTTGCCTCGCTCCCTGCTGCGTGAGGATTGTTCAGGAAGGAAGTGAGGAAGAGTGAAGTTGGACCCATGGGCAGGGTCCCTGGTATCCCTTATCTAAGTATGTTGTATTGTCATTCCACTGCTACCAACATTTAATTATGGTTTGTAATAACGACACTTAAATTCTATTTGAACAACTGATTTGTAATCTATGTACTATGTAATCTTCCGCACTTTTACTCTGATGTATTTTATTATGAAATGTTGTAATCCTGTAATGGCTTCGCAATGGGATCGTGTCGGAGAAACGGGTGCTGATGAAACCCGGCAGGGCCTTCTAGATCATTTGGGACACTGGCCCGGCTGTCAGAGGTCATTAGTGACAATGATAGGTGCCTGTGGGCCATATGATTTAGGCGGTTCTGTTACAGCTGGTATCAGAGAGATCCATTGCCAAATCATTCCAGTATTACTTTTCAAAACTTCAAAATGTTTTGGATCATAAAAACTTAAATTGGTATTTTGGTCCAAATTGCTTACAGTTCTTACCTTATTCTATAATTTTTATCTTATCAAATAAAATAGCTATGGTAGTAAGTGGGATAGCATATTTACTAGCCCTATGTTAAAATTACTTATTCATTTATTTATCTTGCATGGTATAAAAATTCGTAAGTACGATTCATGCATCATGGTAATCTCACATGTTAATTAACTTCCTCCTTAAAGTGGTTTATGGGTTAGGATATATCAAGCCTATTCTTGCTAGCCTGTAATATCCTCGCTAATCCAAACTTTTCTTCCCCATCATGGTACGCACCTAGAGCACCGCTTGGGTCTGTAATGTCGATGCCTGCCGAGAAACCTTAGTTATGATTTGGGGACTTTGCCTAGGTGCGAGGAGTATCATTTGTTTAATGTTATGTTTAAGTCCGTACTGCCACTAGGTTTCGGTTAAGTAATATAAGACCTAAGTTTGGCTTGCTTATCCACAGATGCCTATCAACACCCGCTCGTCTGGTGCTGGGACCTCTGAGGATAGGGCTGGTTGAAAGACCCTAGTTTGGTTTTGGTAATTGATGAAACCAAGTTACTAATCTAAGTGCTAAGTGTGTGTAGCCAAGAGTAGATTAGTGATAAGGAGAAAGATGACATAAGCTCAAGTGAAGATCAAGATGAAATGATCAAGGAGAAAGAAAAGGACTTAAAGAAGGAAAGCTAGAGGCTAAGGTATATTCATATAGGGCTTTTCTTTTAGTCATCAAGACTCCAAGTGGGAGTGATCACATTTAGGATAGATAGCCGACTATCAAGGGGAGAACTAAGCTACTGGATTACTTTCAAGTGCTCTAGGTTGCATCTCATATGCATTGATCTAACCAACCTAGAGAATCCCTTTGAAAACCCCCTGAAAAATGTTTGCAAAATGCTAACACACTGTGCACAGGTGTAGAAGACCTTGAGTGTTAGCACATAGAAGCAAGGGGTGAGAAATAGACTTGAAAAGGGCTATTTACAGAGCGTCGGACTGTTAGTGGGCGTAGCGTCGGACCATTGATTCGGTCCGACGCCTGAGCTGTCTGTGAGCGTCGGACGCTCGTTTACCGAGCGTCGGACCACTGTGGCCTTCAGTTCGACGGTGCCGAGTAACGAAGAATGACGCGTGGCACGCTGAGGAGCGTCGGACGCTTGAAGGAAAGTCCGACGATGATTTAGCATTTTCAACCCTCTCTGGAAGCGTCGGACGGGTGAAATCTTTAGTCCGACGGTGCTCGTGCGATCGTCCGACGATACGCGACAAGTGAGCTGAGAGAGGGCGTCGGACTCTGCGGTTTAGTCCGACGGTATTCAAACGCGCGAAATCAGTTACCGTTGAGATCGGACGAACGGCGTTTAAATCTGTTGACACGTGGCGTTCATCCGAGCGTCGGACGCCACCGTTTGGTCCGACGCAGTCGGTCCGACGGTATAAAAACAGGGTTAACGGCTATTTCAGAGAGTGTAACGGCTAGAAGTTGGTTTGGGGGTATTTATACTCCCTCCCCGGTCACTTGGTGACAGACTTGCACACTTGGATCATTGTCATACACTTTGTTGCATTCTAGCCTCCCACTCTCTCACTAATTCATCATCTTGATCATTCTTATGAGATTGAGTGAACCTCAAGTGCATCATTGCTTGTGTTTTGCATTCTAGAGCACTTGAGAGCAAGCCTTGGATTAGTTCTCATTCACTTGGGACATTACCGTGTCCCTAGACGGCTTGGAGGAGAAGAAGGTGTGAAGGAGCTTGGTGATTGTGCTTGCTCACACCTGGTGATTGTGAGGGGTTCTTATGCCTTCCCCGAGCGGAGTGCTCAAAGGTAACTCTAGTGGATTGCTCGTGTCTTTGAGTTACTTCCTTCGTGGTAGGTTCTTGTGGTGCCTAGTGTAGGCTCGGTGAGTGATACCGAATTAGCCACCGAACCACCGGTTGAAGTCGACACAATGAGGACGTAGCGTGCCGGCAAGCACGTGAACCTCGGGGATAAATCTTGGTGTCTCTATTGATTTCCTCACCTTCGAGTGAGTGACTTATTGATTATCCCGGTGATTGGCTTCTTCACAAGGCAAAGGTTTATTCGACGATCATCTCTTTCTTATTCTTGTGCAAAGTAGCTTGTTCTTTTGTCTTGAGTAGTTGTGTAGTTGTTTAGCTCTTGCTAGCTTCTTGTGTGGTTTAGAACTAAGGTTTAACTAGAATTGTGTAGGTGGCTTGCCTACATTAGTGGTTGCCTTAGCATTGCATTAATAGCCTCTTGTGGTTCTAATCTCTTGTTTAGTGGTTTGTAAAATTTTTATTTAGGCTATTCACCCCCCTCTAGCCATACTAGGACCTTTCAAGTGGTATCGGAGCCGTGGTCACCGTTTAGTCAAGGCTTAACATCCTTCGGTGTATTGAAATGGCTCATATCATGTTCAATCATGTTGGGGGCAAACCACCTCACTTTGATGGCACAAGCTCATTTGACTATTGGAAGAGAAAGATGAGGATGTATCTTGGCTCAATTCATGGGAAGGTGTGGGAAGTCACCGAGAAGGAATACATTGTGCTTGATCCCGTAAGCTCCAGACCTAGAGATCAAGAGAACAACCAATGTAATACAATGGCTCTCAACACCATTTACAATGGCATTGACTCAAAGGTGTTTGAGCAAATCAAGGATTTGGATAGAGCAAGTGAAGTATGGACAAGATTAGAGCAAACCTATGAGGGCACTTCAACGGTAAAGAGTGCCAAGTTGTACATGCTCAAGGACAAACTCTCAAACTTCAAGATGGATGATTGAGAAAGTATTCCGGAGATGTTCTATAGGCTCCAAGTGATCATCAATGATTTGAAGGCCTTGGGTGAGAAAACAAGTGATGAGGACTTTTCTCACAAATTTCTCATGTGCTTGCCCAAGAGGTTCAAGACCTTGAGAACAATCATCTTCCGGGGTGGCTTGAAGGGTGTCACTCCAAATGAGATTCTTGGTGATGTAATGACCGAGGATCAATACAATGAGAAGAGTGATAGTGAAGAAGTGAAGAAGGAGGATGAGAAGAGCAAGAAGACCTTGGCATTTAAGTCCACTACCTCCTCATCCAAGAACAAGGGCAAGGGCAAGAAAGTACAATCTAGTGATGATGATGCATCTAGCCTTGATAGTGATGATGGGGCACTAGCTCTCTTTATACGCAAGTTTGGAAGATTTATGAAGAAGAAGGGCTATGGTGCTAGAAAGAGAAGAGATAACTTCAAAAGCAAGAATGTAGTAAGGAAGTGCTACAATTGCAAGAGCACGGACCATCTTGTGGCGGATTGTCCCAATGCTAGTGATGATGAAGATGATTACAAGAAGAAAGGCAAGAAGGACAAGAAGGACAAGGTGGAAAAGAAGGAGAAGAAGAAGTTCAACTTTTCAAAGAAGAAAGGTGGATCCTATGTGGTGACATGGGATAGTGATGCTTCCTCCGATGATGATGACTCTAGTGATGATGATGAGAGGAAGACATCCAAGAAGAAGGCCGTGGCTTCTATTGCTATCAACAAGAAGTCTTCATCATTTGATTCATCATGCTTCATGGCTAAGTCCACTAAGGTAAAATACGATGACTCAAGTGATGATGAAAAAGATGATAATGATAGTGATAGTGATGATGATGAGCCTAGTGTAGCACAACTCATGGACATGTTAGAGCGAGCCGAATATCTTATTAGCTCTAAGTCTAAGAAGTGCAAAGAATTGTCCAAGAAATTAAAAACTCTTGAACAATCCTTTGATGAGCTAAGTGCTTCTCATGAGTGTCTAAAGGAAGACCATGAGGATCTCAAACTAGCTCACACCAAGCTTGAGGAAGCTCACTCCTCACTCTTAGAGCTAAGCAAGGTAGAGGACGTTGCTATAACATGTGATGTGGGTGTAACTTGTGATCTAATTAATGAATCAACTAAAGAAACACTTGTTGCAACCACACCTAATAACACTAGCTTTTCATCATCATCCACTTCTACTTCTACCTTCATTAATAGTGTTGATCCAACACTAAAAGTTGAAAATGAAAAATTGAAGAAGGAAGTGGACAAGCTAACCAGCGCATTAGGCAATGCCTATGGTGGGGATGCCCGCTTGCTACAATGTTTGGGTAGCCAAAGATATAGTAACTCTAAGGAGGGACTTGGCTATACTCCCAAGAAAGGCAAAGCGGCCTTTGTAACTCCAAAGCCTAGCTTTGTGAGGAGTAATGGTCGATTTTGCTACAAGTGCAAGCAACTTGGGCATATTGAGGCAAATTGCATCACTAACAACAAGAACAAGCAAATAAAATTTGCAAGTGCTAAATCTATTAGACTTGATTCTTGTTACATGCTTACCAAGGGTGAGAAAGGTGTCAAAGTCAAATATATTGGTACACCTAAAGAGAGCCCAAGGTTGAAGGCTATTTGGGTACCAAAGGCTTTGGTTGCTAACCTCCAAGGACCCAAACAAGTATGGGTACCTAAAAGACATTGACTTATTTTGTAGGTAAATTACAAAGTCAGAGGGAGGCATTGGGTTCTTGATAGTGGGTGTTCTCAACACATGACCGGTGATTCAAGAATGTTCAATCAAATCAATTCTAGTGGCAATGAGTATGATAGTATCACATTTGGAGATAATAGCAAAGGCAAGGTCAAGGGTCTTGGAAAGATTGCAATATCAAATGATCTAACCATCTCCAATGTGCTATTAGTTGAGAGTTTGAACTTTAATCTATTGTCCGTGGCTCAACTTTGTGATCTTGGTTTCAAATGCATCTTTGGTGTTGATGATGTGGAAATCATTAGTGTGGATGGATCAAACTTGATATTCAAGGGATTTAGATATGAGAATCTCTATCTAGTAGACTTTGGTGCTAGAGAATCACAATTGTCAACATGCTTGCTCTCTAAGTCAAGCATGGGTTGGTTATGGCATAGAAGGCTTGGTCATGTTAGAATGAAGCAATTGAACAAACTTGTGAAGCATGACTTGGTTAGAGGCCTTAAAGATGTTGAGTTTGAGAAGGACAAGTTATGTAGTGCATGTCAAGCTGGAAAACAAGTAGGCAATACTCATCCTAAGAAGAGTATGATGAGCACATGCAAACCATTTGAGTTATTGCACATGGACTTATTTGGATCAACTACATATACAAGCATTGGCGGCAACAAGTATGGTTTGGTGATAGTGGATGACTTCTCAAGATACACATGGGTTTTCTTTATCAATGACAAAAGTGATGTTTATGGTATCTTCAAAACTTTTGTCAAGAGAAGTTGCAATGAATTTGAAACAACCATCAAGAGGGTGAGAAGTGATAATGGTAGTGAGTTCAAGAACACAAGAGTTGGTGAGCTTTGTGATGACTTAGGAATCAAACATCAATTCTCGGCTAAGTACACAACTCAATCAAATGGCCTAGTTGAAAGAAAGAATAGGACTCTCATTGATATGGCAAGATCTATGCTTAGTGAGTATAATGTGAGTCAATCTTTTTGGGCCGAAGCAATCAACATGGCATGTTACTACTCTAATAGACTCTATTGCCATCCTATGTTGGAGAAGACTCCATATGAGATCTTGAATGGAAGAAAACCAAATATTGCATATTTTCGGGTGTTTGGTTGTAAGTGCTACATATTGAAGAAAGGAGCTAGATTGAGCAAATTTGAGAAGAAATGTGATGAGGGATTCTTGCTTGGCTACTCCACCACTAGTAAAGCTTATAGAGTATGGAACTTGGGAAATGGTCAACTTGAGGAAGTTCATGATGTTGAATTTGATGAAACCAATGGGTCTCAAGATCAAAATGAGAATCTAGATGATGTGAGTGGACCTCAATTGGCAAAGGCTATGCAAGAAATGGACATTGGTGACATAAGGCCAACTAAAGTGATTGATATAGAAGATGACAAAGATCAAGTGTAAGTTCCTTCAATTGATCAAGCTAGTGACTCTCAAGTGCAAAATCAAGATCAAGCTAGTTCCTCTCAAGCAAATCAATCAAATGTATAATCAAGCTCAAGCAATCAACCTCAAATGCTTGAACCCACAAACATTGCAAGAGATCATCCTTTGGACCAAATTGCTGGTGATATTCAAAAGGGTGTGCAAACAAGATCAAGACTAGCATCATTTTGTGCTCACTATTCATTTGTGTCATTTGAAGAGCCGGAGAACATTGAGAAGGCATTAAAAGATAGTGATTGGGTAAATGCTATGCATGAAGAGCTCAACAATTTTGAAAGAAATGAAGTTTGGGAATTGGTAGAAAGACCAAAGAACTACAATGTTATTGGCACCAAATGGGTATTTAGAAATAAGCAAGATCAAGATGGTGTTGTTGTACGGAACAAGGCAAGATTAGTGGCACAAGGGTACACTCAAGTAGGAGGATTGGACTTTGGTGAAACCTATGCTCCGGTTGCTAGATTGGAAGCAATAAGAATTCTTCTAGCCTATGCTTGTGCTCACAACATCAAGCTCTACCAAATGGATGTCAAAAGTGCATTTCTAAATGGATTCATCAATGAGTTAGTATATGTTGAACAACCACCTGGTTTTGAAGATGAGAAGAAACCAAATCATGTGTACAAGTTAAGGAAAGCACTCTATGGCTTGAAACAAGCACCAAGGGCATGGTATGAGAGGCTAAGGGATTTTCTTCTCTCTAAAGGTTTCAAGATGGGGAAGGTTGACACCACTCTATTCACCAAGAAAGTTGATGGTGACTTGATGATCATGCAAATCTATGTTGATGACATTATCTTTGGATCAACTAGTCAAGCTTTGTGTGCGGAGTTTGAAAAGATGATGGCTAAAGAATTTGAGATGTCTATGATGGGTGAACTCACATACTTTCTTGGACTTCAAATTAAGCAAATGAAAAATGGCACATTCATAAGTCAAGGCAAGTACACAAGAGACATTATCAAGAAGTTTGGAATGCAAGATGCAAAACCAATTAGCACTCCCATGGGGACTTGTGGAAGTTTGGATGAAGATAAAAGTGGCAATATGGTTGATCAAAAGGCATATCGGTCTCTAATTGGAAGTTTGCTCTATGCCACTGCATCAAGACCGGATGTCATGTTTAGTGTGTGCATGTGTGCTAGATATCAAGCATCTCCTAGAGAGAGTCATATGAAGGCCACAAAGAGAATATTGAGATATTTGAAGCACACTCAAGATGTTGGATTGTGGTATCCCAAGGGTGCAAAATTTGAGTTGATTGGATATGCCGATGCGGACTATGCCAGTTGCAAGATCAATAGAAAGAGTACATCGGGCACATGTCAACCCTTGGGAAGATCTCTTGTCTCGTGGTCATCAAAGAAGCAAAATAGCATATCACTCTCCACCGCCGAAGCCGAATATATTAGTGCGGGGAGTTGTTGTGCTCAAATCCTATGGATGACGGCAACTTTGAGGGACTGTGGAATCAACTTCAAGAAAGTGCCATTGTTTTGTGACAATGAGAGCGCTATCAAGTTAACTCAAAATCCGGTTCAACATCAAAGAACCAAGCATATTGATGTAAGGCACCACTTTATCCGGGATCATCAACAAAAGGGTGATATTGACATTCAAAGTATTGGAACCGATGAGCAATTGGCTGACATACTCACCAAGCCACTAGATGAGAAGAGGTTTTGCAAGCTTAGAAATGAATTGAATATTCTTGATTTCTCCAATATGAGTTGAGCTCACCCCACATATGTGACATGCCTCTACTCCGACAAAGCAAGGTAAAAATTGTTTGACATTACATCATATTTGCTAGGACTTGTTTAGAGCATATAGACATATTCACCTCTTAGGATCATTCATTCATGGAAGTTAAAATGTTCTTGATGAATATATGCTACCACTATTGCCTTGTTTGATTGTATGATCTGGTGGTAACATATGACATGCATGTGTGCCTAATCCCCTAGTGTTCAAACTAGTTCATTAGCTCAAGGTGTATAACTTCACATGGGCAAGATAACCCCTAGTGGCGTGAAGAAGCTTGTCCTTGGATCAAACTTAGTTATATCACCTAGGCAAATGCACTAAATTGAGCCAAAGTGAAAAATCAATTCTCTTTCCAAATCAAATGAACTTACCTAATTTCTCTTCCCTATAATGAACCTTTTTGTGCAATTGTTGACAAAGGGGGAGAGAAAGCTACAAAAGAAAGAGAATGAGCGATGAACCATCATTAGGCTGATGATGGGAGAGCAATAGGCCAAAGGAAGCGATGAACCATCATTAGGCCGATGATGGGAGAGCAATAGGCCAAAGGAAAGGGGTAATTAAAATTTTGAAGCACACAAGTAGGGGGAGCAATCACATATGCAAGTTGTTGCATTTGGATGTGCACTAATCATATGATTGCTCATTGCGTTAGTATTTACTTTCTTATACATGCTTGTGTGGTGTATTGGTAGTAGTAGGATTTGAATGATGATTTGAACAACTAGCATGTGAAGGGTAACTAGTTGGTTGTATTTCTTCAAATGGTAACTAGAGTTTGCGTATAATGTGATCTCATGGTATGCTCTAGTACTTGTGACCTTTCTAGTTACTAAGGTGCTAAGGATGGTGTACATGGCAACTCCGATGGTATCACGCTTCAAAGGTCCATTCTATACACCTTAGCATCATTTTGGTAGAATTACTCTCTATTCAATACATATGTGCTAGCTTTCAATCCAAACTCGTTGCACATATGTAGGGGGAGCCAATACTACCAAAATAAACCTTATGATGGTTGTCCAAATCCTTTCATGATCTACTCATGGACAAGCATTATAAATTCAAAATCTTAATGCATATTTCTTTTGTAAAAGGGTTGTCATCAATTACCAAAAAGGGGGAGATTAAAAGACCCTAGTTTGGTTTTGGTAATTGATGAAACCAAGTTACTAATCTAAGTACTAAGTGTGTGTAGCCAAGAGTAGATTAGTGATAAGGAGAAAGATGACATAAGCTCAAGTGAAGATCAAGATAAAATGATCAAGGAGAAAGAAAAGGACTTAAAGAAGGAAAGCTAGAGGCTAAGGTATATTCATATAGGGCTTTTCTTTTAGTGATCAAGACTCCAAGTGGGAGTGATCACATTTAGGATAGATAGCCGACTATCAAGGGGAGAACTAACCTACTGGATTACTTTCAAGTGCTCTAGGTTGCATCTCATATGCATTGATCTAACCAACCTAGAGAATCCCTTTGAAAACCCTTGAAAAATGTTTGCAAAATGCTAACACACTGTGCACAAGTGTAGAAGACCTTGAGTGTTAGCACATAGAAGCAAGAGGTGAGAAATAGACTTGAAAAGGGCTATTTACAGAGCGTCGGACTGTTAGTGGGCGTAGTGTCGGACCATTGATTCGGTCCGACGCCTGAGCTGTCTGTGAGCGTCGGACGCTCGTTTACCGAGCGTCGGACCACTGTGGCCTTCAGTTCGATGGTGCCAAGCAACGAAGAATGACGCGTGGCACGCTGAGGAGCGTCGGACGCTTGAAGGAAAGTCCGACGGCAAGCGTCGGACGAAGTCCGACGATGATTTAGCATTTTCAACCCTCTCTGGAAGCGTCGGACGGGTGAAATCTTTAGTCCGACGGTGCTCGCGCGATCGTCCGATGATACGCGAGAAGTGAGCTGAGAGAGAGCGTCGGACTCTACGGTTTAGTCCGACGTCCTCAGTCCGACGGTATTCAAACGCGCGAAATCAGTTACCGTTGAGATCGGACGAACGGCGTTTAAATCTGTTGACACGTGGCGTTCATCCGAGCGTCGGACGGCACCGTTTGGTCCGACGCAGTCGGTCCGACGGTCGGTCCGACGGTATAAAAACGGGGTTAACGGCTGTTTCAGAGAGTGTAACGGCTAGAAGTTGGCTTGGGGGTATTTATACTCCCTCCCTAGTCACTTGGTGACAGACTTGCACACTTGGATCATTGTCATACACTTTGTTGCATTCTAGCCTCCCACTCTCTCACTAATTCATCATCTTGATCATTCTTGTGAGATTGAGTGAACCTCAAGTGCATCATTGCTTGTGTTTTGCATTCTAGAGCACTTGAGAGCAAGCCTTGGATTAGTTCTCATTCTCTTGGGACATTGCCGTGTCCCTAGACGGCTTGGAGGAGAAGAAGGTGTGAAGGAGCTTGGTGATTGTGCTTGCTCACACCCGGTGATTGTGAGGGGTTCTTGTGCCTTCCCCGAGCGGAGTGCTCAAAGGTAACTCTAGTGGATTGCTCGTGTCTTTGAGTTACTTCCTCCGTGGTAGGTTCTTGTGGTGCCTAGTATAGGCTCGGTGAGTGATACCGAATTAGCCACCGAACCACCGATTGAAGTCGACACAACGAGGACGTAGCGTGCCGGCAAGCACGTGAACCACGGGGATAAATCTTGGTGTATCTATTGATTTCCTCACCTTCGAGTGAGTGACTTATTGATTGTCCCGGTGATTGGCTTCTTCACAAGGCAAAGGTTTATTCGACGATCATCTCTTTCTTATTCTTGTGCAAAGTAGCTTGTTCTTTTGTCTTGAGTAGTTGTGTAGTTGTTTAGCTCTTGCTAGCTTCTTGTGTGGTTTAGAACTAAGGTTTAACTAGAATTGTGTAGGTGGCTTGTCTAGGTTAGTGGTTGCCTTAGCATTGCATTAATAGCCTCTTGTGGTTCTAATCTCTTGTTTAGTGGTTTGTAAAATTTTTATTTAGGCTATTCACCCCCCTCTAGCCATACTAGGACCTTTCACTGGTGCTCCCAATCCACCGCCTATTCCACCAACCTTGGCAGATGCTATTGCGGCTTTGGCCAATGCCGCCACAGCGCTTGCGCAAAACCAAGACAACCATGGTGGGCGCCGAGGCCGCCGCGATGAAGTTGAGACCACATACGTGGACTTCACGGATACCCGTCTGCCTGTGTTTACCAAGGCCGATGAGCCACTAGAGGCTGATGATTGGCTCCGCACCATGGAGTAAAAGTTTAATCTGATTCACTGCACTGAGCATCAGAAGCCCCTGTTCGCAGCACAGCAACTTTGAGGTCCTGCCAGCGCTTGGTATGCAAATCTCCTGGCAGCTCAGCCCGATGGACACCAAATGACCTGGGCCGAATTTCGTGAAGCTTTCCGTGCCCATAATATCCCAGCCTGTGTGATGAAGATGAAGCTTGATCAGTTTCTGGCACTGCAGCAAAAGGAATCTACAGTGATGCAGTATGTTGGTCAATTCAACCATCTGTCCCAATATGCCCCTGAGCACACCAACACTGATCAGAAAAAGAAGGACTGCTTCATCAGGGGTCTGAACTACAAGATTCAGAGAAGCCTGTCCAACAACCTCCACTGCACCTATCACGAGGCTGTCAACATTGCCATTGCCTTGACCATAAGCATCAAGAGGAAAAGAAGAAGAAGAAGTCTGGGTCTTCTGGCGGTCAGAAGCGTCAGAAAATCATTTATCACCCCACCCACCACTCTCGTCCACCATACCCCCAGCAGCAGGTTGTCGTTCGCACTGCTGCTACCTCCCACACCTCCAACCAACAAAACACCACTCAGCCGAATGCTCCTGGTGTTCGTATCATTACTCCCCAGACCACCTACAACCACCCTTGCTACAGCTGTGGCAAGATGGGACACTGGTCCCGCAACTGTCCATTTCCCAAGTAATATAACCAGAATGCACAGGAGGCTCCTGGTGGACAGCAGCAGCAGCAGATTCAGCACCGTGGCCACCAGCAACATGCCCAAAAGGGAAAAGTTGTGAGGAAAGCAGGTCAGGTCTACTACACCCAAGTTGGTGAGATTCCCGAGGGTGAACCCGTCATGCTGGGTAGGTTCCCTGTCGCAAGTCATCCTGCTATCATGCTTTTTGATTTTGGTGCATCGCATTCATTCATCAATCGTACATTTGTCGTCAAGCATGAAATTCCAATTGGACAGATAGAAGAAAATTTCCTTATACAGTCGTCCGGGGGGGCGTATTAGTACTAAGGAGGTAGTACATCGGGTGCCCATAGAACTTGGCGGGCATATATTCCTGACCTCAATGATAGTGCTAGAAGACCAGGATATAGATGTGATATTAGGCATGAATTGGATGTATCAGCACAATGTTCCCATTGACGTGCTAAATAGAACCATCAGGGTAAACTTGCCTAATAGTCAAACCCAACTCCTCATCCAACTTTCAATACCTCAAAGAGCAGTTAGTAGAATATGTGCAACCGCGGTCAAAGAGGTGCAAAACATTCCGGTAGTTTGTGAATTTCCGGATGTGTTCCCTGACGATTTGCCTGGTTTGCCACCTGATCATGATGTGGAGTTTGCTATTGAGTTGAAGCCTGGAACAGCACCTATATCCCGTAGAGCCTATAGGATGCCTCCCAAAGAACTGGCAGAGCTTAAGGTTCAATTGCAAGATTTGCTGGATAAGGGTTTCATCAGGCCTACTTCATCTCCTTGGGGTTCTCCTGCTATCTTTGTGAAGAAGAAGGATAAATCCCTCCGACTCTGTGTTGATTACCGTCCACTCAACGAGGTCACCATAAAAAACAAATACGCTTTACCTCGTATTGACCTACTCTTTGACCAACTAGCTGGAGCCAAAGTGTTTTCCAAAATTGACTTTAGATCTGGCAACCATCAAATAAAAATCCGTCCCAAAGACATTCCAAAAATAGCCTTTACCACCAGATATGGCCTATATGAATATCTAGTCATGTCCTTCGGCCTAACCAATGCTCCTGCCTATTTCATGTACCTCATGAGCTCCGTCTTCATGCTGGAGCTCGACAAATTCGTGGTCGTGTTCATCGATGACATCCTTGTTTATTTCAAAACCCCTGAAGAACATGCCAACCACCTACGTGTTGTACTGACTCGATTAAGAGAGCATCAACTTTATGCCAAGTTTAGCAAGTGTGAATTTTGGTTGGACCGAATCCCTTTCCTCGGGCATATTTTGTCGGATGAAGGCGTATCAGTTGATCCAAGCAAGGTGGAAGAAATATTGAATTAGAAGCCACCAACGACGGTACATAAAGTCCGCTGTTTCATGGGAATGGCGGGGTACTACCGTCACTTTATTCTGGATTTTTCTAGAATAGCCAAGTCTATTACCGGGTTGTTGAAGAATTAAGTCAAGTTTGTCTGGTCACCAGACTGTGAGAAAGCCTTTCAAACCTTGAAGAAGTTGTTGACTACTGCACCAGTCTTAGCCCAGCCCGACATTGAAAAGCCGTTTGATGTGTACTGCGACACTTCTGGAACCGGTCTTGGTTGCATCTTGATGCAAGAGGGCCGGCTCATTGCTTATGCTTCGTGAAAACTTAAGCGCCATGAAGAGAATTATCCTATTCATGATTTAGAACTGGCCGCTGTAGTCCATGCATTGAAGATATGGCGTCATTATTTGCTGGGTTGTACTTGCAACATTTACACTGATCATAAGAGCCTAAAATATATCTTTACTCAAGAAGAGTTGAACATGAGGCAATGAAGATGGCTCTAGTTGATCAAAAATTATGATATTGAAGTACATTATCACCCTGGTAAGGCGAATGTGGTCGCCGATGCACTCAGTCAGAAGGTTCATTGCAATTGTCTAACTGTGAAGCCTCGAGATCTTTCCTTGTGCTATGAGCTGGAGAAGTTAGGTATAGAAATGGTTGAACATGGCAGCTTGGACCATATTAGCATTGAGATTACCATCCGAGATGAGATCATTGCTGCTCAGAAAGGAAGCAATGGTATCAAGCACATCAAGGAGAAAGTCCAAGCCGGCAAGGCAGATTGTTTCAGAGTCGATGATGAATGTGTTACGTGGTTCAAGGACCGTCTGGTAGTTCAAAAAGTGCCTGAGTTACGTCAGAAGATTCTCGATGAAGCACATTTGACCAGATTCTCCATCCATCCAAGAAGCAACAAGATGTAACAGGATTTGAAGCAAAAGTTCTGGTGGACTAAAATGAAAATAGAGATTACTCGATATGTAGCAAGATATGACACTTGCCAGAAAGTAAAAGCTGTCCACATGAAGCCTGAAGGAGAATTGCAACCATTGCCTGTTCCTGCATGAAAATGAAAAGATATCAGCATGGACTTCATCACAGGTTTGCCCAGGATTGCAAGAGGTTTTGATTCCATTTGGGTAATTGTAGATTGCCTCACTAAACAAGCTCACTTTGTACCGGTCAAAACCAAATACACGGCAGCAAGTTATGCAAAGCTATACATAGAGAATTTGATGAAGCTCCACGGGGTGCCAAAAACCATTGTCTCGGATCGAGGTACTCAGTTCGTCTCAAAATTATGGAAGTCCTTCCACAAGTCACTGGGGACAAAACTTCTGCATAGTACAGCATATCATCCGCAGACTGATGGTCAGGCTGAGAGAGTCAACCAAATGTTGGAGGACATGTTGAGGGCATGTGCACTCACTTACACTGACACCTGGGATGAATGTTTGGCAGTAGCAGAATTCTTATACAATAATAGTTATCAAGAAAGCATCAAGATGGCACCATTCGAAGCTGTGTATAGTCGTAGGTGTCGAACTCCACTGAATTGGTCTGAGCCTGGAGAAAGATGGTTCTTTGGAGTTGACTTGGTAGAAGAAACTGAAGAAAAGGTCAGGCAGACACAAAATAATTTAAAGGTTGCACAGTGTAACATTCGTATTTTTAACCATCTTAAATTCCACTAAAAATTTGAACTTTTTAAAACTTTTCAACAAATTAAAATTTGACTTTATTTATTTTCCACAAAACCGTTTTCGAAAACCTTTTTCCGAAAACCTTGCATTAAAATTCACCAGATGCATTTTCCTTGCATTCCGAATATTTGCCTGGTTGAATGTTTGTTGGAATAATTGCACGTTTGTTTGGCTCTTTGATTTCTTTCGTGGAATTTATTTGAGGCACCGAAAGTATTCTTTGAATTTCCTATCCCTTTTCCTTGACTCTAATTAAATTCTCCCTTGACTTATTCCTCTCTTCAAATAATTCCTTGATATTATTCCTTGAAAACATTCCTTGACCTCTTCCTTGAATTATACCAAATCCTTTCCCCTCCAAACCCTTTGGTATTCCAATTTAAAACCTATTCAAATTATGCTTTGGTTTATTCATTATTTTCTGGGAAAATCGGAAAGTCATTTCCTAAATGGAAATGAGATCGTGGGTTCATTCTCTTCCTCTCTCCCTGCACAGGCCCAGTTGGCCGCAGCCCACTCCCCTCTCCCTCTCTACTCCCGCGTGGGCCGCAGCGAGGCCGAACTGGCCCAGTTCGCCAGCAGCAGCAGGAAGGCAGCCCAACACCCCCTCCTCTTCTCCTCACACTTACAAACGGGACCCGCGTGTCAGCTTCTTCCCCTACCTCTGTTCCCTCCCCACATCGTGTAAGCAACGCGTGGGCGCCGCGTCAACGCCAGCACTGTGCTGACGACCACGACACAGTGAATAAGCTGACCATGCCGGGAAATATCTCCCCGCTGACCTCTCCACCGCCATACTGTGCGCAACCGCCTTACTCCGGCTATAAAAGCCGTTGAGCTCGCAATCCTCGGGATCGCCCGTCACGACTGGTGTTGCGAAGCTGGAGATCGAGCCTTGTTGCTCACTGAGGCGATGACGACGAGCCGAGCCTGAGCTCGCCCACCGCAAACTCGCCAAAGCTGAGTCGCACGGAGCTGAGGCCACCGCGCTGGAGCCATGGCCGGCAGTGCCGCCGCCCAGCTTCCGAAGGCCGAGCACAGACGAAGCTGAACTCGAACACGCGGTGGAGAAGCTTGGGTCGCTAACGGAGTCGAACTCGCCGAAGCCGAGTCGCTCGTAGCTGAGGCCGCCGCTTGCCGCGTCGAGGCCAGGCACCGTCGTGACGCCGCTCGGGACCAGCTCGCTGGAGCCATGGTCGGCACTGCCGCCGCCCAGCCACCGGAGCCGAGCTGCAACCCTGCCTTGCTCCGCCTCGCTCGACGCCCAGCCGGCCGAGACCGCGCAAACTGCACGGACGACGGCGCCGAACACAGCTCGCCGCCGCCGAAACGCTCGCGCCGTGCCTAGGCCGCGCGCCCTGGAGCCGTACGTCGGAGTCGCGAGCGCCGTCCACCGCTCTGAGCTGAACAGAACACCGCCGAGCAGCTCACCGCCGCCGTGCTCTGCTTCGCGCCCTACCAGCTCACGCCAGAGCAGCGCGCCGGCCGCCTGAGCACAGCCGCTGCCAAGCCATCGTTGGCCGCCCGCGCTGCCCTGCTCCCCTACCGTCCTCCCACTCTGTCTCTTTCTTTTTCTCTCCCCCTCTTTCTCTTTCTCTCTCTCTCATTTCTTTCTCTCCCATGGGCGAGCGCACAGAGCAGAAGGGTGCGGGTGCACCATCAGGAGGCAAAGGCATCCAATGCCCAAGCCACGTGCAGGACCCAATGCGAACGTGGTCCATGTGAAATACAGGGAGAAAATGGGTGAGTACCCTGATCGGTGCACAAGAGAGTGAGCCAGGTCCATAACACAGTAACCGACAAACACTGACCAGCCCTGGACCCACGCGTCAGCTACCTAGAAATTGCTACGCGCCCCCGGAGAAATGTACACAGGAGATTAATTCAAGGCCTTCCACATCCCACAAAAAATCCCAGAAAATTCCTAAATAAACTAGGTACATTCTAAACCCTATCCAATCTCTTCCCACTCCATTTCCATTCCTCCAAATTCCACAAATATTTTCCCATCCTCTAAAATTCTAGAAATATTTCCCAATCCTTCGTCCGGACCGTCTTTGCTACGAAATTTCTAAAATTCATATCTTCACCATCCAAACTCCCAATCCCGTAATTCTTCCACAAAATATCTTCTAAAATCAATCACTACCTATTCATACCATTTTTCTAATTTTTGGTGCCCATTTAAATTCTAGTTGTATTTATTTATTTTCCCTGATCCTTTTATTTTCCGTTAACCCGTAGTTACACTTGCACCGTATATTCGCGTAGGCGTATACACCATATCACGTATGTGAATACGCGAATACACACCTGCACATAGAATCGTAGTCGCTCACATGCAAAGGCATATGCGATGTATATGTATGTGTGTATATAAACCTGCATATATAAATATATATGTATATATATACACCGTATCATGCTATGCATGGCTAACCCTCCACCTCTCACCCATCTTCCTAATCGCCCCTAGGCGCATACATATGCATGAGCGTATGCGTTTCTAACCTAACCCTAGGCATATACATATGCATATGCGTATATGTCGCTAACACTGCTAACCCTCTGTACGTGTACATGGATACGTATACACGTACCTACCCACTCTAACCCGAGGCACATACATATGCATGTGCGTATGTGCTGCTAACCCCCTTGTGGATCCGTAGAAGTCGATCAAGTTATTTATGATGACTTGGTCAGGCTTTCTACTTCAGATTCACATAATAGTGATAGCCCTAGTAGAAACCCTCCACTAGCTAGGACACGTTTAGTAGGATCGTTCCTCTCTTCTCTACGTTGTTTTGATTGTGTTTGTGTTGTTTCCTTTGTTTGGAGTTTCTTTGCTTGTCAACGCTAGATGGCGTAGGATAGAAGGCGACGTGAAGAGAACCTGAAGGCACCCAGGAGCAAACAACAAGAAGATGGAGAAATCCCGAAGCAATGGTACATGAAGACAAAGGATCAAGGAAGTCAGGAATCAAAATCCCAGAACATGGATATGATCGTCATCGAGTGAAGGCAAGTCTAACTTCCCTCCCACCTTTCCGCTATATATTTTCCCATACCAATACTTCCCTCTTCCTAAATATCTCCATCCACCAAAACCACCACAAGCCCCAATTTTCCTTCCACCTTGCCACCTACATTTCTCCTACCTCAAAACCCCTCTCACCAAAAGCCTGTCATATAAACCACCACAACCCATCCATACCTTCCACCTATCCCCTCCACACATCATGCCACTACCATCCTAATTGCCTCTTCCACTACCACCAAATTCACCACCTCGACCACCAAACCTACACCTCACATTCTATCAATTGAACTAAATAAACCTGATTTATTTCATGATATTTGTGTAAATGCTTAAATAATAATTCTGCTATGATTAAACCTGTGAACATGAATCCTAAAATGTGAATATGAATCCTGATATAATGTGATAACTAAAACTGTTTGACTGAGCAAGCGGGAGGTAATTTCATGCGGTGTGAAATTACCTTTGGGTAGGTTTGCGCGGAGTGGGTTCCTACTTGGAGAGCTTGTCTTGGTCATAAATTGATTAGTCATAAGCCACTCTCGCCTGGTCAGAAACTCGTACAACCACATGTCTATATGGGTAGACCTGCGATCCACACCCCGTAAGGTTGAAGTATAATATCTATCAGGAGGCCGGAGGTGCAACTGGTTGTCAGGAGCCGAATGGGGATACTGGCCCCATGTCCGGTCGGCGTGGGGATACTGGCCCCATGTAAAATTTCTGTTAGGCCGTGTTCGATCCGCTTATTAATTTCTAGGCCACTGGGCCGTTTAATTCTGTTTATTGCATGATAGGGTTCATGCAAGTCGCTGTGTGAATTTTCGACCCCTGATTAATTCGTGGTAGAGTTATATGGATCCTTAGGTAGCTCCAACCGGGTACGGACGCTTGTTAGACCTGTCTAAACCATGACGATGGTGTTGGATAGTGTCTATCGTGTGGGAAAATTTGTACACCTCTGCAGAGTATACTGAAACTATTCGAATAGCCACATCCTTGGAATGGGCAACCGCCGGGATGAGGTCACTTATGTATAGGGATACTGAAAGCCCATGTTTGGTTTTGGGTAATTGATGAAATCTAGTTTGCTAACGATTGCTCTAAGTGTTTCATAAGAATGATTAGCAAACAACAAGATGGAGCAAAGGACCGAGTCGGTGGAGGCCACAAGTGAAGGGCATTGACGGCATCCATGCAAATGGTATAAGTCCATCATCAAAAGGAGTCCACAAGCTTCATCAAGAGATGGTGAAAAAGCTAGGAGCTCAAGGCAAAGGTATAATCCATAGGAGCTCTTTTGCTTTTGGTGATCAAGACTCCATAGAGGGAGTGATCACATTTAGGATAGATAGCCGTACTATCAAGAGGGGCGAAATCATTGATGAAATATGGTTATCAAGTGCCACTAGGTGTTCATGATCATTGCATATGCATATAGATGCTAGTGACACTAACTTGACCCGTGGAAAACTCTTCGAAAAGGCTAACACACGTGCACCTAAGTGAGAGACACTTTGGAGTGTTAGTGCCTTAAGAAATGGGGTGAAGTTTGAGGGATAGAGAGGGTTTAGTCCTCTCTTGCTCCTGCCGAGCTTGCGAGGCAGGATTTGGCGAATTTCGGAAACGTTTCAATAAGAAAAACTAGCGTCGGACTCTAACTTGACTGAGCGTCGGACCATTGTCTTCGGTCCGACGGCTAACCCCTTCAGCAAGCGTCGGACGCTTCATTTCAGAGCGTCGGGCCATTGTCCTCAGGGTCCAACGGTGCAGAGCCGCAGCCCGTCGACACGTGGAGAGCAGAGGAGCGTCGGACTCTCGGCGTTAGTCCGACGGTGAGCGTCGGACCAACGTCCGACGGTTTTCAGGGCTCGGGGAGCTCTCTGGAAACGTCGGACCGTGGTTTCGTTTGGTCCGACGCGCCGTGTATTTTGAGTCTGACGGTGCAATGGCAGTGGGCGTCGGACCGTAAGGTTTGGTCCGACGGCCTACAGTCCGACGGTTCGTTTAGCGCGGGAAGTTAGCCGTTGTGATCCAACGTTCGACTTCAAACGGCTAGTGACACGTGGCGGTGATCCGGGGCGTCGGACCGTGCCGATTAGTCCGATGGTCTGGCCGTCGGACAGTCCGACGGTACGCAGTGAAGTCTAAACGGCTATTTTCTTGTGTGTGGCTTATAAATAGTCACTTGGCTGGTTTGGGGAGTATCTCTTGACTCTCCTGAACATCATAGCATACTTGTGAGCCTTCCCACTCCACTCTCACTCATCCTACTTGATTGTGATCATCATTTGGTGAGTTTGGAGAGCATCAAGTGCATTGCATTGATAGAGATCATTTAGAGGCACTTGGTAGTGGTGATTCGCAGCGGTTTCTCTCATTACTCTTGGAGTTTGCCGACCCTTAGACGGCTTGGAGCTGCAAGGATCGTTGAGGGGAGTTGGTGATTGTCTCCGCCTCCGATCAAGGTATTGTGAGGGGTTCTTGAGCCTATCCCCGCGGGAGATCGCGAAAGACATCTTTAGTGGATTGCTCGTAGCTTGGTGGATCCCCATCTTGTGTTGGTTGTGCGGCACCCTTGAGAAGGGTTTGGCGTGTGATGCCAATTAGCGCGTGAACCTCCAAGTGGGTGTATCGCTACAACGACGACTAGCTTGCCGGCAAGCAAGTGAACCTCGGTAAAAAATCTTGTGTCATCTCTCTACCAAGGATTTCCCTTGTATTTGATTGATTGGTTATATTGGACTTCATATCTTCTCTACACCGGGGGTATTGAAATCACCTTCTCTCTTTACTTTTGTGTACTTACTCTCGTGTGTAGCTTGTTAGTTAGTTGCTCACTTAGGAGTAGTGTATAGTAGTGACATAGCCTTTGAGTGTGAACTAGTGATCATAGTGTAGTATACTTGTCTAGGTGGCTTGCATAGCATAGTTTAGAGCTAGTGCTTTGCAAAGCTTGCTATTGTTACTAATCGGCTTGTTAAGTGTTGTTTGTAGATTTTTATAGGCTATTCACCCCCCTCTAGCCATTTAGGACCTTTCAGATACGCATTGTAATAAAGGTATGAATTATGATGACTGATAATAACAACTAACCTGGGAACTAGAGAGAATGTTAATGCTCTCCTAGGGCCCAAACCTTCATTTTATATATATTATAATTTTACTCCTACCCTTCACACCTTTGCCACTATAATCCCACCTTTCCTTTCCACTTTTCCTTTCCTCCCCGTTAGGCTTGCTGAGTACTTTATGTACTCAACCCACTCGATACTATGTTCTCAGGGATCTAGCAATGGGAGTATATGCAAGGATGCAGCCGCAGGATCTACGCGAGGATGGAACAGAAGGAGTACCCGCCAGGATGGAATCTACGCAAGGATGGATATACAAGGACATACACGAGGATGGAGATATAGCCCTTGCACCGGAGATTCAAACAAGAGAGACTACAAGCAAAGGGATACAAGATCGAGCTGAAGACTGAGGTTTACGTCCGCACTCCAAGTTGCCTGTAGGAATGGAACCACGATGACGTAGGAGCGCTGTGCTAGACTCTGATGTTTGTTATAGGCCTATGGCCCATACTTGTAAATATAGACCTTGTAAATGTGTTTTCCACGTTAGTAATAAAAGTATGGTTATTTTGATATCAATCTTGTTTAATCTGTACGTATCAGCTACTGATCCAGGGACTGACACGGATGTACAGTGGACCCCAAAAGTAGGGGCCCGACACACAGTCACGGCAGAAAAATTACGCCGATCAAAGGCGTCGACCTTTAGCATTTAAGGTTGGAGATTATGTCTACCTTAAAGTTTCACCAATGAAGGAAGTCAGCCGTTTCGGAGTCAAAGGTAAGTTAGCCCCTCGCTACATTGGACCATTTCAAATCCTGGAACGCATTGGGAAAGTAGCCTATAAACTGAGATTGCTAGACCACCTCTCCGCAGTGCACAATGTATTCCACATGTCTCAACTCAAGAAATGTCTTCGAGTGCCTGATCAAGTCATTGACGTTGAAGGAGTGGAACTCGAAACTGGACCTGACATACCCTGAGTATCCAATTCGAGTCCCGGACCGAAAGGATCGTATCACTCGAAGGACCACAACCAGATGGTATAAGATTTAATGGAGTGAACATTCAGAGGATGAAAACCTGGAAATCTGAAGACTACCTCGCCGAGAACTTCCCCGAATTTTTCGCTACTTTATAGATGTAATCTTCTGGTTATGTAATATGTAAATTCTCCTAGTTATTTTATGGTCAAGTTTGGACTAGGTTTACTTGACATGGTTTCTTTTACATTACCTAACCCCAAGGTTTAATCGTGTATCAAATCTCGGGACGAGATTTCTTTAAGGGGGAAGGGCTGTAATACCCCGGGTATTACGGTTGATTAAAACTGTCATGTCATCATGTTTAATTTAATTGCCTGCATATGACTGTGCTTAGGGTCTCTAGAGTGCTTTGATTGTGTATGGATATGATTGTGCAATTAAACCTATAATTGGAAACCAAAAATAAAATCAAAAAGAAAAATTAAATTAAGCCATAATCGGACCCTAAAACCCTAATTCAAAAACTAAAAGGATTTTGGTGTTGGTCCCTTAATATAAGTTGTAGATATTTTAAAATGGAACAACTTTTATTTTGGGCAAATTTAAAGTTACTACATAGAAATTTGAATTAAACCCTAATTACTATGTTAAAATTCAAATTTGAAACATCAATTTAAAAACTACAAGGAATCTGACCAAACTTCCTTAATAGAAGTTATTAAGCTCAGTGAGTAGAACAACTTTCATTTTTATAGATTTTCAAGTTGTGTGGAAAACTTTGGAGAATTTGAATGAATTGTGTTTAAAATTTAAATTGAAGATTTACCCCATTTCTGTTATTTCAAAAATAATTCGAATTTGGATTTGGTTCAAAAAGAAAAGTTGTTCTACACAAAATTTGCTACAACTTTTATTCTTGCAGTTTTTTGGGTTGCCACACGAAATTGGAAGATAAGGATCAATATAGGGGTTGACCTCTAGGGCATTAGCTACAGTAGTAGGGGGTCCCCTACACTGAGCTCGGCACCGTGCGCGCTGGCCGCCGGCCAGCCAGTCGGGGCCTGGGCGCTGCCGCGCGGAGGTCGCAGGGGGACCTCGGTACCACCTCGTCTCGCTCTTATCCATCCTCCCCTGACCTTTAAAGGCAACGAGTTCATTCTTTTCTTCTTCCTCTCCCGGCCGCCGGCGAGTGCTCGGGTGGTGAGGAAATTAGCCGTGCCCCGACCATCTCCATCCTCTCCACCTTGCCATTAGTTGCGCCACATCCTTGCACGTCCACTGAGCCCCATTGTGTCGTCTACCTTCGCCGAGATCTACTCGGGGAAACGCTTTCTTCTCCACGGCCGGCGGAGCGCCGCCGCACCCGGACCCTCAGCGACCAGCTTTTTCCGGTGAGGCTCTCAGCCGTCCGACCGTTGTTTCCGCCCTTTTGTGACCGAGTAATCGTCACCAATCCGTCTGTTTCACCTCTTATGCTCAGGACATCTCGGAACGGGGACTTGCCGTCGTGTTCACGCCACCGCACTCACCCCATCATCGAGTTCGCCTCTCCGAGCCACCCCATCCTACGCCGTCTGCTGTTTAGTGTTCACGGTGAGCCCCTAGTTCTATATTCGCCGTTATTTTAGACTCTACCGCGGTGGTTTGGTCGGAACACCGCCGTGTCATCACTTTTCCGGCCGTCGAGCCTCCATGGCCGCGGCAAGGCTCGCTGGAGCCCCTGATCCATTCGATTGTTGCCCTAGAAAGGTCCATGGGAGTGGTCAGTGGTGGTTTTTGCCGTCGCCGAAAGTCCACTGCCGGAGCCACCGCGGTCCGCGCCGCCGTGCGCGCGCGGGAGGCCGAGCAGAGAGGGAGAAGCGAGAGCTGACGAGTGGGCCCGACCTGTCAGCAGCGCGTGAGAGAGAGAGCTGAGGGCGCGGGTGCTTGCGGGCCGTGCTGGGCCGGCTCGGGCGTGTTTGCGTTTTCGTTTTTCAGGGAATTTCAAAAGGCTTTTCCATTTATATTTTTTATGAATAGTGCTTAACTTTGTTATTTTTATGTGAATTAATCTGCTGGCTGAAAAATTATGAAAATAAATGTGTGTGCTCTCTGAAGTACATAGAATTTGATAAAAATATTAGATACTAATTTTGGACACTTTCTGTAGGCACTAAAATTCAGCACATTAATTAAGAAATGCAAATTTAAATAATTTTAGTTAATTATCTGTAACTCCAAAAATCATGAAATTTATTTTGCTATTGTTTTAAGTCAAGAGCTACCTGTCAGTAAAGTTTGGCATCAAATGGAAATAGTTTAATTATTTATTAAGTAAATGCTTGATTAATTGATTAATAAAATAAATGGAAAATCCTAATCACTTAGGGTGGTGTGAATTTTGGATTGATTGTTGGCCTAGGGAAAAATTTTAGAAATAGTTACTTGGATACCTGGTGAAGATTAGTAGTGTTTGCGGATTGTTTTATTTATTATTTCATGTACCCGTATCATTGCATCGCATTAAAGCATGCATCCTTGCACACGTGTAGTGCCCGTGAACGAAGAAGTCAAAGTTAAGGCTGCTACTGAGGAGGTGATTCCTGAGGTGGTACCAGGGTTTGACATTTGCGGGACTGATCTCGACCCGACTCTCTTCGCAATCTAAGGCAAGCCCTGGTGCATTCAGCCCTTCCTTGTGTTTTATAAAATGTTTATAACTTGAGTTAAAATATTACATTAGGTTGATAGGAGTTGATTGTCACCTATCTTGCTCATCTATCTTGCTGCATTAACTGCCTTGATATATCACCCCTGAAACCTGATTTAAAATGAAATGTTTGAAAAATGCTTAGCCCTGCTAAATTAATTTAGATTTGCATAAAATGTTACTTTCTGTGGTATGATTATACATTGAGAACGAAATATGAGAATTGGTGAAGAACTTGTTATCCGTTGGTCGACTTGCACTTGGGTTAGAGTCCCAATGTATTGTCGCCATCGGAATAGTTTGGAACCGGTTGATAAAAAAGAAAATGTTTCACTCGGTTGATGTACACATGAGGCGCGTTCCTCATGTCTTATCATCCGGCAGGCATGGGTTTGAAAACCGTTTGGTAACTGTGTACTTGGATTAGAGTTCCAATGCATGGATACCGATGAAAAAGGTTAGGGATCGTTCGTTGTAGGCTTGCTGGATCGAGACTTTGCAACTAGCCACATACTCCGGGAAGCCCTATCTCCGGTGGCTCTATTGCTTTAACCGACAACCACGCACTGGGAGTGGAGAGATGGCGAGAGTAGCGTGTACCCTCGTGGCCGGCGTGCCTGGGGATGAGAGGAGTACTGTGCTCTCGGGTGGCGCAAGACCGGTTCAGGGATAGAAAAGCCGTGGTAGACGGGGTTGGCGTATGCAAGCTTAAGTGCTACATAGGCAGTGTGGATAGGAATCCCCAGCTAGGTACTAATCGATTCGAATCATCGTTGCTCCTCGATAATGGAGACTTGATCCACTGCCCTACCCCGAAAAGTAGTTCGGAATTAGGATGTTTTTGAGAAAAGTTAAGAATCTGAAAGTATGTTGATATATGAGAATGAATTTAGAATTTAAATTATGATTAAAATAATATTGAGTTAAAATATAGAAAAAGGATAATAATGCTTTTCTGCAAAACTCTTTGACTCTTGGTTAAGCCTTACCTTGACTCCCCTCAGCCTGCATTTCTGAGTCTCAGTCCCTTTTATTTAGTCGGGTAAGTCTTGCGGAGTACCCCAGTACTCAGGGTTTGTTAATCCCCTGTTGTAGGAGAACCACAGCAGCAGGTTTGTCTCGCTCTCTGCTGCGTGACGATTGTTCAGGAAGGAAGTGAGCAAGAGTGAAGTTGGACCCATGGACAGAGTCCCTGGTATCCCTTATCTAAGTATGTTGTATTGTCATTCCACTGCTACCAACATTTAATTATGATTTGTAATAACGGCACTTAAATTCTATTTGAACAACTGGTTTGTAATCTAAGTACTATGTAATCTTCTGCACTTTTACTCTGATGTATTTTATTATGAAATGTTGTAATCCTGTAATGGCTTCACAATGGGATCCTGTCGGAGAAACGGGTGCTGATATAATCCGGCAGGGCCTTCTGGATCATTTGGGACACGGGCCCGGCTATCAGAGGTCATTAGTGACAATGACAGGCGCCTGTGGGCCATATGATTTAGACGGTTCTGTTACAATATTTCATTACTGATTTAATTATACTTATTTTGTCTCATAAGAGTTAGTATTTTTTTATATAATTTTAGTCAAAATTTGCAATGGTTGACTTTTCGAAGTGTGAGAATTACATATTCATTTGGACGGAGGGATTAATATATTATAATTTAGAATAAATGAAGTATATTATAGTACTATATGTTTTTTGCGAGACCTAGTTATGGACAAAGACGTTTACATACATAAACGCACGCTCACACCTATGAATGTACGTACACGCACCCTATTTCACTAAGTACCTCTAAAGAACCGAACTGAACCGGTAAATGTCGAGACTGACGAAGTCACCATGTTAGCACCTTCGAAAAACGACGTTGACAAAGTCAAGACGTATATATTTCGTCCCAGAAGATCACATGATCGGAGGAGGCCCGTTCTAAAAGCAACCCAACAAGCTCGTAGCTGGGCCCAGATTCCAGAAGGTGAGCACATGCTCTTATGGGCCTGAAACGACATTTTTATGGGCCTAGTGAAGCCTCGGTCCGCATACAATGGATAGACCAAGTCAACTTCCTACTTTCATGCCGTACCCAACCAGCCCAACCTACCTAGCCCAGCGATAACCATCAACCAAGAGCGATGCGAGGGCACCAGCCCACTTTTATTTAGTTTAGTTTCTGCCTCATTCAGTTGCCACTTTGCAATCACTAGTGTGTTTTGTGCTGGTTTGATTAACATTTTTGCACGATTAATTCAGTCATCACTTTGGTTTTCTCTTCGCTGCACTGTCTCTAGTGTGTATACCTCTTACAAAATCCACCATTTTGTAGTCAGACTACAAGTCACTACGAATAACGCAAACTAAGCATGGATCAAGACTTTGTACTACTAAATTTGCATTTCGACAAAAGCTATTAGCTATATATATGAGAATCTAACGCAACAAGGAAAAAGAAGAAGAAGAACACGCGGCAAATAGAACAGAAAAAGAAATAAATTCTCATAATTTATACACCATTGTTTGCACAGACAGCACTGCAGTGATTTGTTTAGTTTAATTTTGAACCAAGTTCATATAATCCATACATGGTGCTTAAAATAATGATCATCAATTCAACATATGTGTACTGATGTGATTACTGTATACATATGTACTGCGAAAATATATTCTATATGTAGCTAATATATTCATATATAGCTAGATGTTAATAACCTTTTGTGTGTAACCTTGATTAAACTTCAAATCGTTTGATTTCTTAAAAAGATAAGAATCGAGCCATTGTTGATGTGCATGTCCAAGCTTGATTTCAATTACGCTTCTCAATAATCATCATATATGTCAAATCTTAATTCTCACAGTAAAAAAATAACTAAACTAACATATGTACCGTACGGACGGTGAGCATCACAGAATATGCAGGTGTTGTATACATGAGCATTAAACAAATAGTATTGCATCAGCCACTACATATGTGTCAAATTAAATGCACGCCGTTTTTTCTAATGAGGACGGAAAGTTTACATGCTTACGGTGCTCTTATGCATGCCTTGTTTGGAAGTTTCCAGCATACTTGTAAATTCCATTCCGGTACCGGCCGGAATGGCCGGAATGCCCCGTTCCGGTGCCCAAACCGGTATAGAAGGGCTGCAATCCCGTACCGGGTCAAATACCGGTTAATACCGGTCAATACCGGCCATTTCGGTCAATTCCGGCCGAAACGCCTGTTCCACCCATTCCGGTACCGGACTAAAACCAAGTGACGAAACACTTTTTCCATGTGTGAGCTATGGAGTTTAGAAAAAAAATATGTGAGTTTAGAAAAAATGTCAGTGTGATGAAGCGTAACTATGCCATAAGTATATATTTATATGATTATTTATGTATATGTATATTCATATATTTTTAATATAATAAAGTCCGGAATGGTACACCGGTATCGGTCGGTACCAGAATGTTCCATTCCAAGAGTAAAAACGGAACTGCCTCCGGAATAGAATTTACAAGTATGGTTTCCAGCACAAGGATGACCGAATATATCCTCATGTCATGCATGCTGCATACAGAAGCTTAGCTAATAATAAGCTAGTACTGTCACTTCATGTTTTCAGCTAATCAGCTCCTACCATGCATGTTGCTTAAAGATGTACGCAACACTAATTCTAATCATGGAAACTACTACTAATTAACCCAAATCCAACCAGCACCACTTAGCTAGTTGACAATTGATATATTGAGGCTAAACAAGCTACTAGCTAGAAATCATGCAAATGATGCTTCAACAACTGCTGTACCAAATGTACATGTACATGCATCCAAACTTTTCCTTATTCTTTTCGGTAAATTAAATGCAATAAGGCATTAATTTTTTTTCCATCGGTGGCTGCTCGGTTCAAGCATCATCTAATCCAATCATATACGTTCTCCATTTGTGTGCAATTATATAAACTCTCTTGCTCAATGTCTTGTGCAAATTTTCATGCTAATCATTGGAAGGAAAATAGTGGATGAGGACTGTAGGAAAGGAAATAAAAAGGGACCTGATAGGAACGGCATGGATTAATTAGTCGAGTACTTTATTTTGTTCAAATATAAAATGAAAGGGACATCTGTACTGCTTCCAGCTAACCCTCTTCCCTAATTGAAAAATGTTCTATATATGTCTGGTGGTGGATTGGCGATCACTAACAAGGGATCAAGGTAAGATAACACTTAACTTACATTACATGCCAAATTTTATCTCCTCCTTTGTGCACATCTGATGTGGAATAGCACAGCAGTGTGGAGTAGTTATATGCTTTCATTACTGTAAACTAAGTATCCATCGGTTGAGTAAATGTGACTAGTCCTTTTCAAAAGAAAAAAAAAGAAAAGAAAAAGAAAGTAATATGACCAATAGTTCAGGGGTGACTTTCTTTTTTCTTGATCACAAGTTTTCTGGGGTGACTTTAGGAACCTGCTGTGAAGTTTCTGATTGCTCTTTTGAAGAATCACCCAAGGCATAAGTGTTGCTTTCCATTGCTGTTTAATTATTTGTGTGTGAAGATGTCGAACCATATACGGATTATTTAAACACCGCACAACACATCAATGAATGGACTTAACAAAGGACTTAAGATTTTAATACTCTAGCTCAAGCGATTTGGATTGGGATATTATTGGATCAGCGTGGGATTAGGTTCTGTTTGACAAGCTATGGATGTTGACTCATTAACAGGGGACAGTGAGCGATCAAATTAAAATCAGGAATCAAAAGGATATATTGGTGGTGCCCGTCCAGTTGGTCTGGTTATTGCTTTAATTTCTTGATGCATGCATAATTGGGCATTGAAATGAATATGGGAGAATACATTGAATTATTGTACTTTCTAGATAACTGATGCAAGGTTTCTCAAAGCTACACTTTTTTTGCAACATTGTTTTGACTTTTTTCTGGGCCTAGCCGCATACCTCTTTGTTCCCTCTGGCTCTGGCTTGATTTTTTTTCGAAGAACTCCAGCGGAAACTGTCAGGTCATTTCATTAATAGAGCAAGAGGAAATACAGAAAAATACCACAACAGCAACATAAGATGAAAAATATTCAAGATTTTTGGAAATTTAATTTTGATAATGATAAGCAAGTGATCTAGAATTGCGCAGAAGTGTCAAAGACTAAAAGTCCAAACGTGACAGATGGTGAGACATTATTGTTTTGTGGAGTATGGGTTGCTGCAAGAAACCATGTTGAGGTTTAAAAAGGAGCCGTTACTTTTCAGTGGCCCATAGGATTGTGAGTGAAACTGTAATTTTATTTTCTGTGCTATTTTTTTTTGAAACAAATGCGACCTAAAATTTGAGAATAAGTGGAATAGGTATCCATTACATGTGTTTCAATCTTTGCAACAAAAGAGGTGCATGCAAAAGCAATAAAGAAAGATAAACTGAAGAGACCTGCTGGGGCCAACCAAAGAGGGGGCGCAGTCAGTTCCAATGTGATAAGAGTGCAGCCTGGGATTCCTGTGGCTTCATGACAAAAGTTTCAGGTGAAGACAAAGCCCTAGACCTCCTCTCCTTCCTTCCTCTTCTCTCTCTCTCTCCTCTCTCTCTCACGATAGGGAGAAAGAGGAACTAATAGAGCAAGGACAAGATCTTCGACTGGACTGTGGGATTCGCACACCTATATAGAAGCTGAACCTACTACACTGTCATATCAAGAGAGCTTCAGCGTGTGAGCAACAGCAATTCACAAGAATAGAAACAACTAGTCAAGTCAAGACTCAAGACTGCCTGCCTGCCCTCCAGCTCTCCAAGGCTCCAAAGCTACTTTGGTGTTCCTGGGCTGGGCTAGTCTTTTGCCTCAATAATTCCGGTATGGATGTGTTCTTTGGCTCCACCTCTCTTCCTTTGCATGTGAGATTTTCAGATAGCCGTCTATGACCAGCAGATTTGACGATGTTCTTCAGTTTTGGATGCAGAAGCCTGCAGGTTGCTAGTTAATCCACAAGAAGTAGAAGGAGTTGGGTGTGTGTGCCTCACAGGATGGGAGAAACTAGTAGTTCTAGTCATTCAAGGCAGGATCCTTCTCTTCTTGGCTATGGCTTCCATGGCGCCATCGCCAACTCCACTCCTCCTGCAAACTTCTTGTAAGAACATCTCTCTCTCTCTCTCTCTCTCTCGAATTCTGTTTGCCGTCACTTTTTTGTCTTTTGGCGACCAAGATTTATGCAAATGCAAAATTAAAGATGAAGAGCTTTTTACCTGTGTGCCATTATAAAAGTTCAAAATGACCTATGTATCACTGAATCGAAAAAAATTCCTCTGTACCCTCAAAAAAAAAAATTCTTTACCTACATACCACTTCTCAATTTTTAAAAAATCATAACTTCTCCATACAACATCGGATGAAGACGATTTTTTATGAAAATTATAGAACTCGACGAGATCTACAACTTTCTAGTTTTGAGTTTTTCATTTGAGGACGTTAAGATGATAACAAAATTAATTTAAGCTTTTAGCACTAAAATTAATTTTGAGCATCTTAACGTCCTCAAATGAAAAAAAATTCAAAACTAGAAAGTTGTAGATCTCGTCGAGTTCTACAATTTTCATATAAAAATCATCTTCATCCGATGTTAAATGGAGAAGTTATGATTTTTTGAAAATTGAGAAGTGGTATGTAGGTAAAGAAATTTTTTTCGAGGGTACAGAGGAACTTTTTTTCGATTCAGTGGTACGTAGGTCATTTTCAACTTTTATAATGGCACACGGGTAATTGTTTTAAAGATGAACCAGCTGCACCTAGCACTTCTTTTTTAAGTTCACAGTACAGATTTGTGGCATGCTGAAACTCTCTAAGTTCTGCCTTCCATCTTCTGTCATTATTGGTCGTCTTTCTCCCCCCAACGTTCGGCATGCTTGCTGCCTCTAATGTTTTTTTTTCTCTATACCGCAAATGGTTACCCCAAAATTTATGTTGCCCATTTCACATGCATGGCAGTGACCAAGAAGGGGCTACCTATTTTGGAGAGTTGGAAGAAGCGTTCATGCATCAAGTTGCCTCACTCAGAAGAACTCAACAACAGGCTGCAACCGTCTCTGCACCTCATCATGGAGACACCAAGCGTACGCCAACCCCACCCCTCTCTCTCTCTCTCTCTGACCAAGACCAAGAAAGCACACAACCTTTTCTCTCTCTAGCTGGCCAAGGCCAAGAAGCACACAACATTGCGAGGCACTTTTACAGTAGGTTAGGGCATTATAGTCAAAAGTAACCATGCAAGAGCAGCAGGAGTGGCAGTTTTGATGGTGCAGGCGCTGCAGCTGTACAGCTTGTGTGTGGTGTTGTGACTGCCTTCATCAATCATCACCCTTGTGATTCCTCTCTCTCTCTCTCTCTCTCTCTCTCTCGCTAGAGTGCAACAAGTCTCCAGGGCAGTGCAACAGTACCACACTACCAACTCTGCAGGCAGCTCCACTCACTTTCACTGCCACAGTGGCCCCCACTTCGCTTCCCTTCCCTTGTGATCCCAATGCATGCTTTCAGTTTCACCTCTGAACATGGATAGGAGTACATGTCTTGATCTCCTTCTCTCCCCTATGATATCTTCTTGCAGCCTTTCCCACTGCTGCTACTGCTACAGCAGCAACGGCTACAGCTAGGCCACCTCCTACACTGGACATCTTCCCAGCTTGGCCTATGAGGTCTCTCCACACACCCAAGGTATGGACCGACTGCCGCTACAACTTGTATAGAGTTCTTTGTTCACATCTACTGTATCACGTACATACAGCCAGTACAAGCAAGAACACAAGTTTGCAACTGCTCTCCCTTTTTTCTGTTTCTTTTTGCACGTCAGGGTCAGGAGTGCTCGAATGTGACAGCAGACAGCACAGACGACTCGGAGAGCAGCAGCAAGAACAACAGCAACCACTCCTCGGATCAACTCGGAGCACCAGCAAACATGGCGAGCCAGTTCGATCAAGCTTCACATCAGCAGCAACTTCAGCACAGCAAGGTAGGCTTTTCCCGGGGATGTCCATCGCCATGTCTCCTATTTTTCTTTTTTTTTTTTTGTGTGTGTGTGTGTGTGTGCATTTGTTCTTGTTTGGTCTTTTTCTTTGCTTCTTCAGTTCATCTGTTTTTCTTGGGTCTTGCTCATCCTTATCAATTTGAGATACCATGCATGGACTTGTTGTTCCCCATCATGGCTTCATGTCGCTGGCTAGCCCACAAATTAAAGGCCACAACTTCCGAGATGCTCATGCAGCTAAGCTAGCTACATGCTCTCCTATTGGTAGAAGAACACATCATTCAAGGCCATTTATGATCTTGCTGCTCCCAAGATCGCCAATCCCAACATGTTAGGTGAATCTTTTGGCCCCCTATAGAAATAAGCCCAACAGTTTCTACTTGCTTCTTCCATCATGCTTCTTGCACCGGACTAGTATTAGATTGGATGGAAAATATGCCCTTTCTGAAAGACAAAAATAGTGGAGCTTTTTCTTTTAGGATTATAGACATCATCTTCTGCAGGAAACAATAGTTCATCTAAAGCAAGAACTAGTCAATATATATCAGCGGTATTTTGCTTTTAGTGTGGATAAGTCTAGAAGGCTATGGCGGGGATATGTTAGGTTAGTCTAGGATAGATCATGTAGCCATTAGTGCTGCGATATAAGACAAGTTAGCATTCTTACATTATTATTTTGTCACTAGCGTACAAAATTGTGCCCTGATAGAAATGCACCAACTGAACCTTCGTCTTATACATAATGGCAACTTTGGGTATTTTGTGGTCAATTCATCAACTGCCAAGATATATATATTGGGTGAAAACATGTATACAAACTGAATGATTCACGCTTTAACTGAAATAAACATTGCAAGTTAGGATGTGACAGCAGCATAAACAAAGGGCAAAACTATGTTTTGTCTGTTGTAGGAGTGGGTGGATTCCACCAAATGCACACCACAGTTTTTTTTATTTATGCTTGATGTAACGTGAATGTCGGGATCCTACTATATTGTATTTTTAAGTTGTGGACACACATGGATGAACAGCAATGTTGTTAATTGATTTCTCTCCTGTTGTGTAATTGTGCTCAGGTCTACTAATCTACATTTTCATGTCTACTTTGGTATGCAGAATATGGCTACAAGTTCCACTCCAAGAACTGGCAAGACTCTTGATCCAAAGGTCTCCCTCTATTGGTTATTTTAGTTACCTTTTTACAGTAGTTCATATTCAGGGTGCTGCAGTTTACAATGTGTCTGAACTCTGAAGTATTTGAGAATCTCAGATAGCAAATGAGCTTTTTTTTTGGGTTATATATTCTCTCTTGGTGTCAACAGGTAGTCAGAAGGCTTGCTCAGAATCGTGAAGCTGCACGCAAAAGCCGGCTGCGAAAGAAGGTGATGGTTTGAGCATCAGCTAGATGCAAACTGAAGTTCTTCCCAGCGGTGACTTTAAACAAGTTCCTGACAGTTAATTTTTGTCAATGCACCATAGGCTTACATTCAGCAGCTTGAGAGCTGTAAGCTGAAGCTCTCTCAGATGGAACAGGACATGCAGCGAGCCCGTTCCCAGGTTCACTTTCTACCTCTTCTGTGTTTTTGCCAGCTCACTTCTAACTGATCATCTGAAATTCTGGATCAATGAAAATCTGTCCTTTTAGGGCCTCTTTCTTGGAGGAGCTGCAGGTGCAAACACCAGTTCAGGTGCCTCATCTGATCTTCATTTCCCAGCGTTCTCTTCAGCTGTGTACCATCGGTCACAATATACCATTTCTCTGACTGGCAAGTGGCGTCCATGACCATGTTCAGGTGCCGCCATGTTCGACGTGGAGTACGCCCGATGGCTGGATGACCACAGCCGGCGCCTGGCCGAGCTGAACGGAGCCCTGCACGCGCACCTGGCAGACGGTGATCTCAGAGCCATCGTGGACGACACCCTGACCCACCATGACAAGCTGTTCCAGCTCAAGGCCATGGCGGCCAAGTCCGACGTGTTCCACCTCATCACCGGGGTGTGGGCCACCCCTGCTGAGAGGTGCTTCCTCTGGATGGGTGGATTCAAGCCCTCCGATGTGCTCAAGGTATGAATTCGTTGGTTAATCTGAAATCTGAAATACAACATCTGATATCAAACTGCCTGCACTACACATATATGTCTGCATTCACCTAGCTAGAGTGATAAGCTGAATCAAGGTTTGTCCTGTCAGAAGTGCAGAAGATAGGCTAACTGGAGTAGAAAACTCGGGCAGTGTTACTTTTTTAATACTAAGATCACAAGAAACTTTTTTCTAACCAACAGTGGGGAACAATGAACTCAGGCTAAATCAGATCTATTCTTAGTACAGCAAGGTATTCTAATTCCGATACATAAAAATTTTCATGTTGTTGCAGACACTGCTGCCCCAGCTAGATCCATTGACAGAGCAGCAAGTGGTCGGCATATGCAACCTTCAACAGTCGTCGCAGCAGGCAGAGGAAGCTCTTTCACAGGGCTTGGAACAGCTGCATCAGTCACTATCTGAAACCATGGCTGGTGGATCTCTGATTGACGACACCAACATGAGCTTCATGAGTCAAATGGCTCTTGCTCTCAGCAAGCTGGCCAACCTTGAAGGTTTTTTGATACAGGTAATGGTTTCTCATCAAATATAGAATCTCAATCAATATGTTACTATGCCAGTGTCATAGGTATTCAATAGGTCCTCCTATACACGGACTACTATGATGTTCCTCATTTCATTCAACTATACAGATGAGCTATGGAATAATTTATAAAAAAGACTTGTTACAGCAATAATAACATATTCAGGGCAAATTTGTGCATCTGTTCAGACCTGCATCATATGAAATTTCATTAGTACTAGTGCCCCAAATAAGCAACTGTTTCAAATTTTAGCCAACAGAATTTGTAACACATTATCTAAGGCCATGCCATCAGTACTGATCTTTCATGTATCTGCATTGTAGAAAGAAATGGCTCATCAACTAACCATGTGACAATATGGTTTTGGAATGCATCTTTACAAGTATAATCATAACACAGGGTAGCCAAAAGCCTATTCATCAGTGGCAATTACTTAAATATTTAAATCAGTAGAAATGCCTACAATAATTTTGCTGCAACATGTGCTAAAACTACGTGTTTAATTTTCAGGCTGATAACTTGAGGCAACAGACTCTTCATCAGATGCACCGGATTCTGACAATTCGGCAGGCAGCTCGATGTTTCTTGGCAATTGGGGAGTACCACAACCGCCTTCGTGCCTTAAGCTCCCTCTGGGCGTCTCGACCTCGAGAGTAAGCACCATGCAGTCCTAAGTGATTCCCTATCTTCAGTTGATTTATTTAATAAACAAGTGTCCAACCTCTAGTTGTTGAAGGTAGTATTCACAAATGATTGGACAAATTTAAGTCCATCTTAAATATTAATAGAGTGACCCAGGTTTCTGTACAGGCATGCTAAACTAATACCAAGATGTGCCCTAGTAAATCGGCAGGGAATGGACAGCCTTCCTACCAGCAATCAAAACTCAAAAGTCAGCAAGCAACCATAACAAAAAAAAAAAAGAAAAAAAGAAAAAAAAAAGAAAAAGAAACACACAAAAAAAAGACCTTATTCCCTTTAAACAGGGGCTATGCCATGACATAAGAAACAATGAATAAATATGATTTCTGATAATTTCTTTGGATGTCTGTCCAACTAACTGAATTCTATAAAACTCAAATAATTAGATGAATAGCTATAGCAGATACTTTCAATATGCTTCCCTGATCTATTTATTATTGCTGGTGCTTGTATTACTGGCAGGATACTGATGACAGATGAAGGCAATTGTGAGGAGATAAGCATTGCAGCACAACCATCCCAAAGCCAGTTTTCAACCTTCTGATTGACACATGTAACATGTTGTGCAACTAACCTTCAGCATAGTAGCAAGACACAAATGACTGGGAAGAGAGATTTTTTGGATGTACCTAGCAGATATCTGAGTTACAGAAGAAAGCTGGGAACTGAAGGAAGCTCTTGAACAAGGAGTGTTTCTGGAACTTCTTTTGTTTTGGAAAACACTTTCTGAAAATGCATGGTGTACAAGAAAATTCAAGGAAGGTGAAATTGTTTCGTTCACTGCAGAGGCAAGGGGAAAGAGAAAAGCTCTCATGTCCGGTACTCCAGAACTATGTGTTCTTTTGGTTCTGTCTGGTCTAAATTCTTGTAACAGCTCTTCCTATGATGGAATAATCCATTCAGCAATTCCACCGATGATTACTGCTTAGATCATTCAGTATGTTGAATAGGATGGTTGGGCTATCTGGTAATTTGTATGACTATATGTTTATCCATTATCTAGGGCTATCTGGTTAGTATACTATAACCTTTACCTATCTATATATCCATCTATTTGGTTCCATGAAGAAACACATTTAAGCTAACGACTGCTCACATTCAATTAGCCAGGTGGACCAAAAAATAACACCAAACCTGGATATAAATTCAAATATGTTTAAAGGTAGAAACACTAATATTAATTGCTTAAAATAAATAAGAATGTCACAGAAATCACACTTGGCCTAAGCAAATATGCCATTTTATGACAGGTTTTAACACCACAAAACAAGTCCATCACTAAGGAAAATGTTCCACTCACAACTACTTATCCTTTTTCTGACAAACTCGTTGTTTGGACCACTCTTCCAAGGTTTTCCTGTGAAGGGCGTTCATTTTTATCTTTCTTCTTTCACGGATGATGTTTTCAGCATCTTTCCAGTTCTCAGCAATGCCCAGTGCTACTAGAATTGCACACACAACACAAGCACTTCTTCCATGACCTAATGCGTCCACCACAAAGAACAAACATAACAGTTAATATAGTGCATAAATACAGTACTAGGAAATACAATAATGTACATAATACGGACATCAAGATGCAATCCTAAAATTAATAATAACAAAAGGTGGGTTACTAACCAAATGCGCAATGAACATAAACAGGCTTCCCCTCAGATCTCTTTTCACAAGCCCAACGTGCAGCCTTTTCGATTTGGTGCGGTGTTGGAGCTCTCGTATCCCAAGTTGCAAGACAAAGATACTCGTTTGCTGGAACGAAGGAACTTCTTGGAAGCTCACAAGTACAATCTATGACAGACGGGCTTCCAGGGGGCAAATGTTTCAAGAGAAAGGGCCACCCTCCAAGATATAGGCCCTCTGCAATCTTGTCATACACAGACTCCTTCCTCATGTATCTCTTAACCATTGCATATGTCCGAGCAAGCATCAAGAAAGGACCAAACAGTATAAACGACCAAAATGGAAATCTTCCTACTGAGTTCTTCCCCAAGATCCAGGGTAGGTTGATGACATCATGGGATGCAACTGTGACAACGAAAGCAACAATACTGGTGGCTAGGAAAGGAAGCATAATAATTTTCATGCCCAGCTGGCACAGACTAACAGATGTGACAAGAAAAGCTGTCGCAGCAATGCCAGTCACCTTGGATATCCCCATTGCTATCTTTTACTATATAGTTACAAGATCACTTTCTCTGCATTGCTCAGGCCAAATCTGCACCAAAGTTCCCATCAGCAAGTCAGTTTTAGCAAGCAGTGAAATTTGACTTCATTAAGCAACAAACACGTGTGCCTTGGAACATCAGGTCTATTGAGTCCAGAAATAGCAACAAAGCTTCATATATAAAGCATGCCAGCAGCTTGTTGGCATGCAAAATTCCAAAAAGGAAAGACAAAAATAAGCACACATTTTTCGAATCTGAATATTTTGGACACAATAATGAGTAATAATTCCACATTTGAGCATAAAACATCGATGGCCAGGTTGATACTACTCCCTCCCTTCCAAATTGTAAGTCGTTCCAAGAATTTTGGAGAGAAACTATCTCAACTTTGACCAAAATTATAGAGAAAAATATAAAGAATTATGACACCAAATAAGTGTACCATGAAAATATATTTGATGAAGAATCTAATAATACTTAGTTGATATTGTAAATATTATTATCTTATTATATAAACTTGGTCAAAGTTGAGAAAGTTTGACTCTCTAAGAGTCTTGGAATGACTTATAATTTGGGATGGAGCGAGTAGCATTCTAACTCAGAAGAACTGAAGAAAATAACAAAAGCCCACCAAACACGATTAGAATTAAAGCGGACTCATTCATTGACTAATGCTGCGAAGTAATGACGCTGATGAGGGGGGAACGAATTAACAATCATGGTGCTGGTGCCATCCGTCTAAGTTTCAGAGCATGTGGCTTAGTGTGATTCCGCCATCGCAGCGCAGCCTATGACAAACCGGGGATGCCTAGATCCGAGCAGTGGGCAAGCAAGATCCATCCGATCCAAAGATATATATTCATGAAACATGCCGAAATACTGATCTGAAATAAGTACCACGGGACAGAGGGAACGAAAGCACATCATCATGTTCGCGCGCGCGCGCGGGGGAATCGAAAGAGAGAGGGAGGAGCTCTTCCGGAAGTACCTCGGTAGCCCGCCCGGCGAGACGTGAGGAGCGGTGAGGTCTGGGGCAGGGGAGCAGAGTGGGTGGGAAGGAGAGGGGGATGAGGATGGCCGGCCGGCAAGTGTCCGTACAGGCTCCGCCCTCCATTGGCATTGCTCCCCGGCACCGTTGCCGTCGGGGACGGAGACGTGCTGACCGACCTGGTGGGCCGTCGGAAGCAAGTAGCTGTGTACCTTGAGGCGCAGCCCAATGAATTGCAATTTACGGAACGGGCTGACGGGGATCACTATGGAATGGAATCGATTTGGTTCGGCCCATCTTTTATCCTGCTCAACCAGTAATTCTTTTTTCAACTTTTTTTTTAATACATTTTCTCGACTTTCAAAATTTACGGTTGCTTCTTCCACGGTTCCACCTGCTGCTGAAAGGGTGAGCAATATAGATCGAGGAAATTATTTCCTTGCCCTTGAAAAAAAGTTCGACTTAGTTTTTTAAAAAGTTAAAATATTATTTTACTTTTTTTAGCATCTAAACTTTCTCAAATGAAACGTAAAACTATAAAGTTATAGATCTCATCGAGATCTACAACTTTTATATAAAAATCATCTTCATCCGGTGTCTTATTGAAGAGTTATAATTTTTCAAAATATTTTGGTCCAGCCAGAAGGGCCAAGAAACTAAGCGAATTTCGTTTTATGACTAAATAATAAAGTTCGATGAAAAACAAGGCCAAGAAATTAAGTCGAATTTTTTTTAGGATCTAGAAAATAATTTCCTCATATAGATTCTGAAATGCTTCTCACCACATGATGCTCCCATTGCTGTGGGCCGCAACGGCCCGACCGACCCAACTAGGATGTCCACTCCAGGATGTCGGTAAAACTTCACAAATGCCATTCTTCTCTCGCCACGTCCCCGCGCCGCCGGCCGTGGTGCATGGTAAAACAAAATGCTCTATCTTCTACTTTTGCCTTGAATCCTTACATTGTTTCTCTTCTTATTTTTCAATTATCGAGCACTTGATCACCATTTGGTCACAACTCCACGAGGACTGACATCCTTGCTCAACATTGGTATGGACTTAAACTATCTCAGACACAACGTTAGGATATACAGATTAACCCTCTAGTTATCTTAATTACCAAAACCAAACATAGTGATTTCACTAGCCCGCCTTGTTGATTCTCCTAATCACCCGGTCGCTAGACTGGAGGACATTGTGGATTGAGGATTAATGATATATGAAGGTTAAGTATAGATGAAGTGCATTTTTTTTTGACTCCAACTCTTATTTTTGTCTAGTTTTGTCCTCCCAACTACAAGATCCGGTCACTTTGGTGTCTCAAACATCAAAACTGCTCGGTTTGAACTCACAGACATTTGAAAAGCACCCAAAAACGGTTCATTGGTCAAAACTGAACTGTTTATATAGTTGAGGTGCCAATGGCAGGTTTTGTAGATGAAGTTAAAATTAGACAAAGAAAAAAGTTGAGAAGCTAAAAATGAACTCAATTCATATATCCATATTTATTATGTATTTGTAATAATAGTTTTACTATAAAAAATAAATTTCTAACTAATTTGATAATAATTTGGTATGATAAATCGTGAATATTACTATTTTGATCAGGTGAGAGTTGTATATTTTTTATAGAGGAAAAATGAAGCAGCAGGGCCGCGGGCCAGATCTTCAGGGGGTGTTTAGATGTGTAAAGTTTTGAGATTTTGACACTGTAGCAGTGAGGAATTTTTTTCTATAAGTGTTCAATCAGGGCCCAAGTAGATTTAAAAGATTCGTCACGCGATTTACAGGTAAACTGTGTAAACATGCAAAACTTTCGTCTACATTTAGTACTCTATGTATGTACCGTAAAATTGATGTAACGAAAGTTTTGAGATTTTGGAGGGGATCTAAACACCCCCTCAGCTGGGCTGGACAGGATTCCTGCACAAATCAAATCTAGACGGTGCAGATCGCGCGTCGCCGCGGCGGCGCCAGTGGCCTTTCTTTCCTCCCAGTACGTCCGATCCCTCCTCCCGCTAGCACCGCGCCGCCGTCGCCGCCGCCGCCGCCTAGCCTTCCACGCCGCCCCAGCCCTCAGGTCGAGGGCCGCAGCCTTGGGGCGTGCGCCCTCGACCGCGTACGAGCCGAAGGAATCTGGCGGATGCGCCGCGGATTCCTCCTCCTCCTCGCCGCCGCCGCCGCCGCCGCCGCGCCGTCATTCATGGCGAGGCGTCGCCGGGCGGTACCAGAGCCATAATCCATGCTATTCACCTTCCCACTCTGCAAATCACAAGCTCCTGTAACCGCCGTCGCCGCCGCCGTCGCAGCTATCTCCAGCCCCCGCTTCTCCTCCGCGTCCCTGCCCCTGCCCCTGCCGGCGCTGGTTCCGCCGCCTCCGCCCCCGCCTCCGCCTCCGACTCCGCTGCCCGAGGAGAGCCCGTTCGCCGCGCTGCTCGCCTCTGACCCGGCGCCGCCGGAGCCTCTCCGCCAGGTGCTCGCCACGGGCGACGTCCACGCCGCGCTCCGCGGCCTCCCGGGCCTCGCGCGCCAGCTGTTCCGGTGGGCGGAGGCCACCCCGCGCGGCTTCCCCCGCTCCGCCCCTGCGTTCGCCGCCGTCCTCGTCCCGCTCGCCCACGCCAACCACATCCAGGCCGCCTACCCCGTCTCGCTCCGCGCCCTGCGCCTCGGCCTCCTCCTCCCCGTCCTGTCCCTCCTGCTCGCCGCTCCCCTCTCACCCGCCCTGCGCTCCCTATTGAGCCTCCTCCTGCGCTTGTCCGCCAAGTTCTCGGCGGAACCCGAGGCTCGTGACGCCACGCCTGCCGCCTGTTCGACGCTGTGCCTTGCCGCCTTCCACGTGGTGTCGGGCCACGGCGTGGCCCCTGATGTCAGGGACTGCAACCGCGTGCTGCGCGTGCTCCGTGACGCGGCCAGGTGGGACGACCTCCGTGCTGTATACAGAGAGATGCTCCAGCTCGGGGTTCAGCCGACCATTGTCACGTACAACACTTTGCTGGATTCTTTCCTGAAGGAAGGGAGGAAAGACGAGGCTTCCATGCTGCTCAAGGAGATGGAAACCCAAGGGGGTGGTTGCTTGCTGAATGATGTCACGTACAATGTGGTGATTAGTTTCTTGGCCAGGGAAGGTCATCTGGAGAACGCGGCGAAGCTGGTTGACAGCATGCGGCTGTCCAAGAAGGCCTCATCCTTCACTTATAACCCACTTATCACTGCGTTGCTTGAAAGGGGTTTTGCGCAAAAGGTTGAAGCTTTGCAGATGGAGATGGAGAATGAGGGCATTATGCCTACAGTGGTGACATACAATGCCATCATTGATGGGCTGCTAAAAAGTGAGCATGTAGAGGCTGCGCAGCTGAAATTTGCGGAAATGAGAGCGATGGGCTTACTGCCAGACCTGATCACATACAATTCTTTGCTAAATGGATATTGTAAGGCAGGTAATTTGAAGGAGGCTCTTTGGTTGCTTGGCGATTTGAGGTGTGCAGGTTTAGCACCAACAGTTTTTACATATAACACTCTTATAGATGGTTATTGTAGATTAGGTGATTTAGAGGAAGCTAGGAGATTGAAAGAGGAAATGGTAGAGAAGGGATGTTTTCCCGATGTTTGTACATATACAATTCTCATGAATGGTTCACATAAGGTGAGGAATCTTGCTATGGCCAGAGAGTTCTTTGATGAGATGCTGAGAGAAGGTTTGCAGCCAGATTGCTTTGCCTATAATACAAGGATTTGCGCAGAGCTAACCCTAGGGGCTACTCCTAAGGCTTTCCATTTGAGGGAGGTGATGATGTTGAAAGGAATATATCCTGATACAGTCACATACAATGTTATTATCGATGGACTGTGCAAGACTGGTAACCTGAAAGATGCCAAAGATTTGAAGATGAAAATGGTCAGTGATGGCTTACAGCCTGACTGTATCACATACACCTGCTTGATTCATGCACACTGTGAAAGAGGACTCCTAAGGGAAGCAAGGAAACTTCTTAATGGCATGGTCTCAGATGGTTTGCAACCCTCAGTTGTGACCTACACCATATTAATTCACACGTGTTGTAGAAGAGGAAACCTTTATTCAGCGTATGGTTGGTTCCGGAAGATGCTGGATGCGGGAACTGAACCTAATGAAATAACATATAATGTGCTCATACATGCACTATGCAGGACAGGCAGAACTCTGTTGGCTTATCATCATTTTCACGAGATGCTGGAAAGGGGATTAGCGCCAAACAAATACACATATACTTTATTGATTGATGGGAACTGTAGAGAAGGTAACTGGGCAGATGCAATAAGATTGTATTTTGAGATGCATCAAAATGGTATTCCTCCAGATTATTGCACACATAATGCATTGTTCAAGGGATTTGATGAAGGCCACACACACCATGCAATCAAGTACTTGGAGAATATTGTTTTGGGGTGAATAGATTGGCCTCTCTGAAAGATTTTCCTGCTGGCCTTGCATCACAGATATTTCCTGTAAGAACTTTCTCATGTATTGCAGAATTCTCTTCATCAGTGTACCATTATTTAGCTTTGCTCATTTCTTCAAGCATATTTTACTCTGGAGCTCAGTTGGAGATGATATGGTGTTTGTGGGCAATACCTTTCAAAAGGGAAAGAAAAAGATAGTTTGAATGTTCTCTTAGTTATGTTGCTGGGTGCTTTAAAAAGGATAGTTACGCACAAAAATATCTCCTCTTGCTGCTCAGGAGATATATGGAGTTTGGGGGGCAACTCTGTCAAAAGATGAAAAACAAGAGTCTGGAACCATGATCTCTTAGTTAAGCAGTTGGGTGCTTTCCAAAAGGAGCACAAGCAAGTCTTCCTCTTGTGGCTTAAACTGTGTCAGAATTCTTTGCTTGGCATTATACTCATGGAGATATGTTTTTTAAATGGAAACTGGGTGGCAGGAATGCCTTCTGGTTTCTGAAGATCTCTCATGATATTCTGCCCTTTTGTCATTTTCTTTTGATAATATGTACTGGAAACCTGACTGCCATGAATTCCTTATAGCAACTATGCCAAATAGTAAATGGCTGGACTGAGCTTTCTTCAGTTATACATAGGATTTCTCTTAGTAAGAACATTCCAAGAATCTTCTGTAATAAATGATTCTTGTATCACCAATTTTGCCATAGGCATGTTACAATATATTGACCTGTCATCTGTCAGATAGGCAGTGCTCATGGACTGAAGCTTTTCAGGATCTTATCATTTCATGCTCCTAGAGCACTAGAATTATTTACCCTTTTGATTGCCTCTTGTTGTCATTTGTATTTTTTTACTTTATTCACTGTTGTTTTGCCTCTTTGCATATTCACTTATTATTTAGGTGACTAATACTGTCTCCAATGCACACCATTGACATGATTTTCTGAATATCTATACTATAATGCTAATAAATTTATAATGGTGTTGATGTAATTTTGATGATGACTCATTGATGTTTCCATCCCACAAAATTGAATACCTTTATACATATAGTACTCCCTCTGGTCTGGTTTATAAGGCACAGCCTGACATGACACGGTCTCCTAGGCAGTAATTATTGAATTTTGAATTTTTTGAGTACATGCTTTCTGGGATGACATAAATTTTGGACCAGAGTTAGTAAGGGGCAAGTACTGATGTCACATGTGCTGACTTTTACTTGATATGCTGTAGAAAAATAGCTTAGACTAACAGTATAGCTATCATATTTTGAATTAGACAAGTCTTGATGCTGTAGGATTGCGATCTCAGGGAAAAAATAAAACTAAATAGTTGTTTGTGGCTGAAGTTCTCAGCATTTTGAAAATGGATCTACTGTCAACAGCTGAGGTCTCTTCTCCAACCCAAGAGTGCCTTGAGAATTCAGTTGGTCCATCTATCTACCAGCATGAACATAAGTCGACCTTGTGGGACTTCATGATACTTGATCCATGGAATGGAAGCTTCTTGATACAGAACTCTCATTTTGATGAAACAGACTGGTAATATTCATTGGACAGACTCCCAACTTCCAAAAGACAAGTAAATAACGGTGGGCTGATTCACAAATGCCTTGTTGCCTTGATTTATTCTGAAAAAAAATAAAATATCAAATCAATGTTATGTCAACATATGTTAGAAAGGGGCAGGTTATAACATTGCTCTTGGTCAACTTTGAATACAAATATTTCAATTTTTTCCTATAACTTTCATGTTAATATATTGTTGTCTCTACGACATGAACACATAAGAAGCTAATCCTTGCATTGCGTGTTAAATTTACAAGCTCTGTGAATTACTATTTTGTGTGCTACAACATTTATTCTATGTTTTATATCCCAGGCTGTGATTTTCCTCAATAGTTCTTGGCAATGTTGGCATTGCCATCATTTCTAAAGAACCTCCATATCATGCCCGTGAAATATTTCAGGGTGGTGCATGGCTCCTGCAGCAGAGGGGAGCTACCTCTGGGTCAGCCACTGGTAGAGCAAGGGAGGTGTGTTGTTTGCAATCCAGAGGCCAGAGGGACCTCTGCTCTCGCACAATTAAGTTCTTGAAGGCCTGCCTGGACATTTTAAATGGGAAAGAAAGTCACCAATAGTTGTTGGCTGCGTTCGGTTGAGGGTATAAGCGCTTATAAGCGCTTATTTTTCAGCACTTCAGCAGTATTTTTCTCTCACAAGATTTCAGCATTTCTACAGCACTTCAGCGCTTATCTACAGCACTTCAGCTTCACCGAACACAGCCGTTAGTTGGGACGATTAGCTTTACTCTGAAATCTGAATTCTGAGTTGCATATTTCATTAACATCTATTTGGTTGTATTATTTGTTTGCCTGTGAGGTATGTACTGGAGGCATCCCCAAATTGAGTATCCTCCCATCGAGGCCCCAAGACATATAACTTCTGCCCAAGATCCAGCTGGTCGGTGATGCTCAAAAAAAAAAAAAAAAAAAAAAAAAAGAAAAAAAGAAAGAAAAGAAAAGAAAAAAAAAGATCCAGCTGGTCAGTGAGCTCCTTGATATCCAGTGCTTTGCTCTTGACATTCCTCCTGGGATTCGGGTCACTTTCCCCATACTCAGCTCTATCAAAAGAAACTAAGCCCATTCCCAATTCCTCCATAAGCTCCTTTATTGGCAAAGAAACCAGTAAGCAAAATATGGAGGGAAACCAACTTTTCACTTCAGTGTCCAGTGCTTCGTGACTGCTTGGTGCCTTTGAATGCATGTACTGTGGATCTTATGCCTGGCCTTTGTCTTTCTGTATTCTGTCTTCTCTGTATGCAAGGTCACTTTCCATCCCTGAGCTTGATCCTATTAGATGTCAGAGGATGCCCACCTGGTGAGCCACAACCTTTCAAAGACTCAGGTGGTCACTAGAGAGTTGCCGGAGTGCCCAGCCTAGGAACACAATTGGCAGAACAAATACTAATTTATGAGCCATTTCTCCAAAACTGGCGCTTTCAGGTCAGAAAAGACAAATGTGAATATAACTTTCAGTGGCATGGAAAGCATGCATTGTTGGCTGTCCTTTATTCCATTGCCGAGTGCTGCTCTGTTTGTAACATTTGGCTTCCCATCACTGCTTTACTTATTTATTTGTGTCTGCATCTTTTGCTTTATTATCCTGATTTTTTTTTTCTCAAAAACCTTTGTTCTGTTGCTGATTTTAGACATGTAAATGTTATATCGACGTGGTCTATTTAGACCGAAATCTATGTTCAGTTTGAAAATGCAGCATAAATTTGAACATATGCTCTAATCTGCAGAATTTCAAATTTCTGTTATGCAAGAATGGTGTGTGACAACTGACATGGGTACATTGAATTTTGCATGTTTTATTTCAAGGATGATTGGCATGGTTTGCTGACTTTACGGTGCTATCTTGGGAGATGTGATGTTTCCGTTGATGATACATTGCATTGAGCTGAATGAGTTAGGTAGTTTGACTGGATCCTAGATTTATTTATTTTTTCGCATATTGGCTTATCTGACAGGTTTTGCTCCTGTGTGGCTGTTTTTTGTGTCTTGAGCAGGGTGGTTGCAATTGTGAGATATCACTGCTCCCAAGAAGAGATAAGATTTGCAATGCTGTGCGCTTCAAAAAAAAAAAAAAAAAAAAAAAAAAAAAGATTTGCAATGCTGTTGTAATACAGTCGTAGTCATCTCCGAGTTGTTGGTGCCTACCTCATCGCTGGAAGATCAGACATCAGAAGTTGCTTAGCTCAGTGAGTTATTCAGAGAATCAGAGATGTCCTCTTGTTTTCTGGTGATGGTCATAGCTGCAATCTGCACCCTGCATTCATGATCTCTGCTCCGCCTGATGAAGGCATCATTAGCTTTCAATTCGTGTGAGTACTGAAAAAGAATCTCTATTCTCTAAAGAACACTAAAATATTGACCTGGTGAGCTTGCAAGTAGTCAAGTACTGAGCCTCCAGAGTAGAGAGGGACTAGTGTGGTGACTGCCTGGCTGGTGAGTGGTGTGGTGACTGCCTGGCTGGTGAGTGGTGACATGCCAATGGTCACTCAGAGGCGTTGACTATCGATAGTGAAACAGCACTGACCTGATCAAAATGACCTTGGACTTGCAAGTTGGTACTGTAGCCAACTGAACTGAATCTGTGGGCATCAGCGAATGGATCCCAGATCAGAGGCCATTCATCCATCTGCCCACTTCTGTGGATTTGTGTATAGGATCACAGATTGGGATCCCAGATAAGAGAGCCCATTCATTCATCAACCGACTTCTGCGGATTGGTTTTAGGGTCACAGATTGGCACTTGTTGACCTCATTGTTGATAAAGACTCGGCGTTCAGGGAATGCCCAAGACGCCGGTATTCTTGCTTTAAGAGATCTATTTTGCCATTGTAAGATTGTATTATGCATACAAAGATCAACCGTGAGTACGTGACTGGTGGAATTTTAGAGCATGTCAACTGCACACCCTGAGTGTTTCTCGTGTGCTCAGCACTGCATCTTCTTCCACCTTGGGCCATTGACAATCTCCTCATGTGATTTTACCCCACTGGTGCCATGCTGCCTCCGGTCACTAACCTTGAAGCCCCCAAATCCTAACCTTACTCCTATGGAATCGACAAAGATGCTTCGAACATGAGCATTGGCTTCCCCACAATTTTTATGTTTAGGCGGTTCAGAGGGACTTGTAGCAAAACTGAAAAGATATCTTCTTGGTTGTCTTACAACTGAGATGCTTGTACGGGTGTCTAATGCTCTTCAAGTTTGAACAAAATAATTCTTTTTGGCTACTGATAAGGACAACGTATGTACACACAGCATACTGCACTCACCTCTATTATACGCCGCCAAAATAAACCAGCTGAACAGAATCTCCACTACGAGGTGGTTCTTGAAATCCTAGTCAGTACTCCTATAAGATAATTAACCTATACTTAGAAAATGTCTCAAAATTAAAGTGGTATATTTGATGAATTACATGTGGAGAATAATTTCAACATACGTACGTACGTGAATAATTCTGTTTACAAGCATAACTTCAATATAACCTCGACTTGCAGGATTTTGGATATTAACATAAAAGACTACATGCGAATTTGCAATGTGAGTGAGCATTTAACACACAAAAATTGCTTGAAGATATGTACATACACTTGCTATCTGCGAACCTGTCGCTTGCCGTCAAATGGGGTTAGCATTTGACATTTGATATGTCAATCAAAATATTGTATTTTTGCTTGTCGAATCCATGAACCAAATCTGCACGGAACTAGCCCCCTGTCAACCTCCACAATGGCACAATCAAAACTTTTAGTATTAATCTTGTTTGCTTGGAAGATTCGAAAAAAAATTGTTTGCTTGGATACTGACTTGTACACAACCAGGAGACACATCGATCCATGGAGATTCTTTGGGGGCATGGCCTCTTCCTTCCAGAGTCTTCATGCCATGATCAGAATATCTAATTGCCTCCCTGCATTGGCCCACAATGATCATCCTGTCTGTATGGATGCAGTTTGATTGGTTGGTTACTACAGTGGTCCTGCCGTCAGTATGCTCAGGGGACGGCTCCTTTTTGTGGAGGCACCTCAAACTTAACAGAGTTGTCAAATAGCAGCCTATGACAACAACCAAGAAACATCGCCATCTGCATGTTGATAAGCAACCTTTTGTTTGTGTTTACATAAAACAAATTTCTTATGTTTGCTCTGTTTGAGTACATCGTCTAAAATAAAATATACTCCCTCCATATAGGATTTAGACGTCGTTTAGGACAACGACACGGTTTTTAAAGCATGACTTTTACTTCATATATCTATAAAAACATTTATTGAAAGGTGATATCCACATACTTTTATGAAAGTATATTTAAAGACAAATCTATTTATATAGTTTTCATATTTTCAAACTCAATAATTTAAAAGTTATTCATGATTTATATTCCTAATGTTTGACTAAAACCTTTTCCAAAACGACATCTTTTTTCTATACGGAGGGAGTATTTTCTTACGCATTCATGTTGTTTTTGTACTGGTTATACTAGTAAAAAATTATTCAATGGAGAAACAAATATTGGTGATCTTGCCTGCATGTGAAGCTTGCTCACAAGCCAGCAGGCACCAGATCAGACAACATACTGACCAAAAGATACACGTGGAACGAAACTGGCCAAATATCCATTATTGCTAGTTTCTTAGTATTCCAAACCATTTGATTCAGGGATGAGAATGCCCCAAGCTAATATTGCTACTATTGGTTGGAACAGCTACGAGATTCCACCACTACCCCAGCTAGGTGTCAAGCAAATATAATGGCATCTGGCCAGGAGCAGAAATTTGCCACCAAACTGAACTTGGCTCCCTCTCTAACACCAGTGCATTGTGCCAAGCAGGCATGATGGAATTTGACCATAACAGAAGAATGCACACCACTTATGGAAATCTATAAAAATATTTTAATGCCTCAATCAAGAAGGAACCTATGAACTTTTTATGATTGAATTGACTTCTCAGCACTAGACAGCACCTACATGATGGAGTGGTGGCGGCACTGCAATTTGTTCCTTTATTCTCTTCAGTGACTTGTTACAGTATTCCAAAGAACTAAACAGATATAGTGATAAATCAGATGCTATTACAGTTTGAGGAAAGATTGTAACAGCAACAGAACTGAAACCATCTCTTTTCCTTATCAGAAAAAGAAGTTTGCCTAATAAACAAATTAAATAAGCCAGCAAAGATGAACCTGAGAGTTGAGAGAACGCAGATAGTGCAGCATTTTATCTCACTAATAATTTACAAAAATGTTATAAAATAGGAGGATAAGAATATCAACAATTCATGTAAACATCAAATCAAGCATGGCAAATGCAATTGATAGTTTCACCAAAACAATGAATATAATTCCAGAGAATCATATTCCTTTTTTCCCATTTAGCTCCAGAAAGCTATATACTTCCTAACTTGCCACGAACAATTCCATCTAGATGTTTCATTTTCTTTTCATCATAAGGCATTTTAGTGTGTTCCCTAGGAATCATATTCTAATATTATATATTTTTTCCAAAATAGCTCATATGCTCTTTTTTTTGGTTTAAAAAGTGCAGAGCTAATACACAAATTTGATAAGGTGATTAAGCATCACATTCTGCAGAGTGCAAATGCTTCCACGTTGACAGTGCAGACTTTTTTTTTTTGTCTTCAATCCAAGCTAATGAAAATAAATGTGCCCCTTATTTTTTCATTCACCTCCACACAAAGCCATACATCTAAACTTGCACAAAAATTTAAATCGAGATGCCATTTTTTAAGGGCAAAAGATAAAAGTAAATTGCTTGAAGTCTGCTCTCCAAAAATCAGATGGTTCTCACATGCTATTTTTGAGAGGTCGGGAGATAATAATGATACACACATTTTTGATATAACATGATTAAGCATCAAATCTTGCAGAATGAATTGTCATGTAGACCCTAAATGTAGCTAGATGAGAACTGTTTTCAACAATACCAGATAGTTTAGCACCGTAGTGTTTACTGATCCACTTCCCTGGAGGTGTCTTATGTTCTAGTACAATGATATTCTTGAGGACTCCATCCATGGTGATCTGTAATATTTTGTTTCAGTCATGAAAGAATAATATCTACAGTGCGTTCGTATCAATAATAAACGAACAATTTGCACATTCTAAATGCTTTATCCCAAGAACTTGAAAGAAAATACATGAAGCATTGCTTGCATAGATTCTATGGGTAGTTGTTAGAGAATTTAAACACCTTTCGTTGGCTTTCTTGGAAAAGGGTATATCTTTCCTGTAGCCTTTTTATTAGCTTCATCCACATCATACTCAACTAAAAAACACACATGCCTCACATCCTCTTTTGATCCCACAATTGGCAGAAGGATCCAAACCACTACCACTATAAATAGAGGCTTGCTTGCTCACCAGGCCACCAATGCCCAGTAAGCAGCTCAGAGTACCTCGTTGAGTAAGAGCATTTGTGTGCAAGATAAAATACTTGACCCTCCAACCATGTCTAGATCTGTGGAGTCTCTGATAGTCGGTCGGGTGATTGGAGAAGTTCTCGACCCCTTTAGCCCATGTGTGAAGATGATAGTGACCTACAACTCATATAAGCTTGTCTTCAATGGTCATGAGATCTTCCCATCAGCAGTTGTATCTAAACCAAGAGTAGAGGTTCAAGGGGGTGACTTGCGGTCTTTCTTCACATTGGTTAGCAGTCAAACACTTCACAGCTGACTCCAAGTTATTTTATACATTCTATATATATATATACATACTATATATATATATATATATATATATATATATATATATATATATATATATATATATATATATATATATATATATATATATATATATATATCTTCCCTAATGGCCATAGTTCCCGAATTTCAGGTTATGACAGACCCCGACGTCCCAGGACCAAGTGATCCATATCTCAGGGAGCACCTTCACTGGTAATATTTGGCATTTCTTACCCTGGGGATGTCAGTATGTTACAGAGCGAGAAACAGCATATTTTCTGAGCGCTTAGAATAAGAATGCTGTGGCCTAAGTGTTATCGTTTACGTTTGCAGGATCGTGACTGATATACCTGGGACAACAGATGCCTCATTCGGTAGGTTTTTCCTCTGTTTTGTGCTTAGTCCATTCCTCGTTCCAGTTGTTCTTTGAGTTAACAAGCACGCATTTTTCAGGGCGAGAACTCGTAAGCTATGAGAGCCCAAGACCTAGCATTGGTATCCACAGGTTCATTTTTGTTCTGTTCAAGCAGAAGCGCAGGCAAACTGTAGCTGTGCCATCCTGCAGGGACCATTTCATCACACGACAGTTTGCTGAGGAAAATGATCTTGGCCTCCCTGTAGCTGCTGTCTACTTCAACGCTCAGAGAGAAACTGCTGCTAGGAGGCGCTGAATATTCCAGTCTCACTGTCCAAGTTATGAGCATGGGCCTCTCAATCTTCTTGTACTAAGCCAACGATCTTATATATCCTACATTAGATGCTCCTGGGTCCTACATTATAATAAATAAACCAGAAGCATTTTGCAGCTTGTATTAGTTTGTTTGTAAGTGGCAAGATTGATAACCATGTATAGTCCATGCTATTGGTCAAAATTACATGTATAAGACAATCTATCTATCAATGAAAATCTGAAACCAGAGTTGGTGGACGCCCCGTGCAGGCAAAAGTTCGTTTGTTGTATGCAGTAATATAATGCCTCTTGCCAGCTTCACTTCTTTCTGGCATGCAATTTTCTGAAATAGAAAAGTTTTTGATCTTGCCGTGTCACGTTGTAGAACTATGCCGACATTCCTAATAACTGCATTGAACTGTTAAGTCATTTGAGACATGATAGAAAAGGGAGATATCCAATCTATCTTGGGAATTGCCCATAAGAAGTTTCGAAGGTAACAGATGTCGATGTGGTGGGCCAGTGATGTACATTGAGTACAGTCAATATTTAAATCTGACTCCTGTTTTCTTATCTGTGCTCACTATTAGGTACAACACGCAACTCTTTTCTCTTACAAAATATTTGCTGGGGAGTGAACCCCGGTTCTCTTTGCTAGTTGAAGGAAGAACTTAGTCGATGTGAAGACATATCTCTTTTGGATACCTATGCCACTAACATGTAGACAGGCAAATGAGAAATGAAAATAAGGAAATATATTGAAAGGAATAATACTAAAACTTAAAAAAAGCCTAACAGAATTTCTCACAAAACCATGAAGCATAAAAGAAATAAGAAACGTAAGTCCAATTGTAACTAAAACTCTTCTGATTGATAAGTATGATCTGGTTAGATTTTTTTACATCTAATCTTAACTGCGGGCCTGTTATATGTGTTGGCCACTCATCTAACGGATCAAGGGTGATAGAAAGCCCAGAGAGCAGCTTGGCCGATTGGCCGTTTGGATTGAATTGGAAAACAACTTACTGGCTTACCAGTGTTGGTGGCGTGCCCTTGCTTATATGGCAGTGGAGCAGCCAACTATTCCAGCATATTCCCAGGTATAAAGTAGATACTAGCTTAACTTCTAAACTACCTACCAAAATCTGGGTAAAAACGTAAAAGTGCAGAAAAGTAAGATACAAATAACTAGGCTTATCTAACAATCTCCCCCTAAGCCTAGTACTAGGTGATCTGCTTCACACCGATCCTCATCCTCATCTCCTGTAATTTGACCTTGCCCAGCGACTTGGTGATAATGTCCGCGAGCTGATCAGTAGTGGCGATGTGGCTGGCCTTGATGCTCCCGTCCTACAAGCAGTTAGGGTGGGCAAAATACCCGATACCCAATTCCCGAACCCGAATTACCCGAACCCAGACCCGAAGTACCCGAACCCAAAATACCCGATCACAATTTTGGATAGTAATTGTAGAAACCCGAATTTAGTTTGGATAATTCGGGTAATGCTCCCCGGTACCCGAACTACCCAAATTACCCGAAATGTCTCAAATATGAAGACATGTAGTGGTTTAGTATAACATAAATATAATATTTTTTATGCATCAATATAATTTTATGCTAACTTGATAGTTGATTTGTTGTTAATTGATATAAAGACATGATATGATTTGTATGACTATTGTTGTTTCTTATAAAATATGATTAGAATTCTCCTAAAATGCCCGATTTTATGAGTTTCGGGTAAATCGGGAAAAACCCGAACCCGAACTCAAATTATCGGGTACCCGAAATTTCGGGTAGTGTTTTTTTTTTTGACAAAAATCGGGTAGCAATTTATAAAACCCGAATTTTCAAATACCCGAATTACCCGACCCGACTTTTTCGGGTAACCCGAATGCCCAGGCCTAACAAGCAGTCCCTGATGAAGTGGTACTTGATTCGAATGTGCTTGCTCCTGTCGTGGAAGACTGAGTTCTTGGCTAGGGCTAAAGCAGATTTGCTGTCCACCTTCAGCTCCACCACATTCACTTTCCTGCCCAGCAGCTCCCCGAGTAGCCGAGACAGCCAAAGGGCCTGTGTTGCTGCAGTAGTGGTGGCAATGTACTCTGCCTCGCAGCTCGACAGCGCCACCAGCCTCTGCTTGATTGATTGCTAGCTGACCAGGCAATTACCCAGAAAGAACATAATTCCACTGGTGCTTTTACTTGTGTCAGTGTCGCCGGCAAGATCACTGTCGCAGTAGCCGACGAAGCGCGCCATGCCAGGAGCCCTCTTGTAGTGGAGACCGTAGTCCAGGGTCCCGGCGACGTAGCGGAGGATGCGCTTCACAGCCTGCAGGCACTCCAGCGTGGGCCGTTCCATGAACCGGCTCACGTACCTGACGGCGAACGTTTGGTCCGGCCAGGTATGTACGAGGTACCGGAGGCTGCAGACCAGCCACCGGTAGTGGGTGGAGTCCACCTCCTCCGCCTTGCTCTCACGGCTGAGCCACAGCTTCTCCTCCATCGGCGTGTGAGCTGGGTTGCAGTCAGTCATCCCGCCGAGCTCCAGGATCCGCCTGGCGTAGTGAGCTTGACGGAGGGTGATGCCAGTGTCGTCCTGGCGCACATCGACGCTGAGGTAGAAGCAGAGGAGTCCGAGGTTGCTCATGTCGAACTTCTCCTTCATCTGCTCCTTGAAGCTCTTCACCTCTTCTTCATCCGCACCGGTGATGATGAGGTCGTCGACGTAAACTCCGACCAGCAGAGCAGTGCACCCGCTGCCCCGCCGATACACCGCTGCCTCGTGCGCGCTCTGGTGGAAGCCCATTGCCTTCAGAGTGGCGTCCAGCTTTGTGTTCCAGGCACGCGGCACCTGCCGCAAGCCGTAGAGGGCCTTGCGCAGACAGAAGACCTTGTCTTTCTTCCCAGCGACGACGAATCCTGGCGGCTGGCGTACATACACCTCCTCCTTGAGGTCGCCATTCAAGAATGCCGACTTCACGTCCATTTGGTGGACCTTCAACCCTTCCTGAGCTGCCAACGCGAGGAGGACACAGACCGACTCCATGCGCGTCACTGGCGCAAAAGCGTTGTCGTAGTCCACACCCTCTTGCTGCACAAACCCCCTTGCCACCAGCCTTGCCTTGTGCTTGGTCACCGCCCCCTTCTCATCTTTCTTGAGATTGAACACCCACTTCAGGGTGATCGGGCGATGTCCCGCAGGCAGAACCACAAGCTCCCAAGTCTTGTTCTTCTCCACCTCTTGGAGCTCTTGCTTCATGGCGGCCTCCCACGCAGGATCACCTCGTGCCTCCGCGTAGTTGGTGGGCTCGTCAGCGTGCGAGAGATGCAGCTAGGCAAAGAGTCGCGGCGCCTGCTCGGAAGGAGCATCGTCACCGAGGATGTTGGTCATCCGTCGGTACCGAAGAGGCTCGTCGTCATGGAACGCATCCAGACGGTCCTCATCATCCTCCAATGGCGTGGTGAACTCGATTGACGTGGTCGAAGCCATTGCCGTGGTCAGAGTAGTGCTCGTCGGTGCTCGGAGACTGCTCGGAAGTGGTCGGGGACGTGGTCAGAGACGTGGCTGACTGCTCCCCCGGAGCTTAAGGCCGCGTGGTCGGAGTGGTCGGAATAGAGGCGGTGCTCGAAGCAGAGGACGCCGGGGTACGTGGTCCTTCCACTCCATTCTCCCAGAGGTGCTCGACGACGAACTCCCAGTCCACCGGAGCGTGCTCGCCTCCCTCCTTTCTCCAGTCCCATCCGCGGCTCTCGTCGAAGACGACGTCGCGCGATACTCGCACACGCTGAGTGGTCCGATCGAATATGCAGTAGGCCTTGGCGCCGTCAGCGTACCCGATGAAGATGCCGGGACGGCTACGGTTGTCGAGCTTCCTCAGCTGGGTGAGGTCCTTGATGAACGCCACGCAGCCAAACGTGCGCAGGTGTCCGACCTCCGGTGGCATCCCATGCCATGCCTCGTATGGCGTCATGCCCTGCAGCGCCTTGGTCGGAGACCTGTTCAATAGGTACAGCAGTCACCACAGCCTCACCCCAGAAGCGTGCCAGCAGTCCTCGCTGCTTCAACAATGCTCGCACCATGGCAACCACCGTCTGGTTCCGCCTCTCCACGACGCCGTTCAGCTGCGGCGAGTACAGGGCGGAGTAGTGACGCTGGATGCCCTCCTCGGCGTAGTACGCCATGAACTCAGCGACGGTGAACTCGTGGCCGTTGTCAGTGCGGAGGGTCCGCATCTTCTTCCTGCTCTTGTTCTCCGCCACAGCTCAGAGGTGCTTGATGGCATCGACGGCGTTGTCCTTGGTGGTCAGCAGAGTCACCCACATATAGCGAGTGGCGTCGTCGACGAGCAGCAAGAAGTAGCGCCTGCCGCCAATGGTCGCTGGTGTCACCAGGCCACAGAGGTCGCCGTGGACCAGCTCGAGCGGTTCCCGTGCTCGGTACTAGGCTCCGGTCAGAAACGCTGCTCGGCGATGCTTGGTGATGACGCACGTGTCGCAGAACTACCCGACGTGGTGGATCGCCGGCAGCCCGCACACCATGTCGTCCCTGGACAGCTTTCGGAGCGCGTCGAAGTGGAGCTGACCGCAGCGCTCATGCCAGCGCCACACTTCATCATTCTTCCGAGCAGCAAGACAGAGGGGCTTGGCGGTGTTGAGGTAGAGGATGTAGAGGCGGTTGGCGCTGCGCCGTACCTTGACAAGCGGCCGCTGTTGATGATCCCAGATCCTCAAGATGCCGTCCTCGATCTCTACCTTCGAGCCTCCCTCGTCGAGCTGTCCGAGACTCATGATCGAGTTGCGGAGCGCCGGGATGTAGTAGACAGCGTGGAGCACGCTGTGCTCGCCGTCCTTGGCCTCAAGGATGATGGAGCCGACACCTTGGATCTCCACCTTCGACTCATCACCGAACCTCACGACTCCTTGAGCCGATGTGTCCAGGTCAGTGAAGAGCTCACGACGCCCGGTCATGTGGTGGGTGGCGCCGCTGTCCACGTACCAACCATCAAGCTTCTTACCATTGCTGCCGATGTCGAGGTAGGCACGTGCACCCGGTTCCTCGAGCTCGAGATCGGTACTCAGAGCTCGGAAGGTCGAAGCTTGAGGCTTGCAGCACCCTTCCTCCTCGATCTCCAGGATGCCGTGGACGAGAAAGGCTGTAACAACCCTAAAAATCCACACAACCTAAAAATCCCAACCAATTAAAATTTTTCATTTATTTATTATGAAAACCCATTTTTTCTTGTACAAGCATATAGGTTTCATTATGAATTTGGTAAATAAAGGAGTATAGCTTGCATTTTAATTCTATTCACATAGAATAATAGCTTATGTATCACAATTGGGATTTATTGTAATTTATGTTTGTATTTACTTAATATTTAAAAAGGGTCATATATGTATATAAATACACTTAAGTGAAAATAGAAAAGGAAAAAGAAAAGAGAAGAGAGGATGAAAGGAAGCCAGCCTGTCGGCCCAGCTGCGGCCCAACCGAGCAAGCGCGCGCGCGACCGTTTCACCCACTCCCCCGCAGCCGCTGACCGCCCGGCCCCGCCTGTCAGCTGCTCTCGCTACTGTTCTTCTTCTCACCTCGCGAAAGACGGTGGCCGACAGAGTCACGCAAATGGCGTGACCGACAGCGCCACGCATGGCAGAGCCTTGACCCCTGCTGTCCCTCGCCTGTCCCCTGCCTTGCTCGCCAAGAAGCCGCGCGCACTGGGAAACCCTAGCTCGGGAGCACCGATGGTCTCCATGTGCCCCCTTCGCCGCTAATCATCGTCCGCCGCCATGCCATGCCCTGGCCGTCTATAAAAGGAGTCGCCCCGAAGCCCTAGACCTCGTCCCACTCGCCGCCGCCGCGCTGCGGCACAACCACTGCACCACACCGCACAATAGAGGGAGAGGGAGAAGGGAGAAGGGAGAAGGGCGGAGCAGAGGAGGAGAAGCTGCCGGAGCGCCGCCGCCGCGGAGCACGCCGGAGCCGGACACGGAGGAGAAGCCTGAGCTGCGGACGAGGAGCGGCACGGCACTGCGATCACTCTGCACAGCGTCACCTCGTCACTGCACCGCTATCCTTACCTCACCAGCCCCACGGTGAGCCACCGCACGCTATATCCGAACCTCGCCCTGTTTTTGCCATGGTGTTCCACCCACGGGACGCGCAGGCACGAGCCTTTACCGGCTCAGGAAGATCACCTGCTCCATGCACCTCATACGATCTCACCGTGCTACCGGTCATGGCGCTCGGCATCACGTGCGTGTAGGCCGCGGGCTGTTTCCGGCCCCTGAACACTTCGCACAACACGCGCACAAGACCGGCCATCAAACCACTGGACATCGGCTATGGACGTCAGGCCACTTCCGACGGGCATCGCCGTCACATGTGCTCGGAGCACCGCCACCTCGACGGCGTTCCCGCGCACAAGCCGTGAAACCGCCGACGCGACCCGGTAGCGTGACCACCAACTCACCGACCACCTCGGACAAGCTTAGTTGCGGAAGATCGAATCTCCATAGCCCGGAACACCGAGAGGTGCGTTCTCGGGGAAACGTGATCGCCGCCGACACGTTCCGCCACGCCTAAAAACCATTCCGAGTACCCCCGATAGCCTCGCGCTGCGGAGAAAGGCCGATGAGGTTCGCCAAGTCTGCCTCGGCACCGCCGCGTAGATAGCCGAGCCCCGAATCATGTCTGTCGCCTTGGCTACGTGCGCCTCCACCTCGTCGGAGAACCGCCGTATGCCGTGGGAGAGAAGGAGGCCCACGACATCATTTCACTAATGACAGCCAACCCTCGGGAGGGCGGCACCCTCGGCGCACCAAATCTCTGATTCGCCCGACCCTCCCCGGGAGAGCTCGGGAGAGCGGCACCCTCGGCGCCCAAAATTCCGATTCGCCCGAGCCTCCCTGGGAGAGCTCGGGAGAGCGGCACCCTCGGCGCCCAAATGTCCGATTTGCCCGAGCCTCCCCGGGAGAGCTCGGGAGAGCGGCACCCTCGGCGCCCAAATGCCCGATTCGCCCGAGCCTCCCCGGGAGAGCTCGGGAGAGCGGCACCCTCGGCGTCCCGAATCTCCGATACGCCGAGCTACGCCGAGCTCCGCCGAGCTCGCCCGACCACCGCCGAGCTACGCCGACGCCCCCCGACCACTGAGAACCACCCACAACCTCTGAGAACCACCCCCGACCACCGTCTAGCTCTCCCGACCACCGCCGAGCTATGCCGACGCCCCCTGACCAACGTCGAGCTCGCCCGACCAACCGCCGAGCTACGCCGACGCCGGCGACTCTCTGGGAACCAGCATCGAACACCTGGTGGGCGACCATCGGGTCTGTGTTCTGATGAGGCACCACATGCCGCACTACTGGACCCGCGCGCCATGTGGACCAATCCCGAGCTGCCCCTGATTAATCGACCATTTTCCATTTTCAGAAAATAGGATAATCTTCGGAAATTCATAACTTATTCATACGATGTCCAAAAATTGCGCACCATATATCAAAATTCTCAGAAAAATGAGATCTACAATCTAAGACTATGTTTGTGTGCATTTGGCTCTTTAATTTATTGGATTTTTTTGAAATACTCTATAGGAGTCGCTGACGCGACTATTTCGTGTTCGATTTCAGAGCCGGAGGAGGATCTGACTAAGGAAGACGACCACGGGTACCTTCAGGAGCTAGGAGACGACTACGAAGGTGCCACGTCCCACCAAATCCTTAGATCCTATTTACGCATTGCAAATGACATTGCTGCTATTGCTTTATGATTATGTATGGATTGGTTGCATGATAGTGTATTTGAATTCCCTGCCATGATAAGACTTTACCCTGCTATCCGCTGCTAGGTTAGCTGCTGCTTAATTTACTGTTACTCTTCCACTACTTTCTACTTGCTATATGCTATGTGGTGGAATTGGGACGGTGTATAACTGATTATAACCACTGGGAGAGAGTGCTGCGTGCGTCTTGGGTGCGTGGTAAGGGTTGATGTCGACCAAGTGGGATGTGAGACAAGCCCATGGGGCAAGTCGTGCCGGGGGTGCAACCTGGGCATCCCCAAGCGAGATACCTGTGGCGGGTAAAGTTGTTGAGGAGGTTCCGGGTGGGATAGCCTTGGTGGTTTGAAGCCCGTGGACGGAGGTGCTGTGATGGCACGGGGAGAGTATCCCCAAAGTGAAGATGCCTGCTTGGTCAAACCTAGGACGGACTAGTTTCAAGTTCATGGGAATCCTTTTCTACTCACTCGCTTCTGATGGGCGGGAGACGGCTGGACTACTTGGTAGGACGGTGCCACTACTGCTAGGTTGAGAGGTGATAAGGGTGGGCGGAGACGGTCGATGGGTTCCCGTTCCGTTCTAGATGCGCAGTACTACTGGATGAGCCCGGTACTGTGTCTCCCAGTCTCAGCATAACGGTGTAGGATCCGGAATATCCCAGGGCTGAGTGGTAGGGTGGGATCGACCTAGGCAAGCAAGCACCCGGAATTCTGCCTAGGTGTTTGCGCAACACCTATGATGGATAATCTTGTGGGTAGTGAAACCTCTGCAGAGTGTACGGTTGATCGATCGATACATATGCCAACTCGTTGGCTATGGACCTTTCCTGTGAAGCTTCTACTAGTGTAGTGAGTGTTCTCTTCTCCCCCTGGATGACATTTTTCCGGCAGTGTACCCGCTGTGGTAGTGTGCCGCTGAGATAGGCCCGAGAGGGAGTTGGGCCTGTCGAATGAGAGTGAGGTGTGGGTATGTGAGATGTGGTGATGGGAAAAGGGATGATGGTGTTAACTGGAGATAAAACTTGACTAATTAAACATTGTTTACAGCTGCATAGGAAACCTCAGCCTATAGGTGTGCTTGTATAGCCTTGCATCCACTTTCCACAAAGCAAATGCTGCATAGGTGGGCTCCGTGGCCAGTACAAATCGTACTGATAAATTTGCTGTCAGGTGACGAGAATGAGTACGACTTCGAGGAAGACGATGGTGAGGAATAGGGTCACGTGCTACACTCAAGTTGGCCGTGAAGGATGAATCATTTTCGCATCTTCTAAAGCTTCTCTGAATGTTGATTCCGCCAGTGTGGCGATGTAATAAATGTTTATGTAAGACTTAATTACCGTTGTATGGATCCTGGTGTCAACTGAGATATGGGTAATTTCATGGATTGTCCCGCAGATGGGGGCAGTCGCGTGCCCAGTGCCCGGTGCGGTTGCAGTTGAGGCAGGTGTCGTCTTGGTTCGCCTTGCGTTCACCAGCCGCACCACTAGCCTTGTCTGCTTGTCCTCCACCACCGGCACCACCGGCTCCGTCACCCGGCTTGTTCTTCTTACCGCGAGGGCGCCGGCGCCGATCCTTGGATGATCCTACGCCATCCTCCTTCTTCTTCTTGTCGAAGGCCCGCCATTGCTCGGTGGCTTAGAGGAGTTTGCCGGAAGCCACCTCCGTCTTTGGCGCGCACTCGCGGTCCTGGACTGCTTTGAGCCCCCCGATGACGTCCTCGATGGTGAGCATCCCAAAGTCGAGTGTGGTCTCGATCGAATTCACGATCTGCCCAAGGCTCTTTGGCATGCATCGCAGGAGCTTTTCCACAGCTCGTTCCTCGTTGAGGTCGGTTTCACCGTTGACCGCCATCTGCTCCATCAGGCTGGTGAGGCGCAGCGCGAAGTCCTCGACTTTCTCTCCGGGCTGAAAGGCCAAACCTTCCCAGTCCCCTCGGAGGCGCTGCAGCATAGCGCGACGGACGCGCTCTCCTCCAATGTGCCTGGTCGCGATCGCCTCCTAGGCGAGCTTGGCAGTTGGCGATGGCGGCCCCCAGCTCCGGCGGGACTGCAACACAGAGAGCCTCCAAGGCCCGCCGATCATTTGCATAAGACACCTCACCGTAGCGGACCGCCTCCCAGAGCCCGCGCGCCTGAAGCTTGACCTTCATCAACAGGCTCCACTCGTGGTAGTTGGAGCAGGTGAGTTGTGGCCACGTGCCTCTGGCGTCGCGGTACACCTGCATCACCGGTGACCGGCCGCGCCTCCCACGGCGCCGATCAGGTGATGGCGAGGGACGGCGGTGCCGCCTTAGACTCCGCGATCCCTTCCGCAACCCGCCTGCCTCCTCCTCCTCCTCCTCCTCCTCTATCATCTCCGCACGGATCACGGCGGCCACGGCCACCACGGCCTGGGCCGCGGCTGCTGCTGCCTGTTGCGCTGCTGCCTCGGCGGCGGTGAGACGCTGCCTCGCGACTCTCTGGGATCGCAGCCTTGCCACCTGATCTTAGAATCCGAGGGACTCCTGCTGCCCTTGGCTGCGGCTGCTGCTATGGCTACGCGGTCTGCGGAGGTGGAAGCCACGGAGGCGGCGGCGACGGCGATGGCGGCGGTGGATTAGGACTCTCTAAAACCCTAGGCTCCTGATACCAATTGTTGGCCACTCATCTAATGGATCAAGGGTGATAGAAAGCCTAGAGGGTAGCTTGGCCACGTGGATTGAATTGGAAAACAACTCACTGGCTTACAAGTGTTGGTGGCGTGCCCTTGCTTATATGGCAGTGGAGCAGCCAACTATTCCAGCATATTCCTAGGTATAAAGTAGATACTACCTTAACTTCTAAGCTACCTACCAAAAGCTGGGTAAAAACGTAAAAGTGCAGGAAAGTAAGATACAAGTAGCTAGGCTTATCTAACAATATGTAAATGCATAACCTAGACGTGTTAGACAATTGGTATGCATATCTCTCCTTTTTCTCTTGACGAATGCGAGACCATTGGGTATATGGGCCAAGCTTTTCTTGGAAGAGGTCCAAATAGCTATTAGATCAGTGCCATGTAAAATTCAACCTCATCAAGGGGCCTCTTTTATAAGTGCCCGAGGGCATGAGGGCAAGACACACTCCGGTGAACTCTCCCGCACCCGGAGCCCACACACCACCAAGCTCCATCTCTGGTGAACAATGCTCCAATAAAATGAAGGGAAATTGAAGACAACACTACAGAGATGAGCAACCTCGAGAGTCAAGAGCAAACCTCCTCTCACTCAGGGTGAAGTAGAACTCAGCCAAACCCCAGCCAACCTCCGAGTAGACCATCCGTCTACACCATAGAGCTGTGCGATCCTTTTCTCCTATTTCGGCAGAGCAATAGGCCGAAACCACGGTGATTGCTAGAGAATCGCCAGGAGGCACCTATTTTCACCTTCTGCTCTTCTTGATTGGTGTACTATAAAAAATGTTCAAATCAACGACCCGCGAGCACATCAATTGGCTGCATAGGATACGACTGTTTGTTGCCATTAGACTAGGTGATCATTACTATTCTACAACCATGTTAGCAATTAGGAAGTAATCTGTAACACCCCAAACCACACCAACCAAAGATGCCACCAAACTACAAAACACTTGGCCAACTAATAAAAATTTTGGCAGCATCTCCCTTGTTTATGGGTTAAAGCGGAAGAAACCACACATTAAGACAAAAGTAGTATTTGCACTCTAACAAGATATGCATCATAAAGAGCAGAAAAAACCCATCATGTCTAGAGAACAATCCAACATTACCATAGGCTTACAAGTAAGTTTAACAAGCTTTAGCACTGATCATAATCCATTATCAACTCTAGCCATCAACGTTATCGCAAATTCAACTCCCTTTAGGTGAAGATATACTTGAGACTCTGATGATCAGTAAAGATATCACATGACTCACCATAAAGATAGTGTCTCCAAATCTTTAAAGCAAAAACCACTGCAGTCAGTTCTAAGTCATGCGTTGGATAATTCTGCTCATGCTTTTTCAGTTGTCGTGGTGCATAGGCAATTACTTTGCCTTCTTGCAAAAGCACACAACCGAGTCCAATACGGGAGGCATCCGTATACAAGGTAAAGCGCTTGCCACTCTCAGGCAAAGTCAAAATAGGAGCATTCACCAGTTTGCTTTTCAAAGTCTGAAAACTAACCTCGCAGTCACTAGTCCATACAAATGGTGCACCCTTTTCGGTAAGCCTAGTCATTGGTTTTGCAATGATTGAGAAATCCTTCACAAACCGTCTGTAATAACCAGCAAGTCCAAGAAAACTCCGAACCTCTGTTACATTGGTTGGCCTTTCACATTTCACTACTGAGGCGACATTCTTTGGATCAACCATAATACCGTCTTGATTAATCACATGTCCCAAAAAGCTCATTTCCGAAAGCCAGAATGCACACTTCTTCAACTTTTCATAAAACTTATTCTTCCGGAGAGCATTCAGGACAAGACTGAGATGAACCTCATGTTCTTCCTTAGACTTGGAATAGATCAAGATGTCATCAATAAAAACCACCACAAAAATATCCAAGTACTCATGTAACATCATATTCATGGCCTCCATAAAAACAGCAGGAGCATTTGTTAGTCCAAAGGACATAACGACATACTCATAGTGTCCATACCTTGTAGTGAAAGCCGTCTTCTCAATATCCTCATCTTTAATCCAAAGTTGATGATAACCAGATTGTAAATCAATCTTGGAGACCACCTTAGCACCTTTCAATTGATCAAAAAGGGCATCAATATGAGGTAAAGGATATTTGTTCTTGATTGTCACTTGATTTGGGGCCCTATAGTCCACACATAGCCTTTTTGTGCCATCTTTCTTTTTCCACAAACAACACAGGAGCAGCCCAAGGCGATGTGCTTGGACGGATAAAAGCCTTAGCAAGAAGGTCATCCAACTGCTTCTTTAACTCCACTTGCTCAACAGGAGCCATCTTGTATGGTGTCTTGTAGATAGGTTGTGTACCAGGAATCAACTTGATCTCAAAAATTGGCTCCCTCTCTGGAGGCAAACCAGGGAGCTCATTGGGGAAAACATTAGGATAACGACACACCACTGGGATGTCCTCCAATCGCAAGGAAACACCACGATCCTCAACCATAGTAAAAAGAATGCCAGACTTCCGTGTCCTACGGTCAGGTAGCAAATGACAAAGAAAAGAGAGTGTGTACTTCAACGCTCCCCTGAAATACTACCTCATGACCTGATGGTGCTCGTAAGGAGACCATCTTTGAGAAACAAGAGATAATAGCCTTATACTAATAAAGCCAATCCATTCCAAGAATCACATCAAACCCTTCTAATGGAATAGCCACTAGGTTAGCAACAAAGTCTTCATCCACAAGAGAAACTACACAACCAGGACAAACAAAAGAACTAGAAACAATCCCTCTAGCAGTACCAACCATAATAGCTTTCTCAATCTTTTGCATATTTAGTCCTGTATGAACCCACAAAAACCTCTGAGACAAATGAGAAGCTAGCTCCAGAATCGAAAAGAGCACGTGCGACAAAAGAATCGACTGAGATGATACCTGTCACCACGTCTCCATGGTCTCTACTGTCAGCTGAAGGCATAGCATAAACCCCTGAAACACTAGTCGAAGAAGAAGCTCCCATGGTAGGAGAAGTCGGTGCAGGAACCCAAGGTGCCATGGGGTTCGATGGAGTAGTAGCATTGGACATCTAGTAAGCACCAGACTGTGATACAGGAACCGGTGGAGTAGCTGGAGGTGGTAGCAAGTACTGTGGTGTGGAAGCTGGCAAGTACTGTTGTGGAGGTGGCACATGAAGCTGAGTAGGAGGAGGCACTGTCATCATCTAAACTATACCACTAGAGGCTGAAGAAGAAGATACTAACTCCCATCGAAGCTTAACATTTGGATTCTTTCTACAAACCACGTTCTTGTGGTCTTGACCACAAATAGAGCACTTGCTAGACCATTAGCACTCCTTGAGACGATGCGGATCACCACACTTAAAAGCACACCATTCCCATGCCTGGTTTTGGAATGGCACGATACTGAGGTGTAGGGGTAGTCCCTGCTGAAGCACGGAATTGAGGGGACTTGCCACGATATGGATGCTAACGCTGAAACTTCCCCTTTTTGTGATTTGGACCACCAGACTGGCCCTTCTTATCATCCTGAGAGCGAGACTGATCAGCACCAGAAGGTTTCTGAATCTCATTAGTGTATTGTTGTTGCATTTCCACACCTAAGGCTTGCTCCACAGTGGTGCGGAAGTCCACCAATGGAAAGGCCCCCAGAGTGTGCCTAATCGAAGGATTCAAACCTTGATGAAACTGGCTTGCCTTCTCTACCTCATTATGGGCAACATGTGGAACAAAGCGGACAATCTTATTGAATCCCGCCTCATACTCTGTCACTGTCTTCTTATCTTGCTTATAGGTTTGCAAGTCAATCTTCATCTTCTCCAAAAAGGTGGCTGGGTAAAACCTCCTCTCAAACTGTGTAGCTAAGACTTGCCAAGTCAAAGAACCAGGTGCAGATGAATAAGATGTCTGAACACCTTTCCACCATATCTGAGCCTCACCCTTCAGCAATTGTGTCCCATAGCGAGCACGATTCCTATCCGCAACCTCAAAGACATTCATCTTATCCTCCACATAATTCAACCAATCTGCTGCCTCAACTGCAGACCCACTACCATCAAAGGTATCTAACTTCATACCAATCCACTTCACAAGAGAAACAGGACTAACTGGAAGTGCAGTCTGAGGAACACCAGCGGGAATAGCACCTGAAGCATGAACGGTGCTAGTAGCGGCACCAGTGGTAGCAGCAGTAGCAACGCCTGCATTGGCAGCTTGCCTTAACGTTTCCAACTCCAGCTGCATTGCCTGCATTGCGGCTACCATTGCCGCTTGATCTTGAGGTGGATTATTAGTTGTAGAACGTTTGGCCTTTGTGGCCTTCACTCGAACCGGTCGTTCTTTAGGCGGGATAACTGCAACTACCACGGTAAACAAACAATAACCACATTAAACACAAGACATGCCCACACCAACTTTGATTGAAATAAATTAAATATTTAACACATAATACCATAGCAATCAAGAATAACTATAACAATACTTACCCATCCTAAAGTGCAAGTGTGTCAAATTAAGCCTTAAATTGTTTTCCTATATCCAAAACCTATGCTCCGAATACCAACTGTAACACCCCAAACTAGACCAACCAAAGATGCCACCAAACTACAAAACACTTGGCCGACTAATAGAAATTTTGGCAGCATCTCCCTTGTTTATGGGTTAAAGTGGAAGCAATAACACATTAAGACAAAAGTAGTATTTGCACTCTAACAAGATATGCATCATAAAGAGCAGAAAAAAACCCATCATGTCTAGAGAACAATCCAACATTACCATAGGCTTACAAGTAAGTTTAACAAGCTTTAGCACTGATTAATATACAACACAAGTTAACATTATAGGTTTTTCATGGACGTGCGAGATGTGCGTCTACTTTTCCCACCCTTCAAGCAAAATACATTGGAGCACCTGGAAAGATATAAAGGGGGTGAGATATAAAAAGCTCAATAAGTAAACTGCTTTAATGAGCTATTTAAACTACAAGTTTATTAAGAGTCAATTTAACCCCTTTACAAATAAGCCAACAATAAACAATCAGATATATATCTAGAAATTAATACAACCTCATACATGATAAAGATTAAAGCCATCAAAACATGGAGAAGCATAGCTTCACACAACCTCATCCATAGCCCTAGCCCAGGGTTCTCAAACCATAGTCCCAAATTAAAGTGCATATGCAATGCAAATGCCATGTCTCCTGCCTTCATACCCAACAAGGTATGAAGCTGCATCGTTATGCCCAATAAATGATGCTGTACCGGTATGGTCGCGCCATAGGCAGCGACATAACTCCATATGCCAATGCATGAGAATGATGCAATGAAAAGTATACATATAGGATATACCACAAGTACATCATGAGCATCTCTCTATGGAGACAAATAAGCCTCATTCCAATATACCAACATGAGTATCATCAAGTCAAAAGTAGATAGCGGAATATAAGTATATGTATAGGAACTTAGATGGCAATTTTAAGCGAATGAAACAAGATTTAAAAGGTCATTGTATTAGTTGTGGTGCTGAACTTTTAGGGTGGAGGTAGAGTAAATAGCAAATTAAAACTTGTAGCAACCACCGCTACATCTACTTGCCTCCGGTGAAGGGATGACCGCTTCACGCGTGATCCGGAGCACTACCACCTGCGATCATATTTTTATCACATGTAAATGCTCCTATGTTCCCCAAACCAAAACCAAGGCAAAACAGCGATCAAACACCAAGTGGGCTGCAGCACTGCTGCTTCATTTTTTCATATCTTTTAATTTATAAAAGCAATGATAGTAAAAAAAATACATTTATGAAATCTACACAACAAGGCCTACAACTTTTATGAAGGGATCATATTTTTATCATACCTTTAAGATGGACTAAACTGCTGTTGAAATCAGACTTCAAAATCTGTCCAAAAACAGAGACAGCAGGCTTTCCATGAGTATATCTCCATATCCTTATGACCAAAAATTCTAAACTTTCACCAGCTATCAAATTATTTCATATTATACAACTTTCATATTACCCATATTTGCAGATAGGCTAACCAAAAAAGCCTAATGTATGAGCAAAGCTTAAACTGAAAATCTGCAGAGGAAACAGTACCTCTGACTTTAAAAATCTATATATAAAGTTGTGCTTAACCAAAAATAGTGAGGCTTACCAATTTGGAAAGCCAAGAGAAACCACTACAAGTCTCTTATAATTTGTGAAGTTACTAAATGCCTTTAAGGTTCTCAAAAACCTGCTAGATCCAGTTCTGTCTAAAATATTAGCAGAACATAATAGGTAATTTAGAAAATCTATATCTCCCAAACTAATTGGCCTAAAATCATAAAATTTCACAAGCTGATATATCTAAAGGCCCTCTACAACTTTCCTATTATCCACTTCTTGAGAAAAAATCGTTTAGGTCACGAAAAGCTCACGAACAGCAGCACTGCTCGAGCTGCCAGGCAGCAGAAACATAAATCGAACCCATAAATCAATTCCTCCCACAAAAACACTAATCCCCATTACCAAGAACCATCTAAGCACTTCAATTAACAGCTTTAAAGTGGATTCACCTCACCTTGGATATCCCCCAAACCTTAGGGCAACAAGAACGATGGGGAAAATCGATCTTCACTCCAAGATGCAGCTCTTCTTGATCCTCTCCACCTCCTCAATCCATTTTCCTCCTTTCCTTGAGTTTTTGCTGGTTGGAAGTGGTGCTAGAGAGGGACAGGATGCAGGGAAGAGAGAGGGAGGCGCCCTAGAGGAGGAGACACACGAGCAGGCAAGGGAGAGAGCGTCGCTGGGGGAGAGAAGAGATTTCTGGATGGGGGGCCGCTGGGCCTGGTCATGGGCTGGTTGGGCCTTGCCCCTTTCTAATCCCTCTCCTTTGGCTTTGTTTTTTTTTGGTGTATTACATAATCGGAGTCTTGGGCAAGGGGAAAGAAGGAAATACAGAAGAGAGGAATAGTCGTAACGATGAATGCTTGGATTTAGAACAATACAAGTTGTTACAATTCTTTCATAAGCCTCTCCTTTAGGCTCTCTCCTCTATTTATAGTCTACTTCACCCACATTGGGCCAGCAATCTTGACGCTGGGCCGGACGGAGCGCGTGGGCTGAGCCAATACAGAGGCGGCGCCCTTCTTTTCTTCACCTGGTAGCTTCTGCTGAGTTACTTGCCCCTGCCCATCAGTAACTTTGCTGACTTCTCTCAAAAAAAAAAAAAAATGAGTAACATTGCTGACAAACCAACAAGCCGAAAAAATTAACAGGTCGTATGGTATACAATATATTCCATCCTCTGAACAGAAAACATGGTATATGTGACCAGAGAAGACTCGATGGTCTCCATTCTGCTCGGGGCATCTATGAGATGCTTGTGCGGTTGTGCCTTATTGCAAAATAGCTGGCTGCACATAGAACCTCCCAGATATATGTGTGTCAAGGGACCATATATAAATTAATTACATTAAATGAATTATTATATAAAAGATATAAGAGAATATTCACAGTAGTTCTATTAAATTCGGCATGAACTGTGATGGCCGAAAGGCAAATGTAGAACTCAACATCATCATTAAATAGGCGTAGAACGGCAAATGTAGCCTTTGGAGCATCACAGTTCATGCCAAATTGAATAGTGCCAAAATGTCCACACATGTGCACCGCATGGCCAGACGTGAACAGTGCCAAGAATTGGGGCTTTAAAACTGCTTACTTTACGAGATGGGGACACAGGAGCAATCAAAGACTTGCGTGTTGCGTCCTCTCTTCTCCGGCGACCATGACTGCACGCGTTCACATGTCAGAGTAAGGCCCTGATTAGATCCACTACAAATTGCAATTGTAACTAGTCACATCAACGTTGCGACACATGTATGGAGCATTAAATGTAGATAAAATGTTTGCATGTTTGTACTTTTTGCATGTACATCACGAGACGAATCTTTTAAGTTTACTTGGGCCATGATTGGACAAAAGTTATCAAATACAAACGAACGTGGTACAGTACAGAATTGCAACTGCAACTGGGATCTAAACGGGGCCTAAGTATATGCTTAAGCTGCGTTCTAAATTAGTAATTGCTAAATGCAGGCACGTTAGGAACTACCTCGTGTGAGTTGTGTCTGATTTGGCTGTGATTCCATTGCCAGCTGCAGCTTTCAGTACGTCGCAGAGGCGAGGCTTCTTCTCCAGCGACTCCCCCAGAGTCAAGTCAATGAACAGCTACTCCCTCCATACCCATAAAACTTAATATTTTAGACAAGATTTTTATCAAATATTACAAATATAAATAATGAATAACTTTTAAGTTGTTGAGTTTAAAAATATGAAAACTGTATAAATAGATTTATCTCGAAATATACTTTTATAAAAGTATGCATACATTACTTTTCAATAAATATATTTATAGAAATATGAAGTCAAAGTTAAACTTTAGGACATCGTGTCATTATCTAAAACGTCAAGTTTTATGAGTATGGAGGGAGTAATATTTAATTTGCCATGAAATAATTAATGCGATATAGTCCAGAGAGGCAAGTTTGGAATTCATCGTCATCATCAAACAGGCGCTCAAACCACCCGGCAGAAGACCGAAACTTATGTATTTTTGAGTGCCCCCTGAGCAGGGACGTGTGAAGCTCCATCAGCATGCATTTTTTTGGCTCTTGTATATCTAATCAGAGCTCGGGCTAGCTCCTGATTCCTGCTATATAAACTAAACTCAAAATCCGGGCGGCGAATCTCTCCCCCATCGTAGACATAGTTCGGCTGGGCCAAAACTTTTGAAGGCTGGCTGAGGAACTATTGTTTGGCTGGCCCAGACGTTCGGCGGGCTGATTCTGGCCCATTGGCGGGCGTATATAAGGCGGGTGTCGGTGCCGGCCTCGTCATTCCTCTCCCCCATCCAGGCGCCGCACTCCACTCTTCTGACAAGAACCCTAGGGTTCCAGTACGCTGCGGCCGCTGGCCGCCGGTGAAAGCGAGCGCTACTCCATCGACGGTGAGGTAAGGTCGCTTGCTTCATCCGCACACCCCCCCTTATCCTTCATCGCGGCTGGCTTGCCGGCGGGATTCCTGCACCAGTCCCGCCTCCTACGACTTTGGCGATCCATTGCCATGACCCCTCGGCTTCGGCCCTCCCAACCCGCCGCCATGACCTGTTGTTCATGTCCGCTCCCGTCATACCCCTCCTTCCGGCCGGATCTACATGCCTGCCCTTCTGTAACACCCGAAAAATTACATTCCTTTAAATAGTGGGAATTTATTTAATTATACAATTAGTTGATCATTCTAATATAGGGAAATAATAATTTTTCACAAATATAAAATCAAACTTAGATCATACACATGTATGATGCATTCATGCTGGAGCATTTCTTCTTTGTACTGTTTGGAGTTTATTTGAATTCTTCAAATGTTCAAAAACAATTATTCAAAATCCCAAATTGAAAATCCTTTTGAAAATGTATTTAGAAAATAGAAAAGGGAAATAGGAAAACCTTCCCTCTCTGATTTTGGCCCGAGGGCCCAGTCCTCCTCTCGGCCTGCTGCCCGCTTCCTCTCTGTCTTGGGCCGAGGCCTAGCTAGCCAACAGGCCAGCCGCAGCAGCGCAGTGCCCCTCTCCTCTCTGCGGCTGCAAGCCGGGCCCACGCGTCAGTCCCTCTTCTCCTCCTTCCTTTCTTCTCCCCTGGGCGCCCAAAGCAGAGAGCAACGCCGCGGCCGAACGCACGCGCACGGGGGCTTCTCTCTGCAGCTGATGGCTCGACCCCAGCGCCCGGTCTCGTTGTCTCGTGGGACCCACGCTTCAGCGCCTCACCTCCATCCCCTCCTGTTGCCCAAGGGAGACCGACGCGAGAACGAACAGAGCGAGTTCGTCGCTCGCCGCCCTCGATTCGATCTCCTATATCCGAGGCAAACTCAACTCCCCTATCCCCATCGCCTCGGGACTATATAAGTCCAGGCGGGCCCCTATTTGCCGCCATCCAGCCCTAGCAGCATTGCCTCTTCCTGCCCTCGCGCGAACAGAGCCGCCGCCGCTCGAAGCTTTCCGCCGCCGCAACCAATTCGTCGTCCTCGGGTTTTAATCCTCGCCGTAAGCCCCTTACTGAGCATTTGCGTGATCTCCCGAGGTAGCCCGACCCTTTTTCCGCTTGAATTGTGCACTAATGCACCCTCGCCGACGTTGTAGGAGATCACCGCCCGCCGGAGCACGTGGAGAGCCACCCCCGAGTCGATTTCGGCCCACCAAACCGCCCTAGGTGAGCTCGCACACTCGCCCTCTCTCTCCCGAGTCCGGATCTCCTACGCCTCCCTCGCGCCCTATATAGGTCGGCCGAGCTCTGCCGTCCCTCCCCACAAGTTCCTGAGCAAGCCGCCGCCTCCAATCGTGCCCTTGCCGCAGCCACAGAACCGCCGCCGCCCCGAGCTCCGCCGTCACCGTCGATTTCGCCAACGAGAAGTCTCTCCGTCAAAATTGGTTGCCCTCCAAGCTTCGCAGCAAGGTCAGGGATCTTCCCGACCCCTTCTCCCTCGGTTTTGTGCACTGTAGCCATGATGCCGAGCTTCGCCGCCGCCATAGTTCCACCACCGAGCTCGCCGCATCCTCTCCGAGCTACCTCTGTGGCAACCGAAACCATAGATAGGTTTAGCTTGAGCTTCTCTTGCTCCCCGACCAGATCTCGAGGTGAACCGAGCTTCCAAGCCCCGAAAACGCCGTCTCCGGCCACCCTCCGGCGATGGCGCCGCCGCACGGTCTCTGTACATGGCCGGAGCGCCGCCCACACCCCCTCCCATCTAATCCGAGACGTCCAATTCGAATCGGACGGCTCCTATTCGCCGATACCCTTTCGGCCGACGTTTTTGCGAATAACCCCCTGTAGTTTTTAATGCTTAACCCGCAGTCCCTTGGCGCATTCCTCCGTTTACGCTTTCCGATTTAGAAAACGTAGTTTGTCTCGGTTTAATGAAAAGATGTTTTCTAAAATTGCAGATTTGCCACTAGATTTGTTTTAGCTATAATTTACTCGTTTTAGATCCGATTTGAACTGATTCAAATTGCGTTAGATTCGTAATTTCATAATCTATCTGATGGTACCACTGTTTCATATATTTTCAACTTTTAAAATTTGAGATTATATTTAATCTATTAAAGTAAAACTTGTTTATTTCATAACTTCTCCGTTTGAACTCCGATTTTCGTGATCTTTATATCGTTGGAATCGTAGCAACGCGTAGATTATTTTTATAAACTTTTTAATCTGCTTTTCTACTGTTGGTGTACTATTTCTAATCTAAATCTTGTTTGCTTCGTGTATGATTGCGTCGATGATTGTGTGGTGATTTTATGATCGAGTTCAGACGGTGAGCGATACGTTGGTGATCAAGAGTACGTTGAGGATCCAAGTTCTCCAGAGTACTTTGATCAAGGCAAGTATAGCATGGGATCTTCCTTGTTATCCTATTCACCGTAATAATTAATTTTATGTGCATGTGTCTATCTTGTTAACCATAGTTTCTACCTAGTATTGTTATCTTGTTCCTTGATCACCTATGGGATTTATGCATTGGGTAGTTGATGCTAGCGCGCTATTGGAATCATGATCATGTAAACTTGATTAATTGAATATGCAATAACATTGAAAGATGTCTTTTTAGCAACATGGAACTATGGGATTCGAGCATAGTTTTGTGATGCTCCATATCCTTCCCCCTTGGTAATGATCTGTCAGCAAAAGCTGGGACTTACAGTGCAACTATGAGGGCTACATGGCTCTGGTTTTAGTCAAGTATGGGCACTTTTTCTAACTTGTTAGAGGTTACCGAAAGGCGTGATGGGACCTGACGACTCGGGTATAGTGCGGCTCCTGTCCGAGTGTGTATAACCTGCGTGACCTTGTGCCACGACGAAGGGGGGCTCTACATCTGCTTGCCGGGTTCCTAGCGGCCCTAACTTGTTAGACGGAGTACTTTGAAAGACTTCATAGTGAAACCCTGCTCGCTCACCTTGGTAGTGTTATGGGGCTGGCTACCTCGAGCAAATGGGAATCACGGCTCATAGTGAAAGTGCACAACCACTGCAGAGTGTAAAACTGGTATACTAGCCGCGCTCACGGTCACGAGTGGCCCGGAAAACTCACGGAGTAGTTATCTTTTTAGGTGATGTTGACTTGTTGCTAATTGATTGATGCAATTCATTAAATATGTTTACTTATGATCATGAATTATGGGCTTATTCAACTTGTTGCTATCCAATTGCATAAAAGATGCTTAATTAAAAGCAAACCGCTGTAAAACCGTGTCTATCCTGTTTGAGCCTCATAAACCCCATGTTATATTTGCTGAGTTCGACATGGACTCACTCTTGCTATTCCCCCCACACCTCAGGAGAAGTTTAGGCTTGTGGTCAACCAGTCAGTTGTGTCCCTGTGGAGTTGGCGTCTACACGCGAAGATCGGAGTGTCTTTCCGCTGTTTGCTTCTTAAAGGTTCTATTTTAATTATTACTACGTTATGTATTTGATCATTGTCTTTTGATATTACCTTGTATTTGTCGGCTTATGTGTGTGACTGATCCTGGGGCGCACATAAGGTTATGCATTCAATTTTATCCTTAAAATTGGGTGTGACACCTTCGTTCCCAACTGGATCTCCCCCCTGGCAATCCACACCCACCGGATCTACTACCATTTCCTCCTCACCCACGCGGCCTATGGATACCTCCACATCTCACCGGATCTACATTGTACGTGCACACAACCTCTCCCCGGAGCCCACCGGCAAACCCTAACTCCTCGCCTCCCCCATTGCATGAACTCCCTAATTTGGTTCCATTTCTGACGGTTTTGTTAACTCATTCCATATGTTGGACCTGCAGGGCACCTCCCGCGGCCTCGACAACTCAGCCACACTGGCAAACCCTTCGCCTGTCTTCCGGTGTGAACCTGGAGGCAAGCACTACAACCTTCGCCCTCGACTCCGCTACAGGCCATCGATCAAGTTGAAGGAAAGTGTCCCGTATCCTTATGCACAAAATCTGTGTATCCGTTTGCAAATTCATGCCTATTCACCCATTCACACAGATGACAGAGCACAAATGGAGTGAGGATGAAACCCTTGCGTTGCTTGAGGTCCTTGCTAACCTTAAGCAGAGGTGCTTCTAGGACAAGGGGTCCTTAACCAACCATGGCTAGCAGAAACTGTACAAAGAATTCCCAGTTAAGAATGGCTACCCGTTGCCCAGGAAAGTGATCTAGAACAAATTCAACGGGATGAAAAATAGGTACAAGGACTGGTGTGCACTGGTTGAACACACTGGCCTGGGAAGGACAATCATAGGTTCCATCATTGCAGATCCAGAATTTTGGGAAAGTGCTCCCCAGGTACGCACCATTCTTGTCGAATCCCCTATCTGTGAACACTTGTTCCTTCCTTGGGGTCTAATCAGTTGCTTCCTTCTTTAGACCGGGTGTACAGGGCGGAAAAACCGTGGAGAACTTCCCGCGCACCTAGCACAACTGCATGACTAGTTCCATGTCACCAAGGAAGAGACGGGAACCTTATATACGCTAGTGGAGTTCGCCAACGTACACCAAGTGATGAAAGTGGCAACACTCCCCTACCTCCTCAGCCCTCTGATGACAGCAGGATAGGGTGCTCCGGATATGGCCGCAAAGGCAAACGTCCCCCGCTGGAGCGTGTTGATGAAAGTCCAGCAAAGAAGATGAGAACTTTGTTGGCCACATCCTTGGAGGAACTATCAGGTAGTATCAGGTCCAAGCTTGAGCAAGATGACCCTGTCATGAAAGAGCAAGCGCAGCTTCTGCAATGCATGCAGATGGTGAAGGCAGATGGTATTGTCGAAGGGATCGAGCTGTACAACAAGGCAATTTACCTGTTCAAGAATCTAGTCAACCGGGCCAGGTTTTTGGACATGCAAACCTGAGGAGGCCGCCTGTCCTTCTTGAACTGGACTCCCATGTAGGGCTAGTAGCAACCGGTTTGAGAGCATCGCCACCTGCAAGCCACCCTATCCATGTGTTGTTGGAGTGCCGAGTTTCTTTTTAGTACTTGTTCTTTTCTGTATGCACTTGTAAAATGGTTCTGTAATGCGTTGGATATGACTTCTAGACTAATAATGTCTATGTTTGTGTGACAGTTTTGTAATAATTTCAGTGTTGTTTGTTAAATGGTTCCTATTACCAGTTATCTGTTGTTCTGCTTGGCCACACAATGGCGCCCCTTTACTGATGTTGTGGTTGTTTGGACACTTTTGCAGGTAGGCTGCAGTGATGAGCTTCGACGAGGACTGCATGGCCGGTACCACAAGAGCAGCTATGAAAAACCATCGGGCTTCGCTGGAAGCGGCAGCCATGGTGTGTGAGATGGGTTCCTTGGTGCTTCAAGCCGGTGCAAGGAAGGAAGAACGTATCCCAAGGCCGTTTGTTCTGGAAGAGGTATGCGGGCGGCAATGGTTAGAAATTGTGCTGCATAATCCTACCAAGTGCTATGAAACCTTGCGTATGGACCCCCAGGCGTTTTCACACTGGTCAAAAGACATGGGCTGCGGGGTACTAGTCAGATGGATGCATTAGAAACGGTGGGAATGTTTGTGTGGGCATGTGCACATGGAGAGTCATGTAGGGAAATGAAGAACATGTTTTGTAGGTCTCCCGACACAGTTTACCGCAAGTTTCATGAAGCAGTAGAATGTATGTTTGCTTTTTCACAAACTGCAATTGCGCCACGCCATGCGAGTGCATTGGTGCGGCACCCGCGGCCAACACGTTACGCCCCTGTCGGTGCTAGTTTTGGCGAGCGCTAGCACCGGCTAGTAACTTGTGCTTTGCGGTTGAGATTTCGGATGATGTGCAAGGAGGAACACGGGAGAGTTATACTGGTTCGGGCCAAGAGGGCCCTACGTCCAGTGGAGAGGCGAGTCGCGTTGCCTTACACCAAAGTGCTTGTAGTAGGGGGTTACAAGCTGAGTCGAGAGAGGGAGAGTATCCCAAGTCTCTTGTGCGCGGAAGAGGATGCTTTCGTATTCGTGTAGTTGTGCTGAGTGTATGTTGGTGTCGTGAACTTGGTGAATCTGGCACCCTTGTGACTGGCCTCCGCCCTCCCTTTTATAGTTACAAGGGAGAAGCTAGAGTTACATGTGGTGACCTATGATGACGATACTCGGCATGGTGGGATCAGAGGTGATTAGTGGCTATCGTCAGCCACGCCATCGTTTTGGCGCTCCGGCGATATGGCTTCGGTCATTCTACTGATCTTACACGGTTCGATCGTTGAGTTCCAAGGTGGCACAGTGTTCGGGACGTGGCTTGCTGCGTGGCGGTGCGTCACGGCGTTGCGTCCGGTCCTGCACAGTGCAACGAGAAGACCGGTTGACTTTTAAAGATTGACTCCCGAGGCTCGGGAGCCTTCCTTGCCGTCGGGAGCGTGACAGGACGGGACATTAGGGGTGTCCTCCCTCGGGCGCGTTTTCCTCTCATGCGCGGTACTTTCCTGAGGGGCGAATGGTCCTGTTGCTACATTGCCCATACTCCCGGGTCGGCGGGACAACCGTCACCTTTCCTGTCCCCGCGAGACTCGTGCGTTATGGGCAGGAACTGTCGCTGTCGTAGTTAGAGAATCTCTCCGTCAGCAAGGGGCGTCATCCGGTTGACTGTCCTCGGGACGGAGTGGAAGGAGTGGAACCGTCGTATCGGTCACCGGAAGAGGTATGGCTGTTGATACGGAGGACGTGCACGAGCGGGGTGCCGTCGCCTCGCGGCGTCCAGTCAGTGGGGCCGCGCCTGTAAAGAGGTCAGAGGGGTCCCTTGCGGTCCAAGATTGCCCTGCTGACGTCGACAATGCATTGGATGCCTTAGAAAGACCGTGCTCGTGGAAGCTGAGGAGGCTCGGGCGAATCGGAGATTTAGCGCCCGAGGGTGCCGCTATCCCGAGCCCTCTCGTGGAGGCTCGGGCGAATCGGAGATTTGGCACCCGAGGGTGCCGCTGTCCCGAGCCATACCGTCGGGCCTTACGGGAGGCCACCTTGGGCCTTCACGCGCGTAGCCTTCGTGGGCTTCGGCTGGCCTTATTTGGGCCAGGTTGCGCTGAGGTTGCTTGTTTTTGCATTGAAGGTGGGTACCCCATACTTCGGTACCCGACAGTAGCCCCCGAGCCTGTGGGGGAGTGATGGTACTCGTCCACAGGTTCGAGTCTTTTTGCCTGCCGTTGTGGTTGGGAGTAGGTGCCTTTTCCGCTGGGTGCGCGCGAGCGCACCCGGCGGGTGTAGCCCCCGAGCCTGTGGGGGAGTGAAGGTACTCCTCGACAGGCTTAAAACCTTTCCGCCTGTTAAAACAGTAAAGGGTAAGATAATTTTCCGGTGGGTGCGCGCGAGCGCACCCGCCGGGTGTAGCCCCCGAGGCTTTGGAGGGATGTTATATCCCTTCAAAAGCTAAAAATCGTGGTTGCGCGTGCTCGGGTATTTATCAGGGGAAGATGATCCCTCGGAAATGTAGCCCCCGAGCCTCCCATCGTAAAGGGAGTTTATCCAGTGGCATTTCCGAGGTGAAGGGCAAGTTTCTGGGCCTCCGTTGTCGTATCGGAGGTCGACCCGGTCCTCCCTGTATTTTGTTAGTTCGACCTTCGCGCTTCTTTTTCGGAAAGAGGAAGGTTTGGTCCTCCTCGACTTTCCCGCCGGGGCGCGAGTCGGCATTTCCGGTGAGCTACAAACGGGTTGGTCCAAGTGGAGGTCCGTGCCCCATTCGTTGGGGGTCGGCTAGTGGCCTGAGCACACTCCAAATGTTTCCCGAGGGTTAGTTAGTGGATCTCGGGTCCCTTCGATGGGTCCCGAGGGCATGATGCCTCCCACGAAGGGATTCCACGTAACCGACTCGCTACTAGGACTTGGACACAGCATGGGATGTCCCTTGTGACGTTTCGGGCGTTGGGATACTGGCCGTTTTCGTGACCCATCCACAAGCTGTCCCTAACTCGGTTTCCCTGGGGCGACTGTTCGAGCCGCTGTGGGCCAATCTTCGATCCCCTAGGAACGTAACGGGCGCCCGAGCCCGGGGTTCCTTCGTCGGGAAGGAGAGAATATTGGCAGAATCGAGGTGCACGGTTGTAATGATTTGGCTCACCTTTTGAGGCGCGAAGTCTGACGGACGCGACGGTTTCGGCGCAGTCGAGGCGGTTTGCGTGCGCGGCGATGGCGGCGACGTGGGATCGTGGCAGGTCCCACGTAGTTAATGCGGTGGATTCACCGCGGATCATGACTCAGGTATATAAGGGAAAATCGTGGTTTCTTTCTTTTTTACCTTAGCCATTTGCTCGCACAGTCGTTCACCTTCTCGCTCCCGTCGCCCGTCTCCTCGTCTTCGCTTTCTTGCTAGAGGCATCGTTGCTGCGGCCGTTGTTCTCCCCGCACCCTTTTCCCCTTCGCTCGCCATGGATTCCTCCTCCGCCGCTGCCGACGCCGCCGCCGATGTCGCCGCCACCGACGCCGCCGCCACCGACCCTGCCGCGGCAGCCGCCGGCATCCTCAGGCTGGAGCCGTGGCCGAGGAGCACCGTGACGGAGGCGCAGCTGGAGCGCCTTGTCACTCTGGGGCTGCTGCGTCCTTGTACCGACGCGCAGCACCCGGAGTGGGCCGTGCCACCGCGCGACCACAAGGAGCTGAACCCCGGCGAGGGGTACGTGGTGAGCTTCATCGCTTAGCACGAGCGTGGGCTTGGCTTGCCACCGAGCCGCTTCTGCCGGGCCCTCCTCTTCGAGAACGGGCTAGAGCTCCACAACATTACCCCGAATTCCATCACACAGGCGTCGATTTTCGCCGCCCTGTGTGAAGGCTACTTCGGGGTGCCCCCGCACTGGAACCTGTGGCGCCGCGTCTCCCGCGTCGACTGGTACACCATGTCGGCCGGTGCGAGGAAGCCGTGGGAGATCCAGCACGCGGGGGGTTGTGGCTTCGTGATCCGCTCCTCGTCGTACATCCCCTGCAGGGCCCCCTCCTCCAACAAGGGGTGGCACAGTGGCTGGTTCTACCTTCGCAACGATGGGGATCTCTTCCCCGAGTTCACGGGAAGGGCGCTCATGGCTCCCCTTCCTCAGTGGGAATATGGGTGCCCGTCGAAGGAGTCCAAGCACCTGGCCATCTATTTCAACGCGCTTGAGGAGTTGGACAAAAGGGGCCTTACAGGGGCCGGCGTGGCGGGGAACTTCCACATACGGACGGTGCTACCTCTGATGGAGCGCCGCCTGGCGCTCCATCAGATGGTGACCGGGTCGCAGCGGGAGGGCACGGCGATGTTGGCCCATGAACTTGGCGAGGCGGAGGTCATGTGTCGTGTCGGCTACATGGTGGGGGGTCATCCTACCTGGGAGGAGGTGAACCGGGTGCCTATGCGTCCCTACACGGGCTTCCCGGCGCTGGTAAGTGTCGTTCACTTGATCGGGCCGCTGGTTTCTCCATCTTCTTCTTAACCTTTCTTCTTCGTTTGTCGTAGGGCCTCTCCAGGGCCGGAAAGCCTTCCCTTCTGCCCGTCCCGGAGGACAAAGAACGGCGTACCCAGAACTGCCTCCGGGCTGTGGCGGAGAAAGTGAAGAAGGACAAGGCGACCGCCCGGAAGCAGAAGAAGGCGCGAAAGGTGGAGGAATCCTCCTAGCGTCGTCGCCGCTTGAGGGAGGCCGGGGAGCCTGAGGTGGATACCCCCACCGATGACGATGACGACGACGATGATGAAGAAGAAGAAGATTTTTCCATCTTCGACTTGATGGTGTCTGACCGGCCGCTTGCGGCCACACAGCCCGCGGTGGGCGCTGGTGAGCCTGGGAAGGCTCCGCTGTCAGCGTCCGCCGGCGGAAGTGCCGGGGTTCATGATCCGAACCCTCGGGCAAACCTGCTGGAAACCACGTCCAAGGACGCGGCTCCTGGCAGGGCAACATCAGGAGGCAGGGCCCCGCCCGCCATCAGCAGCGAGGTTCCACCGGAGGGGCCAGGAACGAGCTCAGGCCCGGTGCCCAAGATGCCCCGAGGCTCCGGAGGAGGGACCGAGGGTCCCCTGTTTCGGCGGACCCTCCCCGCCGACGCGTCTTTGATCGCCCCGACGGCCACAGGTGGGAGGGGCCTGGAGGTGTCACCGCCCGTGCCCCCACCGTGGGATGTCACCATCGATACTCCCTCGGGCGAGCAGGCGACGTTCGTACCACGGAGCGGGGCCGGGCGCGACGCCGAGGTGCTGGTCACTCCTGCACCGTCGGCGGGGCCTGGCTCGTCCGCCGAGCTTGCCGCTCCGTCCGGCTCCGGGGCGGCGAAAAGGAAGAGGAGGGTGGTGCCGAAGACCACGTAAGTCATTCTTCACGTCGATTTTTCCTGCCGGAGTTTTGTTTCAACATAATGACATTACCTTTTTCCTGTTGCTGCCGCAGCGCGCGGTCCGGGCTATCTCTCCGGGTCTCTCACCAGAAGGTGCTGAAGATCTGGGGGGGTGACACGGCCGGGGAGAGAGCCTGCGCCTTGGGCGAGGAGACTCACCCTCCCGTGGGTCTGACGTCGGCGTCGGAGGGACCTTCTACGGGGAGGGTGACTCCGTCCGAGGTTGCTGTTGCCGCACCCTCGGCTACTGCGGAGGCAGTTTCGTCGTCAGCCATTGACGTCGCTGCGCAACCGGTCGCCGCGGCGAGGGCTCCTCCTCTTCGTGAGGAGGGTCCTTGGGCGTTGGCGCTGACGGGCCCGCCCCCTCGGGAGCTAACGTCTTCTCGGATCGAGTGGGCGGATCGGGCGGACCCTCAGGGGCTTGCCCGTCTTCTCACTTCGGGACGACCTCGAGGGCCCCGTGTGGTACGCCGTCCAGGAGCTGGGGTCCGGCTCGGCGGTGACCCTCTGCGCGGTCGCCGATGTCCTCGACACGGAGCTCTCGGATCAGCTTCGGGTGAGCCTCTGTTGCCTTGTGACTTCACCTGCGCGTAAGTACTCGACTTACCTGCTGTCGTCTTTTTCTTCCTTCTTAGGGCCTGATGCGCACCTCCCGGGACAAGTCCCGCTTCCTCCGCGGTGGGCTTGGCCTTTGGAGGCAGCTCGACCTCAAGAAGAGGGCGCTCGACCGTGCCCAGAGCGAGCTCACCGCCGTGACCTCCCGGTTCGCCGAAGTGAGTGTCAGCAATGCCCTCCTGAAGGAGGAGGTTGTGGAGGTAGTGGGCCGGGTCGCCGCCTCGACAAGGCGGTCGCAGGAGCTGGAGAGTGCCCTGGCCGAGGCGACGAGGGAGCGCGACGCCGCCTTGCAGCTCGCCGCCGAGAAGACCTCCGCCGCCGCATCACTGGCTGACGACCTGAAGGAGACTCAGGCGGTCCTCACTTAGGTGGTCGGCGAGGTTGACTTGGCACGGGGCGAGACGTCGAAGGCTCGGGAGGCGGCGCGGCTGGCTGAGGAGGGGACCGGCGGTATGCGTTGCGTCGGGTTTTTTTTTGCTTCATTCGTCTTCGATGCTTACTGCCTGAAACCCTGTCTATTTTCTCATTTTGTACCTTTGCAGCTCTGCAGGCCGCTTACGACGGCGAGGTCCGCAACAACCAGGAGCTGCAGCGGGTGGCACGCGCCCTGTGTGACTCCGTCGGCAACGGCGGCGAGCCCTCGGGGATGTCGCTCCGCAGTCGACTGGAGGCGCTTCACGGCAGTGTCCACGACCGCGTCAAGGAGGACCTGCCGACCGGGGTCCAAAAAACGCTGGCGGTCGTCAAGTCTCATTACGAGAACTTTGACGCTGAGCCCGTCAGCGAGGGCTTTGTTGAGGCGGATGATGAGGCGCTCCTGGCGTTGGAGGACTCCATGAGGACGCCTGCAGAGGCACTGGCAAGCCTTTTCGAGCCCAAGGTCGAGCTCCCTCCCCTGGACCTGCCGTGAGAAGAAGTCGGGCCATCGTGCCCTCGGAAAAAATTTGTCGTGAGTAGTTATCAGGGAACAAACATGCAGCCCTTCGTGGCCTTAACATTTGTGTAAATATTATTTCATGTTTGCTTTTTGTTCGTTCTCGGCGCTTTTTTCTTAAGTATTTTTCTCTACTGACTCTGTGCCCGGGCCATCGAGCCTCGGGAGACTTTTCTGGGTGTCGTAGCTTTAGGGGCGTAGACGCAGCCGTAGTCTAAGAGTTTCGATGAGAGGGAAGACTTAAGAAGAAATCTTGGCCGAGTTTTCCCGAGCCTCCTGCCCTTGCCGAACGTTGATCTTATTAGTTCTCTTCCGAGCTCGAGTTATCCTTCGGACGTCGAGTGGCGAGTGAGGATGCCGTAGCCCAGAGGCGTAGGTGGTCTCGCGGCTCAGCCGGCTCTGTCCTCTGGGACTTCTTTTGCTCTTCCGAGCTTTATAAGCCTTGGTTTGACTTGGGTGGGAGCTGTGCTCGGGAAAGGAAAAAATTTCAGAGAGTTTTGAAATTTTTAAGTTTCGGATTTTCGTTGCGGCTCCGGAGAGTCCGGGGGTTCCCCCCGTCCTAGCCCCCGAGGGAGGGTCGGCCTTAAAGATAAGGCCAGTCCTCACTTTGTTATGCACAGAACTTTACGAGTTCGCTTGTTCCCGAGGGTCGGCTCGGGTTAAAATCAATATAAAGAAGGACGAAACGATTCCTTTTATTGATTTCATGATTTATACAATACAGTCGATCTAGGTTCAGGGATAGAAACGACGTAGCTGTTCGATATTCAAGGCGTTGCTGTAGACTTCGCCTTCTTCGTTCGCCAGCTTGTACGTCCCGGGCCACAACACCTCGGCGATGATGAAAGGACCCTCCCTTGGCGGCGTCAGCTTGTGACGTCCCCTGTTGTCCTGCCTGAGCCGCAATACCAGGTCGCCTACATTGAAGGCTCGGCCTCGGATGCACCGAGCGTGGTACTTGCGAAGGAACTACTGGTATTTGGCTGAGTGCAGTAGGGCGACGTCCCGAGCCTCGTCGACCTGGTCCAACGCGTCTTCCCGAGAGGTCTAGTTGCCTTGTTCGTCGTAGGCCCGGACCCTCGGGGCACCATACTCCAAGTCTTTGGGGAGAACGGCCTCGGCGCCATACACCAAGAAGAAGGGCGTGAACCCCGTGGCTCGGCTCGGCGTAGTCCTCAGGCTCCATATCACCGCAGGAAGCTCGGTTAGCCACCTCTTGCCGAACTTGTTCAGCCTGTTGAAGATCCTGGGCTTGAGGCCTTGGAGGATCATGCCATTGGCACGCTCCACCTGGCCATTTGTTCTCGGGTGGGCCACCGCCGACCAGTACACTCGTAGGTGGTGCTGGTCGCAGAACACTAGGAATTTCTTCTCTGTCAACTGTGTGCCGTTGTCGGTGATGATGGAGTTTGGGATGCCGAATCGGTGAATGATGTCGGTGAAGAACAGGACCGCCTGAGTTGAGGTGATCTGCGTGGGTGGCCGAGTTTCAATCCACTTGGAGAACTTGTCGATGGCAACAAGCAGGTGGGTGAAGCCCCTAGGCGCCTTTTGGAGGGGCCCGACAAGGTCCAGTCCCCATACGGCGAAAGGCCAGGTGAGAGGGATCGTCTGGAGGGCTTGGGCCGGGAGATGTGTCTGCCGAGCATAGTACTGGCATCCTTCGCAGGAGTGTACTACCTCGGTGGCGTCTGCTATGGCTGTTGGCCAGTAGAAGCCTTGTCGGAAAGCATTGCCGACGAGGGTCCTCGGTGCGGCATGATGCCCGCAGGCCCCAGCATGTACCTCTTTGATTAAGCGTTTACCCTGACTGAAGGGGATACAGCGCTGGAGGATGCCTGAGGGACTTCGTCGGTAAAGTTCTCCGTCTACCATTCTGTACATCTTGGCTTTACGTACCAGCCGCTGAGCTTTGGTCTTTTTCGAGGGTAGGATCCCTCGGACAAGCCAATTGACCAGTGGCTCGCGCCAGTCTGGTTCATCGTCGTCCATCTCGGCTTTGGCTTTCGACGCCTCTGCGTCGACCTCCATCGCCTCAGCCTCAGTGTCGCTGTCATCCTTAGCCTCGGCCGGGGGTCGCTTTTCTCCTGAAGGGTCGGCAGCCCCCGAGTGATTCCCGAGGCTTGGGACGGCTTCGGGCCCCCTCGGGATGCTTGGGAGCTCGTTTCCCCTTGCTTCCCAAGAGGTTGTCATCGACTGTTGGCTTGTAGAGGTCGTTGGCAAACACCCCCGTTGGGACCGAAGTCCTTTCAGATGCGATTTTCGCCAACTCGTCAGCCTCCTCGTTATACCTACGCGCGACGTGGTTGAGCTCGAGGCCGTCGAATTTTTCCTCGAGCCACCGCACCAACTTGCAGTAGGCCGCCATCTTTACGTCGTGGCACGCCGACTCTTTCATCACCTGGTCCACCACGAGCTGAGAATCGCCTCGTACCTCGAGGCATCTGATGCCCAGCTCGATGGCGATGTGAAGTCTGCTAACGAGTGCCTCGTACTCCGCCACGTTGTTGGAGGCGGCAAAATGAAGCCTCAGGAGGTACTTGAGTCGGACTCCGAGGGGTGAGACGAACACGATGCTTGCGCCGGCGCCCGTCTTCATCAACGACCCATCGAAATATGACCCAATATTCGTCCCGGGAGAGCTGCGGTGGCAACTGTGTCTCGGTCCACTCCGCCACAAAATCCGCCAATACCAGGGACTTGATGGCCTCTCGTGGCGCGTAGGTGATGCCGTCGCCCATGAGCTCGATTGCCCATTTGGCGATTCTTCCCGTGGCCTCGCGACTCTGTATCACCTCCCCAAGGGGGAAGGATGACACCACGGTCACAGGATGTGACTCGAAGTAGTGTCGCAACTTGCGCCGAGCGAGGACGATTGCATATACCAGCTTCTGGATCTGGGGGTAGCGCGTCTTGGTTTTGGACAAGACCTCGCTAATGAAGTAAACCGGCCGTTGCACCGGTAGGGCATGTCCTTCCTCTTGTCGTTCGACGACAATCGCTGCACTCACAACCTGGTTAGTGGCAGCAACATATAACAAGAGGTTTTCTTCCTTCGTTGGTGGCACAAGGACCGGTGCTTTGGAAAGTAAAGCTTTCAGCCTTTCGAGGGCTTCCTGGGCCTCGGGGGTCCAGGAAAAGTGCCCATTTTTCTTCAGCAACCGATATAGGGGAAGCCCCTTTTCACCAAGCCTAGAGATGAATCGGCTCAAGGCTGCGAGACACCCCATGAGCTTTTGCACACCCTTGAGGCTTCGGATCGGGCCCATCTGCGTGATGGCTGATATCTTTTCCGGGTTGGCTTCGATGCCGCGCTCGGAAACGATGAACCCGAGGAGCATGCCCCGAGGGACCCCGAAAACGCATTTCTCGAGGTTTAGCTTTATATTTTTCTTCTTGAGGCAGTCGAATGCCTTTTCTAGGTTGGCTACTAAGTCGCTGGTCTTCCTAGATTTTATCACTATATCGTCTATGTACGCCTCAACGGTCCGCCCGATGAGGTCCTCAAAAACTTTGAGCATGCAGCGCTGGTAAGTCGCGCCCGCGTTCTTGAGGCCAAATGGCATGGTTACGTAGCAATATGTGCCAAAAGGAGTAATGAAAGAAGTCACCAACTCGTTGGACTCTTCCATGCGAATTTGGTGATACCCGGAATATGCATCAAAAAAACAAAGTCATTCGCAACCAGCAGTAGAATCAACTATTTGGTCAATGCGAGGTAATGGAAATAGATACTTACGACAAGCTTTATTCAGACTAGTGTAATCGACACACATTCTCCATTTTCCATTTTTCTTTTTAACCAAAACAGGATTTGCTAACCATTCTGGATGGAAGACCTCCTTGATGAATCCGGTCGCCAAAAGCTTCTGCACCTCCTCCCCGATGGCCTGGCGCTTCTCCTCATCGAATCGGCGCAGGCGCTGCTTCACCGGCTTGGACCCAGCCCGGATGTCCAAGGAGTGCTCGGCGACCTCCCTCGGGATGCCTGGCATGTCCAAGGGACTCCAAGCAAACACGTCGGTGTGCTTGCGGAGAAAGTCGACGAGCACGGCTTCCTATTTGGGGTCGAGGGTGGCGCTGATCTTCAGCACCTTGCCGTCGGCGGAGCTCAGGTCGAGGGGGATGTTTTTCACCCCTTCGACGGCTCAAAGGTGCCCGTGGTCTTCTTGGGGTCGGGGACCTCCTTCGCCATCTGCTCGAGGTCGGCGATGAGAGCCTCAGACTCCACCAGTGCGCTGGCGTACTCGCAACATTCAACGTCGCACTGGTACGCGTGCTGGTAGGATGTGCCGATGATGATGACCCCCTTAGGCCCAGGCATCTTGAGCTTGAGGTAGGTGTAGTTCGGGACCGCCATGAACTTGGCGTAACACGGCCTCCCGAGGATGGCATGGTAGGTGCCGCGGAAGCCTACCACTTCAAAAGTTAGGACCTCCTTCCTGAAGTTGTCAGGGGTCCCAAAGTAGATGGGCAGGTCGATCTGGCCGAGAGGTTGCACGCTCTTCCCGGGCACTATACTGTGGAATGGGGACGTCGTGGCCCAGGAGGAGCGAGCGGCTGATTCCCATCGAATCGAGGGTATCAGCATAGAGAATGTTGAGGCCGCTACCTCCGTCCATGAGGACTTTGGTGAGTCTCGTGTTGCCAACGACGGGGTCGACAACGAGTGGGTAACGCCCTGGCGATGGGACGTAGTCCGGGTGGTCATCTCGGCTGAAGGTGATCGCATCGAGCGACCAGTCGAGGAAGCGAGGTAGCACTGGCCCGACGGAGTAGACCTCTCGGCGCTCGCGCTTTCGCTGGCGCGGCGTAGGGGCGGTCCCTGGTCCGCCAAAGATCATGAGGCACTTGTCGATGGGCAGGAAGTCATCGTCCTTCTCGTCCTTGTCCTCCTGATCCTTGTCGGGCTTTTTTCCTGGCTTCGTCCTTGAACGCTTACCGGCCGTAATGCTTTTTGAGCATTACGCATTGACCGAGCGTGTGCTGTACCGGACCTGTGTGGTACGGGCATGGCTTGGTCAGCATTTTGTCAAAACGGCCCCGAGGGGGCCGTGCCCCTTTGGGCTCTGTGGCTGCCACCAAGGGGTCGCTGCGTGGTGGGGCCTTTCCCTTCCCCTTCTTCTTCTTGTTGGTCAGGGCTCGGGAAGAGGTGCCCTCGGGGGCCTCCTTCTCCCGTTTGCCCTTAGGGTTGGAGAAGAGGGCTCCCACTGCCTCGTCCCCCGAGGCGAAGCTGGTAGCGATCTTCTTGAGCTCGGCGACGCTGGTTGGCGTCTGACACCCTAGCTCGTGAATGAGCTCTTTGCAGGAAGTTCCTGCAGCGAATGCTCCGACGACGTCGGAGTCGGTGACTTGGGGCAACTCATTGTACTGCTTGGAGAAGCGCCGGATGTAGTCTCGGAGGGACTCGCCAGGTTTCTGCTTGCAGCTGCGGAGGTCCCAGGAGTTACCAGGGCGCACGTACGTGCCCTGGAAGTTCCCTACGAAGATCTTGACTAGATCGTTCCAGTCAAAGATCATCCGCGGGGGAAAATGTTCCAGCCAAGCTATTGCAGAGTCGGCGAGGAACAGGGGGAGGTTGCGGATAATGATGAGGTCGTCCTGCGCGCCGCCAAGCTGGCACGCAAGACGGTAATCCGCTAACCAAAGCTCGGGGTTCGTCTCCCCCGAGTACTTGGTTATGTTGGCCGGCTGTCGGAACCGGGGCGGGAACTTGGCCCTTCAGATGGCCTCGCTGAAGACGCGAGGTCCTGAGGGCTCAGGTGAGGGTTCGCGATCCTCATCCGAATCGTAGCGCCTACCCTGATGGACGCTATAGCCGCGTGCGGCTCCGTCAGTCTTCCACCGGCCACAGGCTTGCAAAATGGCTCGGACGTCGACGTCCTTGCCAAGCCGTTGGTGGACTGGCGGGGCCCTTGGAGCCTCGGGTCGAACCGAGGCTTCGCGTTCATGGCGAGCTATGCCGCCACGCTGGTGACTTTCAGCGCCACGGTGTCGCGACGCTGAGCTTTCTGCCTGGAGGACGGCTGCATCCTCCAGGAGGTCCTTGAGTTGATTCCTGAGCTGTCGTGCCTCCTCGGTGGAGGGCTCAGGTATGCTCCGGAGCAGCATTGCTGCTTCCGCGAGCTTTCGGCTTGCCCGAGGAGCGGCCCCCAGTGTCTCCGCCCCGTCGTCAGCAATGATTCGGGCCTGAACTTCTCGGGCTCGACGCCGAGCTACTCCTCCATCGCTCCGCCGCTTGTCGCTTCCAGCGTAGCTCGTAGCTGGGTGAGGCGCAAGCGGTCCTCGTCCATCTGCGCCTCAAGCTCCCGGAGCTGCTCTAGCTCCGGGGTTTGAGGTGCGGGGCGAGATGTTCCTGCCCCCTAATCCAGCGGCGGGGCTGACCGTGCAGGCCGCGGGGCCGCTGAAGGGGGCGTGACTTGTTGGTGCTGGGGTTGCTAGGGAGGGGGTATGTCGTTGTTGTCCCCCAAGTTGATGTCCTCCACCCGTCCCTCCTCCGGGTGCATCAAGTTGTAGCACTCCCGAGCGGGGTCGATGTAGGACTGGTCCGAGTTGGTGCTGACGCTTAGGGCATTCTCCTCCGAGTCGTCAGTGTGGGCGGCGAAGTCCACGTTTGCCCAGAACTCATCAGCATCGTCGCTGTAGCTGCAACGAGACGACGAGGTCCAGCCATAATGGTCCCACCCCTCCGAGTGTTCTCGAGGGGTGAAGTTGACGGTGGTATCCGTTTCCCCACCGTCATACGCCCTGGTACTTTCCCCAGGGGATGACGGTGGGGATGCCACGTGGTCTCCCACGAGGCTGTCCAGGCGCTCGAGGCGCTGGACTGGAGTGTCCGACAGCTCGTGTAACAATGCGCGAACTGCACGAACGTGCGCATCCATGGTGGTCTGGAGCCCAAAGAGGGACGATGGCGTCGTTCCCCTCCCCCAGTGAGGACGGAGAGAAAGTTCGGCCGGCGTCGTGTTTCCGCCCTCACCCGTCGTTCGGGCAATAGGCGGATGCATGGCCGCCGGTGCCGGAGATCCCGGGACAGCGGCTGGTGCAGTGTTGGTTTCCCCCATTGGGGGTGCCTGGTTGGCCGCATCTCCCGCGGCCAGAGGCTGGTTGGCGCTGCTGCGCCTCCTCCTCCTGGTCCGCCGGGAGCGGCGTGCAACGTTTCCCCCGTCCTCTGAGGCGGGTGGAAGCGTTGCGGGGGTCCCTTCTCCGGCCGCCTGCTGGGCCAGAGTAAGGACGACAAGGACGCGGGGCCCGGTCAGGGGCAAGTTCATCTCGAGCCCTTGGCCGGTGGCCACGAACTCGAGAGTCCCGAACCGGAGTACCGCGCCAGCGGGAAGCGTGGTGGAGCTAGCTGCCATCCGAAACCTACGTTAACACGCAAAAGGCCCCTACCTGGCGTGCCAACTGTCGGTGCTAGTTTTGGCGTGCGCTAGCACCGGCTAGTAACTTGTGCTTTGCGGTTGAGGTTTTGGATGGTGTGCAAGGAGGAACACGGGAGAGTTATACTGGTTCGGGCAAAGAGGGCCCTACGTCCAGTGGAGAGGCGAGTCGTGTTGCCTTGCACCAAAGTGCTTGTAGTAGGGGGTTACAAGCTGAGTCGAGAGAGGGAGAGTATCCTAAGTCTCTTGTGCACGGAAGAGGATGCTTTCGTATTCGTGTAGTTGTGCTGAGTGTATGTTGGTGTTGTGAACTTGGTGAATCTGGCGCCCCTGTGACTGGCCTCCGCCCTCCCTTTTATAGTTACAAGGGAGAAGCTAGAGTTACATGTGGTGACCTATGATGACGATACTCGGCATGGTGGGATCAGAGGTGATTAGTGGCTATCGTCAGCCACGCCATCGTTTTGGCGCTTCGGCGATATGGCTTCGGTCATTCAACTGATCTTACACTGTTCGATCATTGAGTTCCAAGGTGGCACAGTGTTCGGGACGTGGCTTGCTGTGTGGCAGTGCGTCACGGCGTCGCGTCCGGTCCTGCACAGTGCAACGAGAAGACCAGTTGACTTTCAAAGATTGACTCCCGAGGCTCGGGAGCCTTCCTTGCCGTCGGGAGCGTGACGGGATGGGACATTAGGGGTGTCCTCCCTCGGGCGCGTTTTCCTCTCATGCGCGGTATTTTCCCGAGGGGCGAACGGTCCTGTTGCTATATTGCCCATACTCCCGGGTCGGCGGGACAGCTGTCACCTCTCCTGTCCCCGCGAGACTCGTGCGTTATGGGCAGGAGCTGTCGCTGTCGTAGTTGGAGAATCTCTCCGTCAGCAAGGGGCGTCATCCGGTTGACTGTCCTTGGGACGGAGTGGAAGGAGTGGAACCGTCGTATCGGTCACCGGAGGAGGTATGGCAGTTGATACGGAGGACGTGCACGAGCGGGGTGCCGTCGCCTCGTGGCGTCCAGTCAGTGGGGCCGCGCCTGTAAAGTGGTCAGAGGGGTCCCTTGCGGTCCAAGATTGCCCTGCTGACGTCGACTATGCATTGGATTCCTTAGAAAGACCACGCTCGTGGAAGCTGAGGAGGCTCGGGCGAATCGGAGATTTAGCGCCCGAGGGTGCCGCTATCCCGAGCCCTCTCGTGGAGGCTCGGGCGAATCGGAGATTTGGCACCCGAGGGTGCCGCTGTCCCGAGCCATACTGTCGGGCCTTACGAGAGGCCACCTTGGGCCTTCACGCGCGTAGCCTTCGTGGGCTTCGGCTGGCCTTATTTGGGCCAGGTTGCGCTGAGGTTGCTTGTTTTTGCGTTGAAGTTGGGTACCCCATACTTTGGTACCCGACAGCCCCTTTGTTTGATGGTTGCATAGGTGCATTAGATGGCACATATGTGAAAGTAGTTGTTCCAAAAGAAGAGCGTGAGTATTGGATCAATAGGAAGGGGTTCCCTAGCCAGAATGTGCTGGCTGTTTGTGATCACGACGAGCAGTTCACCTTCATTGGAGCAGGCCGGTCTAGAGCTTGCCATGACAGTTCAGTCTTGAAGTACTGCCAGGAACGTGCGAGTTTCCCCTTCCCTCCGCAAGGTTACAATTCAGTCTTGAAGTACTGCATGTATTGTTTTTGTTGTATTGTGTCTGTGGGGTTGATCGTTGAACACATTTTCTGGTGTTAGCTTACTTTGATGACAAGAAGGTACTACTTGGGTGACGCCGGATACGGGGGGCGAAGGAGGTGTTGCCGCCGTACCGAGAGACGAGGTACCATAGGAGGGAGTTCGAGAACAACAGACTCGACGGCAAATGTGAAGTTTTCAACTATCACCACTCCAAGATTAGGAATGTGATAGAAAGGTGCTTTGGCCAAGCAAAAAGGAAATGACAGATGCTAAAAGAGGTCCCAGATTATGACCATGATACACAATCGAAGATTATCATTGCTTGTTTTGCCTTGCACAACTTTGTGAAGGATATGACTGATTATGCACAAGGGATAACGAACTATGCAGCAGGAAGGGAACCTTTGGATGCCCTATGCCTCCAGCAATATGATCCGGCAACAGATGAGCACATGAAATGGCTGAGGGAGTGCATTGCAGACCACTTGGCCCAGGCTTCTGAGAGGAGGTAATGAGACATCTTTACATTTTGGAGGTGGGAACTGGCATACATGTTTGTAATGTCCACCACTGTTTTTGACTGTTTTGTTGGTTCACAGGCCAGCCCGTGCTACAGCAGCGGGACGTTCACAACCTGTGGAGGTGAACGAGGATGAAGGAACGGATGGTGCATCAAAGGAAGTTGAAGCTGAGGAAGTTGAAGATGATGATGTTGATTGGTTTGGGGATGAAGATGCAGTTATGTATTGGAGCACACATGGTGCTGGTGTTGCAGAGGAGTGATCTGCTCCTGAAGGCGGCATGTCATTTGGTGCTGGTATTGGAGCACACATTCTGGTTGTTATTTTGTGCATTGTATGCATGGCTGATGCCATGGTGAATCAGGTGGACACCTCTAATTTATGTGTAGTGTATGTTTGTTAGTTTGGGAACTAGTGCAGTGTAATGTGGCGCCAATTAAGATTGAGCCACCTTTTGTTGTGTTGTATAAGGGTTAGGGATTAAGATTGGTGTAATGTGAACTAGTATGTTTGTATTGTTGTGATGAACAGTGGTGTCGGGAAATGGAGTGCATGTGTGATTTCAATTTGAAACCTGTTACTGTGCTGCAGCTGCCTGCAACTGCCCTGTCCTGCTGGGCGCCACACAGGATCCAGCCATTAGAGCAGCAGCCCAGCAGCCGAACTGAGTGGTAGTCCCTTTTTTTTTAAAAAAAAATAATCCAACAGGCACTCATGGAACAAACCAGCAACACAGCTAAGGTTGCGTTTGGATGGCTGGAACGATTATGTCTCTGTTTGGAAACTGAAGAAATGGCACCAAACGCTAAAAGCTCGGAGTTTATGAAGTTCCACACTTTTTGCCTGGAGTGAGTGAAATAGCCTCAACCTGGTTTCGACCGTTTCGGTTTCTGCTTTTCTCTAGTTATCGCATTTAGGTGCAACAAACTAAAATGAATTGTATTAAAGTTATTGTTTGTCCATAATTTATATATTTTTTTTGAAAAATTAGAATCTACGCTCCCCGTTCTAAAAAGAGTGTGGTTTAAGAATTTTAGCCACGTTCTTTGTTTGACCATCCGTCTTAATTTTTTTTAATAAAAATTATTATCTTGTTATAACACTTTTTTATCATTAAAGATACTTTAATAAAAATTTACTTATTTTATAATTTGCATAAAATTTTTAAATAAAACGAACGATCAAAAACGATGTTTGAAAGTAAAAAAAAACGATATTTTTTAAGACAAAAGGAGTAACCTATTAGCCAAATAGTCTATAAAGTAATATTGATCTATCACTGGAAACATTTCACACCACTCTACTCGAGTCAAGTCCACTATCCACATGTGCACCACATTGCTAGACGTGCACAGTGCCAAGAACTGGCTTAAAACCTATACTTATAGTATTACTTTATGATGAGACGGGACACGGTCTACTAGGAATCAAAGACTTGCCTCTCTCTTCTCCGGCGGGGGACCATGGCTGCATGCGTTCACATGTCGGAGTCAGATATATATGCTTATTTATTTAAACAAAGCTGCACTCCAAATTGTAATAATTACCTAATGCAGGCACGTTAGGGATGGTATATCCAGTTCGCAGAGGCGAGGCATCTTTTCTCCAGCGACTCTCCCAGAGTCAAGTCAACGAACAATTATATACATGGCTGTACCATATAAATGCGAGTTGGTTGTGTATTCAATTCTGTCCCCGCCAACTACGCCAGACGAGGACAAGGTTAGGAATAGCAAGCTCCTTGACATGATATGACGAGCAATAGTAAAATGAATATTGATCCACTAGTTTTTACATTTGGTTCCTCTATTTTATGTCAGCTTTTATTAACGTCTAATTTCGTTATGCTGTAGCGAGTTCTTGTATCCAATTTGTAGCACCCTAAAGTAGGATGAGGCCGCCCTACACTACACTTGAACCTGTTTGCGCGTGATTCTAATTGAATACACACTCTACTGGCATTTCCCATAATTAACAAGGAAGCTTCCCTACATTTAGGGTCATGCATCTTGACGACGATGATGCCTATCGTCATATTTTATGTTTAGAGCTTATACAATTATTACAGTATACTATAATCACGCTGCCATGCTGACCAACAGCTAGCACCATGTGAATGTGGCCCCTTATATATCAGAGCAGAATCAGATCGAGCTTAATTGAGACACCACATCGTGTCCTAGTTGAGCGAGGTTGCGATAGATTGCAAATGGCGGTTCCTCCTGACGACGCCATGCCACGAACAGAGCTTGCTACCACCAATAATCAGAATCCTCCTCCTCCTCAGCCGAAACAAGAAGTCACGTTGGAGCTGCGCAAGTACATCCTGCTGCTGGCGTCGCTGGTGGCGACGGTGACATACGCCGCCGGGTTCAGCCCGCCGGGGGACGTGTGGCAGGACACGGCGGCCGGGCACATCGCCGGCGACCCCATCATCCGGGACACCCACCGCCAGCGGTACGTGGCGTTCTTCTACTGCAACGCCACCGCGTTCGCCGCGTCGCTCGTCGTCATCGTCATCACCCTCGCCCTCGCCTACCTCGACGACTACAAGGACAAGTACGCCGGCTCCAGGATCGTCGACCTGTACAAGGACAAACAACGGATCGCCGTCCGCACGCTGCAGGCGGCCATGCTGCTCGACCTGCTCAGCCTCATGGGCGCCTTCGCCGCCGGCACCTGCCGCGACACCTTCACCACCATCTACTCCTCGCTGCTCGTCGGCTTCGTCGTCTTCTACGTCGTTGCTCAGGTGGCGTGGGCAACCGGTTCCGGTTCCGGTGCCGGAGCCGGCGGCGACGACGCAGAAGAACGCCAGCCTGCTTCCCTGGATAACGCCGGTTCGGGCGACGTGTTGCTCGAAGAACCCGAAGCCGTCGAAAGACGGCAGAGGCGGGCGAACGAAATCCTCCGCACGGTCGTGATAGCAGTGGTTGCTTCAATGCTCGGCCGCAAACCCCGATCCAGCAGCTCCGGCAGCAGCAACCCCAAATCCAACAATGTCCAAGAACAAGAAGACAAGGCGGACGATCGGCTCCGCAAGGTGCTGATCCTGCTGGCGACGTTCGCCGTGAGCATCACGTACACGGCCGGGCTGAGCACGCCGGGGGGGTTCTGGGACAGCGCCGGCGCCGGCCACCGCCCCGGCGACGCCATCCTCAAGGACCGGCACGACGCGCGCCTGGCGGTGTTCTTCTGCTTCAACACGCTGGCGTTCGTCGCGTCGCTGCTCATCATCGTGGTGCTTCTCGACACGAAGCTCCGCGGGCTCAATGCCTACGGCTTCATCGTCGTCGCGCTCGTCAGCCTCATCGGCGCCTACAACGCCGGCAGCTGCAGGGAGACCGACACCACCGTCTACGTCTTCAGCCTCATCCCTGCTGTTCTGCTCTACATTGTGTTCCTCTACTTTGTCGCAGATTACATCCACGGCATATGGGGAAAATTGAAAGAAAAGTTCAGGTAATTAAGAATAATTGCAGTTGAAACTGAAATAAGTAGTTTTTTTCCCTCTTGTTCTTAATGCTTACAAGATCCACCAACAACATCAATCAGTGATCATGGTCGCGAGAACACCAATGGCACGGAGGGGAAAACAGAGAAGGAGAAAGCAGCCGACAAGGCTCGCTCTCTTGTTCTGCTGCTGGCTACTCTGGCGGCGACGATCACCTACCAGGCGGGGCTGGACCCACCGGGCGGCGCCTGGCAGGACAACACCGGCGGCCACACCGCCGGCGACCCGATCCTGCTGACGACGAGTCCCCGGCGGTACAAGGCGTTCTACTACTGCAACTCCGTCTCCCTGGTGGCGTCCCTGGTCGCCATCGTCCTGGCACAGAAGAAGCTCCTGCTCAAGCACCATGTGCTGGAGGCCGTCATGATCCTGGACCTCTTCGGCCTCATCGGCGCGTACGCCGCCGGGAGCTGCCGGGACGTGAACACCTCCCTCCACGCCATGGCGCTGGCCGGCGCCGTCCTCGTCTACGTCGTCATCCACGTCATCTTCATCACGCTGGACGACGACACCCACACGCACAGGGAGTCGGAGCTGGTGGAGAAGACCCGCAAGCGGCTGCTCCTCTTCGCCATCTTGGCGGCGACCATCACCTACCAGGCCGGCCTCACGCCGCCGGGGGGGTTCCTGCTCCAGGACGACCACTCCGGCCACCACGCCGGTGACCCGGTGCTCTTGTACAACTTTCCCCGCCGCTACAAGGCATTCTTCTACTGCAACTCGGTGAGCTTCATGCTGTCCATCGCCCTCATCATCCTCCTCGTCAACCCCAATGTGTACAGGCCGGCCATCCGAGCGCACGCGCTATCCGTGTGCACGGCGGCAGGCTTGTTTGGCCTCATGGGCGCCTACGCTGCCGGAAGCACGCAGCATTTGAGGACGTCGGTTTACATATTCGTGCTGGTAGCGGTGGTCATTTTCTTCATCGTCCTATTGTTCCTGGTGTTTTGCTCCACTGGCTGCAGCAGCAGAACTGCTCCACAAGGAGCACCAGTAGTAGAGATGACCAACACAGAAGACAGTAAGGAGGATGACGATGTCACCAAGAAGAAGAAGAGAATTCATACCAACCGCAAGTACCTGATGTTGCTAGGGATCCTAGTGGGAAGTGTGACCTACCAGGCCGGCCTAGAGCCGCCGGGAGGAGCTTGGCAGAGCAGCAATGGAGGGTACGAAGCCGGCAACTCGGTGATGCATGACAACAGGAGGCCCCGGTACCTAGCATTCTTCTACAGCAACTCCACGTCGTTCATGGCGTCCGTTGTGGTCATCCTGCTGCTCCTGATACCACCGAAGAAGCTATTAGACGAGACCTTGCTCAAGAAGTGGCTTGTGGTGATGAACACGACAATTGTGCTGGACTTGCTTGGCCTCCTGGGTGCCTACGCAGCTGGCTCGAGCAGGCAGTGGCAGACATCTGTGTATGTGTTGCTGCTGGTCATTGCCGTGCTGATCTACATGGGATTCCATCTCCTCCTGTCCAGCTGCATCATCAGAAGGAGGAGTCGTCATAGCGCCCAATCGTTGCCTGGCCACTCATCCAAAGCAATTGCTGCTACTCCAGTCTAGTGTTTGTTTGACGTCCCTCGTGTATTTGAGCATGACATATCAATATGTCAAGTTTTTCAAGGACCCCTTGCACAAATGCCAAAGATCATATAAATATACTTCATTTTTTGAAACTGAAGTACATATAAATACGTACAATGAAACAAGCTTACCTTCCAGAGAATTTCATGCCACAAGTCATTTTCCTCCACAAACATGCAATCCAAAGTGCCAATACCCGGCTGTGCACTAACAAATTTCAAAAATTGCCTATATTTCTAGGTGTTGATTATTATATGTTGGTGTGTTAAGATATTAGTAGTACAGCTAATGTAAGGTTAGTTACTTGTTGGAACAAGCAAAAAAATTTATATATGTAGCCTAAAGTGAAAGGACGTAGCGTACAAGCTGATTTTTTAAATCCTTGGATCAGCAACAGAAGGTCTTCTCTGAGTCTTCATTTAAAAATGTGCAAAAACAGCAGCGTCACCGATCTGGCGTGCTAGTTGTTGATATAAATTAACTGTACTCTATTAAATATAATTTCCTTGGCTGCTCATCACCTCTAAGGAAATTATAGTTTTTCTTGACTGGCATTAACCGCCAAGTTAATAGGGATTTCCTCGAGGGCCAGCCCCCAAGGAAATGTGTACTAGCAATAAAAAAATTAAATCCAGTAATGAAGCTATTCTAATTTTATCATCATTCAATTAACACATGATGACATGCATATGGAGCCCAACCATTATATTAAGATTAACATATCCATAAGAATATTACAAGTACAGCTATCATTCATCCTTATATGAAGCCCATACATCATAACACACTAGTCACTAATAGTTTCCAAAGTGGTAGGGGTGCTGGACATTCAGCATTAGCACTTCAGTTTAGCATATACATCCAAAGCACTAGCATTCTCGGAGCCAAACTTATATTCCTACATGACCACAAAAAGAATTAAGTTACAGAATAGGCTGACAACACGACTTAAGGTAACTTAAATTATAGCGAGATGGTCAAAAGTTAACTTGAAACAAAATAAGTTCGAATTAGCATGCTAATGCCATCTAAAGCAAACTGTGGACAGAGTAAATAACACATGTAGAATCGGGAAGGTTTATGTACTATGACCATAGGTAACAAGAATCAGGAAGGTTTATGTACTATGACCATAGGTAACAGAAAATTAACAACCAAAAGCTCTGCCACTTGAACCATGGAACTGTCTAGTGATGAAAACTGAAAACCACATGACCAGCCTGTGCTTGCGCTTGTGTATTGATAAAAGTAAAATTAATACAGGCAGCAACATGGGAGCCACTAAGCCAATTACTAAACAAATACACATCTGAAAGTTTTGATCTAAGTAAACCTGCAATGTGGAGATTTGAACTTGGTTTTCTCAACTAAACCTGGTTGACCCAATGGAGTTAGGTTTCACTGTTCGAACTCACCAGAGTGGATGTATGGACGCCGGGGATGGGGCTCGCCGTTGATGTAGCCACCAGAGGAGGAGCTCCCTGACCACCACTAGACTTCATTGCAGCATATGTGTTCAATGCGCTAGAACAATGACCTTTAAATTAGTTCAAAGTATCATTGCAGTCCAAAACGATGCTGCTAATTTTGTAAGAGCATAAGTGAATCATGGCTACAGACTAGGAAGCAATCACAAATCAAATTTGATTACTTAAAGCAGCTAGCTAACACTATAAAACTCTAGTTGAATCCACTTGTTCTCAGATTCGGAAAGTCAGGTCATATAATGGTCACAACCAAAAGGTCCCATTCAACTACACATACTGGAGTACAAATTAGAAAAAGAATTTAAGTGAGCAAATAGTGGCTGTCCAACATGAAAAGGCACTATTAGCTGTTTGTGCTGCCAAACTATTGTCCAACATGCATGGATAGCAGATTGTTGACACTTCTTAGCGCAACCACCAGAGACAGGGTGTTAGGCTATCTCTGATAACGGCACCAGAAGTGCCTTGGGGTATTTCTTATGTCTATTGGATAATTCCGCAAGCGCACAGAATATACCGCTGTAGCACTTCACCCGGGAGTATTCTAAGGTATCGTTATTTATTTTTATCCCAAGGAAAAGCGGTTGCTAGGAATAATTAATAAAAAGAAAGAGAGATCCTTAAGTCTATACCAACTTAGTACCAGCTAGTGGTAGGGAGTAAATCGATAGGTAGAGGAAAGGGTAATGACACCAACACACAACAAGTATTAAGATAACTAAAAGATAAATAGTAGAGTATAGCTAGGTGGGAGGACAACGAGTGAGTATAAAACTCGTATGACACTTACTTTACTCTTGTGACTTACCCTATCAAATAGATGACTTATACTAAGATAGTTACCTTACTACCGGTGTGTAGGGGGTAGTGCAAGACAATAGAGGACAAAACCTCTACCCGAAGCGCCTACACTCTTATGGGAGCCTACCTTTTAAGAACTTGCCTAAAACATGTGGAGGGATACTAAGACTAGACAGGGCTGTCACCACCTGCTAGCACCCATAAACAATCAGTGCGACAAGCGGTAATCAAAGGCAAGATCTAGTCTAAGCACCACGCTTACACTAAGTCTCACTATTCTAGCTGCGTACCAACAAGTAGAACACCCTATGACAGGCGATGAACTAACACACGTTGAGTTGGGACAAGGTCACTATCAAGTATAAAACAACTATAGAAGAAGACACGACACAACAATACTATAAAGAATAGTAAAGACTAAGTAAGAACTTAGTGAAGTAAAGTAAAGATAATATATATTGATAAGGATAAAGTCTTACAGAAGGAAAGGTACAAGAGTTATACCAGACTCTCCAGTAGACGACTCCGGAGACTCCGAGCATAGCTCGACTCGACTCTTAACTCCCACACTAGACTAATACTACTACTAAAGAGTAGAACTTCACTCTACCTTGCTTCTTATGTTGTGTGGTATGTCTTGAAGAGGAGTGGGCAGCCTCTATTTATAGTGGAGGATGAGGGGGTGCCACGTCAGCGATCCGCGTGCTCCTTGCCTCTCCACCCTTGGATCCACCGCCTTGTAACCGCCTCAAGATGGACGGCTTTGGTGATTTGAGCACATGAAAAACATGCTTGGAGTCGGTGGAGGCCAACCGACCTGGCTGGGCACCAGGGGGTTCGGCCGACCCCCCCTATGGCTGGTGGGCCCAGTCAGGGTCTTCTAGAAGGAGTCCCCACTTGTCACTGAGTGTGTAGGTGGCTTGGTTCCACATTTGGCAATTCGGTCGACCCACCCCTGGTGGGTGGGGCCCATCACCGTGGTCCTCATCTGTCATAGGCTCTTCCCATGTATTGGTTCTGATTAGTTTGCACATTGTCACGTTGAATCCTTGTGCTTTGCTTCTCCACCGTTGAATGGAAGCACATGTTGATCTGAGGGCTGATATGAGCTGAGTGGAAGGTCACACGGATCCTGCCATGTCACTAGAGCCAGGTGGGCCCCATGGGTAGTTCGGCCGACCCATAGGTGGGCCCACCCTTGGCTCTGATCTCTTCCATTTGATGTTGTATGCACTGTGTTGAAAGGTGGTGGCCTGGGGCAACATGACATGGTTCGGCCGAACCATATAGTTAGCCCCTAGCTGCTCACTTTTTCACTGTTTTGGTGTTCTCTGCAATCACAAGTTTAAGAGTACATGTGGAACTAGTTATTGATAAAATATGCTCATGATATGTTTATCTTCCCTTGAATCCGAGGCCTGTTGACGGTGTTTGAATGTAGAATTTTTGGGTATATCAACCGTCAACACAGATCAGTAAAGAAGCATACAAGAAACTTTAACAGGTAATTCAGTTTTGAAGTACCGTTACATAAACAAGAAGATCAATAGATTCAGTTCACACATGTATTTATCACCGGCATGTTAAACATTTCTTCAGTTATAATTACAGGAGTGGTGCAAACAAAAACGGCCGAGCCTTCAAATTCACATGCAGGCTTTCCCAATTATAGCCAAAGCAAGAAGAAACAATTAGTTACATTAGCATACAACTTCAAACAATACAATTGAACTCCTTTTTTTAGAATACAACCAGTACGCTAATACTGCGCATCCGTTTCCCCACACCCACGTATCACTAGATGGCCAGCACAAGCAAGTGCGCGGCAACGTTTTCTAGTTTAGTCAGATTTCGGATTTCAGCGATTACCTTCATAATGATGCTGACGGAGCCCTGGCTGCTGAGGTCGCCGACGGTGGATCTGGCCTTGCCGCCGCCGGAGGAGCCGCACCCCACATCGATCCGAGCTCCAGGCCCCGCGCCGTTGTGCTGCTGCCATGACCATGCTCCATGTCCATCCGGGTCGCCGCGTCGCCGTGAGTTGTGGAGAGAGGGCGCGATGCTGGGCTGCGGGTTGCGACGAGGAGCGCGGTGCAGGGCTGTGGGGATGACACGGCACGGGGTGGGGAGAGGGCGCGGCAAAGTGTAGGGCTAGGGAGAGCTGGCGTGGTGCGGGGCTGTGGGGAGGGTGCGGTGCAGGACTAAGGGAAGGACCGGGAGCGGCCGCCGGCCGGGGTTCTGTTCGATCCTGTTGGGAGAGGGCTAGGGTTTCAACACCCTTTATATGCTTGTGCTTTCGATCCAACAGCTCTGATTCATCAGGGGGTCATCGAACGGCTGGAATACATCGGACCGCATAGTGCTGGCCCAAAAACCGTTGATTGGGCTGAATTACATTCCCTTTTTTTTAAAAAAAATGAACTCTAAATTCAATGAGACAAAAATTTTAAACTATAAATGAATCCAAATAAAAAAAGTTTAGCTACAAAGTTTTAGAAATCATCGAGATCTACAACTTTTGTTTTGATCATTTCTCCATCCGACTTTGTTTTAACAATTCAAAATTTGAATTTCAAAATAAAAAAACTTCAAACAATATTATGATAAAGTAAATGATTTCAAATGAAAATGTTGTCAACTACAAAGTTCTATAACTTTTCAAGATTTACAACTTTCATTTTGGTCATTTTTTTATATGACATTGTTTTATCAATTCAAAATTTAAATTTTAAAAAATATCAACTTGAAACAATATTTTCAGTGAGTAAATGATTTCAGTTGAAAAAGTCATGAACATACAAGTTGTACAACTCATCAAGACCTATAATTTTTATTTTTGTCATTTGTTCATATGATAAAGCGATAGTAACACTGTTTACATATTTTACATCTCTCATGTAGTTTCATAAGTGATAGTAACTATGTTAGAGATTTATCCAGTTGTAAATAACTTGTAGTTAACTTTGTTAATATGATTTGAAAATTTTATGATAAGATAATACAATCATATTATGGTCCCATGCCAAATGTTAGGATTTTTAGACACCTTTAAGATATTATTGTTTTTTTCAATTGAAGTCACCAAAATACTTATAACTATTCCTTGGCCGCCAACCTCCAAGAAAACTCCATAACCGCCAAGGAAATGATAATTTACTTGATGGTTTAAAATAACACCCAAGGAAATGGGTATTTTCTTTGGCAGTTAAGAATAACAGTCAAGGAAATAGTAGTTTTCTTGACCGTGTACAATTACACTCAAGGAAATAGGCCATTTCCTTGGAGGTTAGTCAAAACCGCCAAGAAAACACCCATATTCCTTGGCGGTTTACTTTGACCTCCAAGAAATATATGTTTCCTTGAGTGCAGAGTAGTACCGCCAAGGAAAATGTGCTTTCCTTGGTGGTTTGATTTTGGCTCCCAAGAAAATTCCTGGCTGCCAAGGTAATTCCAGTTTCCTGTAGTGTCCGCAAGTGCACAGATATAATACCGATGTAGCACTTCACCAGATAATCCCAGTTTTAATATCGAACCCAAAGGAACAGCAGGTGATACTGACTAAGTCTACTGATTCTTAACCCGATAACACAATCAATCCAGAGAATATTAAGAATGAGGAAATAGTTAATGACTATCTTGTTCCAACAACAAGTAAGTTTTGAATAATATCGATCTAATTGGGCAGTGACATGAATGAGAGCAGAAATCAGAGTTCTCTCCTACCAGACACTTATACACCTATCGATCCTATCAACGGAAAATGGACTACAGAGGACTCAACGCAGCTGTCACCTACGCGATCTACCACTATCCGGCCAATCAGGGGACATTCACAAGTAATTATAGCCTAGACACCACGTCTACACTACAAACTACTACTTCAATCTAGGTGCTACCAAGATCAAAGCACTCAATAAGAGTTGCAAACTTAAGAATGAATAAGAATAAATGCTTACTTGAATCAGAATGTTGAATACAAAAATACCTCAGAACACAGCTCCGGACGAGGGAGCTGAATCCAGACGAATACAGCTACGAAAAGGCTCCGACAGGCCGGGACTCCTCCGAATCTCTACTCATCTACTCTATCTCTCTAATCTCTCTCTTAATTGCTGGCCTAGATCTAATGGATATCTATCTAATGCTTCAGGCTCTTCAGCTCTTGATCTGGCTCTCCTCCAGGGGGGTCTGACCCTCTATTTATAGCCCGGTGGGATGAATGCGCGCCATAGGATCAAACCGACTTGACCAAGGGCCGAGATGACTTCTCAAAGGCGGTGGAAGAAGACTCCAAAAGGCGGCGGGAGGAAACCCTAGGGGGCGCCGCCCGGCCCCCCTAGGGGTCGGCCGGCCCTACCTTGGCAGGTGCGGGTCCCCGGTTGCTTCGGGTGTGTTCCAGAGGCTTCTAGCTTGTCAGTGACGTATGTTGCCTTAGCGTTTAAGTTTCGTGGTAATTAAGCACTTTAATCCTTTCTTTAGGCTTTCCTGGATAATCCCCTGGAAAATATACAATTCACCAAAACTCGTGGAAATTATTAGTAATAACCCCATTCTACTAAATATTCATGTATGATGCAGGGATAATTGATAATAAAAATTAGACGTTAACAAGCGTCAACACTAGTGAACATTGACAAATGCTCGTTCATTCTAATTTATGCAAAATTAATGATGAATTGACTAAAGACGGTAAAAGATACTTCATGACATGTATTTATTGAAAACAAAAGATGAAGCGGTACATCATTTTAAGGCCTACCAAGCTCAAGTTGAAAATCAACTTGAGAGGAAAATTAAATGGTTAAGGTCTGATCGCGGTGAAGAATACATTTTTAGTGAATTCTTTGAATTCTGCGTAAAACATGAAATTGTTCCTGAGAGGACACCACCTTACTCACCACAATCCAATGGGATTGCCAAAAGAAAGAACCGCACTAACTTAGTTAGGAATGACATGTTGGACACTGCAGGACTATCTAATAAGGAATGGTGGGTTGAGGCGATTTTGACAGCTTGTCAAGTTGAAAGTCCAAGTTTAGTTTTGATAATTGATAAAACCTAGTTTGCTAATATTTGCTCTAAGTGTTTCATGAGTTGAATTAGCAAACATTAAGATGGAGCAAGGCAATCGGGTCGGTTAAGGCCACAAGTGAGGGGCTATGACGACATCCATGAAAATGGTGTAAGTCCATCATCAAGAAAGGAGTCCAAAAGATTCATCCATGGAAGAAAAGGAAAAAGGAGAAAAGCTAGGAGTTCAAGGCAAAGGTATAGGAGCTCGTTTGCTTTTGATGATCAAGACTCTATAGAGAGAGTGATCACATTTAGGATAGATAATTGTACTATCAAGAGGGGAGAACTCGTTTAAGAAATGCGGTTGTCAAAGTGCTACTAGATGCTTACACTTGTTGCATATGCATGTAGATGCTAGTGAGTACTAACAAAACCCGTGGAAAACAATTTGGAAACCCGTGCACTAAGGTGTGGCACACTTTGGAGTGTTGGCACATTTGGGAACAGGATCAAGTTGAGGGGTAGTGAGGATTCAGCAATTTTCGATGACGTCTCTATGGAGAAACATGCACCGAACACTGAGCCGTGAGCACCGAACGCTGACTCTGGCGTCTGGTGGCTAACCCTAGTTGAGAGCGCACTGAGCAGAGTGCACCGGATGCTGCAGCGTCCAGTGTGAACCCGCACTCTCGGGTCGGGTCGGTGAAGTTTTTCACTGGACGTGAGAAACTTAGCACCGGATGCGCGGTGAACACTGTTCATGCGTTGGAACGGCGGACGCTGAGGAGCGTCCGGTGCCACTGCACCGGATGTGTCTGTTGAGTAAAAGTGCTTTCTCGAACCTCTCTGGTCGCACACCGGACACTGGCGTTCGAGCATCCGGTGTGACGGCGGATGCGTCTGGTGGTTGAGCGCGAAACTGACAAATTCAAATGGCTAGTACACGTGTCCCTGGCCGATAGACCGAACACTGCACCAGACACGTCCGGTACAGCATAACAGTGCGTCCGGTGCTCTCGAAACTGAGTGTAACGGTTGGATTTTGAGTTAGGGGCTATATAAGTTGGAGTGGCTGGCTTGTGCTTAAACTTTTGGCCATTTTCATTCACTCTATAACCTAGTGAGCTTCTTCACTTCTCTCTCACACATCCTACTTGGTTGCAACATCAATTTGGTGAGATTGGAGAGCATCAAGTGCACTGCATGAGTGTGTTCATCTAGAGACACTTGGTGATTGGATTTCATAGCGGGTTTTCTTGTTACTCTTGGAGTTTGCCGACTCCTAGACAACTTGGAGCTGCAAAGATCGTTGAGGGGAGTTGGTGATTGTCTCCACCTCCTATCGGTGAAGTTGTAAGGGGTTCTTGAGCCTTCCCCATGGGAGATCGCAAATTGGCTGCTCTAGTGGATTGCTCATAATTTGGTGGATCCCCATCTTGTGTTGGTTGTGCAGCACCCTTGAGAAGGGTTTGGCATGTGATGCCAATAAGTGTGTGAACATCCAAGTGGGTGTATCACTACAACGAAGAGTAGCTTACCGGCAAGCAAGTGAACCTTAGTAAAAAAATATTGTGTCATCTCTCTACCGAGGACTTCTCTTGTGTTTGTATTTGTTGATTGGTTCATCTTCTCTTCACCGACGGCATACAAATTACCACTCTACTTTTTACATTCTTGTATTTACTTTTGTAGAAGTAAACTTGTGTAGCTTGCTCACCTAGGAGCAGAGTAGAATTAGCGACTTAGGCTCTTGGTGTGTCACTAGAGACAATAGCCTAGAACGGTTAGTTGGCTTGCATTTTTAATAGTCCAGCGAAGAAATCATCTCGCCTCATATTTGTCTAGCCACTTTATTTAAGTGTTTTTTTAGAATTTTTAGAGGCTATTCACCCCTATCTAGCCATTTAGGACATTTCCAATGTCCTAAATAAAGTTCCTACAAAGAATAAAGATATCACACCATTTGACAAATGGAATAAGAAAAGATTAAATCTCTCATATTTGTGCACTTGGGGTTGTTTGGCCAAATTGAACATGCCTATCAACAGAAGCGTAAACTCGGACCTAAAACTGTTGATTATGTTTTACTTTGTTATTCTCTTAATAGCATTGGATATACGTTCTTAATTATAAACTCTCAAGTACCTGACATGAATGTTGGTATGATAATAGAGCCCAAAGACGCTACATTTTTTGAGAATGAATTTCCCATGACAAATACATCGAGCATGTTTGGTCATGATTTTGTAATTCCCCATGACCATGAGAATTTTATCCCGGTAGAACAAATTGAAGAACCTCAAATGCAAAATCCAGAGGAGGATGACACTAGTCAATATAAAGAGTAGGAGACAAATGACTATAAAGTCTTTTGGTGATGACTATATTGTGTACCTTGTGGATAAAACACCACGACCAATGAAGAGGCATATTCCTCTCCTGATGCAGACTTATGGAAGGAAGCAGTACGAAGTGAGATGATTCTATTATGTCTAATGGAAGTTGGGAAATTATTGACTGTCCTTATGGGTGGAAGCCTATAGAATGCAAATGGGTGTTCAAGAAAAGCTTAGGCCAGATGGTACCGTTGAGACGTACAAGGCAAGGTTTGTGGCCAAGGGTCATACCCAAAAAGAGGGTGAGGACTTCTTCGATACATATTCACCAGTTGCCCGATTGACTACAATTCAAGTGTTGCTTTCCCAGGACCCCTCTTATGGTCTTATTGTTCATCAAATGGACATTAAGACAGCTTTCCTAAACGGAGTGTTAGAGGAGGAGATCTATATGGATCAGTGTTGACGGTAATTATTGTATGATTTTACCCGTCAACTAAATATGAAATAAGGGTATAAAGGCAAACACCACTATAGAATAGGGCTTTAACTAACAGAATTTCACAGTTTTGGTGAATCAGTGTTTTGCAGGGTGTTAATCAGAAAAGAATCAAAGGAGACCCACATGTTGGACTAGAACATCGAATTCCATCGCGAAAGGAGATCAAGAATATTCTAGAGAACACCAGAGACAAGCCTGACGAAGCGGGGCCTGATTGGCAGTGAGGGGAGGTCATCCCTAACAGGTCGGCCAACCCACCCAGCTGTCCGTTTCGCGTGCGTTTCGACATGGACCCACAACCCGATTTTTAGATCAATCTCCACCGCCCGTCGAAGTTGGTTTGACCCAAGGGCTATGGTTCATCTCACCGGCCTATATAAACAGCCCCAGACCCCCCTAGGGTTTCATTATCAATCAATCAGAAATCAGTTGATCCAGTTCAGAGAGCTAGAAACCCTAATATCATTAGAGCTTCACCATCTAGAGCATAGCTACATAGGTTAGAAGTAGAAGGAGGCAAGTTCCACTTGAATTCCGGATCTTGTCTGGAGTTGGAGGCTTTCCAGAGCCATTGTAAGCTCTCTCTTGTATTTTAAACCTCTCTTAAGTGCTTGAGATAAAGTTGATTGATATTGTTCTACTATTGATTATGTTCTCAATTATGCTATTCATTGCTTATCTAGATTGTATACTTTGCATAGTTAGGATGCATTCATATTCATATATATGTTTGTATAGCGCTCATTCATTGATATTATGGGTGGGTGATGAACAGCATGTAAGCGTGGTGCTTAGATGTGGTTTGTCTGCAAATACGCCTTATATTCTGGGTTCTGTGGTAGATCGCGGATGTGACACTCCCGTTGAGTCCTTTGTAGTGCACACTCCGAATGTAGGGAGTGGAGAAAGTTATTATTACTTTAGAAGGTTGGCTATGATCTTAATCTTCCTTAGTAATATTCCCTTAAGTATGAATATAAAGTGTCTTTACCATGATTGCTAGTATAATTGCACCAATCTAATATGCCTATGATAGTATAGTTAGAATGCCTTAGGATATCATTATGCTTCTGCCTAATCCATGCTAGTGCCTAGATAGGAAGTACTCTAAGTGATCGTTATTATATTTTGATTGATTGGTTGATTGATCATTATGCTTATCATATATATCATTATTATTGTGACATAACCCCTGTTCTGAGATCATGCATGGTATTCTCCATATTTGCATATGCATATGATAACTATCTATCTATCTGCATCCCATTTATTGCCAACCCTTTCCAGTGGTAAAATATAAATGGCAACCCGGAATACTTTTGGGTAAAATGCTACAATGGTGTATTTTTTATCTATGCGCTTGCGGATACAATATAATATATTTTAGTCATTTGCTAGGAGAGATCTTTTAGAATCATGCTGCGGATGACAACCTAGTTATTTCTAAGAGATAGAGGATAAGAGTTCAAGTAATCTGTAGACAAATCAGGTGGCACATTAATTTATACCTCCCATCATTTTTACCGCCATTGCTGAGAATAGAGTCTAACTCTATTTTTGGTGGTGACGTTAGAAATGCCAACAATCAGTCGGAGGGGTTTGTAGCAAATGGTCAAGAAGACAAGTGTGTAAATTGTTGAAGTTATTATATGGTCTAAAACAAGCTCCTAAGCAGTGGCATGAGAAGTTCGACAAAACTTTAACTTTTGCTGGCTTTGTTGCGAATGAAGCTGACATATGTGTGTACTATCGGTATGATGGGGGTCAAGGAACTATCTTGTGCTTATATGTTGATGACATACTGATCTTTGGTTTCAGCGTCAAAGTAATCGAGGAGGTGAAGGAATTTTTAAGGAGTAATTTTGAGATGAAAGATTTGGGAGAGACTAATGTTATTCTTAATACTAAGCTTCTAAGAGAAAGTGATGGTGGGATAACTCTGTTACAATCTAACTATGTGGAAAATATACTGAATCGCTTTGGGTTTAGTGATTGCCAGCCTGCTCCTGCACCTTATGACTCTAGTGTGCTATCGAGGAAAAATCAGAGAATAGCAAGGGATCGATTGAGATATTCTCAAATCATCGGTTCACTCATGTACCTCGCTAGTTCAACAAGGCCTAACATCTCTTTTGTTGTATGCAAGTTGAGCCGGTTTGTATCAAACACTAGAGATGATCATTGACGTGCTCTTGAGAGAGTGATACGCTATCTAAAAGGTAATATGAACTATGCTGTTGACTACACCGGACACCAAAAAGTGTTGGCGGGCTATTGTGACGCCAACTGGATCTCTGATGCTGATGAGCTTTACACCACAAGTGGATTTGTGTTTTCGCTTGGAGATGACGCTGTTTCCTGAAAGTCTTACAAGCAGACCATCTTAACTGGAAGTAGAACTCACAGCTTTAGACACCGCCTGTGTCGAGGCCGAGTGGCTTCGTGAACTCCTTATGTATTCACCGGTTGTTGAGAAACCTATACCGTCTATCTCTATGAACTGCAATAACCAGACTATGATTACGATGGTCAATAATTCTAAGGATAACATGAAGTCCACAAGCCATGTCAGGAGAAGGCTAAAATCTATCAGAAAATTGAGAAACCCTATAGTGATAGCATTGGACTATGTCTATACGTCTAATAATCTAGCGAATCAATTTACTAAGGGTCTGTTGCGTAATGTGATAAAAAATGCATCGAGAGAGATGAGTTTGATGCCCACTTGAAATCTACAATAGTAGTAACCTGTTCTATGTGATCGGAGATCCGGTGAAGTATGATGGTGAAATAAGCTGGTAGAACATGGCCGTTTCTGCTCTCTCTTCTACACTAGAGCAATCAGTATTTTCTCTAGTTATTGCATTTAGGTGCAACAAATTAAAATGAGTTGTATTAAGGTTATTGTTTGGCCACAAAAAAATCTATTTTTTATATACATGTTTATTTATATAATTTTTAATAAAAAATATATCTTTTGAAAAATATTAGAATTTAGTCTACTAGCCAAATAGTCTATAAAGTGATTCTGATCATCACTGGAAACATTTCATCCGAATCCAAAACATTTTTACTACCCTACTCAAGTCAAGTCCACTGTCCACAAGGGCACCACATGGCCACACGTGCATATTGCCAATAACTGGGTTTTAAACATGCTTGTTATTTATTTTATGATGAGACGAGCTTTCCCTTCTCCAGCGGGCGACCATGACTGCATGTGTTCACATGTCGGAATCGGATATATATATATTTATATATTTAAGCAAAGCTGCACTCCAAATTGCAGTTATTACCTAATGCAGGCACGTTAGGACGACGTACCTTGTCAGATTTGGCTGCGATGCCATGCCAGCTGTTTCTGGTGGCTGTTTACTTGGGTGGAAAGGGGGTGAAAAGTGTAGTGTTACACTTTCGTTTGTATTTGATAACTTTTATTTAATTATGGTCCAAGTAAAGTCAAGAGATTCATCTTGAGTTAGCTAGATAAAAAGTATAAACACGTAACCGCTGCTATTTTATTTAATGCTTCATATAGATGTAAAGTATAATTAATATGATTAGAAAAGAGAAAAATTTTGAAAAATAAACACGACCTTTGGACCTTTTCCCCAGAGACTCGCCCAGAGTCAAGTCAGTGAACAATTATACAAGGTTGTACCATACTACGTATGCAACTTGGTTGTATACTCCCTCCATCTCAATAAACATGTAACTACAGATTGCGTGCCTATAAAATAGTTTACGTTTAACTAAATTTCTAATGAATAGTATTCATATTTATAGCTCCAAATTAATATATTATGAAAATACATTTTATAATTAATCTAATGGTGTTTATTTGATATTATAAATATTTATAGTTTTTTATTTATAATTAATCAAAGTTGGTATATTGAAATATGCTACTGTGCTAAAATTACATATTTATTAGGACGGAGAGAGTATTATGGTTGCAATAGTTAACTACGCCTGTCGAGAGAACTCCTAGACATGACATGACGAGCAATGGCAAAATGAATATTCCACTAGCAGTGTTTACATTTGGTTCCTCTACTTTATACTCTCTCCATTTTAAAATATTTGTTGTTTTTAGTTTTTGTGTTACAAGTTTAACTCGATTTGTACAAAATACATGTAATATTTATATCTCCAAATAAATTTATTAAAAAACTAGATTCAAAGATCTTTCTAATGATATTAATTATGTATTATAAATATTAATATTTTTAAATATATAATTATCGGTAGTTGTTTTTTTAGAAAACCTAAATAATAAATATTTTTTTGGAACGGAGGAAGTACAACTTAGCTATGCTGGCACGTCAGGGCTGGGTTACAGAGATCTCCATTTGTTTAACTTATCTATGCTGGCACATCAGGGCAGGCTCCTAAAACCGAGACCCCTGTGTGCACAACTGGTGAAGGCGACTGTTACAAGTAAAGGAGGGATCGGGCATTTCCTACTCATGCCGGAGTATTGTGAAAGGTATCCAAGCTCTACACAAGGGGCTAATATGACAACTGAGGGATGGATCTCAAATAAAGATCTGGGAAGATCCATGGATAGGCAATAGAATATCAGGAAGACCAGTAATTCCCAGGGGCCATACGCTGGTGACACGGTGAACGAACTTCTGAACCCGGAGACAAGCACCAGGGATGAGGAACTGATACGAGATTTATTCTAGGATGAAGATGTGTACGACATATCTTTGCAACCCCCACAAACCCAGCACTATAGGATTCAGATTCTTTGCCAAGTGCTCAGGATACTAGGCAAAGACCTCATTGCACTCGACAAAAGTTTTACCGAGTGCCGTACTCGGCAAAGAACCTATCGGCAAAATTTTTTTTGCCGAGTGCCAAATATCAGGCACTCGGCAAATTGCCGAGTGCCACGTCAGCACTAGGCAAAGAATTCTTTGCCGAGTGCCGGCCGTGGAGGCACTCGGCAAAGAAAATGTTTTAATTTTTTTAGACACTCTTTGCCGAGTGCCGGACAGCTACACTCGAAAAGAAAATATTTTTTATAAAAAAAAAATCTTTGCCGAGTGCCACGTCCACTCGACAAAGAACTTTTTTTATTTTTTTAAAAGAATTCTTTGCTGAGTGCCACGTCACGCCACTTGGCAAAGCTGGGAAATCTGTTTTCTGCCTGTTGGCGCAAAAAGTGGTTCTCTAAGCCCAACACACCAGCGAAGCCGGAAACGACCCTTGAGGCAGTAAAGCTCTCGCAGATCCAGCTAGCTTCGGACCCGGTCTGAGAGTGTCAGTAACACCCAAACGTGCCAGTCAATTTGACCTGCAATTGACAAGGAAACAAGACGTAATCAGTAATCACAGGGCGGAACTAACCGGTATGTCCAGGTAGTTCTAATTGTATGGCTCGAAGAGCCGATGTAATGGGAGATCGACTAGAAAACCAATTCCGTCATGTTATGAACCGATTGTAGCGAAACATGCATTATAACTCAAGTTAACCGATTCAGATATGAATTCAATGATATATACTTGCATTAGACGGAAGTATATTATAAAAGATGTATTCACAGCAAGCTAACATCATCATAAGATGTCTCAATGTAAAACAAGAAGAAATCGGCTATTTCAGCCGATTTAGTGTATACGAGCAACATACAAGCCTATAAAGCAAACAATGTTTCAACTCTCCGGCTAATAGATCTAAATCACAATCTTACAACAGTAGAGATCGAGCGGATCGAGGCAGTCATGATGAAGTTGCAACTTAGATCCGTTAACCCTTGAATCTAGACAATGTTTATTTCATTACTTGAGTGCGACCCGTATCTAATCTAGATCCAAAATACAACCGGCTGGTGCAAAACATTCTATCTTATCAATATAAAACGAATGGCAAATATAATTCGTTGAACATATAGATCTATTAGATATAAGCCGACGCATATGGATCAAGACGGGCAAATTGATGATTGCTTTAAATAATAAACAATAAACATAAGCAACATCGGTAACTTAATGAATCTAGCTAAACTGCCAAATTTAACTAGAGCCGATAACTAATCCATGCATGCAAACTGTCTTAGTCTATAGCCTGTCCACCGGATGACGTTAACTAATAGATTAATCAAGTAAACAAACACGAATCGATAACTAATCCGCGCGTGAAAACCGTCCTAATCTGCATCTCGTCCACCGGATGACGGTTAACACAGATTGATCGGGTAAACCAGTGTGAATCATCCTTGACTCACTGTGCTTCCCACGTCCACCGGATGACGCCAAAGAAACAGAGCTTAGCAAGGATCTTGGTTCGCCATGCTTCCACGTCCACCGGATGACGCTAAAAAGACATAGTTTAACAGGGAGTTGACGATACTTACAAGCAAGCCTGCGTCCACCGGATGACACCCAGCCTGGATGAAGTAACTCGCCGGACTCGACTGACTCTAGGGTTTGTTTGGCCGGAGCCGAAAGTTGTGTTGTATTGATGTTGTTGTTACAATGGCTGAGGGCTTATATTTATACCCTGAGCGTAGATAGAGTCCTAGTCGAATCACAACTCATCAATAGATAAGGAAACTAACAAACTATCCTATATCTAAGGTAACTTAGAGTCACATCTTCCCTTTCATAACGGACTCCGATCGTGATCGCATCTTGGCGGTGCAGACTCTAGATGACGTCACCAATACCGACGCTGCACGCCTTCTGTCACATTCGCCCGATAACCGATTCACCGTTCAATCGGCTATTCTCCTTCCTTCTGCTGGACGGAATCTGCTTCCGAGATCGGCTATCTTCCTTCGGTATCGGCTATCGGCTTCTGGCATCGGCTATCGGCTCCCAGCCCAAAATTTGGTATTAACACTGCCACCCAGCTTTGCCGAGTGCCAGTGTACAGGCACTCGGCAAAGTCCTCTTTGACGAGTGTGGCACTCGACAAAGAGGTCAAAAATGGTATTTTTTTTTAATTTTTGCTTTCCATCAAAACAAACAAACATATCACATATATATCTTATGTATCATCACACACAGCACCGAATATATCACATTCGTCATTCATAATCCACCAAATGCACATATACACATATATCGTCCATAATCCATCACATACAATTCATAATCCAAAATTCATAATCCATCACATACAATTCATAATCCTAGAATACATGTATTTTGGATTGAGTGGACTATATTCTTCCTCCGACGTCGACACCGACGCCCTAACCGAGAAAGATGAACGCAGCCGCCGCCCTAGTTCGTCTCCACGGATGAGCCTGAAGACCTAACCGCGGCCCCTGCAAGCCTAGCCGCGCCGCGCTATGGCCCAGGCGCTCTGTCCACGCGGGCACCTGCCCTGGACGCGGCGGCTGGTGGCTTGGACTGCCCGGCTGCTACTCTTGGAGGCCAAGCAAGGCCGGCTGGTGGCCAGGAGGAGGTGTCTGCGGCAGCTGCAGGGCTAGCCGGGGCGGCTGCAGGTTCAATCCACAATACTGATTCAATTCATAATCTACAATACTGGTTCAATCCATACTAGCCCATCCATATCTCTACGAAATCGGTAGTGATTGAAACAAATATGCAAAATTAGAAGTCGCCTCTATTTGTTGTGTTCAAGGAGCGATAACAAATTAAATGAGCTAAATGTCATGTATGATTAAAAAAGCTAAATGTCATGTATTATGAGAAGCTAATGTTTCGGGTGTCATTTTAGTGATATCAAAGATAAAAGTCCTATTATAGCGAAACACTATGTTTGGAGACCCATTATAGCAATTGTCTCCTCTATTTGCATTTCCCATAACAATGAAGCTTACTTACACTTAAGGTCGTCATCTTGATGACGATGATGCCTATCGTCATATTTTAAGTTTAGGGCTTATACAGTACACTATAAACACGCTGTCGTGCTGACCAAGAGCACCATGTGGCCCCTTATATATCTGAACAGAATCGGATAGAGCTTGATACACCATCGTGTCCTAGTTGATGTTGTGATTGGGACATCGACCCAGGCCTCCACTCACTCGACACGAGCCAAGGCAGCACAAACACGAATTTTTTTATTCTTTTAAGGAGGAAAAGGGAAGAGAAAAAGACAGCACTCCCTGCCGCCAGCCGTGGTCGCCGGCCGAAATTGCCTGGCATCGTCTTCAAGAACGTTGCATCGCCGAAGGCGCCACCGACGTCAGCCCAAGATGGGAAGGGTTTTCACCCGCAAATCCAAGCTGCTGCCAACCAGCCCCGGTGATGGTGATGAGTAGCTACCAAGAGAGCCTCACAATGCCAGCCGCGCTGCTAAGACGCCATGGGCATGCCAACGCCAGGTTGCCCCAGGCAACGCCTCTATGACGCCACCAGACGTGTCCGACCGTGACGGGCCCCCAACCTCGCCTAGACAGTTGGGATGGGCCGCTTCCGGCCCCAAGGCTGCCCGCACCGGCCGCCGCCGGCAAGATGCCTGAGGTGGCCCCGTCGGCCACCGGCCACCGCATCCGGCGAGCTGGGCGTCGGATTTGGCCGCCAGGAAGCACACCGGCCGGCTCTAGCGAGCCCCAGCGCCACCACACCGTTGCCGTCCACCTGCCGCTGCACCACCACGCCAACGCAGCAGCCGTCCAACCCCACGCCGCGGCGATGGGGAGGCAGGGCCGAGTCGCCCACCACAGTGCAACCGGCCACCACGTCCCGGCTAGCCGCTGCCACCGCTGCAGACGCCGGGAGGAGCCCTGCCCACGCTGGATCCCAGCCCCGCCGCCCCCTTCCTTGCGCCGGCGCAGGCCACCTGCGGCGCGCTCTAGCGGCGGCGAGGGAGAGGGCGGCAAGGGGAGGGACCTGCGGTGCACGGGGTAGGGGCCATTCGTGTCTCCCAGGCACGGACGACGCGGACGGGAGAAGGGTCACGACTTCTACGTCGTTGGTCAGGTGGCGTGGGCCTCGTACTTCACCGGCACCGTTCACCCATACCAGCTGATCTGCTGGCCAAATCGAAGATCGGCAACCGGTCCTAGTTGCCCAGACCACACCAGTTCCGATGGCGGCATGTTCGAAGAACCAGAAGCCGTCGAAAAATGGCAGAAGGCGAAAGAAATGTTCCGCAAGATCTGGAACCTGATAGCAGTGCTTGCTTCAATGCTCCGCAAAAGGGTCGAAGTACAAGACAAGGCGAACCGATCACTTCCGCGTCCTGATGCTCGTGGCGACGTTCGCCGTGAGCGTCACGTACTCGGCCGGGCTGAGCACGCCCGGGGGGGGGGAGGGGGGGGAGGGGTGTTTCTGGTACAGCGTCAGCGCCGGCCACCGCCCCGGCAACGCCATCCTCAACGACCGTCACGGCACGCGCCTGGCAGTGTTCCTCGGCTTCAATACCCTAGCCACGTCATCGCGTACAACGCCGGCAGCTGCAGGCATATCGACATGACCGTCTACGTGTTTAGCCTGATCCCCGCCGTTTTGTTGTACATTTTGTTGCTATTAATGATTACAAGGGTCATCAACAGGACTGCAGTACCACAAACACCATCAATCCAGGGAGGACGACTACCATCAACACCTGCAAGAGATGGTCACGACAACAAAAAAGAGAAGGAGAAAGCAGCCGACAAGGCTCGCTCTCTCGTCCTCCTGCTCGCTACTCTGGCGGCGATGATCACCTACCAGGCGGGGTCGGTACCACCAGGCAGTGTCTGGCAGGACAACAGCGGTGGCCACACGCCCGGTGACCCGATCCTGCTGACGACGAATCCCCGGCGGTACAAGGCTTTCTTCTACTGCAACTCTGTTTCCCTGGTGGCGTCCCTGGTCGCCATCGTCCTGGTACAGAAGAGGCTTCTGCTCAGTAACCATGTGCTGGAGGCAGTCATGATACTGGACCTCTTCAGCCTCATCGGCGCTTATGCGGCCGGGAGCTGCCGGGACGTGAACACCTCCATCCACGCCATGGCGTTGGCCGGGGCGGTCCTTGTCTACGTCGTCATTCACGTCATCTTCATCACGCTAGACGACGACACGGGACCATGGAGAGAGAGCGACAAGGAGTTGGTGGAGAAGACGAGCAAGCGGCTGCTCCTCTTCACCATCCTGGCGGCGACCATCACCTACCAGGCCGGTCTCACTCTGCCAAGGGGGTTCCTGCTCCAGGACGACTAGTCCAGGCACCACGCCGGCGATCCCGTCCTCTTGTACAACTTTCCGCGCCGCTACAAGGCCTTCTTCTACTGCAACTCGGTGAGCTTCATGCTCTCCATCGCCCTCATCATCCTCCTCGTCAACCCCAACGTGTACAGGCCAGCCATCCGAGCCCACGCTTTGTCCGTGTGCACGGCGGTAGGCTTGTTTGGCCTCATGGGCGCATACGCTGCCGGAAGCACGCAGCATCTGAAGACACACGTCTATTTTTTTGTGTTGATAGCCATGATAAAAATCACGGGCTATAGAATTTAACGGGAGTTTGGCCAAAACGCTATAGCGGCGCTATTTTGACGCTATCCGGCGCTATAGCGCGCTAATGAACATTGCGATAACTGTTTCTGGACGCTATAGCGGCGCTATTTCGGCGCTATAGCGGCGCTATTTCGGCGCTATAGCGCGCTATTTTTTTCATTGTTTGATAGCAGTGGTCCTTGACTGCATCGCCCTACTGTTCCTGGTGTTTTTGCTCACAGACGGCGCAAAGGAGCAGACGGCCGACTGCAGAGGCGACACTGCTACTGCACAAGGAGCAGCAATGCAGCCTGGCACACAAGTGGAGGCGCCTACCATCAGCAACAGCAATGCTGATGCTGATGCCGATGCTGCTGCACAAGGAGCACCAGTAGAGAACAACACAAAAGACAAGGAGGATGAAAAAAAAAAAAGAGAATACATGCCAAACGCAAGTACCTAATGTTGCTAGGGATTCTTGTGGCAAGTGTCACCTACCAGGCCGGCCTAGCGCCGCCGGGAGGAGCTTGGCAGAGCAGCAGTGGAGGGTACGAAGTCGGCAACTCGGTGATGCATGACAACAGGAGGCCCCTGTACCTGACATTCTTCTACATCAACTCTACCTTATTCATGGCATCCGTTGTGGTCATCCTGTTGCTCCTGATACCACCGTAGGAACTAGCTGGCGACGAAAAATGGCTCAGGAGGTGGAGGTGGCTTGTGGTGGTGAACATGACAATTGTGCTGGACTTGCTTGGCCTCCTGGGTGCCTACGCTGCCGGCTCGAGCAGGCGGTGGAAGACATCTGTGTATGTGTTGCTACTGGTCATAGTCGTGCTGATCTACATGGCATTCCATCTCCAGCTATCCTGCATCATCAAAAAGAGGAGTGATTGTCACAGCGCTCAACCGTCGCGTGGCGATTCATCAGCGTAATCCGGAGCAATTGCTGCTCTACTCTAGTCTAGTTTTTTGTATATGTCCCTCGTGTATTTGAGCCTGACATATCAATATAGTCTGTCTAGTTTTTCAAGGACCCCTTGCACAAATGCCAATAATCTGCCCGGGGTTGTGCATTAACAAATTTCATGGCACACCAACAAGGCAACAACATCCAGCATAACATATTTCAGGCATCACATTCACAGCGTCGTCATGGCATGTTGTGGAACCATTGTTCAACTACATAGTTGGTGCATTATTGAAACTTGCAAGATTAGAAAGAGCACAGGACCAGACAAAATTGCCTATATTTCTAGTTGTTGATTATTGTATGTTGGTGATGTTAAGTTATTAGTAGTACAGCTAATGTAAGGTGGTTACTTCCTGGAACAAGCATAAGTTTTTGAGTAGCCTAAAGTCAAAGGACGTACAAGCGGATTTTTTAAATCCTTCTAGACTCTATGGATCAGCAAGTGAAGGTCTTTTCTGAGTCTTCATTTTAAAATGTGCAAAAACAGAAGTGTCCTCGATCTAGCGTGCTAGTGAACATTTGACAAATGCATGACAAGTCCAAGTCTTAACTGACAAGTGACATAAGGTCCATGTGTGTAATTAATGTAGTTGAATGATTATTGAAAGACAGACTGTTGGCGACTATTTTTCAGTGGAAATGCAAGTCTAGTTGTCCTTGCCTCTTGCCAAACTTAGATATTTGGTCAAACCTAAGATGTTGTACTCTTGAAGAAAGTTGCAATAATGAGTTATAATTTATAATGGATGGAGTATATGCGAATAAAAATTGCAGCATGTTTGTTTGTTTGTTTGTTTATCTTTTGGGAGGAATAACAATATATATACAATAGTTTTCCTTTAAAAAATACAATCGTAGAATATATATATATATATATATATAGGGAAATTATTTCCTACTCACAGGGAGTAGTTACTCCCATGTCTATATCTTCAGATTTATGGCATATATGATCGAATGAAGTGTATGTGCATGAAGTATATGATCATACTAGACCATCTATGGTAGTATATTTGTCAAATATGCATGCATACATCGAGTATGTGGTCATACTTATTTTATATGCTACAGTAAGTGGCATTTTCATAATATATTAAAAAGTATGGGTTCTCTTAAAATTTTTTCACATAGGAAGATTTGGAGCACCATAATATGAGTATGTAAACATACTCAAAGTGATAATCTTCATACGCAAGGTGGTTTTTTAAAGATGGGAGTAACTAGTCCCGGGAGTATAGAAAATGCACCATATATATATATATATATATATATATATATATATATATATATATATATATATATATATATATATATATATATATAAATAGCAGAACCAAAGTGTTGGCAATTTTTTGGATCCGTTATTTGATAATAGTTAGATGGAAAAGTATGCTATGGAAATCAACCTCCTGTGCAAACTAATGAAAACTCTAATCAAGGCCACACAAATCTAATCCGATGGCTATAGGTGGGGGTGGTTATTTTAGCACTTAACCCCCCTCATCCCATCCTAAAGGTGGGTTATTTTAGCACTTAAACCCCCCCTCTGTAGCCATCGGATTAGATTTATGTGGCCTTAATTAGAGTTTCCATAATTTGCACAGGAGGCTGTTTTTTATAGCATACGTTCCTTAGTTAGCATAACTTATTATCTGATTTGATCTACCTAGGATAGTTGTCATCAAGGTCAAGCTAACAATTAGCTAAGTCTGTTGTTTATACCTATTTGGATAAAAATAAAAAAAAATAATGTCAGCGGATATAAAGATCCAAACATAACCTAAAAGAGAGGACGAGTGATTTTTTAGAACTCTTCGGATTGAGTATATGGATCAGCAGGAGGTGGTCTTCTCTTCATTTAAAACTCTGTAAAAACATTAGCGTGATCAACGAGATCTCGCGTGTGTGAACATTGACAACTCCATGACTCAATTGCCATAAGCGTTCGAATGATTCATGCATGTACAACTGTAAGATTATTGAAAGAAAGACTGCTAGCGAGTATGTTTTTAATGGAGGTGTAAGTCTAGTTGCCCTAGCCTCTTGCCAAATTGATTAGAGTTTACTTGACCGGTCATTTAATATTTAATATATGTAATATAGGACATTATTTTCCACGTAGTAGAGGAAGGTAGAAAACTCTCCATGGTAGGAATCGTCAAATTTGTCGAATGCTCAGCCTATCGGAACATTATCGTGAGTTGACAAAGACGAGGTATACCTATAATTATGGGCAGAAAGTTAAAAAATTTGTTTGGCTGGTTGATACGGTACGGCTGGCTGGCTGATTGTTCTGAGAGAAAAATACTGCTGAATGGCTGGCTGGTGCTGGCTGGACCAGCCAGCCGAACAGAGTGAAAGATTGTTCCAGACAGTTATTTGTCAAACTGATTGGACTACCTTGACTGGTCAAAATACAAGGCATTTTGTAGGAACAGCAAATTGCGACAGGAAGGATGTAGATTGGCCGTTATCTTTCAATAATGGACTAGAGTATACCATAAAAATGATGCAGAGTACGTATTCATTTCATTAATAATGGACTAGAGTACACATACTCTGCATCTCTCTCTGCAGTTCTCTGTTCTTGCTACTGAACCTATCCTGTTCTTGCTAATTCTTCCCTTAACTCTATTCCACTTCCAGATTCCGTCAGGATCATGACCCGGGTTAGTAATAACTGCCTTACATGTACTAATTATATCTTGACATCACCAGCATATAATAATTAACACACCCAGAAAAATACAGGCAACTTTGTCCCCGTTCTTTCTGACCTTGCGACTTGCGAGCTTCAATCATGCAGCAACTACGTAGTAGTATAATGACTCCACAAGATTCCAGGGCTAAAATATTGCTTTTAACAATCGTGCAACATGCCATGACGCTGCATGCGTGTGGTGCCCTGAAATATCTTATGCTGGAGGTTGTTGCCACGTTGGTGGTGTCAGGATTGGACAACCTGGCAACGAACGATCTGAGCTCCTGGTTGGTGTTCCATGAAATATGTTAGTGCAAATCAAGACCCCGGGTAGAGTTATCTGAGCTTTATCATTGACTTGACTCTGGGTGAGTCGTCGCCATCCCTCGTCTCCGCGACGTACTGTACTGAATATCTCTGCATTAAACGCAGCTGGCATGCATCGGAGCCAAATCATCAGACACAATACGTGTGTGCATTATGGGGGTGTTTATGGTCCTTAATAATCTTACTATTACTAATTAGAGGCCTCAATGGCGGCACCACGTTAATTCACACCGGACGTGCTAAGAAAAAAGATAAATCCTAAAAATTTTCACAATAAACAGAAACACCTAGCCTTTAATTTGGTAGACTCTAATCATCATCATCGTCAATAACAACCATTGGATTTATTGTTATTTGAAAAAAAAAATTACCCACCTATGCCATTATGAAAATACATAAAGTAACCCCCTAATTTTGCAAATAAATTACCCACCTTTGACATTATGAAAGATAATTCATAAAAACCCCCTAAGTTTATATATAAATTAGCCACATCTATCATTATAAAACATAATTCAATATAACACCTTAACCATTTAAATTTGTATCTATATTACCCACGTCTGTCATTACGAGAGAGAACTTAAAATATAACCCATCAATTTTGTAGATTACTCACATCTATCATTATAAAAGATGATTTGAAATACATTTGTATATAGGATACCCACATATATCATTATAAGAGATAACTTGAAGTACAACTGACTAATTTTGTATCTGGATAAGTCACATCTATCATCATGAAAGATATTTTACATATATATATATTGTTAAAAAAATCTTAAATATACCTGTAAATAGTATTGTGTGCTATTAAAAAACAAATCAATATTCACAAAGTTCGAGTACATATTCTAAATCATAAACTTCTACAACCATGAAATTGATAAGTTGTTATTCTAAATAAGTTTAAATATTTTAATTAAAACATTATGTCATATTAGTATTGGAAATTAAATTTTGTGCACTCTATGATATATTAAACAATACTAGACACATATAGGTATGTGATATAGCACATTCAGCTAAGGTATAATCTAAATTTTAACTTAATTGATATTTAGAGGAACAATCCTACTAGAACTTAAACTCCTTTAACAAAAAATATTTTCTAAATAGCTAAAATGTGAATTGAATAACTTAATTGAATGTCAAAATCTAAACTATGATTTATGAAGTCATAGAAAAGACGAAACTAGAGTTCATATATCCAAAATATTAAAAATGAACCATCCATGTTAATCCTCATGAGACATGTTAATCCTCATAAGGCATGATGGGAAAAACGATAGATCCTAGAAATTCACATAAAAATTAGAAACATTTGACTATCAATTGTATAGTCTAATTGCAGTTAATAATAATATTTATTAGATCCATTCTATAAATAATTAATCACCTTTGTCATTGCTTAAAACAACATAAGGCAACACATAACTCTATATTCAAACTACCCATGTATGCCATTCAAACTACCCATGTATGCCATTAAGAAACACGATCTAAAGTATATCTAAATTTCTATCTATTTACCTATGTACTCTTATTGTGAAAGATAATTTTTTAACCTAATCTTTATATTTTTATGTTAAAAATAAATATCCTCTAAAACCTACGTCTAAAATTACAAATATCTTTTATTAAAAATATTAAAATAACATCTATAGAAAAAATTAAATATTTGACATGAAGTATAAGAGTACATTGGTGGCTATATTTTTCCAACCATTTAAGATTAAAATCGATCATTATAAGTATTCAAATTCTCTTTAGCTTAGCACTACTACCTCTTCTGAGATCTCACGTCAACTTCTATCATTTATCTTAAATAATATGGTCCATGTTTTAAATGATTACCTTTGCTATTGTAGAATTTAAGAACATATTATAAGACTACCAGAAAAACCTTATATTATTAACAAGTAAAAGATAGAGTTAATAAACAATATAATAATTACGGAGATTTCAGTTTGATGGCAAAAAAAACTATAGTAGCCAACAAAGAATAAAATTTGAAAAAGGTAAATTGAGATTCATGACTTCATAGATTTCTATGAATTGGATTAGACTACATAAAATATCTATTATGTCTAAAAACAAACAAAGATGAAAACATTTAATTTAATATAAAAAATTCTTTATTAATTGGAAGTGTTACATATGCAATATATGTCTTAAGAAATTCTAACCCGTGCGAGAGCACGATTGAAGGACTAGTTTTTTGTAATTTATGGTCCTTAATAATTCTGCGTAAATTATGGTCCTATGATTTGGGATGTCCTATGTACAGCCAGCTATTTGGCAACAAACCACAACCGCGGTCCTTGCAGAACGGGGTCTTCTCTGATCACATACCATGTGTTCTGTTCTGATGATGTGAGGACGGATCGATTTTTTTTAGGGATTTTTGATTTGAGAACGAGTACTGGAACAAGATCATCATCTATAGGAGATGCCAGCTATACCCTATCCCTCAGAAACATGTCTTCTTCCATGTGTAGACGGTCGGTCGAGGCCCCTTTCCCGGGTTTTTTTTTAGCAGAAGGCCCCTTTCTCGGTTGGCTTTGTGCCTCCACCACCTCCGGAGAAAACGCCTCACATTTAAATTTTCCGTGCTGCTCTCGCGTTCAGACCGCCCAATGGGCCGGACAGACCACAGTAGCTGGCTAGGCCAGCCCAGGTGTCACCAGCCACCCAGGAGCCTATACGTGTGGGCTTCCACATTACTCAATAAAAAAATGTGGGCTTCCGCAAAGCAACTGGATAAATCCGATGTGGCTACAAACATGCCACCAAACACATGTCCGAACTACATCTCAAACCTTTTGATCTAACTCCATATGTCGTCCCACAAGACAACCACATTTAGCTCAGCTTAGAAAGCTTTTCAAATCATTTCACCAAGGTTTTAAATCATTTCACAAAGGTTAGATCGGTCATGTGGCACTAGATAATCGCGAAAAACTTTCTCCCTCTTGATAGTACAAATATCTATCCGCAATTTGGTCAAGCGTTTATCTACTCAACCCTAGAACAACTAAATGAAATGTCCTACAAATATACTTGTCGGTGATGCCTTTAGCATTCCATTTCTTCTCCATGTCAGTGATATACACAAGCATCCAACCTAGCTCCATCAACCACCATCAAGCCGCTTGATCATCAACACAAATCAACATTTGGCTTGATCTCTATGAATGATATGATCCACTTCATAGCTTGACAAGGCCATATTGCTCCGTCAATGGTAGCCTTGCTTGCTCTTTGCAGTTGTCTCAGTCCATCAGTGCCAACCACTCTACTCGTGCTTCACCACCTCAACATACCATCACACCTAAACCTCTGGCTTGCCCTTTACTCCTACAACCGGTCCTTTGCAGCTAACCCTTATCTTGATTTTCTCTACCTAGACATATGAGAATATGTCATCATATTTAATAAGCTCTTTCAACCTTCACTAGTACAGAAAAGATTTTTAGAAACGCCTCCACTTTGTATCAGAGGCGGTTAACCTAGCAAACCGCCTCTAACCGTGACCGAGAGCACTGTAGCATTGTAACCCCCTCTAATGAGCAATTTTCAGGGGCGGTTAAATTAAGAAAAACACCCCTAAAAGTAGTTAGATCATCAGATGCAGTTCTCGTAAGTTCACCGCCTATGATGGTCTAATTTTCAGGGGCGGTTCAATTAAGAAAATTGCCTCTAAAAATAGCTACATTCAGAGGTGGTTCTCGTACGGGAACCGCCTCTAAAGATGCATTTTCAGTGATAGTTCAATTAAGAAAACCACATCTAAAAATAGATACATTTTAAAAGCGGTGCTCTTATGAGAACCGCCTCTTAACAACCATTTCAAGAGGCGGTCCTTAAGGAACCTCCCCTAAAAATGATCTCATAAATGACCCTTTCTTCCTCCTCGGGACAACGCTGACCAATACTGCTCAACTCACTTGGAGGGCGAGAAATCGCAAAAATAGAGGAGGAGGTTTTTGCCCAACCTTTGAGGGAGTTGGGTTTGAGAGTTGAGTTTGTGGCATCCTTTAACACTTCTCAGTGCTTTACATGTATATACATTTCTTTCACTATGAGATTGGGTAGAGATATAGATCGAGACATGTGTGCATGCATGAAGTTTGATTTTTTTTACTGCAAGCAACTTTTAGACACTATTTTGTGGTACCTTGATGCAAACATATACCATTTGTTTTTGTAGGGTTTAAGGTATGGAGCAGTCATGGATGTACAAGAATAAAAGAAATGAAGGTTCCTACATACAAGCTGTGAATGGTTTTATTGAAGTTTCTAAAAGACATGCTTTGATTAAATAGACCAAGGATATCTATTTTCTGTGTAGTGACTGTCGGAACCATATAGTATCCCAAGATCCATACGATAAGATCACACTTGGAAAGAAGGGGTTTCATGGAGAACTATGAGGTTTGGGATCATCATGGTGAGAGAAGTATAGAATCAGCAATCAACATGGGAGCATTAGATGCACTAGAACTAAGGGAAGATGACGATGTGGCCATTTATCAGCATGCATGATGGTACACAAGATGAAGTTGCAGGCGAATACGATGGTGGTAAGGAGGAGGATGATGGTGAAGACAGCGAAGAAGAAGACGATAATGAAGATTTCATGAAAGAAATGCTGCATAACGTAGGACAGGAATTGCAATTGAAGAATGGGCTAGAATAACTTGGAGATGGTGCAGAAGGCAAGAAAAGAGCGTCTGTACCCGGAGGAAAAGGGTTGTGAGAAAAGGTGGTCAAAACTGCTATTTGTGCTGGACATGTTGATACTGAAGGCTACACATGGCTGGTCCGATATACTTATTGAATAAATTGGCTGAAATGCTTCTCGAACCAAACTTTGTGCCCACCAACACATAGTCCAGTAACAATGGGTGTGGAAAGAATACATGTGTGCCCAAACCATTGTATTCTATATCGTGGGGTGTTCAAAGACCTTACTAATTGCCCAACTTGTGGTGCTAGTCGATACAAAAGGAATGACAACTATAATGAGGAAGTCAGGGGTACCGACACTAGGAAGAAGAGAAAGAAGGGCATAAACAAAAATTACGCTTCTCTGCACATTGCGGAGGAAAACAACACCTTAGCGGTAGATGATACAAACCAAAGAAGAATACTTGCATTGGTTATGTGGTACCTATCACCTGTTGATCACTTGAGACATTTATTCTCGTACCCAAGAGACTCAGAGCTAATGCAATGGTGGGCTTCGGATGCTCGCCAGAAAGATGATGGAGTGCTACGTCACCCATCTAATGCCCAACAGTGGAAGGATTTCGATGCCAAGTACCTAGACTTTCATGAAGATCCGAGAAACATAAGGTTCGCTTTAAGCACTGATGAAATGAATCCTTTTGCTGATAGGTCTAGCACACGCAGCACATGGCCAGTTATCCTATCGATATACAACCTTCATCCATGGTTGAGTCACAAGAGAAAGTATTTGATCCTGACCATTATAATATCAGGGCCAAAAGCACTAGGCATGGACATAAATGTTTTTCTCGACCATTGATGCAAGAAATGGAGACACTATAGGACGATGGAGTGGAAATGTGGGATGAGCTTTTGAAGAGTAAATTCACATTGAAATCCATCATATTTGTTACCGTCATTGACTAACTAGGACAGTTTTCCCTTTTAGGACAGATCAAAGGATTCATGACATGCTCGGTATGCTTGATTGACACTGCAACTCAGTTACTGGAGGGATCCAAGAAGGTAGTGTACATGCATCACCGACGCTTCTTAGTGGAAGGGCACAAGTATTGAACCAAGAAGATGGTTAAATACTTCATTGGTAGTAATCTTGAGACAGGGCATGCGCCAGAGAGGCAGGACAGATAGTTTGTGTATAACATGGTGAAGAACATAAAAGTCTCTTATGGTAAAAAGAAAAAGGATGGAAAGATCAACAAGAGAGATAAGGCTTCGATTGATGGCGTCCAGTGCAAGAAGATGTCAATCTTCTTCAAGTACCTGCCTTACTGATTGGATTTGGCCGTGCAACATTCTATCGACGGCATGCACGTCAAAAAGAATATGTTTGAGAGCGTGATTGGGATATTACTGGAAATCAAGACGGAGATAAAGGAAGGACTGAAGTAATGGCAGGACCTTGTACGTTTGCAGTCTAGACCAAAGCTTCACCCACAAGACATGCGGAATGGAAGACACAATCTACCTACAGCAAGCTACAACTTATCAAATGATGAGAAAAGAGGAATGGTGGTAAACCTAAGGAGATTAAAAGTGCCAACAGGTTTCTCCTCCAACATCAAGAGACTTGTCTCGACGAACGAAATAACATTCACCAGTTTCAATGCTCATGATTGCCACATGATGTTATCAATGTTTTCTATTGCAATTAGAGCTATAAAGCCCATGTACGTGAGAATGGTTATCACCCGGATGTGCTACTTCTTTAACCAAATTTGGCAGAAGGAGATTTATGAGAACGAAATAGGTGACTTAAAAGCGGTTCCTGGTAGAGATTATGGCCCAACTTGAATAGTGCTTCCCTGTCGACGGAATATCGCCGATCGTCTACCGAGGGGTATACCCAAGGTAGAAGATTGATCGGTGAAGGTGCATCTGAGACGAACAAGCGTAACACAGAAAACGTGGGACACACGGTTTATACAGGTTCAGGCCGCCGCGAGGCGTAATACCCTACGTCCTGTGTTCTTGTGGATTGTATTGCTGTGGGTTGAGATGTTTTGAGGGGATCCCCTGCCCACCTTATATAGTCCGGGGGGTAGGGTTACAAGTCAGTTTTACCATGTATATCAGATTACAATCCTAGCCGAACAGGAAAACTAATCGGCTAGATACTAGGAAAGCTATTTCTTTGGTCGCCAAGACTTGTAAGTCGGCGGATATACGTGATCTTCTGGAGAACGTGTAGACGACGCGTCCTTGGCAGTCTGAACCTGATTGGATGATTTGGTCCATGAAGCGTCGTGCGGGTATATGGATTTATACCCCCACAGCTAGTCCCCGAGCACCTTGTATTCGTCAGGAGGTGCAGATCTTCAGAGTTGCTTGACCAGATGGATGTAAGGAGCTCAGAATTTTTTTTTGAGAAAAGCTCTCTGTTTGGTGAAGTGTATCCACTTTTGTCTCGTCAGAACCAATACATTCACCGCTAGGTGAAGTGTATCCACTTAGTCCCGGAGCCTGATAGTAGGTGACATAGTCATGTGGTGTCAGGGTCAAAGTCTTTAATTCTATCAATCAAGGTCCCTGAGCACAGCAAGTGCGCGGGATAATCTTCTAAACAGATGAAGCGAAGACAATGTCCCTGAGCACAGTAAGTGCTCAGACGAGGTGACGACGAAGTCCCCGAGCATAGCAAGTGCTTGGAAAAATTCTTCCGAACAGACGAGGCGACGACGAAGTCCCCGAACACAGCAAGTGCTTAGAAAAACTCTTGCAAACAGACGAGGCGACAACGAAGTCCCCGAGCACAGCAAGTGCTCGAAAAACCTCTTCCGAACAGATGAGACGACGACGAAGTCCCCGAGCACAGCAAGTGCTCGAAAAAATTCTTCCGAACAGACGAGGCGACGACGAAGTCCCCGAGCACAGCAAGTGCTCAGAAAAAACTCTTGCAAACAGACAAGGCAAGGACGAAATCCCCGAGCACAGCAAGTGCTCAGAAAAATTCTTCCGAACAGACGAGGCGACGACGAAGTCCCCGAACACAACAAGTACTTGGAAAAACTCTTCCGAACAGACGAGGCGACGAAGTCCCCGAGCACAGCAAGTGCTCAGAAAAACTCTTCCGAACAGACGAGGCAACGTCGAAGTCCCCGAGGATAGTAAGTGTTCGGAAATACCCTTCCGATCAGACGAACCGACGACGAAGTCCCCGAGCATAGCAAGTGCTTGAGAATGTAGATCCGTATGCCTATTAATACCTGTATGAATAGCCAAACCATCGCGCTTCCCTTTATAATCAGTCGGAGGATGAAGAAAATGGTTCACTCCTCATTTGCATTGCGCTCAGAAGCCACTTGATAAAAGGAACTACCACTGCTTGCCCTAGCCGCCGCCATCTAGGGTTTCCGCAATCACCAATCCAAAATCCAAATCCACTTAGATTTCTTCGATTCGAGCTTCCACCACCATAGTCCTGCGCGCGTTTTGTTGAAATGGCCCGAAGGAAGAGCACACACGTTCCCCCGAAGAAGCAGAAGGAGCCGCATCCTGGAGAGCTCCGTTTGGATCAAGAATGGCAGCGGTCAATCCTTGACAGAGAAGGCGATTGAGCAACTAGTGGTCAAGGGAATACTGCAGAATCGAGCCACCGCCGGATGGCGGCCCTCATTTGGTGAGCCATATCCTATGCCCAATACCAATGAGATAGTGATCTTTGCCAATTACTTTCTTCGCGGATTTGGCGTCCCTTGCCACCCTTTTCTCCGTAAAATGCTAGATTACTACGAGATTTCCCTGTGCAACCTTCATCCGAATTCTATCTTCCATCTTTCCATCTTTATTCATCTTTGCGAAGCCTTCCTTGTCATTCTTCCTTATTTCAACCTATTCTGCCACCTGTACATACTTGTAAAATCGAGCGGCGGTCGGGGAGTGTATCTAAAACTCTAAGATGGGATATCTGCTCAGTATCTTTCTATCCCCCTCAACACAAGCCTCCGAGATTGGAACAAGAGGTGGTTTTATTTGCTAAACCAGGAACCGCTTGATCGATGTGCCGTCGACCAAATCCCAGAAAGGAGACCAACCTGGTCGAACAAATCTATGCCTGATGAAATGAATCAGGTGTATGAATTGTTGGAGATCTCGAAGAATATCACGCTTGATGGAGTTGGAGTTGCTGCCAATTTTGTATGACGCCGAGTACAACCCTGTAAGGAGAGGATACCTCCTGCTTATGAGTGGCGAGGTGTGACTGATCCGACCAGGAAAGTGCCGGAGCTAATGTCAGCTTCTGAGTGTATGTTTTAAATGATTGCTTTTACTATTGTTGTATTTAAGAACATATTATAAGACCAAAAACCCATATTATTAACAAGCAAAAGCTAGAGTTAATAAAAAAATAAAAAAATAATAATCACAAAAATTTTAGTTTGATAGCAAAAAAATTTAGTAGCCAACAAAGAATAAAATTTGAAAAAATAAATTGAGATTCATGACTTCATAAGTTTATGTGAATTGGATTAGACTATGTGAAATATCTATTATGTCTTAAAAACAAACAAAGATGAAAACATTTAATTTAATATATATTTTTATTAATTAGATGTATTACATTCTTCATATATGTCTTAAAAAATTCAAACTCATGCCACGGGTTAATGGATTAGTATATCAAAGGAACACCATCAGGACATAATTGTGCCATTGTCAACTTAGTGATTTGGAATGGACGTAGTATACCAGTCTACCACATACCTATTAGGGCACGTACAGTGAATCTCTTAGAGTCGTCTCTATCTCAGTGTTTTTTATAAAATACCCCTTGCATGGTTAAGAGACAGCCTCCGCGTCTCTTCGCGAAGAGACGGTGAGCAGCCTATCTCTACACTGAACTCGAGACTTAAAGACAGACAAAAAAAAACCATTGTATGAGTTAAAGATTCCAAATTTATTCTAGCCACACATAAAACATTAAATTATTTAAAGACACTATAAGAGACACTTATTGTATAAACTGTCGCTCGACCATCTCTACATTAAATTTTACTGTCTTATAGACGGATCGCTATCTCACCGTTCTACATGCCCTTACAATATACAAAAGTGTTACGTGTCTCCAAGTGGTGTTAAGAGTTAAGACATTTGTTCGGCTGGCTGGTCCAGCTAGCCATTCAACAGTGTTTTTCTCTCAGAACAATCAGCCAGCTAGCCGTACCGTGCCAGCCAGCCGAACAGAGTGGACTTTATCTTCTTGTTGCAAAATAGCTGCTGGCTGGACATAGAACCTGCCAAATAACAATTAATGTGTGCATGTGTGTCAAGGGACCGTATATAAATCAATTACGTTAAATGATTTATTGCAAAATAACTGCGATGGTCGAAAGGCAAATTTAGAACTCAACATCATCATCAAATAGGCGCAGAGATGGAACTAAGGTCCTGTTTGGATCTATTTGCCAGTTTTTAAGAATCTGGCTTTTGAAATTGACTGGGATTCAAACAGTTCCAGTTTCTTGTGTCAAGTTTTGCCAGACCTTTTAAAACTAGGAAGTTACATGTACCTAGTTTTTGTCAGCTTTTGTGATCCATAGAGCAATAAATGAGCTTATATTTTTAAAAACTAAAGGGTCTAAACATTCCATTAGTTTTGCTTAAAATATAGATTTTAGAAATTAGAAGCAAAAACTGGTTTTTAAGAATCTAAACCCCATCATACCTAACTCATCTCAACAAGTCCACACATGTGCACCGCATGGCCATACATGCACAGTGCCAAGAATTGGGGCTTTAACACTGCTTACTTTATGAGATGGGCACACGGGAGCGATCAAAGACGGCCATGACTGCACGCGTTCACACGTCGGAGTCAGATATAGGATGGTTGTGTTTAGATCTTAGTTGTAGTTATAATTTACCATTGTAGCACGTTCATTTGTATTTGATAATTTTTGTTTAATCATGACCTAAGTAGGCTTAAAAGATTCGTCTCGTGATGTACATGAAAAAGTACAAATGCAAACATTTTGGCTACTATTCGCTGGAGCCGATAAGTTGAGCTGATTTTGACTGGTGCTGATTTGTTGTAGAAAAAAATACTGTTACTGTGTTCGCTTCAGCTTGTCAGCTTTTATTTTTCAGCTCTGAAACAATATTTCTTCTCACAACAAATCAGCACCAGTCAAAATCAGCTCAGCTTATCGGCTCCAGCGATGTGCCGCAACGTTGATGTCACTAGTTGCAATTGCAATTTACAGTGGATCTAAACAGGGCCTATATCTAGTATTTAGATGTCGTTTAGGACAAAGATATGATCTCTAAAGCATGACTTTGACTTCATATTTTTATAAAAATATTTATTGAATAGTGATATATGCATACATTTGTGAAAGTATGTTTGAAGACAAATCTATTTATATAGTTTTATATTTCCAAACTCAATAATTTAAAAGTTATTTATAATTTAAATTTTTAATGTTTGACCAAAACCTTATCCAAAACGATATCTTTTTCTTATACGGAGGAAGTATATGCTTGTTAAAGCAAAGCTGAGTTTCCAAATTGCAATTACTAAATGCAGGCACGTTATATATCACACACGTACCTAGTGTGAGTTGACTCTGATTTGGTTGGGATTCTACGCCAGCGAGTCTCTTTGCAAAGTGAAGAAATGGCACCAAACACTAAAAGTTCGGAGTTCATGGCTCGGAACGTTTCTGAAGTTCCACAGTTTTTGCCTGGAGTGAGTGAAATGGCCTCAGCCTGGTTTGGACCGTTTCCTCTCTCTCTTCTACACTAGGGCAATCAATATTTTCTCTAGTTATCGTATTTAGGTGCAACAAATTAAAATGAATTGTATTAAAGTTATTGTTTTCCCACTAAAATTTCTATTTTTTATATACATTTTTATTTATATAATTTTTTAATTAAAATAAATCTTTTGAAAAAAATAGAATTTAGTCTACTAGCCAAACAGTCTACAAAGTGATTCTGATCATCAGTAGAAACATTTCATCCGATCGAATCCGAAACTTTTTTACCACCCTACTCGAGTCAAATCTCAAGTCCACTGTCCACATGGGCACCCGGCACCACATGGCCAGACGTGCACAGTGCCAATAACTGGGCTTTAAACATGCTTATTATTTATTTTATGATGAGACGGGCTCTCCCCTCTCTGGCGGGTGACCATGACTGCATGCGTTAACATGTCGAACTCAGAGAGAGAGAGAGAGAGATATATATATATATATATATATATATATATATATATATATATATATATATATATATATATATGCTTATTTATTTAACCAAAGTTGCACTCCAAATTGTAGTTATTATTACCTAATGCAGGCACGTTAGGACGACGTATCTTGTCTGATTTGGCTGCGATGCCATGCCAGCTGTTTCTAGATTAGGGAACTTTTCCCCAGAGACTCGCCCAGAGTCAAGTCAATGAACAATTATATACATGGCTGTACCATATGCAAGTTTGTTGTATATTATGGTTGCCATCAATCTCCGGCAACGTTGTAATAGTAAAATGAATATTTGATTCCACTAGCGGTTCCTCTAATTTATATAACTTAGCTATGCTGGCACGTCAGGGCAGGGTTACAGAGATCTCCATTTGTTTAACTTATCTATGCTGACACATCAGGATTGGAGGCTCCTAAAACCGAGAATCCCTGTGTGCACAACTGGTGAAGGTGAAATATCGCGATAATACCTCCCTGTTACAAGCAAAGCAAAGGAGGGACCGGGCATTTCCTACTCATGGCAGAGTATTGTGAAAGGTATTCAAGCTTTACAGAAGGGGCTAATATGGCGGCGGGTGAGGGATGGATCTCAAATAAAGATCTGGGAAGATCCATGGATAGGCAATGGAATATCAAGAAGACCAGTAACTCCCAGGGGCCATACGCTGGTGACAGAGGTGAACGAACTTTTGAACCAGGAGAGAGGCACCATGGATGAGGAACTGATATGAGATTTATTCTGGGATGAAGATGTACGGCATATCCTTGCAACCCCTACAAACCCAGGACATGAAGATGGGATAGCTTGGCACTTTGATCGTCGACGCCAGTTCTCGGTCAAAAGCACCTATCATGTGCTTGATGATGAAAAAACAAAGATCAAAGATACATCAAAATGGTGAGGCTAGCTGCAATGGACAGAAGAGCAGGACAAGTCAGTCTCGAGACAAATGTGGAAACTAACGTGTCCGCCAAAGGTTAGGCATTTCACTTGGCACTTGGCACGTAATAGCCTGGCTCTGAAAATGAGCATCCGACGACGAGGAGTGATATTAGATACAATATGCTCGGTATGTAATCGTTTTGATGAGGATGCAGGCCATTGTTTCCTCAAATGCGAGCTAATTTGGTTCCTCCAATTTAAATAAGCTTGTAACGTCTAATTTGGTTATGATGTAGCGAGTTCTTTTATCCAATTTATAGCACCCTAAAATAGATGAGGCCGCCCTAGCTACACCACACTTGAACATGTTGCACGTGATTTTGCATTTCCCAAAACAAGGAAGCTTCCTTACATTTAGGGACGGGTCGTCATCTTGATGACGATGATGCCTATCGTCATATTTTATGTTCAGGGCTTATACAGTATACTATAAACACGCTGCCGTGCTGACCAAGAGCACCATGATGTGGCCCCTTGTATATCTGAGCAGAATCCGATAGAGCTTGAGAGACACCAGCGTGTCCTAGTTGAGTTTGTGATTGCAAATTGAGGTTGCTGCAGACGCCATGCCACAAGCAGAGCATGCTACCCCCGATCAGAAAACATCCAACAATATTAGCAATGAAGTCACGGTTAAGCTGCGCAAGAACATCCTGCTGCTGGCCTCGCTGGTGGCCACGATGACCTACGCCGCCGGGTTCAGCCCGCCGGGGGACGTCTGGCAGGACACGGCTGGTGGGCACATCGCCGGTGATCCCATCATCCGGGAGACCCACCACAGGCGGTACGTGGCGTTCTTCTACTGCAACGCCACCGCGTTCGCCGCGTCGCTCGTGGTCATCATCATCACCCTCACCCTCGCCTACCTTGACGACTACAAGGACAAGTACAAGAAGAGGCAATGGATCGCCGTCCGGACGCTGCAGCTGGTCATGGTGCTGGACCTGCTCAGCCTCATGGGAGCCTATGCTGCCGGCACCTGCCGGGACACGTTCACCACCGTCTACTCCTCGCTGCTGGTGGGTTTCGTCTTCTTCTACGTCGTTGTTCAGGTGGCGTCGGCAACCGTTTCCTGTGGCGGCGTCGAAGAAGAACGATCCGGCGGCGGCTTGGACGAAGAACGAAAGAAGGCAATGTTCTTCCGCATCCTCCGGTACCTGATACCAGAGCTCCGCAAACGTGTCGAGGCACATGACAAGGCGAACGCTCGGTTCCGCAAGGTCCAGATGCTCCTCGCGACGTTCGCCGTGAGCGTCACGTACTCCGCCGGCCTGAGCACACCGGGGGGCTTCTGGGACAGCGCCGGCCGCGGCCACCGCCCCGGCGACGCCATCCTCAAGGACCGTCACGGCACGCGCCTGGCAGTGTTCCTCGGCTTCAACACCCTGGCATTCGTCGCGTCACTGCTCATCATCGTGGTGCTTCTGGACACGAAGCTCCGCGAGCTCAATGCCTACGGGTTCATCGTCGTCGCGCTCGTCAGCCTCGTCGTCGCGTACAACGCCGGCAGCTGCAGGCACACCGACACCACCGTCTACGTGTTCAGCCTCATCCCCGCCGTCCTGCTCTACATTTCGTTCGTCTACTTCGTCGCAGATTACATCCACCTCATATTATGGAAACAATTGAAAAGCCTTGTCAGGTAATTAATAATATTCAATATTGCAGTTGAAATTAAAATAAATATCTTTATTCCTCTTGTTCTTAATGGTTACAAGGGTCATCAACAGGACCAAATGGCCAAAACCAGCAAGGGTGGTTAAAACAGAGGAGGAGGAAGCAGCCGACAAGGCTCGCTCACTTGTTCTGCTGCTCGCTACTCTGGCGGCGACGATCACCTACCAGGCGGGGTTGGTCCCACCGGGCGGCGTCTGGCAGGACAACAGCGGTGGCCACACGGCCGGCGACCCGATCCTGCTGACGACGAGTCCCCGGCGGTACAAGGCTTTCTTCTACTGCAGCGAGGGCGACAAGGAGGGCAAGGATCCGGTGGAGAAGACGCGCAAGCGGCTGCTCCTCTTTGCCATCTTGGCGGCGACCATCACCTACCAAGCTGGCCTCACTCCGCCAGGGGGGTTCCTGCTCCAGGACGACGAGTCCGGGCACCACGCCGGCGACCCGGTCCTCTTGTACAACTTCCCGCGCCGCTACAAGGCCTTCTTCTACTGCAACTCGGTGAGCTTCATGCTGTCCATCGCCCTCATCATCCTGCTGGCCAACCCCAACGTGTACAGGCCAGCCATCCGAGCCCACGCGCTGTCCGTGTGCACAGCGGCAGGCTTGTTTGGCCTCATGGGCGCCTACGCAGCCGGAAGCACGCAGCATTTAAAGACATCTGTCTATGTGTTCGCGTTGATAGTAGTGGTCCTTGTCTGCATCGGCCTACTATTCCTAGTGTTTTTGCTCACAGGCGGCACAAAAGCGTCGGGGACGGCCAGCAAAGGCGACACTGCTACTACACGAGTGGAGGCATCTACCGTCAGCAACAACGATGCTACTGCTGCTGCTGCTGTTGCACAAGGAGCAACAGAAGAGACCAAAACTAAAAACAAGGAGGATGACGAAAAGAAAATACACGTCAAAAGCAAATACCTAATGTTGCTAGGGATCCTTGTGGCAAGTGTCACCTACCAGGCCGGCCTAGCGCCGCCGGGAGGAGCTTGGCAGAGCAGCAGTGGAGGGTATGAAGCCGGCAACTCGGTGATGCATGACAACAGGAGGCCCCGGTATCTGGCATTCTTCTACAGCAACTCCACCTCGTTCATGGCATCCGTTGTGGTCATCCTGCTGCTCCTGATACAACAGCAGACGCTTGACGAGAAAAGTTTCAAGAAGTGGTTTGTGGTGATGAACACGACAATTGTTCTGGACTTGCTTGGCCTCCTTGGTGCCTACGCAGCTGGTTCGAGCAGGCGGTGGAAGACATCTGTGCATGTGTTGCTGCTGGTCATAACCGTGCTGATCTACATGGCATTCCATCTCGTTCTGTCCGAGATCAGAAAGAGGAGTCAGAGGGACCAACCGTTGTCAGTGTAACACGGAGCAATTGCTACTACTGTAGTCTACTGTTTGTATGCCCCTCGTGTATTTGAGCCTGACATATCAATACAGTCTGCCTAGTTTTTCAAGGACCCCTTGCATAAATGCGAAAGATCACACACACACTTCATTTATTGAAACTAAAGTACATATAAATATGTAGAATGAAACAAGCTTAATTACCTTCCAGAGAATTTCATGCCAAGTCATTTTCCTCCACAAGCATGCAATCCAAAATGCCAATAATCTACCCAGGGTTACTTGTTGGAACAAGCAAAAGTTTTTATGTAGACTAAAGTCAAAGGATGTACAAGCGGATCTTTTTAGAATCCTTCTAGAGTACTCTATGGATCAGCAAGAGAAGGCCTTTTCTGAGTCTTCATTTCAAAATGTGCAAAAATAGCAGCGTCATCGATCTGGCGTGCTAGTGAACATTGACAACTGCATGACAGCTCCAAGTCTTAACTGACATAAGCGTCGAACAGGATTAATGTACAGTTGAATGATTATTGAAAGACAAACTGTTGGCGGCTATTTTTCAGTGGAAATGCAAGTCTAGTGTCCTTGCTTCTTGCCAAACAGATATTTGATCAAACCTAAGATGTTTTACTCTTCAAAAAAGTTGTAATAATGACATATAATTTATAATGGATGGAGCATAAGCGAATAATAATTACAGCATGTTGTTTGTTTGATTTTCTTTTGGGAGGAATAACACTACATAACAGTTTGTCTAAGGTCCTGTTTGGATTCGTTATTTGATAATAGTTAGATAGCTAATAACTCATTATTTGATTTGGTCTAACTAGTAGGATAGTTGTCATCTAAGGTCAAGCTAACAATTAGCTAGTCTGTTGTTTATATCTTTATGTAGGGACAAAAACGGTACAGATATTTTCCGATCGTATTTGAGACCGAATTTGTTTAGAGGAGTTTTTATCCGTTCGTATCTGAGTCCAGATATTCAACATCCGATACCGTATCCATATCCGAATGTTCAAATCGCATATTTATGATGTCGATATCCAATCGTATCCTATTCGACATTGTTGATACTATCCGTATTCGAATCCGAATCCGAGTAGAAATATGAAAACAAATATAATATTAGTGATATCCGTTTATATCCAATCCGTTTTCATTCCTATCTTTATGGATAATAATAAAAAAGACAATGTTAGCAGATATAAGGATCCAAACAGAAACTTAAAGAGAAAGGACGAGAGATTTTTTAGAACTCTTCTGGTTGAGTATATGGATCAGCAGGAGGTGGTCTTCTCTTCATTTAAAGACAAGGTATGCCTATAATTATCACTGAGGCAGAAAAATAAAGATATTGTTTCCACACAGTTCAAAATAGATCTTCCGGAGTGGTTTTTCAAAACGGACACTAATACCATCTATTGTAAAAATATGATTCTTATAGTGTCGGGTGTTTAAAACCGTATTGGAAAAGCATTAAGGGCAGTTTCAAAAGTAAATCTGCCCTTAAAAATGCATTTTCTAGGGACGATTGCTTCAGGGCAACAATCCCAAAAACTGATTTTCATGGTGATTGCTCAAAATAATTGTCTCTAAAAATTCGTTTCTTGGTTTCCTTATCGCAAGCCGCTATTTTTTTTACAAGGTTACAATAAGGCAACAGCATTTGGTTGGGTGAGTACGCACTCAAAATATAGCATCCAGCATCCTAAACTCTTCAATATTGTACATCAAAATAGGCTACATTTGTGCATAGTCTTAGCACATCCCCTATTAATGTTTCATTTATTAGAAGGGCACTAGTAGAAAATAAGCTACTAGAGTGGAATAGTCTTGTCAAAAGGTTGTTGACTATAAATCTACAAGATGAGAAAGATACTTTCTTTTGGCTTTTGAAGCCAAATGATGCCTTCACCGCAAAATTCCAAGTCCAGACATGCCATCAAAACTTGGATTAGGGTTTCACATGTTGTTTGGTGTCTTAGGTTGCCTTTAAAATTCTTTTGTGTAGTTTCTTAAAAGGGGTGTTGTTCTAACCAAACATAACCTAGAAGAAAGAAATTAGAACAAAAACAAGTTTTCTGCCTTTTGCTGCAAAAGTGACGTTAAGAAATTAGGAGAATTCAACAAGTTTTGACCGCATTTACGCTAAATTTCTTTTGTATGTGGTACACCTAGCTAGTTTTAGGTTTGCTACCACCTAGTGATGTTATCGACCTTTTCAATGGATGGTACAAACTTGGGAAAATTGAATAATGCTCTTTTATTATTACGAGGTGATGTCATTTGCTAGGCAATATGACTTATTAGAAATGAAGTCATTTTTTATAGATGCCAACTTAACAGTTTTTGCAGGAACATATTGCTTACGCTATTGGTGGACACAATTATTTGGTTCTTTGGATGGCATTTTAATGTTACAATTGAGTTTTAAGTTGGATCTAGTTTTTGTTACGTCAAAAGTTTATAATAATAGGTCTGATTCTCTTGCTTGCAAGGGACGATCCCCAGATTTTATCCATAACTGAAAAAACATTTTTATGTGTAGGAGGAAGAAGATACAAATTATATGTGAATAAACTGCACTGTGATCTTCTTTCATTTTACTACGATGAATAACACTACAAAAGTAGGGGAGGCAACATATAATAAGCATGGTATTTACAAGAATTACTGGGGTGTTTGGATCCTGGAACCCTATCACATCTGATGTTTGATAGTAATTAGAAGTATCAAATATAGACTAATTATAAAACTAAATGCATAAATGAAGGTTAATTCGCGAGACGAATATATTAAGCCTAATTAGTCAATGTGATGTTATAGTAAATATATGCTAATTATGTATTAATCACCAAGTGGTCACGTTTTATGTAATTTTTTATATTTAGCTCAATGTTTAGTCTTTGTAATTAACATCCAAACTTTAGGTGTGACAGGGTTAGTCCCTGAATTCAAACACCCAATGCATCTCTGACCTGAGGCCTTAGGGCAAAGATTGTAGCAGAAGTGAAAGTTTTTATAGCGCCTATCGAACATTGGAAAGAGGTAGAAGTGATGTTTTAGGCCTTGTTCAATTACAGGGTGTAAAATTTGTGCGGTGTTACATCGGTTATTTTATGGAAACAAATTACATGAGATAAATTTAGTAAGCCTAATTAACCCATTACTAGCAAATTTTTACTGTAGTATGACATTGTCAAATTATGAGCTAATTAGGTTTAAAAAATCCGTCGAATAATTTATTCATAATCTATACAATTAGTTTTTTTTGTCTATATTTAGTACTTCATGCATGTGTCTAAACCTCTGATGCAATGGGGTGTAAAGTTTTTGTGATGGAATAAAAAAAACTTAGAATCCTTCCGGACTCTATGAATCAGCAGGAGGTCTTCTCTGAGTCTTCGTTTAAAAATGTGCAAAAACAGTAGTGTCATGGATCGAGATCTGGCGTGCGAGTGATCATTAACAAATGCATGATAACTCCAAGTCTTAACTTCCATAATTAAGTGTTGAACAGGATCCATGCGTGTACAACTGAAAGATTATTGAAACACAGACTGTCGGCGAGAGTATTTTTCAATGGAAGTGTAGGTCTTGTTGTCCTTGCCTCTTTGTCAAACTGATTGGAGTACCTTGACTGGTCAAAATACAAGGCATTTTGTAGGAACAGCAAACTGCGACAGGAAGAGATGTAGATTGGCCATTATCTATTAATAATGAACTAGAGTATACCATAACATTTGCTAAACCATCCAAGGCACACGTCTGTGGACATGAGTTCATAATGTATGACCAAATTAAAGTGTCCGAAAACTGATGGGGAATACCAGCGCAGCAATGCTCATCAGCTTTTTGTGAGACCAAATATGCAGAATTTTGCGGGAGGGTTTATTTGACAAGAGTAGACTTGTCAATTGTATACCCTTTTCTATAACTCAATGTCTTTGAGTCCTGTGAGATGCTTGTTCCAACAAGTCACTGTCAGATATACAAGAAGAAGGCTCTCAAGGTGGGGTGATGTCTGAAGGCGTAGCGCGCTGCCTTGTGCTGTTGTCGCTGCCTTGCTGGGTTCTGTATCACCAGGTTGTTGTCACAGACGGGTCACGGGTGACAGTAGTTAGCAGCAGCCGTCAGGCAGTTGTTGGGCCCATTTGCCAGTTGGAGGCGGTGGGCACTTGGGGCATGAACAAAAGGACATGAAATGTAAGTGGATGGGTCATGAATGAAATGGATAGATACTCTGCATCTCTCTCTGCAGTTCTCGGTTCTTGCTTCTAAACCTATCCTGTTCTTATTAATTCTTCCCTTAACTCTATTCCACTTCCAGACTCCGTCAGGATCTTGCCCCGGGTTAGTACCCACCATTAGTTGTACTAATAATATCTAGACATCACCAACATACAATAATTAATTAACACACCAAGAAATACAGGCAACTTTGTCCCACCTTGCGAGCTTCAATTAATCATACAGCAACTACGTAGTTGTATAATGACTGCACAAGATTCCATGGCTAAATTATTGCTTTTAACAATCGTGCAACATGCCATGACGCTGCATGCGTGGTGCCCTCAAATGTGTTATTCTGGAGGTTGATGCCGCCTTGGTGGTGGTGTCAGAATTGGAGTATTGGACAACCTGGCAACGAACGATCTGAGTTCCTGGTTGGTGTTCCATGAAATATGTTAGTGCGACGCAAGACCCCGTGTAGATTTATTAAGTTGTTATTATCTGAGTTTTATCATTGACTTGACTCTGGGCGATCGACTCGTCGCCAGCAGGGAAGATGCCTCGTCTCCGGAACGTACTGTACTGAATATCTCTGCATAACGCAGCTGGCATGCATCGGAGCCAAATCATCGGACAGTACAAGTACGTGCTAACGTGCCTGCATTATGTAAGCATAAAAACAATATAAGCTAGCATCTCCCGAGTCCGAAATGTGAGTGTGGACTTGCTGACTCGAGTTACTACTTGTGTTGCTGGTCTGTGGTTTGCTGCACGAGTCCCTCCGAATGCTGCAGCTGTGATTGAAGCTACCTAGTTCCGTATTTGTGATTGATGTCCGTAGCTTCATGCCAGATTAAAATAGAGCTTTTTATCTGTGTGTCATTATAAAAGTTCAAAATGACCTATGTATCATTGAGTTGAAAAAAAGTTCCTTTGTACCCTCGTATAAAATTTTCTTTACCTACATATCATTTCCGTCAATGACTCAATTTTTAAAAAATCATAACTTCTCCATACAACATCGGATGAAGATGATTTTTATATGAAAATTGTAGATCTCAACGAGATCTACAACTTTTTAGTTTGGAGTTTTTTCATTTGAGGACGCTAATATGCTCAAAAAATTAATTTAAGATTTCAACGTTAAAATTAATTTTGAGCATCTTAACGTCCTCAAATGAAAAAACTCAAAACTAGAACGTTGTGGATCTCGTCGAGATCTACAATTTTCATATAAAAATCGTCTTCATCCGACTTTGTATAGAGAAGTTATGATTTTTTGAAAATTGAGTTATTGGCGGAAGTGGTACGTAGGTAAAGAAAATTTTATGTGAGGGTATAGAATTTTTTTTTTCAACTCAATGATATATAGATTATTTTAAACTTTTATAATGGCACACAAGTAAAAAGCTCATTAAAATACTAGTTCGGTGAATCTCGTAAGCTATCTCGCGTCTACTAATAATTTTGTGTAGTCTATGGTCCTCTTGACACATGCATAGTACACTATGATTTGAGATGTCCTATGTACAGCCAGCTGTTTCACAACAAGGCACAACCGCGGTCCTGGCAGAACAGGGTCATCTCTGATCACATACCATGTGTTCTGTTCTGATGATGGAATGGCATACGATGACGGATCAATTTTTTTAGGGGTATTTTATTTGAGAACGAGAAGGGGAACAAGATCATCATCTAGGCCTGACAAAGATGCTAGCTTAAGCTATCCCTCAGAAACCTGTCTTCTTCCACGTGTGAACGGTCGAGGCCCCTTTCCCGGTTTGCTTGTTGCCTCCACCACCTCCCAAGAAAGCAGGTCCCACGTTTAAAATTCGGTAATGATTCAGTCCACGCGCGTCTGTTAAAATTCGGTAATGATTCAGTCCGCGCGTCCGTCCCGGCCAGACGCTGACTCCGCCACTCCGGCGCGTGCGCGCGACCACGCAAGCCGCTCGCCTCCTGCCTGCCGCCTGCGCCGTTCTTTTTTTTATTTGTTTTCTTTTTTCCATTTCCTTTTCGTTTTCGTTTTTTATTTTTCGTTCCTTTTCTTTTTATTTTTTCGTTTTTTATTTTTATTTTTCCTTTTTTGTTTCTATTTTTTCCTTATCATTTATTTTTAGATACTTATATATATTTATTTCTTTATATCTACGTTATAAAAGTGGATTAACGATGTTGTAAGCGTTGTTCAAAATATTTTAACTTTTTCGGAAGTATGTTTGAAGTGTATATTTCTAATGTTGCATCTTGTTTTTCAAATAAATGTTTTCAAGTGTTTCATCCGGATGTTGCATATGCTGTTATATCTATTGTTGCAACTGTTTTATTTGAATGTTATGTATGTTTGTAAACAATTTTAAAGTATTTTTAGGTGTTCTTTCTAAATGTTTTATACGCATGTTTCGAGTGTTTCAGTATTTGAATATATATGTTGCAAGTGTTTTATATGAATGTTTCAAAAGTAAATTTGGTGTTACAGTTAGTGTTTCAGATACATGTTTTATATCCATCGACCGGATCGGGAGGTCCGTCACCAGCAGCGATCCTCCTTCGCCCCATCTGACGCGACCTCGTATCTTCCTACAACTGTCATTTGCGGCGTGCTCGTCTTTCTTGCCTACTGTGCTTCATAGCGGCAATCCCCATCCCTGACAACTCCGGCACCCAATCTGGCTTGACCGGTGTAACTTCCCATTAGTCATTGTCTATCTCCTCCATCGCCGGCTGGCTGAAACTGGTCGTTCCTTTCCTTAACTATGCATCGTCGTAGAAGAAGGCGTGAAACATGCATGTTGTAAAAGTACATGCCTAGTGTTTAGTAGTTTCAGAAATATGTTGCATGTGTTTTATATAAATGTTGCAAAAATATATCAAATGTTATATATGTTAAAAAAACATCAAAATATATTCATGTGAGATCTTGTTTTGAAATATTTATTGTAAGAAACAGAGTGGTGTGATCGGATTTTAATTTAGATATTTAGTTTAGGAGCTATAAGTGTTTTAACTTCAAAATCAAACGATAGCAATACAGTATTTACCAGCAGCACCACAGTAGGCGGGCGTCCGGACGAACCCTTCCGTCCGGACGTCCGACGGGACGTGCCTCCCTTTAAAATTTCCTGGGCTGCTCTCGCGATCAGACCGCCCGCTGGGCCGGACAGACCACATGGTGGCCCAGTAGCTGGCTAGGCCAGCCCAGGTGTCGCCAGCCACCCAGGAGCCTATACGTGTGGGCTTCAACGTTACTAAAAAAAAAAGTGTGGGCTTCCGCAAAGCAACTGGATAAATCCGATGGGGCTAAAAACATGCAGCCAAACACATGTCCGAACTTACTTCTCAAACCTTTAGAACTAACTCCATGTGTCGGCCCACAAAACAGCAACCACAGTTACAAAAAAAAATTAATTAAATCATTTCACGAAGGTTTTAAATCATTTCACAAAGGATAGAGCAGTCAAGTGGCACTAGATAATCACCAAAAAACTTTGCCCCTCTTGATAGTACGAATACCTATCCGAAATTCAGTCAAGCGTTTATCTAGCCAACTCTAGAACGACTACATGAAATTTCCTACAAATATACCTATCGGTGATGCCTTGTCCATTCCATTTCATCTCCATGTCGGCGATACACACAAGCATCCAACCTAGCTCCATCATCCACCATCAAGCCGCTTGATCATCAACACAAATCAACAGTTGGCTTGATCTCTATGAACGATATGAGCCACTTCATAGATTGACATGGCCTTATTGCTCCGTCAATCGTAGCCTTGCTTTGCTCTTTGCAGTTGTCTCGGTCCATCGGTGCCAAGCCCTCTACTCGTGCTTCACCACCTCGACATACCATCAAACCTAAACCTCTGGCTTGCCCTTCACTCCTGCAACCGGTCCTTTGCAGCTAACCCTCATATTGATTTTCTCAACCTAGACATATGAGACTATGTCCTCATATTTAATAAGCTCCTTCAACCTTATCTAATTGAGCACATGCATCATATACACTAGCCATCTCTCCTCCATGGCTTTTATTGCTTGCTCAACCTAGTGTTGTGTGCATTAAATACTTTATCGCACATGAAATACATTAGTCCATCTAAGGTTGCACTCAATTACCAAAATCAAACCAAGACTTTTATTGGGCGAAGAAGCAATTTTGGCATTGGATGATCCTACCATGTCTGATTGCTCCTTCATGCCACACCGGATCGAGGTAGGAGGTATCAAATAGGAGCTTCTTGCATAGCGCCGCATGCTTTGGTCAGTGATTTTACCTCGAGCACGTGCCAATGCCATCGTCTTGTGAGATGATAAGGTCGTTGCCTCTTTGATGACCTGATTCGGGCAGAGGAGGGGCCTTTTGCATCAAGAACGTGACGGAGATGGTTCCCCATAGCATGTTGAAGTGTCTTAAGTAAAAAACTAAAACTTCATTGGCGAAGTAGCTTCTTTATATTCAACTCTACAGAGAACTTTACTAGTGGAGCTAAAACTATTTTATTAGAACATTTAGTAAAATAACTTTTCATATTAAATATGAGGAAGGGAGCAGGTGGAAGCTACTCTTTTTAGCTCCATATGATGCCACTGGGTTGTCTCAGCATGTTTCATGGGACTCCAAGTGTTGAGCAGCTAGCCTTTTACCCATTTGGTAGTATTGGAGGCAAACAGCTCCAGGAGCTATCTTAGAATCTATAGCAAACCCTATCTCAGGTAGTTTTTAGCCCTATTCCCTCCTCATTTGGTCAGAGAAAAGCAATGGATTTAGTGTCAGACTTTTGGCAAGATATAGTGCAAAAACTGACTGCAAAATTAGGCACGCCACAGGTCCGATCATTAAGCAAACACATGCAAAGCTTTGGCATTGTGAGCTATTGACAAGCTTTGGCAGTTTTCGATAAAGAACCAAGGGAGTGGCTAGCGCCCAGACTTCGGCGCGCGTGAAACATCCGGACACCCATGCCCCATCAGACCAGCGCGCGCGGACAGAAGCCCCACCACCCCCGCCCCGCATCCCTGCTAGGCTGGACACCAAAAACCCCCCCGGCCCGCATCCCGCCAACGCCAAAATAAAAGGCGGAGGCGTCCTCGCACGCGCTTCCGCGTCGCCTGCCGTCCCAGGCGCGCTTCCGCGCCGCCCCACCATCCCAGGCTTGCTTCCGCGTCGCCCCACCGTCCCAGGCGCGCTTCCGCGGCGGAATTGGCGACCGGCGGTGCTCCCCACCGCACCCTGTTCCCTAATCGTGCCCTGTCCCCGTTCCCCATTGGCCGTTCCCTCACTGCAGCCATCCCAGAGAGCATGAAACACTTCGAGTGCAACGTCACAAAAATATGTAAACGATGTAGTGCAACATCGAAATATAAACAATGCAACATTGCAAAACAATGTAGTGCAACATCTAGAAAATGTGTAGTGCAACATCGAAAAAAATATACTGCAACATTTCAAATAGTAGTATTGCAATGTCACAAAATCATCCATGAAACATGAAGTACAAACAACTTAAAAAAAAAATTACTTTTCAGTGCTGCAATATTTGAAAAGGGTAATTTCAACAATTAAAATCTCTTATTACAACAATTTCAACATTAGAACTCCCTTTCTCAGATAAATCACCCCTATTTCAAGATTTGAAGTCATCTGCTGCAACATCAATAAAAAATTCCTTGCAACGTAAAAAAATTCCACTGTGCTATGGAGAAAAAGTAGCAAAAAGACGTACAAAACAACAAGGAGATAGGTTTAGGATGCACTGCTCCAGCCCCTGGCCCTTCGAGCTCGTCAGAGGAAGGAGAGAATAGAACCCTAGAGCTCGCCGGAATACTAGCCACTGCCGCATCCCTCGGATCTAGAGAAGGAGAAGGAGGAGGAGGAGGTCTCAGATCCAGGGTAGGACCGACCTATCTCGTCAGAACCACCACCGGCGTCCTCGCCCACAGTCGCCATCGCGCGGGGGAGGTCGCGGCGCGCCTGCGAGGACCGGGAGCGCGATGTCGTTGTCGTCGGTGCAGCACGCGGCGAGCAGGCACGCGCGGTGGGTGACTGCCGAGGCACGCGCACAGCGAGAAGGCGCGCGCGGCGAGCGGGTGCGTGGCGTGCGGCTGGTGCGGCGAGCGGGCGCTGCGAGCGGCGGGCGTGAGGTAAAGTTGGGCGGAGCGATGGAGACGAGCGAGACAAATAGATAAGGCTGAGGATGGTTGACAGAAGGATGACGAGGACACACGCGTCCCACGCGGACGAATCCTAATCGGCACGCGTCCGGCGTCGATAGGACGAGCGGGCGGTAGCATTACCGAAGAACCAAACATGCACGCACTTAAATTGAAAACCGTGGTCACCGGTCTTACTGCTGCTAGTAGTTTGTTGACTTGTTATTAAGACCCTCCTCTTTGAGAGGGCTTGGACTTCTTTTTGGCTTTCTTTTGGATTTAGAAACTGTTTTTATGCGTACTCATTCGGCGAGGTTTTTTAATGCTAATGACAGATTTTTTTTGGATTTAGAAACTGTTTTTATGCGTACTCATTCGGCGAGGTTTTTTAATGATAATGACAGAGAAACCTACTAAATGCAGTTCATCTGTCATATAATATAATGTATTCTAAAAATTTTAAGACAACTTAAGGAGATACTCGATGACTTACGTACCATATATGAATTCCCAATAGTGTAGTTTCTCCACAAATTATCGACTTTTAACAAATCTTGCCAAATCTGAGCGTATTTACTATACAGAATGCATTATTAAAACATGCACCCTGTTCTCCGACGTTGGTCCTCCGGGGCCTGACGATTCCTCTGCGGGGGAAGACGACATGCTGGCCCGAGACATGGTGGTTCCTGACGAGAACGTGGGAATTACAAATCTTACACACTCAGAGTTGCCCACTAAGGAGGCGAAAAGCAACCAGTTGCATCCCGCAGTTAAAGTTGCTGAATTCAGGTCGTTGGTTTGTGTTCCGTTGGCATCCCCTATTTTGGCGGCCCAGCCAAGGCTGCGCAAGGCAAGGACGCTTGCCCTGGGGTCGTCACGTCGCAATGCATGACGAGCAAATCACGTGCTACTATTTACACGATGCAGGCACGGAACGTGTTGATCAGGTGATGAGAATTGACGAACATGCAGCAGCAGCTTGACCATGAGGCTTTCGACGCCTTCCAAAGTGTTTTCGCTGAGCCAATCACTAAGGGGTGTTTAGATCCAGGGTATAAAAAATTTGCATGTCGCATCGGATATTTTATGGGATGTCGGATGGATTTTTCGGATAGTAATAAAAAAACAAATTATATAGCTCCATTGTAAACCGTGATACGAATTTATTAAGTCTACTTAATCTATCATTAGCAAATATTTACTATAACACAACATTGTCAAATCGTGGACTAATTAGACTTAAAAGATATGTCTTGTAATTTGCATGCAATCTGTGTAATTAATTATTTTTTTGTCTATATTTAATACACCATACATATGTTCGAACATCTGATGTGAAGTGTGTAAAAATTTTATGGTGGAAACTAAACAGGGCCTAAACCCAAACGTAACGTGCTGTCGCCTCTAGTCTCCGTTGATCTAGTGAATGTGGAGCTGTGTGCCGATAAGGTCTATTAGATCAACGTCGCCAGTGATGTTTTCTCTTGGCTACATCATCTGTGTCCTTGTGAAATGTGCGTGGCCTCAATGGTCGCGCACGTCGCATCTCTGTTAAGTCTGTACTGTAGCAGCATGTCTCTTTGCTTCGATTGCTTTCTTTCTTCCCTGGGTGTTTCAGGGTCCATTTGTTGGGTGTGGTAATCCTAAGATTTGCGCTAGCTTTGTGCTTTAACACCTCTTCTCCCTGTTAATAAAATATATTCCTCGTGGTATGGCTGAAAAAAAAAATCCTTTTAGCTGTACACTCATGGATCCTGTTCGGCGCTTATGGCAGTTAAGATTTGGAGTTGTGCATTTGTCAATGTTCACTTGCACGCCAGTGACGCTGATGCTGTTTTTGCACATTTTAAATCAAGACTCAGAGAAGACCTGTCGATCCAAAGAAATCAGGTGAGAACCATCCCTACGGAAACATGTGCGGACGTATGGCTGACATGTGGACCATGGGGCAGGTGGATTTGCATGCAGGCCCACACACCAGCAGCACAATCCGCACAGGATCCGCGTACGTACGGACGGGTCGTATGCAATTTTTTTTCCTCCACAGAGCGTAGAAGTATTTTTTAAAAATCGCTTGTATGTCCTTTCACTTTACGGTATAATAAAAAACTTTTGCTTGTTCCAACAAGTACATTAGTTGTACTATTATCTTAACATCATCAACTTACAATAACACACCTAGATATGCAGGCAACTTTGTCCCTGTTCTTTCTGACCTTGCGAGCTTCAGTCTGTTTAACCACCTTACATATGTTGTTATCTTTAGTCTGTTTCAGATCTGGTGGGTGTACTGGTCTGTGCCTTCACCCCAGCTTGGTGTATCTGATACTCGCATTGCTACCTTGCTTTCTTAAAAGCAGAGGTTCTTCCTCTTTTTTTTTTTTCTCCAAAAAGGTTCTTCCTCTTAAAAAAAAAAAGATTCCACAAGATGAATATTGCTTTTAATAATGCATGGTCCAACATGCCATGACGCTGCGTGGTGCCCTGAAATATGTTACTCCCTCCCGTACTCATAAAGATTGTCGTTTTGACAAGAATTGAGAATTTAAATCATGAATAACTTTTAAATTATTGATTTTGAAAATACGAAAATTATATAAATAGGAAACTATATAAATAGATTTATCTTTAAATATACTATAATTTCATAAAAGTATGCATATATCACTTTTCAATAAATATTTTTATAGAAATATGAAGTTAAAGTCATGTTTTGGAGACCGTGTCCTTATCCGAAACCAGCTCTGTTCGCTGAAAGCTGGAAGCTGAAAGCTAATTTCTTGTGAGAGGAAAATACTGTTTCAGACCTAAAAAGAATCCGAAATAAGTCGCTTATTAGCTCAAGCGAACAGAGCCGATGACCTTTACGAGTAGGGGGGGGGGGGGGGGGGGGGGGGAGTGTGCTGGAGGTTGTTGCCTTGTTGTTGTCAGGATTGGACAACCTGGCAACTGAGTTTCTGGTTGGTGTTCAATGCAAGACGTCGGGTATATTGTCATTTTATATTGCAAGTTTGTGTGGAGGAGTGACTTAGCATGAAATTCTCTGGGTGGATTACCGTAGATGCGGTAAGCTTGTTTCATTCTACATATGTACAGTTTCAATGAAACTGAAGTGCATATAAGGTATTTGGTATTTGTGCAAGGTATCCTTGAAAAACGAGACTTGCTGTATTATTGATATCTCCGGCTCACCAAATAAAATATACATATAATTGAAGAACTAAGAGGGACATACAAACACTAGACTGCAGGAGGAGCAATTTCTTAGGCTTTCGCTCGCCGTTGGGCGCAAGATAGAACGAGATGGAATGCCATGTAGACCAGCACGGCTATGACCAGCAGCAAAACATACACAGATGTCTGCCACCGCCTGCTTGAGCCGGCTGCGTAGGCACCCAGGAGGCCAAGGAAGAGCAGCACAATTGTCGTGTTCATCACCACAAGCCACTTCTTGCGCCGTTGGTAGTTGTCAGCAGTGCCAATTAGCTTCTCCGGTGGTACCAGGAGTAGCAGGATGACCACAATGGACGCCATGAACGAAGTGGAGTTGCTGTAGAAGAAAGCCAGGTACCGGGGCCTCCTGTTGTCGTGCATCACCGGGTTGCCAGCCTCGTACCGTCCACTGCTGCTCTGCCAAGCTCCTCCTGGCGGCTCTAGGCCAGCCTGGTAGGTGACACTTGCCACAAGGATCCCTAGTACCATGAGGTACTTGCGGTTGGCATGTTCTCTTTTGTTTTCCTCATTGTTTTGTGTATTGCTTCTGGTCACTGCCAGTTGTGTGTTGGTCTCAGAAATGGCTGCTCCTTGTGCGGCAGCAGCAGTAGCATTGCTGTTGCTGATGGTAGGCGCCTCCACTTGTGTGCCTGCCTCCATTGCTGCTCCTTGTGTAGTAGTAGTAGTGTGGCCTCTGCTGTCGGCCGTCCCCAGCGCCTTTGTCTTTGTGCCGCCTGTGAGCAAAAACACCAGGAACAGTAGGGCGATGCAGACAAGGACTACTGCTATCAACACGAACACATAGACGGATGTCTTCAAATGCTGCGTGCTTCCGGCTGCGTAGGCGCCCATGAGGCCGAACAAGCCTGCCGCCGTGCACACGGACAGCGCGTGGGTCCGGATGGCTGGCCTGTACAGGTTAGGGTTGACAAGGAGGATGATGAGGGCGATGGACAGCATGAAGCTCGCCGAGTTGCAGTAGAAGAAAGCCTTGTAGCGGCGCGGGAAGTTGTACAAGAGGACCGGGTCGCCGGCGTGGTGCCCGGACTGGTCGTCCTGGAGCAGGAACCCCCCTGGCGGAGTGAGGCCGGCTTGGTAGGTGATGGTCGCCGCCAAGATGGCGAAGAGGAGCAGTCGCTTGCGCGAATTCTCCACCAGATCCTTGTCGATCGCGCTCCTTGTGCACGTGTCGTCGTCCAGCGTGATGAAGATGACGTGGATGACCACATAGACAAGGACGGCTCCGGCCAACGCCATGGCGTGGATGGAGGTGTTCACGTCCCGGCAGCTCCCGGCTGCGTAAGCGCCGATGAGGCCGAAGAGGTCCAATATCATGACCGCCTCCAGCACGTGGTGCCTGAGCAGAAGCTTCTTCTTTGCCAGGACGATGGCGACCAGGGACGCCACCAGGGAAACAGAGTTGCAGTAGAAGAAAGCCTTGTACCGCCGGGGATTCGTCGTCAGCAGGATCGGGTCGCCGGCCGTGTGGCCACTGTTGTCCTGCCAGACGCCGCCCGGTGGGTCCAACCCCGCCTGGTAGGTGATCGTCGCTGCCAGAGTAGCCAGCAGCAGAACAAGAGAGCGAGCCTTGTCGGCTGCTATCTCCTTCTCTGTTTTATCCCTTGCTGCCATTGCTTGTAGTGGTGGACATATGGTGCTGTTGATGACCCTTGTAACCATTAAGAACAAGAGGAATAAAAATATTTATTTCAATTTCAACTGCAATGTTGAACATTATTAATTACCTGAAAAACTTTTTCAATTCTCCCCATTTCTTGTCGATGTAATCTGCTGCGACATAGTAAAGGAACGAAATGTACAGCAGAACAGCGGGGATCAGGCTGAACACGTAGACGGTCGTGTCGGTGTGCCTGCAGCTGCCGGCGTTGTACGCGGCGATGAGGCTGACGAGCGCGACGACGATGAACCCGTAGGCATTGATCTTGCGGAGCTTCGTGTCCAGAAGCACCACGATTATGAGCAGTGACGTGACGAAGGCCATGGTGTTGAAGCCGAAGAACACCGCCAGGCGCGTGTTGTGGCGGTCCTTGAGGATGGCGTCGCCGGGGCGGTGTCGGTGGCCGCCGTCGCTGACGTCCCAGAAGCCCCCCGGCGTGCTCAGTCCGGCAGAGTACGTGATGCTCACGGCGAACGTCGCTAGAAGGATCAGGACCTTGCGGAAGCGATCGTTCGCCTTCTGCCGTGCTTCTTCTCTCTCGACGTCTTCGAGTTCGGTGAAGCACGAGGCCACCGTCACCTGAACAACGACGTAGAAGAAGACGAGGCCCACGAGCACGGAGGAGTAGACGGTGGTGAACGTGTCCCGGCACGTGCCGGCAGCGTAGGCCCCCATGAGGCTGAGCAGGTCCACCACCATGACCAGCTGCAGCGGCCGAACGGCGAGCCTAGGGTAGGTCCTGTACTGGCGGACGATCCAGGGGTTGGAGTTGGAGGAGCTCTCCTTGTCGTCCAGGGAGGCGAGGATGAGGACGAAGACGATGACCACGAGCGACGCGGCGAACGCGGTGGCGTTGCAGTAGAAGAAGGCCACGTACAGCTTGTGGTGGGTGTCCCGGATGATGGGGTCTCCGGCTAGGTGGTGGCCGGCGGCGTCCGTGTCCTGCCAGACATCCCCTGGCGGGCTGAACCCGGCGGCGTAGGTTACCGTGGCCACCAGCGAGGCCAGCAGCAGGATGTACTTGCGGAGCTCCAGCATGATCTCTTGCTTTTGCTGGTTGTGTTTGGTGTTGGTAGGAGTGCCATTGTTGTCGTGCCTCTGCTCAACGGTGCTCTTGTCTTGTGCTTGCGGCATGGCGAACTGGCGGCAGGAAGCAGGTTTTTTTTTTTTTTTTTTTTTTTGGGTGACAATAAATAGGAGGGGCGCACCCCTACTGGTGATATATTAAAGCAGATTGTCACCTCAACCTCGACTAGAACATGATGATGAGCTCTCCCTCCCTCCCGCTCTCTCGGGTGAGATATATATTGGGGATTGGGGAGGGAACATGGTGTTGTTCGTCAGCGTGGCTACGTCACTACTAGTACGTATGTAAGAGCAGACGAACCAAATGAACAGTAAGTGGAATCTCTGAGAAAATTACAAACCACAACTGCGTGTGGCCACACTCCTTATCTCTTCTCATGATTCAATCTTATCGCAGCAACTACTTTTTTTTGACCAACCTTTTCCATCGGTGTGATCTCTTCTTTGCCATTCTCTTTATGACTACTATAAAATTGAAATAATTAGATTTATAAAAAGAACTATGTATCTGTTTTGATACTCGTACTCTTGCTCACTTCAAAAGAATCATGTATCTCTCTCTTAATACACAATCCATAAGGGATTTTTTTACTATATTATTTCATGTAATGAAAAATACTAAATTCATATATCAGATTTTAAACAACTGTTGGCCCAAAAAGTGGTTCTCTAAGCCCAACACACCAGCTAAGTCGGAAACGACCCTTGAGGCAGTAAAGCTCTCGCAGATCCAGCTAGCTTCGAACCCGGTCTGAGAGTGTCAGTAACACCCAAGCGTGCCAGTCAATTTGACCTGCAATTGACAAGGAAAAAGATAGTAATCAGTAATCACAGGGCGAAACTAACCGGTGTGTCCAGGTAGTTCCAACTGTATGGCTCGAAGACCCGATGTAATGGGAGATCGATTAGAAAGCCGATTCCGTTATGTTATGAACTGATTGTAGCGAAACATGCATTATAACTCAAGTTAACCGATTCAGACATGAATTTAATGACATATACTTGCATTAGACGGAAATATGCAATAAAAGATGTAGTCACAGCAAGCTGACATGATCATAAGATGTCTCAATGTAAAACAAGATGAAATCGGCTATTTCAGCCGATTTAGTGTATACGAGCAACATACAAGCCTATAAAACAAATAATGTTTCAACTCTCCGGCTAATAGATCCAAATCACAATCTTGCAACAGTGGAGATCGAGCGGATCGAGGCAGTCATGATGAAGTTGCAACTTAAATCCGTTAACTTTTGAATCTAGACAATGTTTATTTTATTACTTGAGTGCGACCCGTATCTAATCTAGATCCAAAATACAACCGGCTGGTGCAAAGCATTCTATCTTATCAATATAAAGCAAATGGCAAACATAATTCGTTGAACATATAGATCTATTAGATATAAGCCGACGCATATGGATCAAGACAGGCAAATTGATGATTGCTTTAAATAATAAACAATAAACATAAGCAACATCGGTAACTTAATGAATCCAGCTAAACTGCCAAATTTAACTAGAGCCGATAACTAATCCATGCATGCAAACTGTCTTAATCTATAGCCTGTCCACCGGATGACGTTAACTAATAGATTAATCCAGCAAACAAACACGAATTGATAACTAATCCGCGCGTGGAAACCGTCCTAATCTGTATCTCGTCCACCGGATGACGGTTAACACAGATTGATCGGGTAAACCAGCGTGAATCATCCTTGACTCACTGTGCTTCCCGCGTCCACCGGATGACGCCAAAGAAACAGAGCTTAGCAAGGACCCTGGTCCGCCATGCTTCCACGTCCACCGGATGACGCTAAAAAGACATAGTTTAACAGGGGGTTGACGATACTTACATGCAAGCCTGCGTCCACCGGATGACACCCAGCCTGGATGAAGTAACTCGCCGGACTCGACTGACTCTAGGGTTTGTTGGCCGGAGCCAAAAGTTGTGTTGTATTGATGTTGTTGTCGTATTTTACAATGGCTGAGGGCTTATATTTATACCCTGAGCGCAGATAGAGTCCTAATCGAATTACAACTCATTAATAGATAATGAAATCAACAAACTATCCTATATCTAAGGTAACTTAGAGTCCCAACTTCCCTTTCATAACGGACTCCGATCGTGATCGCATCTTGGCAGTGCAGACTCTGGACGACGTCATCAATACCGACGCTGCACGCCTCCTGTCACCTTCGCCCGATAACCGATTCACCGTTCAATCGGCTATTTTCCTTCCTTCCGCTGGACGGAATCTGCTTCCGAGATCGGTTATCCTCCTCCGGTATCGGCTATCGGCTCCCAGCCCAAAATTTGGTGTTAACACATGCCCTCCAATTTTGGAATAAACTGGTTTATTCCGAAATTAGCGCTTGAGCCTTCAAATAGCCAAAACACAGCTTCCCTCTCGGCACTTCAAACTTTCGCACCAAAACGAAACCCTAAACCGTCGCAACTTCCGCCACGGGCTCCAATCCGCCGCTGCTAGTTTTGATTCGCCGCCGCCAGCTTCGATTCGTCACCGTCAAATTACTCCCGAGCTAATGGCGACTCCTTCCGAGGTCCCTGAGATATCAATTTCATCGATCCGCCCCCTGATTTGTGAATCCCTCTTCAACCTCACTGAGTACGAGTTTCAAATCCAGGTGCTGAGGAATGATATTCTGATTCCACTGAAGGACATCCCCAACACCTACTATCTGGGCCCGATGGGCGATCCGATCCCCAAAGACTTCATCATTCAAGAAACCAACCAGCTCCCATTCCGAAGCTCCATGATGGGCGCCTCCTCTTGAGCCAAATCTTTCAGAAACTGGCCAAGCGCACCTGCTGGGTGGAGGAACTGGTTCCGTCGTGTCGCGGCGAAGAAGCGCGCTGACTGGGAGATGCACCACCTGAGCCAATGTCTTGACCTATCATTATCAGATATGACAAGGAATGAGCCGCTCCTGATCGCTGCCAGTCATTTTTGGTCCAACTCCTTGAATGCTTTCGTGTCCGGAGACGGTCCAAAAACCATTACCCTGGGCGATATCCATATGCTCACCGGGCTTCAGATTACTGGATCATATGATTTCTGGGATCTTTGCTCGAGTGGCAAGAAGGACCCGTATTTCCCGAAGCTGGACACATACAAAGGATGGAGTGGTTATATTCAACACCACCAGAAAAGCTCCTCTTCTGTTAGCAAGAAAGAACATGTCGCATTCTTGACCATGTGGCTTGAAAGGTTCGTGTTCTGTGGCGCCACTGCCGGGCCAGCATATCCTTATCGGGTCTTAGCAGAGAAACTGGCTCAAGGGCACTCCATCCCCCTGGGCAAACTCTTGTTGGGTGCAGCATACAGGCTTATGAGCCGGGTATTCAGTTCCTTAATCATAGGTGAAGAAGTGCAATGCATAACAGGCCCTTGGTGGCTAGTACAGCTATGACTCAACCTGTACCTGCATAAGCTGTTAAGGATACAACTCCAAGGCCTCAACTTTCCATTTACCAAGTATTCAGAGGAGGAAGACCCAAAAACCAGAGGCTGTCAAAGTTTTGGTGAAGCTGCCTCTGCCATAACCATCTCAACCTCAAAGGGCAATATGCTGGAAACATTATACAGGGGCTTGCGACCAAATGTTACTACCTGGTTCCCTTATGAAGATGAAGATGAATTTCCAGCGCCCTCCAGCTTCAAATTCAACAATGGGTGCTCTGATGACGAGGCTATCAGTATCTTGAACGCAATCATCAAACCCTGTGCCTTGCCAGCAGACTTCAAGCACCTTCGGAGCGCAAGCGGCAAGGCAACTAGCTATCCTTCTTATGAATTCTATCATCCAAACATAGCAGCAAGACAGCTAGGTTTCGGCCAATTGCCCCCTCGGCTCCCTTTTTTGAATACATTGAAACCCAGGGAGAACATTACAGAGCACCTTCAGGCTGTCAGAATTTTTCAACTCGGAGCAAACCTGCCCACATTCTCGCCGAAGCCGTGGAATCAAATCTGCATCACTCATCAGAGTTTTGATGATTGGTGGCAACAATGGCTCGCTCACTTGTTCTGCCAAACCGTCCATGACAAATGCAGAGCCCTGGATTCAAACTTCCAATCTCCCCGAGCAGTAAGTTTTCTCAGCCGATTCCAATAAAAACGGCTTTATTCAAACATGTTACTTAACAGATATTTCTCGCAGGACCCATCATCCAATCCACCAGAACGAGTGGAATACTATCCACCTTGTCCAACAGCAAGACTAGGCTCCCGAGCGCCAACGCTGAGACAATTAATGGCAGGCCCTGCTGTACTGACCTCCCCTTCTGCTTCAAAACGACCAGCTGCATCTCAGCTCCAAAAGCAAACTCCCAAGAAACGCCGATCGATAAGATAAGAAAAATTCAGGTACCCAGTAGCATTTTTCCTTTACTTCAGTACGCCCCGACTCTTAAATCGGCTTTTTACCAGGTGAATCCCCAACCAACTCAAGGTACCTTGGGAGAGAAACAGGCCGAAGAACCACCAGAATCTACCGGCCATGAGGAATCAGCTGCTCAAGAAGAAGGGATCCGGGAAGAAGGAGCAAAAACTCAGGTACTACTCACTGGGTTCTTCTTTCTTAAATGTCCTAATTGACCAAATCTTCTTTTCAAAAATACAGCCGAACAGCCCTTCCGAAGAAATCTGGGCGAACCTTGAAGAAGAGGAGTTGCCCTCTGAGAGGAATCCAGGTAACTCCTAATCGGCTGTTAGCAATTATCCTTGCTTCCATACTGTTCTTACTTCTGGTTTACAGAAACCCAACTACCTGAGGCAGTGACAACCGAGGATCCGCATGCCACAAACGATACAACCGCTTTAGTTGAACAAACAGCATCGGCATCAACTCTACAACCTTTAGGCCCCATTCAGGTATCCCATCTCTGCCAGAAAACAACTAATCTATATTGTACGTTTTTTGACGAGAGAATGTATGCACTGTAGGCACCGAAGCCTTTATCTCCTAGCTTTCCATTCGACATAGAAGAGTTCTGTGATAAAGATGAACTGGCCTCCTCCTCCGAGAGACTTTCAGAGTCAGATTTCAACAATCGGCTAAGTGCACTGTTACCCTATCTAGAGGGTGATCTGGTCGCTCTGGCCTCGAATCCCGATCTGATTGATCAAATAATGGACCTCGTCCAGCAGCAACCCAATCTGTCAGCCTTGAAGTCCCTGCAAAGACTTGATGATCTTAAAGTCACAGCATCAGGGATTATCACTGCTCACAAGAACCTGGCAGAGCTTGAACAGCTAAGGAGTAACAAATCGACCAACAAACAAGAAGCCACTGGATTAGCCGATCGAGCCAGGTTGCTCAAGTCCTCCATCTGTACGGCCGAAACAGAATTGGTGACATTGAAAACAAGACGAGACCAGCTGAGAAAAGAATTGGAAGCAGTTGAGTTGGCTATCAGTGAGCGCGAAATCACCATCTCCACCAGCACGATCGAGCTCTCCCAGAAAAAGAAGGAAATCAGCAGCTTGATTGTTGCAGACAGAAAGTCATGCCAACGCCTAAACTTGTTGCAGTTCACTGAAAACCGAGATCAACAACTGCTGCAGGCTGGCCACGCGCTCCGTGCTGAATTAGTAGAACTAATTCGATCCTTATTATCTTTGTAATATGATGGGTATACCGCTTGGCATGTGCTGTTCACCCTGAATTTGACAACTTAGCCTGATCTTCATTTAGATTTTACACCTTAATACCGGCTTTGTCTTATTTCGCACTGACTCTGTTCAGCCTGATATACTTCTGTATGCGAATCGGCTTTCGAACTGCTTTTGTACCTTAGAATCAATCACATAGCCTGACCTGTTCTGCATACGAATCGGCTTTCGGGCGTACTTCTTAGTATCGGCTTTGTTCGGCTTTCCTTTGGAACTAACCCCTCAGCCAGATCCATCACTAATCGGCTTGTGGGTACTCACAATAGGATCGGCTAAAACAGCCTGACCCAAAAAACCGATCGGCGTGCGACCATTGATGGCGGCGTTTTGTCTCCCTGATTTGGTAACTGTTCCAGATTCAAGAAACGCGGATTAACTGCAACCTAAAACCATGAGATGGAACGGAGTATCCGCCGCATCTGGGCCAGCGTCGCCCGAATCGAGCAGACTTTGGGGTTAGTTCAACCGTCAGCCTACCATCTCCTCGCTGTTTCTATCTGATTTGATCTGTTTCTGCAGTCACCAACCATCTCTTGTCAGCGGCATTGCTGGCTCCTTAGCCGGCCTGAACAACCCTGCCCCCGGCGCTGATCCTCCTCGGGCAGCCCCGACGGATGGTGACGCCGTTCCTGCAACTGGGACGGCGACCCCGGAAACCCCCGCCGCTGGTGACGCCGTCGGGCCCTCTGCTCCTGTAAGGGCTCCAATCAGGCGTATGATGCAAGTCAGCGGACGGAGAGTCCATAGCAAGTATCTTATTCTCCCTTTTCGTCGATCTTTAAATCTGGCTAAGTCTGGGTGCCTGATCTGATGGTCCCTTTCAGCCAACGTCTCCCGCTCCTTCTTTCTTCCGGTGCACCGATCGGCGCCAGTTCCTCGGTGCGTCGCACGGCGCCACAACCGAACCTCCCTCACGCTCCGGCTCGCAGCACCACCTCCGGAATGGAATCGAACTCGGAGTCATCTTCGTGTTCCCGCGACTCCTACACCGCCGCCGACGGCCGCCACTTCCACCATGAGATGGTGCGGTATCGCAACTTCTACTCCGAGGCTATCAAAGAGGCCGGCCGGCTGGATAAGGAGAACGAGGACCAGGCCGTCGCGCTCGTTGCCGCCAACATTGATTTGGCGGAGGCGTGGGCCAACCTCGCGGAGTCGCAGGCCGCCGTGGCGGGTAATCTCTCGTTTTGTCTGACAGTATGCACGGCTTGTTTCCAACACTGACCTTCCTTGTTTGTGCAGCTCTGACAGCACAGCTGCATGAACTGCGCGCGGCTGCGTCGAGCGTCACCAACGTCCTGCGCGCGCGGGGGCAAACGCAGATAGAGCAGCTTGCAGACCTGCACCACCGCGTCCGCCAGGTGGCAATGAGTGGCGTCCGTCACGGTGCCGTGGGAGCTCTGGCCGCCGCCCAGATCAACTCCGGCATCGTGCTGGAAAACATCGAACCGGGGATCCAGGCAGGCCAAGACATGGAGGAGTTCGGCACGCTGATGGCCGCTTTCACCTCTCATGCCGACGGTCTCTCCGTGTCCATCGACGCCGAGGACGTAATCCGGGACGGCGTCAATAATCCAAACTAGATTGTATTAGGCATTTTGATGTATATGATACTTCTGAACTCGTTATGCCCGAAACAATCTAATTTGCAAGACTGTATATATTTTTTATTTTTGCTCTAAAGGCGACGCTTATCACATCGGCTGTTACGCCCCATCGAGGGTATTTCATTTTTGTGCTAAGGACGACTCGTTACTACGACGTCGGCCATTTTTGTCCTGAAGGCGACCCGCTTGCACGGCATCGGCTATTAGAGCCAGATTCACATGAATCGGCTATTATCCCCCTACTGGGATGTTAGGGTAGTATTTCTTCAGATGCTTCCCGTTGATGGCTCTGGCGAGTCTCTGCCCTTCCAAGTCTTCAAGGATATAAGCATTACCCGGAGCGCATTCCACCACACGATACGGGCCTTCCCAGTTTGGCGACCATTTACCGAATCGGCTATCTTTGGTACCAATAGGTAGAATGACTTTCCATACTAGCTCTGATTCGGTGAAGCTCTTGCTTTTTACCTTGGTGTTGTAATACTTGGCCACCCGTACCTTATTCTTTTCAATGTATTCCAAAGCCCTAAGCCGATGACAGTGCAAATCTTCTAAATTGTCCATCATAATGTCTTTGTATTCACCGGCTGTAAGCTTGTTTTGTAACGTGACACGCCGTGTCTCAGACTGAATCTCCCATGGCAAGACAGCAGCGTGTCCATAGACTAGCTCATAAGGTGAAACCTTGATCGACCCATGCTGTGCCATGCGATATGCCCACAGTGCCTCGCTCAAATGCAAATACCATTTTCTGGGGTTCTGCTCAATCTTTTTCTTGATGACCTTGATCAAAATTTTATTGGAAGCTTCTGCTTGTCCGTTGGCTTGGGCGTAATACGGCGATGAATTATAAATTTTGATGCCCATGTCGTCAGTAAAGATCATAAACTCCACTGAAGTGAACATTGTCCCCTGATCGGTTGTGATCGTCTGAGGTATGCCGAACCTGTAAATAATATGCTCCTTCACAAATTCGATCACGTCAGCTGAAGTGGCGTTCCTCAAAGGAATAGCTTCTACCCACTTGGTGAAGTAATCAGTCGCCACCAAGATCCATTTGTGACCCTTGCTCGATGGTGGGCAGATTTGGCCGATTAGATCAATACCCCATCCCCTAAACGGCCATGGTTTAATTATAGGATTCATAGCAGAGGCTGGAGACTTTTGTATATTTCCAAACTTCTGGCATTCTTGACACCCTTTATAATATTTGAAACAATCTTCCAGCATCGTAGGCCAATAGTAACCAGTCCTCCTGATGATCCACTTCATCTTGTGAGCTGATTGATGTACACCGCAGACTCTATCATGTACTTCGCTCATTAGCTTTACTGATTCCTCTGCCCCCAGGCATTTGAGCAGCACTCCTTCAACAGTCTTGTAATACAACTGACCATCTAACAACACGTACTTGGTGGCTTTGTACCTTAGCTTTCTGCTGACCCGTTATGAAGGATTTGCCAGGTAACCTGCTATCTCGCCCCTCCAATCATCAGCTGATTGCTCGCTGTTACAAATTTCATGTATCGGCCGATAACCCGACGCGTTCTGCGCCAGCCGATTAGCTTCCTGGTTCTGGGCCCTGGGGATGTGACACAGAGATACCGTCATGAACTTCTTGATGAGAGCCTGGCACTGATCATAGTAGCCTCTGAGTATCTCGTCTTTACATTCATACAAGCCGAGCAATTGGTTGATGACTAGTTGTGAATCGCCAAATACTTCGACTGCATCGGCTTTTGCTTCATGCAGAAGCTGAAAACCTTTCCACGCGGCTTCATATTCAGCCTGATTGTTTGTGACAATCGGCCCTATCTGGAAAGCATACTCAAAACGCACACCCCGCGGTGAGATGAGCACTACTCCGGCGCCACCACCTTGCTTGCACGAAGAACCGTCGAAAAACATAGTCCATGGCGCTATATCCGCTACATTAACCGATCCTCCGTGATGCTGTGTAATGAAATCGGCTATCGCCTGACCTTTGACCGCCTTAGCCGATTCGAACCTCAAGTCAAACTCTGAAAGCGCCAGGATCCATTTGCCGATCCGACCATTTAAAATAGGCATCGAAAGCATGTGCTTGATGACATCCTCCTTGGACACCACCACACACTCTGAGGCAAGCAGGTGGTGCCTCAACTTGGTGCATGAATAGAACAGGCACAAACACAACTTTTCGGTCGGTGTGTATCTTGTCTCAGGGTCAAGGAGCCGCCTGCTCAGGTAGAAAACTGCTCTCTCCTTCCCTTCAAACTCTTGAAAAAGGGCCGATCCAATGGTATGGTTTTCGGCCGTCACATACAACTTAAAAGACTTCCCTGTCCGTGGCGGTACTAAAACAGGGGGAGTCTTCATGTATTCTCTGATTTCGTCAAAAGCCTTCTGTTGCATGTCACCCCATTTGAACTATTGATCATTCTTGAGCTTCAACAATGGTAAGAACGGTAGCACCTTCTCTGATAAGTTGGCAATGAACCTTCTGATAAAGTTAACCTTACCAAGTAAAGACTGCAATTCCTTCTTGTTGGTTGGAGGTACGAGTTCATCGATCGCCTTCCTACTCTTGCTGCCGATCTCTATCCCTTTGCGGTGGACCATGAATCCCAGAAATTCGCCAGCTGACACGCCAAACGCACACTTGTTAGGATTCATCTTCAGACCATGTCGCCTTGTGCACTCCAAAGTGGTATTCAAATCGGCCAGGTGATCTTTATTGCTCTTGGATTTCACCACCACATCATCTATATAAATTTCAACGACTTTACCGATCAACTTGTGGAATATATAATTCATAGCTCTCTGATAGGTTGCACCGGCATTCTTCAAACCAAACGTCATGACCACCCATTCAAACAAACCAAGCGCACCAGGGCACCTGAAGGCGGTCTTCGGGATGTCTTCATCAGCCATAAAAATTTGATTATAACCAGCATTGCCATCCATGAAGCTAATGACTTGGTGCCCAGCAGCCAAGTCTACCAACATATCGGCTACTGGCATAGGGTAGCCATCCATCGGTGTAGCTCTATTTAAATCCCTGAAGTCAATACAGACTCGCAATTTACCGTTTTTCTTATACACGGGGACGATGTTCGATATCCACTCGGTATATCGGCAAGCTCGAATGAACTTGGCTTCTAACAGCCTCGTGATTTCGGCCTTAATGCCGGGTAGAGCATCCTCTCTAAAACGACGTGGAGGCTGCTTGTGTGGCCGAAACCCTGGCTTGATAGGCACCCTGTGCTCAACAATAGATTTGTCCAACCCAGACATCTCATAATATTCCCAGGCGAAGTAATTTTTGTACTCCTTCAACAGTTGAATCAGCTCCTGCCTAAACTCCGGGTCTGAATTGGCGGCAATAAACGTCGGCCTTGGTCTGTCGCCGGGTCCAACATCCACTTCTTCGAGCTTCTCGGCCGACGTGAATCCTTGCCCCAACTTACCCTCTGTGCCGTCGATCGGATTCTCCATTTAATAAAAAGACTCAGAGCCGATTGCCCTGATCGGCTGTTGACTCTCATTGCTGACCTTGATGGAGCCTCCTTTCCAAGCCTTGCCAGAGAAACAGTCATGATCCCCAGCTTCCCAGTATGTGGCATCCGCCGTCGCCACGCTGACCGAGTCATCGGCCGGGACCACTTCGACCTCATCGCCATGCCACTGAATGAGGCACTGATGCATGGTCGATGGTACGCAGCAGTTGGCATGAATCCAGTCGCGTCCGAGTAGCAAGCTGTAGGCACCTTTACTGTCGATCACGAAAAAGGTGGTAAGCAATGTCTTCTTCCCCACTGTTAGCTCGACGTTGATTGCCCCCGAGTGTTGGAAGAATTGCCCCCGAAATCCTTGAGCATCAGATCAGTTTCTATTAGATCATCGGGACCCTTGCCTAGCTTGCGGAATGTAGTGTAGGGCATGAGATTGACAGTGGCACCACCGTCCACCAACATCTTCATCATGGGCATGCCGTCGACATAACCTTTGAGATAGAGGGCCTTCAGATGTCGATTCTTGGCTGGCTTATCAAAAGTAGCTTGCTGTGCAAGCACTAACTTTGCCACTCCGTCTTCTGATCCCGAATCGTCTGAGTCGGACTCGGTATCATACTTCTTGGCTCTGAACTCTGCAGGCAGCACGAACACCATCTGTGCATCGGCTACAGCCTTTCCATTATTTTGTGGAGGCTTCTCGCGCCACACCTGTTTGGCATGCCCCTCAGCTTGGAGCTCTCTGTTTCTGAGCTGCTGCACCCAGCGCCTTTGGCTCCTAGTTAGATCCCCCGGGCACCACTGATTCTCTTGCCAAACCGGCTGTCGGCGTTCAACTACCGCTTCATCAAGCCGATCGCGCGAGTTCCTTTTTTCACGCCGATCCCGTGGGCTGTGGGGGCTCCCCAGCCTCTGATGCACAGACCGGCGGCTGATCTGGGACTACCTGTACTCTCAGTACTGATCGCTGCATTCTGGGCAGTTGCGCAGCGTTGGCAGTCTCAAGCCTTCATTCTAGCAGTGTCGGAAGAATGGGCAATGCCAATGATCCTCCTCACCTCCTCGGTGGCGGGCCATTTCTTCGTGATAGCGCGCCTCTTCTTCTTCGCGGAGCCACCTGCGTACTCCTCTTCTTCACGCTGCAGCCGCCTCTGATGATCTTTCTCTTTCTGTCACCGCCACTTGTTCAGAAGGTGCTGGTGCGTGGGCCTCCTGCTCTTGGTGCCGCTGGATTCTCCTTGCTCCGGCTGCCTCCGATTCTGCTCCCTCCTTTCTTTGATCAGCGCCAGCTCCTCAGCTGTGATTTGTGCATCGGTATCAACTGAGGAGTTCTTCTTGGCCCGTTCGGAGGTTAATACCTTTACTTTAGTCAGAGGATTCGCGATCTGGACCATGTTCTGCCCTTTCGGGAATGGGAATTTGTCGATCTTCATCTTCCCCTTGGGAGGAGCCTCAAATTTCAACAAACCGCGCCTAATAGCATTCTGGATTGCTGCTTTGAAATTACGGCAGTTGTTTGTAGAGTGTGAGGTGAGGCCGTGGTACTGGCAGAACGGTTTTCCCTGCAAATCTTCAGGAGATGGCTTGACGTAATCAGCTGGGAAGGTGATGTGGCCTGCACTGACCAACAGGTCGAAGAGCTTGTCCAGCTTGCGCGTATCAAAGTCGTATTGATCTTCCGCGCTCCAACCCTTCGGTACGGCCATGGGCTTTGTCCCCCATTTGAGCTCAACAGCAGCCACTTCTTCATTCTCTCCATCCTCTGAGTCGGAATTGCAGACGTAGGCCTGCTTGTATTTTGATTCCTTATTGAAACTCTGGGCCTGCTGTTCTAATGTGGCCACCCTCTGCATCACTTCGCTGATGCTGTTGAAGTTGGTGCCCACAAGCTTCTCTTGGATGTGTGGGAGCAACCCACTGACCACTATCTTGGCGAGCTGTTTGTCGTTCAGGTTCAAAGAGTAACACATGTTCCTGGTCTCCCTGAACCGCTTGATGAAAGCCGATCCAACTTCATTCGGCTTTTGGCGCATGTTGGTGAGATCTGTGATGTCTTTCTCCCCAGTGCCAGAGAAGCAGTAATTATGGAATTTAGTCTCCAGATCTTCCCAGCCTTGAATCGAGCCAGGCTCCATAGATGCAAACCAGCTAAACGCCGGCCCTGTCAGTGATAGCGGAAAGAGCCGGACCCTGTGAGCTACCTCATACGAAGCTTCGCCGAGCTGGGTCAGGTAACGGCTGATGTGTTCCATGGTGGTGATGTCGTCCTGCCCACTGAACTTGGAAAAGTCAGGTAAGCGATACCTGGGCGGCAATGTCACTCGGTCGTACCACTCGGGGTAAGGGCGCCTGTACTTGATTCCAGTCCCGGTCTTCGGTTGTAAACCGAACGTATCACGGAGCATGGCACTCATCTGCTCCAGCAGCTAATTGTTGGGTGTCTGGGCGTACCCCGGATGTGGCGCTGCCTGAAGGTCTTGATATGTGATCCCCTCGTGGTATCTAGGAGTTGGGTTGGCCACGTCTGCCGCCGGCGTATTTCCAGCTGTCAGGTTCACCGCTGATGAGTTCATCGAGTTCACCGACTGTCCAGTGGCCTACATGAAAGCGGCGAGCTCCTCCGGAGTATGATCTTTGTATAATCTGGGAGAAGCTGCTATTTTTTGAGCCGAACCGGCCGCAGTGGCACCCTGCACTGGCGTTTTCGGCTGGCTCAGCTGTTGCGGTGAGGAATTGGAGGTCCTTGCCGCTGCTTTTGGATCTGCATCCTCTGCGGGTATGTTGAAGTAAACCGGACCCAGAGACTCCCAATCCTTCCGTTTGAGAACAGTCTTCATGATGTTATAGAATGTCTGCAGGAAGGATTTATGGTGATGGTCGACTGCTGAATAGGTGGCCTCCCAGGTCGCTTCTTCTAGCATCTGCTTGAGGTCGGCCTTGCACTCCTCTTCAGATTTATCAGAATGGCCATCCATGATCCATCTTGGGAATGCATTCTTCTTCACTATGGAGCCATCATGCTGCTTGCTGAATGAAAGTAGGCAGGCATCAGCGAATTCCTCAACAATCTTGTTCAGCATTGCCGCGTCCTCCTCACTGAGATCTTCGACCCTGACCCTGAGGACACCGTCATCCCTGGAGGGGCCGTCCGCTGCAGCCTTTCCTTTTGCCATGGTCTTCAGTGAATGGTCCCACCGAGCGTGCCAAAAAGTGTGTTGGCGCAAAAAGTGGTTCCCTAAGCCCAACACACCAGCGAAGCCGGAAACGAGCCTTGAGGCAGTAAAGCTCTCGCAGATCCAGCTAGCTTCGAACCCGGTCTGAGAGTGTCAGTAACACCCAAGTGTGCCAGTCAATTTGACCTGCAATTGACAAGGAAAAAGATAGTAATCAGTAATCACAGGGCGGAACTAACCGGTGTGTCCAGGTAGTTCCAACTGTATGGCTCGAAGAGCCGATGTAATGGGAGATCGATTAGAAAGCCGATTCCGTTATGTTATGAACCGATTGTAGCGAAACATGCATTATAACTCAAGTTAACCGATTCAGACATGAATTTAATGACATATACTTGCATTAGGCAGAAATATGCTATAAAAGATGTAGTCACAGCAAACTGACATGATCATAAGATGTCTCAATGTAAAACAATATGAAATCGGCTATTTCAGCCGATTTAGTGTATACGAGCAACATACAAGCCTATAAAGTAAACAATGTTTCAACTCTCCGGCTAATAGATCCAAATCACAATCTTGCAACAGTGGAGATCGAGCGGATCGAGGCAGTTATGATGAAGTTACAACTTAAATCCGTTAACCTTTGAATCTAGACAATGTTTATTTTATTACTTGAGTGCGACCCATATCTAATCTAGATCCAAAATACAACCGGTTGGTGCAAAGCATTCTATCTTATCAATATAAAGCAAATGGCAAACATAATTCATTGAACATATAGATCTATTAGATATAAGCCGACACATATGGATCAAGACAGGCAAATTGATGATTGCTTTAAATAATAAACAATAAACATAAGCAACATCGGTAACTTAATGAATCCAGCTAAACTGCCAAATTTAACTAGAGCCGATAACTAATCCATGCATGCAAACTGTCTTAATCTATAGCCTGTCCACCGGATGACGTTAACTAATAGATTAATCCAGCAAACAAACACGAATTGATAACTAATCCGCGCGTGGAAACCGTCCTAATCTGTATCTCGTCCACCGGATGACGGTTAACACAGATTGATCGGGTAAACCAGCGTGAATCATCCTTGACTCACTGTGCTTCCCGCGTCCACCGGATGACGCCAAAGAAACAGAGCTTAGCAAGGACCCTGGTCCGCCATGCTTCCACGTCCACCGGATGACGCTAAAAAGACATAGTTTAACAGGGGGTTGACGATACTTACAAGCAAGCCTGCGTCCACCGGATGACACCCAGCCTGGATGAAGTAACTCGCCGGACTCGACTGACTCTAGGGTTTGTTGGCCGGAGCCAAAAGTTGTGTTGTATTGATGTTGTTGTCGTATTTTACAATGGCTGAGGGCTTATATTTATACCCTGAGCGTAGCTAGAGTCCTAATCGAATTACAACTCATTAATAGATAAGGAAATCAACAAACTATCCTATATCTAAGGTAACTTAGAGTCCCGACTTTCCTTTCATAACGGACTCCGATCGTGATCGTATCTTGGCAGTGCGGACTCTGGACGACGTCATCAATACCGACGCTGCACGCCTCCTGTCACCTTCGCCCGATAACCGATTCACCGTTCAATCGGCTATTTTCCTTCCTTCCGCTGGACGGAATCTGCTTTCGAGATCGGTTATCCTCCTCCGGTATCGGCTATCGGCTCCCAGCCCAAAATTTGGTGTTAACAACAACTCAAGAGCATCAAGAAGAGTATTTGCCTAAAAAAACTAAGTCTAATGAAGGCATCAAACATTGGATGCCATCCACCACTCACATCAAGTCTCTGCAAGCATCTTTTTTACTCCTAAGGCATCTATCTTCAATGTGATCAGCCTAGACCTTCAACAGGAGGTGGTGGGTGGCGATGTGCCTTTACAGCATGATGAAGTGCAATTGCCCTTCAACAAGGGCAGCCATGCAATTGTCTAAAAGCAATTGGCCGCCATTCCAGGACAACAGAGGCCGGAATCTTGTTCCATTATCTAAAAGTGTTCTTTTTTACTTATTGCCCGCCTTGTCACATAGTGGCGTTACCTCTTAGTTTGTTCCAAAGGTAAAATTGCCGGTACAAAAATGGTCATTGACCAAGTCCTGCCTACACAACCTTGGTGCTTTTAGGATTAGGCAATCAGTTTAATCGAGAGTTCGGTTCAATTTCTCTAAACTTCGGTTTCCAGAGACGGGCAGCCGATTAGTTATTCAATTTCTCTAAACTTCGGTTTCCAGAGACGAGTTCAGTGCCAGTTTCTTCGGTTCCACTTAGCAATGCACCATTCTTGTGCGCCCTCTAGAGCCTAGATGCACAGACACATAAAGCGAGGGCCCACAGACTCTGGCTGCACCAATGTTGGGCTGTGCCGCTACCAACCATTGCCAGCCGTAGCTGCTATTGTGGCGCTACCCGCAGACGCCCCGTCGCTCATAGCTGCGGCATAGACCCATTGTTGTCGATGCATCCCACGCCGCCGGCTCCACAACCCTCACCCGCCCTACCCTACCTCTACTGTAGAGCGCTCGCGGCTAGCTATTCTAGGGCCTAGGGCTTGCGGCGCCCTTGTGGGTGGCAATGATGGGTCAGAGAAGGGGGAATTGGGAGTTTGGCTCCTATTGGGGTGATGGTGCCTGTTGGGCTAGGGAAGTTGTGTGTGCCTCTCTTCGGTGCTTAGATCAGATTTTACGTATTCTCTATTACGTTGGGAGATAAAACCGAAACCAAGGGCAGTGACTAAACTTCTACAATATCAAAAACCGAAAAAGAAGCCAACATTTCGGCTTAGTTTTAGGTTGCGGTTAAAATGTTCTTAGACCTAATGACCATCGTGTTCAGCTTCAGTAACGTTGCTTTCGCCTATAGGAAATTCCACACAGGCATCCAACCTCCATCATCCACCATCAAGCCACTTGATTATCAACACTTGGTTTGATCTCCATGAATGATATGATCCATTTTATAGCTTGACATGGCCTCATTGGTCCATAGTCATAGCTTTGCTTGCTCTTTGCAGTTGCGTTTGTCCATCGATACTAATCCTTCTGCTCGCGCTTCACCGTCTCGACGTGCCATCGCACCTAAGAATCTAGCTTGCCCTTCATTCCTGCAAATGGTCCTAAGCCTCACCTTGATCTTTTCCAACTAGACATATGAGACTATATCATGTCTCATATTTAATAAGCTCCTTCAACCTTCACTAGTTGAGCAGGTGCATCATATGCACAAGCCATCTCTCCTCCACGGCTTTCATTGCTTGGTCAACCTAGTGTTGTGTGGATTATCTATCATGTCACATGAAACACATCAGTCCACCTAAGGTTACTCAATTTCCAAAACCAAATCGAGACTTTCACCCCACAAGTAAATTTTTCGAAATACAATTCAACCTATCGCATTGTAGCCTAATTTCACCCTACAAGTGCACAAGTGTGATTCTATCCTAAAACAAGTTTTGCAACCTAGAGCCAAGTCCTAATCAAGCATTTCTACTCTAGAAATTGAAATTGTGGAAAGTAAATACGGAATGTAAAGGGATTGAAAGTGCAAGTTGAGTTTTTTCCCGAGGTATCGGAGAGTCGGCACTCCCCACTAGTCCTCGTTGGAGCACCCACGCAAGGGTGTAGCTCCCCTTGATCCGCGCAAGGACCTGCTCTCTACGGGCTGATTCTTTGCCTCTCTGGGGCGGTGAATCGCCTACAACCGCTCACAAGCTTGACGTGGGCCACCCATAAGTTCTCCGGGTGATCACCAAGCCTCCGATCGCCACCGAACCGTCTAGGTGATGCTGATCACCAACAGTAACAAGCCTAGACTCTCACTTGACCAAGAACAAAGCCAAAGAGATGGATGGATGCACACTTATCACTCTTGATCTTGCTCTAGTGTAGGAAGCTCACAATGGATGCTCAAATCCCTCACTACACTAGGCTCTTGCTTCTCACAAGGTCACAAAGGTTGCTTCAGCTGAACAAATGGGCAAGAGAGCTAGAATGAAGGTGATAGTGAAGTATAAATACTTCCCCTCTCCAAAACTAGCCGTTTGTACTGTTAACAGCTCTCTGCGAACCGTCGGACACTAGAAACAGTCCTAGCGTCGGACTAAAGTCCTCTGTCCGACTCTCTCAGCGATCCTGTAGCCGAACCTATTTTTAGGGACCGTCGGACGCCACTGGATTGTCCGACACCCTCTGTCGGACGCTGTCCGATGCTCAGAAACCCTGAGAAATCCTCTCTAGAACCGTCGGACAATAGACAACAATGGTCCGACGCTTCCTCTAACGTCCGGTCCGCTGCTCTGTTAAGCAACAGGAATCGTCGGACGGTCAGTAATGGTCCGACGACCAGTCTACCAGCCGTCCGACCCTTCCCAGAAGCTGGGAACACACCAGGGGGCGCCACATGTCCGTCGGACACAACCCAATAGTCCGACGCCTAGGTCTCACCAGCTTCCGACGCCCCAAACTTGATCAAAACTTCACCGAATCAAAAACTTTCCAAAACCAAGTTTAATCCTCTCTCTCTCAAGAGTCTATCTAAGCCACCTAGAGCTAAGTATGACAAGTGTGCACGACACATAATCTCTTCAACCCTACTCTAGGTCAAGCTACCCATCCATGCCCCTCTCAATAGTACGGTTAAAAGGAAAACAGAGTCCTAAACTACTCTAGATGTCTCTCAACTCTAGTCCAACTTGACCTTGTCGTCCATCCTCTGAAAACCAAACTGAAATCCACCATCGTAGGGCATGAACCTGCTTATTATTATTTCCTAACCTCTATGTTATCCTGCAAAACACACGTTAGTCATAATAAACTTCCGTTGTCATTAATCACCGAAACCACTGGGGCCTAGATGCTTCAATTGGCTAACTGGTGCTATGTTTAATTGCTCCTTCATGCCGCACTGGATCGAGAGATGAGGCGTTGACTAGGAGCTTCTCGTACAATGGCATGCTTCGGTTCGTGATTTTCTAGCTATGGCCTCTAATTTTCACCTTAGCAAACCCTATGCAAAAAGATAAACTATCTTAGGTTGCAACTATGTTTTTGCTAGTGTGTCGCTATCTCTACCACAAAAGGAGTTATATAACCTAGGTTTCAACCCTATCAACTAGCCTATTAACTAAGCTAGGAAAGTAAAGCACGCAACCAAGATTCCAATATATGCGCGGAAGCTAAAGAGTAAGGTAGAGATGTAAACTTCCGTCGATGACTCCGGTATTTTTACCGAGGTATCAAGAAGCATGCAAGCTTTCTCTATCCTCATTGGAGCCCCTCACGCGAATGAGGAGCGACTGATGCTCATTCGTCCGATGCGCTTTGCGCCTCTTTGGAACCTTTTTGGAGTGCATCGGATACTAATGTTTATCGTCCGATGGTCATATGTGACATCGTCCCATGATTGCTGTGCAGGTCATATATGCCACGTTCCTTCATGATTCTTGCGTCCGGCTTGGTTCCAACTTTGCTTGATCATGTAGTTCTTCAATATGTCTTGTGAGGTGTTGCTCTACGACACCTTTGTTCAATCCATGTTTACAATCTACTAGAAAAGGTAGCGCCCTTACGGGCGCCCTACCAGCATCATGTTGGGCGCCCTGCCGTGATTTCTCTTTCGGTCTTAGTTTCAGCAGTTCATCAGAGTATTGTCCGTACATTGATATTGAGATAAAACTTCACTTTTTTTTCTAAACAGGGTGTAAATGGATAGACATTATATTTAAAGAATGACAACAAAATATGAGTGGCCAATGTTTATTCATTAAATAATATCCAAAGGTAATATATATTACATAATCTTAGAAGAACAAAACACAATCCGGCACCATATAACAATACTATATAGACAATTGTTAAACAAAGTCACAGGCAACTCTACAATCAGGCCTTAGGCTCCAGTTTCTTATTTGACTGTCTTCCTCCCCGTCTTCTCGGCCTCATGCTCATCGTCAATGTCATCATTCAATGATTCTGACATTTTGAGGTTTGCACAAAATTAAAGGAAAAAGTAAAACATATGAACAAGCCACAGGGAATATCAAAAGTGAAGCTAATGTCATCCATATGTCACTACTATCTCTTTATGTTGCTGGAAACTGTCGCCATATTTTTTTCCTGCATGCACCACATACCAACCAGAGGAACAGCAGAGAAAAAAAGAGTAAAATAAAATAAAGGCTGAAGATGGGGCTTGTTACTTTAAGGATACTCAACACCACACCACTAATTTATGTTTATGTAGCCTGCAAGACACATGTGTGTGTGTGTGTGTGTGTGTGGAGGGGGGTGGCTGTTGACACTTCTTAGCGCAACCACCAGAGACAGGGTGTTAGGCTATCTTTGATAATGGCGCCAGAAGTGCCTGGAGAGGTATTTCTTATGTCTATTGGATAATTCCACAAGCGCACAGAATATACCGCTGTAGCACTTCACCTGGGAGTATTCCAAGGTATCGTTATTTATTTTATCCCAAGAGAAAGCGATTGCTAGAAATGTTAATAGAAGGAGATCCTTAAATCTATCTCAACTTAGCACAACTAGTGCAGAGGGGGTAATCGAAGTATGATAGGAAGGTGATGATTCAAAGATAACAAATGAAATACTAAAAGATAACTATTGTAGTGTAGCTAGGTGGGAGGACAACGAGTGAGAAAGGTTCCTGTGATTCAAACTCTACTCTTGTGATCTATCCTATCAAATGGACGAAGAACACTAAGACCGCTACCTTACTTCTGGTGTGTAGGGGGTAGTGCGAGACAATAGAGGATACAACCTCTACCCGAAGCGCCTACTCTCTTATGGGAGCCTACCTTTTAAGAACTTACCTAAAACACGTGGAGGGATACTAAAACTAGACTGGGCTGTCACCACCTGCTAGCACCCACAAACAATCCGTGCGACAAGTGGCATTCAAAGGCAAGATCTAGTCTAAGCACCACGCTTACACTAAGCCTTACTACTCTAGCAGTGATTAAGGCAACTAGAGCACCCTATGAAGGCGATGAAATACACACGTGAGCTGGTTACAGGATCACAATCTAATGCAAACCGACCAAGTAATATGTGTGACAGAACTGCCTTAATCATAGGGCCCACGTGCACCGTCATCGCCCCTAGGACCCAAGATCAGTCTGCACGAGTTCCCCTTGACCTAGGTGGCCTGCCGGTTTCCCTAGGAAATCCTAACTTCCTGAGGATCTCATTGTAAGCATTGCAGTATTACAACAGTTTACACAAATAAAATGAATCAGAGTAAAGAGTGCGGAAGTATTACATTAATATAGGTTTACAAAGTTAGATTATATTATCCCAAACCAGAGTTTCGTAGTGGAGTAGCTGTATACAACTAGACACCCCGCCCAAGGGTTTGTATCATATACACCTGCGTCCATGCACGATTCGTTGACAGGCACGATCCCACGCAGAACTGTACACTTAATTCACCTGCAACAGGGGTTTACAAACCCTGAGTACTGGGGTACTCCGCAAGACTTACCTGACTAAGAAAAAGGAATGAGACTCAGGAATGCAGGCTGAGGGGAATCAATGTAAGGCTTTAGAAAGAGTCAAAGCATTTTGCGAAAAAGCAATACTAATCCTATTTTCAGTATGTTAGTCAACATTATTATAATCAATATCCATAGTTCTCAATTCTTCCACATGTATCCTTCATTTTCAACTTCTTATTCATTCTAAAAATATCCTAATTCCGAACCACTTTTCGGGGTAGGGCAGTGGATCAAGTCTCCATTATCCGAGGAGCAACGACGATTCGAATCGATTAGTACCCAGCTGAGGATCCCTATCCACACTGCGTATGTAGCACTTAAGCTTGCATACACCAACCCCGTCTACCACGGCTTTTCTACCCCTGAATCGGTCCTGCGCCACCTGAGAGCACAGTACTCCTCTCGTCTCCAGGCACGCCGGCCATGAGGGTACACGCTACTCTCGCCATCTCTCCACTCCCAGTGCATGGTTGTTGGTTCAAGCAATAGAGCCACCGGAGATAGGGCTTCCCGGAGTATGTGGCTAGTTGCAAAGTCTCGATCCAGCAAGCCCACAACGAACGGTCCCTAAACCATTTCCGTCGGTATCCATGCATTGGGATTCTAATCCAACTACACAGTCACCAAACGGTTTCCAAACCCATGCCTGCCGGATGATAAGACATGGGGAACGCCGCCCTATGTGCACATCACCCGAGCGAAACATTTCTTTTTTTTCAACCAGTTCCAAACTATTCCGATGGCGACAATACATTGGGACTCTAACCCAAGTGCAAGTCGATCGACGGATAACAAGTTTTTCACCAATTCTCATGTTTTGTTCTCAATATATAATCATAGCACAGAAAGTAGCATTTCATGCAAATCTAAATTAATTTAGCAGGGCTAAGCAGTTTCCAAACTTTTTATTTTAAATCGGGTTCAAGGATGTTATTTCAAGGTAGGCAATACAGCAAGTAGGTGACAATCAACTTCTATCAACTTAATGCAATAGATTAACTCAAGTTATAAACATTCTGCAAATCACAAGGAGGGGTGCTGAATGCACCGGGGCTTGCCTGTGTTGCAGGGTTGGTTAGTTTCACAGAGATCACGATGTTGACATCACCACTATTTGATCGATGGACTTCCTCCGACTTGATCGACGTAAGCCTTTTCACTCGCGCATGCACTACACGCAAATGAATGATGCATGCTTTAACATGAGGTAATGCAATGATCATGATGCATGATGAGAAACATACAAGTGCATTACATTAATTAATTAATCGAAGAAAGTTGAGTACAACTTTCCTTCATGATAAAATTGCAAACCAACCAAACCAACTTGTTGATTATTATTCAGGGTTTGATAACATTTAATTATTTCATACAGCAAGCCATTCTATATTTACCAATGGAAGGACAAAAGCCTAATATAAGAAACACAATTAAGCAATCCTTTTTACCCAAGAGGTTGCATCCTAAAGATGATCAATATTACATACATGAATTAACTAAGGGAATGCTTAATTGAACTAAAAAGCATTTTAAGTTTTTTATTTTCTCATTTTGTTATGAGCACAACAAAACAAATAATCAAATGCCATGGAACAGCAAGGGTTTCGTGTTCCAAGGTCCATAATCAACTCCAAAAATCACTCCAAGTCATTTCATGATTTATGCTTATCATCTCTAGGATTATCAAGTAATAATTAAAACATATAATTAAGGGTATAAGTAAACATTGTCAAATTAATCCCAAAATTTAATGAGAGTTAGGTGATTACAATTTATGACCAAGGTACCAATTTGACATGCTCAGGTTTTATAAATTAATTACTACAAAATAAACAAGTTTATAATATAACAATATATTAGAAAACAAGATAAATGTGAAACTCAATATTTTCTAAAACAACATGGCTATATTATTGATTCTCAGGCTACCGCAACATCATTAAAAGGCCGTGGAGCACCATTTCCTATTTTTACGTTTATCTATTATTTATAATGCATTTTAAATCTAATTATTGGGCCTCAAATAATAATAAATTCATAACTCAGTGAAACATGCACCATAAATTATGAAAATTTAACCTGTTATCATACAACACTCAGAGAGTCTACCACTAAATTTGCATGTCAATTGGAGTTATATAAATCCAAATACAAAAATAACAAATAAAACAAGCATTTATTTCTCATTTAACAAGATTAATGTAAAACACCATTAAAACAGTAAACAATCTGCATATTTTATTTTCTTAATGCCTAGTGCATGTCATTAGAAGACTAACAAAATTGGAATCACTATTTTTGGACTATTATTTCTCACAATATGACCAAAAGCAAGTTAATATAATTCTTAAACCATTTTTCAAAACTAATTTCTACAGCACAAAAATATACATAACAAAGCACATATTATGGATCTAACATGCATAACACTTAACAAGAAAACTAACAAAACTAGTTTCACTAATTTAGGAGCTACCAAACTGAAGATATGAATTTTCAAAATCAACATGAATCCTGTACATTTGATGCCCAAATGAATTGAGCGGGGCCCACACGTCATAGGCTCAGGCGTTCATCTTCAACCTCTCGCTGGAACAAAGCAGAGCACGAGCAGTGGCTTGGCTCCGCCGGCTGCTCGCCGTTCAGCTCCGGCCAACGACTGACCGGCGACGGCGAAACGGCGCTGGGACCTCTGCGCACCCGTGGAGAGGCTCGGCTTGGCTAGAGGTGACCCGCAAGGTGTTCGGTGGCGCACGGCGGCGGACAGCACAGCGGCGGTCCGGCGGCCCGGTGCTGTGGTGATGAGAAACTCGGGGAAGGAGATTCTATGGGTATGGTACGACGCAAGGAAGGTGATGGTGCAGGTGGTTTGTGAAACGACCTCGATTTCCGCGAAGAGAAATCCACAGGCTCGAATTGTAATTCAACAGATTGCTTGGGACAATCCATGAAATTACCCATATCTCAGTTGACACCAGGATCCATACAACGGTAATTAAGTCTTACATAAACATTTATTACATCGCCACATTGGCGGAATCAACATTCAGAGAAGCTTTAGAAGATGCGGAAGCGATTCATCCTTCACGGCCAACTTGAGTGTAGCACGTGACCCTATTCCTCGTCATCATCTCCCTCGAAGTCGTACTCATTCTCGTCACCTGACAGCAAATTTATCAGTACGATTTGCACTGGCCACGGAGCCCACCTATGCAGCATTTGCTTTGTGGAAAGTGGATGCAAGGCTATACAAGCAGACCTATAGGCTGAGGTTTTCCTATGCAGCTGTAATCAATGTTTAATTAGTCAAGTTTTATCACCAGTTAACACCATCATCCCTTTTCCCATCACCACACTTCACATACCCACACCTCACTCTCATTTGACAGGCCCAACTCCCTCTCAGGCCAATCTCAGCGGCACACTACCAAAACGGGTACACTGCCGAAAAAATGTTATCCAGGGGGAGAAAAGAATATGCTCTCATCTAGTAGTGGTTGCAGAAACATTAGGAAAGGTCCATAGCCAACGAGTTGGCTTATGTATCGATCGATCAACCATACACTCTGCAGAGGTTTTACTACTCACAAGATTAACCATCATCGATGCTGTACAATCATCTAGGCAGAATTCCAGGTGCTTGCTTGCCTAGGTCGGTACCACCCTACCACTCAGCCCAGGGATATTCCGGATCCAACACCGTCATGCTGAGACTGGGAGACGCAGCACCGGGCCCAACCAGTGGTACTGCGCATCTAGGACGGTACGGGAATCTCTCCATCCGTCACCGCCCACCCTTATCACCTTTCAACCTAGCAGTAGTGGTACCTCCCTACCAAGTAGTCCAGCCGTCTCCCGCCCATCAGAAGCGAGCGAGTAGCAAGGGAATCCAGATGTTTCCGGTCACTAGTCAGATCCTAGATTGTGACCAAGCAGGCATCTCCACTTAGGGGATACTCTCCCCGTGCCATCACGGCACCTCCGTCCACGGGCTTCAAACCACCAAGGCTATCCCACCCGGAACCTCCTCAACAACTTTACCCGCCACAGGTATCTCACTTGGGGATGCCCAGGTTGCACCCCCGGCACGACTTGCCCCATGGGCTCGTCTCACATCCCACTTGGTCGACATCAACCCTTACCACGCACCCAAGACGCACGCAGCACTCTCTCCCAGTGGTTATAATCAGTTATACACCGTCCCAATTCCACCACATAGCGTATAGCATGTAGTAAGTAGTGGAAGAGTAACAGTAAATTAAGCAGCAGCTAACCTAACAGCGGATAGCAGGGTAAAGTCTTATCAAGGCAGGGAATTCAAATGTACTACCATGCAACCAATCCATACATAATCATAATGCAATAGCAACAATGTCATTTGCAATGCGTAAATAGGATCTAAGGATTTGGTGGGACGTGGCACCTTCGTAGTCGTCTCCTAGCTCCTGAAAGTACTCGTGGTCGTCCTCCTTAGTCAGATCCTCCTCCGGCTCTGAAATCGAACACGAAATAGTCGCGTCAGCGACTCCTATAGAGTATTTCAGAAAAATCCAATAATATAAAGAGCCAAATGCACACAAACATAGTCTTAGATTGTAGATCTCATTTTTCTGAGAATTTTGATATATGGTGCGCAATTTTTGGACATCGTATGAATAAGTTATGAATTTCCGAAGATTATCCTATTTTCTGAAAATGGAGAATGGTCGATTAATCAGGGGCAGCTCGGGATTGATCCACGTGGCGCGCGGGTCTAGTAGTGCGGCAAGTGGCGCCTCATCAGAACACAAACCCGATGGTCGCCCACCAGGTGTTCGATGCTGGTTCCCAGAGAGTTGCCGGCGTTGGTGAAGCTCGGTGTGGCTCGGCGGTGGTCGGGGGTAGTTCGGCTGTGGTTGGGGGTAGCTCGGCGGAGCTCGGCGGTGGTCGGGGGTAGCTCGGCGGAGCTCGGCGTAGCTCGGCGGGGCTTGGCTTACCTCGGCGGAGCTCGGCGTAGTTCGGCTTAGCTCGGCGGGGCTCGGGCGAATTGGAGATTCGGGGCGCCGAGGGTGCCGCTCTCCCGAGGTCTCCCGCGGAGGCTCGGGCGAATCGGACATTTGGGCGCCGAGGGGGCTGCTCTGCCGAGCTCTCCCGGTGAGGCTCGGGCGAATCGGAAATTTGGGCGCCCGAGGGTGCTGCTCTCCCGAGGTCTCCCGCGGAGGCTCGGGCGAATCGGACATTTGGGCGCCGAGGGGGCTGCTCTCCCGAGCTCTCCCGGGGAGGCTCGGGAGAATCGGAGATTTGGTGCTAGCAGGGTTGCAGGGTGTCTGTTCAAGGCGGCGGTGTCTCTCCGGTGCGGCGGACGATGACAGGGCGGCGATGTCCATATTTCGGCAAGACAGGGCTCGGCGTTCCCAAATTGGCTTGCTCAGGCAGTCGTCCGACCAGATGGTGGCGGGTTAGAGTCGTGGTATGGCCTCCTTCTCTCCCTCGGCATACGGTGGTTCTCCGACGAGGTGGAGGCGCACGTAGCCAAGGCGACAGTCGTGATTTGGGGCTCGGCTATCTAGCGGCGGTGCCGAGGCAGAATTGGCGAACCTCGTCGGCCTCTTTCCACAGCGCGAGGCGACCGGGGGTACTCGGAACGGATTTTAGGCGAGGCGGAACGTGTCGGCGGTGGTGTTGCCGCGACTGTGAGGTTCCGGCGGGGCTAAGGAGGTCTTCTAGGAGATGTATACGCGTCCAGGGTCTATGGCGATGGTATACCAACTACCAATTTTGGCTACCGAGACTCCCAAGGTGCTCGGTTGTGGCGGCGGCGTGTCGCCGACGACGGCGGAAGGCGGCAACGCGGCTACGACCAAGTATTGGTTCAATCGAATGCGGTCTTGTCAAATTGGTGAGGCCAGAGAAGCATACAACACTCTGGTGGCGAACTTTAGCCATGGCATGACCTTCTTTTGGCGACGGCTCGCGGCGGCGCTCCGATAAGGTCGCGGCGCACGCGGCCAAGGCGATTCAGGCTTCCTCTAGCGCTTAGATCCGCGTAGCTAGCTCAAGGGGTCGTGGAGGTGCTCCACGACGCTCTAACCTATACGGGTGCTAGTCGGATTGCTCGGAACGGGTGATTCGGCGTCGGAACACGTCGGTGGTGAGCGCGCTCCGCCGAGAACGCGTCGTGCTGCGTTCTCGGTCTAGCAAGCTTGTAGTCCGGGGGTTTCGGCCGGTCGAATGAGTGCATGGTGCAGGTGATCTTCCCAAGCCGGTAAAGGCTCGTGCCTGCGCGTCCCGAGGGTGGAACGCCATGGCAAAAGCAGGGCAAGGTTCAGACATGGCGTGCGATGGCTCACCGTGGTGTCGGTGAAGCTAGGATGGCGGTGCAGTGGCAAGTCGGAGCCGTGCAGAGCGATCGCAGTGCCGTGCCGCTCCTCGTCCGTAGCTCGGGCTTCTCCTCCGTGTCCGGCTCCGGCGTGCTCCGCGGCGGCGGCGCTCCGGCAGCTTTTCCTCCTCTGCTCCGCCCTTCTCCTACGCTCTCTCTCTCTCTCGGTGTGGTGCAGTGTGCCGGTCTGTGCTGCGGTGGCGGCGAGGGGAAATGAGGGTAGGGCTTCGGGGTGAGCTCCTTTTTATAGGCGAGCTTGGCCAGCTCCAATGGCGAACGGTCCTGATCGCGCTCGACCGATCGAAGGGCCGTGGCTCGAGTGGATCTAGGGCTCCGGATGGGCGCGGGTTCGCTTGGCGGCCAAGAAAGGAGGGGACAGGATGGGGACAGCGGGGTCAGGGCTCTGCCATGCTGTCGGCTGTGGGACCGGGGTCACGCCACTCGCGTGACACCCCCGGCAGGCGCGTCGCCTTCATGAGGAAGAAGAACAGTGGGGGGGGGGCGAGAGCGGCTGACAGGCGGGGCCGGGTTGGCAGCGAGCGCGAGCGTGTGTGTGCCGGTCGCGCGCGCGCGCTGCCGAGCCGCAACGTGGGCCGCGCGCGGGTGAGGTGAGGAGGAGAGGGCCGGGCTGGCTTGGGCTGGCTGGCCGAATGGCTGGCCTAACTCTCTTTTTCCTTTTCTATTTTCATTTTAGTGTATATATACATATATTGCCCATTTTAAATATTGAGTAAATTCAAACATAAATTGCAATAAATCCCAAATGTGATGCATAGGCTATTATTCTATGTGAATGGAATTAAAATGCAAACTACACTCCTTTATTTACCAAATTCATAATAAAACCTATATGCTTGCACAAGAAAAATGGGTTTTCACAATAAATAAATGAAAAATTTTAATTGGTTGGGATTTTTAGATTGTGTGGATTTTTAGGGTTGGTACAGTCCTCCCCCCTCATTAGGATCTCGACCTCGAGATTCAGAGATAACGTACCCATCGAAGAGGTAAGGAAACATAATCCGCAAGTCCGATTCTTTCTCCCACGTAGCTTCCCTTTCAGTGTGATTGCTCCATTGTACTTTGCACATCGGAATGGTTTTGTTTCGAGTCTCCGTTGTATCCTGTGCCAAGATCTTGATCGGATGTTCCTTGTATTCAAGTGTGTCTTGCAGGTCTAATGCATCCGTAGGAACTTGCTCCTCGGGAAGCTTCAAACACTTCCTTAATTGCGAGACATGGAACACGGGGTGTACTCCAGATAATTCCTCCGGTAGTTCCAGCTTGTAAGCAAGCTTTCCAACCCTTTTACAGATCTTGTATGGCCCAACATATCTTGGTGCCAATTTCCCTTTCACGTGGAATCTGACAGTGCCACGAAGTGGAGATACCTTGAGGTAGACATAATCCCCAACCTTGAACTCAAGCTCTCTACGTCTTCTATCTGCATAGCTCTTTTGCCTACTCTGTGCAATTCTCAAATTTTCTCTGACCTGTGCTATGCCTTCCTCTGCTTCTACAATCTTAGCAGGGCGAAAGAAGGCTCTCTCTCCGGGTTCTGACCACATTAGCGGGGTCCTGCAGGGTCTCCCATACAATGCCTCAAACGGTGACATCTTGAGGCTTGTTTGATAGCTGTTGTTGTACGAGAATTCAGCGTGGGGTAAGCAGCTTTCCCAACTGGTCTTGTATTTTATCACACAAGCTCGGAGCATATCTTCGAGAATTTGGTTCAATCTTTCTGTTTGACCGTCAGTTTGTGGGTGATAAGCCGTGCTATAGTCCAGCTTGGTTCCGATGGATTTGTGCAAGGCCTGCCAGAATCGAGACATGAATTGTGAGCCTCGATCAGATATTATGCTTGTGGGTGCCCCGTGTAGTCTCAGAATGTGGGTTATGTATAAATCCGCCAGCCGTTCGGCATCATAGCCAATGCTGATGGGAATGAAGTGAGCGACTTTGGTCAAACGGTCGACTATCACCCAAATCGAATCGTGTTTCTTCTCGGTGCGGGGTAACCCAACGATAAAATCCATCGAAATGCATTCCCATTTCCATTCTGGAATTGCGAGGGGTTGTAGTAGGCCGGCTGGTCGTTGATGTTCGGCCTTGATTCTGCTGCAAGTGTCACATCGGGCTACATGCCCTGCAATGTCTGCCTTCATATTCTCCCACCAGAAGTGCTTTCTTAGATCATGGTACATCTTGGCTGACCCTGGGTGAATGCAATATTTGGAGTCATGCCCTTCTGACAGAATCTCTTCTCGTATCGCTGAATCCGTCGGTACGCAGATTCTATCTTTGTACCATACAGTTCCCTGCTCATCTTCTCGGTATTCGGGGCCTCTTCCCAGCTTCATCAAACCACGGATATAGTCTATCTCAGGACAGTTCTTTTACGCTTCACGGATCCGTGAGGTGAGATTGTACTCGACGCGAAGCTCATTTAGCATGCCATAGGAGACTACCTCGAGCTGAAATGCGTCGAACTCTCTCCTGAGCTCAGGCGGCATAGAGTTGGTGATGAGGGTATGGCAGTAGCTTTTGCGGCTAAGTGCATCAGTGACAACATTAGCCTTTCCTGGGTGGTAATGGATCTCAAGATCATAGTCCTTGATGAGTTCTAGCCATCTGCGCTGCCTCATATTCAGATCTTCTTGTGTGAAGAAGTACTTCAGTCTCTTGTGGTCAGTGTAGATGTCACATTTGTTGCTCATCAGATAGTGTCTCCAAATCTTGAGTGCATGTACCACGGCTGCAAGTTCTAGGTCATGAGTCGGGTATCGCTGCTCAAGTTCCTTCAACTATCTTGAGGCATAAGCTATCACTCTTCCTTCTTGCATTAGTACACAGCCCAAACCTTGCCGAGAGGCATCACAATATACAACAAAATCTTTGTGAATATCTGGCAGGGCTAGTACAGGTGTAGTAGTGAGCTTCTCCTTCAAGGTCTGAAAACTCTTCTCACATTCAGGAGTCCATATAAACTTGTTCTCTTTCTTCAGCAAGTTGGTCATGGGTCTTGCAATCTTGGAGAAATTCTCAATAAATCTACGATAGTATCCTGCAAGTCCCAAAAAGCTTCTGATTTCTGACACATTACAGGGTTGTTTCCACTCTTTCACAGCTTCAATCTTGGCTGGGTCTACCGCGACTCCTTCTCCTGACAGTACGTGTCCAAGGAAAGCAACTTCCTCAAGCCAGAATTCGCACTTGGAGAATTTGGCGTATAGCTGGTTGCGAGACAACCTCTCCAATACGGTCCTCAGATGATGTTCATGTTCCTCTTTTGTGGCTGAATAAACCAATATATCATCAATGAATACCACCATAAACTTGTCTAGCTCATTCATGAAGATCTTGTTCATCATGTTCATGAAGTATGCTGGAGCATTAGTGAGTCCAAATGAGACTACTGTGCACTCATACTGTCCATATCTAGTGACAAATGCAGTCTTCGGGATATCCTCTTCCCTGATCCTCATCTGATGGTACCCTGATCGGAGATCAATCTTTGAGAAGTACTTGGCCTTACTCAGTTGATCTAACAGATCATCGATGCGGGGCAGTGGGTACTTATTCTTGACTGTAACCGCATTCAGATTCCGGTAGTCAATGCACATCCTCATCGTGCCATCCTTCTTCTTGACAAACAAAATGGGAGATCCCCAGGGCGAAGCACTAGGCCTAATGAAGCCCTTCTCCAGTAATTCTCCCAGCTGCTTCTTGAGTTCCTTCAACTCATCAGCCGACATTCTGTAGGGTCTTTTGGCAATCGGTGCGGTCCCTGGCATCACCTCTATAACAAACTCCACATCTCTATCTGGTGGCATTCCTAGTAACTCCTCTGGAAATACGTCATTGAATTCACAGACTACTGGCACATCTCTGAATGTCAGCTCCATTTTACCTGCCTTAGTCTCCAGCGCACATAGGAGAGCTTGGACTCTCCAGATGCGCGGAACGTCTCATCGACATCTGAATTTATTAGGTATGTGCTCAGTGCAGTAATTATCTTGTAGTGGTTTAAGTAGGAGTTAGATGCAACGATTTAAATGAATTAAAACATTTTTCATGCTATCCTACACTCAACCAAAGAAGCATAGAGAACCATAAGAAGCATAAGATCCAAATGTCACTCATCACATGGTTATTATTACATAAAGGATGTTCCTAGCTGCTAAGAAGATCATGCTATGCGCAGATAGCCAATGACAGGACAACTCATGGTATCACTAGTCTAAGGGCCACGCAGGGTCCCATAAGCTACTGGTGCATAAGGTCGAGTATGGCGTCAGGTATGCGGCTGTCCTCTGCCTCGATCTAGTCGTCGGTCATGGTCAGGCGCTTGACATAGTCGAGTGCTACTGCTAGCTCTGGAGTGGCCTCAATCTCCTGTATCCTTTGAGACGGACACGCTCTCAGGTTGAGCGTAGTGGGTGGTACGCGGAAGTCTCCCTCCCGGGGCTTCACCATCTCCAGTGGGGGAAGCGAACTCTGTACCTTCCGGACCTTAATAGCTCTCCTGGCATCGGACTGCTTCCAAGCTGTCTCTGTCCTCCGTAGCTTGTCCTTTAGGAACTCCACCATCTTCACGCGGTCGATCAGAATCCCTTGGTTGCGGGTGGACTTGTCCTCGGCTTTCTCCAGCTGCTTTTCCAACTCCCTGATCCTGGAACGCAACGTGATCATCTCGACTACTCTGTCTCTGCTCCTCTGCTCCCTCTCAGCAAGTGCTCTCTCCTTGTCGTCCAGCCTCCTCTGTAATCCCAACACTCTGCTGTTCAGGTAGTCATTGCGAAGCCCAAAATCTCCGATCTTGTCTCGCAAGTCGGCGATCTCGGCTCGGTGTAACTCATCACGGCGCTGCATCTCCAACTGCAAGTCAGTGACTGCTCTGCTCAAACTCTCCAGGGTCTGAGTTCCTTTCTACAAACTGTCCTCGACCTCTGCCATGCGTGCTCGGTCACGCCGCCTCCTTTGCTCCAATGAGCTGATGAACTCGTCCTGCTCCTGGAGGTGGTGTGCCACTGTGCGTAGGCAAGGGTCAGTCTCGGCCTGAACGATCTGGCTGGTGTACAGAATCCTCTGGATGGGGTCAGGGTGCAGCTCCAAGGCCTGAGGTAGCAGACGGAAGTGGGTCCCCTTAAGGTACTCGTACGCTGTGTACACAACTGCGCGTAGTACCTTGCGGGAGACAGACTGTACTCCGTCCTCCACAGTCTCTCCAGCAGTGTAGTCAGTAAAGACCGGCATTCCTGGAAGGGTCAGGCTGACGGGTGTCTCAACTCTGGTAGTGACAGGTCCTTCAAACCTCTCAGCCTCGACAACCTTCCCTCGGCTGAAGTACTGGATCTGGTCTGACGGTGCTCCCAGCTCCTCCAGCACCTGGCGTAGCACCATGGCAAATCCGCCGTGGTTCCTCCCATTGATCGGGATCTCAATAGTGCCGTCGTGCAGTGGACGAAGTGGTGGTCCAAGGCTGGTCATCTGCAAATTTTTCAAGAAACGGATTAGCAGGTCCTTGTATTAGATAAGCCATTGCATAAAAAGTGAATGCAAGGTCGGTAATATAACCGAAAGAGAGTCTGGCTTCCTATTCTAACGTCCATTTTCTATGGGTCTCGTCCTACAGTCAAGTATGGCTCCAATACCAACTGAAACGACCTCGATTTCCGCGAAGGGAAATCCACAGGCTCGAATTGTAATTCAACAGATTGCTTGGGACAATCCATGAAATTACCCATATCTCAGTTGACACCAGGATCCATACAACGGTAATTAAGTCTTACATAAACATTTATTACATCGCCACATTGGCGGAATCAACATTCAGAGAAGCTTTAGAAGATGCGGAAGCAATTCATCCTTCACGGCCAACTTGAGTGTAGCACGTGACCCTATTCCTCGTCATCATCTCCCTCGAAGTCGTACTCATTCTCGTCACCTGACAGCAAATTTATCAGTACGATTTGTACTGGCCACGGAGCCCACCTATGCAGCATTTGCTTTGTGGAAAGTGGATGCAAGGCTATACAAGCAGACCTATAGGCTGAAGTTTTCCTATGCAGCTGTAATCAATGTTTAATTAGTCAAGTTTTATCACCAGTTAACACCATCATCCCTTTTCCCATCACCACACCTCACATACCCACACCTCACTCTCATTCGACAGGCCCAACTCCCTCTCGGGCCTATCTCAGCGGCACACTACCACAACGGGTACACTGCCGGAAAAATGTTATCCAGGGGGAGAAAAGAATATGCTCTCATCTAGTAGTGGTTGCAGAAACATTAGGAAAGGTCCATAGCCAACGAGTTGGCTTATGTATCAATCGATCAACCATACACTCTGCAGAGGTTTTACTACTCACAAGATTAGCCATCATCGATGCTGTACAATCATCTAGGCAGAATTCCGGGTGCTTGCTTGCCTAGGTCGGTACCACCCTACCACTCAGCCCAGGGATATTCCGGATCCAACACCGTCATGCTGAGACTGGGAGACGCAGCACCGGGCCCAACCAGTGGTACTGCGCATCTAGGACGGTACGGGAATCTCTCCATCCGTCACCGCCCACCCTTATCACCTTTCAACCTAGCAGTAGTGGTACCGCCCTACCAAGTAGTCCAGCCGTCTCCCGCCCATCAGAAGCGAGCGAGTAGCAAGGGAATCCAGATGTTTCCGGTCACTAGTCAGATCCTAGATTGTGACCAAGCAGACATCTCCACTTAGGGGATACTCTCCCCGTGCCATCACGGCACCTCCGTCCACGGGCTTCAAACCACCAAGGCTATCCCACCCGGAACCTCCTCAACAACTTTACCCGCCACAGGTATCTCACTTGGGGATGCCCAGGTTGCACCCCCGGCACGACTTGCCCCATGGGCTCGTCTCACATCCCACTTGGTCGACATCAACCCTTACCACGCACCCAAGACGCACGCAGCACTCTCTCCCAGTGGTTATAATCAGTTATACACCGTCCCAATTCCACCACATAGCGTATAGCATGTAGTAAGTAGTGGAAGAGTAACAGTAAATTAAGCAGCAGCTAACCTAACAGTGGATAGCAGGGTAAAGTCTTATCAAGGCAGGGAATTCAAATGTACTACCATGCAACCAATCCATACATAATCATAAAGCAATAGCAACAATGTCATTTGCAATGCGTAAATAGGATCTAAGGATTTGGTGGGACGTGGCACCTTCGTAGTCGTCTCCTAGCTCCTGAAAGTACTCGTGGTCGTCCTCCTTAGTCAGATCCTCCTCCGGCTCTGAAATCGAACACGAAATAGTCGCGTCAGCGACTCCTATAGAGTATTTCAGAAAAATCCAATAAGATAAAGAGCCAAATGCACACAAATATAGTCTTAGATTGTAGATCTCATTTTTCTGAGAATTTTGATATATGGTGCGCAATTTTTGGACATCGTATGAATAAGTTATGAATTTCCTGAAGATTATCCTATTCTCTGAAAATGGAGAATGGTCGATTAATCAGGGGCAGCTCGGGATTGATCCACGTGGCACGCGGGTCTAGTAGTGCGGCAAGTGGCGCCTCATCAGAACACAAACCCGATGGTCGCCCACCAGGTGTTCGATGCTGGTTCCCAGAGAGTTGCCGGCGTTGGTGAAGCTCGGTGTGGCTCGGCGGTGGTCGGGGGTAGCTCGGCTGTGGTTGGGGGTAGCTCGGCGGAGCTCGGCGGTGGTCGGGGGTAGCTCGGCGGAGCTCGGCGTAGCTCGGCGGGGCTTGGCTTACCTCGGCGGAGCTCGGCGTAGTTCGGCTTAGCTCGGCGGGGCTCGGGCGAATCGGAGATTCGGGGCGCCGAGGGTGCCGCTCTCCCGAGGTCTCCCGTGGAGGCTCGGGCGAATCGGATATTTGGGCACCGAGGGGGCTGCTCTCCCGAGCTCTCTCGGTGAGGCTCGGGCGAATCGAAAATTTGGGCGCCCGAGGGTGCCGCTCTCCCGAGGTCTCCCGCGGAGGCTCGGGCGAATCGGACATTTGGGCGCCGAGGGGGCTGCTCTCCCGAGCTCTCCCGGGGAGGCTCGGGCGAATCGGAGATTTGGTGCTAGCAGGGTTGCAGGGCGTCTGTTCAAGGCGGCGGTGTCTCTCCGGTGCGGCGGACGATGACAGGGCGGCGATGTCCATATTTCGGCAAGACAGGGCTCGGCGTTTCCAAATTGGCGTGCTCAGGCAGTCGTCCGACCAGATGGTGGCGGGTTAGAGTCGTGGTATGGCCTCCTTCTCTCCCTCGGCATACGGTGGTTCTCCGACGAGGTGGAGGCGCACGTAGCCAAGGCGACAGTCGTGATTTGGGGCTCGGCTATCTAGCGGCGGTGCCGAGGCAGACTTGGCGAACCTCGTCGGCCTCTTTCCGCAGCGCGAGGCGACCGGGGGTACTCGGAACGGATTTTAGGCGAGGCGGAACGTGTCGGCGGCGGTGTCGCCGCGACTGTGAGGTTCCGGCGGGGCTAAAGAGGTCTTCTAGGAGATGTATACGCGTCCAGGGTCTATGGCGATGGTATACCAACTATCAATTTTGGCTACCAAGACTCCCAAGGTGCTCGGTTGTGGCGGCGGCGTGTCGCCGACGACGGCGGAAGGCGGCAACGCGGCTACGACCAAGTATTGGTTCAATCGAATGCGGTCTTGTCAAATTGGTGAGGCCAGAGAAGCATACAACACTCTGGTGGCGAACTTTAGCCATGGCATGACCTTCTTTTGGCGACGGCTCGCGGCGGCGCTCCGATAAGGTCGCGGCGCACGCGGCCAAGGCGATTCAGGCTTCCTCTAGCGCTTAGGTCCGCGTAGCTAGCTCAAGGGGTCGTGGCGGTGCTCCACGACGCTCTAACCTATACGGGTGCTAGTCGGATTGCTCGGAACGGGTGATTCGGCGTCGGAACGCGTCGGTGGTGAGCGCGCTCCGCCGAGAACGCGTCGTGCTGCGTTCTCGGTCTAGCAAGCTTGTAGTCCGGGGGTTTCGGCCGGTCGAATGAGTGCATGGTGCAGGTGATCTTCCCGAGCCGGTAAAGGCTCGTGCCTGCGCGTCCCGAGGGTGGAACGCCATGGCAAAAGCAGGGCAAGGTTCGGACATGGCGTGCGATGGCTCACCGTGGTGTCGGTGAAGCTAGGATGGCGGTGCAGTGGCAAGTCGGAGCCGTGCAGAGCGATCGCAGTGCCGTGCTGCTCCTCGTCCGCAGCTCGGGCTTCTCCTCCGTGTCCGGCTCCGGCGTGCTCCGCGGCGGCGGCGCTCCGGCAGCTTCTCCTCCTCTGCTCCGCCCTTCTCCTACGCTCTCTCTCTCTCGGTGTGGTGCAGTGTGCCGGTCTGTGCTGCGGTGGCGGCGAGGGGAAATGAGGGTAGGGCTTCGGGGTGAGCTCCTTTTTATAGGCGAGCTTGGCCAGCTCCAATGGCGAACGGTCCTGATCGCGCTCGACCGATCGAAGGGCCGTGGCTCGAGTGGATCTAGGGCTCCGGATGGGCGCGGGTTCGCTTGGCGGCCAAGAAAGGAGGGGACAGGAGGGGGACAGCGGGGTCAGGGCTCTGCCATGCTGTCGGCTGTGGGACCGGGGTCACGCCATTCGCGTGACACCCCCGGCAGGCGCGTCGCCTTCATGAGGAAGAAGAACAGTGGGGGGGCGAGAGCGGCTGACAGGCGGGGCCGGGTTGGCAGCGAGCGCGAGCGTGTGTGTGCCGGTCGCGCGTGCGCGCTGCCGAGCCGCAACGTGGGCCGCGCGCGGGTGAGGTGAGGAGGAGAGGGCCGGGCTGGCTTGGGCTGGCTGGCCGAATGGCTGGCCTAACTCTCTTTTTCCTTTTCTATTTTCATTTTAGTGTATATATACATATATTGCCCATTTTAAATATTGAGTAAATTCAAACATAAATTACAATAAATCCCAAATGTGATGCATAGGCTATTATTCTATGTGAATGGAATTAAAATGCAAACTACACTCCTTTATTTTCCAAATTCATAATAAAACCTATATGCTTGCACAAGAAAAATGGGTTTTCACAATAAATAAATGAAAATTTTTAATTGGTTGGGATTTTTAGATTGTGTGGATTTTTAGGGTTGTTACAGTTTGGCAAGAGGATCACCGGAGGAAGAGGAACGATGGCGAGGCAGAGTTTCAGCTCGCTGTCAATGGCGGAGGTGGCAGAGAAGAAGGAAAATGACGACGACGGTGGTTTATATAGGCGAGCTGAGAGAGGGCAGTGACGGTCCAAGGCGGCGGGGGTCCCCTACAAGCTCGACTACAGCGGGGAGCACACAGCCGGCCGGCACGGGCGGCGTCGCGTGCGCGGCGCTGCGGGCGGCCGGTGCTGTGCGAGAACAGGGAGGAGGGGGTGAGTTACTGTAGCACCACACCCCATGTTCCTAAATATTTTCTCAAATTACTTTTTACTTTATGTAGTAACTAGAAAAATTACCAAATAGAAGTTGTGGAGAATTTCTTACTGAACAACTTTGCCTTTTGAATGATATTCAAATTTTGAGTGGATTTTGAATTATGAAAAAGGGACCAAACAGGGTTTAAACGGGAGTCAGAACAGAAACTCAAAAATCAAAATTTTATATAATAATATCAAAATCTCCAAATACCAAAGTTGTCCCATTCAGTGAACCTTACAACTTTCATATAATAAGTTTTGTCTAATTCTTAATAATTTTCAAAATAAGAATTTAAACTTAAATCTTTAAACTTAGATTGGGGTTTTATTTAAAATTTCAAATAATAACTTTAAATTCTCCCAAAATAAAAGTTGCTTAACTTTTCGAGAGCTATAACTTTTATTTAAGGCCTAACATCCAATTCTTTTTAGTTTTTGAATTAGGATTTTAGGTCCGATTTAGTATTTATATTTGATTTTCTTTTTATTTTCTAATTGAATCTAGGTAAATACACACCAACACAAATATTGACAAAATAAGTCACTCTAATTCCCTATGCACAACCATAGAATAAAATTTATTTTTGTTAATGCATGCTAACAAGGTAAAAATGCGGGATAATTTGCATGCAATAATGATGACATGGTAGGTTTTAGTTACAGTAATACCAGGGGTGTTACAATATGATAACTCATAACAATACTATTAAAGTAATGCACTAACTAAAGACTTAGTAAAGTAAAGCAGAAATATATACTAAAGTAGATAAGTCTTACAGAAAGAGAAAGATACAAGAGTTATACCAGACTCTCCAGCAGACGACTCTGGAGACCCCGAGCGCAGCTCGACTCAACTCTAACTCACACACTAGATTACAACTACTACTAAAGGTGAAACTACACCACTCTTCACTTATATCTTGAATGAATCATGTCTTGAGAGGATGGATGCAGGATCTATTTATAGGGAAGAGTGGAGGGGCGCCACGTCAGCGATCCGTGTGCTTTTCCACCTTGGCCCTTGGATGAACCGTCATTGAAACCGCCTTAGATGGACGGCAGTGGCAATACCATCACGTGGGAAGCATGCAGGAAGGCGGTGGAGGCCAACCGACCTGGCTGGGCACCAGGGGGTCGGCCAACCCCCTATGACAGGTGGGCCTGGCCAGGTGTAGTCCCCACTAGTCATAGAGTGTCCCTTTGTGCTGGTTCTGCTTTGATTGGGTTGTTTCACGTCTTGATCCGTGTGCTTTGATTCTCCACCGTTGAATGGAAACACATATTGATCTGATGATTGAAATAGCTGGGTGGAATGTCACACGGATCATGCCACGTCACCAGAGCTAGGTGGGCCCCATGGTAGGGTCGGCCGACCCTCACATGGGCCCACCCTGAGCTCTCCCCTCTTCTACGTGATGTCTTGAGTCATTTGTTGAAGTGTGATGACCTGGTTCCCAAATATGTGGTTCGGCCGACCCAACATATTGGGCTCCAAGTGCTCCAATTTGTTCTGTTTTGATCTTCCCTGCATTCACAAGCTAAAAGTACAAGTGGAACTAGTTATTAATAAAAATATGCTCATGTTATGTTGATCTTCCATCAAAACCGAATCCTGTTGACGGTGTTCGAGTGTGGATTTTTATGGTATATCCACCGTCAATAAGATCCTCCAAACTTAACCTTTGCTCGTCCCGAGCAAATAATTAAACTTAGCCTCGGTGGATCAGGAGTTGCTACAGTATTCATATTTCCTTAGTACCAAGTGCACAACAGAATACTTCTCTTTTGAATGGAAAAATTGGCTATAAAAATTCATGTGTTTTACCTTAGTCCTTTATGGGGCTAATGACCTTTCCTTTGCCTTAGGAGGTTGACAGACAGAATAGTTTAACTTGGGCACTAATTTTCTCATTCTTTGCAAGTTTTCTACTGGAGGTTTTAGCAATGTTTTTGCAAAAGAAAACTTAATGTTCGTCATATGGATCTCTCATGTCGCTCAAATGATGTATGATTCCTTACCAAGGCACAAAATAAATGTTGTCTTTCCCTTGTCATCCTACTTCTAAAATGGCCTATGTAGAGCTTAAGGTAGGAATGAAAAGATATAGCATACTTACCTTGCATGTATTGTAGAGCCAAAGTTTGAATCCAAAGAGAGAAGTGTCATGCCCTTAGATCAAGATGTGCAAGTGTGTGGAAAATATGAACTATAATGCTCCTTTATTTGAGATTGTTTCTCTCTCTAATAAATTTTTAGAGACAAGGCTATCATTTTTTCTTTCTTTATTCATGAGCCTAGACTTGCTCATATATATATATATATATATATATATATATATATATATATATATATATATATATATATATATATATATATATATTCTTTTCTTTTCTATGGACTCTCTTGTGTCCACTTTTCTTTCTTTTTATTTTGCATAACCTTTTGTCTCTTCTACCATAATAACTAAGAGAGATATTTTATGACTTTAACTCATGGAGCATTTATTTAGTGGAGATAAAAGGCATGTGGTAGCGTACTTTCAGTGTAGAAGCAGCATGTATATGTGGTGTGCACGTGATCTTGATCTTGGGAGCATGATAAGTCTCTCAATAAGGATCAACAAGACTTGACAACACTCAATGCAAAGCAAATAACTTATGTAGAAGGGCTAAGACATGTGTAACATATATGGCTGTGGTAGAAATTTATTACCATTTGAGGAACAATAAGGTTTTGATTATTTAAGAAATAGATCTCCAGTAATCATGCATGCTTAGAACAATATTATAACAGCTCTTATTTCACTATATCATATCTCACAACAACTTAGACTTAGTTCTAGCACTTAGCATTCATAAAGTTTTCAGATTCATGATGATTTTAAATAACCCAAGTAATCCATACTTAAAGAAATACTAAGTTGTAAACTAGGCATTAAAAAATATTAACAGAGCAACTAGTCATCATTTCCCATGAGAAAGATTAACATACATGAACAGAAAATATTTTTGGTGTTTTTATTTTATTTTATTTAAATTCATTAAATTAAAAGCAATATAAAATATTGAGATAGAATACTTACCTTGGTGGGGGAGAGAATCTCCCCCAAGCTTGCACTTTTGCAGTTATCTCACTGAGGTGGACATGGCGGATATGGTGGTGGATAGTGAAGAGGATATTGTGGTGGATATGCTGGTGGATATGGCCGCGGGAACTGCTGTGGGTGCTGTGGAATATATGGTGGTAGAGGTATGTTGTGATGTGCATAGAGGGCAGCCCACTGTCTGCCAGTCTGCTCCTGAAAATTTTAGAGCTGATGTTGGTTTGTGCAGTGATGTTGTGAATGGCCTCATGGCCAACCCGCAGCAGACCAAACTGGTGCGTGAGCAACTCCATGTCATGTCGATGGCTTCGCGTCCCTGCATCCTGCATAGATGAATAAGAGATTCTGGCACTTTGTGCCCCTGACCGGCGTCCTCCTCCAGAGCTGGAGGCCTGCATGGCATTTGAGCTGCCTGCATAGGTGCTGTCATCTTGTTCGGACGATTCATTACGCTATGCAGCACGCGTTCTTGCACGGGTAGCAGGTCCTGAAAAACTCCAACAGCCGCCTACTCCTGCAATGCTAGGCACTAAAGGGTGACCCCCATATAGTTTTAATTCTGGACATGGCAAAGTGAGTCTTGCATCACTATTATGGAATTTAAATTCTAATGTTCCTTGGGGACCACCGGCAATAATATGAGCCTTAATGAAATACTCCTCACCCAGGATGGTTCTTTGTGCAGGTATGTAATCATTAAATCCATTTAACAGTTCAAGGTAACTACACAATTTTGTGATGATGGATGTGAAATCGAATGATCAAATTCTTGATGGTGCAGAAATCCAATGTTCTATCATGGCTTTTACAGGTGATACTCGGATTTTATATACCATGTCATACATTATTCTTAATTCAATTTTCCTCACAATTCTAACATAATCCCGAGGAAACAAAGTGATTCCTATCCATCTATGCAAAAATCGCAGTGTGGGGTTGCAAATGTGACTAGTGCGCGGTTTTCCCATCCTCTTTTCCCCAGTTATGTCATGCCAAAATTCAAGTTTATTGAACCTACGGTAGCAGATTCTAAATTTGAGGTGCAGTTCATGAAACCTAGGCAAGCACTAAACTGGTCCCAAGTAAGATCATAAGCTTGATTAAACAGGTGAAAATAGATGTTGTCTCTAGTTGCTTTTACTGTGCACATAAATTCTAAGGTGAGACTCCTGCAACCTTGATACCCAGAAAAATCTCAGAATTCACCCCATCCTATTGCACCAAAAACATTGAAGAACTCCTCATACATACCTATGCGTTGGAGGAGTCCAAAATCAATTACCTTGGTGTGTTCAAGGTTGCGGTTGCGGATGGAGTTGAGGATGAGAAGTTCTTGTGGAGTGACCCAAATGCCTGTTTCTTGGTCTTGTGTTCTAACAGGTTCTTCCTCTTCTTCGGATTCTTCATTGACTTCTTCATGATCACGAGGAGGTTGTTCAATATTTTCCGTGTTGTTGCTTGGCTCAGTTGCTTCAGACAAGTATTCATCCTGTGACCCCGAGAGTCGTATCTCAGTGTCATGGGAGGATGATCATCGCAATGAACTCCCGCTCAATGCTGAGCGCACTTTCTTTGTTGCGGCCTAGAATGGGTTCTTCATATTTGCACAAAACAAAGACACGAACCAAACTTCGGATGATGGGGGTTAGCTTAGTTTAATGAACCTCTTACCGGATGATTACCTTACTTAACTCCCTCGGGTGATGAACACTTCAATGAAGAACAAGCATGAGGGGAAAATATTTTTGAGTTTTCTTTTTTGGAAAGGAAAGAGCCTTGTTGGGAGGTGAGAGAGTGTTTTAGAATGTCGAAGTGTTCTGCTGGTGGTTTCGTTGGAGAAATGTGCTCACGAGCATGGGAATTAAATGGAGAAGGAAGCAGAGGTGCAGGGGGCACTTGGCCTGGTTCAGCCGACCCCTGCCCTCTCTCTATTTTGTGCCAATAATTGGAGGAGTCTCTGGTGCATTGAATGGAACAAAAGCTGGAGTGGTGGAGCTCAATTGATGGGTCGGCCGAACCATCAATCACCTCCAATTTTCAGGCATCTTGTTGCTTTGTAACAATTGTTGGAACTAGAGCAAGTGGGTGTGGTCATGTGCTAGAGTATGGGTCGGCCGAACTCTCCCCTCTCTCTAATTGCTATGTGCCAAACAAAGGAGTCAAGGGTGGTCATTTCTTGCCTGGTGAAGCACTCATCTTTCTCTCCTTTGGATGCTTGCTCATGGAATCCTTTCTTGAAGTGAGTGGTGAATGGAACAAAGGGCCAAAGGAGGGGGCAAGACATGACCATGGCTGGTGGATGTTTGCTCATGAGATGCTTCACGGGAGAATTCTTTCAAAATGTGATTTGCTTAAGGGTTTAGAATCTTTCCCATGATTAGCAAAAGGTGTTTTGATCAAGGTTTGCATGAGTGGAATTAAGGAGGGAAAGAATGGATTTTGTCATGATAAAATTTTGCTCTCGGCTCACTTATGGTTGTTGTGTCCTTTTCTTGTCAGTATTTTTCTACAGCAAGAGATCAGAGAAGAATCTAGCTCCCAGAGTGCAAGTTGATAGATATATGTCTTGCAGCACTTTATAGGACAGCTCACATGGGGTTTAGGTAGAGCAAATTAGCACTAAGACATGTGAGTGCACAGAAGAGTGATTGAGGAAAATTCAAGGTTGCCATACTAAGTTCATTTAGATGAGCAAAATTTTTTATGCAATATTTTAAGGTGTTGTCGTGCATGGGACATATCAAGACATGGCAAACATTGAAATGAATAGAAGGTAGCAGGTGAGAGACACCAGGGTGGGGTCAGTCGACCCCACCATGGGCCCCACCTGGTGTCAACTTTACTCAGGAGATTAATTATATGATTATTTTGATGTTGAGCTTGATTATTGGTCGACTGAAAAAGGGGTTGGAGATAGATGCTAAAGTAAAACAAGTAATTAAATGAAGTAAACTTTAATTAGATGTTAGTGTACTTACCTTGATGGAAGAATTATTCCCTCAGGTCCTTGCAGTAGGATCTCCCTCTTAGGCTGATGTACGAATCTTCTTCGGAGGTATCACCAGTTGTATTATCTTTCTCTTCCATATTTGCTTGCTCTTTGCTCGTGGTTGTGATTTGGGCTTCTTCAGATCTCTCACAATAGCAAAAGCATGTATCTCACTTAGCATGATCAGTGAGCATTGCTCAACCTTCGGTCGGAATTTGAATGTCTCCAGGGTCCCATTAATAGTGAATTGAATTTCTCCAGCTCCAACATCAATATGTGCATTGGTGGTGCTGAGGAACGGTCTCCCCAAGATGAGTGGAGTCTTTTCATCCACTTCCATGTCCAGGACCACGAAGTCCACGGGGACAAAGAATCTGCGTATCTTGACGGGGATGTTTTCCGCTATCCCCGCCGGATAACGGACCGATTGATCCGCCAGCTGCAAACGTATTGATGTAGGGGACAAGATAGTATGATTGAGTTTGTTGAACACTACCTTTGGCATGACGCTAACGCTTGCTCCCAAGTCGTACAGTGCATGTTCAAAGCATTGTGCCCCAATGGAGCAGTCAATGGTGGGACACCCAGGGTCCTTCTTTTTGATTGGCAGCTGGTTCAATATAGCCACGCTGCATTCCTCCATCAATTTGACAATTTCCGTTGTGGGCAGCGGGCGCTTATTGTTGAGGATATCTCTTAGGTACTTGACGTAGGTCGGTACCTGCATTGCGTCAAGTAATGGAATATGCACGTAAAGATGACGAATTACCTCGACGAATTTCCCGAATTGTTCGTCAGTGGTTTGCTTCCTTGTTCTTGGGAAAGGTAGCAGCACATTGGTGTCATAATATTCGTGCGGAGCTATCTTTCCCTTGAACTTGGTGTTGTCATCAGGCGCTGGCAATTCTTCTTCTTCTTCATCATCTTCCTTGTCTTTTCTTGCAGCCTTCCCTGCCATGTTAGGATGTGGTGGATCACGAGTGGACTTACCTCCCCTCGTGATCACCGCATTGATATTTGAAGTATTCCAAGTATTTTTAGAAGATAAAGTAGTAGCAAAAAGATGAGGTAATTGAGATTCTAGCATTTTATTAAAACTCATTTGTTCTTTAACAGAAGAAGTGAGAGCATCCATTTTACAATTTAATGTTTCAAGGGTCTTATCATTTTCTATCAACTTTTTGTTCATGCTTTCATTAATTTTAGCTTGATTCATGACAAGACCTTTCAATGATAATTGATTACCAAAATTTGCATTACCTTGAAACTTAGAGTTTGACGCCCATCTTCCTTGTTGAGGATATTTCGAATTGTTGTTGATAGCGTCTATCTTCTCAGGATTTAATTTGGAATAAGATACACTACATACCTGGTTCCATTGATGTTTGGAAGCATAATGTTGAATGGCCTCTTGGTCTTTCTTGAAGTTAGCACGTTCTTCCAACCTTCTTAAGAGGATATCCTTCTTCTCAGAGATTGCATCTACTTCATGGATGATATGTGTGTTCTTCTTCTTGGATTGGATTCAATCTTCATTCCACCCTTGGTTTGTCACCATCTTTTCTATCAGATTCTTGGCTTGTGTGACATTGAGTGAAGTGAATGCTCCTCTAGCAGCGGCATCAAGGTGACTACGGGCTATCGGGTTTAGCCCATGGTAGAAATCTTGAATCAGGAGCCATTCTTGGATTCGATGATGAGGACATTCCCGAATGTATTCCTTGAGACGTTCCCATGCTTCGGGAATTGTCTCATCCAATTGCTGTGTAAAGCTTGAGATCTTTTCTCAAAGAGCGGTGGTTTTGCCCATCGGAAAGAACTTCTTGAGGAATGCATTAGCACAGCTTGTCCAATTGTCAATGTCTTCAGGATAAGCATAGAACCATTGTTTTGCCTTTTCGATCAAGGAGAATGGAGAAAGGCGAAGACAGATGGCGTCCATCTTGACTCCTTTTATGGCAATGGTGCCACACAACTCTAGGAAATTCTGGAGATGTGCATTTGCATCCTCATGGGGCTTTTCGCTGAATGGGTTGGCTTGCACCATGTTGATAAGAGATGGCTTGAGCTCAAAAGTGGCATCCCCCAAGCTAAGCTGCGGACCGGTGGCGACTTTGTCGGCCGACGGTGCAGAATGCTCGAAGATAGTCTTTTGGGCCATAGCTTCCTTAGGTGACAGTGCTGAGCCTCCTTCCTTGAGTGATTCCAATACCAAATCGGACCTCCGATCGGAGACTGAACGGTGTCGAGAACTCCTGGTGGATGTCTCTGGATTTTCTATTGCTATGGCTTGAAACTGAAATCCACTCATGTATGCCTTGCTTCACGATAAAGAGAAGCAGAGGCAAGGGTAAGCCCTACTACAACTAATTGATACTAAATTGATGATAGGCTCTGAATTCGATCTTATTAAAATTTCTAGACTATGCTTTCTCCGGCAACGGCGCCAGAAATGCTTGTTGACACTTCTTAGCGCAACCACTAGAGACAGGGTGTTAGGCTATTTCTGATAATGGCGCCAGAAGTGCCTGGAGAGGTATTTCTTATGTCTATTGGACAATTACGCAAGCGCACAGAATATACCGCTGTAGCACTTCACCCGGGAGTATTCCAAGGTATCGTTATTTATTTTATCCCAAGGGAAAGCGATTGATAGAAATGTTAATAGAAGGAGATCCTTAAATCTATCTCAACTTAGCATAACTAGTGCAGAGGGGGTAATCGAAGTATGATAGGAAGGTGATGATTCAAAGATAACAAATGAAATACTAAAAGATAACTATTGTAGTGTAGCTAGATGGGAGGACAACGAGTGAGAAAGGTACTCCTGTGATCTATCCTATCAAATGGACGAAGAACACTAAGACTGCTACCTTACTTCGATGTGTAGGGGGTAGTGCGAGACAATAGAGGATATAACCTCTACCCGAAGCGCCTACTCTCTTATGGAAGCCTACCTTTTAAGAACTTGCCTAAAACACATGGAGGGATACTAAGACTAGACAGGGCTGTCACCACCTGTTAGCACCCACAAACAATCCGTGCGACAAGCGGCATTCAAAAGCAAGATCTAATCTAAGCACCACACTTATACTAAGCCTTACTACTCTAGCAGTGATCAAGGCAACTAGAGCACCCTATGACAGGCGATGAACTACACACGTGAGCAGGCTACAGGATCACAATCTAATGCAAACCAACCAAGTAATATGATAACTCACAACAATACTATTAAAGTAATGCACTAAGTAAAGACTTAGTAAAGTAAAGCCGGAATATATATTAAAGTAGATAAGTCTTACAGAAAGAGAAAGATACAAGAGCTATACCAGACTCTCCAGCAGACGACTCCGGAGACCCCGAGCGCAGCTCGACTCAACTCTAACTCACACACTAGACTATAACTACTACTAAAGGTGGAACTACACTACTCTTCACTTGTATCTTGAATGAATCATGTCTTGAGAGAGTGGATGCAGCCTCTACTTATAGGGGAGAGTGGAGGGACGCCACGTTAGCGATCCGTGCGCCTTTCCACCTTGGCCCTTGGATGAACCGTCATTGAAACCGCCTTAGATGGACGGCAGTGGCAATACCATCACATGGGAAGCATGCAGGAAGACGGTGGAGGCCAACCGACCTGGCTGGGCACCAGGGGGGTCGGCCGACCCCCTATGATAGGTGGGCCCTGCCAGGTGTGGTCCCCACCAGTCATAGAGTGTCCCTTTGTGCTGGTTCTGTTTTGATTGGGTTGTTTCACGCCTTGATCCATGTGCTTTGATTCTCCACCGTTGAATGGAAACACATGTTGATCTGATGATTAAAATGAGCTGGGTGGAGTGTCACACGGATCATGCCACGTCACCAGAGCCAAGTGGGCCCCATGGTAGGGTCGGCCGACCCTCACATGGGCCCACCCTGAGCTCTCCTCTCTTCTACGTGATGTCTTGAGTCATTTGTTGAAGTGTGATGACCTGGTTCCCAAATATGTGGTTCGGCCAACCCAACATATTGGGCTCCAAGTGCTCCAATTTGTTCTGTTTTGATCTTCCCTGCATTCACAAGCTAAGAGTACAAGTGGAACTAGTTATTGATAAAAATATGCTCATGTTATGTTGATCTTCCATCAAAACCGAATCCTGTTGACGGTGTTTGAGTGTGGATTTTTATGGTATATCCACCGTTAACGATGGCTAGAATAGGGGCTTACAACTTACAACAAAGAATGCATGTACCCTTGCAGTTTCCATTTGCCCCTCCGTAGGTTTCAGTTCATGGCCTGTAGCAATCAAGATAAACTGGGGAAAAAAAGCAATGGTGTTAAGTTGCACTCAAGTTGTGTACAGGTTCGATCTAATTTACAAAGTGTGCACTCCTTTGACGCAATAAGCCGCCATACATTGGAAAAAAAACAATTTGATTGAGGGTATTTTCTAAATGATGGTTAAAATTGGAGAAGCTAACAGGAATCCAAGAGTCATGTATAAAATTAATCTGAGTCAAAATGTTACCATGTCAAGCTGGTACTAACATAACAGAAACCCATGAACATCTATGCCACAATAAATCAAAGTTCTATGCCATAGGTAAGGTGGCTTACAGGCAATCAGAGTGCACAAAGTTTTATATACTCCCAGCAATTGTACAGGGCAAAAAAAAGCATCAGACAGTTAAATCATGATTTCTTTTAACCCTTCACACTATCTTATAGAGCATACCTTCAAAGGTATGTTTATATAATTAGTGTATCAGATTGATCAAACATAAAGTTTATTCAGAATAAAAAGTCAGCCATCACCTACATGTAACTGAAAGTGATACACTGTGTCAATAAATGTGAAATCTTAACCAAAGTTTTTTCATAAAAGGTGAGTGCCACTAATAAACTGACCAGCAACTGTTTTTTTTCTTTATCGTGTTGTACTTTGTTTTTTACTGTTTTTCCTTGGTCTTTTCAATCCCAATTCCCTGGATACCACATTCAGTTATAGCTGAGACTACTTATCAGCATTCACACATAAACAAAAGGAGGAATCCGAAAAGCTAGACAAAAGAACGATAAGCTAGACATCTGCAATCTGTAAAGGCTTCCGAAAAACATAGCTAATCATTACAATGGCAAGGTCCCTTGATGCTGAATAATTAAATGCCAGTCAACAGTCGAAGTACTCAGTAAATGGAAAAAGTAATCAGAGACAAGAGCTTATCGAACATGAAAGAGGGCAGAGTACAAAATCGGACAGAAATGCAACTCCCATTCTTTTAAACCAAGTTAACATTCAAGGTGGACTCATTGGTTCAATATGCACAATAAACATCAATGCAAGATATATCACAGCATTAGACAGATTAGTGAAATCTAATGTACAACATAATATTATTTCCCCCCTCTAGCTGGCTGCTTTGAAGGGCCTCGGTGACCAATTAAAAAGCGAAATCTAATGTACAACATAATATAATTTCCCCCCTCTAGCTGGCTGCTTTGAACGGGCCTCGGTGACCAATTAAATCATGTATTGTGGCTTGGGTGGACATTAGCACTTAATGCACTGCAAGCTTCAAAGACAAACATATTGAACCATATTCAAATAAACCCCTAAGTTTTTTTTAGAAATAATCCACATGTTACAGCCTTTTGCATATATTTGAGAAATAATAGTATCATATAATATACACATTTCTAGCAGATTATAAAATTGATGTTAGAAACAATAACTTGTGTTTCTGAGCAAGCAGATTTACCTCAGTTGATGGACTCTTAATTCCCATTTTGCTGCCTCCCCGGTGTCCCTGATTGCTGCTTCTGAGGATACCATAACATGTAGTTGGATATATAGTGGTAATTTCATATATGTATACTATTAACCACTTTTAGGTGGTGCTAAGATTTCAGTTCTCTGAGTATATCCGTGAAATAAAAAATTCTTTACTGCAGCTATACATATTCACATACGTAATAGTATTGAGCACTTTTATGTGTACAGTTAAACTAAATAAACACTGCAATTCAACCACTATACTAATTATGCAGTTGTACCTGAAAACATAAATGAAAGAGGAATTCATTCTGGAGCTTCGCATAGTAGGACAGTGGTACTTTTAGTTCAACTCATAAAGAAGAAAAGAAAGGGAAGAATAGATTCAGATATTATTCCTATTCTTGAAGGTGTTTCACAAACCTGTGTAGGGAGTATACTGTATAACGAAGTCACCATAATATTCATGGCTTGATACTTATGTCAAAGCTCCAGCAGTCTTTAACTACAAGCAACGCAATAAAAATAGTACCTAAGCAAATGTAATTAAACAAATGGCAGCTGTCATTGGTAAAAGAAAATACAGACTGTTGATGGTTTATATTCCGGGCAATATAATATTTATAGCATGAGTTCATTGCCTACATCTATTATAAAATTACTGCAATGCACAAGGTTCCTTGTCAAGCAGTTCTACTTCATCACGACACTTAGGTCAGATTGAATTTGCAAGCTAACATGTTACAAAGTTATTACACATATGTAGCTAAAAATAACAAAGTTATTACACAGGTGTATCTAAAAACAAATTGTCTTAAAGATCAAGCCTTTCAAAAGTTTGCAAATAGATACCTTCATGTGACCATGTGTCAGACACATTTCATCAAACATATACTGCTGTTCCTGCCATGGGTCTTCAACTGCATTTGGTAACGGAGAAAATGACTAATTATAGACAGCTGGAAGTTACCTCCATCCAAGAATCACAGGCATGCAAAGGGACATGTAGCTCGAAGGACACTGCTTGGCCTTGAAGCTGATGCGGAACCATCTCCTACAGGCCAGAGCACTGGAGGGCCCCCAGGTCGCGGATCCCTTAAACACGAAATCCTTGCCACCACCCATCGATTCAGGCCCTACCCTCGCCGTCCCCCACCAAATCTATGTCTGCGCGGGAGGAGCTCTTCTACACCATGAGCAGAAGCATCGAATGGGGGTGGAAAGGAGAGACGGGAAGGACGTGGATCCAGCCATACCTCTAGGAGAGCACGCATGTACCGCGGGAGGCCCATGGTGGGCAAAGCCAGTGGAGGCTCACCGGATGTGGATCCGGCCAGATCCACTTGGTAGGAGTCCGTGGAAGTGCCGGTGAAGCAGGTGGAGGTATGTGGCGCCATGGCCGACGTCACCCCCACCACACCCGCTCTCACCCCCTCCTGCGAGCTCGTGCGGCTCCCACGCTCCGGCGACGACGGCGAGCCCGTCCGGCTCCCCACGCTCCAGCGACGGCGAGCAGGGAAGCGCGCATGGCGACCACCATGGTGCGGCGGCGGTGGGAAGGAAATCCAAAGTTTCTTGACTCCGTCAACATGGAAGCGCCGGTGAAGGAGGCGGAGGTGCACGGCGCCATGGCCGACGTCCATAGGATACACTGCAAGGATGACGAGCTCCGTCCGCCCTACTCAATTGACGACGGCGGCGGTCGAGCAACACTTGAGCCAAGCACGAGAGTGGCAGCGTTGTGAAGAGAATGAAGGGGAAGGTAGGGCTACGACCGCTGGGGGGGTGGGGGTGGGGATGGTGGGGGATTCTCCGCAAAACTACCTGCAGGCGTTTTTCTGTAAAAATGACGTGAATCTCAAATTTTTCCTTCTTCATATTGAAATAAATTTTAGAATAGGGGGCTACAGGAGAATTAACTAAACGTGTATACTGCACATTCGGAGGAAAAATGAATCGCGGGTTGATTTTCAAGATAATTGAGGGTTTTTCTGAAAAAACGTTAGGATGCGTGTCGGCACGCCGAGGCCACGCCAGACGCGTGAACTGCTCCGGTGCAAGCAATCCAGAGCTCTCTTTAAGGAACCTGATTGTTGGACTATAAAACAAAAACTTGCGAACTCATTTGTCCAATTTAGTCTTTGTTGATCATCAAACACTAAAATTCAAAATTAAACTAAATGGGCTGATGGTCCATTTTCTGGGACTCCAAGTATTGAGCAGCTAGAGTTTTACCCCGTTTGGGTAGAACTGGAGGGAAAAACAGCTCCAGGTGCTATCCCAGAATCTATAGCAAACGCTGCCTTTGACCCGAGAAGCAATGAATTTAGTTAACCTTTTGAGAAAAAAAATGAATTCAGTTAACTGGTGATGTCCATTCGGTTAGGGATCAAATCCGGACCGGGCCTACAAGCCCACGCGCACAAACCCTGCCTCGGCCGCATAGGCCAGCTATTTACAATGCCGTCGGCCCAAGAACATTTATTTTCACAATCGAATTTTCCCTTCTTTTTACTCCTTTGCAATGCGACGCTTCGGTCTTGACAGGATGTCAAGGGTGACTCTCGTTTGGATGCATGGGCACACGCCTGTATTTGCTGGGAGCTCTTAACCTCTTAGCAGCTGTGGATTGACACTGTGATATGTGAATCTGTTTGATGGGATGCGCAATGAATTGAATCTGAACTAGGAGAAGTTCCTATTTGACGGTTTTGGAATCACAATTTACATTCTGATATGTAGCACTATACTGAACGTACGTAAGCCGTGTTGCAGAAAAGTAACTCCGGAATCAACATGTTAGCAGCAACGTGTTTGGAAGAAGAGATTGGAGGATGACAAGTAGTACGAATTAGTAATTGGCAAGGACAGGAATAAGGATTTTTTGTCTAGAGAGTTCATGACATCTCCCCTCCCCTGTTTCTTCCTCTGCTTAGGTTGGTGAATGACCAAGAACGGTCAGTGTTGACACAACAGGTGGTGCCTCAAGCCCCTGAACAATCAACATTATACATGATGATGACTGATTGTACAATGGACACAACGGCAATTCACAACCAGCACAGAACAACGGCATGTCCTGGAAACATAAGCATGGATGCATGATGGATGGCCTCAGTACAACTACAATGTCGTAAGTACTGTAGGCTCGTAACATGCATGCATGCATGCGCCACAAAATACAACGCTGACACTGAACCACAAATAAAACACTGCTAAATCTGGCTCAAGAAACTACTTAGTACTAGCTGCTAGGAGTAATTACAAAAGTCAAGTGCAGCATGCATGCAATGCAGCAATGCGTGCGGTGTCACTTGCTCACTTGTGCTGCTTCTGCTTGCCGCCGGCCGCCTTCTTGGGGTGGGTACGGTTCGCGGTGGCAGCAGCAGCAGCGCCGGCGCCGGCGCCGGAAGCGGAAGGGCCGGCGCCGGCGGCCTGCTGCTGCTCGCGCTGCTTGAGCTCGGCGAGGAGGGCCTTGTTCTCCTGGTCCAGCTGCTGCGCCTTCCTCCGCAGCCGCTCGTTCTCCTGCATGATGATCAGGTTCTCCAGGCACAGGCTCGTGTTCACCCGCTCCATCTCGATCGTCTTCCTGCAGGAAGCTAGCCTGCCTCCGACAGATCCTCCTGCTGCAGGCCATGATGCAATTGCAATGGAAGAACGAACATAGATAATAATAAGTAGAGAACAAAACGAAAACAAGAAACGAAAAGGCTTTAACTATTCAAGAAGGTCGTGTTTGCAATATAATGCTAGCTCTACATTTCTATTTATTTCTACCACTGCACCTTATATACTGGACTGTGAACTCTGAAGGAAGATGGAGCTCGACGTTGTTCTGCTGCGAGTGTGCTTGGCTCGACAATGCCTGGGTGGGAGCCCATTTATAGGCGGCCCTCGAGCTCTCTCGTCCTCTCATGGTCATGGAGCGGCGTGCAGGAAACGGGGAGTTGAGTCAATGCTAGCTGTGCGTCATCTACTGCCAATGCATCCTCCGCAGCAGATGCTGCAGACACGAGGAGCAGGAGTAGCTGGCTGTCAAAGGAAGGAATTCAAGAGTGTGACGAGGTTATCCATACTCGTCATGCTCTAAATTCATTCTCTAGAAGGAATATCTGTCCTGATCATCGAGATTCTCTACTCTATACTACTTTCTTCCGCACTCACCCATACTCTATATCTCTACTCTATACTTTCTTTTTCGTTTTTTTATTCCCACCCACTCTCTCACCTCCCTCCTCTCTCTCTCTTCACTCTCGCGGCGTCCGCCCAGCGCAACGGCACCACGGCGAGCGGCGAGCGCGGCACCGGCGAGCGGCGGGCGCGGCCCCGGCGGCCCAGCGGCCCCCGCGAGCGCCGGCGTGGCTCCGCGGCGAGCGCGGCCCCGGCGAGCGGCGGGCGCGGCTCCGCGGCGGGCCCGGCGGCCCCCGCGAGCGCCTCCTTCTCCGGCGGCCCCTCCTCCTCCTCCGGCGGCCCCCGCGAGCGCCTCCTCCTCCGGCGAGCGACGGGGGCGGCTCCTCCGGCGGGCCCCCGCGAGCGCCTCCTCCTTCGGGACGGCGCGCAGCCTCCTCCTCCGGCGGGCCTCAGCGGCTGCTCCGGCTCGCACGGCTGCTCCACAGCGGCGCGGTGGGGCCGGATCCGGCGGCGGAGGTGGCCGGGGATGCAGAGGGCGGCGCGACCACGGCTTCGACGTGCTCTCTCTCTCCTCTCTAGCGGCGGTGGGCCCTCGCAGGAACGCTAAAGGACAACCGCGCAGGCGTCACAGGTAGCGGGCTCGCGCGCGTAGCGTAGGCGATGGCGTATGGCGCTGCAGCGATTTCGCTACTGCAGGGGAGCGTAGCGTTCGCGGTAGCGTTCGCGCTGCAGTTAGCCTGATGGACATGGGCATGGACGTGAATTGATGACGCAACGCAACGCAACGCAGCCCGGGGAAGAAGGTCCAAAGATATACGCACGCCATCATTCTTCTTCCTCCTTGGTCGGTCGGTCCTGTCAGTCGTCCATAGACGACTCTGGTGACTCCCTCTGACCCTCTGAAGCCCTCAACACACGCACATCGAAGCCATGCAACAACCTAGTAGGTAAAGTAATTAAGTGTGCTAATGATGAACAGTGTTGAAGTCGAACCATGGTTTAAGATGATAGTCTCAATGTCATCTTATCATATACACACCCATTTGCTTAGAAGCTAGCATTTCACTTGTGGAAACAAAAATCGAGTACAGTATGTGTTCCGTTATACGGTGACGACGACCGCAATCTAGTGCACCTAGCTGTTCGTGTTCCGATGTCGAACGGTTAATTGGCATTAAATCTTGGCACTCGATTACTACTGCACAGTGCAGCAGATAGTACAGTAGTCTTGCTGTCAAATCAAATGTCCCTGCTCATCTTGGTACACACTGTAGGTGTAGTATCATCTCTTGCTGTCCCAAGGCGTCAGCGCATGATGACTAATGTTAACTCCATGTGGTGGGGTCACTGGCCTGTAGCGGGTGGACGCTATGTCCGTTATATTCTCCGGATGAACGCAGCTCCTGAACGATACCGGACTGTTAGCAGACCCCGCTGCAGCATTTTTTCTTCCGCTACTTGCTGTACCGGAAGGGATAGCAGACCCCGCTGCTGATGGTCTAATCCGTCTTACTCCTGCTAGTAGTTTGTTGACTATTACATGACCCTCTTTGAGAGGGTTTCGACTTCATTTTGGCTTGATTTTGGATTTAGAAACTATTTTCGTGCGCACTCATTCGGTGATGTTTTTATTATGCCAATAGAGAAATCTTAATAAATACTCCCTCTGGCCTATAGTATAAAGTGCTACTCCCTCCGGCCTAAAATACGTGTTGTTTTTTACTTTTTGAAATCGAAATTTGACCATTCGCCTTATTCAAAAAATTTGCTAAAATATAAAAACAAACAAATCAAGATTAAAGTACTTCTAATAATAAATCATTTCACAATAATTAAAATAATTAATTATTAATTTTTTCACAAAATTTTTGAATAAGACAAATGATTAAAAGGAGATAGTCAAAATCCTAAAATGATATTTATTTTGGGACAGGAGGAGTATTCTACATATTTTATAACACAACTTAAAGGAATACTCAAATGATGCAGTACCTATACATTAGACCCAATAGTGGAGCTTCTCCTCAAATTATAGATTTTTTTTAACAAACCTTGCCTAATCTCAGCATATATAATGGATTATATTTTAGTATAAATTTTAAAAGTCACAATATTTCAGACAATGGAGTGAAATCGTACCAAAGAGAACCTAAATTGAGATGCCATTTATGACATATTTTGGTTGAATGTGTGTTTTGTCTTGATGACCATTTGTTTTTTCTTCTCGCACGACATCCCATCAACGGTGTTCGGCTAGCTTTGCTCAGTCATGGGTGAGGTGTTATACTACTTTAAGTTTTACTAGTTTTGTAGAAAGTATAAACAATATTAATATCCGTAAATAAATTTATTATAAAAATATATGTCACCATTATATAATTATATTAATTATGCACCACAAATATTAATATTTTTATATATTTTTTCAAAGTCAAAAAATATTTAACTTCTCAAAAAGTGATACTTCCTCCATCACAAATCGCAAGTCATTCTATGAATCTTGGAGAGTCAAGAATGTTAAGTTTGATGAAAATTATAAAGACAAATACAAAAATTTATGACACCAAATTAGTGTACTATAAAAATATATTTGATAAAGAATATATTGATACTTAGTTTATATTGTTAATATTATTATCTTATTATATAAACTTAGTTAAAGTTGAGATATTTTAATTCTCCAATAATTTTAGAATGACTTAATTTGGGATAGAGAAGTATTTATTTGAGGATGGATAGGTAGGACTTTAGGTTTTCAGGAGTTCTTTTACATGTGCAGTATACACAAAGATACTAGAAAAAAAATCTTGAAACTTGCTGATCATGTGTGTGTGTGTGTGTGTGTATATATATATATATATATATATTGTATACTCCCTCCATATATGAAATAGAGGTCGTTCTAGACTTTAGAACAGAAGCGAAATTGAGGAAAGGAAGTCGTCCTAGGGTCGGAGTAGTATTTTGGACGCCACCCGGGACCTCGCGACAGAGGACTCACACCTCGCTACTCTAGCCATTTCAGCCTTGGTTGTTTGTCAGAAGAGGTGCACCCGTGACTATATTTATTAAGAGCAAATAGGAAAAATACTCCCTAATTAATCACTCTTTAGTAACCACCATCATATTCTAAACAACTTCGAAATCCTATATGGAGGGAGTACTTCCTCTATCTCAAAATAAATGTCACTATGAGATGTGTGTGGCTCAAACTTTCTTAATTTTGTCTGGATTTATAAAAAATACGTGTAATATTTATACCTCCAAATAAATTTATTATGAAAGTATATTTAATGGTCTATCTAATGATACTAATTATATACTATATATATTAATATTTATATATATATATTTGGTCAAAAGCTAAAAGTTTTTAACTTTTCGAAAAGTGAAATGACATCTATTTTGGGACGGAGGGAATATACTTCTATCAGGCTTTATATACTCCCTCTGTATCCATATTATTTGTCGTTTTGGATAAGATTTTGATAAACATTGAGAATATAAATCATAAATAACTTTTAAATTGTTGAGTTTGGAAATATGAAAACTATATAAATAAATTTGTCTGGAAATATACTTTTATAAAAGTACGTATATATCACTTTTTAATAAATTTATTTATAGAAATATGAAGTCAAAGTTATATTTTGAAGACCGTGCCGTTATCAAAATGACAAATAAGGGATTCCTGTGTAATCCTACGTTACTACAGTTTATGTGAAGGGATCTGGGAGGGTGGGAAGTGTGAGTTGGGACAGTCAGGATGTCAGTTTCGGCGCCATATGACACTGGAAGCAGGGAATGTGAGCTCAGCACTGCCTCAGGGCCTGCACATGTAGGAGTAGTACAGTAGTTACTCTGTTCCAGTCAAAAAGTATTGCTACAGCCAGCATTGCTATGGAAACTGGAGTCGAGGTGCATTGCATGGTGTAGAATTTCTCCACTACTATCTGTTAGGAAATCGGTTGGAGTTCATGTCATGAGTAAAAGCCGTGAGATGGAGATGGAGATGGGCAACAGATTTGTTACCGTCCCAAGGCAAGAACTCATGATGATCGGCATTCAAGTGCACGTCTACAGGCTACAGTATACTGCTTCAGAGCAAGTATAGTAATGGGCTGTAAGCCGGTTAAATGCTGACGTGGAGGAGAGAAGGGAGGGAAGAGAAGAGAAGTAGGCTGTAAGCTTACAGCCAGCTTGGCACAGGAACCAAGAAATCTGTGAGAGGAACAGGTGGGCCATGCAGTAGATGTGAAAGGCTGACTACTATACGAGTGGGCTGAGAGAAGGCTGTAAGAACCTTACAGCCAGCAAGCGGGCTGTATTATTAGCCTTGCTCTCAATCCTCCATCATGCCATTAGCATTCACTTCAAAGTTTGGTTGGTTCTGTCCTATTTTCAGTCAAATTTCAAGATTGTCCTGGTGTACTGCAGTACCAGATCACCACATTCTTGCAATTTCTTTCAATTTCTTAGGTGTACGTACTGTACTCCACTAGAGATGGAGAGCATTGCAAATCTTTCTTTTTTTTAGAAACAAACTATACTCCTTTTATCCTAAAAATAAGAATTCAAATTTTTAGAGAGCAAAACGATTTTTCTACGTTAGTTTGAAGTAGGTTCAGCTTATCTTCGGTCACAGAACAGCTGAATTTTAACTCATCCGAATATATAGTGTTTAAAGTTAATCAATCTACAAAAAAGTTAATAACATTTATAAGGTCGAACAAGTATTATTAATCACAGATTACATTTTTCTAGTAAATCTATTCAAAGATATAAATATCGTTAGTATATTTTTTTTTCTAAAACTGTACTAGTCATAATTGATCATTTTTGACTTGTGCCCGGTTTAGTTCATAATTTTTTTCTCTTTCTCCATCACATCGATTGTCCTTTATATTCGCTTCAGTTGAAAAGCTGAGCTAATTTTGGCTGAAACTGATTTGTTATGAGAGAAAATACTATTGCAGAACTGAAAAATATGTGCTGTTTAGTTGAAGTGAACAGAACCTATGATTAGATAAAATTTAGCAAATACAAACGAAAGTGCTAAAATACAATTTTTATTGACTTTTGGTAAACTAAACAGGTTTTTAAGTAGCAAGTGGTACAGGATGTCCAAAATCTGGATTCTCGGGCTGATTAGACATGTTGAGTTCCAAGACTGCAGCGAACAACAGGCCTATCTTCCCTGAACAACAGGCCTGCTACTCCGATCTTCCCTGAGCAATCATGATGGATGGCACAGTGGCACTGCAGGTTGGATGCATCTCGGAAAAGCTCACATGGGATCAAAGTGCAGAGATGCAGCAGATACGGAACGGGAAGCCTATTTTTTAAGTATCGTCTTTGATTTTTTTAAATCAACGTTTAACCATATTTGAAAAATTTATAAAAATAAAAAAATAAAAAAATCAAGATTAACGTACTTCTAATAATAAATCATTTCATAACAAAATAATTAATTTTTTCATAAAATTTTTAAATAAAACGAATGATTAAAAGAAGATAATCAAAATACTAAAACAACACTTATTTTAGGACGGAGAAAGTAGCCGTATAACTGGACTAGCAGAGAAGAAAAGAAGAGCAGTACTGTATGCTGTTTGTTATGCGACTATTAAGGCTAGCTGAACTGCAGTTCGGTATGTGCACCTCCAGGAGCTTTTAGCAAATTGACCAGCTGCAGCGCTGTCCTGCAGGAGCAGCTTCATGCGCCGGCGGCCGCTATTCTAGGCGCCTGCGCGGATGCCTGCTACGCGCGCCAGTGAGACAGGGAGGGATGGGAGAGAGAGAAAAAGGTGGGTCCTACTTATTGCCTAGCAAAAAAATATTATAGCTTAAAAACAAAAAACCAAGTAAAATTTTGATTACATCATTAAATTCGTTTCAATAAATTCTTCAAAATAAGATCTCACATGAATATATTTAGATAAAATTTTTTTATAGACATGTAGGTCCTATTGTAGATAGAGAATGATATAGAGGATAGATGGATACGGGAGAAAGTAATATAAAGAAGAAAATCTCGATAATCAGGATAAAATATTTTTTTTAAGGATGAATTTAGAGGAATAGCAGCGTGGACAGACTGAGCGCCTATAAGCTGAAGCCAACGGCTGCTGAGTTTGGCCTTGGAAACGGCTGCTGCTGCTGCTGTTGGCAACGAATGAAGGGACATCGGAAGCAGAAGCATGAGCTCAGCGCACCTCACTACCTGTCAACATCCTCCGATCTGCAGGATTTCTCTGCTGTCCTCTTCTCTTCTGCATGCATCACTAGTAGTAGTAGCAGTACTCCTATGCTGGATTTGCTCAAAATCCGTTAGATTTCATGTCAGGAGTAAAAGCCTTGAGTCGGCTTGGCTGGGCACTGGGCTCCTCAATCTGAGCAGTTTGACTTGGGCTTGGAAGAGTGGTCCAGGTTTAAGCAATAGCAAGAATTTCTATTTCTAGTAGTACACAGAAGCAATAGCAATAGCAAGAATTTCTACACAGAATTTCTACTACTTAGGGGGGTGTTTAGTTCCTCTCCAAAATCGCAAAACTTTCATCACATTAATTTTACGGCACATGCATGGAACATGAAATTTAGATGAAACTTTTACATGTTTGCACAGTTTGCCTGTAAATCGCGAGACGAATCTTTTAAGTCTACTTGGGTTATAATTAAACACTTATTACAAAAGATTCCTCGCTGCTACAGTGCCAAAATCCCAAAAAAATTTAGATCTAAACACCCCGTTAGTCGCAATATGCATCACACTCAAGCCCTGTTTAGTTGATAAAATTTTTTCTCTTTTCTCATCACATCGATTATCCTTTATGCATGAATGGAGCATTAAATGAAGTAGCAGCTGTTACATGTTTGTACTTTTTGCTTGGCTATCTTGATATGAATCTTTTAAGTCTAATTGAACTATGATTGGATAAAAGTTGTCAAATATAAATGAAAATAGTACAGTGTACTTTTTGCTAACTTTTGACAAACTAAACTGGCCCTCAGCAGGCTGCCAGAGGCTAGCAATAGCAAGAATCCTTTCTAAATATCTGCCAGCTTGAACTTTAAAGTAAAAGATAAAAAGAATAAAAAAACGTACTTTTTTTTTTTACAACAAGCAATTTCATTTCATTTTAGCAGCAAGAAGCTGCAAGCAAAGTACTACTGCAGAGTTACAGCATGCAGTGTCTCCCGAAGTGGACACTGAGATACATGATTGCTAAAAGAGCACGCAGGCTCAATCGGAAGCTGAACAGCAGAAGAGGCTAAAAAAGCCTGCCTAGCTAGAATTATCGTTCCTGTTGATTTTGAGTGTGCGTTTAGATTGGAAAAAGTTGAGAAAAGATGCACTGTACCACTTTGGTTTGTATTTGATTTTTGTCTTTCGTCATGATTCTTGAATAATTGTGTGTATGGTTTGATCCTCCAGTCTGGGGGATGGTCTTGATCTGTTGCGTTGAGGAAGTGGACTAACTGCTGACAGTCTGAGAAGAAAGTAGTGTCGTTGAAGTTTAGCCTGTCATTGATTATTGCCGCCAGAGCTGCAGCCATTGCCTCTGCCATTAGGACAGTGTGTATACCTGTGACCTGCGCCTTGATGTATATTGTGTGTGTAGGTACTACCTTTGATTTCTCTCTCTAGATAAACACTAACCCAACTTGTAGACTTGCCGAGGATAAGCACAACGAAAAGCAGTTACTACTACTCCCTCCGTTCCAAAATATATGTCGTTTTCGATTTTTTACCACAAGTTTAACTCGATTTATACAAATTACGTGCAATATTTATATCTCTAAATAAATTTATTAAAAAACTAGATTCAAAGATCTTTCTAATGATACTAATTATGTATTATAAATGTTAATATTTTTAAATATATAATTACCGGTAGTTGTTTCTTGAAAAACGCAAACGACAGATATTTTGGAACGGAGGGAGTATTCCGTAGCAGCAGAGTTCAACACAGAGGCACCGAATTCTCATCTCACCAAACAGGAGTGCGGCAAGCTGGTAGTAGCTATCATTATCGGAACAGATGGATGAAAAAAAAAAACCCAGCAGCGTCAGCCTCAGCCGTGCACAAGACAGGATCACAAATTGATCTGTTCAAGCGACATACCCTTTTGTCTGCATCTGAAAATCTTCACGTTTTGCGTGACTCCTTCAATCATTGTAGCTCTTTTCACAACTATGCCAACAGCTGCAACCAATTCGAACCACCTCAACTACACTACACACTGAGAGTACCGTTTCTCCAACTTTGAACTCAAAATTTGGGCTATAGTATTTCCTAGCTAGAATCTCATTCCCTTTTAATTGCCCATAGTTTACACTTGTATCTTCCCTACCTTATGCCCTTAACATCACCACCAGTCGAATGTAAGAATTGTACAACAGATGTGAGTAACACACCGCAGAAACTATGACGAGTATTGTAACGACTTTCCATCTAAATATGTCTTGTACATTTTCCAAATCTGATATTTCAACGCCAAACTTTACATTTTTTTTTCTATATATGCCCAAAGTCTAATATAAATTCATCAATTAATGAAGTGCACAATTATACTATAGCAAATATGTACATACATGAACAAACAAAACTGATTTGACCCATCCGCCAATCAACACAAAATTTAGCTACAAACTTCTAGAGTATTTCCTTCAGATTGCCATAATGTACATATATCTTACAACCTAAACACCTCTGTATCAATAAAACTGTAAAAACTATACAAGTTATTATGTACATCCAAAAAAAATGGGTAGCATCTGTCTTCATCTTTCAAATGAAAAAGTTGAATTACATTTTCCCAATCAGAAATGTCTGTCAGACACATTGCCTTTTAATTACCCATAGTCTGTTTCCTCTGCTTAAACATCGCTGTCAGACAAGTTTAACAACTCTACAACAGACGCAATTAAATTACAGAAACAATCACAAACCTCATTATACATTTCTAAATGGGAAAAATGTACATTTTCAAATTCAAATTGCAACAGCAGACTCATTATGCTTCCATTGCCCTTAATTTAAATTTTCCCTTTGTCTGAAGTCTATATAAGTAGTATATATACTCATTGAAATCGACGAAGTGTACAATTGGTCTACACAGAATACATGAACAATTACAGCCGATTTGATCCATTTGATCAACACAAAATTGACCTGCATCTTCCCCTCCCCAACCTTAAACATCTACGACAGCCTCTCACATTCCCTCCCAATTGTCAAATTCTGCACAATTCCCTCTGCCTAAACACCTCTAAGTCAAAATACTATACACTAACAAGTTACTACCGTACGTTACTGACCTCCTCATCCGTGGTCACCAGTAGAGCTTCACCGGCGGCACCTTGAATTCCGGCGCCTCGTCGAAGAACGGCACCGCCTCCGGCCGTTGCTGGAGGTCGCGGTAGAACTGGTACTCAGCCTCGTAGTCATGCAGGTCAAGCTCCTTCTTCTGGTTAGTGTGGTAATGGTGCTTGGCCCCGGGCGCCTTGCCGAACCCGAACAAGCTGACCTCCTCGCACGCGCCGAGCGCCATGACGACGGCCTGCAGGCCGGACGAGTAGTGGAAGTACCTCTCGTCGTGGCTCAGGGTCCAGTTGCTGGGCGGCTCCCCCGTGGCGGTGACGAAACGGCGCATCGAGTAGTACTTGGCGATGCTCGCGCACAGCGCGTCGAGGCGCGCGTCGGTGACGAGGAGCGGGAACGGGGACTCCGGCGTGGCCGTGGCGTTGCAGATGAGCGCGTCGAGCAGGTGCGCGGGCTGGCAGACGTACATGGCGAGCGGCACCGCGCGGCCGTAGGGGTGGCAGGCGCATCCGGCGGTGGTGACGGCGGAGCGGACGGCGCAGTGGTGGAGGATGTTGGAGTTGACGAAGGAGACCCCGGTCGTGGCGCCGACGTCGGCCGCGAAGCCCGTGACGCGGGCGTTGTTGAGGCGGATGACGAGGTCGTGCGCGTCGATCTGCGCGCCACGCCGGGAGCCCAGCAGGATGCCGCTGTTCCCGACCACGGCGCAGGTCCGGGCGCGACGACCGCGGCGCCGCTCCGGGCCGAGGAGGAGCGCTGGGAGGTCGGCCATGGCGCCCGCGACGTCGTTGTCGCCGCGGTGTCGGTGACGGTGGCGTTGGCGCGCGAGGAGGAAGCCGCGGAGGGAGGCGCGGAAGGCGGCGAGGAGGGCGTCGTCGCTGGGGACGCCGTGGAACGGGACGCGGAGCCGGGACACGGTCCGCTGCCGCGGCGCCGAGGAGGTGGCGTTGCTCCGGTACGGGACGCGCAGGTACAGGAGGCGGTGGTGGTGGCCGATGCTGGGGAAGGTGGACACCGACGCGTTGGCCAGCAGCGCGGCCGCCTCCGCCAGGATCTGGTCCCCGCCGACGTCTGTGGCCGCGAGGCGGCGGAGCAGCGCGTTGCCGCCGCCGCCGGCTGCGAACCGGGGCGCGCCGAGGGGGAGGGAGAGGTGGCGGCGGAAGGCGAGGGATAGGAGCGCGAGCGCGAGGAGGAAGAGGACGGGCGGGAGGCGGCGGCGTTTCATCTCCGTCGGCGCTGGCGTTGGCGCTGGCGCGGGGGCGGGCGGCGAGATCCGGGTGCCATTAGTAGGCGCGGTGGTGGGGCGGCCGCCGACGCGGGAAGCGAGATGTGGAGGTGGGGTGGGGGAGAAAGCTCTGAGACGGTGGGGCCGGGCTGGCTTGGAAAGATAGTCATCGTGCTGGGCTGAGCGGAAGTGTTCCGTTGACATGTGGGCCTGTTGGAGCGTCGGGGTCCACGTGTCAGTGGTTTGATCAGGTAGCTAGCCTGTTAGTTGGAGAACGGTTGGATTTGGTGACTGTGAGATGCACTCAGAAGCAGCCAGCACTCTTTAATTTTTGATTGAAAATTTAGGCAATTCATCCTCTCAAAAAAAAGAAAAAAAAGGCAATTCAGGCGGCGTGAAAAAGGGAGAAAGGGAATTCATCTTCGGCCATTTGCTTCGTTTTGTTGGAGCCTCAAGGAACACCAGTCAACTATCCCTTTTTTTTCCGACAAGGTAAACCTTTTAAAAAACAATCGATAATGTAGCAAACATTCCAAGTAAATCCAGGCTCTCCTCTATTTAGTACAGTACTTTGTAAGAGAGAATTATTTTTTTGGGCTTAAAAAAATGTACCGCTTTCTTTATTGGTCCTTTTATTTTTAGTTTTTCGACCTGAAAGTTATTTTTAGTTTTTTATATGAACATTTCAGACTTAATGGTGTTAAGTCAGAGGCAAAATGATGATTTTACTCCTATGTTAAAAAAGAAGTCGTGCAAAGTTTAGTTATATGTATTTAGTTTTGAGCAATATTTCACATGGTTTAAATTTGTCATAATTGTATCTGCAAAAATATTTATTAAAATTAAACAAAGATAAACTGGACTCTACACTGGTTCATCCTATGAGTAAGGCGAGAGACTAGCCCACTGAATTGTGGGTCTGAGGGAGCGGTGGGGTTCATGTGTCGGTGGTTGATTGGGTAGCTACCTAGTTGGGCAACGGTTGAGTTTCGCTGAGAGATGTGGCCAACACTCTTGATGTTCGATAAAGTAGACATAGAGTGAAAATTAGGCATAAATAACCGATGTTTCACAAAATGAACATGGAGTAAAAATAGGTGGCGTGAGCAAGAGAGAAAGGCGCTCGAATTTTTAAAATCGAACTGTATTTGAATTTGCTATAGTAAAATGTACACTACTTGAGAATAGTAACCAGACGACTAATCTCTGGCCGGCTATCCGTCACCCTGGTGGGGCCGAAAGCCGAAAGGTAGCTCTGAGACGGTGGGGCCGGGTTGGCTTGGAAAGGTCACCCTGGTGGGCTGAGCGGAAGTGTTCCGCTGACATGTGGACCTCTTGGAGCGTCGGTGTCCAAGTTTCGGTGGTTTGATCGGGTAAGGTAGCCTGATAGTTGGACATGTAAGCCATCAGCGCTTATTTTTAGTCATAAAATAGTATTTTTTTCTTACAATAAATCAGCATAAGACATAAGCTGAAATCAACACTTATTTTCAGTTCAAAAGAACAAGTTATTAGTGTTGGGTGATTGAGATCCACACAGCAGCAGTCAGCAGGTCAGCACTCTTGTTTGACGACTGACATTTTGAATTTTTGATTGAAAATTAGGACCCATTTAGTTGGAGAAATTTTTGGTTCTGGTCGTTTGTATTTAATAATTTTTGTCCAATCATGAACTAGTTAGACTTAAAAGATTCGTCTCGACATTTACAGATAAACTACGCAATTAGTTATTTTATTTACCTATATTTAATACTACATGCATAAATCTGCCGTTGGAGAGGGTACGAGCAAACCCGCTTGTACCCATATCCAAATTTATTTTTAAGGTATCCATTCTCACCCTCCCCGTAATTCCCCATATACCCAATGGATAATTTAATTCATCTACTCTAGAACACGTGCTTGCTTGCTTGCTTGACTGAACGGGATACAGGAGATCTCCAGATAGCTCGTCTTCCTTTTACATTGCCAGGACCTGAAGGCTCGAGTCATCGCACCTAATCCTTGCTTGTTCCTGCTGCTGGTTGCTGTCGCCGCCGCCGGCAGCCGACGTAGCTCTTGGAGCACGTCTCGTCTCCGTTGCTGCCGCCGCCGGTGGCCCACGTAGCTCGTGCAGCCGCAGACGGAAATTGCTACATCTACAACATGTCTTGTCGCCATCGCTGCCGCCGGCGCGGCCGTCGCCGCCGCCGCCGCCGGTGGCGTATAGCTCCTGCGGCTGCAGCTGCAGACAGACATAGGTACACCTACAGCAGCTTCCCTTCTCGTGCCTGACTTCCTCGCAGGCTTGGAAGTTTTGTGATATTTCGGACAGTGCCACGAAGGAAGGACGCAAGGGAGAAGACGAAGTTACAGGTAAACATGGGCGGACCCGTACCCTACCCTTCATCCACCGGGTAGTCGACCGCTCACCCATACCCGACCCGAACGACACGGGTTTAGATTTAGGTAACGGATGAGGATATCCAGCGACAGGCTTATTCATGCATGTCTATAAAGATTCGATGTGACTGGGAATCTAAATTTTTTTTTGCAAAGTTTACCAACTAAATAGACCTTAGGCCATCCGTACTGCATATCGCCAAAGCGGCCTCTACGCCATATTTACAGATGAAACTGCTACACCACTGACCTCCAAGCTACTCGCTATCGCACAGATCGCTACAGGACACCTCCAAATCTAGAGGCCATGGGAGATGAACGGTATCCGCTCCAACGCGGGCCCAAGCCGCCGGCCGCCGTCCTTGGCATGTTGCCCGTTCCACGCTGACGAGCCGAAAGGAGGAGTGCTGAGCGGTGGTCATGTCGAAGGTGGAGGGAGGCCACATCGCCTGTCTGGAGTGCTGCCCCAAGCATGGGGTTTCGCAGCATGGCTGTAGGGTCGAGATAGCGGACTAGAGGGGGTGAATAGTCCTTATTAGCAACTAATCGCAGCGGAATAAAACCTATTCAATTCTAGCAACAATTCACCCCTCTAACTATAACTTTATGCACCTTGTAAAAGATCCTAACAAAAACAAAGGTGCAAACCTAGTTTGAGCTTCCCAAAACCGTTCTAGCGCAAGGTCACACAAACCTAAGCACCAGTACTTGAAGCACGGGGGGAACTCCTACCAACTAGCAAGCAAAAGCGCACTAAACACCTAAACTCACTACATGCTCAATGACAAGGATACACAACCCTAATCAAGGAGCGCAACTTGTTTAGTTACACAAACTAAACAAGAACTACTTCTAAGCTACACGAGCTAAAAAGGTGAGTGACAAGTTACACAAGCTAACCGGTCTCACAAGAGCAACTACAATTACACAAGTAAAGTAATGCACAAAGTAAAAGACTTGTGTAGAAAGGAGCAAACCACCGCGAAAGATGGGAAGATGTTGACACGGTGATTTATTTTCCGGAGGTTCACTTGTCGCCACAAGGTACGTCCTCCGTTGAGACAAACTCCAAAGTTGCCGCCGATCCTCTAGCAAGAGGTGACCCACCACAAGTCACCACCCCTACGTGGGGCGCCCGCAAGCACTTGCTCTTCGATCCGGCCGGACCACTTGTCGCTATTCACGTCTCACTCAACTAGCGATGCTTTTCGCGACTTCCGTGGGGTGAGCTTCAACCCCTCACAATCTTGATCTGGAACCAAGCGCAATCTCATTACTTGCTTCCACGGAGCTTCTTGCCACCACGCCGTCTAGGAGGTGGCGACCTCCAAGAGTAACAAGCACTACCGGTTTACAATACGAACATCTAGTGCCACTCGATGCAAACTCTCAATGCAATGCACTAGCGACCGATCTCTCACTCCCAAATGTGATGTCAATTAGCACAAGTGAGTAGGAGGGCACCAAGCCAAGCACTAGTAAGGGAAACACATTCCCAAGGTGCTAAGCCACCTCTCTTGGCCGGCCCTCACCTCTAATTTATAGCCCCCAAAGAAATAGAGCCGTTACCCCCTTCAAACGGCTCACTGCGCACGCACCGGACGCGCAGTTTAGTTCACACTGGACGCATCACGTGGTTGTCCGGTGCTGAAAACGCCAAATAAACTAGCCGTTGGGCAGCACCCGAGAGTTACAGGGTCGCACCGGACGCGTCCGGTGCACTCCCACCGGACGCCGGGCGTCCGGTGCTCTTTTTTAGCATGAACAGCAAGTTTCGCACCGGACGCTGCTACAGTAGCAGCAGCGCTTCCGGTGCTACTGTTCTCGTGTCCGGTGTAGCGTCCTGTGCAAATCTCTGCTCACTGAAACAGCGATATCTCTTAGCTCCGAACTCCGATTTCGATGATCTTGGACATTTTGGAAAGTTTATTCAGGGGGCTACACAACCCACGTGATTGCTTAATTCAAAACTCAAAGGATAAAAGCATTTTATCCATACAAGATCTAACCAAGTTTTTCGTGAGCTCGAAACTTCAACCCTTTTGCAAAAGTACCAACTCCAAAGTGTTCCACAACCTTGTGCATGTGAGTTAGTATTTTTACAAACATTTTTCAAAGGGTTTTTCACTCTTTCCTGTCACGCCACTTGATCCTAAGCAATGCAAAGTTAGATCACTCCGAGTGGCACTAGATGACCGATATGCAAACAAGTTTGCCCCTCTTGATAGTACGGCCATCTATCCTAAATCCGGTCAAGCACTTCTCTACTCAACCTTAGACCCGTGAAATAGAAATGCCCTAGGTTATACCTTTGCCGTGCGCTTTCCATTCCGATCACCGTCTTCATCTCCGTCTTCGACACCATCGATGCCGGTGCAACACATGCATCAACACCTCATGAATGATATGATCCACTTCATATCATCATGTGGCTTTTGGTCCATCGATCCTTGACTTGCTTGCTCTTCACCGTTGCGTTGGTCCATTGGCGCCAAGCCATCACCCGACTTGCCCTTCATACTTGCAACCGGCCCGTCGACGCGAAGCCTTGTCTTGATCTTCTCCATCTAGCCACATGACTCCATGTCATGTCTCATGTGCATTAAGCTCCTCCATCATCACATGTGTGAGCTAAGCATCGTTTCCAAGCCATTTCCACCTCTATGGCATAGATACTCACACATATGTACCTATGAACTAATCACCTGTGTAATTAACACTTAAACACATATTAGTCTACCTAAGTTATCACTCAATTAACAAAACCAAATAAGGTCCTTTCAATCTTCTCCTTTTTGGTAATTGATGACAACTCTACAAAGGTATGGAAATTAAGCTCATTAACCAAGTTAACTCTTCACACAAGTGTAAATTACTAACTTGGGTTTGGATTTTATGTTACTTATCCATCTTTAAGCTCAAATCTTTAGACTTGGATAAGCTCCATAAAACCTGACTTGGTAATGTTAACTCCCCCTACATGTGTGCTCAAATGGTTCGGTTTCAAATTTGCACACATGCATAAATATGAAATTTGTGGGAGTGCCAACACTATTATGTGATGCTAAGGTGCATAGAATAAACCTTTGTAGCGTGATACCAATTGCTTGAAGCAAATTGAAGTTGCACTATTACGTCCATCCTTAGCATCATGGTTAGCTAGACAAGCAAAGATACTAGATACCCTGTGAAATCAAAATTATAAGCAAGGTTCTAGTAAATGCTTAAAAAAACACAAGTCTAGCTAACAATATATGCATGCTAGTTATCAAATCATCATTCAAACTTATACTAGAATACACCACACAAGTAAGATACCACATGTAAATAATCTAAATGCAAATGCAAACAAGCATATGAATATGCACATTTTAAATGCAATCAACCATGTCCATGAGCTTACTCCCCCTACTTATGTGCTTCTCTTGTCCAAGAATTTTGATCTCCTTGTAATCTTCAATCTTGTGGATCATCCTTCTTGTTGGTCTATTGCTCTCCCATCATCGGCCTCCATGATGGTTCATCGCGTACTTCCATCCATCTTGACTTGTCATCTCTCCCCCTTGATCATTGCTTCCATATTTCTCCCAACACACAATTTCATATCTTTGTCCAAATCTCTCCTCCCTTTGTCATCAATTTCCATAAAAGGTCAATGTGCTATTGTGACAAAGGTGTGTGAGGGATGTTGAGGGTAGACACTTGCACATTTTGATGGACACCTTGTTGGAAGTCTTCTCTTCACTTGATGATCACTTAAAGTTGAGGATCACTTGCACTTCTTGTTGGATACCACTTGTATGCTTGATCTAGACACCACTTGTGAGTACCATTGGGTTGGACTTATACCACTTGCATGGATGTCGTCTGATCATAGTACTACTTGAAGTTCAACCAATTGTAGACATACACCAAGTGTAGTAATACCACTTGGAGAATAGTGATACTACTTGTTGGAATAAACATGTGCATACTACTAGTTAGTTGGTGAGTCTAGATACCACTTGAAAGATTAACTTGATATTCATTTTCATTGTTGTCTTGTGCTTCTTGAACTTATCTTGTTATCATGAGCTTCTTTCTTGATTAGTTCAATCTAGCAAGTTTGCACAAGTAATCTAACTCGGTTTGAACCAAAGAAAAGCTTTTTCACGCCACTAGGGGTTATCTTGCATATGTTAAATTAGACCCTTTTTGCTCATTTAAATAGATCAAACACTAGGGTCACATGCTCATGAACAAGTCATATTTAGCCACTAGATCAAACAAGAGATAGAAGCAATAGTGGCCTCATATGAACTTAAAAACATTTTATTTTTCATGAATGCACAACTATGTATGACTATATGCTCTAAACATGTCCCTAGCAAAATATAAATGCATATGCCATACAATGATACCTTTCCTATCTCAGAGTAGAGGATAGTAATTTTCAATCAATCTCCAATAATAGCGAATGTGAAGTCCACTTGAAAGGTTGGTGAAGACCAATCATCAATAGAGAAATCCATTCTTCACCATATGATTTGAAAACCACTGATGATCAAGTGCTAGCTTCAATTTTTGTGGATGACTTGCTTCTTTTCTTGATCAAGCTTGCATGAGAATACCACTTGTATATGATATCACTTGTAGATTGACATGCTCATCTGGATGTTGCTTGCTCTCTAGATCAATCTCTTGATTTGCTTCAACTAAGCATCTCCAATGATTCTCCGAATCACCACTTTCATGTTAGCCTTCCAAGACAATCTTCGTTTACCTACAAAAGACGGCATGCCCCGACAAACGGGAGAAGTGACCTCTCTCCAAAGAACCATTTTAAACACTCACTTGAATTTCCATTGATTGATTGATCCAAGGGCTTAACATGATGATCAAATAAATTCCTTCTTTAAGTCCTTTTCTTTCTTCTTCATTGCTTGGTCTTGATCTTCACTTGAGTACCAATCTTCATGATCCAAAACCAAACAAAATGACTCTCAACCACTTGTAGTTATATTTCTGACTTGAGAGCCTTTCAATGCAAGAGATACCAAAGACTTTCAATTGTTTCTCTCTTATGGACAGATTCTGTATACTTCAAAGAATATGCTATATCTCCCGTTATACTTGTCCAATTGTCATGAAATTTTGTGGAGATAACCTTCTATAAGTTTACTAGTAGCCATAAAAATTTGAGTTTCATTTGACCAAGTATGAACTGCCAGCAATCTGTTTTCCCCACACTACTATATGCTGAAAACTGCTGCACTATAGTTGAAAATAACTACTCCAAAACCAAAGCAATCCTTATCCAATACTCATGAAACTTGTACAGAAACTTATAACATAAGTATAGAGCATGCATACCAGTTTTCAAGCCAATCCAATTAGATTTGATCACTCAAACATGGCTTTCCTCTCAGCTAACTTAGATTTCAGATTTTGGACAAATTTTGATACTTGATCTATACTTCTTCAAATTGAATCAAATTTGAGACAAACTTAGCTTGAATACTCTCACAAGACATATTTCCATTCAATCCACTTACTAAAAGTCATCTCATGATCATATCCAACCAAATCTTTTCAAACTAGATCACTAAGCATTTATTCCATTCAAACAACTCATTGCAAGCAACATATGCATATTTAACCAATTCAATCAACTCATATGCATCCAAATGTAATTGATCAACAAAGGATATACCTTGAAGGTTCATGATCATCCATTTGCAAGCTTCAACTTGATTGTTTGCAAGTCATCAAATAATTAACCGTTGGGTCACTCACAACTTGAACTTTTGCACTTGTATGAATTAAGCACTCGGACTTCACTTCTTTTGACTTGGCATTGGTTTGGATATGCACTAGGCTTCATGACTTGACTCAATAAATGATGATCAATATGAATGCCAATTGAATCAAGCCTTCAATGCCATGGTACCTACACACAATCATCCACTTTTTGATGGTACCCAAACTAGTTTGAGTCCTCTCAAGTTAGGAGCAACATACTTAGGCATTGCCTTAGTATGGATAGCGGGATGTTTTGCAATAGCATCTGATGAGGTATCATTGTCATCCTTCCCAAGCATAATATTTGCATTAATTGAAATAGGCTTAGGAGTGTTACCTAGGGGACATGAATTAGCCATGTGTACCCTTTCCCGGCATGAGTAGCACCTTTGCTTTGTTTGAGCCTTCTCTTTCTTGCTCATTTGGTGCTCCTCCTTGCCTTGCCTCTTGTGGGTTGTTTGAGCCTTCTTCTCAAGCTTGTTGGGACACTTTAAGGCAAAGTGACCCATGTCTTCACATTCAAAGCACTTGATGTAAGCCAAATCTCTCTTCACTTGATTCTTGCTCATCATCAACTTGGCATCATGAATGTGAGTTGGATGCCTTCCTCTTCCACTACCCCTTCTTGTCTTTTTCTTCTTCAAGTCACCATGGCATGCTTCGTGGTTGGTCTTGACTTGATCTTGGGGTGTGTTGACTTGAGGCTTCACAAATATCTTGTATAAGCTTTGTGAGCGGGTGAGCCTCTTGTCATCCTTCTTTAACTTGAGCTTCTCTTGGTTGGGGCATGATGAAGCTAAGTGGCCCATCTCATGGCATGTGAAGCACATGAAATGAGCAAGCTGTTCTTACTCTAATTTCTTTATCTCTCTAAAACATCCTCGATTTTCCACGAAGGAAAAATCCACAGAATGAGTTATGATGCGATCAAACCAAAGTTTGATTCCATCACATTATCATATATCAGTTGAAATCACAGTCATACAGCGTATGATTACAAGCCTTACAAGTTTTACCTCATTAGAGGATACACCTATTACAGGGTTAATTTAGCAGAAGTGTATCTAGACGTCATCAGAGTTGGCAGAATATGTTGTCGAGTGAAGGCTCCCCCTTCACGGGTATCATCAGAGTTAATCTTGGCACAGCATAGTCTTCATCTCCTGAAGCAAACTTGAGCGTAGGCACGAGACCTCCTATTCTTTCTTATCTCAATATCTCTGTTAGTCAGGTAATCTGCACACCGCCAGTTATGTGCAGGCCATGGTCAGCACCGATGAGTTTTAGTGGAAAAGAGAAACAAAGGATCTGGCGATCCTAACATTTGGCTGTGGTTTGCATCCTAAGCACATGCAAAGCAGTATCAAGTAATAATATCATAATAGTTTGTCAAGTTTTAACCCATATCATCAATTCCCATCAGTCTATCCCAAATCCATCATCCCACCCATACACCACCTCACATACACACACCTCGCGCTCAGTCGACAGGCCCAACTCTCTCTCGGCTCCTGTCTCAACGGCACACTGCCACATCGGGCACACTGCCGGACATTCATCAACCATGGGGAGATAAGAATATCGCTCTCTACACTAGTCAGAGCTTCACAGGAAAGGTCCATAGCTGACGAATCGGCATATGTATCGATCGATCAACCATACACTCTGCAGAGGTTTTACCACTCACAAGATTAGCCATCATCGATGCTGTACAATCATCTAGGTAGAATACCGGGTGCTTGCTTGCCTAGGTCGATGCCACCCTACCACTCAGCCCTGGGTAACTTCGGGCAGAACCGAAACGCTGAGACTGGGAGACGCAGTACCGGGCCTAGTCAGTGGTACTGCGCATCTAGAACGGTTCAGGAATCCCAACATCCATCACCGCCCACCCTGATCACCTTTCAACCTAGCAGTAGTGGCACCGCCCTACCAAGTAGTCCAGCCGTTCCCCGCCCATCGAAGATGAGTGAGCAGTAAAGGATTCCTATGAACCTGGTGCTAGTCCTTCCTAGGTTTGACCAAGCAGGCATCTTCTCTTAGGGGATACTCTCCCTGTGTCATCACGGCACCTCCATTCACGGGATTTCAAACCACGCAGGCTACCCTTCTCGGAACCTCCTCATAAAACCATTACCCGCCACAGGTATCTCTCGTGGGAATGCCCAGATGCAACTCCCGGCAGGACTTGCTTACACAGCTCGTCGTGTATCCCACTTGGTCGACTCGACCCTCAGCACATACCCAAGACACACGCAGCACGCTCATAGTCCACCAGTCTGGCATCTCAAACCAAACCATTCCCAGATGTTCACCACCAGCATCACATCACAGATACAATGCGAGTGGAGTTAATACATATGGCGATGTAACATGCAAGCAAGCAGGTAGATAGAAATATATAAAAGAGCGTGAGCGCGAAGCTGAGTAGCGTAGTAGAGTGGTTGCAAGCAGTGTAATAATGGCTTAGGCAGTTGCATGCATCATATACTAGCAAAAGGAGTAAATATAAAGTGCTAGCAATTCTAAATATGCAATGTCTAATAGGATTCTCTAAAAGAAGGTGCTGCCATGACACCTGCGTTGTCGAGGTAGTAGTGGTACAAGCGTTCTCCAGTTAGTGTAGTTGATCAGCTGTGTCTCCCCTCCTAGGGCAACTCCACTCCACGGGTCCTTTCGTCGTCTACGTTCTCCTCCTCCAGCGGGTCTCGATCTGATCGTCGCTAATCCAGAATCGGCTACTCCGCGAAGCGACTCAGGGCAAGAAAACACTCAATACACTAAAAGACAACAAGACGTGGAAAGATCCAATAATTACCAGAGAAAGGATAAAATGTGCATAAGTTGGCCCTCTCGGCGTATGTCCGATTTCGTCGGGCCAAAGAAACAAGGGTGGGGTTTGCTAAGCACAAGCTTAAGTTGTGGCCAAGCTGGTATGTGTTATGATGAATGGTTTAGGCCAAAGCTTATCCCCAGCAAACACCACGGCTCACAATCTTCCGATCCGAACGCCACGGAGAAGACGAGGATCGGAGGACAGCCGATTAGAAGGGAAGAACAAGGAATTACCAACAATAAATGTTGCACAAAATAGTGCGAGTGTTCAATCCACTTGTAAGGCACCAAGGCTGTGATTCAAACGGGCACAATCATACAAGTGCTTAAACATCAAGAATTTAAGAGAGAGCGAGGGGAGAGGGAGGAGCTAGCTAGGCATGTCCATATCATATTCTCGGTCACATTTTTAGTGAAGATGGTTTTAACTAGTGGAACGGGTCGACTCACATAGGTCCGAGATCTTGATATAGACCATAGCTTCGCTAATTAAAACGGGTTAGTCCGGTCTTTGATCCAATCGCCATGGATAAGACGGGATCGAATAGAGCGGGCTATGCGGGGGCAATGAGCGAGAAACATAATAAAGCAGTGGTCTACTTCTTCCAACACGCACGCCATGGAATAGACGGGGCGTCAGAAGAGAGCGACATGTAAAAGACGCAAGTGCGCAAACCACTCATAGGGTACCACGACCTGGGTGCACTGGCACTAAGTCATCTCTCAGATTTGTAGCGGTGCGGTTGTCACCGTGGAATCGAAGAAATGCAGCGGTCGCACAGGGTACAAGCATATGAGGGCTTGGGCACGAAGAATCAAAGAACGGCACACGGGGTATAGTTCCATGGTCATGTGAAAGGTCCTAAATGGCTAGAGGGGGGGTGAATAGCCTATAAAAATCTACAAACAACACTTAACAAGCCGATTAGTAACAATAGCAAGCTTTGCAAAACACTAGCTCTAAACTATGCTATGCAAGCCACCTAGACAAGTATACTACACTATGATCTCTAGTTCACACTCAAAGGCTATGTTACTACTTTACACTACTCTTAAGTGAGCAACTAACTAACAAGCTACACAAGAGAGAAGTACACAAATGTAAAGAGTAAAGGTGATTTCAATACCGCAGGTGAAGAGAAGATATGAAGTCCAATATAACCAATCAATTACATATAAGGGAAATCCTCGGTAGAGAGATGGCACAAGATTTTTTACCGAGGTTCACTTGCTTGCCGGCAAGCTAGTCCTCGTTGTAGCGATACACCCACTTGGAGGTTCACGCGCTAATTGGCATCACACGCCAAACCCTTCTCAAGGGTGCCGCACAACCAACACAAGATGGGGATCCACCAAGCTACGAGCAATCCACTAAAGATGCCTTTCGCGATCTCCCGCGGGGATAGGCTCAAGAACCCCTCACAATACCTTGATCGGAGGCGGAGACAATCACCAACTCCCCTCAACGATCCTTGCAGCTCCAAGCCGTCTAGGAGTCGGCAAACTCCAAGAGTAACAAGAGAAACCGCTGCGAAATACCACTACCAAGTGCCTCTAGATGATCTCAATCAATGCAATGCACTTGATGCTCTCCAAACTCACCAAATGATGAACACAATCAAGTAGGATGAGTGAGAGTGGAGTGGGAAGGCTCACAAGTATGTTATGATGTTTAGGAGTGCCAACAGATCCTCCCCAAACCGGCCAAGTCGCTATTTATAAGCCACACACAAAGAACTAGCCGTTTAGAGTTCACTGCGTACCGTCGGACTGTCCGACGGCCCGAGCGTCGGACTAATCCGCATGGTCCGACGCCTCGGATGAACGCCACGTGTCACTAGCCGTTTGAAGTCGAACGTTGGATCACAACGGCTATTTCCTCGCGCCAAAACGAACCGTCGGACGGTAGGTCGTCGGACTAACACAAACGGTCCGACGCCCTCAGCTGACACCGTCGGACTCAGCGGGACGAAGCCGTCGGACCAACGATCGCGGCCGTCCGACGTTTCCAGAGAGCTCCCCGAGCCCTGAAAACCGTCGGACGATGGTCCGACGCTCACCGTCGGACTAACGCCGAGAGTCCGACGCTCTCAGAACTCGCCACGTGTCGACCTGCTGCGGCTCTGTACCGTCGGACCCTGAGGACAATGGTCCGACGCTCCGAAATCAAGCGTCCGACGCTTGCTGAAGGGGTTAGCCGTCGGACCGAAGACAATGGTCCGACGCTCAGTCAAGTTAGAGTCCGACGCTACTTTTTCTATTGTAACGTTTCCGAAATTCGCCGAATCCTGCCTCGCAAGCTCGGCAGGAGGAAGAGAGGACCAAACCCTCTCTAACCCTCGAACTTCACCCCGTTTCTTAAGTCACTAACACTCCAAAGTGTCTCTCACTTAGGTGCACGTGTGTTAGCCTTTTTCAAAGAGTTTTCCACGGGTCAAGTTAGTGTCACTAGCATCTATATGCATATGCAATGATCATGAACACCTAGTGGCACTTGATAACCATATTTCAACAACGATTTTGCCCCTCTTGATAGTACGGCTATCTATCCTAAATGTGATCACTCCCTCTATGGAGTCTTGATCACCAAAACCAAAAAAGCTCCTATTGGTTATACCTTTGCCTTGAGCTCCCGGTTTCTTATCAACTTCCTTCTCATCTCTTGATGGACCTTGTGGACACATATGATGATGGACTTATACCATTTGCATGGATGCCGTCAATAGGGCTTTCTCCTTTGTTGATGGACTTACACCATTTTCATGGACGCCGTCATTGCCCTTCACTTGTGACTTCCACCGACCCGGTCCTTTGCTCCATCTTGCCATTTGCTAATCAATTCTCATGAAACACTTAGAGCAATCGTTAGCAAACTAGGTTTCATCAATTACCCAAAACCAAACATGGGCTTTCAATCTCCCCCTTTTTGGTAATTGATGACAACCTTCACAAAGATATGAAATGAAAACCAAGTTTGTACTTTGGTAGTATTAGCTCCCCCTACATATGTGATTCCTTGTGTTTGGTTCAATTTTTCACATATGCATGAATTAGAAAGTTTGGGTGAGCTACTACTATCAAATGATGCTAAGGTATATAGAATGGACCTTTGAAGCGTGATACCATCGGAGTTGCGGAAATATACCATCCTTAGCACCATTGTTTGCTAGTCATGCATCACAAACTCAAAATACCTCGTGAGATCAACATTTAAGTAAAAGAGGTACTTTGTATAAGTCCTATGCATGCTAGTTTGTCAAATCACCATTCAAATCCTATTTCTAATCATTTCATCAATTCAAACAAGTATAGGAATTGAAGTTTTGACAATGCAACATTTCATATGTTAATGCATACACAAATGCAACAACTTATTAATGAGCTTGCTCCCCCTACTTGTGTGCTTTCAAATTTTTAATTGACCCCTTTCCTTTCTTATCTTTGTGACTTTCTTCTCCCCCTTTGTCAACAATCACCAAAAATGGTACAAATTATGGGAATATCAAGTCAATAAATGGGGTTATTTTCACATTGGTTCAATCTAGATTACTTGCCTAGAATATGTAACTAAGTTTGATCCAAGGACAAGCTTCTTCACACCTCACTTGTAGGGTTATCTTGACCATGTTAAGTTACACATCATGAGCTCATGTTCTAAATTTAACACTAGCTTTGCAAGCCCATCAATATGTCATATGCTACCACTTGATCATACAAGCATAAAGAACAAAAGTGGTACCATATATACATGAAAGCATTTGATTTTTTATGAATGAGCCTATAACATGCATTTTATGTCTACATGAACTAGACAAATCCTTATCAAAGTATGAATGCCATGTCAACCAATTTTACCTTGCTTTAGTCGAAGGAGAGGCATGTCATATAATGTAGGGTGCTTTTCACTTCATGTTGGAGTAGTCTAGTATGTTTAGCTCATTTCTCAATTTGCAAAATCTTGACTCATCAAGTGGCTTGGTAAAGATATCCGCTAATTGATCTTCGGTGCCAACACTTTCAATTGCAATGTCCCCTTTGATTTGGTGATCTCTAATGAAGTGATGCCTTATGTCAATGTGCTTTGTTCTTGAATGTTGCACGGGGTTGTTGGTTAGCTTGATAGCACTCTCATTGTCACAAAGCAAAGGCACTTTCTTATATTTCAATCCAAAATCACTCAAAGTTGCCTTCATCCAAAGCAATTGTGCACAACAACTTTCGGCACTAATGTACTCCGCTTCGGCCGTTGAGAGAGCAACACTATTTTGCTTCTTTGAAGACCATGATACAAGTGACCTTCCAAGCAATTGACAAGTTCCACTAGTGCTCTTTCTATCCACCTTGCAACCGGCATAGTCGGAGTCCGAATATCCAATAAGCTCAAAATTGGACCCCTTAGGATACCACAACCCAACATCTTGTGTGCCCTTCAAATACCTCAATATTCTCTTTGCGGCTTTCAAATGACTTTCTCTTGGTGAGGCTTGAAATCTTGCACACATGCACACACTAAACATGACATCCGGTCGAGATGCGGTCACATAAAGGAGACTTCCAATCATTGATCTATATAGCTTTTGATCTACCATTTTGCCACTATCATCCAAGTCCAAATGCCCATTAGTTGCCATAGGGGTATTCATGGGCTTTGCATGTTCCAATCCAAATTTCTTCACCATGTCCCTTATGTACTTTCCTTGACTTACAAATGTACCATTCTTCATTTGCTTAACTTGAAGACCAAGGAAGTAGCTAAGCTCACCAATCATGGACATTTCAAACTCACTTGCCATCATATTTCCAAATTCTTCACAAAAATCTTGATTTGTTGATCCAAAGATGATATCATCCACGTATATTTGCAACACAAATAAATCATTTCCAAGCTTCTTAGTGAAGAGAGTTGTATCAACCTTTCCCATTTTGAACCCTTTTGAGAGCAAGAAATCTCTCAATCTCTCATACCATGCTCTAGGTGCTTGCTTCAAACCATACAATGCCTTTCTTAGCTTGTATACATGGTTGGGCTTCTTCACATCTTCAAATCCGGGAGGTTGTTCTACATAAACCAACTCATTGATGTACCCATTGAGAAATGCACTCTTGACATCCATTTGATATAACTTGATGTTGTGGGCACAAGCATAAGCTAATAAGATTCTAATGGCCTCCAATCTAGCAACCGGTGCATAGGTTTCTCCAAAATCAAGACCTTCAACTTGAGTATAACCTTGTGCAACCAATCTAACTTTGTTCCTTATTACTATGCCATCTTGATCTTGCTTGTTTCTAAAGACCCATTTGGTTCCTATCACATTGTGTTTCTTTGGTCTTTCCACTAGTTCCCAAACTTGATTTCTTGTGAAATTGTTGAGCTCTTCATGCATAGCATTAACCCAATCAACATCTTTCAATGCTTCCTCAATCTTGGTTGGCTCTATGGTTGACACAAATGAGAAATGCTCACAAATTTGAGCTAGTCTTGCTCTAGTTTGAACTCCACTTTGAATACCACCAATGATTTGATCCAAAGGATGATCCCTTGCAATAGAGACCGGTTGGAGAATAGGAACTTGATCATTGGATTGAGATGAACTAGCTTGTTGATCTTGCACTTGAGATTGATCTTGTGAGTCACTTGTACTTGCTTCATTTTCAACTTGCATACTAGTATGAATTGCACCATCATCTTCATTTTCATTGACTTGCCTTGGCCTAATATCACCAATATCCATATTTTTCATTGCACTTGCCAAGTCATTGCCTCTCACGTCACTAAGATTTTCAACTTCTTCTTGAGAGCCTTGGGTTTCATCAAATTCAACATCATGTACCTCCTCAAGAGTACCACTAGCCAAATTCCAAACTCTATATGCCTTGCTTGTGGTTGAATAGCTAAGTAAGAAACCTTCATCACATTTCTTTTCAAACTTGCTCAATCTTGTGCCTTTCTTGAGAATGTAGCATTTGCAACCAAAAACCCGAAAATATGCAATGTTGGGCTTTCTACCATTCAATAGCTCATAAGGAGTCTTTGCAAGCATACCATGGCAATATAAGCGGTTGATGTAGTAGCAGGCGGTGTTGATTGCTTCGGCCCAAAAGGAATGACTAACATTGTATTCACTTAGCATTGATCTTGCCATATCTATCAAGGTTCTATTCTTTCTTTCAACAATGCCATTTGATTGTGGTGTATACTTGGGTGAGAATTGATGTCCAATACCATACTCATCACACAATTCATCAATTTTGGTGTTCTTGAATTCACTACCATTGTCATTTCTAACTTTCTTGATGGTTGTTTCAAACTCATTTTGGCTTCTCTTGACAAAAGATTTGAATAGATCATACACTTCACTCTTGTCAACTAGAAAGAATACCCATGTATATCTAGTATAGTCATCCACAATCACAAATCCATACTTGCTCCCTCCAATGCTAGTATATGTGGTTGGTCCAAACAAGTCCATATGCAAGAGCTCAAAAGCTTTACTAGTACTCATCATGCTCTTCTTAGGATGTGTATTTCCAACTTGTTTGCCGGCTTGACATGAACTACAAAGCTTATCTTTCTCAAAAGTGACATCTTTCAAGCCTCTAACTAGATCATGCTTCACTAGTTTGTTCAATTGTTTCATTCCAACATGACCAAGCCTTCTATGCCATAACCAACCCAAACTTGACTTAGTGATCAAACAAGTTGACAATTGAGTTTCACTAGCATTGAAATCCACAAGATATAGGTTGTCATATCTAAACCCTTTGAATATTAAATTTGACCCATCAACACTAACAATTTCAACATCATCAACCCCAAATATGCACTTGAAACCAAGATCACAAAGTTGTGCAACCGAGAGTAAATTGAAATTCAAACTTTCAACTAGCAACACATTTGAGATAGACATATCATTGGAGATAGCAATTTTACCAAGTCCTCTCACTTTCCCTTTCTTGTTGTCACCAAATGTGATTGCATCATAGCCACTATTTGCACTTGTGTTGAGAGAGCCAAACATACTAGAATCACCCGTCATATGTTGAGTGCATCCACTATCAAGCACCCAATACCTCCCTCCGGCTTTGTAATTGACCTACAAAAAGAGATCAATTCCTTTTAGGTACCCAAACTTGCTTGGGTCCTTGAAGGTTAGTGACTAAGCTCTTTGGTACCCAAATGGTCTTCTTCTTTGGACCCAACATGGATGTACCAACAAACTTAGCCTTCACACCATTTGAGCCCTTTGTGAGAACGTAGCAAGAATCAAACTTAATTGAGGATACATAAGCATTGGATTTCTTGTTTTTGCAATCTTGCTCTAAGTGACCAACTTGCTTGCATTTTGTGCAATACCGGCCATTTCTCTTCACAAAACAAGTCTTGTGAGGAGCAAAGGCGGTTTTGCCTTTCTTGGGGGTATAGCCCAATCCCTCTTTGTGGAGAGATGCTCTTTGGCTACCCAAGCACATAAGCAAGCGGTCCTCACCACCATAAGCCTTAGCTAAGGAGTGATTAAGCTTTTTAACCTCCTCCTTTAGGTTCTTGTTCTCAACTACTAGTGAAGGGTCACTAGTGGGTGAGGTAGTAGTGGAAGTGCTACAAGAAGGGTTAGTAGTAACAACAATAGGTTCACAAGATATGTCACATGTTACACCTATGTTGCAAGTTTTAGTTTCTTTCTTTTGCACTTGTTGTTGCAAGTCTTCATTTTGCTCAACTAGAGAAGAATGAGCTTCATCAAGCTTAGTGTGAACCTTTAGGAGCTTCTTATGGTCTTCCTTTAGACTCTCATAAGATGCTCTAAGTTCCTCAAGTTCTTGCTCAATGGATTGTTTATCCTTGCGCAAGCCCTTGCATTCCTTTCTAAGTTTATCAAAATGAATACGTGCATCATCAAGTATTTCAATTAATTCTTCTTTTATTAGGTCATCATCACTATCATCATCACTAGATTCGGTGTCGGATGATACCTTAGAGCCCTTGGCCATGAAGCAAGAAGGAGTGTCGAAGATGGAAGGCTTGTCATGAATGGCAATGCTTGCATGTGCCTTCCTCTTGCTCTTCTTATCATCATCACTCTCTTCATCACTTGAAGAGGCATCACTATCCCATGTCACCACATGAGAATAGTTCTTCTTCTTCTTGTATGAAGATTCCTTCTTCTCTTTCTTCTCCTTCTTCTCATGCTTGTTCTTCTTTTTGCCCTTGTGATCATCTTCACTTGAGTGTGGGCAATCGGCTACCAAGTGATCTTTGCTTCCACAATTGAAGCATCTTCTTGGGCCATCAAATCTTCTTGCATTCTTCTTTCTTCTTGCCCGGTAGCCCTTCTTCTTCATGAACTTGCCAAATCTTCTTACTAGAAGGGCCATTTCTTCATCACTTTCACTTGTGCTAGAGGGATCTTCACTTGACTCTTCTTTGGCCTTGCTCTTGCCCTTTGATGAGGATGTGGCTTTGAATGCCACACTCTTCTTCTTCTCATCTTTGGAGTCTTCATCTTTTTCTTTCTTCTTCTTATTGATCAACTCTTCTTTATCATCATCATCTCTATAAGCATCATCAGTCATCACCTCCGCTAGCACTTGATTTGGAGTCAATTCACTCAATGTTGTCTTCACCAAGACCGTGATCAATGTGGCAAACCGCTTGGGCAAGCTCTTCAAGAACTTCATGGAGAAGTCACTATCTTTCATCTCTTCATCCACGGCCTTGAGATCATTCACAATGACTTGCAATCTATGGAACATCTCCGGCACGGTTTCATCATCCTTCATCTTGAAACTTGCAAACTTGTCCTTCAAGATGTATGCTTTGGCGGCCTTTACACCCTTGGTGCCCTCATATGATTCCTAAAGCTTCTTCCAAGCTTCATGAGCACTCTCAATGTTCTTGATTTGCTCAAACACTTTTTCATCTACGGCCTCATGAATAGCACAAACCGCAATGTCATTGAGTTGAAGCAATCTTTCTTCGGCGGTTGTGGGGTTTGCCGCATCGGCAATTTCAATCTTGGTCTCCACAACCCTCCAAACCTCTCTATTGATTGACTTGATGTGTGAGGTCATCTTGCTCTTCCAATATGCATAATTTGTGCCATCAAATTGGGGTGGCTTCTTGGTGTTGTTGATGTGAATATTGAGTTGAGCCATTTTTACACTGTAGGTTGTTAAGCCTCAAATCAACGGTGCCTCGGCTCCGATACCACTTGAAAGGTCCTAAATCAGCGTCGTATATCACTTTGGATTTCCAACCGTCTAACATTATCTATCGATTGGGCTTTTCAACAGTCCAACATCATCTATAATTTGGGCTTTCCAATAGTCCAATGCCATCTATTATTTTAGACTCTCCAACAGTCCAGCATCATCTATGGGGTCTTAAGATCTGGCAACGGGGCAACGGTACGAAGGCCGGACAGGGTCGGTGTCAAAGGAGAGTGGCGAGGCTTGCTGCTACATGTTCAGCTCCTCTCGGCCAGCTGCTAGTAGCTTCTGGCCGGCTACGGCTAGCTGTGGGCTGGCTGCTTGCAGGCCGCGGCTGGCCGGGCGGGGCTGAGGCTGGCCGAACGAGGCTGTGGCTGGCCGGAGGTTGACTGGAGGTGGCGGAGCATGGCTAGGTTCCCAGCAAGGCATGGAAACACAGCACGAAGGCCAATGTCAAATGGCAAGGTGTACACGACGGCGTTGCCCGTCGTGGTTGGGTATCTACAACACGCGGGAACGCCGTCGAGACGTCGGCGCCCCGGGTGCTCGTGACGGCGATGCCCGTCATGATTGTTTCAAGCGTTCATGGTCCGTCTTCCGGTTGGCTGGGTTTAGTCCGGTGTATGTGAGTGTTTTGTGTTCTTCCTGAGCCGGTAGTGGCTCTGCCGATGCGCTCCCTAGGGTGGGACGCGGTGGCGCACATGGTGGGTCTGAGAAGGGTGGCGGTGCTCACTTTGGTGCTGATGAAGATAGGATGGTGGTGCAGCGAGGAGTTGATGCCGTGTTGGGTGATCGCCGTGCCGTGCCGATCCGCAACGGTGGCACCAGCTCCGTCTCCGGCTCCGGTGTCCACAGGCAGAGCTCCGGCGAGGATGGAGGTAACGAGGACGGTGCTGCCGAGTGGGTCGTCGGGGTTCGGCGTGGGCGTGGCTTTGCTAGGTGTCGACGAAGGGTTCAGCGGGGTTGTAGCCTTCCTGCAGTGGTAGATGAACGGCACGAAGGCCAGTCTCAGTCCAATTTCATCGACAAGGCATCAAAAGGGAGAAAGGGCAAAGCCTTAGGCTTTCGGGGCTCACCGGTGAGCGAAGGAAACAGGCAAGGCAGTGTCGTCTTGGTCGTGGCCGGGTGTTTCCCAGTAGGGACAGCGGCGTCGGGGGCGACTATGGGCTATGACGAGGTGCACGGCGGAGTGGATGACGTCGCGGTGAGGACACAGCGGAGTTGGCCGTCGCATGGGGCATGCTCGTTGCGGTGGTGCTGCTGCTGTGTCCCATAGCGACGAGGTCACGGCCTGCAGGAACAGAGCACGGTGAGTCCGGCGTGGCAGCTTGACGAAGACGACGCAGAGCGCATCGTCGAGGATGGCACTGGGCTCACGGTGCTGCCGGTTGCGTGGAGCGGGGCCGGCCATGGCCAGCAGCTGCAAAGGCTTGGTGGCGAGGCCGCAGCACGGTGTCGTCGGGGTTCTCGGTTGGCGTCGCGGCCATGGTGGGGTGCTGGCTCGGTGAAGAGGAAGCAGCGCGGCATGACGACGATGCGGAGCGCGACGGACGAGGGCGAGCTCGGCATGGCCACGCAGCCGGCCGGGTCGATGATGACCGACTGCAGGAGGCCAGCTGCGGCGATGCGAGGTCGTGGCGTCAGCGCTGGTGGCGTGGCATGGCGCCGGTGACGAGCAGCAGGGACAGGGCTCAGGTGCGCCCTGCCGGGCATGGCGCAGCTGCGGGCGGTCGCAGCGATGAGGTAGGCTCGCCGCGGTCGCTCTCTGCGGTGCTGGGACGCGGTTGCGCGCGCATGCCAAGGCCGGCGGCGGCGGCTGAGCCATCGGAGAAGAAACAGAGAGCGGTGTGGCGCCATTTATACATGCAGCTAGCTAGGGTTTGGAAGGTCACGAGCTCAGGAACGGCGGTGATTCTCGACTTCCGTGCCCAAGCCACGCGGCAGCCATCGAGCGGTGTGAGGCGCGCGCGCGCCTAGGAGGCGGCGGTGGCTCGGGCGCCCTGGAAGTTCGTCTGCCTGCCTAGGGTTTGGCAGGGGTGCCCGACTTGGGCCGTCTGGGCCGCACGGCTGCCTGGGCCGGCTGCTGCGCTCGTGTGGGCCGGGAGAGGGGGAGGCAGGCCGGTTGCGCTGGAGGCATTAGGAGCTGGGCTGCGCGTGGGAATAGATGGCTGGGCCGGCTTGACATCTAGGGTGGGTTGAGGCCCGAGTTAGAAAGGGGAGTTTTCCTATTTACTAGTTGGAAAAGAATTCTAGAGGCTTTTGGTATTCGGAAATGAAGGAGAAGAGTAATTCAAAATGGGAATGTGTTCCCCATAATATTCGTGAGGATTATTGGAATAGTAGGAAAGGAGATTGGCGTCGATTTTATGAAAGGTTAGTGGAACACTCGGGTAGGATCTTGAGATGAGTTATGGACTTCGAATCAAGGAATCGAAGGATGTTTAAGATGGGTCGAGAGAAATTGCTACGGACTTGTGCTCTCCAACTAAAAACCCTAGACCAACTATAGAACTCCAACAAGCTCCTACAAGCAATCTCTATATGAATGCGACGGTTGTTAGTGGGTTAGTCCTGGTTTTAACCTAGAACTACATACGCCACACATGTTACGAGAAAAATTTTAGAAAGTTCAGATTTTTGGCTTTCCCAAAAACCCGGGTTGTTACACTCTCTCTCATATGTTCTCTTGCCCCATCTCTTGCCTTTGATCTTGCTCTTGTTGAAGTGTATGCCACTTGCATCTTGACTTCTTTGTATGTTGACTTTGCTTGACTTGAAGCCAAGACCACTCATGTCGCCCACCATTCTTGTGTTCTTCAACATATGGTTGAGGGCGTCACTTGAGTTGTTCCACCTCTCTTTTGTGTTGCTCAAATTCTTCACTTACCTTTTGAGCTCATTGTTCTCCTTCAAAAGGTTAGTCTCACAAGACATAGAAGTAGAACAAGTATTCAAAAGTGAAGAATAAGGCATAGAGAGTAAATCATCACATGAGGTGGATACATTCTTCATTCCTACATTACAAGGGTTAGTAGCAACATATAATTGATCATTTGACCCAAGTGATGAGTTCTCACTAGTTTTAAGTTTTTCATTAGAAAGCTCCTTAGTGAGAAAATCATGGTCGTAAGCTCCTCATGAGTCAATTTTGGCTCCTCATGTGAACAACTCATGACATAAAGTAGATGCTTTTGTTGTTCACATGTGTTCTTAAGAAATGAGTTTTCATTCATCAAGTTCTTTGTTTTGTTCATCTCATTTTTTAAAGCATTTGAGAGTTTGCATACAAGCTCAAAATTTGGATCATCACAATCAACAATCACATTACCAATTGATACCTTGGCGCCACCGAGTGACATGTAGCAATGTGATATAGATGAAGAGCTTGTAGAAGCATCACTCTCGTAGCCGTCGTCAAGTGAGCTTGAGGTAGAGACATTGTCTTCCTACTTGACCTTGAGGAGGAGCACTCCTCCACAATCACCGAGTTGTGGATGTGCTCAACTTCCTCAACTCCATCACCAAGCTTTTGCTCTTTGGCTTCATCATCATCAGAGAGCTTGCCATACTTTGCATTGAGAAAAGCCCAAATCTCATGGGAAATCTCAAAGTCCATGATCTCTCCAAAAATGCTATCATTCAAAGATCTATAAAACATGTTAATTGCTTGGCGATCTAGATGTAAGCATTTCTCTTGCGCTTTGGTTGTGTTCTTCCGATCAACCGCATGAGAAAAGCCCACATCTCCCATCCACCACATTTGGGGAGAAATAAACTTAATATTACATTGCATCCAATTTCTCCACCGTGCAAAATGTGTGCCATAAAAAATGTGCGGACACTCAACATCTAGCCCATAGCACGCCATCCTCTCGGGTGGGTTAAGACCGCAAACGAGAGACCAAGCTCCGATACCACGTGTAGGGTCGATATGGTGGACTAGAGGGGGGTGAATAGTCCTTTTTAACAACTAATCGTAGCGAAATAAAACCTATTCGGTTCTAGCAACAATTCACCCCTCTAACTATAACTCTATGCACCTTGTAAAAGATCCTAACAAAAACAAAGGTGCAAGCCTAGCTTGAGCTTCCCAAAACCGTTCTAGCGCAAGGTTACACAAACCTAAGCACTAGTACTTGAAGCACGGGGGCAACTCCTACCAACTAGCATGCTAAAGCGCACTAAACACCTAAGCTCACTACCTGCTCAATGACAAGGATACACAATCCTAATCAAGGAGCGCAACTTGTTTAGTTACAAAAACTAAACAAGAACTACTTCTAAGCTACACAAGCTAAGAAGGTGAGTGGCAAGTTACACAAGCTAACCGGTCTCACAAGAGCAACTACAATTACACAAGTAAAGTAATGCACAAAGTAAAAGACTTGTGTAGAAGGGAGCAAACCACCGCGAAGGATGGGAAGATTTTGACACGGTGATTTATTTCCCAGAGATTCACTTGTCGCCACAAGCTACATCCTCCGTTGAGACAAGTTCCAAGGTTGCCGCCGATCCTCTAGCAAGAGGTGACCCACCACAAGTCACCACCCCCACGTGGGGTGCCCTGAAGGACTTGCTCTTCGATCCGGCCGGACCAATTGTCGCTCTTCACGTCTCGCTCAACTAGCGATGCTCTTCGCGACTCCCGCGGGGTGAGCTCCAACCCCTCACAATCTTGCTCCGGAGTCAAGCACAATTTCCTTGCTTGCTTCCACGGAGCCTCTCGCCACCACGCCGTCTAGGAGGTGGCGACCTCCAAGAGTAACAAGCACCACCGGCTAGCAACAGAACACTAGTGCCACGCGATGCGAACTCTCAATGCAACGCACTAGCGATCGATCTCCCACTCCCAAATACGATGTCAATTAGCACAAGTGAGTAGGAGGGCACCAAGCCAAGCACTAGCAAGGGAAACACATTCCTAAGCTGCTAAGCCACCACCCTTGGCCGATCCTCACCTCTAATTTATAGCCCCAAAGAAATAGAGCCGTTACCCCCTTCAAACGGCTCACTGCGCACGCACCGGACGCGCAGTTTAGTTCACATCGGACGTGTCCGGTGGTTGTCCGGTGGTTGTTCGGTGCTCAAAACGCCAAACTAGCCATTGGGCAGCACCCGAGAGTTCCAGGGTCGCACCGAACGCATTCGGTGCACCCTCACCAGACGCGGGGCCTCCAGTGCTTTTTTTCAGTCCGAACAGCACGTTTCGCACCAGACGCTGCTACAGTTGGAGCAGCGCGTCAGGTGCTACTGTTCCCGCATCCAGTGCAACGTCCTGTGCAGATTTCCGCTCACTAAAATGGCGATATTTCTTAGTTTCGAACTCCGATTTCGATGATCTTGGACATTTTGGAAAGCTTATTCAGAGGGCTACACAACCCACATGATTTCTTTATCCAAAACTCAAAATATAAATGCAGTTTATCCATCCAAGATCTAACCAAGTTTCCCGCGAGCTCGAAACTTCAACCCTTTTGCAAAAGTGACGACTCCAAAGTGTTCCACAACCTTGTGCATGTGAGTTAGCATTTTCACAAACATTTTTCAAAGGTTTTTTCACTCTTTCTTGCCACGCCACTTGATCCTAAGCAATGTAAAGTTAGATAACTCCGAGTGGCACTAGATGACCGATATGCAAACAAGTTTGCCCCTCTTGATAGTACGGCCATCTATCCTAAATCCGGTCAAGCACTTCTCTACTCAACCTTAGACCCGTGAAATGGAAATGCTCTAGGTTATATCTTTGCCTTGCGCTTTTCATTTCGATCACCGTCTTCATCTCCGTCTCCGACACCATCGATGCTGGTGCAACACATGCACCAACACCTCATGAATGATATGATCCACTTCATATCATCATGTGGCTTTTGGTCTATCGATCCTTGACTTGCTTGCTCTTCACCGTTGCGTTGGTCCATTGGAGCCAAGCCATCACCTGACTTGCCCTTCACACTTGCAACCGGTCTGTCGACGCAAAGCCTTATCTTGATCTTCTCCATCTAGCCGCACGACTCCATGTCATGTCTCATGTGCATTAAGCTCCTCCATCATCACATGTGTGAGCTAAGCGTCGTTTCCATGCCATTTCCACCTCCATGGCATAGATGCTCACATATATGTACCTGTGGATTAATCACCTGTGTAATCAACACTTAAACACATATTAGTCCACCTATGTTGTCACTCAATTACCAAAACCAAACAAGGTCCTTTCAACGGCATCGTGCCGGGTGGCAATGGCCCTGCAAGAACAGTGGAGGTATCTACACCTAAGAGCAAAACAAATCATTCCTCCCAGTCTAACAATGGTGTCCTCTTTCTTCTTTCTTAGGTTCACCTATTTGGAGGGTCGATGCCCAGCCGTGAGCATGGCCAGGTTGCGCTAGGGCTGCTGGGCTACGATTGGACGAAGATCCAATGGATCTGTCATGAGGGTACGCTCTACGTGATGCTTGGACACCAGCAACCTAGTCGGGCGAACAAGAAGATGCTCAGAGTACGATGTCTCCATTGAGATGATATCATCCAAAGAGCGGTGGAGTACTGTAGCTCAGCATGCAAGGTGCCACCTCTTGATTTTTGCTGGTCTCGTAGCTGTTCTTGGATTCGACCTGTTCTTTCTTCTTGATTCCGTAGTAGTACCTGGCTGGTTTCTTGATTGTTGTGATTCTTGCCGGTGCCGTACCTGTTCTGTTCTTTCTGGTTCTTGATCCCTCGATTTCGGTTCTTATTCCGTAGTACTAATATGCTGCATGTTCTTGATTTCTGGTTATTTCTAGTTCTTGGTTCTATAGCAGTACTATGCTGCTGTACACGATGTTCTTTGGATTCCCTGTTGATCGATCGTTCACCAGAGTAGTAGTACTAGTATTGGTGGTTCTTGATTCTCGATTGGTTTCTTTCAATGCAGTAGGAGTACTTCTAGTATTGGCAATTCTTGATTCTCGATTGACTTGTTTCAATGAGCTGGCTTCGGTCAATCGGGGACATGGCCAGGAAATGATGCAGAGGCTCGTCACCTCAGACTTTACCCAAGTCCATGTCCACGACCGCTTTTGTACCCTGTGCATGCGCCCGTAGTAGTCCCATTTGTGCGCTGATCACGATCATCATCACCAGGAGGGCGAGCAATTACACGTCCTAACCATTCTTAGGCAGCAGCACAACAGCATTTTGATTCTAGAAGGAGCTGCAATCGGAGGAGTGTTGATTTTGTTTTTGCTTTCTTCGATTCCACGAATTCTTTGTTGTCAGTGACTGTGGTCTTCTAAACTGGTGTTCCATCATATTGTCACTATTTTTAGTATGCAGAAATGATTCTATTGTGAGTGACTGACATTGATGTATTACCCTTCCATTGCAAATATAAACGGCTCTTTGGATGTACACGTGGTGAATAGAATGCAGGATTGATTCTGTAGTCACCAAAAAAAATGTTGTTTAGTATGCTAACTTATTAAGCTTAACAGATTCAAATGATTCTGGCTATATTCATAATGTTCTTCTGTGTATACTCAGATGTGTTGGATCTGTTGATGCACTTTAATTGTTCAGTATAGCATAATATGTGCTTGTGGTCTGCAACACTACATGAGTCCTGTTACTAACTTTAGGGATCATAGAGAATGACAACTCCTGAAGTGGAGATTAGTATATATAGAGAGAGCCTTATGGGCTGGGCCATACAGACCTATAATATAAAAGCCATTTAACAAGTCCATCTATCCTTTTTTGTCCAACTCTAAAATGTATATGTATGGAGCTGCCCGCTTTAACAAGTCCATCTATCCTTTTTTGTCCAACTCTGAAATGTATAGGTATGGAGCTGCCCGCTTCTTCTACTAGTGTTTCAAACTAAGTGCACTGTTTTCCTTTGGTCAGTAAGTCAACCAGAATGTGCTCTCAGTATTGCACTGTAATTGTTGCATTTGAATCCAAGGCTTGTCTCTGAGCACTCTGCTATTTCTATCCCTCAACACACTCCTTCAAACTGTTGTTTTATCTGCAGGGGTCGGATGTGTATGCTGAGTTAGCTGAGAGGATGAGCCAGATGCGTATATATGGTTCAAAGTGCTGTAAGTTTTCTTGGGCTTTGTTTGATTTGTGTTTAAAAGTATTATATTGCATGATCTGAATCATGTATAGTAGTGTTCATGAGACGGTAGGGCATTTGTTTTTCTAGGTTTTGGTAGTATGGCTCTTCATTTAGAATCAAGTTTGTTGTTCCATGCAACATTTTGATTGAATCAAGTTTTTGTCTTCTTAGGATCTGTTTGCAGGCTTGTAAGTAGTTTTGTTTTTTAGAATGTGGACTAGGAAATACTTATAAATTCAATCATGTGACTTACAACTTGTCACACCAATCCCAGCAGTTTTGGTAGTGGGAAAAACAACACAAGTTGTCTTATGGTAGACTTTCTTTTAGAAGTTGTTCAGCTGCCAAACGACATGCAAGGATTTGTCCTGATCAAGTGTTGCTTTCAGTGTAATCTTTGTTACGATATATACATGCTTGGTTGGTAGCTAAGTATTTAACACGTTGTTATGTGTGTGCAGCCACATAAACAAATATATCAGATCCCTCATAGGACAATACTTATAAATGCACTTGAGTCAGTTGGTATATGTGACTCCAAATTTTTTGATCTCCGCTCTGGAAATTATTTCCAAGTCAAGATTCAGTTCAACTCAGAGCTGCCTTTATGCATGGAGTGGGGCTCTAAGCATGCCAATATAATAAGAGATGTTTGTGCTACACAGGAGATGGCGGAAGCCAGTGCTATCAGTAAAGCTTTTACCCACCTTACCAAGGTGCACAACGTTGTTCTTGTTGACATCAAATTTGAGTAAGGTATTGGCTGAAGGTGATTTGATCAATAGAATGACCCCCTGGGATCACGAACCTGTTGTCAGGCGAAATCTTTGTAGTCCAAACATGTCAAAATCCCCGTGGATCTAAAACCTGTATCATCGGAACCAACCTAAATATATTGTTTGAACTTTTTCAATGTTGTTTCGGTCTCCAGGTTTTCTGTTCTGAACAGGTAAATGCTCTTTTTTCCTTTGTTTGTGTATTTGTAATGTTGGAATATGTCTTTTATGTGTTTGATCATGGATGCCATGGCTAGCTCACACTTCTTCAAGGCACATTGAGTTAGATGGTACATGGATTCATAAATCCTTTATCATGGAGGAGGCCTTAAGCTATGATGTATGTGACCTTGCAATCCATAGGCTTAAACAGCTTGACAATATGATGTACACAGATACACCTCACTCCCCTTGGCGCCACATACTTGAATCAGAATTTGCGGTATGTGACTGACTGATGCCTGTGTCATGTAGCTGTTATTGCAAATGTCTAATATGTTGAACTTTTTTTCATCTCTAGATGTTTGCATTGGCCTGGGAGATCCCACACAACTACAGGTCTATTATCGACCAGTTTGTTGGCTGCTCTTTACAATACAGGATGGAAGACTGCCGCATGGTTTGAGTTCTGAAAATTTTTTATTTTCAGTAAATTGTTGGCTAAATAATTGTGCTAATGAATGGCTGTTTCAACCATTTGCAGATTGGTGTCCCAGCTTTTATATTGCTAAACTGGTCATGTTAAGACTATCCCCAACAACAACACCCAAAATATAACATCTATTTCATGTTTGGGTTGCGCTACAATGAATAGATTGAATACCCATTTGTAGTCTTCTCCAACAACAATACCCAAAAGAGAATCTCTCTGCAAATGGGTTTCGAGGAGAGAGGATACTCAAATTTGGGTTGTGCTTCTCCTGAGACCCAAAATAGGTCTTCCATATGGGTATTCTGTTGGAGGCTGAAACAGTACTGTCGGAGACCCATTTTGCGTTTGGGTCTCCAAATGGGTCATCTCTTGAAGACAGCCTTACTTCTTTGATTTCAAAGACCAGTGTTTTTATGTGATTGACCCTTTATACAAGAAAGCCCAGTCAGATCTATTCGGTAAAGTGCATGAACCTAACATATCCAAGGTTGCAGCATCTCTTGGTAATTGCTTTGAGATGTTCTTTGAAAATTGGCGTCATAACATGCAGAGATGGGATGTATCATTTGCTGAGCCTTCTATTCTAGATACAACTCCGTAAGTGGTTATTAACATTCCTTAAGGTAGTAATGTGTCTTCTTGTAACTAATACTGCTTGAACTATTGATTTGGATAGTCCTAAGACAAGTCTTCTTACAATGATACTCCCTCCGTCCCAGAAAGAATGCAATTCTCACTTATCGAGGAGTCAACCGGTTTTTAACTTTGACCAAAGTTATACGAAAAATTACTAACATTTATAATACAAAATAAATATCAATAGATTAATGATGAAATATATTTTCATAATAAATCATATTTGAGACATAAATGTTAGTATTAATCATTGTAAACGTAGTCAAACTTTAGCAAATTTGACCGGCATGAATCCACTAATTGCATTCTTTTGGGACGGAGGGAGTATATATTCGTGGCTTTGATGGCATCAGGATCCGTGATTGCACCAGGGTGGGTCCTCGACAAAACTTATGATTTTTGTTGCCGTTGACACTTTTTAGCGCAACCACCAGAGACAGGATGTTAGGCTATCTCTGATAACGGCGCCAGAAGTGCCTGAGGGTATTTCTTATGTCTATTGGATAATTCCACAAGCGCATAGAATATACCACTGTAGCACTTCACCCGAGAGTATTACAAGGTATCGTTATTTATTTTTATCCCAAGGGAAAGCGGTTGCTAGGAATAAATAATAAAAGAGAGAGATCCTTAAGCCTATAGCAACTTAGTACCAACTAGTGATAGGGGGGTAAATCGATATATAGAAGAAAGGGTAATGACACAGACACACGACAAGGTTTGAGATAACTTAAAGATAACTAGTAGAGTATAGCTAGGTGGGAGGACAACGAGTGAGTATAGAACTCCTATGACACTTACTTTAATCTTGTGAACTGTCCTATCAAATAGATGAGATATACTAAAATAGCTACCTTACTTCCGGTGTGTAGGGGGTAGTACGAGACAATAGAGGATATAACCTCTACCCAAAGCGCCTACTCTCTTATGGGTGCCTACCTTTTAAGAACTTGCCTAAAACACGTGGAGAAATACTAAGACTAGACAGGGCTGTGACCACCTGCTAGCACCCACTAACAATCCCTGCGACAAGCGGCATTCAAAGGCAAGATCTAGTCTAAGCACCATGCTTACACTAAGCCTCACTACTCTATCTGCGTACCAACAACTAAAGCACCCTATGACAGGCAACGAACTAACACACGTGAGCTGGTTACAGGATCACTATCTAGTATAAAACAACTATAAGGTAGAACAAGACACAAGAATACTATAATGAATAGTAAAGAACTAAGTAAAGACTTAGTAAAGTAAAGTAAAGATAATATATTGATAAAGATAAAGTCTTACAGAAGGAAAGATACAAGAGCTATACCAAACTCTCCAGCAGACAACTCCGGAGACCCTGAGCGTAGCTCGACTCGACTCTAACTCTCACACTAGACTAACACTACTACTAAAGAGTAGAACTCTTGTGACTCTTGAGTCTTGGATGTCTTGTGTCTTGTGTGTCTTGAAGAGGATGATAGCAGCCTCTATTTATAGGGGAGGATGGAGAGGTGCCACATCAGCGATTCGTGTGCTCCATGCCTCTCCACCCTTGGATAAACCGCCTTGGAACCGCCTTAAGATGGACGGCCGTGAGCAAACCAGCACTTGGAGATCATGCAGGAAGGCGGTGGAGGCCAACCGACCTGGCTGGGCACCAAGGGGGGTTCGGCCGACCCCCCCTATGGCAGGTGAGCCCAGCCAGGGGCTTCTAGAAGGTGTCCCCACCTGTCATGGAGTGTGGCTCCACGTTTACTTCATGTTTGTCACGTTGATTTACCCCTGGATCCTTGTGCTTTGCTTCTCCATCGTTGAATGGAAACACATGTTGATCTGATGGATGAAGTGAGCTGGGTGGAGTGTCCCACGGATCATGCTACATCACCAAAGCCAGGTGGGCCACATCCATGGTTCGGCCGAACCATGCATGGGCCCATCTCAAGCTCCATTCTCTTCCATGTTTTCCCTTGTGCCATTTGTTGAAGTGGGGTGACTTGGCTCCCACTATCATGGTTCGGCCGAACCATGATATTGGGCTCTAAGTGTTCATTTCTGCTCTATTTAATCTTCCCTGCATTCACAAGCTAAGAGTACAAGTGGAACTCGTTATTAACAAAATATGTTCATGTTATGTTTATATAACACCCCAGCCCGTTAGAAGCCTGTAGTAGTTGTGTAGTTGGCCCATGTAGCCCTTTGGCTCATGTGCAGTTGTAGTTGGTGGGTTTAGTACCACCTTGAAAGTTTAGGAAGGTGAGGGCCAGCTTATAATCCTTATTGTTCCAAACATGCCACCTCCGGGTTAACCCTTTTACACGAAGCGAGAACGAAAGTGTAAGCGAGGTGCTACACGTGTGCAGGCCCGTTCCATGTGTGGAGTGGGCCATATAAGCAGTTTTTGGACGCGGGGTGTTACAGATGGTATCAGAGAGTAAACCCTTGCTACACGTTGCCCGTGGAGAGGTGTACCAAGGGGTGATCCTGGACATCTGCCACATATATGTGGTGAGCTGCCGAGGGCGTCAGCCCTTAAGGGGGGTGAATATAACACCCCAGCCCGTTAGAAGCATGTAGTAGTTGTGTAGTTGGCCCATGTAGCCCTTTGGCTCATGTGGAGTTGTAATTGGTGGGTTTAGTACCACCTTGAAAGTTTAGGAGGGTGAAGGCCCGCTTATAATCCTTGTTGTTCCAAACGTACCACGTCCGGGTTAACCCTTTTACACGAAGCGAGGACGAAAGTGTAAGCGAGGTGCTACGCGTGTGCAGGCCCGTTCCACGTGCGGAGTGGGCCATATAAGCAGTTTTTGGACGCGGGGTGTTACAGTTTATTCTCCCTTGAATCCGAGGCCTGTTGACGGTGTCTGAGTATGAAATTTTATGGTATATCGACCGTCAACAAGAACCCCCAAGCTTAACCTTTGCTCGTCCCGAGCAAATAATTAAACTTAGCCTCGGTGGATCAGGAGTTGCTACAATGTTCATATTTTAATAATACCATGTTCACAACAAAATACTTCCCTTTTGCATGGAAAAATTGGCTATAAAAATTCACTCATTTTACCCTAGTCTTTTATGGGGCTAATGACCTTTCCCTTGCTTTAGGTGGTTGAGAGACATGACAGTTTAACTTGAGCACTAATTTTCTCATTCTTTGCAAGTTTCATACTAGAGGTTTTAGCAATATTTTTCAAAAGAAAGCTTAATGTTCCTCATATGGTTCTCTCATGTCGCTCAAATGGTGTATGATTCTTTACCAAGGCATAAAGTAAATGTAGCCTTCTTTATCATCCTACTTCTAAAAAATGGCTTATGTGGAGCTTAAGGTAGGAATGAAGGAGTATAGCATACTTACTTAGTATATGTTGTAGAGCCAAAGCTTGGATCCAAAGAGAGAAGTGTCATGCCCTTAGATCAAGATGTGCAAGTGTGTGGAAAGAGTGGAATATAATGCTCCTCTATTTGAATTGTATCTCTCTCTACTTTGTTTTGAGACATGACTATCATTTTTCTTTCTTTTATTCATGAGCTTAGACTTGCTCATATATTTTTCTTTTCTTTTCTATGGACTTTCTTGCGTCCATCTTTCTTTCTTTTCATTTTGCATAGCCTTTTATCTCTTCTACTCAATTAACTAAGAGAGGTATTCTATGACTTAAACACATGGAGCATTTATTTGGTGGAAATGAAAGGCATGTGGTTGCGTACTTCCAGTGTAGAAGCAGCATATATGTGTGGTGTGTACGTGATCTTGATCTTGGGAGCATGATAAGTCTCTCAATAAGGGTCAACAAGACTTGACAAAACTCAATACAAAGCAAATAGCTTATTTGGAAAGGCTAAGACATGTGTAGCATATATGGTTGTGGTAGGAATTTATCACCATTGAGGAACAATAAGGTTTTGATTGTTAAGAAATTAATCTCCAGTAATCATGCATGCTTAGAACAATATTATAGTAGCTCTTGTTTTATCATATCATGTCTCACAACAACTTAAACTTAGTTCTAGCACTTAGCATCCATAAAGTTTTCAGGTTCATGATGATTTAAATAAGCCAAGTAATCCATACTCAAATAAGTACTAAATTATAAACTAGGCATTAAAGAAATATTAACAGAGCAACTATTCATCATTTCCATGAGGAAAATAAACATTCATGAGACATATGGATTTTTTTTAGAGTAAAGATAATAAACTGAAAATAAATGCAATAAAAGATGGGACAGAGGACTTACCTTGGTGGGGGAGAAGATCTCCCCAAGTTTGTCTTTTGCTCATTGAGGTGGCGGATAGTATTGGAACCATCCCGCCCAGCGTTGTGCTTCTTCATCTTGGATAGCTTGTATGTGTTGGACATTTTGTTGTGCCAACCTCAGAGTTGCTTCTTGCTCAACTTGCATTTCGCCCATGTCGGCGATGAGTTGATCCATCTCCGATCCTTGATTCCGGCGACCCCTCGCCCGTGTTGGACAGGGAGTGCGCACTCATGGAGTGTGCTGTTGAGGCCATTCCATGGACCCTGAGATGTCCATGGAACTTGCCTCATCGGCTCTTCCAGCAGCTCGGGATGTGCCGCCTTGCTCAAATTGAGCGGCTTGTCACATGCTTCTTGTCACCCTTCTTGTTCCTGCAATATTTTGGCTTCTTGCCTCTCGGTCCCAATTTATGGTTAGTATGCGCAGTGCATACAACCGACACCTCTCACATGGGAGAGAGATCTCGGCTGTATGGCCTGGATAAATCATTTTAAGACCACCATTTTCATCTTTTTTTAGGACTTGAGCACTTATTAAGAAATCTTCAGTTATGATGTCTCGAGGAGAAGCAATAAATTCAAAGTAGTGTTTTCCATTAAGAAAGTCCATGGTTTCCGCAATGCGAGTGATATAAGAAGTAAAGAATATGGGCTCACTTCTATAGAAAATACCAAGCCAAAAGTGGACTAACAACTTAGCAGGTGAAACTTTTATTTTCTTGGTCATGGCATAAAGCAATCTTAATTCATCATTTAGAAGGATTTGCACATTAGAGCCAGGAAGAAAAGTTATGGCCATCCAATAGTGGATCAAGCACAAAGTGGGATTATGGATTTCATCAGTTTTAGGATCAGAGCAATTATTAGACCCAGTTATGGCTTTCTAAAATTCAGCTTTATCAAATTTTCTTGTGGCTCTAATTAAATCTAGATTACAGTCATTATCAAAGCCAAGTGCCATACTAAAAACTCTCCAAGTTAAATTATACTCTTGATTGAACATGCGAAAGTAAACATTATCCTCTGTGGTTTGTAAAGAGCATAGAAATTCTATGGTGAGTTTTTTAATTCCAAGTTCTTGCACTTCCCAAAAACTTCCCCAACCGATTGTATTGAAAACAGTATTAAACTCAGCGGTCATACTTGTGCTGTCCAAAAGGACAGGGTCGATGGTGCCGGTATGTTCATACCCGCGGTGTCGGCTGGAGAGGTACCTTTGGTACTCTTCTTGATCCAGCATGAGACCGCTCTCAGGATCGAGCGTCCTCTCGGAGGGCACTCCAAAGCTTTGCCTCGGCGGAGCTTCTCTTCCTTCATCTTCATCATGGTGGGGTCGTCGGGAGGAACTCCCTACGACACCCTTAGCCTTCTTGAATGCGGAGGAGAACTTCTTCACCTTCTTGTAGCAATGAGACAACACAAGAATACACTAGGACAACAAAGATTAGCGTTAGCGTTAGCGTTAGTTGTCGCAATGTTAGTAATCCTTGCAGGGTATGGTTACCTCCACAAAACCGTTCTTGTGGGTAGGAGTACTCCACAAACAAGTTGAGAGCAAAGATTAGAGCAAGACAAGCTTCTACTACTATAGAATATTTTTGGGTTTTTGGTTTAAGTGGCTACTACTAAACTTGAGAAAGAACTTGCTCAACTAGAGAAGAGAGAAGAGGGATTGTGTGCTCGAGATGATTCAGCTGGTTTGGATGTGGATTTGAGGACACAATGCAAGGGTATTTATAGGAGGAGAAGGGCTGGTGCTGGGCCCACCAGGCCCAGGTCGGCCAACCCCATTATGAAGGTTTCAGAGTTGCTTTCACCTTTGGACAAGGAATCTATTTGAATTCAAACAAAACTTTGCAGAGGAGCCTTTATACATGGGTTGGCCGAACCATGTTTGGTCCCCTTTTCAGCTTTAAACAGTGTGTTTCACATTGTTCAGTAAAGTAGAGACTAGTGGTGGACCAAAAGTGATGAAATTTTCAGAAATTTCCTTGCCTAGTGCTTTGTGAAAGGGAAAGGTGTATGACAAAAGTGGGGACATGCTTAAAGTGAATCCCATGGACCATGGGAACACTAATGCATGCCAAAGTGTCCACTTTTCAGAATTTGGATGGTAGTGGATGTTGGATTCTCCTTGGAGCATGTGAAAGTGGTCATGACCAAAGGTGGTCGGCCAAATTCAAAAGGAGATGGTGTTCAAAATTCAGGAGGTGATTCAACACACCAAGCCAACACCACCAGAGGTGGGTGGGTCCCATGGTGGGGTTGACCGACCCCACCTAGGTGGTCCCACCACCTCAGGTGTGAGCAGAAAGATTCTTTTTCAAGTTTTATTTATCTATGTATTTTGTTTTGTCGAAATAAATTATTGCAAAATTTAAATATGAAATGCAATACAAAAAATGCAAAAATTGAAATGCAGGAATTAAATCTGAGATAAATACTGATTTACCTTACCAGCAAGGGCTCCATGTTTTAGGTCCGTAGAGCAGGACCTCTCCTTATCGGGTTCATTCTTCGGGTGCTTCGGTCAGTCCCGGAGACGGGGACCGTGATGATCGCACCTCTTTCTTCCGCCATTCCTTCTTATTTGACGCTTGTGACTCAGTAGAGTCAGCCTTGTTCACCGCCTCAGCTTTACATACCAGTTCAGCCTTTTTGGCCTTTGGCGATTGATTCTTCCAGCGGGGCGCATATTGAGGCTTGTTTTTCCACAGGTTCTTTCTTGCCTATTGCATAGATTTATAACCATTGAAAGGACATTTAATTCGCTTACCTAGGAATTGGATGTGGACTTGGCCGGATCCCACATAGATGATGGCATTTACGGTGTTGAGGAATGGCCTTCCCAGGATGACGGGAACTTTGTCATCGGCTCCCATATCAAGAATGATGAAGTCGGCGGGGATGTACTCATCTTGAACATTGACAAGGATGTCCCTTGCCAATCCCTCGGGGAACCGGATGGATTGAACGGCCATCTGCAATTTGACAAAAGTGGGGTACAAAGGTCCCCCCAAGCAGATTCTCATACATTACCTTGGACATGATGTTGACGCCTGATCCAAGGTCGCAGAAGGCGTTGTTGAAGGTGTGCGGCCCGATCTCGCAGGTGATGGTAGGATGGCCAGGTGTTGACGGTGGATAACGTCAACTTTTATTAGAACTTTAGACATGAAAGGACACATGAATACACACTAGTCTAGGGTTTTAACTGACAGTTTCCATGAGTTTTGCATGTTCTGTATTTTCCAGGGGCTATTCCAGAAAAGCATAAAAGAAGGGGTAAAGAGCATAAAAGACACGAAACTTGACCGCGAAGGAAACATCATCACGAGAACACTAGAAGCATCTGGATTACACCAGAGCAACTGGGGCCCGGGACCCCACAAAGTGGGGCCGGCCGGCGCCCCCTTGCTAGGTCTCGGGCCCCGCCTTCTGGAGTCTTCCTCCACCGCCTATTAGGAGTCATCTTGGCCCTTGGTTAAGTTGGTTTGATCCTACGCCGTACGTTCATCCCACCGGGCTATAAATAAAAGGGCAGACCTCCTCCGTGAAGCATCAAGTCATTTGGAGATCAAGCCATCCAAAGCGTCTCTAGTTCATCAGAGCCTCTCTAGTTCATAGATTTAGCCTAATTAGATTAGAAGTAGAAGAGTTCTAGTTCTTCAGCGGGATCTGGAGCCCCCGGCGTCTGTCTGGAGAGCGGAGTTCGGTATAGTTCTAGTTCTTTTCTCTCATTGCATTCAACATTATGATTTGGGAAATATTGTTCTTAATCTTATATATGTTCTTAATTGCAATAGTCATTCTTCACTTTGATTATATGTCTAGCATAGTTAGTTTCATCCTATTGAATTTATGTAATTGCTCGTATAGAGTTCGTCCAGAGATATCGTGGATGAATGATTGGCAGTATGCAGACGTGGTGTTTAGATATCTTGCTTATCTACGAGTGCACCCTGACGTGCCGGGTCGTGTGGTAGATCGCGTAGGTGACAGCTACGTTGAGTCCGCTGTAGTCCACCCCCCGTACGTAGGACGAGCAGAGCGCGGTCGCGAAGGAGGTGACCCTTGTGTCTTAATATCCTCATTAGATGATGCTCCTTTACATTTAATCATGATGTAGGTAGAGCTAAACAATGATTGTTAGATATAATTGCACTAATCATAGTATTCATTGACGTAGTTATAAAATTACTTTAGATATTAATTACTTTATCTATCCATTGGCTAGCTATTGTTATGACTAGATGAGCTCTGATATTTACCTAATTATGATGATGACTGATCATATTTATCTTATATATCTTTATCATGTGACTGATCCTTGTTATGAGTAGGATTATAGTTATGCTTTATCTTTTACATTAGCAGTATAAGTTATAGATATAATTTAAGTCCTACTAAACCTTCCCAGTGGTATAAATATAAATCGATAACCTGGTGATACTTTAGGTAAAATGCTACAATGGTATAATTATCTGTCCACTTGCAGAATTGTTCTTTAGTTCATATTCTTATATTTATTTCTGCCTAGTCACATGGAATAATATATAAAACCTTTATTTATTCTTAGCATATATAATTAGGATTGACAACCCAGTTCATGCTAAAGAATGTTGGTAATAGATAAGTGGCTAGTTGCTAATGATCAGTTAATTAAAATACCATACATCTCCTAATCTCATCCCTAGTGTTAAAAGTTATAAAGTTATATTGGACGACGTTAGTAGATGTTAACACCAGGGTCACTCTTCTTGACCATGAATGGTGGGTCAAGAAGGCAACCCTGGTTTGGCCTGACCGGAGGCTTACCAAACCTCGTAGAAATTAATCTAACACCTTCAACCGGTTCCTCAGGTTTTCCTGTGATCTTACCTTGTTCGAAGGATGGGACAACTGCTGCTATTTGAGCTAATTGTGTTTCTAGCATTTTATTAGATTTTTCATAGCAGTGTTAAAGCTATCCATTTTCTCAGCAAGACTTTCAAGAATCTTATCATTAGCCATTAATCTCTTGTTTATACTATCATTGATTTTAAATTGGCCTAAGACAAGTTCTTTCAAAGAAGGTTGGTTACCAAAAGAATTATTGAAATTATTGCCGTAACCATTACCTTGATTACCTTGGTTGAGGGGCGCGAGTTCCATCCTCCTTGTTGCTGGTCTCGATACCCATTATTGTTGTTGTTGTTGTTGATGGAGCTCACTTCCTCCTTCGTCTCAGGACAGTTGTTGCCCGAGTGATTTTCTCCACCATATACCTCGCACCATGGATCAGCTTCAATGGCTTGTGCGGTGGCAGTGGTTCGAATGGCTTCTTGTTCCTTTTTGGAACCTTCCTCAATCTTTTTTGTCAAGAGGTCCATTTTTGCTGAGAGCATGTCCACCTCATGAACGGTGTACGTACCCCTTTTCTTGGGCTGAAGGCGCACCTCATTCCATTCTTGGTTGATGACCATCTTTTCAATGAGGTCCTTAGCATCCTTGACATTGTGTTGCAAGAATGCTGCTCCAGCAGCAGCGTCAAGGTGACTACGGGCTAATCCAGTCAGCCCATGGTAGAAACCTTGGATTAGGAGCCATTCTTCAATTCCATGATAAGGACAGGCACGAATGTACTCCTGGAGACGTTCCCATGCTTCGGAAATCGTCTCATCAGCTTGCTGTTGGAAGCTTGAGATCTTTCCACGGAGAGCGCTGGTATTGCCCATCGGGAAGAATTTCTTGAAAAAAGTGTTGGCGCACTTCTCCCAAGTGGTAACTTCACTTTTGTTGGTATAGAACCATTGCTTCGCCTTCCCAAGCAGTGAGAATGGCAAAAGGCGAAGACGGATGGCGTCTGCAGAGATATTCTTGATAGTAAAGGTACCACACACCTCCAAGAAGTGCTGGAGATGGGTATTAGCGTCTTCATGTGGCTTCCCACAGAACGGGTTGGCTTGCACCATATTGATAAGCGCTGGCTTCAGCTCAAAAGTCGCATCCCCAAAGTTGAGCTGCGGACCGGTGGCAATGTTGTTAGCCGACGGTGCAGAGAACTCAGAGATGGTCTTTTGTGCCATAGCTTTCTTGATTGATAGTGCGGAGCCTCTTTCCTCGAACGGATTCAGGTTTGAGATAAACCTTTGAGGTGGAACTTGACGGCGTCTAGTTCTTCTCAACAATTGCTCAGGATTTTCAGTGAAGTTTGACGGCAATTAGAAACCGCTCATGCACTGTCTAGCTTCACGATAACGAGAAACATAGACATGGGTAAGCCCCTAACACTAATCGATAACTAAATTGATAATAGACTCCTGATTCAATTTTTATTAATATTCCTAGAATGATGCTTTCCCCGGCAATGACGTTAGAAATGCTTGTTGACACTTCTTAGCGCAACCACCAGAGACAGGGTGTTAGGCTGTCTTTGATAACGGCGCCAGAAGTGCCTAAGGGTATTTCTTATGTCTATTGGATAATTCCGCAAGCGCACAGAATATACCGCTGTAGCACTTCACCCGAGAGTATTCCAAGGTATCGTTATTTATTTTTATCCCAAGGAAAAATGGTTGCTAGGAATAATTAATAAAAGAGAGAGAGATCTTTAAGCCTATAGCAACTTAGTACCAACTAGTGATAGGGGGTAAATCGATATATAGAGGAAAGGGTAATGACATAGACACACGACAACTAGTAGAGTATAAATAGGTGGGAGGACAACGAGTGAGTATAGGCCAAACTCTCCAGTAGACGACTCCGGAGACCCTGAGCATTGCTCGACTCGACTCTAACTCCCACACTAGACTAAGACTACTACTAAAGAGCAGAACTCTTGTGACTCTTGAATCTTGGATGTCTTGTGTCTTGTGTGTCTTGAAGAGGATGATAGCAGCCTCTATTTATAGTGGAGGATGGAGAGGTGCCACGTCAGCGATCCGTGTGCTTCATGCCTCTCCACCCTTGGATAAACCGCCTTGGAACCGCCTTAAGATGGACGGCCGTGAGCAAACCAGCACGTGGAGATCATGCAGGAAGGCAGTGGAGGCCAACCAACCTGGCTAGGCAGCAAGGGGGGTTTGGCCGACCCCCCTATGGCAGGTGGGCCCAGCCAGGGGCTTCTAGAAGGTGTCCCCACCTGTCATGGAGTGTGGCTCCATGTTTACTTCATGTTTGTCATGTTGATTTACCCCTGGATCCTTGTGCTTTGCTTCTTCACCGTTGAATGGAAACACATGTTGATCTGATGGATGAAGTGAGCTGGGTGGAGTGTCCCACGGATCATGCCACGTCACCAGAGCCAGGTGGGCCACATCCATGGTTCGGCCGAACCATGCATGGGCCTATCTCAAGCTCTATTCTCTTCCATGTTTTCCCTTGTGCCATTTGTTGAAGTGGGGTGACTTGGCTCCCACAATCATGGTTCGGCCGAACCATAATATTGGGCTCCAAATGTTCATTTTTGCTCTGTTTCATCTTTCCTGCATTCACAAGCTAAGAGTACAAGTGGAACTCGTTATTGATAAAATATGTTCATGTTATGTTTATTCTCCCTTGAATCCGAAGCCTGTTGACGGTGTTTGAGTATGGAATTTTATGATATATCCACCGTCAACAGCTGCTCTCATGTGTGTTCCTCTCTATACAAGTAACATTGTTTTTGCATTTTCCTGGAGTCTTTTGCGTATTTCAAGGAACTTACTCCCTGTCCCATATTTATTGTCATCCTTGGGGCCTCTTTTTTTTTTTTTGCCCAGGTGCAGGTCACGGTCTCCTCATTTGGCTGCATATCTGACCAAGTTCAGTGAACACAGCATGTATGAAGGAGGAAAGGGAGTATGCTGTATGAACTCATGTGTCTCAATGATACACCTATCAAGCTGACGATTACTCTTGATGATTAGAACTTAACAAGTATGATGGTGTGTCGTACTGTATTAGCGCCAGAGTGTTGTTAGGCAGATGTGACTTACTCCAGAAGTGGGCTTTTATATTGCCTGTACGAATATTATATGGTGTCGTAAGAACCAAGTTATGAGTACTTGCTGGTTGTTTTATGTAGTGATGGTGATGCACTGTGCACCGTTTGGTTGCCGTTGTCAGTTGGACACGACTATCCTTAGGGTTTGTTTAGTTGAGCTGTGGCTGTGAACAAAAACTGTTGTGAGCTGTGGGTTATGGATAAGCTGCTGTGGATGTGAGTTGTGAGAAAGCTGAAAGTCGTTTGGCTGAATGAGCTATAGACAAGCTGCTTTGAGTTGTTTGCTGTGTAAAATGTCTATATTGCCCCTGTCTGCTTTAAATGATGATTATATGTAAGAAACTATACTATGCAATGATTCATATATAAATAAAAATTATGGGAAAAAGGAAATTATTTTTCATCAATTTTTCATGCACCATTAACATCTGGTCCACAAAAGTAGGTCCATATAATTTACAAAAGATGCATGATTCATATAATGTTTTTCTCCATTACATAATTATCTCCCTCTTTCACTAAATAGAGAATCGGCTATATGGCATTGCGAATCCTATTCATGGTCTCCTCATTCTCGCCATATGGAATGTCATCTCCTTCTGTTGGTGCTGCGCCATTGCTTGGTTGTGCTAGATACGCTTCATCGGCATCACATCTATTAAACTCCACATCATGCAAATTGCTATCACGAATAAAATTATGCAACACTATACATGCAAGAATGATATGCTTCTGAGTACGAGGGGAGAAACTTGGCATTTCCTTCAATATCAGCTACTTTTGTTTCAATACTCCGAAAGAACGTTCAATGACATTTCGAAGGGACGAATGCAAAAAATTAAACATCTCATACTTCCCTTGAGATGGACGCCTAGCACGATGACGATATTCCGGTATGTGGTATGTGGTTCCTTTGAAAGGGGCAAGATATCCTGTCCGGTTTAGATAACCCGAGTCCATGAGATAATATTTACCTGTAAGATACAATTAGTATAGGCAAATAACAATAGAAGTCTTTTTAAATTAGCAAGGAATTATTTATACCTTTAAGAGGGACAGGAAACGAAGGGAAATTAGCTAATGCATGATTTAGCTAATGCCACGGCCAGATGTATGGAGGACGCCGGCGAGGACTTCCCGGCCACCACCGCGCCGCCTTTCCGGGCGGCGGCCCTCGAACCCTAACTGGCTGCGCCCACTAGCAGGGCGTGAGGGAGGGCCCGCTGGCCTGCGGCGGAGCTCTAGGGGCCAGCAAACGACGGGTCTAGGCGGGGGAGAGGTGTGCCGGCCAGCAGAAGGCTGGAATTGCGCCGCCGGTAGTCGCACCCAGAGGCACCAAGCGGGTGGCGACGAGCGGAGTCGGGGGATGGCGTTGTTCTGTCCCTGGAGACGATGGGGAAATAAAACGAAACGTTTTTTTTTCACTTAAGAGTGGCACATCTAGGTAATTTTACCAAACTTTCCCCAGCGAAAGCCGCCGAAAGCTGGTTGGGAGGCGCTGTGAATTTCCTACTGCAAAGAAGCTAGCTTTGGGCCAAAGCTTTGGGCCGTTTCGGTGCCTTTGGTTGAGCTTTTGACTTCTGAGAAGCCAAAGCTGAACCAAAGGCAGTTGCACGTCTTGGTCTTGATGTAGTTGGAAAATATATGTGGCTGGAACTGGAATAATATTCTCCTGAAGTACTACCTCCGTCTTAAAAAAACATGTAAATCTCGCTTCACGAGGAGTTAAGGAATCTTAAGTTTTACCAAACTTATAAGACATACTATTTACATTTTGATCTCTAACTAGGTTTACTATAAAAATATATTTCATGATTTATCAAATGATACTTATTGAACATCATTAACATTAATATTACATTAGATATATTGGTTAAAATTAAAAATCTTTGACTTCTCAGAAAATGAGGTTTGCATTCTTTTTGAAATAGACGCAGTACATTTTCATGGTTCATAGGTAAGACCGTAAGACACAGAGAGAGATATGTACGCCACACTCTGAAAATTTTGGAAATTATGTTTGTGACTATTTGCAGATAGGACCTCCACATCACCTGTGTATGGGGTGCTGAGTATTGAAAATTTGAAGAAATCACGTCGTTTCAACTTAATATGTGACTATTGTAATCTTTCGTAATAAAAAAATGGCGCATGGAGCCGAAGCCCTCTTCCCTACTCCCTTCCAGTCTTAAACAGAGCCTTCAGCTTGTTCTTTTAATCAATCAACGTTTATTTTTAATCATGAAATAATATTTCTCTCTCAAAACAAAATAGCAACAGCCAAAATTAAGCTGCAGCGGTTCTTTTTTTTCTTTTTTGACTTGAGCTGCAGTGGTTCTGAAGCAGGGGCGGGCCCACCATAATTCATGTGTATTCAGTTGAATGCACATTATTTTTAGCAAAACAAATTTATATATAGTGTCTAAATATGAAAAAAAAGAAATACACTGTGAAATAAGTGTTGTATAGGCATATAGACCTAATTTCTACTCGTTTCCTCATGGCCCAACGAAATCAGGAGGCCCATTAGCATACTGAAGGCCCAAAATGTGTCTCCCACTCTCCCAGCCCATAGCCCACCTCTCTTTCTACTCTCTTTGCATGTGAGGAGTTGAGGCCGTCGCCGTCTCGCCGGCATCTCGCGATTCGCGATTCGTGAACCCTAGAGCCGCGTCGCGTTGTCACTCCGTCGCATGGGGCAGGCGGGCATCAAGGGGGCGCGCGCCGCGTCGTCAGGCAAGGCCGCTTAGGGCCAGGGCGCACCGGCCGCGGCCGGTGGGCCACCAGGCAGGGGCCGGGAGCCGTCGCCACTGCTCCATGGCGCCAGGCCGTGACCGTGGCGAGGGGCGCCACCGCGCCAGGCGGCCAGCGGGCAGCGGGCCAGCGGTGCGCAGCCACCGGCTAGCCGGCCACGGCCAGCCAGGCGTCCGAGCTTGAGCACGAGCAGGCGTCCAGGTGAGCTGCGAGCAGCCAGGAAGGGCGCCGAGCTACCCGAGCAGCAGGCCAACAGCTGATTTGAATTTGATTTGAGTTTCTGACTTTCAGTAAGTTCGAAATCCAAATTCTTTTTTAGTATGTACTTATTACTGGTTCAAAGATAGTCACAAATTTGCTGGTGGAGATACTCCGTATGTTTCCACTTTGCCATGTTGAACTATTGTTAGCAATTTTAATTTCTGTTGAAATTCTTCAATATACGAAATTGGGCTCAATTTTGTGTATATTTCCTATATAATATGCAGTTTTAACTATATATGGCATTATACATGCTGAATATCAGCCATTTGAGTGTCAAAAAAAATTTTTGTATCCCAATACAGTTTGAATACAGTGTCTCAAAATCCTGCGCCTGCCACTGTTCTGAAGACGCCCGGCAGTGCGTTTTCTGTTCACTGGCTCTTACCATTTACCAGCTGCACCTCTCCCATTCAACACTGTCACCACCCGCTCGTCGTCCTGGTTCCTGGAGCAAGGCACCAATAATGGCGGCATCATATAATCTTCAGCCTGTGTATGATAGAAGCCCAAATAGCGATACATCTCCTTTGCCCCATGGCCAGCTAGCGTACCATACTGACGCCATCGTCATCGCATTGTGGAGTCGATGGCAGCACCGGAGGTCATTCTGCAGTCTGCACGCAAGTTGGAGGTCAGTGTAGTGTTCTAACCTCCAAAATCTGTTTAGCACTTCATTAGCTATGCATTGATTATTTAGTCTTTGTATTTTCGTATTGTACATTTCAGATTGCATGCTTGCATGGAAAGGACAATAAATCAATTTCAGAGCATTCTTCATCTAGGTGCCTTATTCACCATAAGATACATAGCTGTGTTTCTCAAGCTGTCAAATCTACAAATACTGAAACAAAGTCTAGGATTAACACACCTTTCTCTCTGACCACAACGCACGAGATGTTTATGAATTTTGGTCCTGAGAAAAGAGCACTGTTGGATTCTATTCGGTTTGGTGGGCTGCTAAAAGTGCATAGCCAGCGTCCGCAGTGTAGGAATTTGATTCTTCATCTTCTCACCAACATGGACCCAGTTACTGGTACAATATCACTTAAAAGTGGAAAGCTAACTATGAATGATAGAGATGTGAACCTAGTTCTTTTTTTTTTTGAAACGAATCAGGCATGACAGCTGCCGATTATATTAAAAAGAAGAAGCTCAGTTGAGCAATACAACGTACCAACAACCACCCCGAAGGGTCAACGAACCACAACAAAGCGACAGAGCTAAAAACTACCACGACAACTAAACTATCAACAACACAGCAGCCGGTTGGAAAAGGCCTCAATGAGCGCTGCAAACACTACCTCACCACTTAAGCACACCACCAGTAGATGCCAGTCCAAAGCCAGTCGGTTGTCACACTGCGCCACTGTTACTAGGTGATTAATGCAGCAAGTCGAAAACCCATCGCCACGGCTTGCGCCATCTTTACAGACGATGCCCCATACCGAGCCACCCACTGCCGTGCAAGGCTAACTGCCATACGTCGCTGCAAGCTGTGTAGTTGCCATACCATTGGAACTGCTTGCGCCATCACTTGACGTTGTCCCATGCCGAACTAACCCCTGCAAACTGCCACCCCGAGACATGAGCACCTGCCTTTGGTCATTCACATGCTGCCCATTTCCACCGAGATCCAGTGCCTACACTGTGGCTCCCTACAACCAAGATGCATCATCGAAGGTATGTGGCTCCCTACAACCAAGATGCATCATCGAAGGTATGTGGCTCACTACAACCAAGATGCATCATCGAAGGTAACAAGACGAACATGGGGGCGTCCAACCACCACCAAAGGGTCTCCTTGCGCCAAAACGGCCACCGCTATGTGGGATTGCTCGCCGCCACACCACGCAGACCACTTCAGCAACACATCTCTGCTGGCCGCCACCTCCCACGCCGGCCTCCTTGCCAACTTCGCGGACACCGATGGAGCACAGTCCCACCAAACCGTCTCCCTCAACTGCCATGCAGAAGCCTTGCTCTCCATCGCTGCGCCGACACCCTCTACTTGACAGCCATCTGCACCCATGAACACCCGAACCTCGATTCCTCAACATGGCCTCCACCCCAAAATCCAGCCTCCAGTGAGACCGGCCATCACCAACGCCACCGATGCTGCACAGCCGCTGCCTGACTGGCCACCACGCCATGCTACCACAGCAGTTTGCAACAGTTGCCATCGCAGCCACCACGTCGCGCCACCACGAGGCGTCCATGTCCGCGGCCACCACACACCGATGGACCTCCCCGCAGGCACCGTGTGGCCCTTCACCCATCGCGCGGCCCTCCACGCCGCTTCTCCGCAGAGTGCAGCGAGCACGCCGTCACGCCGCTGTGTAGTCACCACCCCGCGCTGCCGTCACATGGCCGCCTGCACCGCTGCCGCGCGTCAGCGCCTCTCGTGGCCTCTGAGCTGCCACCAGGCCGGTAAGGCTGGAAACGGGCTCCGACCCACCGGATCCGCCCTTGCGCAGATCCGGCCGGGGGAAGCGGAGCCGCCACACCTCCACAAGCGCACGACTCCAGCGCCACAGCACGTGCGACCTCCAAGCTGTCATGCCGTCGTCGCAAAGCTGCAATAACTCCTCGCGCACACCCGCAGATGAACCGCCCCGACGGCGCCTCCATAGCCACCGCTCGGGCCGGGGACGGGCGTCACCTCGCGGGATCCCGCCTCCCCTACTAGATCTGACTGAGGGGATGACGGATCCGCTTGCTGGAGCACGGAAGCCAACCGCAGAAGGAGCTGCTGCCGTCGTCGCTCCTAGCACCTCCTCGGGTTCAATCTTGACTGGAGAAGCCCTGCCGCCACCTTCCTCGCGGTCGCACGGGCCTCCGGCTACCCACTCCGGCGGCGGCAAGGCAGGAGAGTGGATATGCGGGCGGCGGCGCTAGGGACTCGGGGGTCCGCCCGAGTCGCCCCGAGCGGAGCGACGTGGGGGCAGGGAGAAGTGGCACTCCTACACGTTCCTGAAGTGTGAACCTAGTTCTTGGTATACCATATCAAGGGGAGGTAGTTAGTCAATGTGGTGCCCGCCCTGCATTGCACTGGCGGAGCTAGGTGAGGGCCAAACTGGGTCCTGGCCCCCCCTGCTCTGTACTAATATTAGACTATTAGTAATATCTGTGTGTGTTTACTCCATGAGTACACGCTGCATCTTGAAGTCTGCATGTATGCAAATATGCAATTAATTCCCACCTCTCGTTGTCCTATATAGTATGCTTGCTAGAGTACTATACTTGCTAACGAGTGGATCGCAGCTTGCAATTGCAAGTATGCAAATCTCTACACATTGTCCATTCTTTGATATAGTTTTTAGTTGTTCACTGCAGTGTACATAGAACTTGCAAAAACAATGATTTGATATAGTTTTAGACTTTCAATTGTACTCACTTTGTCCCAAAATAAGTGTCGTTTTAAGATTTTGACTATCTTTTTTTATCATTCGTCTTATTCAAAAATTTTGTGAAAATATTAATTATTTTATTATAAATGATTCATTATTAAAGTACTTTAATCTTGATTTGTTTATTTTTATATTTTCGTAAATATTTTGAATAAGACAAATAGTCAAACGTCGATTTTAAAATGTCCAAAACGATAATTATTTTGGGAAGGGGGAGTATGTACTACTATTAGTAGTACTGTAACAGTGTAGCTTTGGATTTGCCCTCTACACATTCATGCACGCTCCGCCACTGAAAGCCCCCCCCCCCCCCCCCCCCCCCCCTATATTTTACTTCTGCCTCCGCCAGTGCTGCATTGGTTGCGAAAGTGAAGGCAATCCTCCTCCTTGACAGTGGCACTGAGATTAGCACTGAAGCTGTGGATGGAATATTATGCAAAGAGTATGGGAGAAAGATGAATCCACAAGAAAATGATGCATTCAAGGTTGCTGCCATTCTATTTGTAGATTCTTGCTTCTTAGGGCTTCTCCAGTGGGCTTTCCAAAACCGACTCATGGGCTGACCTGGCATGTCTTGAGTCGATTCAAAGCCACTGGAGAACAACCGACTCACACCTTGTGTCAGGAATCGATTGAAGCAGATGAGCCGACTCATGAAGATTAAAAAAATATTTTGACACATGCAAACCAACGATCCAAAAGCAAAAGAGGTTTTTTATTCGCAAATGAGATCAGAATGAGTCGGCTCACCACTGGAGGACGAGCATGTCGACTCGAAAGAAAGTACATCAGGCTTGTTGTCCTACAAACGCGAATGGGATGCTAAAGTCAATGGCAATCATTGGTTCAGAGGCTCAACCGCCCATGAGGACGAACCTACTAGATCACCTTCAAATCAGGCTTCACTTTCTTGGGGTGCCGATGAAGTTCTCTCTGCAAGTGTTGCTTCACTTTACCATCATAAGATCCGCTAAGAGAGACTTCCTTGAGATTTTTTAGATTATCTAGCCCTAATAACTTCAAGGATGACACATGATAGCAGTGGATCTTTAGGACCTCAAGCTCATCCATTACACGATTATCTTGAAACCTATGAAACCTAACAGACTGTAACCTGGAGTTGCAAGCAATCTCGAGAAGCATGAGTTTGCGGAAGCATCCAAATTGATTGAACCGGAGCTCCCCATACTGAAAGTCCTTGGGATAAAGACATAAAGTTCTTAGGTTATGTAATTGGCTGAGGAGATCCAACTCATCTTGCTTTATCATGTCCATCTGCAGTTTCAATTTTCTGAGATTTGACAACAGCTTGATCCATGCTGGCAACTTGTCAACACATCCATACAACTTAAGGCTCTGTAGTCTCTGAGGAGGTGCGGAAATGGCATCCAAACAACCAGCTTGATTCTTGTCGTCGAGCCATACTGACAAGGATTTCAAATGGGGGTAGTGACCCGACATGGCAAAACAAAACTCCTTACAGTTTTCCTGTTTGACACCAGAGACTCCAAGCTTGCGCAACTGGGTAAGGTTCTTAAGCTCTTCTAGGATTGCCCGCCCGTTTGCAACACTGATGTCAATGACACTGATGTTGTGTAAGTTTATCATTTTCCCAATCCCTCGAGGTGCCTCAATGCCTCCATTATGAGAGCTATCAGAATGAGAAAGCCACTGGCAGCAGCATGCAAACAACTTTGGCAACTGGAACCCGCAGGACACCTGATTATTAACAGCTGGTGTTTGTATGCTTTCAACAGTAGTGCTGCTGGTGTCAGCATCTAGTAGTGTCATTGACACAACACTAGTAGTACCGGCACGAATGTGCTGCAACTTATGTAGCTTGGTGATGCTTAGTGGAAGCTTGACTATGAAGGTGTGTCTGATATCTAGAGTCTGGAGCTGCTTCAGGCCGTTACCAAAGGAATCTGGCAGACAAGTGACCTCTTTGCATCCTCTTAGTGAGAGGAACTTGAGGCGTGGCAGCAACTTGACCATCTGTTCAAGGTCACCATCTGTTACTGATGTTGAGTCCTCTAGGTCCAACACTCGAAGGATCCTCATCTTGTCAGAGATGAAGAATGACTCCCACTTACCAAACACTGTTAGGGACCTCAGCCGTGACAACTCAATGCTCTGATACACACTAATGTCTCTATCCCAGGTTCTCTCTATGGTGAGATGTCGTCCAGTTCGTTGTGAGTTCACACTACAATGCCCCTCCAATGCGAATACCAGGTTCTCTTCCATTGACCGTGACTTGATGTACTCTCGGAAGAAACCATTGACTTGGCACGAGGGCATCCTTATCATATAGGACAGATTTGTTGATCCTGGCACCTGGATCATGTTTAGTTTGCGGAGGTTGAGAAAGGACTCCTCCGCTTCCTCCTCGGCAGTACTTTCTTTGGTGTCAGTGGAGTAGCCCTCCGCAATCCATCGCCGCACCAAACGCCTCCGCCGAATGTTATGGTTCACAGGAAAGATTGACATATAGAAGATACATGGCTTGAGCGAATCTGGGCAGGAATGGAAGTAGGAATGCATCCAGGAAAATAGACCCCTTAAACTACCAAATGCTGGGTTGGTTTCCAAAATGTGCATAAAATATGATGGGAGGAATGCGCCGGTGGCTGCCATGAAGTCTGCTATAGCAACGATCACTTTGGGAAGCCCACCGCACTTGTGTAGCATAGAACTTTCCAGCTCCATCACTGCAGGGCTCGGGTCATATGGCCACCGTGCCTGTCGTTAAATGAAATGAATTTAATTTAATGATAGGAATTTAATATATATATAGCAAATGAGAAATGCTATAGATGCAACAAGACTAGCCACCACAGATCAAACGGCCCTAACCCTCCACTATGCTATAACTACGAGTGTGCTGGACACTTAGTCCCTCCTTCCCAAAATAACTGTTGTTTTTGTTTTCCGACAAAACGTTTTGACTAAATATATTTTAAAAACTATTGATATTTATACTACATAATTAGTATTATTGGAAAGATTTTTGAATCTAGTTTTTTAACAAATTTATTTGGAGATAGAATGATTGCACGTATTTTTCACAAATCAAGTCAAACTCGTAACACGAAATCCTAAAGCGACTAATATTTTGGGACGGAGTAGTAGCTCCTAAGACTATATTCAACAACGACATCCAAAATACAAGATTCATTTCATGATTGAATTGTTGCTATAGCCAATAAGTTCAATACCCATTCAATACCCATTTATATTAAGATAACCACCACTGTTAATGGCTTAACCAAGGCGGTTGAGTTACAATAACTGCCTCCGTTAAATATATTAACCGAGGCGGTTATCTTAAAAAAACCGCCTCGGTTAATGATATTACCGTAACCTTAGGTCCGAGGCGGTTGATCTGACCGCCTTGGTTAAACCAAAACGCCCGCCACCGTTAAGTTTTGTGTAGTAGTGACAGCAACACTCAAAAGAGAATCATTTCTGCAGATGGGTTTTTAGGGAGAGGATACTCAAATTTTGGTTGTGACTCTGCTGAGACCCAACATGGGTCTCCCATATAAGTACTATGTTGGAGACTGAAATGGTAACATCATAGACTCATTTTGTATTTGGGTGCCTATATAGGTCTCCTATTGGAGACAGTCTAACTGTCCAAGAGTGAAAGAAGACAAAGGGCTGAGCTCTGTGGATATGGAATGCATGGACACATGTTCCATAGCTTCCAGGTGACTTTATAGGAAAAAGAGATGGCACCCCCTACCGCACTAATGATTGTAATTGTGTGTAAAGGAACTGTGAGTAAGTCATAGCTAAACTTCAATACTTGATAAACTCATCAAGGGACCGGCAGGTGAATAGGATTGCCCTATATCTACATCTACATCTATATCTTTTATAATCTCAAATCCCACTACAAGTCAATTCGACATGTAAGCTATGCACATCAGTAGCCTACTAGCACGTGTAATTATGTCATATATCTATTCATGCAACCTATCCACATCAGTAAGCCATGTTATCCACTAACTTGCTTTTATTTGTCCACACCAGTATACCACACAATCCACTAAAGTTTATTCGTGATTCCCGTAGCAACACGTGGGGTATGCTTCTAGTAAATTCATATTTTTGGTGCCATTAATTAGTAAAGGATCTGGAATTTCTAACAAGGTTCAAAGAATTCAATTGTAAAATATGCATGCTAGTCTTTGTGGAAGAATCAGATCTACTGGTGGGATGTTGTGACATGCTCAATAGTCTGGGTGAAAGTACTAAGAGTATCATACCAGGATAGGAAAAATAAAGCACTTGAAAACAGTCACGTTACTGCAATGCCCAGAAGGGCATGCCAAAATGATGAAACACCAAGAATTGGCTGAAGTGGGAAATAGGAAAATCCCTAACAAGCAAGGTAGAGGAGGTAACTTAATCTGATGCGAGGAAGGAGATCACACATAACACTACTGAGCAGCTGTAAACGATGCTCTCTGCTCAGTAGGCCCGTAGCTGATGGACTCACAAGTGATGCAGGAGACACAAGTGATAGAAGAGCCAATCAGGAACTTGAGGATGAAGAAAAGGAAATCAACATGACCGAGGAGCTGACTAAGATAATCAACAAACCTCAGGTATGGCAGCTCACTACGGGAGAAGTGAGATTTACCGAGTGCCAGCTGCTGAGAGCCGAAACGCGGGCACTCGGCAAAGAGCAGCACTCGGCAAAGGGTGGGACTCGGCAAAAAAAAAATCGTTACCTAACGGCCGAGCAAGTCCACGCCGTCAAAATTAAAAAAAAAAATTGTTTGCCGAGTGCCGCGTCCGGCACTCGGCAAAGAAGGCCTTTGCCGAGAGCAAGAATGAGGCTCTCGGCAAAGAGGCCTGTTTTGCCGAGTGCCAGACTGCGGCTCTCGGCAAAGGACACCTTTGCCGAGTGACTCTTCCGGCACTCGGCAAACTAATTGTTTTTTTGTTTTTTTGCACCAAAATTTTTTTTGAGGCCTTCACACATTATTTAAAACTCCATGTTCAATTTTGGGATAATTTTGAGTTTTTTAAATATATTTTGTTAATTTTTTTCGTTTCATTAAATTTTTTGGAATTTTTCAAATTTGAACTGCAGTTGCATGGAATAATCGAATTTGGTCGTTCCAAAAATGATATTCATGATATTTGGCGTATTTTAAGGCCGTATCCAGGAACTCACACGAAATGTCAAGCATCTTGTTGACGTAACATGACGAGGTATTCGCGGGAAACGTGCTTTTAAATTAAAAAAACTCGAACGAAGTCCGAAAATCACGAAACTTGTCAAAGCTTAATGTTATCGCATGTAGAGGCTATGATAAAAAATTTGATAAGGTTTCGAATAAGTTGCAACGTCGGATGCGTAAAACCCAGACATCTACACATGTGATCACAAGTGATAACCTGTGGAGATGTTAGGGTTTTGTATATTCGTCATCGCAACTTACTCGAAAACTTCCTAATTTTTATCATAACCTTCACATGCGATAACTTTACTCTTCGATAGGTTTCGTGATTTTTGGACTTCATTTGCATTTTATATGATTTAAAAACACTCCGACCACAAGCGGGTGACCATGTTTCGTGAACAAGATGGTTAATTTTTTGGGTGAGTTCCTGGATACAGCCTCAAAATACACTCTAAACCATGAAAGTCATTTTTTGAATGGCTATATTTCATTATTTTATGCGCCTGCAATTCAAATTTAGTTTTTTGGAAAAAATGTAAACAAAGTAAATTAGTGAAATATAGTAAAACTTCATAAAACAGTCTCAACTTCAAACATATGCTTGTATACAATACAAAAGGACAGCATAAAAAATTTGAAATCAAAATTCAAAAAAAAAAGTTTGCCGAGTGCCTCTGTTGACACTCGGCAAAGAGTTCCTTTGCCGAGAGCCGTCTATGCGCACTCGGCAAAGATTGCTGGTTTGCCGAGTGCTTCAATAAGGCTCTCGGTAAAGAAATTCCAAAAAAAATAAAAATAAAAAAGTAACAAAAAGCCCACCGCACAGGCCCACCCGAAACCCTATCTCCCCAAACCCACCTCGCGCCTCAGCAGCAGCCCGCTGCCAACCCGCGCCTCCCCGCCGCCGTCAGCCGCCCCGCCGCGCCTGCCCGCCCCGGCCGCCCGCGCGCTCTCGGCCGCCGCGCCTGCCCCACTCGCCGCAGCCGCCCCGGCCGCCCCGGCCGGTCCCGCTGGCCAGCCGGCCCGCCGAGCCTGCCCCACTCGTCACGGCCACCCGGTCCGCCCGCGCCCGGCACGCCGCTGCCGCCTGCACCCAGCCTGCCGCGCCTGCCCCTGCCGCCTGCGCCCGGCGCGGCCGCCCCCGCCCAGGCTGTGCCCGCCCTGCCCCGACTTTGCCCGCCCCGTCCCGTTCTGCCCCAGCCGCGCCGCCCAAGGCCGCCCTCCTCGGCCACTCCTCCTCGCCGGCGGGCCGCGCTGCCCTCGGCCGACCAGTAATGTTAGGGAGATAGGGTTGTAGGAGGAAGAGGAGGGAGGAAGGAGGAGGAAGAAGAAGGGGAGGCAGAGGAAAAAGGAGGAGGAGGAGGAGAAGGAAGAAGGAGAAGGTAGGAGAAGGAAGAAGAAGGAGAAGGGAGTTCGGTCTGAGACCGTCCACGCCGTTCGCCAATGACGTTCTTTCACGCCGTCCTTTGACGTCATTTGTCCCCGCCTGTCGCCGAAGAAGAAGGTAAAGCCTCAGGGTTGAAAGGCCATCGAGCCAAATCGTTGATGGCCTTTGTGCCGGGTTTGTGGATGTGTGGGCCATCGTGCTGAAAATGTGGTTGTCGGCCTTCGTGCCGATGTTGTTTCTTGCAGGTTTTGGAAACCTCCCTGTACAGGGAAGGTGCTGCCGAATTTTTTAACTTATAGTGATGTGTTTCTTCTTTTGCAGAGTAGGACCTGTCGGAGGGGACCCGAAGCACCTAGGCTGCCTACGCAGTGCCAACTCGTCACTGCACCGACTCGCCACTACGCTGCTAGCCTGTCTCCACCGCCACCCTAGGTATAATTAAGCTCTCTTCCTTATTGCTGTCGTACGTAGATCGGTGTAGCCTAGTTAGGCGTCTTCCGTCCGAAACAGATACGGTTGGAGGTATGCGTATCTTTGCATATGTATGACCATATCTGTTTCGGATTGTCCACGTTTTTTGGACAGCCCGCGGATGCGTAGATGAGTTAGTTTCCATGCTCTGCTCGGATCCGAGACGGAGTTTTGGCACCACCTCCCTATTGTTCTCCGGATACACACTCTCCTTTGCAGGACGTGTATCGGGAGAACAGCGGGGAGGTACTGCCGAAATTCTGTCTCGGATCGGAGTAGAGCATGAAAACTAACCTCATCTACGCATCCGCGGGTGGGATTAGGACCTATCCTCACCTATTAGACAGTAGGCACGCCTTGCAGATGGATCTTATGGTTATATTACTCTGTTATTTGTATATGCTAAAGGATGGATAACCGTGAGTGGATGTACACGGAACGCCCAAGTCAGGCTCAAATCACCCCTGAATGGATGGCTAAGACCAAGAAATTCTTGGATCAAGCATTTAGCAAGGCAGCTAAAGGGGCGAGTACACCTTTTGTCCCTGTAGCGAATGGGCCAGAATCTTTGCGAGTATGGATATATGCCAAACTATACCCGGTGGGTGTACCATGGTGAAGCCTATCGTCCTAGAGAGGATGTCGTGCGACCACACTAGGAGGCATTTGATGGTGATGGCGGGGTAGCAGGATGGTTAGGTGACTATCAGGATGTGATGTTCGCTGAAAGACCTACGGAGGACGAGCAGGATGATGAAGAGGAGGAGCCAGAGCCAAGCGCTAAGGAGTTCTTGGCCATGCTGGAGTCGGCACAGAAGCTCCTACACGAGAAGACAACGGTTTCTCAACTGGATGCCATTGGGCGCCTAATGGGGTTGAAGTCCTAGTACAACATGAGTCGAGCCTGTTTCGATGCTATGTTGGCAGTTATTGGGACCCTGCTTCCAGAGGGTCATCATTTGCCGAGCAGCTTGTATGAGTCAACGAGACTCCTTCGGGAATTGAAGATGCCGTATGAGCAGAAACATTGTTGTCCGAAGGGGTGCGTCCTATTTAGGAAAGAACACAAGGATGCAAAGTACTGTCCAAAGTGTAAATCCTCTAGGTACGTGGAGGTAGACAAAGGTGATGGCAAGAAGGAGCAGAATGAGGAGATCCCCATGAAGGTCCTACGACACCTTCCGATCATACCGAGACTCCAACGACTTTTCATGTCCGAGGAGTCTGCGAAACAGATGACATGGCACACGAATGGCGTTCGATACAATCCAGACAATATGGTTCATCCAGCAGATGGTGAAGCATGGAAAAGCTTTAATGCCAACCATCGTCGTAAAGATGAAGAGGCCCGTAATGTACATGTTGCATTGGCAACGGATGGGTTCCATCCTTATGGAATGATGTCGGCCCCATACACTTGTTGGCCCGTGTATCAGGGGTAAATTCTGAACCAACTTGTTACATACTGCGTAACTTTTCTGCATCCAACAAACTTTTTGCTCGGTGCAGGGAATTTTTTGCTGAATACTGACATCATCCAAGGCCACCCTCTGGCCATGAATGAGAGACCCTTCTTCAACATGGTTTGCCTGATTTCATTACATGGTTCCAAAGAAAGGTACGTTCTGACCAACTTAGCTCGTTCCAAGTTTGGCGTTCCTAGTTGCCTAATTTCATTTCTCTCCTACTTGAGCTTGCAGTGCCATAGGGATGTGTCTATAAGTGCTGAATTACAACAAGTGGCCAAAGGCTTTGACTATAAGGTCTCATCATTTAACGCTTATGACGTGAATGGATATCGCTTTCACACAACAAGCTACGAGAAGAGTCAGCCCAATCCAAGGACCACGAATACCGGAGTATTTACGCCCGGAGTTGTTACGCCCGACGCTGATCAGGAGGACTATTATGGCACGGTTGAAGAAATATACCAGCTCGAATTCCATGGTGAAAAAGCACCTAAGCCTGTCATATTCAAATGCCACTGGTTTGATCCTGCAGTATCGAGAAAGTCTCCTAAATTGGGGTTAGTAGAAACTAGACAGGATTCCTTTTATCCAGGAGCTGATGTCTATATTGTGGCTCAACAAGCAAGACAAGTTTATTATTGTCCATATGCTTGCAAGACCGACCCACGTCTTCAGGGTTGGTATATTGTGCACAAGGTATCACCACACGGTAAATTACCTAGCCCAAACGATGATGATTACAACTTGAACCCACCCACGCATGACGGGGAGTTCTATCAACAAGACGAGGGGCTACTAGGGATGCTTGAGATAGACTTAACCGGAGAGATTGAAATGGAAGTAGACGAGGAGTGGGTTGTTGACGAGGAAGCTGCAGATGAGGTGCATGATCTGAGGGACTTGAAAATGCTTGACAGACTACAACTAGGCAATGACAGCGATGAGGATGAGGCCGTTGACGATTTGGAGGCTCTTGATAGTGATGACGATACCTATCGTCCAGATAATCCCGATCATGAAGAATATTAGAAATACATGTAATACTATGTTATTTTGTAATTATATTTTTTTATTTTGCATCCCTTGCTAAGTACTTCTCGTTTATCTGTACTAATACTGGTATATTCTTTTTAATTGCAGGTGATGGGGCCTACTAGGAGGCGCTGTCCCTCGACTTACTCGAGGCCGAGGGACACGCCAGCGCCTGAGGAGACAGAGCCGAAGCCGTCAGAGAGGCAGAGGAGGCCGAGGGGCAGGCCTAGGCGGGAGCCGCTGACTGACCACGAGCATGGCCCCTCGCGCTCTTCTAGGGACGATGATGTCTATCAACGCACAGTGGGCTTGGAGGCGGGTCCACAGATGTACGACGACGTCGTTCCACCCACGACCGAGGAGGCGGCTCCGCCCACGTCTGAGGAGGGGGCAGGGGTTCCACTTCCTCTGCAACCTCGAAACCCTACTTGTGACGTCCCGCGAAGCTCCCTAAGCGACCAATTCCTGTTGACCGTCGCCCACTGATTGCACTCGAGGGGGAATAAGTATGTAACTGCATATGTTCTTCATTTGATATGTTCGAAAATCATGATAATAGATGATAATAACTATTGTTAACCACTTGTGCAGTAACTGGATGCTTGTGGACGAGATGGTCGAGGCTCGCAATGTCAATGGGATCCTGGGACTTCTGTGCAGGGAACACTTCCCTGGCATGGTGTGGGCGTTAGAGGATGCAGAGCCACAGATACCCACCTCGTTCGACCTGTACGCCCTCGTCGAGGATGCTTCAGATGTCCAAGGAAGGAAGTTCAAAAACTTGGCAGATCGGGTGATTATGGAGTTGTGGGTAAGCCTCTCACTATGACACTCAATTCATCACATTCATTGGACATTATTGAAATAAAATAATAGATACCTCGTATTTTTATGCAGGACTTCTTCAGATGCCAGCCGGGACAGGAGAAAAGGGCGTATCAGGTGGCTTACGCTTCGTGTAAGAGGCATGTCTCGGACTTGCTTTACGAGTCCCGCATCCAGGCGCACATTGACTACAACGCCCACTTTCGTAATAGAAGGATCAACAAAACTCAAGCAAATAATAATAAATATCTCCTATCAGTAAATAATAAATATCTCCTATTGATTTTTTTTGAGATTAACTATGGCTAATTTGATCTTCTGATGGCTTGTAGGTGACTCCAAACTAGTGCGCCATCCACCCCGATTGCTGGGTAGCTATGGTGGACAAATGGTTGGACGTGGACTGGCAGAAGGTGCACCAGGAGAAAAGCGAGCAGCGTATGTTGATGCCAGGTGTACCTCACCACCAGGGCAGCGCCAGCCTCAGCAAATATGCAAACGCATATGTAAGTCTCCACCATTTGTCTAATCTAGCCGTGCTTAATTCTGCATGATTTCTAACTACATGTTGTCTTTTTCACAGTCGACGGCGCACAGTGGCCAGCCAATTGGCCAAATCACGGCATATGCTCTAGCCCACATGGGCCCGGCAAAGTCCAACATCCAATACAACCCGGATGCGGGCCTAGAAGCGTACACCAACTCCAGCGTCCACACCCGCCTCACTGCATACACGGAGGCTGCAAGGTCTGTCAACGGGCCGGACTACGATCCGAGGACCGAGGAGTGCCTTGATCCTGAGCTCGTGATGAGGGTGGGGCAAGGCAAGAAGCATGGGCGGTTCTGGCTTGTCGACGGCGTCCTCGACACGGGCTCTACTCCTCCTCTCAATCGCCTCCGAGCAGCGAGCACCAGCTCTAGCGTGCCCATAAGCTAACGGCCGACAGCAGTGGTGGCACTCCAGGTAAGTACTCTAGTTTCATTCATCGTTCTTTGACATTTACATTCTTTAGCTCTGCATTATCAAAACATTGGGGTCAAATATTGTAGGCCGAGCTGCAGCTACTTCGGGCTCAGCAGGAGGCCCAGCTGGCTGAGCGGGAGGCTGAGCGGGCCGAGCGGGAGGCCGAGCGTCAGAGGATACAAGCTTTGGAGGCCCAGCGGGTGCATGATCAGCGACAGTGGCGGATTTGGTCAGGTTCGTGCAACAAATTGGGCAGCAACAATGATGGGAGATCCCACAACAACTGCTTGCGCCACCACCACCACCACCACCTCGTCCAGATTCTCCTCCGATGAGTATGAGTACGGATGTTTTACTTTCTATGCTCATGCTTAGTGTCAAACTTAGTGATGGCGTTCGTGCCGGCTTTGCTCATTTGTGGACCTTCGTGCCGGATTTGTTGTGTCGGCCTCGTGTCGAATATGTGGTTGCCGGCCTTCATGCCGATGTTTTTCTTGCAGGTTTTGGAAACCTCCCCGTACAGGGGAGGTGCTGCCGAATTTTTTAACTTTCCTTTAAACTGCTTATATGTTTACATATTTATCTTGTCAATATCTTATAATCTCTTCTTTTTTGTGTAGCATCAATCGGGGGCAGCGTCGAACCAGTACGGAGAGTTGCCGGGGTCGCACGTTGGGCCATCCCAACCCTCACAGTCGCCGTGAGCAGCTTGTGGAGTCGTTTTTTATGTAATAAACGTTTGAACTTTGGACTTGTCGTTTGTAAGATATTGTGGACATTGGACTTGTGAACTTGTCGTTTGTAATGTGGATTATGTGCTTGTCGTGAGAAATGCAGTCGTTTGACATATAAATGTGCTTTGTGATATATTGCTGTTAAATTTATATATGTATTGTTGTTCGCGTGAAAAATAAAAAATCAAAAATAAAACAAAAATTTGAGGTGGGTTGCCGAGTGCATTTACCACGGCTCTCGGCAAAGATTTTGAAAAAAAATAAACAAAAACGCTTTGCCGAGTGCCATCAGCACAGCACTCGGTAAAGACCTCTTTGCCGAGAGCCAGGATGCAGCTCTCAGCAAAGAATCAGCCTTAAAAAAGAAAGAAAAAAATTTTGCCGAGTGTTGCAAGAGAAGGCTCTCGGCAAAGAGTATTTTTTTAAAAAAAGAGAAAAATCTTTGCCGAGTGTTGCACTCGGCAAAGAATTTTTTTTTCAATAAACGGCGTGACCTCATGACGGACGGCGTCAAATATTTGCTGAGAGCCTGCATGGCACTCGGCAAAGCCTTTGTCGAGTGCCCGTGCTTCGGCTCTCGGCAAAGAGGCCTTTTACCGTGAAGGGCTTTGACGGTGGGTCTTTGCCGAGTGTTGCACTCGGTAAAGGCTTTGCTGAGTGCAAATATGCCTTTGCCAAGTGGCAAACCGCCCAGATCCTGTAGTGGCTGGAAGAAGCAATGCTAAAAATCTAGGCTTTGGTACCCCAATCCAACACAGCCAAGAAGACAAGGGCAAACCAAGTGTACCAAGTAACACTCTTAATTTTTTTTTACTATTATGCAACATGTTCCAAATAGATTCCTAGATAAAATTGCAACAGATTGTACTCTAATGTAAGGTAGAATAGAAGAGATGTTTGGTAAAGCCAAGGAATTGCACAAGCTCGTATGGCAATGCTAGAAAGAGTTCAAAAATTCTTGGTGATCATGCCAAGTTAGTAGATGAGTTAAACCAAGTGAGTTAAACCGAGTGATTGAAAACCTTGTGCTGTAAGTTTGAATCTGGAAGCTGGGAGGAGGAAAAGAAAAGTAGGAAGAAATGAAGATCCTTTTTTTGGAATATTAAAGGATTATAAGTAGTCTAGGAAGGAAGAAACATTTGGCTCAAATCTTAGTTAAACACCAAGTTGGCGCAATTTGTCTAGAGGAAACTATAAAGGGGATGGGGGATTTGGCGGGATGCTTACGGGAACAAGGAATGAGGTTATGGTAGTGTTGCAATACAAATTAGGATGTTTCTACTGAACAACAATGGATTCAAAATTCTGGGGGGGGGGGGGGGGGGGTACTAGTCAATGTGTATAACCTAGTTCAAATAAGCTCAAATAAACATTTTTATTAGAGTTGATGGATTTGATACTGAACCTAGACAAACCTATGATAGTTGGAGTTAGTGTTATCCTGAACGCTAAACGGTAAACACTGATCACTTGCCATTTAGCCATTATTCAGGCAAAATGGATGTTTAAATGGGCAACAAAACCATCTAAAACAACTGATTGACAGAAATTGTGTACCATTGTGTAGTATTTAAACACCATGTTAATGGGCTAAACAACCATTTAAGTGAACAGTAATTGGAGGTGATTTTAACATGGTAGGAGAAAGAGGTGAAAAATTACTGGTAATGTGAACTCAATGTTGATGCAACTATTTAATGACTTTGTTGTCCTAAGATAGCTACATAGACATGGAGGAAGCTACATCTGGTCAAATAAATAGATCAACCCTATTATGGTGGTATATATTGGGTAGGATCTTTGTGTCAGTTAATTGGGAAGCACAATATTCTTTAGGTACTGTGCAGTCCCTTACTAGAGTGGCTTCAGATCACAATCCCTTGGTGGTGGAAACTAAAAGTGGAACAAAGATATAGGATTATTAGATTTGGATCAACATGGCTTTTATAGGTAGGCTTTAAGGAATGGGTGTTGAATAGTTGGCAGAATACGAATCCCCCTTATGTTACGGACCACTGGTACAGTTTCATCCACATTGAGGAGGAAATTAAGTGGTTGGAGCTAGAATTAGGGAAGTGACCAAGGGAATCTGAAGTAGGATATTATGCTGAGAATGAATTGAGGCATGGGACACAACACTAGAGTAATTTATAATGCATTAGGAATTATTTTAAATCTTTTATAATAACAAAGGCGTGGACAATTTAGATACAAAATTAGGGTGTTATTATATCATGGCAAAGGTGGGTAATTTAGATATATTTTTTTGGGGCGGGGTGGGGGGGAGGGGGTGGCTACTTTATGTATGCTTCATAATAGTACAACTAGTAGTCTTTTATAAAACATAACAGATCCGGCGATTATTATTGATAATGATGATTAGAGTCTACCAAGTTATTTCTAAAGCGTATGGTGAAGATTAATGTAGAACCACCGTTAGAGCCTCTAATTAATAGTTGTATAAGGGTAAGGTAAAGATAAGACAATATTAATGTAGGCATACCTGGTTGTTAAGAGTAATTATCCTTGTTCTGAAGAGTTGAATCGCTTCATCGATTTCTAGGATTCCGACGTTCCACCAATGTTCTGAACAGTATGTGGCGACGCTTTCTTCAATTGTGATGACAATAATACGGCTTCGATTTTGGTCATGCTCAAAGGCCAAGGCTGCCTTTATCGAATCCCACTCTTCAGTGGACTGCAGACCGTCAATAACAATGAGACAAGTGTGCTTTTTTAGAAGATCACGACACTCTTGAATCGGGTCTCTGAATCTCAATATGCTATTATGCTGCAGAGATCCCGAGTGCAAATCCAAGAGTAAGGCCCATGAGAAGTCCCTTATATTGAATGGATGGGATATATCCACCCAGCCGAACTTTTCAAAATGCTTCATTTCATCAATCACTTTGTTGAAGTAAACGTGTTTGACAATATACGATTTACCAACACCAGCAACCCCAAACACGGGCCGCACCCCAGGATCGTTGAGGCTAAGAGACTCTATATCTGCCCTTCGGCCAACACGTTGACAGTTTTGTAACCATTCCCTTGCAGCTTTCGTCTTGATGGCCCTCTCCTCGTCCTCATCCTAGATATATTATGCAAATAGGGGGGAAAATTGATGAACCTTCAATCATATATATCATGTATGGTGGACAAAAAGGTAGCCTAAATATTGGTAAGAAATTTGGTTGACACTGACTGTCCGTGAGATATAATCAACGGATCTAAATAAACTTGGAATACTTAATTTTCTATAGGTGATTAATAAGAAATATTTTCTAATTTCGCCGTTGTTAGTTGTTTGACTTTTCTAGATTTATAGTTTTTATTATTATATATCTAAACATGGTGTATATAAGTCTGTAACAAAAACAACTTAATTGTGATTTGGAATGGAAGGAGTAACTACCAATTTAGATGTCCTATAAGAATTCTCCCATCCAATAACCCCTTTATTACAAATGATTGGTCAAACATACATCCGGACTCACTTAATTGAATAGTTGACGAATTTAAATCACAACCAGAATTTTAAATTTCTCCTAGTGAGATCCGCTTCTCCTAATGTTTTGCCATTCAAATTAGTATAAATTTTTCCTACTAAATGCCTCCTAGTAAGATTTTCATGTGCTATAACTAATAGTAATATTTTACTACTAATTAAAAATACTAGGAGAAATCCAGCATTTTAGTAATGAATGTTGCAATAGCGATGCAGAGTTGCATATATACATGCAGCTGAATTAGGCCTATCAGGCTACATTCATCGACGCTAGACTTCCACCACTTGGGCCAGGCCACATGGGCCACCACATATAAGTGGTGAATTGAACCTACGTATATAGTTAGATAATTGGCAAATTTGAAGGCCAGAGGCACACAACAGATGCAGTTTTGGACCTGGCTTTTAAGTATGGAAAACACATAAAATATACACGATAATTTTTGTCTTTAATTTTTCATAAAATATTTCCACAAATTTTTCAGAGAGAGAGAGAGAGAGAGAGAGAGAGAGAGAGAGAGAGAAGTTCTTCGTCAAGTATATATAGTATATAGTAATAATATATTGATGATTCCGGGCATGGGCATGCATACATATATACGTACCTCTTTGAAAAGGACACGAAGAGAATGGTTAGCGGAGAGCAGCTCCAGCTCTCGGTGTGGTTGTCTGACGCACGAGCTTGCAACTTCGGGCTGCTGGGTGTGCACGAAAATGCAGCTACCGTTTGCCTTGTCAGGTAGGTATTTCCTGATGGCGACCCAGTCATCCTTGCTGGCCATATCTTGCAGGAAGACTAGGTACCTCTGATCGCCCATCATTTGCTTCATGAACTCCTTGATAAATTCGTCTTCGGTAACCATTGCCTTCACACCTTTCAGTTTCAGGAAATCTTGGGCACTCCCATGCCGTGGACAATAATTTGTGCACAGTTGATCCAACAAGCAGTCGAAGAACTCCCGGCGATTAAAGGCCTCAGGCTGGGGATGCATCACCTTCACCCAAGCACGGTACTTGAACTTTTTGCAGATTTCTGGGTTGTCGTTGCAGGTCTTCTTGATGATGGATTCCGTTTGCAGCTCAAGGTCCCCTATTTCTCCGCACACTGAGATCACTTGAAGTGGAGTATTATGGTCAGCATCGTCTTTCTCTTTCATGTTGATCAGCTCCATGAGGTCTCTTGGGCTGCTACGTTTCTTCATTTTCAGCAAAAATATATGAAATATGATTGTCAGTACGCATGGCTATTTACAAGAGATAAATATCAATTACTGTTAATAAATCTTACCAATACATATATTATATTAAATTATTTTTTTTTGTTTGTTTGTTCGTTTTAGTGATATATATATATATATATATATATATATATATATATATATATATATATATTCATAGTGTTTTTCTTTGGAAAACATCTTTCTGTATAATCAATATGCATTTAGTTCAAACCATTAGTTTGGCTCTTGTTGTAGCTCATATATTATGATGTCGTGAATCTAAATTTGGATTGTACAAATTTTGCCTTACTAATTGCTAGTTTGCTATAAATTTTATCCTCAAGTTAAGTTGAAATTCTTGTGGTTATTCAATCCTTTTGTACATTTAAAAATAAGGATTTTAGATCGTAAGCTAAACTCTTAAGCACTAAGACGGCATACATAGTTATTTAAAACTTGTATCAAAATGCATAAGACCAGTAGTACAGGATGAAGTAGGATGGGTAGTGGTGCTAACCTCAATAGAATACTAACATTTAAGCTTTATAATAATGGTTTACTCTAGTGCCCCATTTGGATCTTTGGAATTGAATTTATTCTAATAGTTACAATTTATATGCACACTAATTAAGCTAATATAGTTGTATATGAAATATATTTGCATATTTATTGTTAACAATACAAGAGAGATACTTATATGTTGCATTTCTAGTGTAGAGAAGAGAGTTGAAGTACGCTATAAGTTGTAGATTATCCATTTTCATCTCCCACCCTATGAATTTGAGATAAGCTAATTTGTGAGCTTGAAAAAGTGTGGGAATGTCAAATTTCAAACCAAATAGTCTAAACTATTAACTAGATTTCAGTTCTTCCAAAATGAAAGGATCCAAAAGGCCCTTAAATGAATATAGACACCTATTGGCTTCACTAACCTCCCCTGCTTCTCCGAAATATTTGATTTTTTTTGTTAGCAAACATGTGCTATAATAGTTACACTATCAATGCATATTGTCGAATATTTTTAAAATGTGCAAATATATCTAAAGTAACAACTTATATATACTACTTGTCATGGGCATTAGTATAATCTTTAATAATATACTATATCATCAGTACATGATTCATTAAGAAAAATATTTTCCATGATTGTTCAAACATAACATATATATATTTATCGCACATACATGTATATGCACATAATGCATGATGGTACAACAAGTATGTTTATTTTAGTCAACTTTTAATATACCAATATTAGTAGAAGTGGGTAATGTAATAGAAGATGTTGATAACTTAGACATAGATCTAATGGGGTATCTTAAGTTTTTTACAATTACATAACTATTAATTTAAGGGGTTATGTAGATTATCTAGCATAATAGAAACTAGATAAGTAAATTGCACATTTAGAGGTTACACAGATTATTTATGATAATGTTGGTGGATAATTATATATATACATCTTAAGTGATGTGGTGCAAGATGAAATGAATATTTGAGCTACTGTAAGAGCCAATGTGTAGCCTTTGGACATAGAATATTTTCTCATTAATAAAATAAGAAAAATTAATGATACATAAGCAATAGTGTATTTGAACTTAACACATGGATAAAAAAAATACAACAACTAGTTTAAAAAGGAGAAATCTTATATATAGATTCATGATGTGACCAAAAAAAATATGCAACTAGAGCTTATATCACTTCAAATGACCCTAGTAGAGCCTCCACATTTAAGCCTCACGAGACTGGCTATATAATTGGAAAGTCAAAGCATCTCAAATTTGACAAAAAATTATAGAGAGAAATATGAAGATTTATGACACCAAATAAGTTTACCATGAAAATATATTTGATGAAGAATCTAATGATACTTAATTGATATTGTAAATATTATTTTCATATTATATAAACTTAGTCAAAAATGAGATGATTTAACTCTCCAAGATTTTTGTAAGGACTTACAATTTGGGATGGTGGGAGTACAAATTAGAGGGTTATTATGGATAATCTATCATTGATGAAAGATGCAAGTAATTCATATGCAAATTTAAGAAATTATTTTGAAATTTCTCTTGTAATGTCATATGTGGGTAATTTAGGGTTATTTTGAATCATCTTTCATGATATGGGTAATCTAGAAACAAAATTACAGAGTTACCTTATTTATTTATTTATCATAATGCCAGAGGTGTGTAACTTTCTATAAAACATAATAGATGTCATTGCTATTATTAGCACCGATGATCATAGAATGTCAAATTAAATACAAGATATTTCTGATTGTTGTGAGAATCAAATGCTAAGATTCATCATTTTCTTTAGCACGTCTGGTGACAATTTATATAAGTCTCCGTGGAGCATATAATTAGTAATAGTAAGATAAAATTTTGATGTTGACAGTGATTGATGATGTTTAGAGCAAATATATACCTCATTGAAGAATACACAAATAGAATTGTCAGCTGAGAAGTGCTCCAACTCCAATACTTGGTTTGATTCTCCAACGACCAAGCTTGCGACTTCGGGCTGCTGGGTGTGCACGACGATGCAGCTACCATTCTTATTGTCAGGTAGGTATAACCTGACAGCCTCCCAGTCAACTGTGCTGGGCAAATCTTCCAGGAAGATCAGGTATCTGTGGTCGCTCATCACTTGCTTGGAGAACTCCTGAGCGAGTCGTGTGCCTGCTTCCATAGCCATAATCGCATCCGCCTGCTTCTGCAATAATTCTACGGTGCTGCTGCTTCCTGGTTGCCGGCAATAGTTTGTGTACAACTGAGCCATCAAACTCCTGATGAATTCATGGGGATTGAAGGGTTGTGTCAACTTCACCCAAGCACGGAAACTGAAATTGTCGCAGATTTCTGGGTCGTCACGTGTCTTCTTGATAATGGACGCCACCCCAAGGTCTCCGGATGCTCCCCACAGTGAAATCACTTGGAGCGGAAGGACATTGTCTATCTTGTTGATGAACTGGATGAGGTCTTTTGGGCCACCTTGCTTCTTCTTGGCTTCCCTCGCCTCGATAAGGATCCCCGCTGCATTGCCATCGGCTACGGCCTGCTGCTGATGACTCGTCGTCGTCGTTGGCGGCGGCGGCAGCGGCGTCTTCTCAGTGGGCTTGCAGCATCCGGCATCGCCGATGTGCCTGTAGCGCTCGTTCCTTTTGCCGACGGCTTCGACCCTGGATTTCATCAACTCTATGGCAGTGACGGCGTCGTCCAGCTGGGGCGGCGCCGCTGCTCCCATGCAGGATGAGAAGGAGAGCAAGCGGCGGCGCCACCAGTGGCCAATGCCATGGGATTTGATGTCCATGAGGACAACGGACTCAATGCTGTCCTCCACATCCAAGGCCAGGTTGCGGACCTGCCTCACCAATGTCTTCACCATCTCGTCGGTGGCTCGCTCCTTGGAGACGACGAGGAAAGAATGCATCATCTCGAACTCGTCCGAGATGAGCATCAGGTCGCGCTGGATGTTCTTCTTGAGCTTCTCCTCCTCCTCGATTGCTGACTTGGCAGCGGTCAGCGTCCCCTCCACCGCTGACTTGGCCAACCCAAGCACAAGGTCCGCCATTGCTGCTGCTGCTCCTGCTGCTGCTCCCTCAGTCTCTTCTCCCTCTCTCAGTCTCTCTCCGCCTTCGATTTGTTGTTAGAAGGTTGAATCAATGGAAGCAGCAGCTAGCTTCCAAGAGAATGAAGCTGCTGCTATTGTGAGGCCTTACTCGAGGTATGGTGTGCAAATGTGAGAGGCTGGAGGTTTGGAGCGTGGCAATTTTATAGAAACATCTATATGGAGACTGAAGCCTGAACAGTTTTGCTTTTTCAAGGTCCGCGGGCCAAGTAACCCTATAAGCACTCAAGGTACTTGTCCTGCCAACGCACACGAGACAAGTAAAGGTTCGCAGGGTTCTTCTCTCTTTGCCCTTGTCGCAAGCAAAGCAAGGGTGTGAAAATGCTTGCCAAAGTGAAAGGACACAAAAATGTCATCTAAACAAAATATCGTATACAGGACAGGAGCAGACAGAGAATGTATATGCATGAATGAAGCAAAGAACTTTGCACCTTTTTCTTGACCATACCACGAGATATACGTATTTCATAGTTTCATTAAGAGAAATCTTTGTACTGGTGGTTTTCGGGAACCGGCAGTACAAATCAATCAATTTCGGTTTTCCAAAGTAACCATCAGTGTAAAATAATTTAGAATTTAAATTTTTGAGTTTTCCAATGACCTCGTAAGAATAAAAACCATCAAAATAAAGTTGTAGATCTGGACACTTAGAAAGGCCCCCGCCGCTCCATGTCGCCCTCACAGGCGGCACGGGTACGAATAACCTCATCGCAGCAAGGGCCATAAGCCCGTGACGCTCGCTCTACCTCCGCTTGAGCCAACCCTGGCAGTGGCGGAGCGTGCAGTAAAATTAAGGGGGGGGGGGGGGGGGGGGGGGGCAATTACACTAGAAACATGTGCTCGCTCCTGCGATAATAAGGTGCTGTCCAAAAGTGCATGCATGTTCAAACTAGGAAGAGTTGAGAGTAGCAAAAGTGCATGCAAGGAGCTTGCTATGTTCAGCACTCAGAGCAAGGAGGGGTAGGCGCCCAGTATCGCCTCCACGAGGCTCTGCCCGTGAACCCTGGGAAACCCGGCCGGAGGCGAGGATGGCGGTGGTAGGCTTGGTTTCCATTCCTCCCTCAACCCATCCCTCCCCCTCTCTCTCCTGTCAAGCTCCAGCAGGGTCGTTCTTCCCGTGGTTGGTGGCGGCGTGGGTACGCACGCAAGCGACGGATCAGCGTTGGAGACGGCCAGATCTGGGCTCCTCCTTCGTGGATCTGTGCTCCTGCTCGTTCTCTCGCAGCTCGAGACAGCTGCGCTGATGGAGGCCGTCTTGGACGAGAGGGCTGCCGCCACAGTGCTTCTCTTTCCTCCGGGGCTGTCATTCACTCCTTGAAACCAAGACAATCTAGGTCCCTCGTTGTTGTCAGGGGCTGAGCTGAGACGCAGAAGTTGGGTTATAGATGTTTTCATGAGATCGAAACTTTTTATTTTGGTTTACCCTATCCTATCTTGATCTAGAATTTTTGTCCGAGCTTTTAGAACCTTCAAGATGCCTTTTGTGGTATAAAAACCAATCTCATTGTTATATTGCATTTGTTTTTAAACTAAAAGTGTTAAAAACCACTCGTGGTAATTTAAAAGGTTTGAGAGTTGAGGAAGACAACCGGTGTCCAATTTTAAAGTTCCTGGAGAGAATCTAGAACCTAAAAATAGCTTAGGAAAAATGGTACAATGACATGACAGATTTATGGATGATTTTTTTTCCTTTGAAGAAGAAAAGTCATAAATTTACTGACGAACATTCCAACGCTAGCTCAAGTCGTTCGTAACTTCCTGTTCATGTTTCTTTTGCAAGCTGAATTGGCCGCGCGAGGTCGGCGATCCACACCTGTGGTGGGCGACCACCGCGTCATCGTTGCTGGACGAAGTCGGAGCATGTCGTGTCGTAGTCCATCGACGCGATGTGCTTCAGTGTCGAAGCTGTCCATTCCGTCTGACAAGTTTCCATTCGTCTCTGGGCAGAACACCATTTGAAGTCCTTTACGGGTGCCTGCCGCGCCATTTGGGTATTGACATAGCAAAAGCTTCTCCGGTCCCGGCCCTTAGGTTTCTGACTCGTTGGCTTAGCGTGATGCAAGTTCTCGTTCGTCAACATTTGCTTCGAGCACAGGACCGCATGAAACGCCACACCACACAGGCATTATGGTAACAAACTGAAATCCAAACTCAATCCTGATATATATCGCTACTTCTGCCTCCCCTTTCTTCAATTCTTCTTCCCCACGCGTTGGCCAACTCCAATTTCCTGCCGATATCCGATCTGCTGCTAACACTGTGGCACTGCCCAAGGTCACCTGCAATAACGCAGCGATGTCATTGCCATTTGCCATATCCATAAAGACACGCCATGATTGAGGCCAGCAGAGCTTGGACACGCACATATGGTGCTACATTTACCGACGATGACGAAGTTGATGGGGAGGGTGGCCGGCCGGCGGGCGGCGGAGTCAGGAGGGCTCGCGAGAGGGATGCTGTACGTGTGGCCCAATGACAGCGTCGTGTATCTTGCCAGCTTTTGCTTCTCCCGGCTATATAGCTGCTAAGAAGGGCAACTGTTATAGCATTTAGGCTGCTAAAGTCGGCTATGCCCGTTCAATATCGGTTATAGACCGCTAAACGCGTAACGTTAGCTCTGCCGCTAAAACCCTTAGCCAACGATTTAAAACCATGATATTTTGACAAGTTTTAAGACTTTGTAGTTCAAAATTTTTCATTTTAGTTTAATTAGTTCCCAAAATATTAAATATAAAATTACAAGATATCTGTAGAAAAGATAGAATCTTATATACTTGCAAGTGATTGTGCACCGCGGTGGTAAGTTGTTGTTGTTGTTGTTGTTGAATAGTAGGTTGCAGGTTTGAGTCGGACATCTTAAGATGTCTACATCCAAAAATTGATTTTGGAGGCAAGCATCTCAAGGTGGGCATACCGACTGTCTTTATAAATAAATAGTGTTTTTTTTACAGTGACATAAAGTAGTGATTTACAGTGAAATTTGGTTAGAGGTAGGCGGCTTGCCTGCCTTTGAAAGTAAAAAATGTGTGTGCGTTTACGTGTGTGTGATGTGTGGTGTGAGTTTGTGTTTAAGTTCTACATCTTGTACTTGAAGTATTGAGACATTAAAGAAAAAGAAAATAAAAAAAAATAATTATTATACGTGTTTGACTTGTGTATCAACATCGCTTTGCTAAAAAACAATGAAAGATATAAGTTTTCTTAGCAGAATCTCTTATTTTATTTGCATCTCACCTGATTGCGCTCTCTCACTTCACCATATGGTACTAATGTCAACCGGGCATACAAAACTAAACCGAACTAAGTACACATTTTGTTAAGATAAGATTTAAACATGACCCATTATAGATAAGATTTAAATATGACCCATTAACGTGGACTGGATCAATCTAACTACGTGTCTTCACGCACTTAAGTCCACAAGAACTACTAATGCTAGTTGATTTTTTATTGCCCGCATGTTTCCTTTTAGTTAATGTGAGCTCTTGTAAAAGCTTGAAGTGTACAATGTGTTAAAAAGAAAAAGTGATGAGCTTGAAGAATAAAAGCTTGTAGCCTGGTGGTGAGCTCTTTGTATTTGGACACCGGAGACCAGAGTTCGAATCCCATGGTGGGCCGGCCAGACAACGCAAAAGAGTGTGGGAAGCCGGACGAAAAATTAACACGAGAAGAAATCTTGCTGTTTTATTAGTAAGGTAGGTATAGAAGAAAGTAAAAAAGTGTTTATCTCTGAAAATATTTTGTGTACTAGTGATGAACACTTTGTCAATACATGAAAAATGTTGATGGACACGTATCAATGTACAAAACATTATTTTGGTTGGGAAGAAAGCCAACGAGTCTTGATCCCTAGCAATTTTGGTGGCGGAGGAAAACCAACGCTAATGGCAATGTAGAGCCCTGGACTATGCATGTTTCCATTTGGCGCGGCCTTGGCCGTATTCCGGATTCTCGATATTTCAGATCCAGATTTCCTTCGAACCGTTCTATGAAGAATTGGAATAGAAGGAACCAACTTTTAGGTGTTTCTTTAGACTAATATATAAATATAAACAGATTTGCTTGGTGGCAGACGCCTGATATCTTGTTTCGGTGGCGGTCAACTTTTGTCCGCCGTCGAATGTGGATGAGTGGTTGTGGTTGTGTCTAGTATACTCCTCATTGTTTCAGTGATGTGGCTGTCGCCATTGTTTATGTGCTGTGGCTGTCGCCGCCGCCATTGTTTCTTTGTTGTGGCCGTGATTAAGGCGAAGTCGCCGTCACTACCACTGGGAGGGGAAGCCCTACTTCCACTGCCACCGGGACGGTCGGTGGGAGCGGAGCTACGGAGGGCCTACCTGGGGCCGCGATGGAGGGAGCCCGGTGTCGGGGGCCAGTGGCGGTGGAGGAGGTCCGGCCTGAGGCACCGGATGGAGGTAGCCCGGGGGTGCCGCCGGATTCGTTGGGACACGGGGGAGTGTTGAGGCCGCCGGTGAAGAGAGGAGCCGTTGTTGATGGGAGAGAAGCCGCCGTCGCGTGGAGGAGGGGTAGCCGCCGGAGTTCGAGTGAGTGGATGTTGCGTCGTGCTCCATGGATCCGCCACCGAAGGTTGGGTGCCGCATCGTTAGGGTGGGGAGGGCCACCTGGCCGTTGTCGGGGTTAGGGGAAGGTGTCGTGGCTGCCGTCACAGGTGGGGGATTGCGATGGGGTCTCGGGGCCGCAGCCGGTTGCGTGGTTGTGGGCTGCTGACGGTCGCAGCGTGGGCAGGGGCATCGCTGGCCCAGTGGAACACGAGGAGGAGAGCCAGAGGTGTGGAGGAAGAAGCGGCCTGTGGCTAGAGGATGAAGGTGACGGATGCAATGCAAACTATCAGGCACCTCGCACCTGCAGTGGAGACACTTCCATATATAAAAATTGGTTTCAAGTGATTATCTCTGAAACGATTATCTCCTTGTGCCTTTTGATAGAAATTCTAATAACCAATTCTATTTGGAATCTGAAACTTCTTTTTTCTGCCAAGGCAAAACTATGTCTTAAGGCAGCGCTCGAGCGAGTAGTTTTGAATGCAAGGCAGCAAGTGTGACCAATTCAGTTGCAGCTTGCTCCGATCCCCTCGAGAATGATTTGTCATATACGAGTCATGTCATATTTGAGTCATGACATGCAGCACTACGTCTGGAGATTATTAACTGCAGCCTGCCTCATTAACCAGTGTCCAACAGTCCAAGTCGCATAAGCCAAACCGCATGCATGCCAAACGTGACGCCCCCGACGTCCCTTCGCCGAGGAAACGTCACCAGTAGAGCTTCACCGGCGGCAGCACGAAGTCCGGCGCCGCCTCGCCGAGGAACGGCACGGCTCCCGGCCGCGCCTGGATGTCGCCGTAGAACTGGTACTCGGCGTCGTAGTCATGCACCTCCGTCTCCTTGCTCCGGTTGGTGTGGTAATGGTGCTTCGCCCCCGCCGCCTTGCCGAACCCGAACATGGACACCCGGTCGCACACCCCGAGCGCGGTCACCACGGCCTGCAGCCCCGACGAGTAGTGGAAGTAGGGCTCCCTCGCGTCGCGCCGCCGCACCCACCCGCTCGCCGCCGCCGCCGCCGTGTCCGGCTTCGCCGCCGCCGTCCCCGTGTCCGCCGCCGCCACGAGCCACCGCCGCAGCGAGTAGTACTTGGCGACGCGCGCGCACAGCGCGTCGAGCCGCGCGTCGGTGAGGACCAGCCGGAACGGGGCCGCCGGCGTCGTCGCCGTGGCTTTGCAGGCGAGCACGTACAGCAGGTGCTCGGGCCTGCTGACGTACATCGCCAGCGGCGCCGCGCGGCCGTTCGGGTGGCACGCGCAGCCCGGCACGGCGGCCGCCGACGGCGCGGCGCAGCGGTGGAGCACGAAGGAGTGAGCGACGGTGAGCGAGGTCCTGGCGCCGACGTCGCGCGCGAAGCCCGCCACGGGGGCGTTGTTGAGGCGGACGACGAAGTCGTGCGCGTCGATCTGCGCGCCCCGGCCGCCGCCCAGCAGGATGCCGCTGTTCCCGACGACGGCGCAGGTGCGGAAGCGCTGCCGCCGGCGCAGGCCGAGGTGGGCCGCGACGTCGGCCATGACGCCAGCGACGTTGTTGAAGCCACGACGGCGGTGCCGGTGCGCGCGGAGGAAGGCGCGGAGCGACGCGCGGAAGCCGGCGAGGAGGGCGCCGTCGTCTGGGAACGTGTCGCTGGCCGGGACGCGGAGGCGGAGCATGGTGCTCTGCCGCCGCGGGCCGGAGGTGGTGCTGCCGTTGCTGGAGGAAGAGGAAGGGAGACGACGACGGAGGTAGACGAGGCGGTGGCGGTGGTTGTCATGGATAGGGGAGGAGGATATCGAGGCGCTGGCCAACATCGCGGCGGCCTCGGCGACGATCTGGTCCCCGCCGACGTCGATCGCCGCTAGCCGACGGAGGAGCGCGTCGTCTTCGGTGTATTGGGATTGCGACGGGCCACGATGGAGAAGCAGGTAGCGGCGGAAGGAGAGGGACACCAGCAAGAGCACGGCGAGGAACATGACTGGCAGAAGGTGGCGGCGCCTCATTTTGGCCGGTGCGGTGGCTGACGACGTCTGGCTCCGGTGTCGGTGTGCTCCGTGCTCAAGAAAAGCTCAGAGATGGTGGCAGGCACACGAACACAGCGAGATCAAACAGATTGTCATGCGCTAATTCCTCACTCCAGCGTCACATGTTCCGTCGTCTTGTGTTCCAGTTTCCTAACCGTCGAGGAAAAGAAGGATGAGAAGATGATGATGAAGATAGAGTTGATCGCTCCAGATTGTCATGCATGGGCTCAATGGCGAGTCATGCACTCATGCCTTGCATGGAGCACTAGCCTTGGCACCGGCGAGTATAGTTTTCCAAACGGGCTTGGCCCAGTGGTCCAGCACGGGCCCGGTGCGAAAAAGCACGGCCCAGGCCTGGTGCAGCACGGCCTGCTTCGTGCTCGTGGCTGGCCCGGCCCACCGCCATGCCCGTGCCTGGGCCTGCAAACCGGCCCACAATGCCGGCACGGGCACGGCCGCCCCAACGGGCGGCACGGCGCCGGCACGCCTCCTGGCCGTTGATGCCGGCACGGGCGCTCTTAGCCGTTGGATGTAGAGCGGATTTTGGGAGGCCTTTATAAGGCAGCGTCGCGGCCGTCGGGGGAAACCCTAACCCCCTCTCCTCGCCTCCTCATTTGGTTCACTCATTTCTCTCTCATGTTCCCTCTCCGCCACCGCCGCCCGGAGAAACCCTAACCCAATCCTCTCTCTTCTCCCTCTCCGGTGGCTGTCCGAACCACCGGTGGCCGGCACGAGCACACGGCACGGCCATCTCTACCCCTCTTCTTCATCCCTGAACGTCGATTGAGCCTCGTCCTCCGCATTTTGGTCGGATCAGAGCCGTCTCTCCGTCGTCGACCTCGCTCGCCGTCACCTCTAGGGCTCCGGTCTCTTGCCGAGGCGAGACCATCGAGGTACCAGGGTGCCGGATCTGGGCGTCGTCGACCTCTCCGGCGTCTCCGGTGCTCCGGTCTTAGGGGTAAGTCCAAACCCTAACGCTAAGTTCTTAGCGGTAAGGCCTAACCAAACCCTAACCATTTTATTTTTGGTATTTTGGTAGCCGTTGAGGAACCGGAGGCCGGAGTTATGGCGGACGAGGACGGGATTGGTCACTCCATGACCATCAACGACGAGTTGCATCTGTGCGGGATGGCTGGAGATGACGAGGAGGACGATGTTCGCGCGGACGCCGACGAGCTCTTTAGACGTTCGGCTGCTGATCCCATTCTGCTCGAGCAGCCCGACGGCGATGCCCTTGCTGCTGCTGGTCAGGGCGCTCAGGCTGAGGCTGCGAGCAATGACCAGTAGCCTGTCGGCTCCAATCGACCTTCTATGTCTCCAATTTGGGAGGACTTTGAGAAGCTCTACAAGGTCGTTAATGGTAAGAAGGTCAGGTATGCTGCCTCCTGCCTCCATTGTCGTAAGCAGTACTCTGCTCTGTCGTCTGGTGGCACTGGCCATCTCGCTCGGTATCTTCTTAAGCGTGTTAAGAAGCGCGAGAAGTGCCGCATGGCTCAAACTCACATTTCTTTCAATCCTGATATTAGTGTTCGTCACTGGGAGTACTCTGCTGAGACAACACGTGTAGAGCTTGTTTGTTTGCTTGCTAGATTAGATCTTCCACTTCGTATTGGGGAAACTGAAGCTTTCACTGATTACATTAAAAATGCTCATAACCCTAGGTTTAACTCTGTCTCTAAGCAAACCACTGCTAGAGATGTTTTTAAGTATTTCAATGACAAGAGAGAAAAGTTGATGGTGTCCTTACAGGATTCTAAAGTTTCATCTGTTGCTATCACTTCTGATATTTAGTCTGTAAACGCTAAAGAGGATTATCTTAGTGTTGTGGGTCATTATATTAATGCTGATTGGCAACTGGAGAAAAGAGTTTTTGGGTTAAGGCTTATAGATGCATCACATAATGCTGATAACATTGCTGAGCGTGTGCATAATGTGCTTTCTGAGTATGGCATACTTAATAAAGTTTTTTCTGTGACATTGGATAATGCATCTGCTAATAAAAATGCCATGGATAAACTGAAACCTATACTTAAAGAGTACTTGGGTGCTGATCTGTTCTTGCATCAATGCTGTGCTTGTCACATTATTAACTTGATAGTTAAAGAGGCTTTGGTTGCTCTTAATCCTATGATTGACAATTTCAGAACTGCAATTTCATATCTTAATTCTTCCAACCAAAGAATTGCTGCATACAAGAGTTATTGCATTGCTGTTGGCATTAGACCTAGGAAGTTTGGACTGGAGAACTCCACATACTTAATGCTTAAGCACTTGATGCCTCACAAAGAAACCTTTAATACTTTTATTGAATCTCATTACCCTAGACCTAGAGGAGGTCCATTCCTTTTAACTGGTGAATGCTGGACTATGGCAACTAAAATACTGTCATTTCTTGAACTATTTTATGATTCAACTGTTGCATTGTCTGGTGTGTATTATCCTACTGCTCCTCTTATGGTTCATCATCTTGTTAGAATTGCTTTACACCTGTACAGGTATCAAAATGATGAACATATTAGACCTATGATCCAACCTATGATTGATAAATACAATAAATACTAGAGGTCCATACCTGATCTTTATGCTATTGCATTCATCTTGGATCCAAGAGCTAAAATGAAAGGTTTCACTAAAGTGCTTAGAAAATTGAGTTCTATTACTGATACTGATTATGCTAATAAGATGCTGGAAACTAGAACTCTGCTGTTTAAACTGTATAACAAGTATGATGCAATTTATGGCTCTGTTAGGTTGAAAAGATCTATCCCTCCAACCCTCTCTGGTAAGAAAAGAACAGCCTGGGCTGAAATTTATGATGATGATGATGAACTTGGAACTGGCTGTTCTGTCCTTCTTCCTAATCTTGATGTCTAGGAATGTCCCTGCCACTGCCTTGCTACAGGCAGCAAATGGGTCTTCCTCTAATGCTGGTGGTGGCTCTGAACTTGCAGCCTACTTGGACTGTGACACAGTCACCCAGTTGCATAATGAGTTCAACATCATGAACTGCCCAGTTGCATAATGAGTTCAACATCATGAACTGGTAGCATCAGTACAAATTAACTTACCCAGTCCGTTCTATTCTTGCTAAAGATATTTTTACTGTGCCTGTTTTAACAATTTCTTCAGTATCTACCTTTAGCACAACTGGCAGGATCATCGAGGAGCGGCGGCAGAGGCTGAACCCTGAGACTGTGGAGGCACTCACTTTCATCAAAGACTGGAAAGCTGCTGAATCAAGGTTGCAGCACATGGTGGAGAATAAGGAGTTGGAAGAAGCCTTTGAAACACTCTATCTAGATGACTGATCTCATTCTCATATTCCCATTTATGTAATGGTCTGTAATAACTCTTAAACTTGTGGTTCTGGACATGTTTGGTGGTGATGAACATTGAACAATGAAATTGGAGCTGGCTGCACTCTTTTCCCCTGTCTAGGGTTTCTCACAGGGATGAGTTTTATCTAAACAGGTTTTTAATGAGGCAACCATTGCACAGCTCCTTCCTTTTGCTATTTAATCTATGTTTGTGCTGTGTTGTATTTTATAATTCGAATTTGATATTTGTTTTCCTGTTGACATACTGAGTCTGGAGAGGTTGTATTAACACCTTTAGTGCCCGTGCCGGCACTAGCACGTTGGGCTGCCGTGCCCTTTGGCACGACACGGTATGCTCCAGACTTGGTAGTGCCGTGCCTGGGCCTCATTCTGGGCACGTTGACACGGCACGTTCGTGCCCAGGTGTGCTAGTGCCGTGTCGTGCCTGGGCGCACGTTTGGAAATCTATACCGGCGAGCGGCAAGCAGCGAATAGGGTGGCAGGTCACATAAGACAAAGCGCATGCCGACAGGCGACACCCAGTCGCCAGAAAACGATAATCAAGGCACGCATGCATGCAGCCATGCACACGGATGATCAACACACAACCCCCCACTGCGGTCCTAGGTCTTCAACCACGGTACGTATCTTGTTGATTCCTGATGTCAAACTTGATTCCTGTACCATGAACTTCATCATATAAAATAAAACACATGCGAGGTTCTTTTCCAAAAGAGAAACTAGTACGAGAATAATGTGCAAACTGTTGAGGGCAGCTGATGTATATAAAGCAATTCTCAAATTAATGAGCTAGGAGCTGTGAAATGCCATCAATTTTTCTCAGTGTCATCAGCTAACGTATTCCTAGATACATTATCATTAGTAGGCATAGGTTCTGCGTAATCATCATTAGACAGGAACTCGTTTGGGGATATGCTAGGCATGGGCACATTATCATTGTTTTCTTATGCAACATTTTGACCAATCTCCCCATGCAAAGTCCAAATCATGTAGTTTCTCATGAACCCCCTATTAATAAAGTGCAATCGTATATGCTCTACGTCGTCCTATTTTCTCGTATTCTTGCAATCTTTGCATGGGCAGAATACAGGCTGAGTCTCCAGCATTGGCTCTAGCTAGCTTGATGAAATCGTCGATGCCCGCCAAGTATCGTCGGTCTGTACATGACAAATCGTACATCCACTTCCGATCCATGCCTGCAGAGGTAAAATGGACAGGGTAGAGGAAACATAGGAAAGTTTTAATAAGAGCCTTTCTCAAAAATATTATTTGAAGCACATAACCTTAATGTATTCTTCGATAAAATTTGAAATTGGTTATCCTATAAAAATTGAAATTGGTCGTGTTATAAAAATTGACATAGAGAGCCTATACAAAATAATTATTTTACAACATGCCATGTTAAAATGGATATATACAAAAAAAATATAACAAAAATTAAGGCTCCATCATAAATAACATTAATTGCACAAACACTTTTTGAACAATAATGTAGCTCCAAACAATGGTAGCCCCATAAATTATAATTGCTAAAAAAATTATTGTACAACATGCCACATAAAAATGGATAACAACTCCTCTTCTTCATCATGAATAATAATATAGCTCCAAACTATGGATTTGTACACATAAAATTAGAATTTAGTTGGCTTCACATAGCAATCGTTTACACTAACCTTCTCAAAAGTGGTTTACCACAATTTAGATGTCTTCTTTAAGATCCAACCTAAATATGCTCTCTAAAATGAAGAAATTAAACAACTACTAATAAGAATCAATCTCCAAACTACAAGTCCAAAGGAGTATGCGTGTTATTAACCATAAGTTAGAAGATCTTGACCATGCTTGAGCTTCCAAGAGTTTCCTTGAGCAATTCGGGGAAAAACAGCCGCAACAATGGAGGAAAAAAGCAGCCGCGCACTATTCTGTTCCATTGGGACATAGGAGAGAGGGTGGTCGAGCTCTATATACTGTAGAAACTTCACTGCTGGTTTAAGCCAAGAACCGGCAGTGAAGCTCAGTATCACTGTCGGTTCCAGCCACGAACCGGCAGTGATAACTGGCTTCAGTGCCGGTTGGGCCCCTATCCCAATCATTTGAAGGTCTGTCAGAGGTTGAACCGCCAGTGAATGTTTATCATTGCTAATTCAGTATAAATCAGCAATGATGGACCAACAGTGATATTCAAATCTATAGTAGTGTCAGAGCATCAACCTTCGATCAGTTGCATCAGTCTTTTACAGTGTGAACCGGCTTCACCTTCGGCCATTTGTGCCGATTTATATTTGGATTCGGGTGTATCTGCTACCAGTATCGGCTACCAGAGGCATCTTCGGCCGCCTAATTCTAACCAGTTCCTCCTTCGGCTCGTACCATGTTTGGTCATATTTGATTGGTTTTTCACCACGCGAAACTCCAATCCACAACTTAAGGTAATAAGTATAATTCGCAAAAAAAAAAACTTAAGGTAATAAGTATGTTGCCAACTTTCATATCAGCCTTCGTTCAAAAATATACATATGAGGTAACCTCTGCATGCGACCCAGCTAATTGGCCAACGTTCATAGGATTCAGGGAGAGCGAACGATTTTCCGACATCTAAAATTACTTTTTTTGCAAAAAAATCCCACGTTTCTATTTTAGTACTCCGCTACTGTGGACACCGCTAGTCTATTTCTATGACATCAGCAAATGACACAAACTTCAAAACACAAAACATTTATTTCAAAATGATATAACTGTGAAACGATGTATCCATTTTAAATTCTATTTGCACTAGTGTGTTCTACGCAACGAGGCGAATAAAACTAGATTCCACTTACTTATATTTCAAAAAAAATTCTAGTAGCAAATTATATGAACTAACTTATATATATAACTTATGACACATAACTTATCATGTGAAAACTTGAAAACTTGAGAATTATGACACACAACTTATGTTAAAAGCTTATTAAACACAAATGAGTAAATTAACTTATAATTTATTAAAAAGAATTTTAAAATACAGAAGTTATTAAGACACAAAGAAAAAAATTGACTTATAACTAAACACAATAATTTTTTTTTGCAAATTATACAGTATAGAAACAGACGCTCGTAACGCACGCACACTCACCCCCTGTGAACACACGCACGCAAACCCTATCCATATGAGCACCTCCGAACGACTGCATCGATAAATCTCGAGATTGACGAAGTCACCACTGGCGTCTCGCTGTCGACGAGAACGTCGCCTACCACTGAAAGCACAACGCCGTTAAATCCTGGAATAAATTCAGGAAAGGTGCGACAAGCAGGATTTGAACCCTGGTGGGTAGCGTCCCACTGGACGGTCCTACCATTGGACCACAGGCCAACAGTTATTAACATATAAAGAAGTAGATTTTTGTAACTTGTAAAAAAACTTAGAAACAAGTTATCAAATATGTCTATATAAGTTATTTTAAACAACTTGTGTACATAAGTTTATTGCTACACTTGTATATAAGTTGTAAGTTATAAGTTACATGTTATGAATTAATACACAGATATTATTACTAGAAAAAAATCTTTAAAATATATGTAACTGGGGTCTAGCTTTATTTGCCTCGTCGCATAGAACATTTCGGTGCAGACAAAATTTAAAATAGACATATCGTTTGGAGGTTATAACATTCTAAAATAATTATTTGGTTTTTTTTTCTCGTGTCAGAGGTGACATCAGCGCGGGAGGTGGGGAGGGGAGACCGCAGCGCCCTGCCCTGCCCTATCCTCACTGGAAAGTGGAAACAGTCCACCGCAGCCTGCTCGTTCGCTCAGAAAGAAAGGAGTGAAGGACCGCGAATAAGCTTTTGGGCTCTGCATGTGAGCATTTTCAACCTGTAATAGCGAAGGTAAAAAAAGAAAAATCGCCGAAGCAAGCTTTTCAACCTTCGGTTCCTATCTAGAAAATAAAACGGCGTTGCTAGCGCCCGGATGTCCGGACCGGGCCAATCGTCCGGACGCCCGCACCTACCCTCCTATGGCTCCGCGCATGCACGCCTGTGCGGCCCACCCGTACCCCGTGCGCCCCGCTCCACGCCCTGCCCGTGCGCCCATGCGACCCACCCGCACCCCGTGCGCCCCGCTCCACGCCCCGCCCGCGCGCCCATGCGACCCACCCGCACCCCGTGCGTCCCGCTCCGCGCCCCGCCCGCACGCACCCGTGCGGTCCCCCTCCTGCCCAGGAAGAAACCTGTTGACGATGGATAACGTTAACTTTTTTTTAGAACTTTAGACACCAAAAGATATATGAATACACACTAGTTTAGTGTTTTAACTGATAATTTTCACGATTTCTGCATGTTCTGTATTTTCTAGGGCCTATTTCAGAAAAGCGTAAAAGAGGGATTAAAGAGCATAAAAGACACGAAACTTAACCGCACAGGAAACATCGTCATCAGGACGTGGGAAGGATCTAGAGAACACCCGAAGCAACCTAGTCCCCATCACCTGACAAGTGGGGCCGGCTAGCACAAAGGGGGGGCCGGGCGGCGCCCCCCCTAGGGTTTCGCACCCGCCTTCTGGAGTCTTCTTCCACCGCCTTTGAGGAGTCATCTCGGCTCTTGGTTAAGTCGATTTGATCCTACGGCGCACGTACATCCCACCGGACTATAAATAAAGGGGTAGACCCCCTGGAGGCATCCCATCATTTATCTAAGGCATCAAGTCTTCGGTCAAGCCATCAAGAGCCTTCTAATTCATCGAGAGCCATCTAGTTCATAGTTCTAGCCTAATTAGATTAGAAGTAGAGGAGTTATAGTTCTTCAGCAAGATCTGGAGCCCCAGCATCTGTCTGGAGCGCGAAGTTCGGTAAAGTTCTAATTCTTTCTCTATTATTGCATTCTTCATGATTAGGGAAACATTGTTCTTAATAGTTTATATGTTCTTGATTACAATAGCCTTTGTCTACTTTGATTATATGTCGAGTATAGTTGGTTTGATCTTATTGAATTCGTGTAATTGCTCGTATAGCGTTTATCCATACGGTCGATGGGTAGATGATGAACGACATGTAGACGTGGTGTCTAAGTATTCTGTTTATCTGCGAGTGCACCCTGATGTGCCAGGTCGTGTGATAGATCGCATAGGTGACAGCTGCGTTGAGTCCTCTGTAGTCCACCCCACGTATGTAGGCATACAGGCACGGTCGCGAAGTTGGGTGATGACTCTATTTCACATCCATCCTAGATGATGCCCTTTACATGTGATCATGATATAGGACTAATCTAACAATGATTGCTAGATGTAGTTGCACTAATTAGAGTTATTCATTGGCGTAATTATAGAAATTACCTTAGATATTAATTCCTTAGTTCATCCATTGGCTAGCTATTACTATGACTAGAAAGTGGTCTAATGTTTATCCTTTATTTATGATGCTTGATCATACTTATCACCTTTAATTATCTTTATTATTTTGTGACCTCTACCTATTATGAGTGGAGTAAATGACATCGGTAATGTCACTTATCCATTGTATATAATCACTATCAATATAATAGATTAAAGTTTATCCAGTCCTTCTCAGCGGTACAAATATAAATCGACAACATGGTAGACTCTAGGTAAAATGTTATAATGGTATAATTATTTGTCTGCTTGCAGAATTAATCTTAGTTTATATTTATATATTTCTGCCTAGTCACATTGAATAGTATATGAACCCTCTATTTATTCTTAGCATATATAATTAGGGATGACAACCTAGTTCTTGTATAAGAACGTTGGTGATAGATAAGTGGCTAGTTGCTAATGACTAGTTAATTAATAACCATACATCTTCTAATCTCGTCTCTAGTATTAAAAGTTATATAGTTATATTTGACGATGTTAGTAGATGTCAACAAACATTTTTTGCGCCGTTGCCGGGGAAGGCATAGTAAACTTAGGAAATATTGATAACATATATACATAATAGATAAGATTGTGTTACGATTGATCTCTAACTGAAACAGGCACACCCTTATTTTTATCATTTACTTATCTTATGCAGGGTGATGAATGAATGGTTTTTGTCTTCCAAACAACTTCACTAACGATCCAGAGAAACTTCTTAGAAGGAAGAAGGTTGTAGAGGCGAGGGACAATTTTGAGTCACTATCAATAATACCCATTGCCACTCAAGCTCGTCCATCAGAGGAGCCAGCTTTAACATTGGAAGAAGAATATTTAGGAGAAGATTTAACTCCTGTGTTTGAAGACATGGCTGAGAGGACACTGCACGAATTCTCTGCCCCAACAACAGAAAACATCCGGACTGGACCAGCAGTCAACACTAGGGAGAATGGATTCGAGCTCAAACCTACTCTTATCACCATGGTTCAAGCCAGTCAATTTTGTTGAAAATCTCATGAAGATGCAAGTGCACACTTACAACACTTTCTAGAGATCTGCAGCACCTTCACGATCAGAGGAGTACCAAGAGATGCTATTTTACTCCATCTTTTCCCATTTTTACTTTTGGGGAAAGCTAAACAGTGGCTCTACGCCAATAAAGAGAAGAACACTACATGGGACCGATGCTCAACTGCTTTCCTGGCAAAGTTCTTTCCTACAGGCAAGACGAATGCTCTGCGTGGAAAAATTTCAAGCTTTCAACAGCAACATGACGAATCATTCACTGAAGCATCGGAAAGATTCCAAGACTATATTGAAGAATGTCCTCATCATGGGATAGAGGATTCGCTATTGATGCAGACTTTCTACCACGGACTTATCTCTAGCACCCGTGAGTCCATAGATGCTGCAGCAGCAGGAGCTTTCCTGTCACTTAAGCTTTCAGAAGCTAAAGCACTTATTGAGAAGATGGCCCCAAATCCAAGCTGTAATGAAGAACGTACTCAACCTTGCAAGAGAGGAGGAGGCATCCATCATCTCAAGGAAACTGACATGGTCACTGCCAAGCTAGACCTCATCATGAAGAAGCTCGATATAGAGAAGAAGGAAGTCATGCATATTAATAATTCTCACATGACCTGTGAAGAATGTGGAGATTATGGGCATTCAGCTGTCAACTGCCATACGTTGCAAGAGGATGTGACCTTCATCAACAATAACACATACTATCGTCCTCAGCAAGGTCAAGGATGGAACCAGCTAAACCAAGGATGGAATCAGCAACCTCGACAAGGTAACTACCAAGGTAACAACGAAGGTAATAATTATAATAATTACAATCTTCCACCTTTAAGAGATTTAGTTGCTGGTCAATCTAAATTGTTAGATCAAATGTCTAGAAAGGTAGCCTCTAATGATAAAGCTTTAGAAAATATTAATATTAGAATGAATACCTTTGCTTCTGCTATAAAGAATCAGCACAGCTTTAACAAAATATTAGAATCACAATTAGCTCAGCTAGTGCCGCTGTCCCTCCATTTGAGAAAGGTAAGATTCCGGGCCAGCCAGAAGATTTAGAAACTGCTAACCTTGTTGATATTCACAATGCAACCCAATATCATATTGAGCCTGCAGACATACAGTGGATTGATCACTTACTACCTGAGAAGATGGGAGACCCTGAGAGACCTGTCATTTCTATCTCTATAGGATGTCACAGTTTTCCGGAGGCTATCTGCGATTTCGGCACAAGTGTCAACATAATGCCCAAGGTAATTAATGAGAAGATTTTAGGTGATTCTTTGTTATACACAGATATGTGTTTACAGCTTGCAGATCAGTCCATTTGCTACCTCGAGGGAGTGCTAGAAGAAGCTGTCATTAGAGTGGGGCAATCATATGCCCCAGTTGACTTCGTGATTATGGAGAAAGGAGGAGATGAGAAGGCACCCATTATCTTGGGACGACCATTCTTGTGCACAACCAAATCCATCATCTATGCGGAACACACCAAGATTGTCCTCTCCATCAAGGATAAGAAAGAGAGATTCTCGTTCAAGAACCACATCCTAAAGACTCCTGCAGCCCGAAGCAATTCCATCAACAAGAAGAGCAACAACAACCAGCACCCAAGAAGAAGAACAATAGAAGATGGAGGAAGAACAAGCCCCAGCATGTACCTGAACAAACTGCTCAACTAATCATTGCTCTCAACACAGAAAATGATTATTTGCTCCCCCCAACCATTTCCAACAAAGAAAGGTGACCCAGGTGTACCAATTATTGAATGCACAATCAGAGACACCGCTTTTGCCGACACCATCTGCGACACTGGATTAGGTGTCAACGTAATGTCCAAACAGGTATATGATGATTTATTTAATGATTTACCTCTATACCCAACATATATTCAGTTGCAGATGGCAGACCAATCACTAAGATTCCCTGAAGGCGTGGTTAAAGACGTTATGGTAAGAATTCAAGATAAATATATACCCGCAGATTTTCTAGTCCTTGATATGCAGGGAGACGATGAATCACCTATTCTTTTGGGAAGACCGTTCCTCTATACCGCCAATGCTATTATCTACATCGGCTCTGGACAGATCCACTTTAACCTACCCATGGGAAAGGTACGTTGTCAATTTAGAACGCTTGTTAACCATGAGCAGAACAGGAAGCAACGCAACAGGAGAAGACGCCAAGCCCGCCGTCAGGCTGCCCAGCCTCACTGTGGATGGGAGGAATTCCCTGGCAAGATTGTGAAGTATGAAGACTGTTACAAGGAGTAAGAGGAAGCCGTACAAGCACCACGCTGGAGTGAGTGGGAAGCGGAAGCTGAGAGGATGGACCAGATTGCTAAGGCAGAGAAGGAAGAGATTCATACACAATTAGAAGAATGGATGAAGAGAGATGAAGAATCAAGAGAAGCACACCTGAAGGAGTATGAAAAGGAAGAGCTGGAGTTAGAAAAGAGAAAAGCAGAAGAGACAGAAATAAGATGGAAGGAGAAAGAAGAAGCACCTGCTAAACCACCGCAAAATGGTAAATTGACTGAGGTAATCTCAGACGATGAACCTATTAAGTAAGAATTCTCCTCTATCTAAGTCCGGTCGGTAGACTTTAAATTCTGTACCCTAGTCATAAGGTTAGAATAGTAGTTATCTAATTAAGTTAGCATTTATTAAGTAATTTTGCTTTAGCACATTTATTAGTACAATCACTTTTGCACATTAAATATAAAACAACAAAAATATTTACTGCTTTATTTACTGCATCATAAAAACTAAAGCCCCATATGAATGCACTTATGATAAACCCTGTAGAAATATTTACTGCGGTGGCATAAAATATATATATATATATAGCATCCATACATATTGATTGCTGCATAAGAAATTAGAAAACCTTAAAAAGAGAATCCTGTTAAAATCCTTCTAGAATCTGTCAATTAAAGTCAACCCAAAGAATAATCAATTACTCATTGGCCGACCGCTAACCCCTTGTTAAATTCAAGACTCGAGTTTTGGTTTTCTTGTTGGAGTATAATTATGCAGGAACAATATTATGATTAAGGAGAGAGTCTATCAGTGGCACCCACCAAGACTACTACTGGCTAGCTCACTCTGAAGATCATTCAACACCAAGTATTGGAAACATCTAGCTTGGGGGAGGAGCATCCCCTAGTTATCAGGTAATTATACCTAGACGATTATTGAGTCTGTTTTATATAGTCATAAAACACCAAAAATATGTGAGCACATGAAGGTTCACCATAGTATCATAGGAAGATCTAAAAATACCAAAAATATGTGGGCACATGACGGTCCACAAATTATAGAGTCTTTTTTGAGTCCAATTAAAAAATCATTAAAACCAAGTAAACGCTTAGTTTTATATTGGAATATGTTCAGAGTCTGTGTAGGCTAAAATTAATTAAAATTGATGAACACTAAAATTTATCTTGGAGATGATGAATAGTTGCTCTGTTATCATACCTTTCAAGTGCCTAGTTTTCAAACTTAAATTCTCCTGAGTTTTGGATATTGCTGTTTTAATTTAAAAATTTACTCTGAACCTGAAATTTGTGTAGGCATATGCTTGAACTAAATCTAGATGATTGATTAATATGATACATGAAAGTCTGAGCTGTTATTTATCTTATTCCAAACATTACTAAGTTTTGGAGATTTATTTTGAAAACTTAAAATCTACATGATGAGCTCTTGTATGACAAAGTGTGAATTCCTACCAAAGCCATATATGATATATTTAGATAGGAAACCTTTGCACATTTATACTGCTTGCTTTGCATTGAGTTCAGTCAACCTTTGTTGTATACCTCATGAGAGTCTTGTCATGCTTTTAAAACCAAGATCACTTACACACTTCAGCCACTCATGCATTATTCCTACCCTGCGAGTAATCGCAACCATTTCCGCTTTCACATATGTTCATCATGAAAATATTTTCTCCTACACTGGGAGTAGACACCCAAAAATATACCCTATAGGATAGCCCCAGTTTAATTACTCTAAGTTCTTATTATTATCTCTCCAATTATTTATATTCAAAGGATACATGTGGTTATGCAAAAGTATGAAAAGAAAAGGGAGAAAAAGATGGACAAGTGTCCCAGCAATTAAAATAATGGGTATTAGATGCCCGCCTCCCTAATGAAAAAAAGAAAGAAAGAGAGAGAAAGAAAAGAATAAAGATAGCCCATGTTTTCCTGCAAATCCTAAAAGGAGTGATTTATTTTCAAAAGAGCATAAGTAGAATTAGGATTAGCCACTAAATACCACATATACACCTATCCACCGTATTTCATACACATGCACATCTTGATTTGATTGTATGCCTCGATTCTCTGTGGATCCATTGTTTGACTTTGCAACATATAAATTGCATGTATGCTCATTCTTGTTATTGCCACACCTATAAGCTCCACTATATATTCTTAGCGATAGGGAGGCATGACATTGTTAATGCCTAAGTGAGATCCATAAATACCACATATATTAAGGGACTTGAGGGTGTCATACAATTAAACTCTGAGTTTTATTTCGAAAACTTATAAAACTCCGGAATGTTGGTACTATGAAGAATTTGCTACATAGTGCTTGACTTGATTGTTCTATTTTTCAATTGCTCAAGACTTACGTGAAAGCTGTAAACCTCCATAGTTAAAGGTAAAATGGTTAAGTCTGAAGGTTAGAGTAGTTATTGCCTAAACCGGAGGAGAATCTTTGTTTAAAAGCATGTGTACTTAGAAAATATGAAAGCATTGTAGCAACTCCTGATCCAATTACATTAGTAATTAGGCTTAGTTTGTTTACCAAGGGACTGCCAAACAGGTAAGCTGGGGGGTGTTGTTGACGGTGGATAACGTCAACTTTTATTAGAACTTTAGACACCAAAGGATATATAAATACACACTAGTCTAGGGTTTTAACTGATAATTTTCACGAGTTTTACATGTTCTGTATTTTTCAGGGGCTATTCTAGAAAAGCGTAAAAGAAGGATTAAAGAGTATAAAAGACACGAAACTTAACCGTGAAGGAAATATCGTCATCAACACGTGGGAAGGATCTAGAGAACACCTGAAGCAACCTAGGCCCTACCACCTGACAGGTAGGGCCGGCTGGCGCCAAGGGGGGCCGGCCGGCGCCCCCTAGGGTTTCGCCCCCGCCTTCTGGAGTCTTCTTCCACCGCCTTTGAGGAGTCATCTCGGCCCTTGGTTAAGTCGGTTTGATCCTACGGCGCACGTGCATCCCACCGGGCTATAAATAAAGGGGTAGACCCCCCTGGAGGCATCCCATCATTCATCGAAGGCATCAAGTCTTCGGTCAAGCCATCAAGAGCCTTCTAGTTCATCAAGAGCCTTCTAGTTCATAGTTCTTGCCTAGTTAGATTAGAAGTAGAGGAGTTATAGTTCTTCAGCAGGATCTGGAGCCCCGGCATCTGTCTGGAGCGTGGAGTTCGGTATAGTTCTAGTTCTTTCTCTATTATTTCATTCTTCATGATTAGGGAAACATTGTTCTCAATAGTTTATATGTTCTTGATTACAATAGTCTTTGTCTACTTTGATTATATGTCTAGTATAGTTGGTTTGATCTTATTGAATTCATGTAATTGCTCGTATAGCGTTTATCCATACGATCGATGGGTAGATGATGAACGATATGTAGACGTGGTGTCTAGGTATTCTGTTTATCTACGAGTGCACCCTGATGTGCCGGGTCGTGTGGTAGATCACGTAGGTGATAACTGTGTTGAATCCTCTGTAGTCCAACCCCCGTATGTAGGCAAGTAGGTACAGTCGCGAAGTTGGGTGATGACTCTGTTTTACATCCATCCTAGATGATGCCCTTTACGTGTGATCATGATATAGGACTAATCTAACAATGATTGCTAGATGTAGTTGCACTAATTAGAGTTATTCATTGGCATAGTTATAGAAATTAACTTAGATATTAATTCCTTAGTTCATCCATTGGCTAACTATTACTATGACTAGAAAGTGGTATGATGTTTATCCTTTATTTATGATACTTGATCATACTTATCACTTTTAATTATCTTTATTATCTTGTGACCTCTACCTGTTATGAGTGGAGTAAATGACATCGGTAATGTCACTTATCCATTGGATATAATCACTATCAATATAATAGATTAAAGTTTATCCAGTCCTTTCCAGCGGTACAAATATAAATCGACAACCTGGTAGACTCTAGGTAAAATGCTACAATAGTATAATTATCTGTCCGCTTACAGAATTGATCTTAGTTTATATTTATATATTTCTGCCTAGTCAGATTGAATAGTATATGAACCCTCCATTTATTCTTAGCATATATAATTATGGATGACAACCTAGTTCATGTCTAAGAATGTTGGTGATAGATAAGTGGCTAGTTGCTAATGACCAGTTAATTAATTACCATACATCTTCTAATCTCGTCTCTAGTATTAAAAGTTATATAGTTATATTTGACGACGTTAGTAGATGTCAACAGAACCCACGAACCCCGTCCCGCCCCTGCACGGAGTCCTGCCACCAGCTCACCACCACGCCCCCACCTCCCCCACGCGCATAGATCTAGCCCGTCCCCAACCTCACCGACCCTAGCACCCCGGCCTCCGCCACCAGCTCAACACCATAGTCCACCCCTCACCCCAACTACAAACAAGGAGAAAAAGCTATTGGCAACATCAAAGGGGCCTTAATGAAACAAAACAAAATTAACTATGGAAACAAACGAAAAAAAGATATTGAAACATCAGAAAACCACCTAATGAAAACAAAAGAGAAAAAAGTTACTGCAACAAGGAGGAAACATGTACTGCAACAAAGAAAAAAAGCCAATGCAACAAAGGAGAAGAAGCTACTGCAACAAGGAGAAAGAAGATGTTGTAACAAGAAGAAGAAGCTAATGCAACAAAAGAGAAGAAGCTACTGCAACATCATAGAATCATGCTTCGCATCATCTGTTGCTGTATAGTTTAGATCTGACTCGCCACAAGGAGAAGAAGCTACTGCAACAAGGGGAAAGAAGCTATTGCAACAAATAGAAAGAAGCTGTTACAACAAAGGAGAAGAGCTGCTGCAAGATCAGAGAATCGTGGTTCACATCATTTGTTGCATGTAGCTTAGATCTGCCTCACCAAAAAATCTTAGCCGCCACCAAAACCATAGATCCAGAGGGAAGGCGAGGAGGAGGAGGAGGAAAAAGGGTGGAGGAGGAAGAGGAGGGACCAGATCGAGATCCAGAGGGGAGACGAGGGAGAGGCGCCTTAGATCCAAATCCTTCTCCACCTACCTCGTCGGAGCCCATGGAGCTCATGGCGCACGAGGATGACAACACCAGGAATATAGTGGAGATCGGCGGGCTCACTGGATGCCGCCGCCATCGACCCTATTCCGGTGGCAGAAGAGGCCGAGCATGTCACATCAGGGGGAGAGATGCGGGAAAGAGGGAGGGGAGGAAGGAAAGGAGGGGGGAGGAGGGCGGGCTCGCCGCTGGCGCCGCACTGGGCGCGTGGGGAGCAGCGCGCAGGCAGAGCGAAGCAACCGGTCCCGCCGTTAGCCTCCTCTCCGGTCCTGCAGGGAGAGGACGCAAAGAGCGGAAGCGGAAGCAGAGAGAGGGAGGTAGGCAGAGGGAGCGGAAGCAGGGAGAGAGGGAGGCAGCGGGCGGGTGGGCGCGTGAGAGAGGGAGGCAGTGGGCGGGCGGCCGCGTGGAGGCGGACTGATAGCGCGTGGCGAGCGAAATGCGGGACGTGGCGTCCGGTGCGTCCGGACGCCCGTTCTGTATCATTTCTGAAAATAAAAAGGTAAAGACTTCTCTACAGCCGTCCGTGCCTTTATTCTTTTGCACGCACGCGCTCCCCACGTCTGACCACGCTCGAGTCGCACGCGCTACCCATGCCCGACAGCTCGAGTCCACTTCGCCCGACTCGTCTTCCTCCTTCCTCCCTCCCTCTCTCTCAACTCCGGTGAGCTCCTCCTCGGCGCCGGCGACCTCCTCCCCAGCGTCCTCCTCCCTTGGTGAGCCTACCACGCTAGCCATCGACGGTTGCCATGGCAGATCCTGGCCATGGACGGCGGCCATGGATCCGACCCGGACGTGGCGGATCCGGCGGATGCGGCCCTAGCTATTGCAGATCCGGCGAGGTAGGTCTTCTTCTCTGCATCCTTCTCCTCCGGCGAGCTCTCCCTCTCATCTCCCTCAACTCCGGCGAGCTCTCCTTGCCAAATCCCTCAACTCCGGCGGGTTTAGAAGGAAAGGGGGTTTGGGGAGGAAGGTAGGCCAGGCGGTGGGGATGCAGGCGGGCGGTTTAGGGGACCTGGCGGCGGTGGAGGCAGCCGGGAAGGTCAGGGCGAGGGAACTCCGGCGAGGGCAAGCTCCGGCGAGGGGGGGAGGGGCGGGGAAGGTGGTGCCGCGGCGAGCTAGGATTTCGCCGGAGCTCCAGCGAGCTAGGGCGCCCTAGTTCGCCGCGGCGGGCAGTGGCCGCCCGCGGGGGCGAGAAGGCCAGAGTGGAGGAAGAAAGCTGGGGGGCGAGGGCATGCATGTGTGTTAACCGCGTCCAAATAAAAAACCCATAATATACGACAACCGTTCGGCTTTTGTCAGTATGGCTACAGCTAACAAAAAATAGTGTGTAGTTTTCTTCGCTTGCTAACCATCAATTTTATTCAGAAAAAAAAACAACACAGCCAAAGTTCCTAGGACGTCGGACTTTTTTGTTGAAAAAAAAACAAAAGATGAGTATAGCAGCGAAGGTTTGAGCTCGGTATAAGAGTTTGGTTGATTTGCTAGCAGACTAGCAGGACAAGCTAGCTTTTTTATTAAGTGTGTGCAGGTACTTTGAAGTGAGTCGTTCATTTTATGAGTCCTTTTTCGGTGGTTGGAGGTACCACCTAGTTACTCTTGGTACCTAAGCAAGAAATTACCTCTAATTTAATTTATGCGTTGAAGGATAGTATGGTAATTTCCACCAACCCTCCCACAACTCATTAGGGATAGCGCCCTCACCCGAAGCTCTCCGAAAAACAAAACCACGCCCCCGCCCCGCCGCCGCCGCCTTGATCTCGGCGTTGCGCGCCGCCGCCGCCGCGACCTCTCCCTTTTCTGGAGCGGCCACCTCCATCTCGCTGTCGTGCGCCGCCGCCAACTCGACCTCGACGCATCTGCCGCCTAGACCTCGACTTCTCGCTGCGCTCCGCCTCGAGCTCTGCGTCACGCCACGCCTCCGCCTCGGTCCTCCCATTGCCTTGGCTGCCGTCACCGAGGCCGTGGCTGCTCCGTCCTCCCTTCCCGGCGCCCCAGCTTGACGGGAACTCCCCCTGCGTCCCTCGCCCTTGCTGCCGGTGAGGACACGCAGCTTCCAGCTGACTTCTTTGGTGCGGAACCCAAACCCGGAGGCCGGACTCCTGACAAGAAGACACCGTGGCCCTAACAAAACCTCCGGCTCCCCTGCTCTGTGCCTTCGACACGCCGCTGGCAACAAGGTCAGTGGCCTCATTTGATTTTGAGTTTGAAGTGACGATTATCTAGGTTGTTGTACTCAATTCCGTAGATCTCTTTGGTTTTACCAGGCTCGCAAAATGATTGCCATGAGTAATAGTAATCCTGAATAACATTTCAAGTTTATTTGTTGAACAAAAAAGATGGCAGTTGTTTTGCCCTTAGTTTAGAATTAGGAGGCTAGCACTACGAGGTTTTGCAAGGTTTGATACTTTGAGCATAATGAAACTTCCATGGAAGGCAAATAGTGTCTTATTTGTATAATTGTCCTGATTTAAATCAGTTCTTTGAAGGAGAGAATCCCTAAGCTAGGAATGTGAACTAATCACAATTTTGGCTACCAATTTCAGTTTGTAGTGTTTTCTGTTTATAAATTGAACTCAACATACCTAGATTATTTGTCTTATACAGCTTACTTTATAGCTTTGCAATTCTAGTAAGGTTCATGGCATCATAAGTAAGAACTAGTTTTTCCACCCAAGCATGCCAAATAAGATGGATTTGTTCGGTGCTCTTTTTTCTGTATGACTAAAGGCATCTTTTTTACATCTAAGACAACAAGATATAGGAATGAGTAAGGAAAGACTTACTCTAAGTCTGTCTTAACTGCAGTAATGCATATTTCACCCTCATATAAACCAGGCGGTTGCCCACATGGAACCCAAACTGCAGCTGTCTCCCTGCACAAGCAAAGTCAAATATATATATATATATATATATATATATATATATATATATATATATATATATATATATATATATATATATATAAGAGAACTCAAAGTAGATACAAGCCAGCTTTCTAAAACACTGAAACAGTACCCCGGTTGAAGATTTATTTGAGGACTGAGTGGATCAATAGGAACAAGAGCATTTAGTACACCTAAGATAGGCACCACACGTCGCATGACTAATAGTAACATGGACATACATCAAGGCTCCAACACAGGGAAGCTGGATCGGATCTCCGATCCATTCTCTCTCACACACACAAAGACAAAACCACAGATTTACTAGCATAAAATCCATCAGGACAATGAAATCTAGAGCTCCACTAACAATATTATTACTACCATACTATAAATGTGAAAGCTGTAGGGGCAAAAGGTCGAGCACGTACCGTTCGTGAACCAGGCCCGGAATCAGGTGCACTCGACGACCAGCGGGTCCGTGGCGGCGAAGAACGGCGACGGCAGCCCCTTGCCGCCAGCGGAGGGGCTCATGAGGTTGTCCCCGACGGCGGCGTCCTCAGCCGCGGCGCCATTGCTGACGATGCTCTGTTGCTCCTGGAGAACACGGGCGGCGGCGCCACGACGAGGTCGACGGTGGCGGCAGTGGCTGCAAGTAGCCGTATGGCGACGTCGCTGCGGGCCCTAAGCGCCCTCGCCGCCGCCGCCGCCGCCCTGCTCCCGCCGCTGCCGTCCTAACCTACACGGGAACAAATACGAACAGAAGAAAATAACGGAACAGGGCTTCAACGGAGAGATACAACTATACTGATGCAGTGATTTCTAAAGTAATCAAAACATTATTTTTAATTATAAATTTGCCATTCTACCCTTAGTTACATAATAAAATTTCGACAATGGTAATATCATACTTTTTTTCTAAGCACCGGTCCCACCAATTTCAATATATACCTGGTACCTACAACCCTCACATTTAGAAGGTACTAGGTACCTCTAGGTTACTTAAAATTTGGTACCTCTTAGTTACTATCACTTTCTAACCGTCGGATCGTTGTTCGTGAGATGTCCATTTTTCTTCAACTATATTAAAAAAGTTGTCATTTTATATGGAAACCAAACTCGATCGTTACCAAAGCTCCAATAACATGCCTTGGCCCATGCGAAGCTTCACTGATCCAAGATCTCGCCTGATGGAGCGGGCATGGCGAAGCTCCGATAGGTACCCTTGCGAAGATCTTCGCCACCATCTTCGACCACTACAACAGCTTCAGAGCCTTCGTCGACATCTTCGGCCTACTACAACTTCATCGGTCGTTTCGGCTCGAGGGGCTTCAACAATTTTGTTTCCACTTCTACGACTACATTGGCTGCACCAAATGTGACCAAGGACCAGCTCACGAGCACTGGCCAAGAGGGGCTAGGGGGCACATCAGAGGACAGAGCTTTTGCCCGGTGCTCGTGAGAAGGTCCGGAAGCCTCACATCGACCTTCGGCTACCACTACATCGACTACTGCGACTGCGATGTGCCAAAGGGCACCAGAGGCGAAGGTGTCAAAGACCTATGCATCGAAAAGGCCTAGGAGTTGAAGTCCCGCACACCGAGCAAAGCCCACGAGCCACGTCGCAGGAGAAACAGAAGCAGCTGAAACCAGAAGATGAAGCCTGCGAGAAATCTACACGAAGACACTCAGAGCCAGAGGCACCAGGTGTTAGCTCATGTATACACTAGAGTCGTGTGCAAGCTCTTTTCTCCATACCCTTTTTCTCACAGGGTTTTTGGGATGGAGTTTTAGTGAGGCGTGCACGTGTAGGTTGTGAAGGACAGTCCTCGTAATCAGGTCTTGTGTGAGTTGTGCCTCTTCCCGTATGAGTATCTACTAGGTCATGTAGTGTCGGCCATAACTTAGTAGCTGAACAGCTAATGTTGGGGGAGCCCATATTCATATGGGCCAAGTCCCCCTAGAAGAGGCCCAACTAGCACATAGGAGTGTCATGTAATATTCACCACCACCAGGGGGGCGCATGTTAATTTTTCTTGCATATATATAGTGCCATGAGCATGGCAAGGGGAGCTCTCTCTCCTCCCCTTGGAACTTGTGTGCGAAACCATAATGTCTCGTTGTTCACTAAACACTCCTACTCTCGCGCGAGCCTCCTCAGTAGTCTTCCTCACACGGAGGCTCCAACACGACTCCTTCTTCGGCGAGTCTTCATTGGGGAACCTTCATCACCAGATTCTGTCCAGGGAACCTCCGTCTCGGATAGGTCTTCTCTGGCGAGCCTTTGCATGGGAGCCTTCGTCGCTGGACCTTCGCCCGGGAGCCTTCGTCGGAGCTCATCTCTAACCTTTGTCGAGGACCTCTGCCGGCCCAAGCTTTCGTCAAGATTCACACTCGGCCTCCTCTACTCTCTCTATTCGGGACCCATAGTTCCAACAGAAATCAATCGAGAATCAAGAGCTGCCAGTACTAGTAGTACTCCTACTGCATTGAAAGAAATTGATCGAGAATCAAGAACTGCCAATACTTGTAGTAGTACTACTACTCTGATGAACAATCGATCTACAGAGAATCCAAAGAACATCCTATACGACAACATATTACTCCTATAGAACCAAGAACTAGAAAGAACCAGAAATCAAGAACAGGCAGCATAGTAGTACTACGGAATCAAGAACCGAAATCGAGGAATCAAGAAGTAGAAAGAACAGGACAGGTACGACACCAGTAAGAATGACAATAATCAAGAAACCAGCCAGGTCCCTTGCACGCCGGACTATCTTGGCAATGGAGGCATTTTTCTCTGAGCATCCTCCTGTTCGACCAAGTTGGCTGCTCCCATCCAAGATGGACGTAGTAGAGGGTACCCTGGTGATTCATCTGCTGAATTTTTGTTCAGTCATACCCGAGCAGTCCTTGGTGCACTCTCGCCACGGTCACCGCTGGGTACCGACCCTCGAGGATGTGGGTATAGTAACAAGGAAGAGGACACCATCGTTAGACAAGGAATGATTGTTCCGAGAAAGAATCTGTTAGGTGTAGGTACCTCCACTATTGTTACTGCACCAGCGCCAGGACCATTGCCACCCGGCACGCCGTGCTCCGGGCAGCAGTCCTGACAGACGACATGGCCACACAAACCGTAGAAAATGCTCGCGGCGCTTGAAATCAACGGCAAGGAGATCCTGCAGGTACTCCATGTCTCCATCCGACATGCGAGAGCAGGAAAGTGACAGGTGGAAGGAACAAGAAAATGGGAAGACAAAGCAACAATCGACAGGTCAAGGACGTCAAGCGTTAGCCGTGCGCCACCTTATATTTTCACCGGTGTAACTGTTCTCACAGAAAGTCGGTTCATTTTTTCAACAACAACAACAACAACAACAACAACAATAACAATAACAATAATAGTAATAGTAATAGTAGTAGACCATGTATTGGATGCTGTATGTACGGAACCAGCTGCGCTTAGGGATGGATTATTATTTGCACAGCAGATTGGGTGCAACCGGTTGGAGGTCCAGTCTGATTGTATGGAGGTGGTTGAAACAATGCATAACGGAGGTTTCTCGGCTACAGCTGCCGCGGCTTTTTATGATGAGACCACAGACATTTGGAAGAAGTTCAATAATATAAGTATTAGTCATTGTAATAGATCATGTAATCAAGTAGCTGATGAGTTAGCTAGGCAAGCTTTGGTGTATGAGAGCGCTCAGGTGTGGGTGGATGATCCCCCTCACAATATTTTGCAACTGCTTGTAAACTGGCTCTTTTCCAGCATTTCTTGAAAGCAGCTCACACTCACCGCTGCGCTATGTATCAGTATTTCTGAATCAATAAAGCTTGCCCGATTGTTTTAAAAAAAAACATGTTTCTTGTAGTGCATCGTCCCTTTTGGTAATAGGAAAATATATGTCAATGTGGGCATTTCTGTACGTAGTCCATCTGCACCTGGTACTAATATATAATTGTGTGTTGCTCATGCATGCTGCTTGGAGCCGTGCTTGCATGGAACAATTGAAGGACCGCTGTGTTTGTCTACCTTATTCTGTGTACCCTTTCATTTTATATTTTCATTTTTCAATGTTTTGATTTCATTTTTTCTTCTATTTACTTCTCTTTTTTCTTTTTATGTTCGTGTGGATTTTTCTCATTTTGGTTTCATTTTATATTTTAATCCAATTGTTTTTTTATTTTAATCATTGTTCATGCTTTAGTTTTATTATTTCTAGTTTTTTCATTCATTAGTTACAAGAGATATATGTTTGTTTGCATAATAGACATGGGATCTTTTTAATTTTAGTTTTGTTTTCTCATTTAAGTTACTAGTAAAAGTGCCCGTGCATTGCAACGGAAGAGTATCAAAATAAAATTTTCGTCAACTCAATAGTTAGTGACCGTGCGTTGCGGCTAGAGAGTATAAAAATAAATTTTTTTGTTAAACCAAATGGTTTAATAACCAATCTAGAAAAATCTAAAAAAAATAATTATTATATGTGTTTGACTTGCGTATCAACATCTCTTTGCTAAAATAGCCAAGAAAGATATGAATTTTCATAGTAAAATGTATCTTGTTTTATTTTTGTCTCACCTGATTGCTCTCACTCACTTTATCATATGGTACTAATGTCAACCGGACATATAAAACTAATCCTCATTTTATTAAATTAGATTGGTCCGGCCCAATCTCAAATCAAACAAGGCCAAAAACAAACTTAGCAACAGATTGACTTAAAATAGGGATTGGCCCACCCGTCATCCTTTATGTTTTTTTTTTACAATAAATCTTCTCTTGTTTTTTACAATATCTTGTACAATGGACTCGAGAGATCCTGTAGCCCAGTAGAGACCGCCTCCTCTGTGACTATCAATGCAGGGGGCTCACGCGGTCATTGCCGAAGCTCTAGGCTCGCCAGCCCGCCTACCACCGCATCGGAGGGCGAAGGCACTCGCCAGTGGTGGAGCCCTAGTATGCTATCAGCTATCGTGGAGGGGGATCAGCGTTGCCCACTTGGCTTGCCCTGCTGCTGCAGGTGCTTCCGTCTGCTTATTTGCTCCGGTCATGTCTGCCGTCACCTCCGGTGTCCGAGGACGAGGAGCTGCCGCGACACAGTCTGCAAGCTCCGCTCGCCATGGGTGTCCCTGCCTGCTTTACTCACCGCAGAGGACGCAACCGCCTACCAGCTCGCTTGGCTCCACCTGCCGAGGGCGCCCAACCAGCCGCGACGGAGCTCTCCACTTCTCCAGGCCGGCCGCGGTGTATCTCTCCTGCGCCACCCAAGCCCAGCTCTACCTCCCGCTGCGGGGCTCGCTCGTGGAGGAGACCGCCCGGGACGCTGTTAAAGTTGGATGGATCTCACAGACGCGGTGCTAGAAGGAGAGATCTCCCGGAGCGCGAGCGCGACGGGTCCTCGTGGTCTCTGCCTTCCTTGTTGTTCCGCCCGGAGTAGTCAGCAGGTTTGACGGACTGTGCGCTAGATGGAAGACTGGACGAAGAAAAAAAAATCAAAAATCTTCTCGCTTTATTTATATATATATATATATATATATATATATATATATATACTAGCAAAAGTGTCCGTACGTTACAATGGGAGAGTATCAAAATAAATTTTTATCAACTCAATTGTTAGTGACCGTGCGCTGCAGTTGGAGAGTGTCAAAATAAACTTTTGTTAATTCCAATTGGTTTGTAACCGATCTAAAAAAATTAATTATTATACATGTTTGACTTGTGTATCAATATTTTTTTAGGATATAAATTTTTTTAGCAGAATGTTTCTTATTTTATTTGCATCTTATCTGGTTATCCTTCCTCACTCTACCATATGGTACTAATATCAATCGGGCATATAAAACTTTTTATTATTTAAATATGGCCCATTAAAGATACTTGCAGATTCTCTACTACTAAATTTAGTCAAATCGGAAAGAGCTCATAGATTATTTGTATTTGTGGCTCTGTTCGCTTCAACTAAATAGCATATATTTTTCAGTTCTAGAACAGTATTTCCCTTCACAATAAATTAACTTTAGCCCAAATCAGTTTAGCTTTTCAGCTGAAGCCAACAGAGCCTGTATCACTCGCATAGATTTGATTTTCTATTATCTTTATTTGATTCCTTTGGAAATAAATTGATGAATGCGGTAGGTGGGAAGGGCAGAGTCCGTACGTGGGGGTGGATAGGGCGGATTGGGGCGAACGCCAGAAAAAAAAAACGATGACGAAAAAAGAGGAAGAAATCTTCTCTCTTTATTAGTAGGTATAGATAAGGTATAGATTTATACTCTCTCTGTTTCATTGATTATGCAATTCTAGTACAGTAGCATGTTTCAGTGTACTAACTTTAACCAATTATAAATAAAAAACTATAAATATTTATAATGTCAAATAAACACCAATAAATTAATTATAAAATGTATTTTCATAATATATTAATTTGGAGCTATAAATATGAATACTATTCACTAGAAACTTGGTCAAACGTGAACTACTTTATCTGGCACGTAATACGGAGTTGCATGTTTAAAGTAACAGAGGGAGTAGTTATATTTTCTATATAATTAGCAGTTGTTATTTATATTTTTGTTTGCATTTCTATTATTTTACATAAATAATTATTTTATTTTTAAATTTTTTTATGTTTAGATTGAAGATTTGTACACTGTATATGAGAATGTGCGAAATCGAAACATGAATGTACTCCCACCGTTCGGAAACTTTGACAAGCAAGCAACTCCTCAGCCCGTGTGCCGACGAGGGTTTCGTGTAAAAGATTGCACAATTGTTACTCCTCAGCCAGAACAGGGTTACGAGCAACCCGCCGGAATAAATATTATGGTTTTTGCCGCGATGGTGATTGTGCATTTGGTTTTGTGCCGTTGTCGTCATGGCCTGCGCCATGAACCTTGGAGCTTCGCGTGAGCTGCTTTGGTCCTTGATGGAATGATGGTGGTAGGCGTAGGCTGCAGGAGCACCGTGACATTCGCACCTCCATGGCCCTTGTGCTGTGCCAGCAGCGCCGAACCCTTTTCGGCTAATTTCGCATAGTATACTTGTCCTTTTCGGCTAATTTTGCCTAGTACTATACTTTAATGTGTGAGAGTATCCTGTATCCAGCTAACTGTCACATATTTCAGGTGGTCAAATGTACCCCTTAATTTTCTAGATACTCCCTCGGTCCCAAAAAATTATGTTATTGACTTGGAGCCATTATATTTAACTGTTTATTTTATTCAAAAATTTTGAACAAATTATAAAATAAATAAATTATTATTAAAGTATCTCTAATGATAAAATAAGTTATAAAAAAATAAATGATATTTATAGAATAATTTTAAATAAGACGGATAATCAAACAAGATGTCTATATATGATTTTAAAGGATACTCTTTCTGGACTGAGGGAGCACGTTCTCTTCTTTTTTTTTCCTTTTTGATATATGCACTTAAATATAAACTATGGTCCCGGTTTCAAAAAAAAATAAAATAAACCATGGTATCTAGATCTAGAAAAGTCGAACAGAGCCACAGGTCACGGTACCAGTAGCCCATGTATAATACAAGAAATTGCTGATTAATCAACTTCTAAATATAAAGTGTTACCAAAAAATGACCGTGATTTTTTAAATGGAGCTGCGAGTTTAGAAATACTCCCTCCGCGTTGGTTTAATTTAAAATCTTTATATGAATAATAAAATAATTAAATCATTATTAGAACATCTTTAATGATAAAATAATCAAATAAGATAGGACGAAATCCAAAACAACACATTCGATTGGACGGAGGGAGTACTCTTAGTAGTAGATATACAATCTTATAAGATATCTTGTACAAACTCGACTTCGTTTGTGAGATATCTTGAAATTTGTTATTTTTATATCTATTGCAAGTAGGTTAACGTTAACTGAAACCATACTACTGCAAGTAGGTTAAGGTTAACTGAAACCATACTATTGCAAGTAGGACTATCACGGATGGAAAATATATATATCATTACTATTCGCATGCCATTTTAAATGCCACTGTAGCTAAAACTTGCTATTTTGTAGGCGTGGCTATGTCTTGGGTCCATTTTCAAAGGCCCATATTTCTGTATAAAGGCCCGTTTAATTGTCAAAATTTTTTCTAGATTTCTTGTCACATCGAATCTTTAGACGCATCCATGAAGCATTAAATTTAGATAAAAAAAATTAACTAATTATATAGTTTGTCTGTAAACGTCGAGATGAATCTTTTAAGTCTAATTAATCTATGATTAGATAAAAATTGTCAAATACAAACGAAAGTGCTACAGTATCTGAACCTAAAAGTTTCTCCAATAAGACTATCCGCACTCATCGTTCTCTATTTTCATCCTCTATACATCCTGGTCATCAAGATTCTCTTCTCTATACTCGTTTCTTCTGCACCCATTATCCTCTATATCTCATACTCTATACCAGCCATCAGTGTGTCCTACTTGTAATTTTATCAAATATATCAATATGAGATCTTATTTCGAAATATTTATTGAAATGAATTTAATGGTGTAATCGAAATTTAATTTGGTTTTTTGGCTTGTGAGTTATAATACTTTTTAGTTTGTTAAAAAGTAGGGCCCGCCACTGCTCCCCCATGCGCGCGTGCATGCGCTCCCCGGCTACTGCTGAGTCATGACCGTCGCAGCTACGTGGGGCCCATCCGTCCTTTAGGGGAGTCTCGCTACATCGCTGGAATTGGCGGACGAGCGTCTGTCCGCGGAGCGCTTACCGGACCCGCTGCAGGAGATTTTAGGCTATTTCCGACCTGCAGGATGACTTTAGCGTACGCGGTGCGCATGGTATAAACGCACCATAAACAAAACACCCCTTCAACACCCCTTCATGCCCTCTGTGATCGAGATCGCTGCTGCTGTCCTGCCACTGTCCCTCTGCTCATCTCTACCACCTGTGCGGTCTGCCTGCCTGGCTGTGGCTCCACTAGACCTCTTCCACGACCGCCACCATGTGGCCTCCCTCCCAGCACGTACGCACACTTGGGACACGCGATCCCACGCCAATATTGTGGGAGAGCGAGACTCAACAGAAAGAGAGAAATTAAAAAAAATTGGTAAGGGTTCTACAAGAAGTGTTGGGAAGTCATTAAGGGCGACATACTGTCAGCTATGAATAGTTTCTATGGGCTGCGGACTGGGCCGATGTGCAAGTTCAATGGCGATAAGATCATACTAATTGCAAAATCGAGTTCGCCGGAGCAGCCAAAGGACTATAGACCCATTAGTCTGATCCACTCGTTCGGAAAGCTCCTGACCAAATGCTTGGCAATCCGGCTTTCAACGCAAATTGACAGCTTGATCTCTAGTGCCCAGAGCGCCTTCATCAAGCACCGATGCATACATGACAACTTCATGTATGTCCGGAACCTGGCCCGTGCATACCACAGAAAGAAGATTCCGACGCTGCTGTTCAAATTAGATATTTCAAAAGCATTTGACATGGTCTCTTGAGAGTATATGCTGGAACTCTTGGAACAAAGGGGATTTAGCGCCAGATGGAGAGAATGGCTGCCGATCATCTTCAAGTCCTCGCACTCAAAGGTCCTTTTAAACGGCATCATGGGAAAGAAGATCAACCACGCCATAGGCCTTTGCCAAGGTGATCCTTTATCCCCGTACCTCTTCATTCTCGCAATCGACACCCTGCACAGAATCCTGGAAGTGGCAACGGAGAATGAGATTCTGTCACCGTTAAGAGGGAGATGCGCCAAGTTGCGGCTGTCACTGTATGCTGACGATGCGGTCATTTTTCTAAACCCGGTAAGCGAAGAAGTGCAGGCCCTGTTCGGGCTGCTGATGCAATTTGGTGAAACAACCGGGCTAAAGTTAAATCTGGAGAAATGCTCAGTAGCAGCGATCAGACGTGAGACAACCAACGTGAACCAAATCTTGGCAGACTTCAGTGGCCAGATAACAGCTTTCCCGATTAATTATCTAGGAACGCCATTATCCTTGGGAAAACTGAAGGTGAGCCACGTCCAAAGTATAATTGACAAAACAAGGAACCGGCTGGCAACTTGGCAAGGAAGGTTACTGAGTCAAGCAGGAAGAAGAGATCTGGTTCGTTCGGTACTCAGTGCCATCCCAATATACTTATTGTCCTCGATCAAGCCACCAAAGCAACTATTTGAGGACATAGACAGAGCGCGTCGACGCTTCCTTTGGGCAGGAGATAGCGAGCTAACGGGAGGAAAATGCAAGGTAGCTAGGACAATGGTAGCAAAGCCAATTGAATATGGCGGTTTAGGAATTATCAATCTGGAAAAATTTCAGTAGAGCGCTGGGATTAAAATGGCTGTGGTTCCAATGGACCAATCCAGAGCGACCATGGCATGGAGCCACGCTGCCGATCGATGAAGAAGACAGAGCGCTTTTCGGTGCAGCAACTCGAGTTACAGTGAGAAATGGAAGGAAGGCATCCTTCTGGCGATTCAGCTAGATCGACGGACAGGCACCTGCAAACCTATATCCAGCACTCTTCAGTCACAGCAGGAGGAAAAACAGATCAGTAAGAGAGGCTTTACTTAATGACGCTTGGGTACGAGATATTGCGTACGATCTAAATCATGATCTGCTGGGGGAATTCTTCAAGTTGTGGACTGCAATACAATCAGCTAATCTAATGCTTGACCAACCGGAGGATGATGAGATGATCTGTACTCTAGAAGGCTCAGGCGTATACTCGGCGAAATCAGCACACACAATTCAGTATGCAGGGCAGACTCTCTCGGACTACCCGACATTGATATGGAGAGCTTGGGCACCTCCGAAGTGCAAATTCTTCCTATGGCTTTTGCTCCAAGACAGATTGTGGACGGCAGCCCGCTTGCAAGCGCGAGAGTGGCCAAATAACTACTTTTGTGCGCTTTGTGAAAAGATTCTGGAGACAGCACAACACCTATTTTTCGAATGCCCTTTCTCCTGTGAGGTATGGCAGCTTGTAGCTAATTGGAGTTCATGTGCAACCATGCGGCCGGCAAATTGGGATGTGAAACAGGACCTGGAGGACTATTTCAGGCAGGCTGTGAAGTTAGGAGGGAAGAAGGGGCACTCTTTGACTATCTTAATGCTTTGGAGCATATGGAACCGGCGAAATGCAGTTGTTTTTTAGGGGAGACAGGAAATTAACCCGGAGCCTCCCAATGGAGATCAAAGACAGCGCTGAGCTTTGGGCTTTGTCAGGATGCAAGTTCTTTTTTCCTTCATCTGTTGTTCAACCAGTTAGTGAGTCTCCAAAACCCACGCTGCCTAGGTAGCTGGGGGTCTGGCGCTCCTCCCGCTTGTATGCTCTGAACTTTTTGCTCCTCTTCTTATTATAAATCAAAGCCGGTTTTCCCGGATCTTTAAAAAAAAATGGCAAGGGTAGTTTGGGCGATATGGAAATACGCAGATGGTCCAAATAGGCAGTGAGATGTATAAATAAAATGGCAAGTTTCAGCTACTAGCAATTCCAATGGCATGTTTCTAATATATCGTGAATAGTAGTAATGGTATATTTTCAATCTGTGATATTTGCAATGGTATGGTTTAATTGGAACCATACCAAAATTAACTATGTGCGCTTCAACTTGCTTCTTTTAAGCTCGAGAGGACAGAAATTATTCAAAAATTTAATAAGCCATAAGAAGATAAATGATATTTATTAAATAATTTTGAATAGGACGAATGGTCAAATAAGATGTCTATAAAATTCTCGAACGATACTCTTTTGGAATGGAGGGAGCACGTTCTTTTTTTTCTTTTCTTTTTGGCATATGAACTTAAATATAAACTATGGATGTGTTTGGTTCGTTGGATTTGCATTGGTGGGAGGGATCATCTATGGATGTGTAGTGTTTGGTTGGATGGATCACTTGGATTAAGAAATCTCTAGACAGGGAATATTCCATAAGATGATGGATTTCATGGTTCATCCAAAATCTCTCGAACCAGCTCATCCATGTCTTCTAATCTTTATCATTAGTAAATAAATTAAGGATTATTAGTATGTTATTTTATTACTTAGTAATTATGATGGTAGGAATTAGTTTTGATAAGTGCTAATACGTTGATTAGTGCATGTTCCGTGTGCTAATTTGGTTATTAGTGGTGCTAACTAACATATTTATTTTAAACTAGTGATTATCATGAAAAAATAGTATTAGTGCATATTTATTAGTTTCTAATTAACTGTTATATTTTTAAATAATAGATATAATTAGTCAAATATTGTCATCCTGTCCACGTCTATCACAAAATAAAAAAAATAGGTCATCCCATCCATCCAACCAAACATGCATTATGGATATCCTTATCCCAATATTCATGGATCGTCGTATCCCATCCAACTTCGTCCTCTAACCAAACTTATCTATCGTTAGCAGATTATTCTTTTTATTTTAGTGCTAAATCTGTCGATTCTTTTATACGTTTCGATGAACTATACTGTTGCTCTAACTAGCGACGCATGTGTACCCTTTCGTTCTAAATTATATTCTGAATCTAGATAACATAAAGATAAGTAACATACATCATGTCCTTAAAGATTATTTTGACATGAATGGAGAGATACAGATCGCATGCACGGGATAGATAAGATAAGATAAGTAGCATATACATCATGTCCTTAAAGTGACAAATAGACTCATAATATACCACCTCGTCTAAAATGGTTTGATTCCGATTCCGCAAAAGTAAACACCGTGTTCAACTAATCCACGGGTGCTAGGCTTACAGGATCTCTTGGGCCTTGGGCGCCGGCACTTCTTCAGTGGAGCTTGTTATCAGCCCAGGTCAAAATTTGTCATTGTTTTTTAAAACCATCCGCAATTTTTTTTAGGTGCCTGGTCCAAGTCGAACATGCCGAGTGAACGGATCGGACGGTCCTGCCTACATACTCCCTCTGTCCCATCTCATTTTGGGTAAGCTAGTTAATATTTGTGATGTATACTAATTATTATTAGATTGACTATACGATATATTTTCATTATATATTTATTTGGAAAAAAATATTAATATGCTTTTATATATTTTCTTAGTCAAATTTTGAAAAGTTTAGCTTCTTGTAAAGCGAGATGTACATTTATTCATGGGAGTATGTGTATATTACCTGAATCTTGTGGATGCCGGCCTGCCGGTGTCAAGCTCATCAGGCGAACCTCTATCTAGACGCAAGATATGATGAATACGTTGCTTCAGACGCGAGGACGACGACGACAGATCAGAATATTCAACAAGGTAATCATCATCGCAAAGAATATACGATGAATGCAGAATAAGCTTTTGTTGGATAGGAATAGGATAATTGCCCTGAGCTTTTTTAACTGACGCGAAATCTCACTCACCCTGCTGCGTCGTCCCATGCTTTTGTCGTGTCCAGCCACTTGGGGAAGCCGCCCGGCAGGTATGGCGCGCGCCGGCCACGCACGAGCCGCGGCCGCGCGCGGGCTGCCCCGCCCCCGGCACGCGCCTTGCCATGGGTATGGGTGTCGCTGCTGTGCACGGGAGAGTTTCATCTGATCCGGTCATGGGCAGGTGATGTTTTAAGGTTAATCCTGAAAAATGGAAAAAAATCACTTATTCATGGCCAGATGTACAGTTATAATTTTATCTTATTAATAACGATTTGTATCCCAAAATAAGGGCATGCACATTACTTATCGATATCGAGTAGAAGTTTTATTTGAAAAATTGGTTTGCTATAATTTTTTGTTAAAATAACAATGATATAAGTGGTTATTTTTGAAGCATATAGAGACATAATTATACATACACTCCCTATGTTCTAAATTATAATTCGTTTGACTTTTTTTTTTACCTCAAGTTTGACCAATCATTTTATTTTCAAAATTTTGTTTTAAATATCACTTCTTTTGTTATGACTTGCTTTATTAATAAAAGATCTTCAATAATTACCTAAATTTCACCATGTTTCTGCAATTTTTTTTGAATAAGACAAGTTGTCAAATTTGAGGTCATAAAAATCAAACGAATAATAATTTAGAACCAAGTGTGACAAGTGTAGGCAATATATAACAAATCTACATTTTTTTTCTAGGAGGGGTTGATTTAACAAGTGTTGAGCCAGAATATATTTTTAAGGACCTTCAGTATTATTATGATATATGGAAAGATTTGCCAATAGAAATTAATCTACATATTTGTCTTGCATGTCTCCAAACTAATACATTTAAAAGTTTTTTTTATGTCTATTCAAGTTTGACCAAATCTTGCTCTAAAATGTTTCATGCATGACTAGAAGAAATGTGTATCCTTTATCCAATATAGCCCAATTAACCAAACAAAAGATCATCCGCAATGGAGTAGTATCGACTAAACGTGACAGCGTGGCATATAAAGTGCCAGCATGGCAGCAACCTTCCTTAATTTATATGACAAGTCGCCATTGCTCGTAAAAGGAAGTAGTAGCAATCATTTTAGCTGACCTCACCTTCTCCTGGTGCGGTTTCCTTTTGTCCTTCACTATCCGAGTGAAATGAAAAGAAATAAAATAAAAAAGCGTGCGCGCGGCTGCTTCATATAAAACGCCTGCGATTGGTCGATTGCCAAACGCCCTGTAACTAATTAGCGCTCAAGAACCGATCGATCGAGCTGAGCTTAGGAATAGGAAAATATAATGGGTGTCTTCCAACAAGGCGGCGATGCGACGATGAGCGCGATGATGAGGCCGGTGCTGCATCTCATAGTCGGGCTGGTGCTCTACGGCGTCGCCGAGGAGATGACCGTGCCGGCGCTCGTCGACAAGGTCACCGCCGCGCTCTGCCCCGCAGACGACAGCTCTTGCCCGGAGGCTCTCTACCTCACCGGTGTGCAGTCCTCGGTAAGCCTTCCTTCCTAGCAAGTAATCATCAGCTAGCAGCTGTGTGCACCCATCACTGTCCCTAAATTATTCAGGCCGCTTGATGTTCTAGGACAATGCAATTTACTGGCTGCCTGTTGTTTCGTCAGTTAATCGCTTTCTGATTGCAGGTTGGAGGGATTTTCAGGACGATAGGGTTCACTCTTATGGGCCAGCTGGCTGATGAGTATGGCAGGAAGCCTCTCATCCTTCTCACTGCCTCCACTTCCATCATCCCGTTTGGTAATACCTAGGAAATTGCCAATGTGGGTATTTTTGTAGTCCATCTGCACTGGATACTAAATCATTGTTGCTCATGCTGCTTGCAGCTGTGGTTGCATGGAGCAATTCGAGGACTACTGTGTATGTCTACCTTTTTCTCCGTACCCTCTCATTCATGATTGGCCAAGGAACCATATTCTGCCTAGCTATTGCTTACACGGTGAGAATGACTGATCCTAGTCTCCTCGTCTTTGTAGGTAAACATGCATATATCATTGATTGAACTGCTCCTCGTACAATTTGGCATTTTTGTGGATGTTAAATTATGTCTGGAGGAGTACTATGGTTTTATCCATCAGTAACAAAGTATTAGCATGGCATTCTCTTAACAAAAGTGCCAATAACTTTTGGATTTTTCAAAGAATTTTACTCTACATAGGACCTAGACCAGAGGCCTTGGGCTCTAGCCAATCTCAATGTCAATGACCAATCAAAGGCAGGGGCTTTACTGAAATTGTGCCCTGGCATGCAGGCCGACGTGGTCTGCCTTAGGGGTCCCTTCTTCACTCAAACCACACGCCTTTACCTCGGCCTATGAGGCTATGAGGGGAGCTGGTTCGAAAAAGACCCCCCCCCCCCCCCCATACACACACCCCATCCCCACCAATACCAATATCTTTTATTTCACAATGACACATGGAAAGTAGTTATATGCGCAACGACGGGGCTAGAGTAAATTTGAAGGAAGTGTGCTTGCTTTGTGAGCGTAAAAATTTAAGATGTAATCATGACGAAAATTTGATATAGGATTGGTTTTTCATTTTCCCGTGGGTGCATAGGCATTAATGAGCTTCGCCGCTATATATGCCAGCTTAAAATTGCAAAAGAAAGAAAAATAGGCACCGATATTTTTCTTGTAAGGAAATACTATGTTTGGATTATTCATGTGGCATTGCTTTAAGTAATCTGAAACCGTTGATGTAATAATCAAATGCGTGTTATTAGGTTATATTTGTTTGTTGGTTTGTGATTCAAGGGTTATAAAAAAGATTATGATAAATTAGGCAGATACAGTTGAACCATCAAGGAGGGCAGCTGCATTTGGCATCATGACTGGAATTTTCTCGGCCGCGCACACTCTGGGGAGTGTGTTTTCAAGGTTCCTGCCTGTGACGTGGATTTTTGAGGTATAATGCTACTTATAGTTGCATCAGAATTTCAATTTATTTACTTTTTCTTTGCTAACTAAATCTTATGAGAGCTTTTCTTTGGTTTATTAGGTCTCAATTTTCTTGTTGATCTGTTCTATCCTCTACATGAAAATATATTTGGTTGAGACAGTTCAAAGAGCTTCTTCTACAGCTTCTCAGCATTTGTCCATGTCATCTTTGCTTGTCAAGTTACCACAAGAACGTTGGGAATCTATCAAGGAGAACATTAACATAGTCAAAAACAGGTACCTTTGCACATTAAGCATGAATCATGAAATTCATGTGAGAAAATCATAAAAGTCCTTCGCAAAAAAAGTTAAATAGTCAAGGAATTCATGATAAATAATGAAATTCATGTAAAAATCTATTCAGGGTTTCCCCCTCCTTGCTCATGATGGAAAATGTGAATTGTACCTGTATATTTTTTTCTTGAATCAATCTAAATAGCATTGTGCTTCATGCCTATTTTGCTGGTGTAGTGGTTTTCAACAATTAAAAAAATGTTGTTTTCTTGATGAAAAGGAGTAATATGGACAATAAATTTAGAATATATAAAGTGCTATATGAGTTTTTAATTATCAAAACTAACAGTTTTCTATCACAATCATATTTTAGAAAAATATGAAGGGACTAAACAGAACATGATACAACTGGTAGATTGGATAAGGGAGTTAATATACATTCTTCCACTTCCACATCTTGAATGTAGTACACAATGAACATCAACTAGTTTTGAAAATAGCAGGACCTTGCAACTTTCTTTTTTTTTTTTGATAAAAGAATGTCTTTGTTTCAGCTTGTGCATTAGGTCATTCCTTTTGTTTGGTTGTCTTTCTATTATGCAGTGACACACTTAGGAGAATCTCATATGTTGCCTTCTTCTATAAATTGGGCATGATTGGCATTAGCGACGTTCTAATGGTAAATGGTTGTCTCACTTATGTTTTTATGATATATTTTTTAAAAACTATAGGGAACTTCAATTATCTTTTCTTTTTCAGTATTACCTAAAGTCTGTATTCGGCTTTGACAAGGATCAGTTCTCAGAAATTCTAATGGTCGTCGGTGTTGGTTCAATCTTTTCACAGGTACTCTTTCAAGATTTTAATCTGTACCAACTAAAGCAACATATATGTTGCATGGCCTGCCTATTGTCACGTTAATTTATTGTGCATTCATAATTTGTTTTTTCATACCATAGATTCTGGTCCTCCCCTTTCTTAGCCACACAATTGGTGAAAAAGGCGTCTTGTGCATTTCAATATTTTCGTCCATTGCTTATGTAAGTTAGAATATTGCACTGAGATTTTCTACAAAGCTTTTACTATTCTCAGGTTCACCAATTTGATATATTGACCTATTGATTTTGGGGATTTTTTCCAGGCTTTGCTTTATGGTGTTGCATGGGCTTCGTGGGTATGTATCCAATCAAATTTACTGAAGTCATCAACTGATTTATATTTTCACAAATGAACCTCAAGTAATTGACGTTCTAAGAAAAAGTAGGGCATATTGATGGAGCTACCACTTGGTACAGTTACAAAAGCTTTGTCCATTTACCTTCTATCATCTATTCTGCAGGTTCCGTATTTTAGCTCTTCATTGGGTGTCATCTATGTTCTGGCCAAACCAGCAGTAAGTCAATATTACTATTTGTCCTGTTTGCACCATGATTTCAGGTTTTTATATTTCAAAAAACAACTCTAAGGTGCCAGTGTCTGAAAGATTTTCAGAAAAACATGTGCCTCTTATGTTTTAGTACATTTCCAGTGGTATTCATAATTCGTTTACGTGAAAAATACGCAATTCTGCAGATGTATGCGATCATTTCTGGTGAAGTACTATCAAGTGACCAGGTACATATACAAACCTGGCCTCCCCTGGCCTTATTTACTAATTCCTAAGTTTCTAATAGTAGGCACCATTGTCTCGTTGTATATTATCTTTACAGGGAAAAGTGCAAGGTTTTATTGAAACCCTGCAATCTGTTGCAAATCTGTTGGCACCTCTATTTATGAATCCTCTGACCTGTAAGCAATTGACTTTCTGGTATCAAATTGAAATTTTCATACATTTTTTTGCAACATGCACCATGTTTTTTGTTTTTTTTTCTCTCATCATTTCCTCCTCTGTTTCAGCTTACTTCATTTCACAGGAAGCACCCTTCGACTGCAAAGGTTTCAGCTTTATCGTTGCTAGTTTCTTCTTGGTTAGTCCCCTTCCTCAGTCTCAGGGTGATAGAAAATGGCAGTATACAGGGGTGCTGTTTGCAACTGGAATCGGTACTGATTGTTTTTCACAAATTCTAAATATTTTTACAGGCAATCTCCCTTTTTCTTGCTTGGATGCTTAACCCAGGAAACAAGGACAAATGCACAGGTGCTGTTGTTTCAGACAGCACTGATGAGGAATCAGCTCAAGCACCACTATTAGCAAAATGGCCTAGACCATGAGTACAGGAAATTTAGCTATAAAAAAAATCAACTAGAAGGAAACCGAGTGTGCATAGAATTGTAGGATTTGTGAATTACAGCACCAACAACATAGGGCTTTGCTTGTATTATAGTTTCTGTACATACAGTAGAATGAAAAAGCTGATCACCTGTATCACTACTGACAAATGTGAAGTGATAAATTTTGAGATTATCTATGTGCTAACTTGGAGCTAAAACCAGTGTTTTGTGCTATTTAGTTTTTACTCTTTAGGCAAATGTATCTTTGTATTATTACCTCATTTGCGGGAAGCTTAGAAGAGCAACACAAATTGGTGCTTTAGTAGTCGAATGCAGCCAGTATGAGAGTGTCGCGTTAGTGTGGCGCTGTCAGAACAGAGACTATTTGAGTTTCTCATTGTGCTAATAATATCTGAGACAGACAGAGTATGTGAAAGGAAAGGTGTGTCTTTCACCAATGCATGAAAACTGCTAGTAATGGAGATAAAGAAACATCACTTGCTGTGCTCCTCTGTTCTCATATTAACAACCCACTGGAGTTTTATGTTCAAAATTGCTATCATGACTTGTGCAACAGGGGAAAACAGTAACAGTGAGAAGAGCCACCCCTGATTAGAATTAGATATTTCAGGATCCTAATGCTAAGACGCTGTCCAAACAAGCAAATGGATATTTCAGGAGGTAGGAAGAAAGATGAAGCAGAAACAACGTGACAATACGGGATGCCTAAACCATCAACCAGAGTGGCCGCCCCCCGCGTCGCTCCCACGCGGACGACATGGGTGGCTCCTCCCAAACCCTAGCCGCCGCTCTTCTCTCCCCTTCACCGCCGCGCCGCTGCCGGAGTTGGCCGTCGGCAAGGCCTCTCGGCCGGCCAGGAAGGCGGCTCTCCTTCCCTCGCGTTTCGGTGGCGTGCGTGGCCGCGGGCAGGCGGTCCATCTCTTGCGCGTGCTGCGTGGAGCCCGGTGGGGATGGCTACCGCGGTGGCGGCAACGCCGGCTGGTGCCTATGCCGACACATGGGGACAGCGGTGGCGGCGGTGGCGAGGCTCTCTCCTCCATGTCCGCTTGTCCTTAACTTGTCCCCTCCTCGGGTCTTGACAATGTTGGAGCGGGCGGGGGGCCGCCGGTTCTGGGCCCAGGCAGCCAGTGCAGGTGCCTGACGGCCGGATCCAATCCAGAGCCCTGGTTGCTTCTCCCGGGGTCAGGCGTGTTGGCACAGGGGCAACGTCTCTCTCTCTCTCTCTCTCTCTCTCTCTCTCTCTCTCTCGCCACCCTGCCTCCCTTCCTTCACGGCCTGGTGCGCACCTGGCCCGCTGCTACGGCTATGGCCAGCTTCGACTGGGGTGGTGCAGCAGTGTCCGGGGTGGCGACCTGTCCTTGGGCAAAAGCCTTGCAACGATGATGCTCGATGGTGCCGCTTCTCCTATCTGAGGATGTCGTTTTCCTTAGCACTGTCTCCCACGGGTGAAAGCTTGGTCCATTCTGGACGAGCAACGATGGCGTTCCCGATGCCATGCCCTTCCTGAAGGCATGCTGTGGATTTTGTCTTGGTCATGATGTCACCTTTGGTCATTGCTCTTGGCTTCTCGGTGCCCAGTCTACGGGTGGTGGTGTGATTTGTAGCATGAAGTCGGAGCTGCTACGTCAGAGATGTGGCTAGGCAACGATGACATGAGGCGAGCCACCCTTCTTCGTCGATTGGATTGCCTCGGAGGTCAGGCTTTGGCTGCGGGCAGGGCAAAGGGTCAGGGTAGGACGTCGGAGTTGCTCTCCCTTGAGCTTGGCAACGATGACCTATCGTGGCCTCTCGCTTTGGTCCGTCGGTTGGTTTTCGCTAGGTTCGTCTGGGTCTGCGATGGGGAGTCGGAGCTGCTGGCTACTTTGCGACCATGCTTGGCAACGATGACTCATAGCAATTTTGATACTCATCCACATCGAGTGGGTGGGTTGGTACTTCGTGTGCCTTGTTGGTGTTAACATCAAATTTTGGACTGGGAGCCGATAGCCGATACCAGAGGAAGATAGCCGATCTCGGAAGCATATTCCGTCCAGCGGAAGGAAGGAAACAGCCGATTGCATGGTGAATCGGTTATCGGGCCAAGGTGACAGGAGGCGCGCAGCATCAGTATTGATGACGTCATCCAGAGTCCGCGCCGCCAGGGTGCGATCACGATCGGAGTCTATTATGGAAAGGGAAGGTTGGACTCCAAGTTACCTTAGATATAGGATAGTTTGTTAGTTTTCTTATCTATTGATAAGTTGTAATTCGACTAGGACTCTATCTTCTTACGCTCAGGGTATAAATATAAGCCCTCAGCCATTGATATGAATAACACAACATCAATACAACACAACTTTCGGCTCCGGCCAACAAACCCTAGAGTCAGTCGAGTCCGGCGAGTTACTTCATCCAGGCTGGGTGTCATTCCGTGGACGCAGGCTTGCTTGTAAGTATCGTCAACCCCCTGTTAAACTATGTCTTTTTAGCGTCATCCGGTGGACGTGGAAGCATGACGGACCAGGGTCCTTGCTAAGCTCTATTTCTTTGGCGTCATCCGGTGGACGCGGGAAGCATAGTGAGTCAAGGATGATTCGCGCTGGTTTACTCGATTATTCTATGTTAACCGTCATCCGGTGGACGAGATGCAGATTAGGACGGTTTTTCACGCGCGGATTAGTTATCAATTCGTGTTTGTTTACTTGATTAATCTATTAGTTAATGTCATCCGGTAGACAGGCTATAGATTGAGATAGTTTGCATACATGGATTAGTTATCGGCTCTAGCTAAATATGGCAATTTAGTTAGATTCATTAAGTTACCAGTATTGTTTGTTTAAATTGATTTACCTTATTATAACAATATCTTTGCCCGATCAAGATTGATAGATTTGGCCTTAAATTTACTTGAATCTGATCGTCGTTTATGCTTTTTTATGCTTATCTTACCATGATGATTGGTTCCATGTTTACATCGGCTAATTCCATATTAATCTTGTTCGTTACATTGTTGTGCGTTCGGTTCTAGTTGAGACATAAGTGGTTCTAAGGTTATCATAGGTCTTATTTTCGTGTCCTTATTTAAGTTAAACTGAGTGTCATCCGGTGGAACAGGTTTAACCTGAACAAGGTTCGTTATATTAGACTTGCTTTAGTTTGAGGTCTGTTTATGACTACGCTAGCATTCGTTCGTGCTTCATGGACCCTGCATCGGCTAAAAAGCCGATTCAGTTGCTTTCATGAATAGATCGTGCATATAGACTTATTTGGATATCAAACGATCTAGCTTTGTTTGCTGGATTTGTTGAAGCCCGCTGGCCGTTAGACCAGGTGAACACAGACTTGGCGAACTTAGCGAAGAGGGTTTACTAAAGCCGCCGGCCTTCTAGACCAGCTTTAGTAGATCTCTGCTTGTTTGATGTACAGATCAGATCTGTATACGTGATCTATTTTCTTTTGTACACATTAACCGAATTAGATCGGCTAGCACGTTATTATTCTTACATGAATATCTTGATAGGCATTTTACTTCATTATTATAATATCAGTTCATAACATGACGAAATCGGCTTTCTAGTCGATCTCCGATTATACTGGCTCTTTGAGCCGTACAGTTGGAACTATCTGGACTCACCAGTTAGTTCCACCTTGTGTTACTGATTATCTCCATTTCCTTGTCAATTGCAGGTCAAATTGACTGGCACGCTTGGGTGTTACCGACACTCTCAGACCGGGTCCGAAGCTAGCTGGATCTGTGAGAGCTCTACTGCTTTCAAGGGTCGTTTCCGGCTTCGCTGGTGTGTTGGGCATAGGGAACCACCTTTTGCGCCAACACACTTTTTGGCACGCCCGGTGGGACCGATCACTGAAGACCATGGCAAAAGGGAAGACCGCGGCAGACGGCTCCTCCAAGGAGGCCGGAGGCCCCAGAGATGATGGTGTCCTCAGGGTCAGGATCGAAGACCTCAACAAGAAGGACGCGGCAGTGCTGAACAAGATCGTCGAAGAATTCGCTGATGCCTGCCTGCTTTCATTCAGCAAGCAGCGCGATGGCTCCATAGTGAAGAAGAATGCATTCCCGAGGTGGATCAAGGACGGCCATTCTGATAAATATGAAGAGGAGTGCAGGGCCGACCTCAAACAGATGTTGGAAGAAGCGACCTGGGAGGCCACCTATTCAGCAGTCGGCCACTACCACAAATCCTTCCTGCAGACGTTCTATAACATCATGAAGACCGTCCTCAAACGGCAGGATTGGGAGTCTTTGGGTCCGGTTTACTTCAAGATACCCGCAGAAGACGCGGATCGAAAAGCAGCGGCAGGGACCTCCAATTCCTCACCGCAACAGGCGAGCCAGCCGAAAGCGCCAGTGCAAGACGCCACGGTGGCCGGTTCGGCTCAAAAAATAGCAGCTTCGTCCAGATTATACAAAGATCACACTCCAGAGGAGATCGCCGCTTTCATGCAGGCCACTGGGCAGACAGTGAACTCGATGAACTCACCAGTGGTGAACCCGGCGGCTAGAAGTACGCTGGCGGCAGACACGGCCAACCCTACCCTTGGATACCACGAGGGGATTACATATCAAGACCTTCAGGCAGCGCCGCATCCGGGGTACGCCCAGACTCCTAACAATCAGCTGCTGGAGCAGATGAGTGCCATGCTCCGTGATACGTTCGGTTTGCAGCCAAAGACCGGGACTAGAATCAAGTACAGGGGTCCTTACCCCGAGTGGTACGACCGAGTGACGTCGCCGCCCAGGTATCGCTTGCCCGACTTCTCCAAGTTCAGTGGGCAGGACGACGTCACCACCATGGAGCACATCAGCCGCTACCTGACCCAGCTCGGCGAGGCCTCATATGAGGTAGCTCACAGGGTCCGGCTCTTTCCGCTATCACTGACAGGGCCGGCGTTTAGCTGGTTCGCGTCCATGGAGCCTGGCTCGATTCAAGGTTGGGAAGATCTAGAGACCAAGTTTCATAATTACTTCTTCTCTGGCACCGGGGAGAAGGACATCACAGATCTCACCAACATGCGTCAAAGGCCAAATGAAGTTGGATCGGCTTTCGTCAGGAGATTCAGGGAAACCAGGAACATGTGCTACTCCTTGAACCTGAACGACAAGCAGCTCGTCAAGATAGTGGTCAGTGGGCTGCTCCCACACGTCCAAGAAAAGCTGGTGGGCACCAACTTCAACAGCATCAGCGAGTTGATGCAGAGGGTGGCCGCATTAGAGCAGCAGGCCCAGAGCTTCAAGAAGGAATCGAAATACAAGCAGCCGGCTTACGTCTGTAATTCCGACTCAGAGGATGGGGAGGACGAAGAAGTGGCCACTGTTGAGCTCAAATGGGGTACAAAGCCCATGGCCGTGCCAAAAAGTTGGAGCGCGGAGGATCAATACAACTTTGACACGCGCAAGCTGGACAAGCTCTTTGACCTGTTAGTCAGCGCGGGCCACATCACCTTCCCGGCTGACTACGTCAAGCCATCTCCTGAAAACTTGCAGGGAAAACCGTTCTGCCAGTACCACGGCCTCACCTCACACTCCACAAACGGCTGCCGCAATTTCAAAGCAGCGATCCAAAAGGCCATTAGGCGCGGCCTGTTGAAATTTGAGGCCCCTCCCAAGGGGAAGATGAAAATCGACAAATTTCCATTCCCGAAGGGGCAGAACATGGTCCAGATCGCAAACCCCCCAGCCAAGGTGAAGGTGCTAACCTCCGAACGGGCCAAGAAGAACTCCTCGGTTGATACCGATGCGCAGATCACAGCTGAGGAGCTGGCGCTGATCAAAGAAAGGAGGGAGCAGAACCAGAAGCAGCTGGAGAAGGGAGAGTCCAGCGGCACCAAGAGCAGGAGGCCCACACACCAGCATCTCCTGAATAAGTGGCAGCATCAGAAAGAGAAGGACCATCAGAGGCAGCTGCAGTGCGAAGAGGAGGAATACCGCAGGTGGCTCCGCGAGGAAGAAGAGGCGCGCTATCACGAAGAACTGGCTCGCCGCCGGGAAGGTGAAGAGGATCACTGGCATTGCCCGTTCTTCCGACACTGTTGGAACGAAGGCTTGAGACTGCCAACGCTGCGCAACTGTCCAGAGTGCAGCGATCAGTACCGAGAGTACAGGCAGTCCCAGGTCAACCGCCGGTCTGTGCACTAGAGGCTAGGAAGCCCCCGTAGCCCGCGGGATCGGCGTGAAAAAAGGGACCTACGCGATCGGCTTGATGAGGCGGTGGTTGAACGCCAACAGCCGGTTTGGCAGGAGAACCAGTGGTGCCCGGGAGATCTAACTAGAAGCCAAAGGCACCGGGTGCAGCGGCTCAGGAACAGGAAGCTCCAGGCTGAGGGGCGTGCCAAGCTGGTGTGGCGCGAAAAGCCTTCACAAAGTAATGGGAAAGCTGTGGCCGACGCGCAGATGGTGTTTGTGCTACCTGCAGAGTTCAGAGCCAAGAGGTACGATACCGATTCCGACTCAGACGACTCGGGATCAGAAGAAAGAGTGGCCAAGTTAGTGCTCGTACAGCAAGCTACTTTTGACAAGCCGGCCAAGAATCGACATCTGAAGGCCCTCTACCTCAAAGGTTACGTCGACGGCATGCCCACGACGAAGATGCTGGTGGACGGCGGCACCACTGTCAATCTCATGCCCTACACCACATTCCGCAAGCTAGGCAAGGGCCCTGATGATCTGATAGAAACCGATCTGATGCTCAAGGATTTCGGGGGCAATTCTTCCAACACTCGGGGAGCAATCAACGTCGAGCTGACAGTGGGGAAGAAGACACTGCTCACCACCTTTTTCGTTATCGATAGTAAGGGCGCCTACAGCTTGCTGCTCGGACGTGACTGGATCCATGCCAACTGCTGCGTGCCATCCACCATGCATCAGTGCCTCATTCAGTGGCATGGCGATGAGGTCGAAGTGGTCCCGGCCGACGACTCGGTCAGCGTGGCGACGGCGGATGCCGCGTACTGGGAAGCTAGGGATCATGACTGTTTCTCCGGCAAAGTTTGGAAAGGAGGCTCCATCAGGGTCAGCGATGAGAGTCAACAGCCGATCAGGGCAATCGGCTCTGAGTCTTTTTATTAAATGGAGAATCCGATCGACGGCACAGAGGGTAAGTTGGGGCAAGGATTCACGTCGGCCGACAAGCTCGAAGAAGTAGATGTTGGACCTGGCGACAGGCAAAGGTCGACGTTTATTGCCGCCAACCTAGACCCGGAGTTCAGGGAGGAGCTGATTCAACTGCTAAAGGAGTACAAAGATTGCTTCGCCTGGGAATATTATGAGATGTCTGGATTGGACAAATCTATTGTTGAGCACAGGCTACCCATCAAGCCAGGGTTTCGGCCACACAAGCAGTCTCCACGTCGGTTTAGAGAGGACGCTCTACCCGACATTAAGGCCGAAATCACGAGGCTGTTAGAAGCCAAGTTCATTCGAGCTTGCCGATATGCCGAATGGATATCGAACATCGTCCCTATGTACAAGAAAAATGGTAAATTGCGAGTCTACATCGACTTCAGGGATTTAAATAGAGCTACACCGATGGATGGCTACCCTATGCCAATAGCTGATATGCTGGTAGACTCGGCTGCTGGGCACCAGATCATTAGCTTCATGGATGGCAATGCTGGTTATAATCAAATTTTTATGGCTGATGAAGACATCCCGAAGACTGCCTTCAGGTGCACTGGTGCGCTTGGTTTGAATAGGTGGTCATGACATTTGGTTTGAAGAATGCCGGTGCAACTTATCACAGAGCTATGAATTACATATTTCATAAGTTGATTGGCAGAATCGTTGAAATTTATATAGATGACGTGGTGGTGAAATCCAAGAGCTATAAGGATCACCTGTCCGATCTGAGGGCCACTCTGGAGTGCACAAGGAGACATGGCTTGAAGATGAATCCTAACAAGTGTGCATTCGGCGTGTCGGCTGGCGAATTTGTAGTATTTATGGTCCACCGCAAAGGGATAGAGATTGGCAGCAAGAGCAAGAAGGCGATCGATGAACTTGTACCTTCAACCAACAAGAAGGAATTGCAATCCTTGTTCGGTAAGATTAACTTTATCAGAAGGTTCATCGCCAACTTATCAGAGAAGGTGCTGCCATTCTCGCCATTGTTGAAGCTCAAGAATGATCAAGAGTTCAAATGGGGTGACGTGCAACAGAAGGCTTTTGACGAAATCAGAAAATACATGAAAACTCCACCTGTCTTAGTACCACCACGGACAGGGAAGCCTTTTAAGTTGTACGTGACGGCCAAAATCCATACTATTGGATCAGCCCTTTTTCAAGAGTTTGAAGGGAAGGAGAGAGCAGTTTTCTACCTGAGCAGGCGGCTCCTTGACCCTGAGACAAGATATACACCGACCGAGAAGTTATGCTTGTGCCTATTCTATTCATGCACCAAGTTGAGGCACTACCTGCTTACCTCGGAGTGTGTGGTGGTGTCCAAGGAGGATGTCATCAAGCACATGCTTTCGATGCCGATTTTAAATGGTCGGATCGGCAAATAGATCCTGGCACTCTCAAAGTTTGACTTGAGGTTCGAATCGGCTAAGGCAGTCAAAGGCCAAGCGATAGCCGATTTCATCACCCAGCATCACGGAGAATCGGCTAATGTGGCAGATATAGCGCCATGGACTATGTTTTTTGATGGCTCTTCATGCAAACAAGGTGGTGGCGCCGGAGTAGTGCTCATCTCGCCATGGGGTGTGCGCTTTGAGTATGCTTTCCAGATCGGGCCGATTGTCACAAACAATCAGGCTGAATATGAAGCCACTTGGAAAGGTTTTCAGCTTCTGAATGAAGCAAAGGCCGATGCAGTTGAGGTATTTGGTGATTCACAACTAGTCATCAACCAATTGCTCGGCCTGTATGAGTGTAAAGACGAGATACTCAGAGGCTATTATGATCAGTGCCAGGCTCTCATCAAGAAGTTCATGTCGGTATCTCTCTGTTACATCCCCAGGGCCTAGAACCAGGAGGCCAATCGGCTGGCGCAGAACGCGTCGGGTTATTGGCCGATGCAGGAGATTTGCAATAGCGAGCAATCAGCTGATGACTGGAGGGGCGAGATAGCAGGTTACCTAGCAAATCCTTCACAACGGGTTAACAGAAAGCTAAGGTACAAAGCCACCAAGTACGTGTTGCTGGATGGTCAGTTGTATTACAAGACTGTTGGAGGAGTGCTGCTCAAATGCCTGGGGACAGAGGAATCAGTGAAGCTGATGAGCGAAGTACACGATGGAGTCTGCGGTGCACATCAATCGGCTCACAAGATGAAGTGGATCATCAGGAGGACTGGTTACTATTGGCCTACGATGCTGGAAGATTGTTTCAAATATTATAAAGGGTGTCGAGAATGCCAGAAGTTCAGAAATATACAGAAGTCTCCAGCCTCTGCTATGAATCCTATAATCAAGCCATGGCCGTTTAGAGGATGGGGTATTGATCTAATCGGACAAATCTACCCACCATCGAGCAAGGGTCACAAATGGATCCTGGTGGCGACTGATTACTTCACCAAGTGGGTAGAAGCCATTCCTTTGAGGAACGCCACTTCAGCTGACGTGATCGAATTTGTAAAGGAGCACATTATTTACAAGTTTGGCATACCTCAGACAATCACAACCGATCAGGGGACAATGTTCACTTCAGAGGAGTTCAGGACCTTTGCCGACGACATGGGCATCAAGATTTATAATTCATCGCCCTATTATGCCTAGGCCAACGGACAAGCAGAAGCTTCCAATAAAATTCTGATCAAGGTCATCAAGAAAAAGATTGATCAGAACCCCAGAAAATGGTATTCGCATCTGAGCGAGGCGCTATGGGCATATCGCATGGCACAGCATGGATCGATCAAAGCTTCACCTTATGAGCTAGTCTATGGACACGCTGCTGTCCTGCCATGGGAGATTCAGTCTGAGACACAGCGCGTCATATTGCAAAACAAGCTTACAGCCGGTGAATACAAAGACATTATGATGGACAGTCTAGAAGATTTGCACTGTCATCGGCTTAAGGCTTTGGAATACATTGAAAGGAACAAGGTACGGGTGGCCAAGTATTACAACACTAAGGTAAGGAGCAAGAGCTTCACCGAATCAGAGCTAGTATGTTAAGTCATTCTGCCTATTGGTACGAAAGATAGCCGATTCGGTAAGTGGTCGCCAAACTAGGAAGGCCCGTATCGTGTGGTTGAATGCGTCCCGGGTAATGCTTACATCCTTGAGGATTTAGAAGGACAGAGACTCACCAGGGCCATCAACGGGAAGCATCTGAAGAAATACTACCCTATCATCCCAGTTGGGGGGTGATAGCCGATTCATGTGAATCTGGCTCTAACAGCCAATGCCGTGTAAGCGGGTCGCCTTCAGGATGAAAATGGCCGACATCGTAGTAACGAGTCGCCCTTAGCACAAAAATGAAATACCCTCGATGGGGTGTAACAGCCGATGTGATAAGCATCGCCTTTAGTCCAAAAAAGAAAAATAATAAAGGAAAATATATATGTATCCGGACACATATGGAAATCAGATTGATGCTTTTTGAAGAAAGTTTTATTTCTGATTGTGCTTACAGGAGCCCTATTAAATTCTAATCATGCGTGGCTTTGTCTATAATGTCCTGGGCGTTGGTGACAGCCACGACCTCGTTGGCGTGAGGGAAGAAGTTCGCCAGTTGGGCGCTGGCCTCCTCCATATTCTGCCCTCCGGGAACCCGGGCTCGACGGCCTCCAGAGCAATGCCAGAGCGGAGTCACGCGGCTGTGAGAGCCCCAGTGGCGCCGTGACGAACGCCGGCTATGGCCACCTGGGAGACACGGTGGTGAACATCCAGGAGCCGCTCCGCCTGCGTGTTGCCACGGGCATTGACGGCATTGGCGGCGGTCTCGGCGGCCACACGCAACTCTTCAAGCTGCGCGGTCAGGGCTGCAAAAGAAAGAAGTGTCAGCATGAAGGTGATCGTTAGCGCGTCACAATTCAAGATGTTACCGGCCACTGCAGCGTCCGATTCGGTGAGTTGGGCTTGCACGCTGGCCACCTCGGTTTCGGCGGCCTTAAGGGCAGCGGCTTGGGCTTCGGTGACGCTCTGCAGCCGGCCATTCCCCTTCGTAGCCTCTGAGTAGAGGTTATGGTACTCCACCATCTGGTGATGGAATCGGCGACCGTCGGCGGCGGTGTAGGACCCGTCAGAAGACCCCGATTCTGATCCAGCGCTCGGGGCCGGATCTTGAGGGGGGTTCCTGAGGAGGCGCAGTTCGGAGAGGCCAGGTGTCCACGCCAATCGGTGCTCCCGGTGGGAAAGGAATCATGCGGGCCTGACTGAAGGTTGACAAAGAAGCAGATGTGTCAGAATCGAAAGAAAACCAATGTCTTGGGTACAGACTGATTTACCTGCTATAGATGGCTAACTGCCGGGGCATCACCCAGCGACGACGGCCGTGATGCGGGTCAGCAGCGGCATCCGCGCTAGGGGTAGCTCCAGCGGCTGCAGGGACGGCCTGAGACGGCCCGGCACCGGTTCCCGAACCTCCGACGCCGGCAGTTCCCGCATCACTGCGCAAGACGGTGATGGTCATATTAGATCAGATTGATGTATCAAGAAGTGAGCAGCAGCCTTACCCTAACCAGGCTCGTAGGTGATACCTCCATTCACCCACGGCTCGCAGGCTCCGGCTGAAGTTGTCACCTTCGGCGGAACCCGAGGCCGGCCGCTTGCCGTGGTTTCCGTCGCTAGCCATGGATTTGGTTTTGGGAATTTGTTTTCTCTGATCTGAGGAGAGAAGGCCGGGTGAGCAAAGGCTTTGATGTTGCGGTTGCTCGCTCAGGCCGAGCGTGTATTTATAAAGATGAGGGCATCGAGACAGTTTCCTCCTCGGAAGGCGAGACGACGCGGTGGATTTTAGGTTGTGGTTAATCTGCGTTTCTTGAATCCAGAACAGTTGCCAGATCAGGGAGACGAAGCGCCGTCATCAGTGGTCGCACACCGATCGGGTCTTTGGATCAGGCTGCCTAGCCGATCCTATTGTGAGTGCCCACAAGCCGATTCGCAGTGAATCAGGCTGAGAGGTTAACTCTAAGGGAAAGCAGAACAAAGCCGATGCTAAGACGCAGGCCCGTAAGCCGATTCGTATGTAGAACGGATCAGGCTGAGTAATCGATTCTAAGGTATAATGCAAGCCTGAGAGCCGATTCGCATGCAGAAACGTATCAGGCCGAACAAGTCTATTTGAAACAGGACGAAGCCGATATTAAGGTGTGAATCCAATGGCAGATCGGGCTAAATGTTCAAACTCAGGATGAAACAGCACGAGAACAAAGTTGCAAATAGAAAAGAACATGCCAAGTAGTATATCCATCACGTTACAAAGTCAATAAAGATCAGATCAGTTTCACTGATTCAGCACGGAGCGCATGGCCAGCCTGCAACAATTGTTGATCTCGGTTTTCAGTGGACTGCAACAGATCCAGGCGTTGGCATGTCTTCCTGTTTGCAACGACCAAGCTGCTGATTTCCTTCTTTTTCTGGGAGAGCTCGATCGTGCTGGTGGAAATGGTGATTTCGTGCTCGCTGATAGCCGACTCAATTGCTTCCAGTTCTTTTCTCAGTTGGTCTCGTTTCGTTTTCAGTGTTTCTAGTTCTGTTTCAGCTGTGCCGATTGAAGATTTGAGCAGCCTGGCTCGATCAGCTAATCCAGTGGCCTCTTGTCTGTTGGCCAATTTATTGTTCCTCAGCTGTTCAAGCTCTGCCAGGTTTCCATGAGCAGTGATAATCCCTGATGCTGTAACTTTAAGATCACCGAGTCTCTGCAGGGATTTTAAGGCTGTCAGATTGGTTTGTTGCTGGACAAGTTCGACTATTTGATCAACCAGTCCGGGGTTGGAGGCCAGAGCAACTAGATCACCCTCTAGGTGGGGTAGAAGTGCACTCAGCCGATTGTTAAAATCTGGCTCTGAAAGCTTCTCGGAGGAAGAGGCAAGTTCGTCTCTATCGCAGAATTCTTCTATGTCAAATGAATAGCCAGGAGACGAAGGCTTCGGTACCTGCAATACATACATTCTCTCATCAGAAAGGGTACAATATAGATTAATTGTTTTCTGGCAGAGACAGGATACCTGAATGAGGCCTGAGGTCTGTAGGGTTGGTGCCGATGTTGCTTGTTCGACTAAGACAGTTTTGTCTCCTGCGGCATGCGGATCCTTAGCTGTCATTGTCTCGGGCAGATGGGTTTCTGCAAACCAGGAGTAAGAGCAGTATGGAAGCAAGGATAATTGCTAACAGCCGAATAGGAGTTACCTGGATTTCTCTCAGGGGGAGACTCCTCTTCTTCAAGATTCACCCAGACTTCGTCGGAAGGGCTGTTCGGCTGTATTTTTGAAAAGAAGATTTGGTCAACCAGGGTATCTGCGTCGAGAAGAGAAAAGCCCAACGAGTAGTACCTGAGTTTTGGCTCCTTCTTCCTGGATCCCTTCTTCTTGAGCAGCTGACTCTTCATGGCCGGTGGATTCTGGTGATTCTTCGGTCTGTTTCTCTCCTAAGATATCTTGAATCGGCTGGGGTTTCACCTGATAAAAAGCCGATTTAGGGATCGGAGCATACTGCAGTAAAGGAAGGTCGATGCCAGTTCTGAATACCTGAACTTTTCTTATCGAACGGCATTTCTTGGGTGCTTGCTTTTGAAGCTGAGATGCAGCTGGTCGTTTTGAGGCAGAAGGGGGTGTCAGTATAATAGGGCCTGACATTAGTTGTCACAGCGTCGGTGCTCGAGAACCTAGCCTCGCTGTCGGACAAGGGGGATAGTATTCCACTCGCTCTGGTGGATTGGATGATGAGTCCTGCGAGAAACATCTGTCAGGTAACATGTTTGACTAAAGCCGTTTTTACTGGAATCGGCTGAGAACACTTACTGCTCGGGAAGATTTGAAGTTCGAGTCCAGGGCTTTGCAGTTGTCATGGACAGTTTGGCAGAACAGGTGAGCGTGCCATCGCTGCCACCAATCATCAAAACTCTGATGGGTGATGTAGACTTGATTCCACGGCTTCGGCGAGAATGTGGGCAGGTTTGCTCCAAGTTAAAAAATTCTGCCAGCCTGAAAGACCTCTGTAACGTTCTCCCTGGGTTTCAAGGTATTCAAGAAAGGGAGCCGAGGGGGCAATTGGCCAAAGCCTAGCTGTCTTGCCGCTATGTTTGGGTGATAAAATTCATAAGAGGGATAGCTAGTTGGCTTACCGCTTGCGCTCCGAAGGTGTTTGAAATCTACTGGCAAGGCGCAAGGTTTTATGATTGCATTCAGGATTCTGGTAGCCTCATCATCAGAGCACCCGTTGTTGAACTTGAAGCTAGAGGGTGCTGGAAATTCATCTTCATCCTCATAGGGGAACCAGGTAGTAACCTTTGGTCCTAAGCCCCTGTATAATGTTTCCAGCATGTTGCCCTTTGTAGTTGGGATGATTATGGCAGAAGCAGCTTCACCATAGCTTTGATAGCCTCTGGTTTTTGGATCCTCTTCCTCTGAGTACTCGGTGGACGGAAAGCTGAGGTCCTGGAGTTGTGTTCTTACCAGCTTGTGCAGATACAGGTTGAGCCATAGCTGTACTAGCCACCAAGGGCCTGTTATGCATTGTACTTCTTCACCTATGATCAAGGAGCTGAACACCCGGTTCATAAGCCTATATGCTGCACCCAATAGGAGTTTGCCCAGGGGGATGGAGTGCCCTTGAGCCAGTTTCTCTGCCAAGGCCCGATAAGGGTATGCTGGTCCGGCAGTGGCACCACAGAACACGAATCTCTCAAGCCACATGGTAAAAAATACGACGTGTTCTTTCTCGCTGACGGAAGAAGAGGTTTTCTGGTGGTGTTGAACATAGCCACTCCACCCTTTGTATGTGTCCAGCTTCGGGAAGTACGGGTCCTTCTTGCCACTGGTGCAGAGATCCCAGAAGTCATACGATCCAGTGATTTGAAGCCCGTAAAGTGACTGGCGGCTATCAGGAGCGGTTCATTCTTTGCCATCTCTGATAATGATAGATCAAGACATTGGCTCAGATGGCGCATCTCCCAGTCCGCGCGTTTCTTCGCCGCGACGCGGCGGAACCAGTTCCTCCATCCAGCGGGTACGCTCGGCCAGTTTCTGAAGGACTTGGCCCAGGAAGAGGCGCCCATCATGGAGCTTCGGAATGAGAACTGGTTGGTTTCTTGAACGATGAAATCTTTGGGGACCGAATCGCCCATCGGACCCAGGTAGTAGGCGTTGGAGATGTCCATCAGCGGAATCAGAATATCGTTCCTCAGTGCCTGGAATTGAAACTCGTATTCAGTAAGCTTGAAGAGAGATTCACAAATCAGGAGGTGGATCGATCAAATTGATACCTCAGGGACCTCGGATGGAGTAGCCATTAGCTCAGGGATGGCTTGACGGCGGCGAATCGAAGTTGACGGCGGCGGATTGAAGCCCGTGGCGGAAATTGCGACGGTTTAGGGTTTCGTTTTGGTGCGAAAGTTTGAAGCGCTGAGAAGGAAACTGCAGTTTGACTATTTGAAGGCTCAAGCGCTAATTTCGGAATAAACCAGTTTATTCCAAAATTGGGGGGCATGTGTTAACACCAAATTTTAGACTGGGAGCCGATAGCCGATACCAGAGGAAGATAGCCAATCTCGGAAGCAGATTCCGTCCAGCGGAAGGAAGGAAACAGTCGATTGCATGGTGAATCGGTTATCGGGCCAAGGTGACAGGAGGTGCGCAGCGTCAGTATTGATGACGTCATCCAGAGTCCGCGCCACCAGGGTGCGATCACGATCGGTGTCCATTATGGAAAGGGAAGGTTGGACTCCAAGTTACCTTAGATATAGGATAGTTTGTTAGTTTCCTTATCTATTGATAAGTTGTAATTCGACTAGGACTCTATCTTCTTACGCTCAGGGTATAAATATAAGCCCTCAGCCATTGATATGAATAACACAACATCAATACAATACAACTTTTGGCTCCGGCCAACAAACCCTAGAGTCAGTCGAGTCCGGCGAGTTACTTCATCCAGGCTGGGTGTCATCCGGTGGACGCAGGCTTGCTTGTAAGTATCGTCAACCCCTGTTAAACTATGTCTTTTTAGCGTCATCCGGTAGACGTGGAAGCATGGCGGACCAGGGTCCTTGCTAAGCTCTATTTCTTTGGTGTCATCCGGTGGACGCAGGAAGCATAGTGAGTCAAGGATGACTCGCGCTGGTTTACTCGATTATTCTGTGTTAACCGTCATTCGGTGGACGAGATGCAGATTAGGACGGTTTTTCATGCGCGGATTAGTTATCGATTCGTGTTTGTTTGCTTAATTAATCTATTAGTTAATGTCATCCGGTAGACAGGCTATAGATTGAGATAGTTTGCATGCATGGATTAGTTATCGGCTCTAGCTAAATATGGCAATTTAGTTAGATTCATTAAGTTATTAGTATTGTTTGTTTAAATTGATTTACCTTATTGTAATAATATCTTTGGCCGATCAAGATTGATAGATTTGGCCTTAGATTTACTTGAATCTGATCGTCGTTTATGCTTTTTTATGCTTACCTTACCATGATGATTGGTTCCATGCTTACATCGGCTGATTCCCTATTAATTTTGTTCGTTACATTGTTGTGCGTTCGGTTCTAGTTGAGACATAAGTGGTTCTGAGGTTATCATAGGTCTTATTTTCGTGTCCTTGTTTAAGTTAAACTGAGTGTCATCCGGTGGAATAGGTTTAACCTGAACAAGGTTCGCTAAATTAGACTTGCTTTAATTTGAGGTCTGTTTATGACTACGCTAGCATTCGTTCGTGCTTCATGGACCCTGCATCGGCTGAAAAGCCGATTCAGTTGTGCTTTCACGAATAGATCATGCATATAGACTTGTTTGGATATCGAACGATTTAGTTTTGTTTGCTGGATTTGTTGAAACCCGCTGGCCGTTAGACCAGGTGAACACAGACTTGGCGAACTTAGCGAAGAGGGTTTACTAAAACCGCCGGCCTTCTAGACCAGCTTTAGTAGATCTCTGCTTGTTTGATGTACAGATCAGATTTATATACGTGATCTATTTTCTTTTGTACACATTAACCGAATTAGATCGGCTAACACATTATTATCCTTACATGAATATGTTGGTAGCCGTTTTACTTCATTATTATACTATCAGTTCATAACATGACGAAATCGGCTTTCTAGTCGATCTCCGATTATACTGGCTCTTTGAACCGTACAGTTGGAACTATCTGGACTCACCAGTTAGTTCCGCCTTGTGTTACTGATTATCTCCGTTTCTTTGTCAATTGCAGGTCAAATTGACTGGCACGCTTGGGTGTTACCGACACTCTCAGACCGGGTCCGAAGCTAACTGGATCTGCGAGAGCTGTACTGCTTTCAAGGGTCGTTTCCGGCTTCGCTGGTGTGTTGGACTTAGGGAACCACTTTTTGCGCCAACAGTCGGCACCACGTTTGGCCACCTTTTTTGTACATAACTTTCATTCGTCTTAATTGAGCGGCAGAGCTGCTGCCTTTAATTTGTTTCGATACTGGATTCCTATTTTTTCTCGCATATCTTTTGCAGAGCTCACGTCACCTTTTTTCAAATTTTTTGCTTCATGTGCTTATTTTCCAGCAACAAAGAATATTTTCGTTGATGTGTAATGGGCTGCCTGAAGAGTGAAGATACCGTTGCTTGCAGTGCCTTTTTGCCCAGGTGGTCCAGAGTCCAGACTCCAGAACCAAGTTCTGAACTATAGGGACATTTCAGCTTGAGGCTGCCTGTGATGAGCGCCTGGTGGAAGAAAATATCCCGCAAGATCAAAAACAAGAGGCACATTTTCAGTGGTATGGTCGTCTATATCATGTGGAACATTTGGAAAGAACATCACCGGCACATCCCTAACGGCGCTATAGGTTGCTCTAAAAGTGAAGGAAGACATGCATTTCTCAACGCAGAAGGGCTTTAAGTAAATTTTTTTTTTTTGGTTTGCTTGGCTGAATACCTCCCTGTGTGCAGGGAGGTTCAGCCTTTGGGTCTTTTCATGTTTTATCTAAGTGCTGGCAAGTTGCAACCAACAACCATGGAGGGAGCGGCGACGGCACCTCTTGTTTTCCACCATCACGTGCCCACCACGACAATGCCTTAGCAGTGCTGCACGCCTTGCACCGTCTGGAGACCGATGTCAGCCTTACTCTTTTCTCCTTAAAAAAATATTGCAATTCTTATTCCCTAAGGAGTTGTCTCTAGACCTCACTCACTCTTTGGTTTATATATATTTGCTCTTGGCCTGCGGAGTTGGCCTCACTCATGTGGGTTCGATTGCTGGTGACTAAGAAGCGTGTGTTTTTCCTATTTTTTAACTTGTTTTATAGGATTTCTGGGAATGAGTGTCGGTTTTTAAACTGGCAATGATTTAGAGAATCTAACGTAGTGTACGTGCAACTGTATACAATTACTAGATGTACTAATAACGAATTAGTTTTGACGTATTATGCATCGTTTTGCACAAGATCTTGTACGATGTTACGTGACCTCATCTTAATTGCGTCTCTCTTGTACGTTCGCTCAAGGCGAACAATCTCAACGCATAACATGTGCACAGCATCCTAGCAAAAATATCGGATGAAGTTTGTCATGAAAGGATTTTTCTTCCCTTATTATTGATGCATGCTTGCGGCGTTAGTATAAGGACAGAAAAGTCCAGCCGAGATATTTTGTTTTTCTCCATTACTTTTAATTATATAAATCTATTATCATATTTAAAATTATATCTTTTATTCAAAAATTAAGAGCTATGATTTGTTCAAGATATCACTTTTTCGTCACCAATATAATATATAACAAAAACCGTAGTTGCTCACTCGAGTCGTTGCCTAGCGTTCAAATATAGGTGAATTGTCCTCCTTTCCCTATCAGCTTAAGTAAAATGTTCGGAAGAAGGGAAAGCTCTGAACAGAGTCTCGCACCAGCGTTTGGGTGGAGTTGAGTGAAGGGAAAAACACGTTCATCGAAGACTACATCTCGTGAGATATATACTCGCCCAACAGAAACACACAACGTTTCAACCGGAATTGAAGCTTTCTTTCATTGTAAGGTCTTAGGTTTAGCCAACAGGCACAACCGAAGGTACACAAGAAGGAGTAATCTGGCTGTGTTTTGAGCAAGCGAAAATAGGAAGTCTCACCAGATGACCCTAGATGGTAGTCTATTAATAAGAAAAACAGCCGATATGTCTATGTTTTCGTTCTGCTGATCAGTTCTGTTGGTGAGCATGTGGACAAGATACGTGCCGTGCTATACCAATGCGTTGGAAAAATGAATTGAGGCATTGGTATTCACCACCCCAATCGGTTTGTTGCATGGTCAATATTTTTCTATTGAATTGGCACTCGACAAGATTTTGGAAATCATGAAATTTCTGAAATACCTCAGATTTGTGATGCAAAAAATAAATCCATGTGAATTTGCTGTAGTCATCTATGAAACTCACATAATAATTGTTGCATCCAATAGAAGTAGGAGCAGAGCCCCAAACATCAGAGAAAACAAGTTCCAAAGGACCAGACGACTCACTAGACGATCTAGGATAGGGCAATTGATGAGCTTGGCCCTACTGACATGCATCACAAATGGTGCTATTATTTGACTCACTAACAAAAGGAAGCCAATGGCGATTAAGGACCTGCCTGACTACTTGTGTAGATGCATGACCTAATCTATGATGACACAGGGAGATGGATGGCTTGAAGACGCCAAGAGCTTGCTTGTCATTATTCTCGACCGGTTTAAGAGGGTAGAGGCCTCCTTCACATCTTCCTTGGAGGATAGAGGCTTGCTTGAAGGCGAAGCAAGAACACACAAGGGAGTGGAAGAACCGAGCTATCTCGGACCAGAGGAGGAAAAAAGGGAGCTTGAAGATTATATACGAGGGGTTTTAGTTCCGGTTAGGATTACTAACCGAGACTATACGTTCGATTTTTATCCCGGGCAGTGTCTCCAACCGGGAATGGATTACGTCCAGGACTAAAGAGGGACTTTTAGTCCCGGTTCTAGCCACCAAATGGGACTAAAGGTCCCTCTAGTGCCGAACACAAAAAAAAAAGGCGGGACTAAAGCCCAATCCGGATGTTGGACGAAACGTCTGTTCTCTACTAGTGTGTGTCGAGCTGCTTGTTTTCGATAAAGCCAATTAAGGTCCTGAAACACTATAATTCATAATTAATGTATGACGTCCCTCTTGTATGGTTAAGTTATGTCATCAGTTTTTTTTTTCGTTCTTATATGGGTTCGCTGCTTGTTTTCAAAAAAGGGTGGTAACCTCTCAAATTCCAACCAAACAAACAAGTAGAGCACCCTACAATCGCAGAAAACGATCCACGCATGCAACCAAACACTTTGCATTGCATGGTTTCAACTGGGAGGGCAAGAGCTAGGACAGGGCCTCCATCCTGGCTAGCAACCCGTGGAGCAAGCAATCATGTCTTGGCGTTGGATTTTATTTTCGCCACGCGGCAGCTATCGAGGGGACGGGTTCACCATACGTGCTGGACCAGGGTCCATCTAATTTTCTTCCTTAACTCTATGTATAAAGCTTGCACCACAACACGCCACATCATCTATGCTTTACAACCGTTAGATTGACTCTGTTTCCTATGATCTAACCCTTCATATATGACGTACTCTGCTCCTCATCTCAGAGACTCCCTTCACCCTCCCACTATCACTCTCCTTCAATGCCAATTTAGGGCCTGTTTAGTTCCGCCCATTTTGCAAAATAGGTTACCGTAGCAACGTGCTATTTTTTGCAATAAGTGTCCAATCATGGCTTAAATAGACTCAAAAGATTCGTGAGACAATATTTTGCGAAGCTATCAAATTAGTTTCAGTTTTCATTAACATTTAATACTCCATGCATGTGTCCAAAAATTGATGTGATGGAACTTTTTATGTTCTGTGGTGAATCTCAACAGGGCATTACTACTTAATGCAGCCGATGCACTTCAATTCACATCGCATCCCAAGCGGTTGATCTCCTGCATCCTCTCATGCATGCCGCCGATGCATACACATCAATTCGCATGGCATCTCCCAAGCGTTTCATCATTGTGCTCTGTCTTGCATGGGGCCAGCTATAACAGGCAGTTGAGACGATATAGGCTGCCGAGAACCCCGTTGTCCCACGAGGTTTGGTGTTACGACGTATGCTGCTGTGAGTTATTTTTAGCGACAAAACGTCTATCGATAAATATTATTTTTAGCGACAGGTATCTGACGTTAATACGGTGTTGTGGTGTAGTGAGATCCGTAGCTACGTCGCTGATGACCACAAGAAGTGGAGCAGATCAGGCCCGAGGGCTGCCACCGAAGGCGGCCACCATGGCGCGGTGGCAGCCCTCCGTAGCTGCATCGCGCGCGACCCAAGGAAGTGGAGCTATTCTCGGCCCCGACGGTGGCCACGACGACGGAGACGGCGACGATCTGTTTACTGCAATTGCGTCGCGCGGCCAACCAGGCAAGTGGAGCTGCTCAGCGCCTCAGCCCCGACGGAAGCGATGGCAATGGTAACCCTCTGCAGCTGCGTCACGGTCGACCCAAGGAAGCGGAGCAGCTCAGCCCCAAAGGCGGCTGTGATAACCCCGTGTCACTGGCGGCGCGCGCTGGACGAAGGTGGAGAACGAACACGGAGTGCAAGTGTAATACCCTGATTTTTTTTCCAATTTAAAAAAATATGTTGACCGCGTGGACCGGAGATCAGAAAAAAAATGACCGTAACCATAAAGCGTGTGTAAGATCAGAGACCGTGGTTTCATAGACCTTGTCAAAACGAAGGTGTTTGAGTAATAATATGTGTTATTTGGTTATCGGACAAGCTCAACACTGATCTATGAAAGCTGAACCGTTGGATTTCTATTAGGTTTCCTATTCAGAGTGACTTAACAAAGAGGAAAATGCACCTCCGGTCCCTCAAGTTGGCTCAACGTGTCATTTAGGTCTTTAAACTTTCAAAGTGATATCTGTGGGTCCCTAAAGTTGGCAAAAGGTGTTATTTAGGTCCCAAACTTTCAAAGTGATCACCGCAGGTCCCTAAACTTAACACAGGGTGTCATCCAGGTCCCAAACACTGTAGATAATTCCAGCACCGAATTTTAAAAAAAGAAAATTTAATTTTGGGTACTATAGCTACAATCTATAAAATATTTCAAAAATTGTATTTTTTTCATACGATCTCCGATGAAGATGGGTTTTATATAAAAATTGTAGTTTGCGACGAGATCTACAACTTTCTAGTTTCGAGTTTTTTAATTTGAGGTGGTTAAGATGCTCAAAAAAATTAAACAAAATTTTTCAACAGTATATTAATCACGTACAAGCACGTGTCGCCTTGGAAAAATCATATCTTTCTTATATACTATCAAATTGAGATACTTTTTATACAAAAGTTGTAGCGTTCGACGAGATTTACAACTTTCTAGTTTTAACTTTTTTAATTTGAGATCGTTAAGATTCTTAAAAAAAATTAAAATGCTAATTTTAATTTTTGCACAGTGGTTTTGTATTTTAAATTTTTTGAGAATCTTAACGACTTCAAATTAAAAGAGTTAAAACCAGAAAGTTGTAGACCTCGTCGAACGCTATAATTTTTGTATAAAAAATATCTCAATTTGATAGTATATAAGAAAGATATGATTTTTCCAAGGCCACACGCGCTTGTACGTGATTAATATACTGCTGAAAAATTTTGTTTAATTTTTTTGAGCATCTTAACCACCTCAAATTAAAAAACTCGAAACTAGAAAGTTGTAGATCTCGTCGCAAACTACAATTTTTATATAAAACCCATCTTCATCGGAGATCGTATGAAAAAAATACAATTTTTGAAATATTTTATAGATTGTAGCTATAGTACCCAAAATTAAATTTTCTTTTTTTAAAATTCGGTGCTGGAATTATCTACAGTGTTTGGGACCTGGATGACACCCTGTGTCAAGTTTAGGACCTGCGGTGATCACTTTGAAAGTTTGGGACCTAAATGACACCTTTTGCTAACTTTAGGGACCCACAGATATCACTTTAAAAGTTCAGGGACCTAGATGACACGTTGAGCCAACTTAAGGGACCGGAGGTGTATTTTCCTCCTTAACAAAACACGTCTTTCTTTTTCCCCTGGCCGCCGCCCCTCTCCTCAGGCCACATCCCTGCCTTCGCTCGGGCCTCTACATCCTTGTTCCCTGTGCGCAGATATCCACCTCCTCATCTGGTGTCTCCAGCGACTTGGTGCTCCCCGTTGCCACCCTGTGCCCTCTCCTACGAGATACTGCACATCTGCTCTCCTATTGTTTGCAAAAGATTGGGGAGGTAGCGGTGCCGAGCGTGTGACGTCAGATTCTCGCCGAAGTTAATCCGAAGTTAAGGCAAGCGCATGATGAATCTTACCTTGGCAGTATGTCTAATATTTGAGTTTTCCCATAATTGTAAAATGTTTAAAATATTATATTTTTCTTGTTCTTATTCAAGTTTTCGATTCATGAGATTCAAGTTTTAAGTTTTCATTTAAATTCCATTCCGGTGCCAGTTGATCTGGAGGTACAATTTGGTTCTTATGTTCAGGATCCTATGAGTAAGTGCTGGCCCCACTTACTCGGCTTTACCGGTAAATGCAAAGGATATATTCAGGTGTTGTCCGTTTCAGATGGAAACTACTGTTTGTTCTGGTGTTCCAGTTATTCGATCCAGAAATGTCGTGTGAAATTCGTTCTTCTGGTTCTGATTGTACTTGCTGAGTGTTTTTACTCACCCTCGTGTTTATTTGGTTTTTAGGTACAAAGTGACCGTGGCATACATGGGAACTATTGGGAGTAAAACCTTCATGAGCACACACACATAATTTCCTATAATTCATTTTTAAGACTAAATTTGTTCTTGCTAATGTAATAATTTAGATAAATGTTGCTAAATGTTGGTTATTTTGGGGTGGGAGATGCAGTTTGATTGTTTCTTCTGTTTTGTTTGGGCTGGGCTGATGGCCTCATTTATAATAACTTGTCAGTATGCTTTGTGATTTATTTGTTTTGGATTGCCTAATTTTTAGGTAAGCTCTACCAAAATTGTTAATTATTCATTGGCTTAGTAAAATCTTGTTGTAGAGAGGTAGCCACTGGTGGTATTTTTAGCCGGGGCGTTACAGCAAGTGTTTGCGGTATGTCAGAGGAGTGCAGCTCTTCGTGGTGCGCTAGCTGCCGCTTCTCAAGGCGGTATATGTGTGCGACCTGTGCACCGAAGCTGTGGCCGAAGATGTCGGCAGGAACATGGCGCGGTGGCCACGAGGCCGTGCTGTGTGCCGGTGGTTCAACGGTCATTGTCATCATGAGAGGATGCTCTCTGGGTCGGAGATCACCAAAGGTCTTGTGCTGGCACGATTGTCATCATCATCAGTGAAGGCGCCCAGAGCGCCTGTCGACGGAGCATATGGCGCTCTTCGCCGGCGTACGCCACAGGTGTTTACACCAAAATTTGGACCAGGAATGGATAGCTGATACCGGGAGCAAATAGCTGATACCGAGAGCAAATAGCCGATTTCGAGAGCGGAGTCTGTTAAACGAAGAGTTGAGAACAGCTGATCGGGTCCCAAATCGAGTGTTGGGCTGAAGCGAGGAAGGCGCGGTCAAAGGCAGAGTCGATTGATGGATGACGTCACCATGGGTCTTTGATGCCAGGAAACGATCACGTTCGGAGTCCGTTTTGGAAGGGGAAGATTAGACTCTAAGTTACCTTTAAAATAGGAGGGTTTGTTAGTTTCCATATTTGTTTTGAGTTATGATTCGATTAGGACTCTATCTTGTCAAGCCCAGGGTATAAATATAAACCCCCAGCCATTGTAATACGTACGTACACATCAATACAACACACCTTTCGGCTCTGGCTAAACCCTTAGGAGTAGGAGTAACGTAGATTTCGACGAGTTTCTTCGAACGGGCTGAATGTCATCCGGTGGACGCAGGCTTGCTTGTAAGTACCGTCATGCCTCGCAAACCTTTGTTTCTTCAATGTCATCCGGTGGACATGAGAGCATAGTAGATCGGGTTGATTCTTATTTGGCATGAGTTTAGCGTCATTCGGTGGATGTGGGCTTAGATCAAATAAGGATTAGTTATCGACTTATATCTATTTTCTTGATTAATATATGTTTAGCGTCATCCGGTGGACGAAGCCTTAGATTAAGATGGTTAATGTGCATGACTTAGTTATCGGTTCTAACTAAATTTGGCATCCTAGTTAGATTCATTAAGTTACCGGTGATGTGTGAGTTTATTTGTTTAATTACATTCAGTATTCACCAAATTTGCCCAATCTTGATCTAGTTATGTCAGCTTTATATCTTATAAGTCTATTTGATTGATGAATGATAATTGTCACATGTTTAATGCATTGATAAATAAAACGTGTTTACATTAGCCGATTGATTTAGATCTTGATTGTATACGGGTTACACTCAAGTAATAAGAAAAACACTATTTAGGTTCGATGACTAACAGATTCAAGTCATGGTTTACATCACAGCTGTCTCGATCCGTTCGATCCCCACTGTTGTAAACAATGAATTGAATATGTTGGTTTGAAGGTCAAAACATTATCTATCTTATAGGATTATATGTTGCTCGTATTTGCTGTGAATCGGCTGAAAAGCCGATTTCTCTCTATTTTGCACTTAAATACTCAGTATTAAACAAGTTTGACATATGTGCATCAACTATGTTGTAATCTGCTATATATGAATTACTATCTCCGTTGATGCATATGGATCGGTTATATAACACTATAATGCTTATCCTATGAAAATCGATTCGTGTAAATCGGATGTCGACTCTTTAGTCGATAGCTTAGAAACAGGGCCTGTAAGGCCGGATATTTGGAACTGTCTGGACACACCAGTAAGTTTCACCTTGTGTTACTGATTATTATCTTTTTTCCTTGTCAACTGCAGGTCAAATTGACTGGCACGCTTGTGATATGTTGACATCTACTAACGTCGCCCAATATAACTTTATAACCTTTAACACTAGAGACGAGATTAGAAGATGTATGGTATTTAATTAACTGGTCATTAGCAATTAGCCACTCATCTATTACCAACATTCTTTAGCATAAATTGGGTTTTCAATCCTAATTATATATGCTAAGAATAAATAAAGGTTTTACATATTATTCCATGTGACTAGGCAGAAATAAATATAAATATAAACTAAGAACAATTCTGCAAGCAGACAAATAATTACACCATTGTAGCATTTTTACCTAAGAGTTCTACCAGATTGTCGATTTATATTTATACCACTGGGAAGGACTACGATAAACTACAATCTATTATATTGATAATAACCATATACAATGAATAAGTAAAATTACCAATGTCATATACTCTACTCATAACATGTAGAGGTCACAAGATAATAAAGATAAATATGGTGATAAATATGATCAAGCATCATTAATAAAGATAAACATCAGAGCATTTTCTAGTCATAATAATAGCTAGCCAATGGACAAACTAAGAAATTAATATCTAAGGTAATTCTATAACTACGTCAATGAATAACTCTAACTAATGCAATTACATCTAGCAATCATTGTCAGATTAGTGCGATATCATGATCACATGCAAAGGGCATCATCTAGAAAAGGTGTGAAACAGAGTCATCACCCAACTTCGCAACCGTGCCTGCTTGCCTACATGCGGGGGTGGACTACAGAGGAATCAACGTAGCTGTCACCTACGCGAACTACCACACAACCCGGTACATCAGGGTGCACTCGCAGATAAACGAAATATCTAGATACCACGTCTACACATTGTTCATCATCTATCCAACGATCGATTGGATAAACGCTATACGAGAAATCACATGAATTCAATAAGATCAAACCTACTATACTAAACATATAATGAAAGTGGACAAAGACTAATGTAATCAACAACATATGAACTATTAAGAACAATGTTTCCCTAATCATAATGATGAATATAATAATAGAGAAAGAACAAGAATTATATTGAACTCTGCGCTCCAGACGATCGCCGGGGCTCCAGATCCCGCCGAAGAACTAGATCTCTTTTACTCTCTAATCTAACTAGGCTAGAACTATGAACTAGAAGGCTCTTGATGAACTAGTAGGCTCTTGATGGCTTGAAGACTTGTTGCCTTCGATGAATGATTGATTCATTGTCTCAGGGGGGTCTGCCCCTCTATTTATAGCCCGGTAGGATGAACGTGCGCTGTAGGATCAAACCGACTTGAAATAAGGGCCGAGATGACTCCTAAAAGGTGGTGGAAGAAGACTCCAGAAGGCGGCGGTGAAACTCTAGGGGGGCGCCGGCCAGCCCCACCTAGCTAGGGCTCGGCCCCAGGTTGCTTCGGGTGCCTTCTACACTCTTCCAGGGTCTTCGTGATGATGTTTCCTTCGCGGTTACGTTTCGTGATAATTACGCACTTTACTCCCTCTTTTATGCTTTTCTGGAATAGTCCCTGGAAAATACAGAACATGCAAAACTCGTGGAAACTATCAGTTAAAACCCGAGACTAGTATGTTTTCATGTATCCTTTTGTGTCTAAAGTTCTAATAAAAGTTGACGTTATCGACCGTCAACAGGAGTCATCGACACTTTCAGACCGGGTTTGAAGCTAGCAAGATCTGCGAAAGCTCCAGTGCTTTTGGGATCGTTTCCGGCTTCGCTGATGTGTTAAGCGCGAAGAACCACTTTTTGTGCCAACACACTTTTTGGCACGCCCGGTGGGATAGTTTCACTTATGACTAAGGATAAGAGCACGTCTGCTGCTGCACCCAAGGACAATGGCGTCATCAAGGTCCAGCGTGAAGAGATCGATCCTGAAGATGCTGTTGTTCTGGACCAGATTATTGAAGAGTTCACTGATGCCTGCTTGCTGTCGTTTGACAAGACCCGTGAGGGTCGTGTGTTGAAGAAGAACCCCTTCCCTAGGTGGATTTTGCATGGCCACGGCGACAGGGGTGAAGACGAGTTCAGAAATTTCATTGAATCCACCATTTGGTCGGCTTCGCACCAAGCAGTTGGGCATCACCACAACGTCTTCTTGCAAACATTCTACGACATCATGAAGACCATTATCAAAAGGCAGGACTAAGAGCATCTAGGCCCGGCTTACTTTGGCATACCTCTAGAAGACTCTGATTCAAAGGTAGCGGCAGGCACGTCCACTGCTCCGCCGCAACAGCCGGGTTCATAGAAGCCACCCGTTCCAAATCCCAATATGACGGTGGGCTCGGCTCCAAAAATAGCTGCTTCTCCTAAGCCGTACAGAGATTATTCTCTTGAGCAGAACAATGCTTACATGAAGACAACTGAAATGATGACAGCTCCCCCAGGTTTCCGCTATGGGCATACATATCAGGATCTCACTTCAGCACCGAACCCTGGGTATCAAGGAGCATACACTCAGTCACCGCAGGATGAGTTGTTGAAGAAGATGAGCTCAATGCTCAGAGACCAGTTCGGCTTGCAGTCGAAAGCCGGAGTCTCGGTCATGTACAGGCGCCCATATCCTGACTGGTTTGACCACGTGGCCTTGCCTTTAAGGTATCGCATGCCAGATTTTACCAAATTCAGTGGTCAGGACGACGTGTCCATCATGGAGCACGTTAGCCGATACCTGACTCAGCTTGGCAAGGCGGCTCAGGAGGACGCTCACAAGGTCCGTTTCTTTTCACTATCTTTGACTGGCCCGGTATTCAGTTGGTTCACCACCTTGGAGCCAGGATCGATTCAAAACTGGGAGGACTTGGAGAGCAGGTTTCACAACTATTTCTTCTTCGGCACTGGAGAGAAAAATATTGTTGATCTAACCAGCAAGAGCTAGAAGAACAGCGAGACCGGTTCGGCATTCATCAAGCGCTTCAGGGAAGTGCGGAATCTGTGCTATTCATTGAACCTGACCGACAAGCAACTTGCTCACCTGGTTGTCAGTGGGCTGCTCCCACATATTCAGGAGAAGCTAGTAGGCACTGATTTCGACAACATATGCCAAGTAATGCAGAGGGTGTCAGCACTTGAATTGCAGGCTCAAGCCTTCAGGAAAAGGGAAAGTACAGGCCTACTGCATATGTTAACAATTCCGATTTGGAAGATGAGGCTGATGACGAGGTTGCCGCTGTTGAGCTGAGGTGGGGCAAGAGGCCCACGGCTGTGCCTAAATGCTGGAGTACCGAAGAGCAATATGATTTTGATACAACAAAGCTGGACAAGCTTTTTGATCTGTTGGTCAGTGCTGGGTATATCAAATTCTCTGCAGATTATGTGAAGCCTTCTCCTGAAGAATTGAAGGGGAAGAAGTTCTACCAGTATCATGGCGTTCTAATGCACGGCACTAATGAATGCCGTATCTTCAGAGCTCATATTCAGAAAGCAATCTCTCAAGGCCTGTTGAAGTTTGATAACCCTGTCAAGGGGAAGATGAAAATTGACAAGATCCCATTCTCGAAGGGCCAGAACATGGTTGAGTTGGCGATCCCTGCAGGCAAGATGAAGGTTCTAACCTCTGACCAAGCAAAGAAGAATGCATCGGTTGATCCAGACCTGCAGATATCGGCTAAAGAGTTGGAGATGGTCAAAAAGAGGAGGTAGCAGAACAAAAGCCGAGTTGAGAGAGGGGAGTCCAGCAAAACCGCGGTTACGTCTCGCCACTTATTGAACAAATGGCGAAGGGAGAAGGAGAAGGATCACCAGAGATGGCTCGAAGAAGAGGAGTACCAGAGGTGGACTCGTGATGAGGAAGAAGCCTGCTATCAGGAGCAACTAGCCCGTCGCTGGGAGGAAGAACAGGATCACTGGTGTTGTCCGTTCTTTCGACATTGCTGGAATGAAGGTTTGAAACTGCCAACTGTCCACAACTGCCCGGAGTGCAGTGATCAATATCGGGAGTATAGGCATTCTCAAACCAATCGCCGGTCTATGCATGAGAGGCTCGGACGTGCACATGATATGCAGGATCGGTGTCAAAAAAGAGAGGTGCACGATCGGCTCGATGCGGCATTAGTCGATCGCGAAGAGCCGGTTTGGCAGGAGGGCCAGTGGTGTCCTGGATACTTGACCAGGAGCCAGGGGCACAGAGTGCAGTACCTGAGGAACACAGAGCTCAAAGCAGAAGGGCGCCCGAAGCAAGATTGGCGTGAAAAGTGTTCTCAAGATAAAGGGAAGGCAATAGCCGATGCACAGATGGTGTTCGTGCTGCCGGAAGAATTCATGGCGCCCCAGGCTAGAAGGTTTGATGTCTCTTCTGATTCTGATGAGTCAGAGGCCGAACAGTGCGCTGCCAAATTGGACTTTTCACAGCAGGCTACTTTTGACAAACCAGCCAAGCATCGGCACCTAAAGGCCCTGTACCTCATGGGATATGTTGATGGAATGCCGATGACTAAGATGCTGGTAGATGATGGCGCTACAGTCAATCTTATGTCCTGTACCACATTCCGCAAGCTGGGCAAAGGTCCTGACGATTTAATTGAAACTGATATGATGCTCAAAGACTTTTGGGGCAATTCTTCTCATACCCGGGGGGCAATCAATGTCGAATTGACGGTCGGAAAGAAGACACTGCTCACCACCTTCTTCGTGATTGATAGCAAGGGCTCCTACAGTTTGCTGCTTGGGCGTGACTGGATTCGTGCCAACTGCTGCGTGCCGTCCACAATGCATCAGTGTGTGATCCAATGGCATGGCGATGAGGTTGAAGTGGTCCCAGCTGATGATTCGGTAAGCATGGCAACCGCTGATGCCGCCTACTGGGAAGCCAGGGAGAATGACTGTTTTTTTGGCAAGACTTGGGATGAAGGCTCCATCAAGGTCAGAGATGAGAGTCAACAGCCGGTCCGGGCAATCGGCTCTGAGTCTTTTTATTAATGGAGAATCCGATCGACGGCACCGAGGGCAAGCTTGGACAGGGTTTTACGTCGGCCGATAAGCTTGAGAAAGTAGACATTGGACCTGGTGACAGACCGAGGCTGACGTACATTGCCGCCAATCTTGACCCTGAGTTCAGGTGGGAGTTGATTGACTTATTGAAGGAGTACAAAGATTGCTTCGCCTGGGAGTACTATGAGATGCCTGAATTAGACAAGTCAATTGTTGAGCACAGGCTGCCTATCAAGCCTGGCTATCGGCCGTTCAAATAGCCTCCACGGCGGTTTAAGTCAGAGGCGTTACCTGATATCAAGGCCGAGATCGAAAGGTTGCTGGAAGCCAAATTCATTCGAGCTTGCCGATACGCCGAGTGGGTATCGAATATTGTCCCTGTATATAAAAAGAATGGTAAGTTGCTGGTCTGCATTGATTTCAGGGACTTAAACAAAGCTACCCCAATGGACGGCTATCCCATGCCAATAGCCGATATATTAGTCGATCCTGCTGCAGGGCACCAAGTCATCAGCTTCATGGACGGTAATGCTGGCTACAATCAAATTTTTATGGCTGACAAAGATATTCCTAAAACAGCTTTTTGGTGTCCTGGTGCGATCGGTTTGTTCGAGTGGGTAGTGATGACCTTTGGGTTAAAGAATGCCGGTGCAACTTATCAAAGGGCTATGAATTATATTTTTCATAAGTTGATCTGCAAGATTGTTGAAATTTATATTAACGATGTGGTCATGAAGTCCAAGAGCTATAAAGATCATTTAGTAGATTTGAAGGCAAACCTGGAGTGCACCAAAAAGCATGGGCTGAGATGAATCCTAACAAGTGCGCATTTGGGGTGTCAGTTGGTGAATTCCTGGACTTCATGGTCCATCCCAAGGGGATAGAGGTTGGCAAGCTATCGATCAGCTCGTGCCTCCAACCAATAAGAAGGAGTTATAGTCCTTACTTGGCAAAATCTATTTCATTAGAAGGTTTATTTCTAATCTGTCAGAGAAGGTGCTGCCATTTTCACCACTACTGAAGCTGAAGGACAATCAAGAATTCAGATGAGGTAACGTATAGCAAAAGGCTTTTGACGAAATCAAAGAATATATGAAATCTCCACCTGTTTTGATGCCACCACAGGTAGAAAAGCCTTTCAAGTTGTACGTGACGGCCGAAAGCCACACGATTGGTTCGGCCCTTTTTCAAGAGTTTGAGGGAAAAGAGAGAGCAATTTTTAATCTGAGCAGAAGGCTTTTAGATCCTGAAACAAGATACACTCCAGCTGAGAAGTTGTGCTTATGTTTATTTTATTCGTCCACCAAATTGAGGCACTACTTGTTGTCAGCCGAATGCGTGGTGGTGTCCAAAGCGGATGTGATCAAGCATATGTTGTCAATGCCAATTCTGAATGGACGAATCGGCAAATGGATCTTAGCGCTCTCTGAGTTTGACTTAAGGTTCGAATCGGCTAAAGCAGTCAAAGGACAAGCAATAGCCGATTTCATTACACAGCATCACGGCGGTCCTGTCGGCATGACTGACGTGGTGCCATGGGCTATGTTTTTCGATGGGTCGTCTTGCAAACAAGGTGGCGGTGCTGGAGTAGTGCTCATATCACCTAGAGGGTGGCATTTTGAGTATGCTTTCCAGATTGGGCCTACAGTGACAAACAACCAAGCTGAGTATGAGATGATTTGGAAGGGACTTCAGCTTCTACATGAAGCAAAGGCCGATGCAGTTGAGGTTTTTGGGGACTCACAGTTGGTGATCAACCAATTGCTCGGCCTATATGAGTGTAAAGACGACATACTTAGAGGCTATCATGATCAGTGCCAAGTTTTGATCAAAGGATTCTTAGTGGTCTCACTTAATCATATTCCCTGGGCCCAAAACCAGGAGGCTAATCGGTTAGCACAAAGTGCATCAGGCTATAGGTCAATGCAGGAGATCCTCAACACTGAGCAGACAACTGATGACTGGCGGATTAAGATAGCAGGTTATCTTGCAAACCCTTCATAGAAAGTCAGTAGAAAGTTGAGGTACAAAGCTATCAAGTACGTGTTGCTGGATGGTCAGTTATATTATAAAATCGTCGAAGGAGTCTTACTGAAATGCCTTGGGGAAGAAGAATCGGTGAAGCTGATGAGTGAGGTTCACGAAGGAGTTTGTGGTGCTCATCAATCAGCTCATAAGATCAGATGGATCATTAGGAGGACTGGTTAATATTAGCCAACCATGCTTGAAGATTGTTTTAAGTATTACAAGGGTTGTCTAGAGTACCAAACGTTCGGGAATGTGCAGAGATCTCCTGCTTCAGCTATGAATCCTATCATCAAGCCGTGGCCGTTCAGAGGATGGGGAATCAATCTGATCGGACAAATCTATCCACAATCGAGTAAGGGTCACAAATGGATACTGGTTGCAACTAATTATTTTACCAAGTGCGTAGAAGCCGTTCCTTTGAAGAATGCTACATATGGAGATATAATTGAATTTGTGAAGGAGCACATTATCTACAGGTTTGGCATACCACAAACTATCATGACTGATCAAGGGACAATGTTCACTTCAGATGAGTTCCTGACTTTTGCCAACAACATGGGCATCAAAGTTTATAATTCTTCGCCTTATTATGCCCAAGGCAATGGTCACGCCGAAGCTTCAAATCTGATTTTGATCAAGGTCATTAAAAAGAAGATTGAGCAAAATCCCAGAAGGTGGTATTTGACCTTGAGTGAGGCTCTATGGGCATACCGGATGGCTCAACATGGGTCGACTAAAGCTACGTCGTACGAGTTAGTCTACGGACACGCTGTTGTCCTGCCTTGGGAAATTCAATCTGATACATGGCGCGTCACGTTGCAGAACAAGCTTACAGCCGGTGAATATAAAGATATAATGATGGACTATCCTGAGGATTTACATTGTCATCGGCTTAAAGCTTTGGAATGCATCGAAGCAAATAAGATGCGGGTGGCTAAATATTACAATGCCAAAGTGAGAGGTAAGAGTTTTGTCGAGTCAGAGCTGGTATGAAAGATTATCTTACCTATCGGTACTAAGGACGGCCGATTCGGCAAATAGTCACCAAATTGGAAAGGCCCGTATCGAATCACGGAGTGCGCACCCGGCAATGCCTATATCCTTGAAGGTTTGCAAGGGCGATCAATGGGAAGTATCTGAAGAAATATTATCCCAGCATCCCAGTCGGAGGTTGATAGCCGATCTGTTTGAGATCTGGCTCTGATAGCCAATTCTAAGTAAAGGATCGCCTTCAGGACAAAAATAAAACTATGTAATAGCCGATTTCGTTTTGACAGATCGCCTTTAGCACAAAAATAGAGTGCCCTCGATGGGGTCTAACAGCCGATGCGACAAGGATCGCCTTTAGAGCAAAAATAATAAAAAAAACCAACAGAATTTGATGGATGATTGTATTTACATGACATCCTAATATATTCTAGTTTTCTCCGTTGGTGGCTCCATTGATGACATCCTCGGCGTCAGTGACGACGGCGACTCCTTCAGCGTGGGGGAAGAAGGCTCCTAGCTGAGCATGGGCCTGTTCCATGTCTTGCCCCTCCGGGAACCCTGGCTCTATGGCCTCAAGGGCTATGCCGGAGCGGAGTCGCGCGGCTGCGAGGGCTCCGGTGGCGCCATGACAAACGCCGGACATGGCCACCTGGCGGACCCGGTGGTGGATGTCCTGGAACCTCCGCGCCAGCGTGTCGCCGTGGGCATTGACGACGTTGGCGGCCTTCTCGGTGGCGACGCGTAGTTCTTGCAGCTGCGCGGTCAGGGCTGCAAGAAGATTGGAAGATCAGCATCGGGACCCCCGTCGGTTGCATTGCGAAGGGACTCCAGGGAGTTTACCTGCCATCGCGGCATCCGACTCAGCGAGATGGGCTTGCATGGTGGCCACCTCGGTTTCGACGGCGACAAGCGCCGCTGCTTGGGCTTTGTTGACGCCCTCCAGCTGGCCATTCTCTTTCGTAGCCTCTGAATAGAGGTTACGATACTCCACCATCTGGTGGTGGAAGTGACGGTCGTCGGCGGCGGTATAAGAGCCAGCCGAGCTCGAGGAAGACCCTGAATCGGATTCCTCCCGGGAAGCGGCGCTGGAGGCCGGGCCCTGAGGGAGGTTTGGTTGAGGCGCGGAGCGACGCACTGGCGGAGCATCGCCTATCGGTGCGCCTGGAGGCAGATACCGCTGCTGGCTGAAGATCACAAGGAAGAAGGTGTCTCAGATTTGAAAGCCGAAGTCTAATACCATAAGTGTGGATCGGCTTACCTGCTGTAGACGCGCAGCATCCGGGATGTCACCGCGCGCGTTGCCCTGCGGGATGGACCTGCTACTTCACCGGTTGCAGGGGCGGTACCACTAGCCGCAGGGGCGACTGGAGAAGGCCCGGCGGCGGTTCTAGAACTCCCGGCGCCGGCGGTTGCCCGATTGCTACATGAGCGACAGCAGTTAGATTGAAGTTTGACTAGTACGCCAAGATGAATCATGAATTTACCTTAAGAAGGTGTCCAGCAGGTTAGCCCGTGCCCTGAGCGAGCGGAGTCCCCGGCTGAACTCATCATCCTCAGCGGGGTCTGATGCCGGGCGCTTGCCGTGGTCTCCATTGCCGGCCATTTGGATCGGATTGAAGGACGGATGAACTAGGTCTGAAATAAGAGATGAAGGAGACAGACCGGGCGAATGAAAACTGATGGAATGTGCGGTTGTTGGCCCAGGCCTGGGGTCTATTTATGAGACGGAGGCGTCAAGGTGGTTTCCTCAAAAGACGAGACGGCGCGGCGGATTTTATGCTAAAGTTAAGGCGTGATTCTTGAATCCAGAATGGACGCGGCGCGTGAAGAACAAAGATCAGCTATCTTAGTTGGCAACCGTCTCGATCGGTTATTCTAGTCACAACCAGGAATCGGTTATCAGAATCAACTTTCGGGGTCCGTGCTAAGAGAATCAGGCTGTGTAGCTGATTTAAAAGCAAACAAATGGAAATAGCCAATTCATTGTCTTGCGTTGTCACACACAGGGCAAGTATTCATTACATAAAACAAGAGGAAAATTACAAGGCCAGCAGCGGTCGAATAGAAGATGCGACTTCAGCATGAAGAGCTTAGCTAGCCTGTATGGATTCTTGGTCTTCATCAGCCATTGTTCTCAAAAGGTTCAGGCGCTGGTGAATCACTCTGCCATCAGCAACCATGGTACTTATTTGCTTCCTCTTCTGATTGATGACAGCAGTGTCAGTTGATGCAGTTGTCTCCTGCTGAGTAATAGCCAGATTCACCTCCTCAAGCTCTTTCATCAGCTGTTCGTGTCTGGCATTCAATGTTTGTGTTGACATCTACTAACGTCGCCCAATATAACTTTATAGCCTTTAACACTAGAGACGAGATTAGAAGATGTATGGTATTTAATTAACTGGTCATTAGCAACTAGCCACTCATCTATTACCAACATTCTTTAGCATAAACTGGGTTGTCAATCCTAATTATATATGCTAAGAATAAATAAAGGTTTTACATATTATTCCATGTGACTAGGCAGAAATAAATATAAATATAAACTAAGAACAATTCTGCAAGCAGACAGATAATTATACCATTGTAGCATTTTTACCTAGGAGTTTTACCAGGTTGTCGATTTATATTTATACCACTGGGAAGGACTAGGATAAACTACAATCTATTATATTGATAATAACCATATACAATGAATAAGTGAAATTACCAATGTCATATACTCTACTCATTACAGGTAGAGGTCACAAGATAATAAAGATAAATACGATGATAAGTATGATCAAGCATCATTAATAAAGATTGCTTCGCCTGGGAGTACTATGAGATGCCTGAATTAGACAAGTCAATTGTTGAGCACAGGCTACCTATCAAGCCTGGCTATCGGCCGTTCAAATAGCCTCCACGGCGGTTTAAGTCAGAGGCGTTACCTGATATCAAGGCCGAGATCGAAAGGTTGCTGGAAACCAAATTCATTCGAGCTTGCCGATACGCCGAGTGGGTATCGAATATTGTCCCTGTATATAAAAAGAATGGTAAGTTGCGGGTCTGCATTGATTTCAGGGACTTAAATAGAGCTACCCCAATAGACGGCTATCCCATGCCAATAGCCGATATGTTAGTCATTTCTACTGCAGGGCACCAAGTCATCAGCTTCATGGACGGTAATGCTGGCTACAATCAAATTTTTATGGCTGACGAAGATATTCCTAAAACAGCTTTTCTGTGTCCTAGTGCGATCGGTTTGTTCGAGTGGGTAGTGATGACCTTTGGGTTAAAGAATGCCGGTGCAACTTATCAAAGGGCTATGAATTATATTTTTCATAAGTTGATCGGCAAGATTGTTGAAATTTACATTGATGATGTGGTCGTGAAGTTAAAGAGCTATAAAGATCATTTAGTCGATTTGAAGGCAAACCTAGAGTGCACCAGCAAGCATGGGCTGAAGATGAATCCTAACAAGTGCGTGTTTGGGGTGTCAGCTGGTGAATTCCTGGGCTTCATGGTCCATCGCAAGGGGATAGAGATTGGCAGCAAGAGCAAGAAAGTTATCAATCAACTCATGCCTCCAACCAATAAGAAGGAGTTGCAGTCCTTACTTGGCAAAATCAATTTCATTAGAAGGTTTATTTCTAATTTGTCAGAGAAGGTGCTACCATTTTCACCACTACTGAAGCTGAAGGACAATCAAGAATTCAGATGGGGTAATGTACAGCAAAAGGCTTTTGACGAAATTAAAGAATATATGAAGTCTCCACCTATTTTGATGCCACCACAGGTAGGAAAGCCTTTCAAGTTGTACGTGACGGCCGAAAGCCACACGATTGGTTCGGCCCTTTTTCAAGAGTTTGAGGGAAAAGAGAGCATTTTTTATCTGAGCAGAAGGCTTTTAGATCCTGAAACAAGATACACTCCAGCTGAGAAGTTGTGCTTATGTTTATTTTATTCGTGCACCAAATTGAGGCACTACTTGTTGTCAGCCGAATGCATGGTGGTGTCCAAAGCGCTCTCTAAGTTTGACTTAAGGTTCGAATCGGCTAAAGCAGTCAAAGGACAAGCAATAACTAATTTCATTATACAGCATCACGGCGGTCCTGTCGGCGTGACTGACGTGGTGCCATGGGCTATGTGTTTCGATGGGTCATCCTGCAAACAAGGTGGCGGTGCTGGAGTAGTGCTCGTATCACCTCGAGGGTGGCGTTTTGAGTATTCTTTCCATATTGGGCCTACAGTGACAAGCAACCAAGCTAAGTATGAGGAGATTTGGAAGGGACTTCAGCTTCTACATGAAGCAAAGGCTGTTGCAGTTGAGGTTTTGGGACTCACAGTTGGTGATCAACCAATTGCTCGGCCTATATGAGTGTAAAGACGACATACTTAGAGGCTATCATGATCAGTGTCAAGTTTTGATCAAAGGATTCTTGGTGGTCTCACTTAATCATATTTCCAGGGCCTAAAACCAGGAGGCTAATCGGTTAGCACAGAGTGCACCAGGCTATAGGTCAATGCAGGAGATCCTCAACACTGAGCAGACAACTGATGACTGGCGGATTGAGATAGCAGGTTATCTTGCAAACCCTTCACAGAAAGTCAGTAGAAAGTTGAGGTACAAAGCTATCAAGTACGTGTTGCTGGATGGTCAGTTATATTATAAAATCGTCGAAGGAGTCTTACTGAAATGCCTTGGGGAAGAAGAATCGGTGAAGCTGATGAGTGAGGTTCACGAAGGAGTTAGTGGTGTTCATCAATCGGCTCATAAGATGAGATGAATCATTAGGAGGACTGGTTACTATTAGCCAACCATGCTTGAAGATTGTTTTAAGTATTATAAGGGTTGCCAAGAGTGCCAAAAATTCGGGAATATGCAGAGATATCCTGCTTCAGCTATGAATCCTATCATCAAGCCGTGGCCGTTCAGAGGATGGGGAATCGATCTGATCGGCCAAATCTATTCACCATCGAGTAAGGGTCATAAATGGATACTGGTTGCAACTAATTACTTTACCAAGTGGGTAGAAGCTGTTCCTTTGAAGAATTCTACATATGGAGATATAATTGAATTTATGAAGGAGCACATTATCTACAGGTTTGGCATACCACAAACCATCACGACTGATCAAGGGACAATGTTCACTTCAGATGAGTTCCTGACTTTTGCTGATGACATGGCATCAAAGTTTATAATTCTTCGCCTTATTATGCCCAAGGCAATGGTCAGGCCGAAGCTTCAAATCAGATTTTGATCAAGGTCATTAAAAAGAAGATTGAGCAAAATCCCAGGAGGTGGTATTTGACCTTGAGTGAGGCTCTGTGGGCATACCGGATGGCTCAACACGGGTCGACTAAAGCTACGTCGTACGAGTTAGTCTACGAACACGTTGTTGTCCTGCCTTGGGAAATTCAATCTGAGACACGGCGCGTCACGTTGCAGAACAAGCTTACAGCCGGTGAATATAAAGATATAATGATGGACAGTTTTGAGGATTTACATTATCATCGGCTTATAGCTTTAGAATGCATCGAAACAAATAAGATGCGTGTGGCTAAATATTACAATACCAAAGTGAGAGGCAAGAGTTTTGTCGAGTCAGAGCTGGTATGGAAGGTTATCTTACCTATCGGTACTAAGGACAGCCGATTCGGCAAATGGTCACCAAATTGGGAAGGCCCGTATTGAATCACGGAGTGCGCACCCGGCAATGCCTATATCCTTGAAAGTTTGCAAGGGCGATCAATGGGAAGTATCTGAAGAAATATTATCCCAGCATGCCAGTCGGAGGTTGATAGTCGATTTGTTTGAGATCTGGCTCTGATAGCTGATTCTAAGTAAAGGATCGCATTCAGAACAAAAATAAAACTATGTAATAGCCGATTTCGTTTTGACAGATCGCCTTTAGCGTAAAAATAGAGTGCCCTCGATGAGGTGTAATAGCCGATGCGATAAGCATCGCCTTTAGAGCAAAAATAATAAAAAAAACCAACAGAATTTGCTGGATGATTGTATTTACATGACATCCTGATACATTCTAGTTTTCTCCGTTGGTGGCTCCATTGATGACGTCCTCGGCATCAGTGACGACGGCGACTCCTTCAGCGTGGGAGAAGAAGGCCCCTAGCTGAGCATGGGCCTGTTCCATGTCTTGCCCCTCTGGGAACCCTGGCTCGATGGCCTCGAGGGCTATGCCGGAGCGGAGTTGCGCTGCTGCGAGGGCTCCGGTGACGCCATGATGAACGCCGGACATGGCCACCTGGCGGACCTGGTGGTGGATGTCCTGGAGCCTCTGCGCCAGCATGTCGCCGTGGGCATTGACGACATTGGCGGCGTTCTCGGTGGCGACGCGCAGTTCTTGCAGCTGCGCGGTCAGGGCTGCAAGAAGATTGGAAGATCAGCATCGGGACCCCCGTCGGTTGCATTGCAAAGGGACTCCAAGGAGTTTACCTGCCACCGCGGCATCCGACTCAGCGAGATGGGCTTGCATGGTGGCCACCTCGGTTTCGGCGGCGGCAAGCGCGGCTGCTTGGCCCTCCAGCTGGCCATTCTCTTTCGTAGCCTCTGAATAGAGGTTACGATACTCCACTATCTGGTGGTGGAAGCAGCGGTCGTCGGTGGCGGTATAAGAGCCAGCCGAGCTCGAGGAAGACCCCGAATCGGATTCCTCCCGGGAAGCGGCGCTGGAGGCCGGGCCCTGGGGGAGGTTTGGTTGAGGCGCGGAGCGACGCACTGGCGGAGCATCGCCTATTGGCGCGCCCGGAGGCAGATACCGCTGCTAGCTGAAGATCACAAGGAAGAAGGTGTCTCAGATTTGAAAGCCGAAGTCTAATACCATAGGTGTGGATCGGCTTACCTGCTATAGACGCGCAACATCCGGGATAGATGTCGCCGCGCGCGTTGCCCCGCGGGATGGACCTGCTGCTTCACCGATTGCAGGGGCAGTACCACCAGCCGCAGGGGTGACTCGAGAAGGCCCGGCGGCGGTTCTAGAACTCCCGGTGTTGACGGTCGCTAACACCCTGTTTTACCGTCAACATTTCACCCATAATCAAGGTAAAACCACATGAAATGCAAAAAACCCACCTTGAAACTTACCTAGTTCCACATGTCCTTGGAGAAATGTTGTGTATGCAGGAAAAATAGTGAAATCAAGCAAAACCAAAGCATGGCAAGACACCTCAGCACCTCAGCTGCCACATTGGAGCCAGAGGGGGGTGCCCGCCCTGCCAACAGTGCGCCCGCCCCGTTCAAAGTGCCAAATGGCACTTGCCACCTCACTGATCCTTGTGCCAACCTCCCAAATGGTCTGTGGCACGTTGAAACATCATCAACGGCTCAGATACAAGGCACGGGGATCCGGTGGCCCTATCAACAGGGCACCCGCCCTGTCAAAGTTGGGTGCCACGTCCACAATCCGAGGGAAGGTGTCCAGGAGCCATCTACAGCATCAATTGAAGTCGGTTTTCATCCAACGGTGATCAAGTGAAGTGCCACGGATTGAAGGGCCCACATGTTATCCTCCCAGGGGTTGCAAACCGCCTTTCCAAGGCACAAATCGACCATGCAACTGCCATAGGGGAGCAAGGACGGCCGTTGGATGCAAGGCGGTGCATCCAACCGGGCGCCCGCCCCCTCCTTCGCGCCACCGCCTTTCAGCACGCCTACAAGTACTCCTGGTGCACTCCTACACTATAAATAGGGTTAGGATCCTCACTTGTAAGTAGAAACACGAAGCAACACTTAGTAGCGCATAAGAAACACTAGAGAGTAGAGTGTTGGAGAGAAGTCGGGAGAAGGAAGAAGTCTGTGGTGGAGCCGGGCTTGTCGGCGACCTCCTCTGCGATGTTCTTCACTCTTATCGGTAATAAAGATCCCCTTCTTCATTTACTATTGTTTTACTTTAAGTAGCTCTATACTTGCTCATTGCTTGGTTAGAGTGCTCTAATTCTTGAGCTCGAGTTAGAATAGTAAGTTTTATAGATTAAGCGCGGTGCTTAGGCTATAGCTTACCCTTGAGTGCCGGTTGGCCCATGGATAGTAGTGGTAGGTGCTAGGTGGTGACAGCCCTAGGATCCTCTGTATTCCACCACGTTCGGCCTAGTATCCGGTATAAGCGTAGGACTTCGGGACATACGGTGCCTAATTAGTCGAACCCCGGCGAGTTTAGGACTTTGCGTGTCCCAAGTATAGCAGTCTCTTTGGTATAACAATCATTTGATCTTTTACTGAGATAGAGTTCTCCCCCAAAACTCTAGAGCTACCTAGTGCATGTTTCCACCTTAGTTATACTTCATTGACTTATCCTTACTAAGGTTATTTATCTCATTTATCCATATCTAGATCATTGACTATCATATCCTTGGAATCACAAACCCCGTCTTCCTTTGGGAAAATATAAATTCGACACCTGGTACTCCTAGGTAAAGTGCTACACTATAGTTTTGTGCGCTTGCAGAATCCCATCACCTATCCTATAGAGTTACCCATAGCATTTTTGGCCAATAATCACATACTTTGAGCATAGGGATTGACAACCCCCGTGATTGCGTTGAGAAGTATTGTTACCATTGCTAGAGGATAGATTTGGCTACCTTCTGTTGATAGCGTTAGTAACTGTCAACACCCGGCGCCGGCGGTTGCACGATTGCTACATGAGCGACAGCAGTTAGATTGAAGTTTGACTAGTACGCCAAGATGAATCATGACTTTACCTTAAGAAGGTGTCCAGCAGGTTAACCCGTGCCCTGAGCGAGCGGAGTCCCCGGCTGAACTCATCATCCTCAGCGGGTTCTGATGCCAGGCGCTTGTCGTGGTCTCCATTGCCGGCCATTTGGATCGGATTGAAGGACGGATGAACTAGGTCTGAAAATAAGAGATGAAGGAGAGAGACCGAGCGAATGAAAACTGATGGAATGTGCGGTTGTTCGCCCAGGCCTGGGGTCTATTTATGAGACGGAGGCGTCAAGGTGGTTCCCTCGAAAGACGAGACGGCGCGGCGAATTTTATGCTAAATTTAAGGCGTGATTCTTGAATCCAGAATGGACGTGGCGCGTGAAGAACGAAGCGTTTCGATCGGCTATCTTAGTTGGCAACCGTCTCGATCGGTTATTCTAGTCACAACCCGGAATCGGTTATCAGTATCAACTTTCGGGGTCAATGCTAAGAGAATCAGGCTGTGTAGCCGATTTAAAAGCAAACAAATGGAAATAGCCAATTCATTGTCTGGCATTGTCACACACAAGGCAAGTATTCATTGCATAAAACAAGAAAAAAAAATTACAAGACCAGCAGCGATCGAATAGAAGATGCGACTTCAGCATGAAGAGCTTGGCCAGCCTATATGGATTCTTGATCTTCATTATCCATTGTTCTCAGAAGGTTCAGGCGCTGGTGAATCACTCTGCCATCAGCAACCATGGTACTCATTTGCTTCCTCTTCTGATTGATGATAGCAGTGTCAGTTGATGCAGTTGTCTCCTGCTAAGTAATAGCCAGATTCACCTCCTCAAGCTCTTTCATCAGCTGTTCACGTCTGGCTTTCAATGTTTGTGTTGACATCTACTAACGTCGCCCAATATAACTCTATAACCTTTAACACTAGAGACGAGACTAGAAAATATATGGTATTTAATTAACTGGTCATTATCAACTAGCCACTCATCTATTACCAACATTCTTTAGCATAAACTGGGTTGTCAATCCAAATTATATATGCTAAAAATAAATAAAGGTTTTATATATTACTCCATGTGACTAGGTAGAAATATATATAAATATAAACTAAGAACAATTCTGCAAGCGGACGGCTAATTATACCATTGTAGCATTTTACCTAAGAGTTCTATCAGGTTATCGATTTATATTTATACCACTAGGAAGGACTAGGATAAACTACAATCTATTATATTGATAATAACCATATACAATGAATAAGTGAAATTACCAATGTCATATACTCTACTCATAACAGGTAGAGGTCACAAGATAACAAAGATAAATAGGGTGATAAGTATGATCAAGCATCATTAATAAAGATAAACATCAGAGCACTTTCTTGTCATAGTAATAGCTAGCCAATGGATAAACTAAGGAACTAATATCTAAGGTAATTCTATAACTATGTCAATGAATAAACTAATGCAATTACATCTAGCAATCATTGTCAGATTAGTCCTATATCATGATCACATGCAAAGGGCATCATCTAGGAAACGTGTGAAACAGAGTCATCACCCAACTTCGCGACCGTGCCTGCTTGCCTACATACGGCGGGTGGACTACAGAGGAATCAACGTAGATGTCACCTACGCGAACTACCACATGACCCAGCACATCAGGGTGCACTCGCAGATAAACAAAATATCTTAACACCACGTCTACACATTGTTTATCATCTACCCAACAATCGATTGGATAAACGCTATACGAACAATTACATGAATTCAATAAGATCAAACCAACTATACTAGACATATAATTAAAGTAGACAAAGACTAATGTAATCAAGAACATATGAACTATTAAGAACAATGTTTCCCTAATCATAATGAAGAACACAATAATAGAGAAAGAACTAGAATTATACCGAACTCTGCGCTCCAGACGATCGCCGGGGCTCCAGATCCCGCCGAAGAACTAGATCTCCTCTACTCTCTAATCTAACTAGGCTAGAACTATGAACTAGAAGGCTCTTGATGAACTAGTAGGCTCTTGATGGCTTGAAGACTTGTTGCATTCGATGAATGATTGATTCATTGCCTCAGGGGGGTCTGCCCCTCTATTTATAACCCGGTGGGATGAACGTGCGCCGTAGGATCAAACCGACTTCAAACAAGGGCCAAGATGACTCCTAAGAGGTGGTGGAAGAATACTCCAGAAGGCGGTGGCGAAACCCTAGGGGGCACCTGCCGGCCCCACCCCTGGGTCGGCCGGCCTCATCTAGCCAGGGCTCGGCCCCAGGTTGCTTCGGGTGCCTTCTACACTCTTCCACGGTCTTCGTGATGATGTTTCCTTCACGGTTACGTTTCATGATAATTACGCACTTTAATTCCTCTTTTATGCTTTTCTGGAATAGTCCCTAAAAAATACAGAACATGCAAAACTCGTGGAAACTGTTAGTTAAAACCCTAAACGAGTATGTTTTCATGTATTCTTTTGTGTCTAAAGTTCTAATAAAAGTTGACGTTATCGACCGTCAACAACTCCCCCAAGCTTACCTTTTGCCAGTCCCTTAGCAAACAAACTAAGCCTAATTACTAATGTATTTGGATCAGGAGTTGCTACAATGCTTTCATTCTTTCCAAGTACACATGCTTTCAAATAAAAATTCTCCTCCAGATTAGACAACAACTGCTCTAACCTTCAGACTTACTCGTTTTATCTTTAACTATGGAGCTTTACAACCCTCACATAAGTCTTGAGCAATTGAAAGATAGAACAATTAAGTCAAGCACTATGTCTCAAAATTCTTCACAGTACCAGTATTTCGGAGTTTTGCAAGTTTTCGAAATAAAACACAGAGCTTAATTGTATGACACCCTCAAGTCTCTCAGTATATACACTATTTGTGGATCTCACTCAAGGTATTGATATTATGCCTTCCAATAACTAAAGATTATAATGGGGCTCACAGGAGTGGCAATAACAAGGTTAAGCATACTTGCAATTCATATGTTGTAAAGTCAAACGATGGATCCACAGAGAATCAAGGCATACAATCAAATCAAGATGTGCATGTGTATGGAATATGGTGGATAGGTGCATATGAGGTGGCTAATCCTAATTCTACTTATGCTCTTTGGAAATGATCCACTCTCCTTTGGAACTTGGAGGAACACATGGGCTATCTTTATTCTTTCTCTTTCTCTTCTCTCTTTTTTTTCATTCGGGAGGCGGGCATCTAGTACCCATTGTTTTAATGCTGGGACACTTGTCCATCTTTTACTCTCTTTTCTTTTTATACTTTTGCATAGCCACATGTATCCAATACATGATTTGGAGAGATAACAATAGTGAAAATTTAGAGCATTTATAACAGGGTTGTCCTATGGGGTTTATATATTCTTTTTTGTTCACTACCAGTGCAGGAGAAAACATTTTTATGATGAATATAGATGAAAATGGTTGCGATTACTCCCAGGGTAGGAATAATGCATATGTGCTGAAGTGTGTACGTGATCTTGGTTTTAAAAGCATGACAAGACTCTCATATGGTATTCAACAAAGGTTGACTAAACTCAATGCAAAGCAAGCAGCATGAATGTGTAAAGGTTTCCTATCTCTAAATGTATAATATATGGCTTTGATAGGAATTCACATTTTGTCATACAAGAACTCATCATGTAGATTTTAAGTTTTCAAAAAATAAATCTCCAGAACATAGTAATGCTAAGAATAAGATAAATAGTAGCTCAACCTTCATGAATCATATCAATCAATTACCTAGACTTTAGCTCAAGCATATGCCTCCACAAGTTTCAGGTTCAGAGTAAATTCTCAGATTAAAACAGTAATATCCAAAACTCAGGAGAATTTAAGTTTGACAACTAGGCACTTAAAAGGAATTGTGGCAGAGCAACTATTCATCATCTCCAAAACAAAATTTTAGTGTTCATCAATTTTTTCAATTTATTCAAGCCTAGACTGACTCTAAATAAACTCTAATATATAGATAAATATTTATTTAGTTTTCAAATTTTATCTCACTAGCTAACTCACGCGAAAAAGCGATATAGTAATAATAATAAGATAGGAAACTTATACTTAACTACATTTTAATTGGAGGGCGCCCTCCCCCAAGCTTAACATTTGACAGGGTCTTTGATGTTGCAAATTGAGTGATCCTTCTGGAAGCAGGTGTATCGACAGTGTAGAGGTGTTGGGTTGACTCGCTCTTTGATCTTAAATTTTCCTATGAAACTCAGTTGCCAATAAAAATACCAAATCTCATAGAGAGAAGTTAGGTTTAGTACCACTCCATGGTAAGTGATTGATTTTATATTTCCAGCAGAAGCTTCCTAACTGAGTGGACCTTCATGTGCCCACATATTTTTGAGTTTTTTTCTAAAAGATGTGGACCTTCATGTGCCCATATATTTTTGGTATTTTTTTAGATTTTCCTATGATACTATGGTGAACCTTCATGTGTTCACACATTTTTTGGTATTTTGTGCTTGTATAAAGTAGACTCAATAAGTGTATAGGTATAATTACCTGATAACTAGGGGATGCTCCTCCCCCAGTCTTGATGTTTGCAATACTTGGTGCTTGAATGTTTCTCAGAGTGAGCTAGTAGTAGTCCTGCTGGGTGCCACTAATAAACTCTCTCCTTAGTCATAATATTATTCCTGCATTGTTATAATCCAACAAGAAAACCAAAACTCGAGGCTCGAATTATCAAGGGGTTAGCGGTCAGCCAATAAGCACTTTGATTATTCTTTGAGTTAATTTGAATTAATAGATTTTAGCAGGATTCTCTTTTTGGGATTTTCTAAGTTTCTTAGGCAGAAATCAAATATGTATGCATGTTATATTTTTTTATGCTGCCACAGGAAATATTCATTTCCATGGGGCTTAGAATTTTCATAATGCAACAAAGTAAATATAGATTGTTATTTTTATTTTTATTTTTATGCCACCACAGTAAATATGCCTATAGGGTTACCATAGGTTTATTCACATGGGGCTTTAATATTTATGATGCGGTAAATATTTTTGTTGTTTTTATTTTTAATATGCAAAAAAATGATTATGCTAAATGTGTTAAATAAAAATTATTAATGAATGCTAACTTAATTAGATAACTACCATTCTAACCTTATGGCTTGGGTACGGAATTTAAAGTCTACCGACAGGACTTAGATAGAGGAGAGTACTTACTCAGTAGGTTCATCGTCTAAGGTTACCTCAGTCAATTCACCATTTTGCAGTGGTGTAGCAGGTGTTTCTTCTTTCTCCTTCCATCTCTTTTCTGTCTCTTCTGCTTCTCTCTTTTCTAGCTCCAGCTCTTTCTTGTATGATTCTCTTGATTCTTCATCTCTCTTCATCCATTCTTCTACTTGTGCCTGGATCTCTTCTTTCTCTGTCTTAGCAATCTGGTCCGTCCTCTCAGTTTTTGCTTCCCACTCACTCCAGCGTGGTGCTTGTACGGCTTCTTCTTGCTCCTTATAGCAATCTTTATACTTCACAATCTTACCAGGGAACTCCTCCCATCCATAGTGAGGCTGGGCAGCCTGACGGCGGGTTTGGCGTCTCCTCCTGTTGCGTTGCTTCCTGTTCTGCTCATGGTTAAGATGTGCTCTAAATTGACAACGTACCTTTCCAGTGGGTAGGTTGAAGTGGATCTGTCTAGACCCGATGTAGATCATAGCATTGGCGGTGTAGAGGAATGGTCTTCCCAAAAGAATAGGCGATTCGTTGTCTTCCTGCATGTCAAGAACTAAAAAATCTGCGGGTATATATTTATCTTGAATTCTTACCATGACGTGCTTGACTACGCCTTCAGGGAATCTCAGTGATTGGTCTGCCATCTGCAAACTGAATACATGTTGGTATAATGGTAATTCATCAAATAACTCATCATATACCTTTTTCAACATTACGTTGATGTCTGATCCAGTGTCGCAGACGGTGTCGGGAAAAGCGATGTCTATGATTGTGCATTCAATGATTGGTACAGCTGGATCACTTTTCTTTATTGGGAATGGTTTCGGGAGCATATGATCATTTTTTGTGTTGACAACATTGATTAGTTGAGCGGGTTCTTCATGTACTTGTCGAGGCTTGCTTCCACCATCTTCTATTGTTCTTCTTCTTGGGCACTTGTTGTTGTTGCTCTTCTTGTTGATGGAATTGCTTCGGGACTGCTGGATTCTTCAGGATGCGGTTCTTGAACGAGAATCTCTCCTTCTTGTCCTTGATGGAGAGGACAATCTTGGCGTGTTCTGCATAGATGATGGCTTTGGTTATGCGTAAGAATGGTCGTCCCAAGATAATGGGTGCCTTCTTATCTCCTCCGGTATCCATGATCACAAAGTTAATTGGGACATATGATTGTCCCACTCTGATAACAGATTCTTCTAGTACTCCCTCGGGGTAGCAAATAGACTGGTCTGCAAGCTGCAAACGCATGTCTGTGTACAACAGAGGATCACCTAATATTCTCTCATAGATTACCTTAGGCATTATGTTGACACTTGCGCCGAAATCGCAGATAGCTTCTGAAAAACTGTGACATCCTATGGAGATAGGAATGACAGGTCTTTCAAGGTCTCCCATCTTCTCAGGTAGTGAGTGATCTATCCACTGTATATCTGCAGGCTCAATTTGGTATTGTGTTGCATTGTGAATATCAACAAGGTTAGCAGTTTCCAAATCTTCCGGCTGACCCGGAATCTTACCTTTCTCAAATGGAGGGACAACAGCAGCAAGCTAAGCTAATTGTGATTCTAACATTTTATTAAAGTTGTGCTGATTCTTTATAGCAGAAGCAAAGGTATCCATTCTGATATTTATGTTTTCTAAACCTTTATCATTCGAGGCTACCTTTCTAGACATTTGATCTATCAATTTAGATTGACCAGCAACTAAATCTCTTAAAGGTAGAAGATTATAATTATTGTAATTATTACCTTGGTTGTTACCTTGGTAATTACCTTGTCGAGGTTGCTGATTCCATCCTTGGTTTGGCTCGTTCCATCCTTGAACTTGCTGAGGACGATAGTAGGTGTTGTTGTTGATGAAGTTCACATCCTCTTAAAACGTTGGGCAGTTGACAGCGGAATGCCCGTAATCTCCACATTCTTCACAGGTCATGCGAGAATCATCAATATACATGACTTCTTTCTTCTCTATGTCGAGCTTCTTCATGATGAGGTCTAGCTTGGCAGTGACCATGTCGGTCTCCTTGAGATGATGGATGCCTCCTCCTCTCTTGCGAGGTTGAGTACGTTCTTCATTACAGCACGGATTTGAGGCCATCTTCTCCACAAGTGCTTTAGCTTCTGGTAGCTTCAATGACAGGAAAGCTCCTCCAGCTGCAGTATCTATGGACTCACGGATGCTTGAGATAAGCCCGTGGTAGAAGGTCTGCATCAATAGCCAATGCTCTATCCCATGATGAGGACAGTCTTCAATGTAATCTTAGAATCTCTCCCATGCTTCAATGAATGATTCATCATATTGCTATTGAAAACTTGAGATTTTCCCACGCAAAGCATTTGTATTGCCTGTAGAAAAGAACTTTGCCAGGAATGCAATTGATCATCGATTCCATGTAGTGTTCTTGTCTTTGTTGGTGTAGAACCACTGCTTAGCTTCCCCAAAAGTGAAAATGGGAAAAGACGGAGTAAAATAGCATCTCTTGGTACTCCTCTGATCGTAAAGGTGCTGCAGATCTCTAAAAAGTGTTGTAAGTGTGCACTTGCATCTTCATGTGCTTTTTCACAAAACTGGCTGGCTTGAACCATGGTGATAAGAGCAGGCTTGAGCTCGAATCCATTCTCCCCCGTGTTGACTGCTGGTCCAGTCCGGATGTTTTCTGTTGTTGGGGCAGAGAACTCGCGCAATGTCTTCTCAGCCATGTCTTCAAACACAGGAGATAAATCTTCTCCTAAGAGTACTTCTTTCGATGTTGGAGCTGGCTCCTTTGATGAACAAACTTGAGCAGCGACGGGTGTTCTTGATGGTAGCTTGAAATTGTCCCTCGCCTCTACAAACTTCTTTCTTCTCAGAAGTTTCTCTGGATCGTCGGTGAAATTATTTGGAAGAGAAAAACCATTCATTCATCACCCTGCATAAGATAAGTAAATGATAAAAAATAGGGGTGTGCCTGTTTGAGTTAGAAATTAATCGGTAATACAATCTTATCCATGATGCATATGTGTTATCAAAATTTCCTAAGTTTAATGTGCCTTCCCCGGCAACGGCGTCAAAAATACTTGTTGACATCTACTAACGTAGCCCAATATAAATTTATAACCTTTAACACTAGAGACGAGATTAGAAGATGTATGGTATTTAATTAACTGGTCATTAGCAACTAGCCACTCATCTATTACCAACATTCTTTAGCATAAACTGGGTTGTCAATCCTAACTATATATGCTAAGAATAAATAAAGGTTTTATATATTATTCCATGTGACTAGGCAGAAATATATATAAATATAAACTAAGAATAATTCTACAAGCGGACAGATAATTATACCATTGTAGCATTTTACCTAACAGTTCTACCAGGTTGTCGATTTATATTTATACCACTGGGAAGGACTAAGATAAAGTACAATCTATTATATTGATAATAACCATATATAATGAATAAGTGAAATTACCAATGCCATATACTCTACTCATAACAAGTAGAGGTCTCAAGATAATAAAAATAAATAGGGTGATAAATATGATCAAGCATCATTAATAAAGATAAACATCAGAGCACTTTCTTGTCATAGTAATAGCTAGCCAATGGATAAACTAAGGAATTAATATCTAAGGTAATTCTATAACTATGTCAATGAATAAACTAATGCAATTACATCTAGCAATCATTGTCAGATTAGTCCTATATCATGATCACATGCAAAGGGCATCATCTAGGAAACGTGTGAAACAGAGTCATCACCCAACTTCGCGACCGTGCCTGCTTGCCTACATACGGCGGGTGGACTACAGAGGAATCAACGCACATGTCACCTACGCGAACTACCACATGACCCGGCACATCAGGGTGCACTCGCAGATAAACAAAATATCTTAACACCACGTCTACACATTGTTTATCATCTACCCAACAATCGATTGGATAAACGCTATACGAACAATTACATGAATTCAATAAGATCAAACCAACTATACTAGACATATAATTAAAGTAGACAAAGACTAATGTAATCAAGAACATATGAACTATTAAGAAAAATGTTTCCCTAATCATAATGAAGAACACAATAATAGAGAAAGAACTAGAATTATACCGAATTATGCGCTCCAGACGATCGCCGGGGCTCCAGATCCCGCCGAAGAACTAGATCTCCTCTACTTTCTAATCTAACTAGGCTAGAACTATGAACTAGAAGGCTCTTGATGAACTAGTAGGCTCTTGATAGCTTGAAGACTTGTTGCCTTCGATGAATGATTGATTCATTGCCTCAGGGGGGTCTGCCCCTCTATTTATAGTCCGGTGGGATGAACGTGCGCCGTACGTTCAAACCGACTTAAAACAAGGGCCGAGATGACTCCTAAGAGGCGGTGGAAGAAGGCTCCAGAAGGCGGCGGTGAAGCCCTAGGGGGGGCGCCTGCCGGCACCACCTGGCTAGGGCTCGGCCCCAGGTTGCTTCGGGTGCCTTCTAACTCTTCCAGGGTCTTCGTGATGATGTTTCCTTTGCGGTTACGTTTCATGATAATTACGCATTTTAATCCCTTTTTTATGCTTTTCTGGAATAGTCCCTAGAAAATACAGAACATGCAAAACTCATGGAAACTGTCAGTTAAAACCCTAGACTAGTATGTTTTCATGTATCCTTTTGTGGCTAAAGTTCTAATAAAAGTTGATGTTATCGACCGTCAACAGTTTGCAACTCTGATTCACTTGTATTGACAGAGGTCTTCAGTGTTTTGATTTATTCAGCTAACTCAGTGGCTCCCTACTTGTTCATCAGTCTGCTTTTCTTCAGATTATCGAGCTCCATTAAATTTGAGTGAGCAGATACAATCCTTGAGGCTGTGTTCTTGAACCTGGTTAGTTGCTTTAAGAAGATAAGGGCCTCTAAGCTTGAATGTTGCTGAATGAGTTGGATAGCCTGGTCAATTGGCCCGGTTTGCAGGGTTAAATCAATCAAATCTTTCTCCAGCTAAGGAAGAAGCTCACTTAGCTGATTTTTGAAATCTGGCTCTGGTAATGTCGAGGATTTGGAGCTGAGTTCTTCTTCATCGCAAAATTCCTCTAGATTGAAGGAATAGCTAGGAGACAAGACCTGCAGTGCCTGCATTTTGCGTATAATTTTATCAAGAAATAAAATGTTGAAGGCAATCGGCTAATTTGTTAAAAAATTCACCTTGCCAGTATCTAATGCAGGAAGAGCCAATGAAGTTTATGGTTGTGCTTCCACAATTGCTCTTTTCCCAGTGCTCAGTGAAGTGTCAACTTGTGTCTCCATGGCTGGGTCAGGAGCAGCCGATTGGTTTTCTGCGGGGCCAAAGATCAGTAATGCAATGAAAGCACAATGGTGTTAACAGCCGAATTATCCTACCTGGTGACTCAGCAGGTGGCATTCTCTCTTTTTCAAGATTACTCCATGAAGGACTATTCGGCTGTATTTTTAAAGATATTACTAGTTAAGGGGAACAAAAGTGTCCAGGAAGAGGTGATCATATGCTTGAGCTTGGTTTCGGCAGATACCTGAGTGTGGGGTGTTTCCAATGTTTCCTGTTGAATGTCAGGGATGTTTGCCATGCCTGAGGAACCTATGGTAGCATCTGGATGACCGGTGGCTCCTGGTTGATCTTCATCCTGGTCTCCCTTTGCTAAGGTTTGGATCGGCTGGATAGTTGCCAATAATAGCAGGTTCAGTTAAGTAATTGAGCAAGCAATACAGGCAAGAGTTTCAGAATGATTTGATACCTGGGCAGTTTTTCTTTTGGTTCATTGCCGTTTGGTTATTGGTTTTTGGACGCCAGACGATGAAGCTTTTCTCTTGGGAGCAGGAACAGTTGTTATCCTAGCAGGGGTTTTCATCATTTGCTTAACTGATGGTGCTTGGGAACCTAGCCTTACAGTTGGGCAAGAAGGTGAAAGCCCTAGTTTGGTTTTGATCATTAATGACATCCTAAGGACTAACCTAGATTGCTAGTGATGGCAAGGTTTTAGGTTGGTCAATCCATGGTGTGAAGCCTAAAGGAAAATGGTGATGACTAAAGAAAGGCTTAATCATGGAAGGAGCAAAGGTGATCAAGTGAGAAGGCAAAGGTATAATCCAAATAGGTTTTTCTTTTGGTGAACAAGACACCTAGTGGGTGTGTTCATATTTAGGATAGATAGCCGACTATTAAGGGGAGAATGAGTGTTGGATTACTTTCAAGTGCTCTATGTTGCATCTCATGTGCATTGATCTAACACAACCTAGAGAACATCTTTGAAAACCCTTGAAAAATGTTTGCAAAATGTTAACACACTGTGCACAAATGTTGAAGACCTTGAGTGTTAGCACATAGAAGTAAGGGGTGAGAAATAGACTTGAAAAACCCTGAGAAGTGAGCGTCGGACTGTGCAGAGGGGCAGCGTCGGACCATTGAGAAGAGTCCGACACCTAACCCTAGTTCTGGCCAATGGCGAGCGTCGGACGCTCGTTTTACGAGCGTCGGACCATTGCCCACTCCCGTCCGACGGTGCCCAGCAGCGATGTGTGACGCATGGCGCAATCTGAGAGCGTCGGACGCTGAAGCTTAGTCCGACGCAGTTTTCTCGGTTTCAAACCTCTCTGGAAGTGTCGGACTGTACGTTTCGTTGGTCCGACGGTGTTCGCTGAAGAGTCCGACGGTACGCACGCAGTGTACTGGGAACAGGCGTCGGATGGAGCATTTAGTCCGACGCCCCCAGTCCGACGGTCCGCAGTTGAGCGCAAGAAGTAGCCGTTGCGATCCAGCGGCTGAGGTTGAATGGGAGTTGACACGTGGCAGCCATCCAAGCGTCGGACGCGAAGGATTAGTCTGACGGACTCAGTCCGACGGTCGGTCCGACGCCTCGAAAAACGTGTTAACGGCTGTTTTTCAGTGGGTAACGGCCAGGATTGCACTTAGGGGTATTTATACTCCTTCTCTGGTCACTTGGTGACAACTCTTGCACACTTGAATCATTTGCATACTCTTTGTGAGCATCCTAAGCCTCCCACTCACTCACTTGTTCATCTTTGATCATCTTTGTGAGTTGAGTGATCCTCAAGTGCATCATTGCTTAGTGAATTGCATTCTAGAGCACTTGAGAGCAAGCCAAGGCTGAGTTCTTATTCTCTTGGGACATTGCCATGTTCCTAGCGACTTGGAGACGATTCCGGTGTGAGGTTGATTGGAGATTGTTCAAGCCCACACCGAGGTGATTGATTGTGAGAGGTTTTGTGGTTATCCTCGGCGGAGTGCCAAAACCAACTCTAGTGGATTGCTCGTAGTTGATAGCCACTTCTCTTGTGTTGGTGAGCGGCTCCCGGTGAGGGATTGGCGTGTGAAGCCTAGCTCGCAATCCACAAAGGAAGACCGGTGCCACAACGAGGAGTAGCGTGACGGCGATCACATGAACCTCGATAAAAAATCGAGTGTTCTTTGTCTTCTCCACCATCGAGTGGACTTTTGGCTTTCTTGTATTCTATTGGGTTTGATCATTTGGTTTTTATATTGGATATATCCCGGTGATTGGTCTTCGCGGCGTGAGGACTTCACTTCAATCAAGCCCATCGGTATAATCCTCTCGATCTCTTTTCCTTGCGCTTAATACTTGTTTAGGTGCCATCTCCTTAGGTTCGGGGGAGTTGGTTTCTTGTGTGTTGAGTGCTTATATTTGCGAGTAGCATATCTTGATAGGTGGCTTGCATAGAATAGTATAGAGCTAGCGCTTTGTCTCGCTTGCTTATCAACTAACTTGTGGTCTAGTATTTTGCTAGAATTTTTAATAGGCTATTCACCCCCTCTAGCCTATACGGTCCTTTCAGAAGGGTAATAATTGACTTGCCTTAGTGGATCAGATTCTGAGTCCTACATCAACACAAGTTAGAACATAGCTGATAGCCGATATAAAAGAAATCGGTTGACAACACTTACTGCTGATTCAGAATTGTAGCTCTTGTCTAGGGCTTTGCATTTGTCATGACCCTTTTGGCAGAATAAATGAGCATGCGACTGCTGCCCCCAGTCGTCAAAACTTCCATGAGAGATTGAAATCTGACTCTACTTGTCTACTGTATATTGTGGCAGGTCTGTTCCCAGCTTGAAAACTCTGTCAAATTCTAACCTTTCAGTAATTTTGTCCCTAGGTCTCAGGAGATTTGAGAATGAAAGCTTGGGGGGCAGTTGGCCAAATTCTAGTTGTCTTGCTGTAATGTTTGGATGGTAAAATTCATAGGAAGGCCAACAAGGCTCATTGCTGCTAGTACCACGAAGGTGCTTGAAATCGACTGGCAGTATGCAGGGCCTGATAATGACATTAAAAATTTCGGTGGCTCATCATCAGAGCACCCTGTGCTGAACTTGAAATCATAGGGCATTGCAAATTCTTCATCGTCCTCATAAGGGAACCAGACCAAGACATCTGTTCCTAAACCTCTGTAGAAAGATTCAAACAGTTGGCCTCGGTTGATATTGATGACTATGGATGAGGCAGCTTCGCTAAAGTTCTGGCACCCTCTGATGATTTTGTCTTCGTTCTCTGCATACTGGATAGAAGGGTAGCTGAGGTTGCTGAGGGTTTGCTGAACCATTTTATGCAGATAAAGGTTGAGCCATAGCTGAATCAGCCACCAAGGGCCTGTCATGCACTGCACTTCTTCACCTTTTAGCTAGGAACTGACTACTCGATTCATTAACCTGTAAGCTGCTCCTAACAGAAGTTTCCCCAAAGGAATTAAATTTCTACGGGCTAATTGCTCGACAAGGGCTTTAAGAGGATAGGTTGGTCTAAGAGAAGCACCACAGAAGACAAATCTTTCCAACCACAAGATCAAAAAGGCTAGGTATTATTTTTCACTGATGCTTGGGGTTGTCAGATGGTGAGTAGTGATATAGCCAGACCAACCTTTATATTCGCCAATTTCAGGAAGTTGTTTTTCACCAGTAGAGAGGAAATTCCAGAATACACAGGTTCCAGTAATTTGAAGGCCGGTGAGCATATGAATGTCTCCCAGAGTGATGGTCATCGCCCAATCCCCAAAAATGAATGCATTCAGAGAATTTGACCAAAATTAGCTTGCAGCAGTCAAGAGGGGCTCATTCTTTTTTATCTGGCAAAGAGAAAGGTCAAGGCATTGGCTCAGATTACGGAGTTCCCAATCTGCTCGTTTCTTCTCGGAGATTCTGCGGAACCAGTTTCTCTACCCGGTTGGCATGTTGGGCCAGTTTCGGTTACTCTTCCATTTGACACTGTTTCGTCATACATTGTCCCATTTAGTGGAAATCTTTCGTATTCTCAAACTGTGTCAAAGATATGCCCACTTGTGAACCATCTATGATGCCACATGATTGAAATCATTCCATTCTTTTTTGTGGAGCTTAGGTGGTCAAAACATGTCACCACACAAAAATTTAGGACTATTAAATTACTGAATTTTTTTAAGGTTAGGAATTTTAAAGCCCGGCAGGTGGCAGCTGAAATTTGGGGCACTAAATGGTCTCTAATGAAGAAGTGTTGAGTAACAAAGTTGTAGAGAACAGGGTGATGTACATCTTTTGTATAGGGCACTCTTTATTTGGCAGAGTTTGTAAGTTTGGAGGTTTGAATTTCAAGTTTCGAGAAAGTTTTGTGCAGTTAATAGATTTAAATTAGCAAAGATGGAGGAAACAATATGACCTACAACTTTTGTTTCTGTCACTCCTCCATTTGTCACTATTTCGGCATACATTATCCTATTTAGTGCAAATCTTTAATATTCTCACTTAAACTCTGTTAGAGATATGCCCACTTGTGAACCATCTATAATGTCACATGATTGAAATCATTCCATTCTTTTTTGTGGAGCTTAGGTGGTCAAAACATGTCACCACACAAAAATTTAGGATTTTCTGATAAACTATTGAATTACTGAATTTTTTTTAAGGTTTAGGAATTTTAAAGCCCAGCAGGTGGCAGCTGAAATTTGGGGCATTAAATGGTCTCTAATTGTAACAGAACCGGCTAAATCACCTGGCCCACCGGCACCTGTCATTGTCACTAACGACTTCTGACAGCCGGGCCCGTGTCCCAAATGATCTAGACAGGTCTGTCGGGCTACATTAGCGCCCTTTTCTCCGACAGGATCACCATTGCAGAATCATCACAGGATTACAACATTTCGTAATAAAATACATCAGAGTAACAGTGCGGAAGATTACATAATATTTAGATTACAAACCGGTTGTTCAAATAGGATTCAAATATAGTTATTACAGACCAGAGGACATAACAGTAGCAGTGGAATAGTTACACAATACTAGATAAGATAACTCGAACCCTGCCCACGGGTTCCACTTCACTCATCGCCGCTTTCTTCTTCGACCACGGTCACGCAACATGGAGCAAGACAGATCTCCGACTGCGGTCCTCCTGCAACGGGGTTAACAAACCCTGAGTACTTGGGGTACTCCGCAAGACTTACCCGACTAAGGGTGTAAAATGAGACTCAGGAATGCAAGGCTATGGGTAAGGCTAGCAGAGGATGAGGAGTTTGCAGAAAAGCAATCTATCCTGTTCCATATTTTATTTTATCAATATCATAATCACAACTATAGTTCCGACATTCAATCTCAAATATCATCATTCTTCAAATTTCTTTATTCATTCAGATAACCTAGTTGAGAACCACTTTTCGGTGTAGAGTGTGAGGATCAAGTCTCCATAACCGAGGAGCACGTCGATTCGAATCCAGAAAGTACCCAGCTAGGGATTCTAACCACACTGCATATGCAGCACGCCGGCATACATATACCAACCCGTCGTCACGGCTTTGCTATCCCGGAACCGGTCCTGCGCCACCCGAGAGCATAGTACTCCACTCTTATCCAGGCACGCCGGCCACGTGGGTACAAGCTACTCTCGCCATCTCTCCACTCCCAGTGCGTGGTTGTCGGTTCCAGCAATAGCGTCACCGAACTCTAGGATTTCCGCATTGGTATGTGGCTAGGCTGTTCATCATGATCACAGCAGACCTACAACGAACGGTCCCTACTTCCTTCCTGCCGTCAATCCTGCATTGGGACTCTAACCCAAGTACAAGACTACCCGACAGTTTTTATTATCGTGCCTGTCGGGTGAGTGAGACATAGGGAACGCCGCCCCATGAGCTGGCCACCCAACGAAACACGTTTCCAAAGACATCGACCAGTTCCAAACTATTCCGAAAGCGACCATGCATTGGGACTCCAACCCAAATACACATCGACCAGCGGATAACAAGTTCTTCACCAATCAAAGTATAAGTATAGTCATGGCACAGAAAATAGTTTTTCTTTTATGCAAAGCTAAGTTCATTAAGCATGCCTAAGCATTTCTCAAACCATTTTATTTAAATCAGGTTTCAGGGTATTTATTTGAGACAATGCATCTGGATAGGTGACAATCAACTCCTATCAACCTTATGCAGTAGATTAACTCGAATTATAAATATTTTGTAATAGAGGGGCTGAATGCACCGGGGCTTGCCTTGGATCGTGTACAGCGTCGGGTCGAGATCAGTCCCGCAGATGTCGAATCCTTGGATGACTTCTGGAGTGGCCTCCTCAGTAGTAGTCTCGACCTGGACCCCCTCGGGAACGGGCACTACACGTATGCAATGATGTATGCTTAGCGTGGCATGAGGGCAACAAATGAAATGCTTGGAAGTAAACCATTAATACCTTGAGTACAACTTTCCTTCACGGCAAAGTTGTAAACGATCTATAGAAGGTAAAAGTAATGTTTTCTACTTTTGTTTTATTGACCTTTTTAACGGTCACAGAAAGCCGCTACATAGCTTTATGACTACTACCAAGCACTAAGTTCTCAAACTGCCAAGGATCACACAGCGAAAGATCCTTGGTCTTCATTCAACCCAAAATTCACACAACAAACCTAAATTCATTTTTCTATTTACTTTATTAATCCCTAATTTCACATATATTCATTAATTGACCAAACTAACTTCAATTGCAACCAAACTTTACCAACAGCTAAGTTTTATCACCAAACAGAGCCACAATAAATTTCATGATTTTTGGATTTACAGAGAATTAATTAAAATTACACAAACTTGCATTTATTAATTACTTCACTGATTTATACAGCAGATTAAAGGCACTGGAACACCCTATATTATATTTTTAACAAATACTACATACTTCAGAGAGCATACACAATTATTCTCACATTTTTCCATTCAACAGATTAATTCATATGAAAATAACAATCATCAGCACTATTCAAATAAATTAAAATAGAAAAGGCATTTGAAATTCCTTTGGAAAAAATGAAAACGGCCCACTCGGCCGAGACGGCCCAGCCGACCGCGCTCGCGCCCGAGCCGGCCCAACATGGCCCAAGCGCACGCGCGCACCGCTCCCGCGCGCACGCGGCCCACGGCCACGCGAGGCGAGACGCTGACGGGCGGACCCCGCCTGTCAGCTCCTCCTCCTACCTCCCGCCGGCTCCCGTGCACGCGCACGCGCGCGCGCGGCTAGCACGGCCCTCGCCACCGGCGACCCCAGCGACGAACCCGAGCGACTCTACGGCTACCCTAACTCCTAACGAGCACCCCCGAGAGGTTAGGCTCTAGCCTAGCATCCCACGGTGAGGAGCATTTCGCCCATGGCGGAAGCCGACGGCACGGCGGCTCTGCGCCGGCCAAAACAAAGGGATAGAGGAAGGGAGAGAGGACGGGAAAGACTCAGTGGCTCACCACGAAGCCAACGGGCGAGTCGGTGAAGGCAGCAACGGCTTGGAGAGGGCGGCTTGACGGTGATGGCGGATCCGGCAGCTCGGCTCCGACGGCGACCCCGCGTTCCGGCGATCCTAGAGTGCCAGAGACCCAACCGCTAGGCGCATGAGAAACAGCGAGTGATAGAGAGTTCGAGACACGAGACCGAGGGAGAAGAAACTCACTCCAACACGCTCGTCGCGTCGGAGATGGTTGCGGCGGCGCTCTGGCCACCCGCAGGAATGGCGACGAGCACTTCGGCACCTACAGACCACTACAACCCTCGCCAACGGTGGCAAACAAAGCGCAAGGGAGTTGGCGAGCTAGCAGGGAGATGGAGAGGGTGGTGGTGGTGTGACGACGGCGAATTTGGCCGGCGACCGGGAGGGAGAAAATGGAGAGGGGGAGGGCCTCGTCGCCCTTTTGAAGGCCGGGGAAGAGGGGGACAGGGTCAGAGCGTCGCGGCGCACGCCGATCCTCCTCCGAACTGGCGCCCGGGCAGGATCCCGGCCGGCACGGCTCGCGCGGCCGCCCGCCCGGCACGGCGCTCTGCCGGCTCTGTTCGCGAACAGGAAGAGGGGGCAAAGTACTGTAGCACTCATTCCCTAGGGGCTGTCGGTTTTTGACCAAATTCGACTGATTTTGCATACAAACATGAAAAACTGCAAAAACAAAAGTTGTAGGGTTTGAAATTCTGAACAACTTTGCTTTTGGAACTAAATCCAAATTCGAAATATTTTTTGAATCTACAGAAAAGGGGGTAGAATAGGGTTTTAAATTTCAAACTGTATTTTCAAAATTACTTTTAAATTTTCTCAACAACTTGAAAAGTTGCCAAAATAAAAGTTGTTCTACTCAATGAGCTTTACAACTTCTATTTAGGAAGTTTTGCCAGATTCCAAATAATTTTTGAAATGCCAATCCAAAACTAAGTTTTAAATCATTGTTTTGAAATAAATTTGAATTTCCACCACAGAACTTTGAAATCTCCAAAAATTAAAGTTGTTCCATTTTAAAAGATCTAAAACTCTTATTAAGGGACTATCTCAAAATTCCTTTTAGATTTTGAATTAGGTTTTGGTCCTAATAAAAGTAAATTTTTAAACCTTTATTTGGGAATTTAATTTTACAAACAAATACTAATTAAATTCAAATCACTCTAGGGACCTAATCACAATCATATGCAAATGATTAATTTAAATATGATGACATGGCAGATTAATTAAATCCGTAATACCCGGGGTATTACAGCCTTCCCCCCTAAAAGAAATCTCGTCCCGAGATTAGGTACATAACCAAGATTGGAACAAAGTAATGGAAAAGAATAACAACAACAAGTTCAAGCTTAAACAAGAGACAATGCGAAGCCATGCATAACACAAAATAGGTTTACATTTATAGAGTAGCATAGAACTCGGGGAAGCTTTCTGCCAAGAAATCTTCAGACTCCCAGGTAGCTTCATCTTCAAAATGATCACTCCTTGGATCTTGTACCACCGGGTCGTGGTTCTTCGAGTAACACGGTCCTTTATATCCAAAACTCGTACTGGCTGCTCCGAGTAGGTCAATTCAGGTTCAAGTACTACTCCTTCAACATCGATGACTTGTCCAGGTACTCGGAGACACTTCTTCAGCTGAGAAACATGAAACACATTGTGTACTTCCGAGAGATGTTCTGGCAATTCAAGCTTGTAAGCTACCTTTCCCACGCGTCCTATGATTAAGAACGGTCCAATATAACGCGGGGCTAACTTGCCTTTGACTCCAAAACGGTTAACTCCTTTCATAGGCGAAACTTTCAAATATACATAGTCTCCAACCTGAAATGTCAAAGGTCTGCGCCGCTGATCGGCATAACTTTTCTGTCGTGACTGTGCCACTTTCAAATTTTCCTGTATCAGTCGAACCTTCTCTTCGGCTTCATTTACCAAGTCAACTCCATAGAACCATCTTTCTCCAGGCTCGGACCAATTCAATGGAGTACGACACCTGCGGCCATATACTGCCTCAAACGGAGCCATTTTTATACTTTCTTGGTAGCTGTTGTTGTACGAGAATTCGGCCAATGCCAAACACTCGTCCCATTTCTCAGGGTAATTGAGTGCACAGGCTCTTAACATGTCTTCAAGTATCTGATTTATCCTCTCTGTCTGTCCGTCAGTCTGAGGATGATAGGCTGTGCTATGCAGGAGTTTTGTACCCAATGATTTATGAAAGGATCTCCAAAATTGGGATATGAACTGAGTGCCTCGGTCAGAGACAATGGTCTTGGGCACTCCATGTAGCTTCATCAGATTTTCTATGTATAGCTTGGCGTAGTGCGGAGCCCTGTACATTTTCTTGACAGGTAAGAAATGAGCTTGTTTAGTGAGGCGGTCCACAACAACCCAGATGGAATTGAAACCCCTAGAGGTTGTTGGGAGACCCATAATGAAATCCATGCTGATGTCTTCCCATTTCCATGCAGGAATAGGTAATGGTTGCAGCTCTCCACCAGGCTTCATGTGTACAGCTTTTACTTTCTGACAAGTGTCGCATTTTGCTACATACTGAGCAATCTCGATCTTCATCTTAGTCCACCAAAACTTCTGTTTCAAATCCTGGTACATTTTGTTGCTTCCCGGATGAATAGAGTATCTTGTCAAATGAGCTTCGTCAAGAATCTTGCCACGTAACTCTGGAATTTTTGGAACTACAAGCCGATTCTTGAACCATACAATCCCTTCATCATCAATTCTGAAACAATCTGCTTTCCCTGCTTGGATTTTCTCTTTGATGTGCTTGATACCTTTACTATTTTTCTGAGCAGCCACGATTTCATCACGGATGGAGGGTTTGATGCTGATATTGTTCCAACTGCCTTGAGGGACTATTTCTATGCCCAATTTTTCTAACCCGTAACACAACGAAAGATCATATGGCTTCACAGTCAAGCAATTACAATGAGCCTTCCGACTGAGTGCGTCGGCAACCACATTAGCTTTACCAGGATGGTAGTGCACTTCAATATCATAATCTTTTATCAACTCAAGCCATCTTCGTTGCCTCATATTTAATTCTTCTTGTGTAAAGATGTATTTCAGGCTTTTGTGATCGGTGTAGACATTGCATGTGCTGCCTAACAAGTAGTGACGCCAGATCTTCAATGCATGAACCACAGCTGCCAATTCAAGATCATGAGTGGGATAATTCTCTTCATGAGGCCGGAGTTGTCGTGAAGCATAAGCAATGACTCGGCCCTCTTGCATCAAAACACAACCAAGGCCAGTACCCGACGCATCGCAGTACACATCAAACGGCTTTTCAATATCTGGCTGAGCAAGGACTGGTGCAGTGGTCAAACATCTCTTCAAGGTTTGAAACGCTGTCTCGCATTCTGGCGACCAGACAAACTTGACCTGAGTCTTCAATAGGTTGGTTATAGGCTTAGCTATTCTTGAGAAATCCGGAATGAATCGGCGGTAATATCCCGCCATTCCCATGAAACTGCGAACCTGGTGCACAGTGGTTGGTGGTTTCCAGTTCAAGATTTCTTCCACCTTACATGGATCTACGGACACACCTTCCGCTGTCAGGATATGCCCAAGAAATGGAACTCGGTCCAACCAGAACTCACATTTGCTGAATTTGGCATAGAGTTGATGTTCTCTTAAACGGTTCAAGACGATACGGAGGTGGTTGGCATGTTCTTCGGGTGTTTTAGAATAGATCAGGATGTCATCAATGAATACGACAACAAATTTGTCGAGCTCAGGCATGAAGACGGAATTCATGAGGTACATGAAATAGGCGGGTGCATTGGTTAGGCCAAAAGACATGACAAGGTATTCATATAGGCCATATCTAGTGGTGAAAGCTGTTTTTGGAATGTCTTCGGGACGGATCTTTATTTGGTGGTAGCCAGACCTAAGGTCAATCTTGGAAAACACCTTAGCTCCAGCCAGCTGGTCAAAGAGTAGGTCAATACGGGGTAAAGGATATTTGTTTTTGATGGTGACCTCGTTGAGTGGGCGGTAATCAATACAGAGTCGGAGGGATTTGTCTTTCTTCTTGACAAAGATGGCAGGACAACCCCAAGGAGATGAGCTGGGTCTGATGAAACCCTTATCTAGCAAATCTTGTAGCTGCACTTTAAGCTCTGCCAATTCCTTGGGAGGCATTCTGTAGGCTCTACGAGATATAGGTGCGGTTCCAGGTTTTAGCTCAATAGCAAATTCCACATCTCGATCAGGTGGCAAACCAGGCAACTCATCAGGGAATACGTCTGGAAATTCGCAGACCACTGGAATCTTCAATACTTCTTCAACTGCGGTGGCACACAACCTTTGCACGGTCTTTTTGATCTTTCTTACGGGCAATGGAAGTTGGATAAGAAGTTGAGTTTGACTATTAGGTATGTTCACTCTTATGGTTCTATTCAACACATCAATCAAGGCCTTGTGCTGATACATCCAATTCATACCTAATATCACATCTATATCCTGATCCTTAAGTACTATCATTGTGGTTGGGAATTTATGCCCTCCCAGCTCTATAGGTACTCCCTGAACTACCTCTTTAGTAGTTATACACCCCCCGGGCGAATGTATAAGGAAATCTTCCTTTATTTCCCCAATAGGTATTTCATGCTTAACCACAAATGTACGGTTGATGAACGAATGAGATGCACCAGAATCAAATAGCAGAACGGCAGAATGACTAGCAACAGGAAACTTACCCATCATGACGGGTTCTCCAGCAGGAATATCTTCGATCTGAGTGTAATAAACCCGACCTGCCTTCTTGACAATCTTGCCCTTCTGAGCATGCTGCTGGTGATCACGGTGCTGAACTTGCTGTTGCGGAACACCAGGACTTTTCTGCACATTCTGGTTGTTCTGCTTCGGAAAAGGGCAATCACGGGCCCAGTGTCCCACCTTTCCACAGTTGTAGCATGGATGATTATAGTTGGTCTATGGAGTGTTGATACGAACGCCAGGGGCATTCGGCTGAGTGGTGTTTTGCTGATTAGAGGTATGAGAGGTAGCGGCAGTGCGCACAACTACCTGCTGATGGGGATATGATGGACGGTTATGGTGGGTAGGATGATAGATAACTTTCTGGCGTTTCTGACTGCCAGAAGAGCTAGACCTTTTGCTCTTCTTCTTCTCCTCTTGGAGCTGACGGTCGCTTTCCTCAAAAGCTATTGCACTATCCACTGCCTCATGAAAAGTGCACTTGAGGTTGTTAGACAGACTGCGTTGAATCTTGAAATTCAGACCTCTGACAAAGCAGGCTCTCCTCTTAGAATCAGTGTTGGTATGCTCAGGTGCATACTGTGCCAAGTGGTTGAACTGCCCAAGATACTGAGCGACAGTGGACTCATTCTGCTTCAGGGCCAGAAACTGATCCAGCTTCAACTTCATCACACCCGCAGGGATGTAATGAGCACGAAAAGCTTCACGGAACTCGTGCCAGGTAAGTTGATGTCCAGCATCCTGCGCAGCCAAAAGGTTGGCATACCAAGTAGTCGCTGGGCCACGGAGCTGCTGGGCTGCAAACAGAGGTTTCTGGACCTCGGTACAATGAATCAAGCTAAACTTCTGCTCCAAGGTACGGAGCCAATCATCGGCTTCTAAGGGTTCATCAGCCTTAGTGAACACCGGTGGGCGGGTGTCAGTGAAGTCAACATATGTGGTATCCTCATTATCACGGCGGCCACGACGTCCACCACGGTCTTGCTGATTCTGAGCTAACAGCGCTGCAACATTGGTCAATGCAGCGATGGCCTCTACCAGAGTGGGTGGAAACTGAGGTGGTTGGGGAACACCAGTTGCATTATCAGAGTTGTCTCCCATCTGTTAATAAGCAAACCCGACTTGAGTCTTACATTAGTTAAGCAAACATAGCAGCACACAGCAATATTACAAGGTTCACACAACATGGCTTGCATCCAGGCAAGACCCACAACCCATAACTAAGGTTTTCTAGGCAAGCACCTATACTACAGACAAAAGAGAACAACTAGCCGACAACCCTAGGCCACACTGGCCTAGTCCTCGTCGATCCCAGACGCGCCAGAAGCGTCACTGTCCTCGTCGATCTCCTCGAAGTCCTCCTCGGCATCTGCCTCGACGACCTCGATCGGCTCGACCTCCACGTCAACGTCCTCCACGTCCTCATCCTCCTGACCGAGGACAACCCCCAACTCAGGATCCTCCTCCTGCGGTGCAGGAATAGGGTGGAGCTCACCATAGAGCTCATGCACCTCCTCGTGCAAGACGTTGTTGTAGAGCTCAAGCTGACCAACACGCTGCTCCGCCTCGAGCATCCTATCCATGATCGTCTCCTCACGATCCCAAGCTTCATCCCTCTGCTTGGTCAGGCGATCGATCTCTCGACGCAGATCTCGATTGGTCCTCACGTCACGGTAGTGGTTGAGACGTGCCACTCTGTATTCTTCCTCCCATTGCCTGACTAGATCCTGCAGCCTTCCAACCTCAGCCTCAAGCTCCTCACTGCTGCGACGAGGTGGGCGACTCCCAGAAGCTCCGCCCTCGCCAGCGCGTGGCGCCAACTGGTGGCGTGGAACGCCACGTGGTCCGGTCATCTTGCGTGCTGTGAGCTTGCAACGGGCCATCTGGAGAAGGTAAGTGGAATTTTAAGATATAATAGGTTAGTAAGAATAGGTTTGGTAAACTATCCCAAAAAACCCACTTTAAGGAGGAAGTTAATTAACAGGTGTGATTATCATGATGCATGTACGTACTTACGAATTTAAATCATGCAAGGTACCTACATACATAAATAAACTTTTAACATAGGGCTAATAATAATATCATTCCACATGCTACCTTAATCCCATAAGGTAAAATATAGAACAAGACAAGAACTACTGAACAAGATAAGGATAGAAGCAATTTGGACCCAAAATAATAGGTTAAACTTTTTATGATCCAAAATATTTTGAAATTTTTGAAAAGTAATCCATAATGATTAGCAATGGAATGCTCTGGTACCAACTGTAACAGAACCGGCTAAATCACCTGGCCCACCGGCACCTGTCATTGTCACTAACGACTTCTGACAGCCGGGCCCGTGTCCCAAATGATCTAGACAGGTCTGTCGGACTACATTAGCGCCCTTTTCTCCGACAGGATCACCATTGCAGAATCATCACAGGATTACAACATTTCGTAATAAAATACATCAGAGTAACAGTGCGGAAGATTACATAACATTTAGATTACAAACCGGTTGTTCAAATAGGATTCAAATATAGTTATTATAGACCAGAGGACATAACAGTAGCAGTGGAATAGTTACACAATACTAGATAAGATAACTCGAACCCTGCCCACGGGTTCCACTTCACTCATCGCCGCTTTCTTCTTCGACCACGGTCACGCAACATGGAGCAAGACAGATCTCCGACTGCGGTCCTCCTGCAACGGGGTTAACAAACCCTGAGTACTTGGGGTACTCCGCAAGACTTACCCGACTAAGGGTGTAAAATGAGACTCAGGAATGCAAGGCTATGGGTAAGGCTAGCAGAGGATGAGGAGTTTGCAGAAAAGCAATCTATCCTGTTCCATATTTTATTTTATCAATATCATAATCACAACTATAGTTCCGACATTCAATCTCAAATATCATCATTCTTCAAATTTCTTTATTCATTCAGATAACCTAGTTGAGAACCACTTTTCGGTGTAGAGTGTGAGGATCAAGTCTCCATAACCGAGGAGCACGTCGATTCGAATCCAGAAAGTACCCAGCTGGGGATTCTAACCACACTGCATATGCAGCACGCCGGCATACATATACCAACCCGTCGTCACGGCTTTGCTATCCCGGAACCGGTCCTGCGCCACCCGAGAGCACAGTACTCCACTCTTATCCAGGCACGCCGGCCACGTGGGTACAAGCTACTCTCGCCATCTCTCCACTCCCAGTGCGTGGTTGTCGGTTCCAGCAATAGCGTCACCGAACTCTAGGCTTTCCGCATTGGTATGTGGCTAGGCTGTTCATCATGATTACAGCAGACCTACAACGAACGGTCCCTACTTCCTTCCTGCTGTCAATCCTGCATTGGGACTCTAACCCAAGTACAAGACTACCCGACAGTTTTTATTATCGTGCCTGTCGGGTGAGTGAGACATAGGGAACGCCGCCCCATGAGCTGGCCACCCAACGAAACACGTTTCCAAAGACATCGACCAGTTCCAAACTATTCCGAAAGCGACCATGCATTGGGACTCCAACCCAAATACACATCGACCAGCGGATAACAAGTTCTTCACCAATCAAAGTATAAGTATAGTCATGGCACAGAAAATAGTTTTTCTTTTATGCAAAGCTAAGTTCATTAAGCATGCCTAAGCATTTCTCAAACCATTTTATTTAAATCAGGTTTCAGGGTATTTATTTGAGACAATGCATCTGGATAGGTGACAATCAACTCCTATCAACCTTATGCAGTAGATTAACTCGAATTATAAATATTTTGTAATAGAGGGGCTGAATGCACCGGGGCTTGCCTTGGATTGTGTACAGCGTCGGGTCGGGATCAGTCCCGCAGATGTCGAATCCTTGGATGACTTCTGGAGTGGCCTCCTCAGTAGTAGTCTCGACCTGGACCCCCTCGGGAACGGGCACTACACGTATGCAATGATGTATGCTTAGCGTGGCATGAGGGCAACAAATGAAATGCTTGGAAGTAAACCATTAATACCTTGAGTACAACTTTCCTTCACGGCAAAGTTGTAAACGATCTACAGAAGGTAAAAGTAATGTTTCCTACTTTTGTTTTATTGACCTTTTTAACGGTCACAGAAAGCCGCTACACAGCTTTATGACTACTACCAAGCACTAAGTTCTCAAACTGCCAAGGATCACACAGCGAAAGATCCTTGGTCTTCATTCAACCCAAAATTCACACAACAAACCTAAATTCATTTTTCTATTTACTTTATTAATCCCTAATTTCACATATATTCATTAATTGACCAAACTAACTTCAATTGCAACCAAACTTTACCAACAGCTAGGTTTTATCACCAAACAGAGCCACAATAAATTTCATGATTTTTGGATTTACAGAGAATTAATTAAAATTACACAAACTTGCATTTATTAATTAATTCACTGATTTATACAGCAGATTAAAGGCACTGGAACACCCTATATTATATTTTTAACAAATACTACATACTTCAGAGAGCATACACAATTATTCTCACATTTTTCCATTCAACAGATTAATTCATATGAAAATAACAATCATCAGCACTATTCAAATAAATTAAAATAGAAAAGGCATTTGAAATTCCTTTGGAAAAAATGAAAACGGCCCACTCGGCCGAGACGGCCCAGCCGACCGCGCTCGCGCCCGAGCCGGCCCAACATGGCCCAAGCGCACGCGCGCACCGCTCCCGCGCGCACGCGGCCCACGGCCACACGAGGCGAGACGCTGACGGGCGGACCCCGCCTGTCAGCTACTCCTCCTACCTCCCGCCGGCTCCCGTGCACGCGCACGCGCGCGCGCGGCTAGCACGGCCCTCGCCGCCGGCGACCCCAGCGACGAACCCGAGCGACTCTACGGCTACCCTAACTCCTAACGAGCACCCCCGAGAGGTTAGGCTCTAGCCTAGCATCCCACGGTGAGGAGCATTTCGCCCATGGCGGAAGCCGACGGCACGGCGGCTCTGCGCCGGCCAAAACAAAGGGATAGAGGAAGGGAGAGAGGACGGGAAAGACTCAGTGGCTCACCACGAAGCCAACGGGCGAGTCGGTGAAGGCAGCAACGGCTTGGAGAGGGCGGCTTGACGGTGATGGCGGATCCGGCAGCTCGGCTCCGACGGCGACCCCGCGTTCCGGCGATCCTAGAGTGCCAGAGACCCAACCGCTAGGCGCATGAGAAACAGCGAGTGATAGAGAGTTCGAGACACGAGACCGAGGGAGAAGAAACTCACTCCAACACGCTCGTCGCGTCGGAGATGGTTGCGGCGGCGCTCTGGCCACCCGCAGGAATGGCGACGAGCACTCCGGCACCTACAGACCACTACAACCCTCGCCAACGGTGGCAAACAAAGCGCAAGGGAGTTGGCGAGCTAGCAGAGAGATGGAGAGGGTGGTGGTGGTGTGACGACGGCGAATTTGGCCGGCGACCGAGAGGTGGCGATGGCGACCGGGAGGGAGAAAATGGAGAGGGGGAGGGCCTCGTCGCCCTTTTGAAGGCCGGGGAAGAGGGGGACAGGGTCAGAGCGTCGCGGCGCACGCCGATCCTCCTCCGAACTGGCGCCCGGGCAGGATCCCGGCCGGCACGGCTCGCGCGGCCGCCCGCCCGGCACGGCGCTCTGCCGGCTTTGTTCGCGAACAGGAAGAGGGGGCGAAGTACTGTAGCACTCATTCCCTAGGGGCTGTCGGTTTTTGACCAAATTCGACTGATTTTGCATACAAACATGAAAAACTGCAAAAACAAAAGTTGTAGGGTTTGAAATTCTGAACAACTTTGCTTTTGGAACTAAATCCAAATTCGAAATATTTTTTGAATCTACAGAAAAGGGGGTAGAATAGGGTTTTAAATTTCAAACTGTATTTTCAAAATTACTTTTAAATTTTCTCAACAACTTGAAAAGTTGCCAAAATAAAAGTTGTTCTACTCAATGAGCTTTACAACTTCTATTTAGGAAGTTTTGCCAGATTCCAAATAATTTTTGAAATGCCAATCCAAAACTAAGTTTTAAATCATTGTTTTGAAATAAATTTGAATTTCCACCACAGAACTTTGAAATCTCCAAAAATTAAAGTTGTTCCATTTTAAAAGATCTAAAACTCTTATTAAGGGACTATCTCAAAATTTCTTTTAGATTTTGAATTAGGTTTTGGTCCTAATAAAAGTAAATTTTTAAACCTTTATTTGGGAATTTAATTTTACAAACAAATACTAATTAAATTCAAATCACTCTAGGGACCTAATCACAATCATATGCAAATGATTAATTTAAATATGATAACATGGCAGATTAATTAAATCCGTAATACCCGGGGTATTACACTAATGAGGAAGTGTTGAATAACAAAGTTGTAGGAAACAGCATGATGTACAACTTTTGTATAGAGCACTCCTTTATTTGGCAGAGTTTGTAACTTTGGAGGTTTGAATTTCATGTTTTGAGAAAGTTTTGTGCAGTTAATGGATTTAAATTTGGCTCTAATGAAAAAGTTTTGAATAGCAAAGTTGGAGGAAACAATATGACCTATAACTTTTGTTTTGGTCACTCCTCCATTTGACACTATTTCGGCCTACATTATCCTATTTAGTGCAAATCTTCCATATTCTCACTTAAACTCTATCAGAGATGTGCCCACTTGTGAACCATCTATAATGCTACACGATTGAAATTATTCCATTCTTTTTTTGTGGAGCTTAGGTGGTCAAAAAATGTCAGCACGCAAAAATTTAGGATTTTCTGACAAATTATTGAATTACTGAATTTTTAAGGTTAAGAATTTTAAACCCCGGCACGTGGAAGCTGAAATTTGGGGCAGTAAATGATCTCTAATGAAGAAGTGTTGAGTAAAAAAGTTGTACGGAATAGCATGATGTACAACTTTTGTATAGGGCACTCCTTTATTTGGCAGAGTTTGTAGGTTTGGAGGTTTGAATTTCATGTTTTAAGAAAGTTTTATGCTGTTAATGGATTTAAAGTTGGCTCTAATGACAAAGTTTTGAATAGCAAAGTTGGAGGGAACAATATTACCTACACCTTTTTTTTGTCACTCCTCCATTTGACGCTGTTTCGGCATACATTATCCCATTTAGTGCAAATCTTTCATATTCTCACTTAAACTCTGTCAGAGATGTGCCCACTTGTGAACCATCTATGATGCCACATGATTGAAATTATTCCATTCTTTTTTTGAGCCTAGGTGGTCAAAGCGTGGCACCAAACAAAAATTTTGGTTTTTCTGACAAACTATTGAATAACTGATTTTTTTTAAGGTTTAGCAATTTTAAAGCCCGGCACGTTGTAGCTGCAATTTGGGGCACTAAATGGTCTCTAATGAAGAATTGTTGAGTAACAAAGTTGTAGGGAATAACATGATGTATAACTTTTGTATAGGGCACTCCTTTATTTGGTAGAGTTTGTAAGTTTGGAGGTTTGAATTTCATGTTTTGAGAAAGTTTTGTGCAATTAATGGATTTAAATTTGGCTCTAATGAAAAGTTTTGAATAGAAAAGTTAGAGGGAACATTATGACCTACAACTTTTGTTTTGGTCACTCCTCCATTTAACACTGTTTCGGCATACATTGTCCCATTTAGTGGAAATCTTTCATATTCTCAAACTTTGTCAAAGATGTGCCCACTTGTGAACCATCTATGATGCTACATGATTGAAATCATTCCATTCTTTTTTGTGGAGCTTAGGTGGTCAAAACATGTCACCACACAAAAATTTAGGATTTTCTGACAAACTATTGAATTACTGAATTTTTTTAAGGTTTAGGAATTTTAAAGCCCGGCATGTGACAGCTGAAATTTGGGGCACAAAACGATCTCTAATGAAGAAGTGTTGAGTAACAAAGTTGTAGGGAACAATATGGTGTACAACTTTTGTATAGGCCACTCCTTTTTTTGGCAGAGTTTGTAAGTTTGGAGGTTTGAATTTCATGTTTTGAGAAAGTTTTGTGCACTTAATGGATTTAAATTTGGCTCTAATGAAAAGTTTTGAATAGAAAAGTTAGAGGGAACATTATGACCTACAACTTTTGTTTTGGTCACTCCTCCATTTAACACTGTTTCGGCATACATTATCCCATTTAGTGGAAATCTTTCATATTCTCAAACTTTGTCAAAGATGTGCCCACTTGTGAACCATCTATGATGCTATATGATTGAAATCATTACATTCTTTTTTGTGGAGCTTAGGTGGTCAAAATATGTCACCACACAAAAATTTAGGATTTTCTGACAAACTATTGAATTACTGAATTTTTTTAAGGTTTAGGAATTTTAAAGCCCGGCATGTGACAGCTGAAATTTGGGGCACAAAACGATCTCTAATGAAGAAGTGTTGAGTAACAAAGTTGTAGGGAACAATACGGTGTACAACTTTTGTATAGGCCACTCCTTTTTTTGGCAGAGTTTGTAAGTTTGGAGGTTTGAATTTCATGTTTTGAAAAAGTTTTGTGCACTTAATGGATTTAAATTTTGCTCTAATGAAAAGTTTTGAATAGAAAAGTTAGAGGGAGCATTATGACCTACAACTTTTGTTTTGGTCACTCCTCCATTTAACACTGTTTCGGCATACATTGTCCCATTTAGTGAAAATCTTTCATATTCTCAAACTTTGTCAAAGATGTGCCCACTTGTGAACCATCTATGATGCTACATGATTGAAATCATTTCATTCTTTTTTGTGGAGCTTAGGTGGTCAAAACATGTCACCACACAAAAATTTAGGATTTTCTGACAAACTATTGAATTACTGAATTTTTTTAAGGTTTAGGAATTTTAAAGCCCGGCAGGTGGCAGCTAAAATTTGGGGTACTAAATGGTCTCTAATGAAGAAGTGTTGAGTAAGAAAGTTGTAGGGAATAGTATGATGTACAACTTTTGTATAGGGCACTCCTTTATTTTGCAGAGTTTGTAAGTTTGGAGGTTTGAATTTCATGTTTTGAGAAAGTTTTGTACAGTTAATGGATTTAAATTTGGCTCTAATGAAAAAGTTTTGAATAGAAAAGTTGGAGGGAATAATATGACCTACATTTTTTGTTTCGGTCACTCCTCCATTTGACACTGTTTCGGCATACATTGTCCCATTTAGTGTAAATCTTTCATACACTCAAAATTTGTCGGAGATGTGCCCACTTGTTAACCTTTTATGATGCCACATGATTGAAATCGTTCCATTATTTTTTATGGAGCTTAGGTGGTCAAAACATGTCACCACGCAAAAATTTAGGATTTCTGACAAACTATTGAATTACTGATTTTTTTTAAGGTTTAGGAATTTTAAAGGCCAGTAGGTGGTAGCTGAAATTTGGGGTACTAAATGGTCTCTAATGAAGAAGCGTTGAGTAATAAAGTTGTAGGGAACAACATGATGTACATCTTTTGTATAGGGCACTCTTTATTTTGTAGAGTTTGTAAGTTTGGAGGTTTGAATTTCATGTTTTGAGAAATTTTTGTGCAGTTAATGGATTTAAATTTGGCTCTAATGACAAAGTTTCGAATAGCAAAGTTAGAGGGAAGAATATGACCTACAACTTTTGTTTTGGTTACTCCTCCATTTGACACTGTTTTGGTATACCTTGTCTCATTTATTATAAATCTTTAATATTGTCACTTAAACTCAGGAAAGTATATTATAAAAAGATGCACGCCTAATTTTCTCGCCGGCCTGAGCAGCGCGAAACGAAACCAAAACCCAAATCCACACCGCCCGCGCCAAACAAAAACCAAATCCACACCAGCGTTTTCTGGCGGCAAAACGAAAAGGAAATAGAAAAAAAAAAAAAACTACAAACCTTATCTCTTTAGGACTCCCACACGGACGCACCAACAATCCAAACGCACGGACGAAACTAGTCCGCACGCCGCATGCCGCAGCCACCGCCTCCGCCTCACTCTGCCCCCGCCGCCAGCCCGCTGCCCCTCTCTGCTCCCTGCACCGCTCCCTCCCCTTCATCATGCCGCTCGTACTCACGGCGACAGCTCCCGAGGCCATGGCTCCCTTCCCTGGCCTTATCCCTCGTCGGCCCCACGATCTGCCTGTAGGAGCCCGCGAAGGATGCCCATGCCGGCGGCGAATCTGTGGCAACTCGACAGGTTATTTCTTTCCTCCGTTTTTTCATTCCTGTACCGGATCTGAGTCTAATTTGATTTCTTTCCCTTCCTACAGTTCCGATAGATCACAACCTGCTCATCTCCGATCTAGGGTTGGTTTCTTTGGGAGGGGAAATCGCAAGGAACCCTAGAGCTGCTTAAGAAAGGGAAGCTCAATGGAGAGTCGAAAGATCGATGGGGGGCTGGAGCTATTCGGTCTTCAAGCCACTTCCTCGTCTGTCTTGTGAGCAATCATATGGAACCAAAATCCTTGCTTTATACGGTCACAAGTATTGTGCTGATATATATAAATTTGTTTATTTTTGTTAGATCTGGCAGTATAATTGTTGATTTAGTGCAAAGTAGCGAGGAAACAATATTATTGTCAGTAGAGAGAAAAAAACATGATTGACATTAGTAAGGGTATATCTATTGAACACTTGCAGGTGATTTTTCAATAGATATGACCATTTAAGGTTCAAGTTTATTCTAGCTTTCTTGCGATGACATTGTAGCTATTAGGTTATCCATTGGTAAGTAGTAGTTTAGCAAATGTAGTATGGTATGTATTTTTTTTTGGATTATATTTCTTGACACATATTGATTCTGGAAAAGAAGTTATCTCAATTAGTAATTAGTAGTTGGATAAGCAATAGATGGGTTAACTGATTGAATAATATAGTCTTCCTTTGGAGTTCAAGGACTAAAGATTTCTGATGGCTTGTCAACATATGGACTATATTAGAATGAGTTGGTCTTCCTTTGGAGTTCAAGGACTGAAGGTTTCTAATGGCTTATCAAAATATGGACTATATTATAATGCAATAGCAAAGCTAATCATTACATTCATGTTGTTGCTGCCATTTCCCTGCTAAGGGTCCATGCATGGGGACGAGAGCTAAGCCATGGAACTCACCGCTGAATTTGGGACAATTGGAGCGCCGAATCTGGAGCACAAGGTTTTCATTTTGTTCTGGTATTTCTTGTTCCAGTAGTCTACACAAACAATATATAGGGGCAGTTTTCTGTTCATGCATCAGTTTTTGGTGTTTCTACATTAATTTCTAGTAGTCAGTTTTTTTTTTTTTTTTTTTTTTTTTTTTTTTTTTTATAAAAAAACTTTAGCCTAGCTTCTTAATTGTACGCAGACAAGACTCTGTCGTTCCAGTAGGTGATGTGTTAGATCAAATAAAAAAAGCAGAATGGAGAAGCAATAATGTCTGAAAATTTGATAAGAACTATGTACATGTTCGTGTCCAAACTGTAGCTGTCACTCTTTGAAATATCTTAGACCTTCCCAGCTTTATTTTTGTGTAATCTACTAATATTTTATGATAATCATACTAGTGATACAGGTTTTTGCTTCATTCATTCTGATTGAAAATATTCTGGCCAACGTACCTTGAATGATGGTAGAAGCATCTTGTCCTAACTATGTTATTTTGTTTGGCTCAATTCTAGGTAAATGCACAACACATTTACAGCGGGGGAATTAGAAGCTGCTATTTGGATCGTTCCCTTATAGTTACTAAAATAATGTACAGTTTTTGTATTACACTAGAAATGCACGGTTACAAATAAGTGATGCCTAGGGGTTATAACATGTTGACTGATGCTTGCAGGACTGCAGGTAGCTGAGTTGGCTGCTAGCTGGTAATAAACACACTCAATGTATAGCAAGGTAAAGACTTTCTAAGAAATCTCTGACTTGTGTACATGTACCATTATTTTCTAGGATCCATCATTGCAGTTTTAATTGCTGGCATGCTCAGATTGTGCACATCTTGTAACCTTGTAAATTGTAATAAGGTGGCATGCTCAGATGCTCAGAACTGCATCTGTTTTATATATATCTGTATAAATTTTTTTTTTGGGAAGAACGCAGATCTGACTTTATCAATGTGGTTTGCAAAGTGTCAACATCATCTGCACATACACCATAGAGTTGTGTTCTTACTATAGAATGTATATAAGTAATGCTCATTTTGAATCTTTTTAATGTTGTCAAACTTAGATATCTTTTAACATGCATGCTAAAAAATTGAGAGCTGATAACCTTGCTCTGATTACATGTTATTTCTTTTTTTGTTTTAAGAGATTTATGGTTTTGCCTCGGAAGTTTATGTGATTCTCAGGTATTCATGTTTGCTTAATGCTTCAAATCTGCCATTACATATATAACTGAAATTCATGTACTTTCTTATTCAAGATTTGGTAAAGTGCCGGTAATACATTTGTTATTTACTGCTAAAAATTATATAGGCTACAGGAAATGTATTAGCCATGTTCAATATTGTTTTCGAGATGGCTACCTTCCATTTTTAGTTTGTAATGTTAGCCGATGGCGACCCTTTTAATTTGTGTGACCTTGCTAGTGAGATGTTTTATGTTTAGTGCAGTCACACATTGTATTTTTATGGTGTAAATTTTTACTGCACAAGTTCCGTTGCTTTGTGGATGCGTATATGTATATATGTGGTGTCAGATTTCTATTTGAATTTAAACTATGTATGCTGTGGTCAGATTTGGATTGTATATATTAAATTTATTTTTTTTTCTTGAAAATTCACTGTAAGGGCGGTTCTAAATGGAACCGCCCCTACAAATGTATACAAAGGGGGCGGCTGGATCTAGAGCCGCCTTCAAAATCTTATTTGTAAGGGCGGCTGGTGATAGAGCCGCCTTTACAAATACATTTTTAGGGACGGTTCTATCATCAGCCGTCCTTACAAATACATTTGTAGGGGTGGCTCTAACACCAGCCGCCCTTACAAATGCATTTGTGTGTGTAGGGGGCCGCCCTTATAGAGGCTCACCAGCCGCCCCTAAAAATGCTGTGGCGTAGTGTAACTGCCAACCAGCCAGTTTAGGGTGTAGCCGTGTAGATTGATTATTTGGATGGACACAACAACCGGCACAGCATAAATGCGGTGACATTTAATTTCAGCACGTGGTGATGCAGGCCTGTTAGATTCACCATAAAAAATCTAAAGTTTGATCACATCAATGATTGGACATATGTGTTAAGCATTAAATGTTGATAAAAACTAAAACTAATTCGATAGTTTTGCAAAATGTTGTGAGACGAATTTTTTAAGCCTATTTAGACTATGACTAGACACCTACTACAAAAGTTAGTTTGTTGCTACAGTAAAATTTTTTAACAAAATGGACAATCTAAACATCCCTCAATGAGATGTACACGTGTGTGTATATACACTTGCTAGTTTTCGGAGCTCACTCGAGTTCGTTGCCTAGCTTGTCGTTGGCTAGGCAAGCAAGCTAGGCAGCTATTAGCTCGATCTGCCAAACGCAAGAAAAGGTGATCATCAAATCCTTTGATTTCAATCATGCTGCCCGCAGTGCGCACGAGGCGCGCCACCACCGTCGCCTTGCCCCCCTCTGGCGCCGGCGCGGCGAGATAGTGCCGCTGTCCGCACTGGACACGCTCTGGGTCGTGCTGCCACCCGTGTCCCAGGTCTTCCTCTACCCCGGCCGTTATGTTAGGACACCTTTGCTGAGAGTCAGATTTTCGGCAGAGCCGCTCCTTTGCTGAGCACTAGACACTCAGCAAAGGCTTCTTTGCCGAGTGTCTTTTGTTGCCAAGTGTAGCACTTGACAAAGAGGCTCTTTGGGTGCTTGATATTTGGTTCTCGGTAAAGCCTACTCCGTACGACACTAGGCAAAGATGCTGTGGTGTAGTGCAGCCAGTTCAGGGTGTAGCAGTGTAGGTACCTATTGGATGGACAAAACAACCGAGACAGCATAAATGCGGTGACTGCCGCTGCGGCATACGGGCACTCGAGCAGAACATTTAATTTTCAGCACATGGTACTGCCGCTGTGGTGTACGTACTTGTGTACACGTACGAGTACAGGTATAAGCCAGCTCATGAGATTCACACGTGTGTATATATAAGACTTCCTACGTACCTTTCAGGAAGGAGCTCACTCGAGTCGTTGCCTAGCTTGTCGTTGGCCGACATTACGAAACAAGCAACTCAGCAGCTATATATTAGCTCGATCGTGCTTCGGGGTAGCTAGTCTAGTGCCAAAACGCAAGAAAAGGAGATCATCAAATCCTTTGAGATTGGAGCATGCGGCCCGCCGTGCGCACGAGGCGCGCCACCCCCGTCGTCCTGCCCCCCTCCGGCGCCGCGAGACAGTGCCGACGCGTGCCGCTGTCCCCGCTGGACACGCTGTGGGTCGTGCTGCCACCCGTGACCCAGGTTTTCCTCTTCCCCGCTGCTGCTGAGGTCGTCTTCTCGGACGTCGTCCGCGCCCTCAGCTCGTCCCTCGCAGCGCTCCTCCCGGCATTCCACCTGTTAGCCGGCGAGGTCACCTACGCGCCGGAGCTGGGCACGGTCACCATCGACTGCGGCGAGGACGCCGGCGTTGCGTTCGTGGAGGCGGAGACGGATCTCGACTTCACCAGGCTCGTCGCGGACCTAGACGACGAGGATGCGCTTCAGCTCGTGCCGGATATCCGCCGGGAGGAGCTCCCGGCTCCGGTGCTTGCGGTGCAGGTATGTTATGTCGTCGTCTTCCCCGTAGCCGAGGGCCCGAGGTCGATCGACCATGGCGCAGTTGACGTGTGCTGTCTGCTGTGCAGGTGACGGAGTTCGTCGGGGGGAGCGGGGGAATAGCGCTAGGGGTGGCCTTCAACCACGTAGCCATGGACGGGATCGGCTTCTTGCGGTTCATGCGGATGTGGGCCGCGTCGGCGGTGGCTGCCGGTGCCAGCTCTAGCTCTGATGGGTCTGGGTCCGTAGTACCGCTACATGACCGGAGGCTCCTACGCTTCGACGGTGATGAGGAGTTGGCCGGCAAGTTCTTACGGCAGATGGCGCCGGACTTGCCCAGGGTGAGCCCGCACACCTATAAACAAAACATAATATATATACCTTGATTGTGTTTTTGCTGCACTCCCTTTGTACTTGATTTTTTTTTTCCATCGTCTAATAAAAATAGCGACAACACATCTGCCGCCCTAAAACAATTCTCAGTAAGTTTTCTGTTCCAATTTATAATTTTTTTCACATTCTTGTAATGTTCTTGCCTTCTAAATGATCCTAAAAATACTAATTTAGATGTAGTTCAATAATTACTGTTATATATAATCTCTGATTCGTTTTCTTGCCACCCTTACACTGAGGCATCCAGTCCCAGCTCATCTTGAATAGTTCTCATCTCCTGGGTCCTAGCAACTCTGCCGATGTCGGAGCTATTATTATATGTTACGAGGTGCGAGGCAACATAGTGTTTTGCAATTCTGCAATGCTTGCGATCGATGTCAAGACTAGTTTTCTTATAAACTAGATCATTCTAGCTTAATTGAAAGGCATAGAACGTACTCCCACATATATTCTGTTTAAAAGACAAGATTCGTTCTTATCTCTTGTTTGCTAGCAGCTTCCAGAAAAGGCCTAAAGGTAGCATGATTCAAAGTTTCTGTGAAATATTTCACGAATTTGAATACTGTCAAGGTGGCCGAAAGAAAACTCTAGACTGATGATTTCTAAGTTTATGTTGTATAATTCTTTTACTTAAGCTTCGTTAGATCTTTGGAATTAAAATCTATATTTTAATAATCATAGTTTAGGCGCAGATCAATTGAATTAATATGGTTGTATGCTGAACATATTTGTATATACTGCTGTTAATTAGCCATAATACTCCAATCCGTGCTTTCGCACGAGGTAGGATTTTAGGAGATATAAGTATTTGTTATCTTTTAATATAGAACTACTTATTTCAAATTTTATGTTTTTCTCTTTATTTATTTTTAACATACTCGTTATCTATACCTAGTTGTCAAATTCATTATTTTTAAGGGGCTCATCTATATTTTTCCGTTCATATTCATATTTTTTGTTTACATTCATGTTTGTATATTTTAAATATGCAATTCGTTTAAGACCTTACTATTAACTATGATGGTTATTGTTGACTCATATATCTTAAAATCATGAATATGAATTTTGATTTAAATTTTATTCTTATTGACTACTATGTACGTGAAATTTCTTTTTATCCTCAAGTTAAGTTAAAACTCTTGTTGTTATTATATCTTTTATTGACTCTCTTTTAGCACTTTTTGGAGTAACAATTTTAGATCATAGAGTATGTTCTTAAATAATATATACCATAATCTAGCAATCACTTGAAACCTTCATCAAGTCACTGAACATAAGTAATACACTGTTGTGACAATATTCTTACAAGAGTTCAATACATGAGTGGCCCGTACACTTGTCAAGAACTTAGGTTCACAGAGTTTGAAAATATATTTCTTGTTCCTTAAACTTGTTAAATGACACACCACAAAGGTTGGTATGGTCCAAAAATTGACCTGCGGTGTACCGTTTCACAAGATATGCGTAACACAACCAGAATTTTAGAGTTCTTCTAGTAAGGTGGACTTCTCCTAATGTTTTGTTATTAAAAATTTAATTAGTACACTTTTTCCTACTAAATGTCTCCTAGCAATATTCCCATGTGCTATATCGTCTAGTGGTTGTGTTTTACTATTAAATAAAAATATTAGGAGGAGTCCATCACTTTAGCAGTGTAAAGTGTTTAGAACCTAAAAATTAACTTGCATTTTCCACAATAGGGTGGACAGGCATCTATTATCCAATGGTGGGGAAGCACTGGACCACCAGATTGGGGGAGTGGAGCACGAATCACAAAGCACATGGAGGCAGTAGAAAGCAGTTGGCGACAACCCGAATCTCAATGTGAAATAGATGGTGAGAGATAAGAGGTGGACGCATAATCCGTTGTGGTTGTGATTTCCCCCCGTAAAAATGTGTTTTTAAATTTCTTGAACCAAAGTGATACCCTTGACAAGTTTAGAAGCGTTTAACTCTTGTTATACAATATTATGTGCAGCGGTCTTTTCTTTGTCCATATCATTTTTATTAGGAGAGTGAATCAGGACGTCCGCATTTGCTAACCTGCAGATAGTACCCAAGCAACCAGGCGTGACGCCCCAACGCCAGCTCCTACTCAGCCGGCGAACATTCACCTTCTCTGCAGACGCGCTGCGTAGTCTGAAGCAGCGGCTCACCGCCGGAAGACCAGAATTCGCCGGAGCGGCGGCGCCATCCACCTTCGCCACGCTGGTCGTTCACGGTTGGGTCTGCTTGGCGCTTGCCAGCGGTTTCACCGACGCCGCTCCGGTGTTCGCCGCCTTCCTAGCCGACTGCCGCGCCTACATGTCACCGCCGGTGCCGGACGCCTACCTAGGCAACTGCGTCGCCTCGTGCGTGGTGCCGCTGAGCAGGGCGGAGCTCACCGGAGCAGACGGGCCTGCGCTTGCGTTCTTGGCCATCAGGGACACCGTCATGAAAGTGAAGCAAGACCCGCTCGCCGACAGCAGCAGTTGGCTCACCAAGTTGGGAGCCATTCCACCGGGCCGCATGCTCGTCATGGCGGGGTCGCCGTGGTTCCCCGCGTATGCCGTGGATTTCGGGTTTGGGAGGCCTTCCAAGATGGAGAGGGCGCCCCTGAACGACGACGGCGTCATGGCTGTCTGTGCTGGGAGAGAGGCTGGTTCAGTGCAGGCGTCCGTGGCTATTGCAGCGGAAAAGATGCCTGCGTTCCACAAGATGTTCGCATGCAGTTAAATCTTTGCAGTAATAACTAAGTCGAGACTTTGAGCATGGACCATCGAACAATACTACAGGATCGGGTTTTGCCCTCGGTTGGAAAGAAACTTTGCTCTTGACTGGGAAGCTCCTTCCCAGCCGAGAGTACGTTTTCGAAAGTAAAGGTCCATCCTTTACTCCCGGTTCAGAAACCGGGAGTAAAGGAAGGGCCTTTACTCTCAGTTCGTAACACGGACCGGGACTAAAAGTCCCTCTAGCCTAACCGCGCTGGTAATGGACCGGCACTAAAAGTCTCTCCAGCCTAGCCACGCGGGAGTAAAGGTATTTTTTTATTTTTTTAGCTCATTTCAGCTTATTAATTCATATTTAGGATTTAGGGTTTAATATAGGTATTTGAATACGCATTCTACGCTAATGTTACATGCATACACGTATCAAGCATGTATATATAAATAATAATTAACTCATGTATAGTTAGGAAACTATATATATCATAGAGCAAAATACACCACAGGCCTATCACCTTTAGCCGGTGTGTCATTTAGGCCTATTACCTTTGAAAATACAGTTTTAGGTCTCTAACCTTTGCTCTGTGTGTCATCTAAGTCCATCACCTTTGAAAGTACTGTTTTAGATCCCTAATCTTTGCAAGGCCTATCACCTTTAGCCGGTGTGTCATTTAGGCCCATCATCTTTGAAAATACAGTTTTAGGTCTCTAACCTTTGCTCTGTGTGTCATCTAAGTCCATCACCTTTGAAAGTACTGTTTTAGATCCCTAACCTTTGCATGCAGTTCACCGACAGTCCATTTCTATGGTAACAGTGACGTCACCTTTTTGTTTTCTCTAAATTTCTCCCAAATTTGTGTAATAACTTGAAAAAGTCCTAAAATAAAAGTTGTTCCAAATTTTATGCTCTACGACTTTGCTTTTTAAACTATTTTCAGATTCTATCTAGTTTTTGAAATTTTAAATTGGGGCTAAATTGGTCATTTGAATTGAGGTTTCCAATTCAATTTTTTATTTAACAACTTCAAAATCTCCAAATATAAAAGTTTCTCAAAATAATGAGATCTACAACTTTCATTTAAGACTTATCACCTTCAAATTCAAACCCTATTTTCAAAAATATTAAGAATTTAGTGATAAGTCTTAAATGAAAATTGTAGATCTCATTATTTTTGAGAAACTTTTATATTTGGAGATTTTGAAGTTGTTAAATAAAAAATTGAATTGCAAACCTCAATACAATTGACCTATTTAGCCCCAATTCAAAATTTCAAAAACTAGATAGAATCTAAAAATAGTTTAAAAAAGGAAAGTTATAGACGATAAAATTTGGAACAACTTTTATTTTGAGACTTTTCAAGTTATTACACAAATTTGGGGAAATTTGGAGAAAACAAAAAGGTGACATCACTGCTACAATAGAAATGGATTGCCGGTGAACTGCATGCAAAGTTTAGGGACTTAAAACTGCACTTTCAAAGGTGATGGATCTAAATGACACACAGAGCAAAGGTTAGGGACTTAAAATTGTACTTTCAAAGGTGATGGACCTAAATGACACCGGCCAAAGGTGAGGGGCCTATGGTACATTTTGCTCTATACCATATTATGATTGAATATACACATATTGTACATAAAATATAAACACGTGTTTGTCCGCTGTGTCCTTAACCTAGAAATTACAAGCCATAAAAATCAATTCCCGCCGCAGTAGTGCTCTCCATTGGGATTCAAGACTTGGTCATTAAGAAAGCCTGCTATTGTCTTTTGGATGGCTTTGACGTTGTGCTGATCTAGGGTCCTCTGCCTCAACCAATCAGTCTTCAATTTGAGTTAAATTGAGAGAAAAACAAGCATATATATTAGTATGCATATATATATATGATAATCATGTATACCACTAAATATATTTTGCAACTTACTTTGATCCTCTCTTTAGGAGTTCTGTTAGAATGCACCTTGAGGAACTCGCACACGTAGTATCCACATAGGTTGTTCTCCGGCTCCTGCTGCAGACAGCACTGTACGAGAAAATAATTCTCTCGTCATCCAGTGATTTGAACTATGACAAATGAAGATGTTAGACACTACATATAGCAAAGTGCTACTTACTACGGGTGTGACTATTTGCAGCGGCGCTTTGCACTCGGGATGATGTTTTGAAATGAATTTTGCCCAAACACTGTCCAATATATCCAATTAAAAGAATCATTTCGGAGTTAAAGAGAGAGCAGGTATGTATAAACATATAGTGAGTTGTGGAAGAGTGAAATTAGATAACCATTGGATTATATCGATTATTGGTTGGTATCATCCCAGCTCCTTTTTCATCGAGTCAAAGATCAATAACTGACTATTGGATAGCTTGATGATCATCAAGATCCAGTAATTGCTGCATAGGAATCACTCGATAAACGATATGGGCCACGTATAAAAAAATGACATTATAATTAATAACACTCACTCGCAGTCGTACGGAAAGAGAATCGTTGTCTTCTTGCTTTGTTTCTCTATCATCATCTTGAGATTCACCTCCGCTTGAACTTGCCAATCAGGAGTAACTGAGTCTTTGAATACGATATACGGATCAATGAAACCAATGGTATCGTCCCTTCTTTTTTTGATGACCCCCATCTCATATCTTGAAATATATATTGAAGAACATATATGTAGTGTGAGCTAGGATATATAATTATATAAATAATAACAGGCCAGGTGCTATAATGACTTACAGACAATAGTAGTTCAAGAGAGACTTGTCGAGAGAGTCCTGGTGGCATAGCTGGTGTAATTCATTGAATTTAATGTACACAATATCATCCCCACGGAAGAAGTGCTCGTCACGAATTTTGACCGATATGAAATTCTCTTTCCTGGCACACGCCTCTAGGTACCACTTGTTCAACAAGTACATTTGCGTGCCTAGTTTTGAGTATTTCGCAGGGTTGTATAGTGGCTTGCCATATTCATATTTCCTCCAGGTATCAACAACTGGTGCACTGTCGATGTGTCCACTTTGGAAGATTTGCTGAAAGTTAAGACCGGTAGATAGGATGAAGTCACCAAGTTCATCCAAATCGACATTTGGAGGTAAAGGACCAATATTAATGTACTCTTCGTTTGAACCATATTGATCACTTACAACTAGGGGTTCAATCTCCTTCGATTGTTCCCCGAGTTGTGGATCTTTTCGTGCTGTCTTCTTCTTCGACTTCTCAATGGTTTTAATGAGAGTTCGGTCATAGTCTAATGGCGGCGAGGCCTTACGACCTTCACACAACATTCTATGACGGTCTTCCACCTTTTGCCTCAGTGCATTTGGATGCACGTAAAAGTACGGCTTGGGCGGGTTTGCCTTCATTGCTTGTCTTTGTTGTTTCAATTTCTCAAAGTAACTAGCCACTTCTTTTTTTGCCTCCGCACTTTTTTGCTCTTCAGTCATGGCAGACGGCAATTTCTAGGGAATAGGATTGCTGGAAGTTTTTGCCTTCTTCTTCTTCTTCTTCTTCAGCGGGGACGAGGACTTCGTTTGCAACCTCTTAGTGGATACTATTTTGGACATTGGAGGGGGCGGAGCCGGATGAGGTGTGGGAGATTTCCTTGGAGGTGGCGGAGGGGGCGGAGGCGTCGGAGACCTCCTTGGGGGTGGCGGAGGTTCCTGAGGCGTCGGAGACCGTGGCGGGGATGCCTGAGGCGTCGGAGACATCCTTAGGGGTGGTGGAGGTGCCTGAGGCGTCGGAGACCTTGGCGGAGGGGGCTGAGGCGTTGTAGACCTCCTTGAAGCACTGTGGTGGTCTGGTGAACGAACAATTGGACTTAGCTCCCCCTCCAACCTGGGTGATCAGCATAGCAAATAAACGAATGTGAGAATCTGATAAGATTAATTGTCACTTAAGTCAACAGAAACATATGTTGTGTGATTATTTCTCATGTACGTACCTCCGGTGAGAGAACGGAGAAGGCGACGCCCCAGGAATGATGATGTAGCGCTTGTGCCAAAGAATGAATGCATGCTCTACCTCTCCTAGAGTCTTCTCCCCATCACCTTTGGGAATGTCAAGAGGCAGATCGCTAAATCCAGAGCATACCCTATCCACCAACACCTTAGCATGTCCAGGTTGGATTGGTTGCCCATGGATTAACGGCGCATTGTCCTTTGGAACGTGCAACTCACATGGTGTCATATGTTGTGTGACATCATCCACGGGAAAGCGAAGCCCTGCATCTCCTTGAACTGGCATGTCTGTGGATGCACAACTGCTTTTCATCTTATCAGGGGGGCTAATGTTGACCTCGGGTCCCATCGCTGATGTAGACTACCTCTGGGTGCTCATTTGTATCTGCACTTGTCGTTTGATCTCCTCCTGCATTTCTTGTTGCAGTTTCTTTTCCCGTTCTCGCGACTGTAACACAAATTCCTCCAGGATGCGGAGTCTCTCGTTCTCCTTGTTCTTCTTTCTCTGGTGGCTTCTGTATGTTCCTCTGTCCTGAGGAAAACCATGCAACCATGGGATAGCACCTTTGCCTCTTGTTCGCCCACCGTGCTCAGCACTTTCTAGGGCATACGTCAATTCATCTTTATCTCTGTCGGGCTTGAACACACCGCTAGTGGAAGCTTCTACCGTAAAAAGTAATCTTTCTGCTGCCCTTTGGATTCTTTCGCCATACACTACCTGCCCAGTCTCCAGGTCCAACCTGCCACCAAGCACGAAAAACCAATCGAGTGAAGCCGGCACGAGCCCCTTGGCACTTACGTCTGCTTCCATCTTCTCCCACTTGGGGACAACACTCTTGTAGCCACCTGAGCCCATGCGATGGTGGTATGTCTTCTGCTGGACATTCTGTTGGTTCCTTCACACCCGTTGTTCACCTTCTTCTGAGGTCTTGTACTGTACGAACTCATCCCAAAATGGCCTCAACTTTGAAACAGGGCCAGGAGCGTTGAAATCCAGCGTCAAGTTCTTCTTCACATAATCATTATATAACTTTTTCTTCCAAGTCTAGAATTGTGTTGCCATCTTCTTCATAGCCCAACTCCTCACTAGCTCTTTCAAACCATCATCGGCTCCTTCAAGTGTGAAATGTGCAGTGATATCATTCCAAATCAAATTCTTGTCAAGATCCGAGACATAACTGATCTGAGGAGCGTCTTTCTTCGGTTTCCACTCTCGAGCACTGATGGGGAGCCTGTCCCTTACACTCACAATGATAAACAAACTTCTTGGCGTTTGGTCCAAGTGGTTCTCCAGTCTCTCTGTTGAAATCAGAGATTACGAAGCGGCCCTCCAATGGCTTTGCCGGGCCTCGTACATTTCGACTGTTCGTCGTCGTTGTCGATCCAGAGAGCTATGGATTTAGAAAAAAATAGTTCAATAAGTATATTGCTCATCACCGCTAATTTCATATATTTCATATATTTATATACATGTATACACATATATATTTCATTTATTTATACCTCGCCGACATTCTCTTGCTCATCATGAAGGTTTAAGTATTGTGACCCATCATCTACCATCTGCTGGTTATCAACTTCGTCGTATTCACCTCCAGCGATCATATCCATCATGACATCGTCCATGTTTTGATTAGGATCGGCCATCGGGACTATATATGAAATTGAGATATATATGAAATTAAAATTGAGATACATATATATACACGAAATATTGATATACATATAAAGCCTCTACAAAACAAACCCTAACCCTAGCTATATATATATATATATACATGAAATTACACTAAATTGATACATATATATATACATGAAATTACAAGAAAACCCGGCCTAAAACCCTAACCCTAAACACTTATACATATAAACTTATACATTATATAGATAGATATTTGAGATATATATACATATAAGAAAATTGAGATACATAAAAAACATATATAAAACATGCATATACATAATATATATATATATATATATATATATATATATATATATGTGTGTGTGTGTGTGTGTGTGTGTGTGTGTGTGTGTGTGTGTGTGTGTGTGTGTGTGTGTGTTATTTTTTTATGATTTTTGTGTGTGTGTGGGTGAGAGTTTGTGTCTCTGTGTGTGCGTGTGTCTGTGTGCGTGCGTGTGTGTGTGTGTGTGTGTGTGCATGTGTGGCCCGGCCCGGCCGAGGGCGCGCCGGCGGCAGCCGGCCCGCGCGCGGGCCACATCACCGGCCGGCGGCCCGCGCGAGCGTGCAGCGGCGGCGGCGAAGGACTACCTCTGCTCGGTGGCACGACGCGCGGAGAGGTGAGGGGCGCAGAGGGGGGGCGCGTCGCGAGGTCGTCGGCGTGGAGCCGCCGGCTGGGAGATGACGCGCGCGCGTGCGGCACGACGGACGGGGAGTCGATGGCGGCGCGCAGCCGGGACGTGGAGGCACGGAGGGGCGGCGGCGGGTCGTCGGAGCGCGCGGAGGCGACGAGGAGGCACGCAGAGGTGAGCGGCGGCGGCGACTGCGATCTCGATCGATTTTCGCTAAGTCTGGAAACTGACGGTGGCGTGGAGGAGGAAGGACACTGTGCCTTTTATATGCGGGGCACCTTTACTCCCGGTTGTAAAGACCAGCCGGGAGTAAAGGTTAAACCTTTACTCCCGATTGGTCTTACCAACCGGGAGTAAAGGTCTTTTCCCGCTCGTCTATTACCAACCGGGAGTAAAGGTGAATTTTTTCCTTGTTCCCGCCAGTTGCCAATTTAGCCTTCACCATTTGTTTTAATTTGTTATAAATGGGGTTTAATGTTATAATTGCATAATAAATTAATTATTTAGAATATTTTTTCACAAAAATGATCTTTATTTTTCTTTTCCTTTACTGTACCTATGATAAATCTTAAATGTGAAAGTAATTTGTTTTCTTATGGATGCCCATTTTTATTAGAAAATAATCACTATTTCATTAATGCAAAAATGTATTCTTCATTTAAATATTTTGAAACTATTGGATTTTGAATGGATATTAGTTTTCGCATCATTTCAACGTTGTTAATTTCTTTTTTTAGTGCTTATTGTTCAAATTAGCCATGCACCAAACATATAAAATTAAATTTCAAATCATATAGAAAAAAGAAAACACGACAGGAATTCTTGCATTGATAATTGTTACAAAATATATATTACACCATTACTACACATCAGAACATCAAGCCGCAAAAGTAGTGAAGACCTTCTTGAGGTATGTTCCTTGATCATAATCGCGCCGTAACCATGGATTGTCTTTATTATTTAGCGCGATGCTAGGGTCCTTATTCATTGTGAAAGGCGGAATTCAGTCATCCTTTTTGTAATCCTCTGATAGGTCTGACTGATCCTCGATTCCCATGATGTTTCTTTTTCCTGAAAGAACAATGTGGTGCTTTGCCTCGTTGATTGAGTTGTCATTTTTCCCTCTCTTTGGTTTCGTAGACATATCCTTGACATAGAACACCTGATTGACATCCTTGTCAAGGACAAATGGTTCGTCCTTGTACCCAATATTGTTGAGATCTACAGACGTCATTCCATACTCATTGTCGACTGTTACCCCGCCGCTGGTCCCTTTCACCCATTGACACCGAAACAAAGGTATCGTAAAATTAGGTCCATAGTCTAGTTCCCATATGTCCTCTATGCGGCCATAATATGTTTGCTTACTCCCATTTGGATCTGTGGCATCTACGCGGACTCCACTGTTTTGGTTGGTGCTCCTTTTATCTTGGGCCACTGTGTAAAATGTATTTCCATTTATCTCATACCCTTTGTAAGTGAGAATATGCCACGATGGTTCCGTAGCCAACAAATACAGTTGTTCATCAAGACTCTCATCACCTTGACATTTTTTTCGCAGCCAACCGCTGAAAGTTTTCATGTGGTGACGTGTAATCCAAGCTTCAGTTTTTCCTGCAGACTCGTTTCTGAGGATTTCCATATGCGTCTCGATATACGGAGCCACCAAGGAAGAGTGTTGCAGAACCGTGTAGTGTGCTTTATTGAAACAGTTATCCTCCTTAGCGATATATGTTTTCTTCCCTAGTGTTCCCTTACCACTTAGTCTGCCCTCGTATCGCGATTCAGGCACACCAATCGGGTCAAGGTCGGGAATGAAGTTAACACGGAACTCAATGACCTCCTCTGTTTCGTATCCCTTTGCTATGCTTCCTTCTAGTCAAGCATGATTGTGTACATATTTCTTCAGGACTCCCATGAACCTTTCAAAGGGGAACATGTTGTGAAGGAACACAGGACCGAGAATACTAATCTTCTTGACCAGGTGAACTAGGAGGTGAGTCATGATATTAAATAAGGATGGGGGGAACACCAACTCAAAACTGACAAGGCACTAAACCACATCATTCTGTAGCTTTGCTAGATCCAGTGGATTGATTGCCTTCTGAGAAATTGCATTAAGGAATGCACCTAGCTTCACGCTGGCTAAACGTACATTTGGAGGTAGAATTCCTCTCAAAACAACTGGAAGCAATTGTGTCATAAGCACGTGGCAGTCATGGGACTTCGAGTTTAGAAATTTCTTCTCTGCCACGTTGATGATGCCCTTTATATTCGAGGAGAATCCAGATGGTACCTTGATGCTATCTAGACATTCGAATATGCTTTCCTTCTCTTCTTTGTTAAGAGTGTAGCTAGCGGGTCTTAAGTAACGGCGTCCATCATTTGTCTTCTCTGGATGCAGGTTATCTCGTTCTTTGAAACACTGCAGGTCTTGTCGTGCTTCAATTGTGTCCTTTGACTTCTCGTACACACCCATGAAGCCAAGTAGATTTACACAAAGATTCTTCGTGAGGTGCATGACGTTGATCGAACTGTGGACCTTAAGGAGTTGCCAATATGGAAGCACCCAAAATATGGACTTCTTCTTCCATATGGGTGCGCGCTCGGAAGCATCGTTCGGAACAGGTTCGCTGCCAGGTCCCTTTCCAAAGACTACTTTTACATCCTTGACCATATTGAGTACATCCTCTCCAGTTCGGTTGCGAGGCTTGGTCTGAGTGTCTACCTTACCTTTAAAATGCTTGCCTTTCTTTCTTAGCGGGTCGGTCGCAGGAAGAAACCGGCGATGGCCATGGTATATGACCTTTCGACATTTTTTCAAATATATGCTGTCGATGTCCTCAAAACAGTGTGTGCAAACATTATATCCCTTGTTTGTCTGTCCTGAAAGATTACTTAGAGCAAGCCAATCATTAATTGTTACGAACAACAATGCTCGCAGGTGAAAGTGCTCCTGCTTGTGCTCATCCCACACACGTACACCAGGTTTACTCCACAGAATTAGAAGTACGTCAACTAGAGGCCTCAGATAGACATCGATGTCATTGCCGGGTTGCTTTGGACCTTGGATGAGCACAAGCACCATCATGAACTTTCGCTTCATGCACAACCATGGAGGAACATTGTAGATACATAGCATAACGGGCCAAGTGCTATGACTGCTGCTCTGCTCCCCGAAAGGGTTCATGCCATCTGTACTTAAAGCAAACCTTAAGTTTCTTGTGTCAGCTGCGAAATCAGGGAATTCTCTGTCAATTGCTCTCCACTGAGACCCATCCGCAGGGTGTCTTAACATATTGTCTAGCTTACGGTCTTCTTTGTGCCATCGCAGTAACTTTGCATGGTCTCTGTTTCTGAATAAATGTTTCAAGCGTGGTATTATAGGAGCATACCACATAATCTTCGCAGGGATTCTTTTCCTGGGACGTTCTCTGTCGCCCTCGGCATCACCAGGGTTATCTCTTCGGATCTTATAGCATGATGCATGACATACGGGGCATGCTTCTAGATTCTCATAGTCCTTGCCACGGTACAGGATGCAGTCATTATGACATGCATGTATCTTCTGGATTTCTAACCCCAAAGGACATACAGCCTGCTTTGCTTCATAGGTAGTGGAGGGCAATTCGTTATCCTTCAGAAGCATCCTCTTTTGGATCTGCAGTAACTGCCCAAATCCCTTATCGGATAAACCATTCTTTGTCTTCCATTACAACAACTCTAGTATGGTATCTAACTTTTTCTGGCCCGCATCGCAGGTTGGGTAAAGCAATTTCTTGTGATCCTCTAGCATGCGATCGAACTTGATCTTCTCTTTTTCACTGTCGCGTTCTCTCTGTGCATCACAGATGGCCTGACCAAGATCGTCAGCGGGTTCATATTCTTTGGCTATGTCTTCTTCGGCTTCCCCCATTGCAATGTCATGTAAGGGACTGTATCGGGCAAATATATCGTCATCCCCTTCTTCTTCATCTTCGCACTCTTCCATTACAACCCTGTTTTCTCCATGCTTGGTTCAACATATATAGTTTGGCATGAAACCCGACTTAAACAAGTGTGAATGGAGAGTACTTGAGCAAGCATACTCCTTCAAATTCTTACATACAGCACATGGACAACACATGAAACCACCACGCTTGTTTTTCTCGGCCACACTCAAGAAATAATGTACGCCCATGATGAATTACATCCAGTGTCGGCTCATCTGCATTACATGACATATCATATGAAAACCTTGAAGATAATTACTTAATTGCACAACACCAGTCATCATGTTCAATTAAAATGCTAACCTACAGACATAAACTAATCACCTTATGTTAAGCTCACTACAATGTACACAATCCCAACTAGCACTAAACAGAATAAAACTAAAATGCACTTCAGCAACATAAGTATCTAGTGACCAATTCCAACTAGAATAGACAGATCATTCGCTTCCTCTGCCTCGGCGTGCTGCTTGTGCTGGCTCATTGCCTCACCCGTCTGATTGTTTTGCACGTGTTGAACATACTCTTCCTCCCAGTACCATCCTTTACATCCGGTGCCGTCTCACTGAAATTAAAACAACAAATTAAGGACTTTAATCAAAACCATCAAGAGAATGTAAAAAAATAACCATAGTACGTCAAATGAGATCCAATAACTCACATTGCGATCCGGGGACTTGTAGAAGATACGACCTTTGTTGGGACACTCCTTCCTCACTTGGAACTCCATGACAATCTTCTGCTTACACTCGCCCCACGCAATGAGAGGGAGGTGCGGTCTAAGTCGCTTAGAGACCCGATGAAAGTTCGAGGACCCAGAAAGAGTCGCCATCTACTCTCTATATTCATTTTCAAAATTGCTATAAATTTAAGCTTAAATGCCCATAAAATAAAAAATATACTACATTTTCTAAAGTGATATTCAAAAAACCAATAATAATATATATTCATTTTTGTAGATTGCTATGAATATAAACAACTATAAGCAACATATATGAAAACAAATAAATGGTGCATACTAGTTGGAACAAACAACTACAAGCTTTCACCATGTAAAAATACAAACAATCAAGTGAATACAAATATAAATGCTCACAAATCAAGAAAATCAACCAAAGGTGTGAAATTTGCTAGATAACCTCTAAAATCAAGCATAAATGACCATGAAATGAGATTTACAAGTAATGAAGGTGTGAGAATGAAGTTAGTAACCTCTAAAACCAAAGAATCGACGTAGAAGTGGAAGAAATCGTGTGGTGGCCGAAGAACACAGAAGAAAAAGCAAGAATAGAGTGTGCTCGGGCTGGAGGTGGAAGAAGGAAAATTTGATCTTATATAGGTGGGGACTTTTACTCCCGGTTGGTATTGCCAACCTGGAATAAATGCATGTTTTTAGCCTCGGCTGGTGGCCCCAACCGGGATTAGACCTATACTCCCGGTTGGTGCCATCAACCAGGAGTAAAGGCTGACCTTTACTCCCGACTGGTAAAGGTCCCCTGACATACCTGCCCGAGCCACTAGCCGTTGGGCATGGAACTTTAGTCCCGGTTGGTGGCTGGAACCGGGACTAAAGGTCCCTTTACTCCCGTACACAAAATCTGCCGGGACTAAAGCCCATTCCCGGCCTCGGATCAAAGGTCTGTTCTCTACTAGTGGAATGGAAGGAAATAAAATATGCGATGCTGAAAATTTCTGAAGACTGAAGTAAGGTAGTGCTAAATATTTCTTTTTTTATTTTGAAACAATAATGTAGTAAATATTTCTGGGTCCTCACTTTCACCAAGAGGCTTTCATGTATCATTATTCGCGCTTGGGCAACAAATTAAAGTAGAATGCGAAACTTTGGATGGTACATAATTTAGAAAATAAAATATACACTACAGGATGCGGCTTCTTTGCTGAGTGCCTGGGGCACTCGGCAAAGATCTTAATGCACTTGGTAAAGGCTTTGCCGAGAGTAGCACTCGGCAAAGAGCACTCGACAAAGAACCTGTCGGCAAAGGTTTCTTTGCCGAGTACCAAATATCGAGCACTCGGTAAATCCTTTGCCGAGTGCCAAGCCAGCACTCGGCAAAAAAATGTCAACTGTCAACTTTGATGGCTTTTTTGCTGAGTGCCGATAGAGGTGACACTCGGCAAAGATTTTTTAAATTTTTTTTTTGAAAAATTCTTCGCCGAGTGCCTAGCCGTTGCACTCATGAAAGAAAATGGTCCATTTGTTTTTTAAAAACTCTTTGCCGAGTGCTGCTGCCTTGGCACTCGGCAAAGTAATTTTTTATTTTTCTGAAAAAATTCTTTGCCGAGTGCCATGGCCCTGGCACTCGGCAAATTTGGAAAACCAGCTTTCTGGTACCCAGTTTTGCCGAGTGCCAGTTCCACGGCACTCGGCAAAGGCCTTTTTGCCGAGTGTAGCACTCGACAAAGAGGTCAGAAATGCTGTTTTTTTATTTTTGCTTTCCATCAAGACAAAGAAACACATCACATATATATCATATACATCATCACACACAGCACATAATATATTACATTCATCATCCATAATCCACGAAATGCACATATATCGTCCGTCCATCGTGCATCACATACACATATCGTCCATAATCCATCGTATAGAATCCATAATCCATCACATACATATAAATATGTCTCTAGTGTCTCTAGTACATCACGAACACAAGTCTAAGTCCTGAAGAAATCCGAAGAACATGAAGAGAGGTACCTACTACCATCCTGGTCCTGGCCACTCGGGCTGTTGAGGAGAGTGCTCGGTCTGTGGCCCAGTTGGTCACCCGGACGTTGGAGAAGGGCCACCGTGTGGAGTCAGGGCCGAACCCGCCGACTGTGGCTGCACAAAGGAGAAGCGAAATCATGAGTATGTGCAGGAGGGGCGCAAAAGCTAAAGAAATCAATAGGTTCACATACTAACCGGAGTCCCTAGAGCAGGAGCAGGAGGCACAACTGGAGCGAGCCGCGATGGAGGCACGACTACACCTGGCAAGGCCTATAGGCTCGTCATGAAGCTAAACATGTCCCGCATCCTCTGCTCCTCAGCCGCCCTCTGTGCTTGTACAGCCGCCATCTCCAGCCGATGGGCCTCCGCCTGTGCCGCCTGCTAGGCCTGCAACCTCTGCATGTTCTCCTGTAACATTTCAACCGTAAAGATTAAACAATGCAAAGGCAAGGTGCATGTGTTAAAGCAATGAACGACAAGTTTGTGAGTAGTAACCTGGAGGTCCATCATCTGCTGCTGTGAGCTCGGCTGCCGAGGGCGTATGGGGAGGGAGGAGTCCGTGCTCCTTGCTTGAATATCGGCGAGGCTGGCAACAGAGGAGGAGTCGACTGTGCTGTCCGCCATCCAGTACCGGCCGTGCTGCTTCCCTCCTCCCAGCCTCATCATGAGGTCCATGTCCAGGGGCTGGTTGGCTGGATCAAAGTCCTCCCCATGGCGCTAGCGAGCCGCCGAGGTGTACTCGCTAAGCTTGCTATGGACGCTCGCGTTGGTGTACGCCTCGGGGCCGTCCACCGGGTTGTAGGTGACATCCGGGGCTGTCGCCTTGCCCATGTGTGGCAGGGCGTACGCCATGAACTCATTGCATTCCTGGCCCTAATGCGCCTGGGACTGCAAGGAAAACACAAAGACGATTACGTGTAGATAGAATTGATTGTTAGAATATATAAATAAAGATGAAAGCATAAATAAGTTTACCTATGTCTTGGCGTACGCGCTGAGGCTCTGATTGCCTTGGTGGTGTGGCGCCCCACCCATCTGCAGGCGGCAGTCCCGATGGATCTTGTGCTTCTCCGCCCACTCGGGCGAGAGCCACCTGTCCACAATGGCCTCCCAGCAGAGGCGGTGCCTGGCGCACCAATCAGGACATTGCTGCATGCCGTCAAGTTATTGATATGTCAGAAGGTGAAATCAAGGCAACCTGTTGTTCATGAAAGTACTACTTACCAAGAGGTATTGCTCCCTCGTGAGCATCATGCTCCAGGCATCGCGCTTCCTCACTACCTGTCCAAGGACGTTAGCATTGTAGTTGATGATGCACTGGAGCCGCGTCTCGTAGTACAGGTTCGAGAGTCGAGACATGCAGACCTTGTCCTGCATGCGTGCTGTCTGGGCCTCAAACCCAGCGTCGCATCTGTAGAAGTCCTGCATGCATACATCATGTATTGTTTAATTATTTTTAGAGCGACCAATGAATACATAGTATTGACCAATTTAGTGTGACGTAGACTCACCCAGAACTCGGCCTTGATCCGCGCCGCAACGGTGCCGTGCTCGCAGTCCTCAGTGGCGTGGAAGTGGTCCCACGTCCAGGGCGGCGAAGGCACCCCAGTGTAGGTGACCATCCTAGGGTAGTGCTACCGAATCTGAAGGGCCAGCGTGCCATTGATGTGCTGGCCTTTTGCGGACACAACTTACCAGTTGCTGCAAGAGTCATTAAAAACAATTGTTAGTCATTAAGAGTCAACATGTCATATGAAATAGTAGTGAAATGATACGTACTCGTCGCCCTGGGGGTGAATCAACGGGCGCCGGGAGCTTGGAGGGCCCGTGCAAGTAGACTCCGGATGAGGTAGAGCCAGAAGCAGTAGTGGAAGTGGGAGTCGGCTCGCCCTCGTCCTCGTCCTGGAGGTCCACCGCCTGGTCGCCCTCGTCCTCGTCTTGGAGGTCCACCACCTGGTCATCCTCGTCCACCGGCAGGGTGGGAGTTGGCTCCACGCGCGTCCTCAGACGGCCGTGAGGGCGGCCGGTCCTCGTCCTCCTTGGTGCCGGCTCCGGCAAAGGGTCCTCCTCAGCGTGGGGTGGTGAGCGGTCCCTCATGTAGAGGGAGTTGACCGCACGACGGTCCTGCCTTCCGTCCGGCATTTTGTTGAGTGCCTGCAATTTCAAAGAGTAAACCAATTAGCATAATTAAATTTCAAAATACTTATAAAGAGATGCAAAATGAATTGAACATAGTAATAATAATAGTAATAATAATAATAATAATAATAATAATAATAATAATAATAATAATAATAATAATAATAATAATAATAATAATAATAATAATAATAATAATATAGTATTACATGAATTAGAAATATTCTTCACGATCGACAGCGGCTGGATCATAGGTGTCGTCATCACTATCTATATTGTTAACTTGCACCTCTTCTCCGTCGTCCTCGTCTCCATCGTTGTCATCATTGTTATCGTTTGACTGTAATCGCTTAAGCATTTGTAAGTCATTCTCATCTTGCACCTCTTCTCCCTCGTCCTCATCTCCATCCCCTCGATCAATGTCATTGTCTACTTCCATGCCCATCAGCGAAAACATGTCTATGTCAAACCTTCCTTCTAGCCCCTCTGGTTGATAGAACTCTTGAGTGTGGAGGTCAGAATTTTAATCCTCATCGTTTGAAACAGGTAGTCTACTGCGGGGCGATATCATCTGCACAAGGTACCAACCCATAAGATTGGGGTCTTTCTGGCACGCCCATGGGAGATAATAAACTTGCGTGGCCTGTTGAGCCACAATATAGACATCCTCTCCTTGATATACAGAATCCTGTCGAATTTTGACTTGTCCAATCTCAGGGGTTGTTCTCGTGACGTTAGGATCGAACCAATGACATTTGAATATGACTGGATTACGAGCTCTGCAACACTCAAAATTGAGCTAGTATATTTCTTCTACTATGCCGTAGTAGTCGTGCCCATCGGTGCCAGGCGTACGAACTCCGGTATTTGTGGTTTTCCGATTGGGCCGACTCCGCTCGTAGTCGCTTGTGTGAAAGCGATAGCCATTCATCGTATAGTTGGTGAATGTCTTGACCTTGTAGGCGAAGCCTTTGGCTAACCCTTTCAACTCAGCGTCCATTGCCCTATCTTTGCGGGCCTGCAAGGTGAGACTAGATAGATCGTTACATTACTCGCTCTTATGATCGAAGTGGGAACGGCAAAGAATTAACCAGGTATCTTCGTGTCGAACCAGGAAATGAAATCGGATCGGGCACACCATCTTTGAGAAGACTATCTTCCCCTTGAGGGAAAGGAGCCCTATTCCCTGTCCAGTATGTATTCAAAAATTCCCTAAAAAAACAAGAGATAAGGGGGTGGATACATGGAGGATAAAGCCTAAACCCTTGGTGCAGTATGTAACAAGCTCATTGAGAACTTACTGCACATAAGGCTTCACTTCGTCAAGGTTTAACAACACATAAAGCAGGATAATGTGCCACTCATCATGCCTTAAGCTCTTGGTGCACGGTGCGCTTGCCTTTTTGAGTTGCCCTTTGAAAAGGCTGAGGTTCGATGAACTCTCTTCGGCGTTGTAATGAGGGGCAGGATTGTGCACGCTGGGAAGGCTATGATTATAGTATGATGTTGTGAAGTTTGACACCTCCTCAAGAATGAATGCCTCTGTCATGCTAGCCTCAATTTTGGCTTTGTTTCTACACTTTTTCTGAAGAATCTTTAGACATCTCTCGATTGTACAGCACTAGTGGAACTGCACGGGACCCCCCATTCGTGCCTCGTACGGTAGATGCAAAATCAGATGCTGCATTGCCAGGAAGAAGCCGGGTGGGAAGATCTTCTCCAACTTGCAGATTAACACAGGTGCCACTTTCGCCAAGTCATCAATGACGTCCCGAGATAACTCCTTGGCACAAAGCTGGAGAAAGAAAAAGCTCAACTCTGCCAGCACGTGCCACACATGCTCGGAGACGTATCCTCGGGTCATCGCAGGAAGGAGCCGCTCAATCCCTATGTGGAAGTCATGACTCTTCATCCCTAACACTCGCATGGTGGACAAGTTCACTCCCCTACTCAAATTCGCCGCATGCCCATTAGGGAACATTAGCGACTGGATCCACTACAGTGCCTCCTTCCTTTGGTCCTTTTTCAATACGAAATCGACCGGAGTCCTTCATTTCTTGCCGGGCGCGGGAGGCTTCATCACCTATTTTGGTCTATCGCACATCGTTGCCAGGTCCAGTCTAGCCTTAACATTGTCCTTTGACTTATCAGCAATGTCCGTGAGTGTTGCCCAAAGCGCCTCAGCGATATTCTTTTCTGTGTGCATTACATCAATGTTGTGTGGAAGAAGGAGGTCGGCGAAATAGGGGAGCCTAGTCAAGCCCGATTTATGAGTCCACTGGTGTTCCTGCCCATATCCAATAAAACCACCTTTCTCTTTATCATCTTTGAGAGCCTTTTCCTGAGCACGGACCTCGGCACCGGTCATCATTTGAGGTGCGGGGTCAGTAACTTGAACCCATTTTTTGAAGTTCTTGACGTCTCGTCGGAATGCATGCTCAAGAGGAAGGAATTGACGATGCTGGTGGAATGAAGAGAACTTGCCACCCCTCTTCAGCCAAGTGAACCTCACAGCTGTCTTGCATATTGGGCATGGAAACTTCCCGTGAACACACCACGCGCAGAATAAGCCATACGCCAGGAAGTCATGTAGGGAGTAGTAGTACCACACATGCATTGTAAAGTTCTTCTTTGTAGCTCGGTCGTATGTCAGTGCCCCCTTTTCCCAAGCAAGGATCAATTCATCAATGAGAGGCTCCATGAACACTCCCATCTTATTCCTCGGGTGTCTAGGAATTATCAGTGACAAAAAAACGTTCTTGGGTTGAAACATGACGCCGGGAGGAGATTGAGGGGGATCACGAACACGGGCCAACAAGTGTACGGGGTTGCCAGCAATCCATAGGGGTTGAACCCATCTGTTGCCAGCGCTACACGTACGTTCCGAGCCTCCTCAGCTTTACGACGATGTATGCCATCGAAGTGGGTCCATGCATCGCCATCCGATGGGTGTACCATGTTGCCAGGACTGTATCTTTTGCTTTGTTTGTGCCATGTCATCTGTTTCGTGGACTCCTCTGTCATGTACAGCCGTTGAATCCTCGGTATGATAGGAAGGTACCGTAGGACGTTAGCGGGGATACCAAGCTGCTCCTTCTTGCCATCACTAGTGTTGACCTCCGGATACCTAGAGGACTTGCACTTTGGACAGTGCGTTGCTTTCTCGTGATCTTTCCTAAATAGGACGCACCCATTGGGACAAGCATGAATGTGCTCATACGGCATCTTAAGTGCACGAAGAAGTTTCTGTGACTCTACAAGTTTTTCGGCAGTATGTGACCCTCCGGAAGCAGGGATCCAAAAACTGCCAAAATACCATCGAAGTGGCCTCGACTCATGCTACATTGTGACTTGAACGACATTAGGCGTCCAATGGCATCCAGTTGCGAAACCATTGTCTTTTCGTGAAGGGGCTTCTGGGCCGAATCCAGCATAGCATAGTACGCCTTTGCGGATTCCTCTGAGTCATCCTCCAATTCTTCACCGAACCGTGCCTCGTGAAAGTCATCCATCCAGTCTGCTACCCCGGCATCTTCATCAAAAGCCTCAAGGCATGGTCTCACCACCTCCTCTCTAATACGATCAGCTTCACCATGGTGGATCCAACAGGTATAGTTTGGCGTGAATCCATACTTGCAAAGATCTTCCTCCACGGCCTTCCTAGTCTTTTTTACACGGTTGTCACATTTGCGGCAGGGACACGGCATCCGACTCAACCCTTTAGCAGCCTCGCCAAATGAATGCTCCAAGAAAGCATTAGTCTTAGTAATCCATTCTGGGGTCATACTTGGGTGGCCCGTGTACATCCAATCACGGTTCTCCATACTCTGGCATAGACATATATAAGCGAGTAATATAACCATGGTGCATCTGCTCGGCGTGCCTACCATCTAATAGGTGAGGATAGGTCCTAATCCCACCCACGGATGCGTAGATGAGGTCAGTTTCCTTGCTTCGCTCCTATCCGAGACAGAATTTTAGCAGCACCTCCCCGCTGTTCTCCGGATACACGTCCTACAAGGGAGAGTGTGTATCCGGAGAATAACAGGGAGGTGATGCCGAAAGTCTGTCTTGGACCGAGACGGACCATGGAAACTAACCTCATCTACGCATCTGCGGGCTGTCCAAAATACGGACAATCCAAAAGAGATAGGGTCGCAGATATGCAAAGATTTGCATACCTCCTATCGTATCTCTTTCGAATGGGCGACGCCTAACTGGGCTACGTGACCATATAAAACATGCATGCAAAGAAGGAGGGGGTTATACCTAGGGTGGCGGTGGAGTCAGGCTACCGGGGCAGTGGCGTGTCGGTGCAGTGGCGAGGCGATGCGGTGCAGGCGGACCAGTAGCGCCGACGAAGACGATCGTGGTCACCTAGGTGCTACGATTCCCCTCCGACAGGTCCTGTTATGCAAAATAAGAAACACATCACATTAAGTTCAAAAATTCGGCAGAACCTCCCCTGTATGGGGAGGTCAAAAACCTGCAAGAAAAAGACGGCATGACGGCCGACGTTCACATTTCAGACATGATGGCCCACACATTGACAATTCCGGAACGAAGGCCGTCAACACATAAACAACACCATGGCCCACATTCGGAGTCTTTACCTTCTTCTCCAGAGTGGGGCACGGACGATCGCGTGGACAAACAGCGTCGACTGTCCTTCTCCTCTCCCTTTCTTCTTCTTCTCCCTCCTTCCCCCTTCTTCTTCTTCTCCCTCCTCCTCCTTCCCTTCTTCTTCTCCCTCCTTCCCCCTTCTTCTTCTTCTTCCTCCTTCCCTTCCTCCTCCTCCTCTTCCTCCTCCTCCTCCTCCTCCTTTTCCTCTTCCTCTCCTTCTTCTTCTTCTTCCTCCTTCCTCCCTCTTCTTCCTCCTACCGGGTGGGCGGCCGGGGTCGGGCCAGCGAGGGCGGGGCGGGGCTGGGGATGGCCGGGGCGGGGCCGGGGATGGCCGGGTTCGGGCGGGCGCGGCAGCCGGCGCAAGCTCGGCCGGGGCTCGCCGGCGGGGCGCGCGCGGCCGGAGCAACCGGCGAGCGGGGCTTCGGGGGGGGGGGGGGGTGGGGACGGCGGCGGCGGCGGGTGGGGCGGGGTGGCGGCAGCGGCGGCGACGGCGGGGCGGGCTGGGGGGAGCGGGTGCGCCTGGGGCAGCCGGGGGGGCGCGGCTCCGGCGGCAGCAGCGGTGCGCGCGCGGGCACACTGTGTGTGCGTGTGAGTTAGGTTAGGGCTGGGGGCGGGGCTGGCTGGGAGTTTATGTTTTAGATTTTTTTTAAAAAAAACCTCTTTGCCGAGTGCCAGGGCCCGGCAGGCTTTGCTGAGTGCCAAACCTAGGCACTCGGCAAAACTTTTTTGTTTTTGTTTTTTTGCACCCAATTTTTTTTGAAGGTTTGCTACAGTAACACAAACAACATGTTGAAGTTTGGGACTTTTTGATTGCATTTTGATATATTTATTTAGTTTATTTTTTTCTTGAATTTTGTCGAAAAATGTAAGTTTGAACTGCAGCTGCATGAAATAATGAAATGTAGCCGTTCAAAAAATAATATTCATGTTGGAGGGTGTCTTTTGAGGCCCTATCCAGGAACTCACCGAAAATTTTGAACGCCTTATTCGCGGAACATGGCGACCCGCTTGTTGTCGGATTGAATTTAAATTATATAAAATTCAAACGAAATCCGAAAATCACGAAACTTGTTGAGGTGTCGTGTTATCGCATGTAGAGGCTATGATAAAAAATTGAGAAGGTTTCAAGCTAGTTGCGACGTCGGATGCTTAAAACCTAGACATCTCCACATGTGATCAACATCTTGGATTTTAGAATTTATATATGGAGATTGTGTTGGGCATGGATATTATTTATTTGGAAAAAGAAATATGGCCATTGATATTCCCACCACCAATACATTGACTATGGTTTTAAATAAGTAAACTAGTACTCCCTCCATCCTAAAATAAATACGCTTCTAGGTTTTCTTAGAGATGTCAAGTATACAAGAAAAAGATACATATATACCCCTACAAAAGTTGCTCCAACATAGAATAATTACAACATGGTAATAGACAGTAGTAGAAAAATTATTTCTCTCTAGGGTTGTTTTTTTCTACAGACGTTTTTTCTTGACGTGCGGTAGTAGAAATCAATTGGTTCCGAACTGCAACTAAAAATACATGATTACATGCAATTTTATTAACAAGCCTTCACTAAAAATAAAGCATTTGTACTGGCGGTTCCTTAAGAAAAATGCAAATCAATTTGTACTGGTAGTTCTCAAATCAGCGCCCGTCACAACTGCATTAAAACTTTTGTGAGGCGGGCAAAATGGATTTACCGAGGCGGTTATCGCGTCTACCTTGGACCAAAGGGCAGTGTTAATAGGACCTTTTCCGAGGCGGTTGGATGCCCGCCTCGGTTAATCCAATTAAAAAACAAAAAACGAAAACCGTGGATAAGCCCAACGATCCCATCAACGAGCCCATCGAGCCCATCCACACGCCACCGCCGCCGGATCCAGGCACCAGCTGCCGAATCTGAGCGCCCGCTCGCCGGAGAGGAATGGGGAGGATGGATCCGGGCACCAGTCGCCCACCGCTCGCCGGAGAGGAAGGGGCACAGCTCGCCGGAGAGGAACGGGGAGGCTACGCCTCCACAGCGCACCCCCTCGGCCTCCACCGCACGCCTCCACCGCGCACCTCCAGTCCGAGGGAGTGGAGGGGAGGGGCCGCGCGCCGCCAGTGATGTGGAGGGGAGGGGCCTAGGCCGCCGACGCCGTGATGGGGAAGGGATGGGAGGGGCCAAGGGGGCGTCGCCGGGAGAAAGAAAGAGAGAGGGAGGGGAAGGGATGCCGCCGAGAGAGAGAGAGAGAGAGAGAGAGAGAGAGAGAGAGAGAGAGAGAGAGGGGAGGGGGTGCGGCGGCTGTATAGGAGTGAGGAGATGAGGGAGAGTGGAGTAGTTACGGTTTGATGTTTGGTTTATATATTGGCGACGGTGGTGGGCTAGCGGGTTGGGCTTGATTTACCGATGTGGTTGAATTAGAATGCCCGTCTTGGTAAATCTATTTACCGAGGTGGTTGCGTTAGAATACCCGCCTCGGTAAATCGGTTTTACGAGGCGGTTTTTTATGTAGTAGTGCGTGGACAAGTTGAGTTTTCTACTAGTGAGATAAAGCTAAAAGGTCAACTAAAATTAGGTAGTCACATGACTAAATGCGCATTTAGTTTACTACGATACTTAAATATTAGAACTGCACTTATTATGGAACGGATGGAGTATGACATGTACCTATACTACACACGTGGTTAAAATAATTTCATCCTCATAATAGAGGATTAATAATGTTTTTTTTGCACGTGCAGCACTAATGGCTTATATGGTTAGTTTCATCGGCCTACTGGTTACAGTACTACAGAAACACATTCGTTGATAAAGGGTTTGTCGCCATGTATCTGTCAACAATCTCTAAGGATGGCTAGATACACGAGCGGCTTATGCTGATTTATACTGATTTGGTACGAGAGAAAAACACTATTCTAAAGCTGAAAAGAAACCAAAATAAACGTTTATAAGCTGAAGTGAACAGAGCCTAGAAAAGCACGCCCGCCTAGGAAAACACACCCGCCTGGAAAAGCGCCGTAGCGAGGGGGGTGACGTGGGCAGGGTGGCCGGACTCCAATTTATTCCTCATTAAGGAGAGTATATAATGAATTGTCAGAGACGCTGGGATCTAGAAATCTATTTTTCAGCCACGAGCTATATATATATATATATATATATATATATATATATATATATATATATATATATATATATATATATATATATATATATATATATATATATATATATAGAGAGAGAGAGAGAGAGAGAGAGAGAGTGAGATCTGTGGCAAAAAATAATCGAGGGAAGTAGTGATGTACTGCCGGCGAAGGCTCTAATTAGTAGGGCACAGACGTGCCGTGCTCCAGGGCAGTAGTGTGGCCGAGATGATGCAGTGCTGTGTGGGCGACAGCCGACAGCGGCTGGCCGAGAGCGACAGACGGCATCTAGTGCTTCACTTTCGACCACGCCGCCCACCCAAAAAGGAAAGTACAGCTAGACCAGCCGGTCTATCAGACTAAACTCGGTCACCGCAAATCAAGCAATTTAATTATATATACAAACACGGATCAGAGACCTATATTACTGGATTATTGAGTCTCGGGATACACAAATACAACGACTACATAACTCGAGGCAGATTCGTCTGGCTCTGACTTTGGGCTATTGCGTCTCTTGGCATCCAGGAGTCACAGTCACAGAGAGAGCTCTGTTAATTAGCGTTTGCAGCACCCAGAGATGGAGACCGTGCGGCCTTACTGAAGGAAGTAGAAGGCCAGAGGAAGGAGAAGGGTCCTGCAACAGGGAAGCACAACTCAACTCTGCTCTGAAGAGAAAATCACAGCCATGGTACGTGATTCGAAACTACCTTTATCTGTCGCAGTAAAAATGCAGCCTGTGCCTTTTTTTTTTTGGAGGATATTAAAGGTAGAACTCAATCATACGACTTTCGTTTTCAGCTTGCCTTTTATTCATTTTATTTAGAAAGCATCCCTTCCTGAGGTGTTACCAGAACACTTCTACACGGGCTCTCTTTATCTTTAACGAGTCATTTCACTCGGTACCAGTGGTTTTTTTCCCTCTTCTTATTTTGGATAACTGGGTTTCTGGTTATGGCTGATTGGTACCGCATCCAATTGAGCAGATCCAAAAATGTTGTTGTAGGTAATCCTGGATCCTTCTAGGTCCAAAGATATGACCAAAGAGGAGTCAGGAGAGGGGTGAATAAGGATGGCAGCGGATCAGGTTTGGGACGATATCCGTGGGTTTCGGTTCTAGCGGGTTTGGTTTCGGATCTAATTTTTCGTCCATGGTTTTCGGGTTCGGGTACCTGAAACTTATCGGGTTCGGTTTCGGGTTTCGCTTGTCACCCGTGGATACCAAATTGATATCCGAAATATAACATTTTTAATAAAAACTCATGTATTTTTATTAATAAATTATTTATGTAAACTATTAAATTTGTTCTAAGTTAAGTCATAAAATTGTATGTTGTTTATTGTCTCTTGTTTATACATTTGAATATGTAATATATATCATACATATATTGCTAAATTTTTTTTTCTTATTGCTATATATAGTGGTGAGTTTTAGGTTTCGGTTAATCCGTCAGGTTTCGGGTCTCTGCGGGTTTCGGTTTCGGGGATGAGTTTTCACCCGAATCGGTGTTCAGATCGGGTTCGGGTTTTAAGTTTGGGTTTCGGTTTTGGGTGCCCAGAGACTCCACCCGATCCGAACCCGCCCCGTTGCCATCCTTAGGGGTGAATTAGATCACTAAAATTTTGAGACCTATAACTTGAAACTACATTAAGTAAACAAAGTTTATCTATAATCTCTACTGACCTAAACTCACAGAGTTTCCCACCTAGAGTCAATCGTATCAACTATCCCAAAATACTTCTATGAAAGGTAAATCCAAATCCACATAGTCAATAATGCACATATGAAAACATAATGTAATAAGTAAAAAGCGCAAGTCAAGAAGGACATACTCCCGAGTTGACATAGCGACGTAGCCTATGATCTCAGCTGCACAGCAATTACCCCAATTTCATGTTGTAGCATGTCACCAAGTCTCCCACCAACCAAAAACAAGTATTTCAATGTTAGCAGCATCGAGGAAGAGAATCGGAGGAATCGGAGTGAGGAAGGGGAAGCACAGCAAGAGGAAGGGGAAGCACAGCAAGGGCGAGGAACAGATGAATATTATGGTTCAGGTTTGAGTATTCAGATACAAGATTGATGATCTCTCTTACGCACGCCTCTACTTAAGTGGCGCTGCCATGCGCGGCCAGCCCTCTCTCACGCGCCAGCTCACTCATGACGCCACTCGCATTGGGGCAGACCTTGACCCCAAATAGGAAGACGCGCTCGTCAGCTTCCTTAGGGAACACGTCAGCGTTTTCGCATGGAAACCTGCGGACATGCCCGGCGTTCCCAGGATGTTGATCGAGCACTCCTTGAATGTCTCGAAGACCGCCAAGCCCGTCAAGCAGAAGCTCCGGTGATTCTCTCTAGACAAGAAGAAGGCTATTAGGGTAGAGCTAGCCCGGCTCTTAGCTGCCGGCTTTATAAAAGAGATGTATCATCCCGATTGGTTAGCCAATCCGGTCTTTGTACGAAAAAGGAATAATGAATGGAGAATGTGCATTGATTACACTGAACTCAACAAACACTGCCCTAAAGATCCCTTCGGTCTTCCCCGCATCGATGAAGTCGTCGACTCCACCGCCGGTTGCGAGCTACTCAGCTTCGTTGACTGTTACTCCGGATATCACCAGATCGCCCTGAATGAAGAAGACCAGGAGAAGACATCCTTTATCACCCCTTTCGGGGCCTACTGCTACAAGACCATGTCTTTCGGTCTGAAGAATGCGGGTGCCACATATCAACGGGCCATCTAGGCCTGCCTCCATGACCTCATCCCAAAGATCGATGAAGCTTACGTCGACGATGTCGTCATCAAAACCAAGAAGGCTGAGGATCTCCTCTCCAACCTTGAAGAAGTTTTCAAGGCTTTATTTGCTTTCCGGTGGAAGTTGAATCCCTCAAAATGCACCTTCGGCGTCCCATCTGGCAACCTGCTTGGTAACATCGTCAGTAAGCACGGCATCCTTCCCAATCCAGATAAAGTTGAAGTCGTCATGCGAATGAAGCCTCCGACCTGTGTGAAAGACGTCCAGAAGCTCACCGGATGCATGGCAGCCCTGAGTCGTTTCATCTCCAGACTAGGCAAAAAAGGGCTCCCTTTCTTCAGGCTCCTCAAAGCCGGCGAGAAATTCGTCTGGTCGGAGGAAGCAGACCAAGCCTTCAAAGAGCTCAAAAAATTCCTAGTCCACCCTCCGCTACTCACTGCACCTGCGAAGGAAGAAACACTGCTGCTCTGCATCGCGACAACCAACAGGGTAGTCAGCACGGCCATTGTGGTCGAACGGGAGGAAGCCAGACATGCATATCCAGTCCAGCGACCAGTCTACATCGTCAGTGAAGTGCTGAATGAGTTTAAGGCTCGCTACCTGACACTGCAGAAACTGATATATGCAATCCTCATCACGTCGCGCAAACTCCGCCATTATTTCGAAGCCCACCCAATCGTGGTGGTAACCCAGCACCCCCTGGGCGACATCCTGCACAACAAAGACACCAATGGAAGGGTCATGAAGTGGGCTATGGAGCTGGGAACCTACTCCCTTGAATTCCGCAGCCGAATGACGATCAAGTCACAGTGCTGGCAGATTTCATCGCTGAATGGACAGAGATGCAAGAGCCAGTGACCCCCGAGCAGGAGGAGCACTGGACAATGTACTTTGATGGCTCCCTTAACATCAGTGGTGTAGGCACCGGGGTACTCCTCATCTCTCCTTCAGGCGAGCACCTCCGCTATGTGCTGTGGATATATTTTGAAGCCTCCAACAACGCCGCCGAGTACGAAGCTGCCACTCACGGTTTACAGATCGCCATCGAGCCCGGGATCAGATGCCTCATGGTCTACGGGGACTCCGCCCTGGTCATCAATCAGGTCAACAAGGACTGGGATTGCACCAGCGAGAAGATGGACGCCTACGTTGCAGTAATCAGAAAATTGGAAGGGAAATTTTTGGGCATCGAGTTTCACCATGTCATCCGTACTGATAACCAAGCAGCCGACGAGTTGTCTAAACTTGGCTCATCGAGGGCAGACATCCCGCCCAGCATATTCGTCCAAGATCTCGCCAAGCCTTCCATCAAGCTAGCAGAAGAAGCAGAAGCTGTCCCATCCGATCAGACCGTGGCTTGCATCATCAACCACGGGGAAGATTGGCGAGCACCCTTCATCGCTTATCTGCTTGAAGCCAAGGTCCTAGAAGACAAAATCAAGATGGAACGCGTCATCCATCGCTCCAAATATATTCTGGTCGACGGCAAGCTCATGCGTAAAAATGCCAGATGTGAAGTCCTCTAGAAATGCGTCACGCGTGAAGAAGGCTTCCAAATCCTCCAAGAAGCCCACAGAGGCATGTGCGGCAACCATGCAGCCTCTCGCACTCTGGTCGGTAAAGCTTTCCGAGCAGGATTTTATTGGCCAACCGCCGTCCAAGATGCCGAGAAGATCGTACGACACTGCGAGGGATGCCAGTTCTTCACAAAGCAGACTCACGTTCCGGCACAAGAGCTGCAAACCATACCTGCAGCATGGCCCTTCGCCACATCGGGACTCGATATGATAGGCCCCTTCAAGCCGGCCAGAGGAGGATACTGCTGCGTCTATGTCGCCATCGACAAATTCTCCAAGTGGATCGAGTACAAACCGCTTGTAAAAGCCACAACGGCCAAGGCAGCAGAATTCTTCGACGACATCTGCCATTGTTTCGGGCTCCCAAACAGCATCATCACTGACCTGGGCTCCACATTCACCGGAAGTGATTTCTGGGATTTCTGCGACGAAAGGAGCATCACGGTGAAATACGTTTCAGTGGCCCATCCTCGGGCAAACGGCTAGTCGGAACGAGTGAATGGCATGCTCCTCGACACCCTCAAGAAATGCCTGCATGAAATCGTGGAACAAAGCCCAGGCAATTGGATCCTCGAGTTGCCAGCGGTCATATGGGGCCTTCGAACCCAGCCCAGCCGTAGCACTGGCGTATCTCCTTATTTTATGGTCTACGGGTCTGAGGTAGCGCTCCTAGCCGACGTCACCTTTCGAGCTCCTAGAGTTGAGAACTACAATGAAGAGAACTCCGACACCACTCGAGCAGAAGACATTGATAGGCTAGAAGAAGAACGTCTGGTCTCATGCATACGCACGGCCAAGTACCTAGAAGGGTTGCGACGATACTACAACCGCAACATCAACAACAGGTTCTTCGTGGTCAGGGACCTTGTCCTTTGTCGCAAGTAGAACAAGGAGGGCATCCACAACCTCGACGGCACCGACATCCCCAACTCTTGGCACATCGAACACCTACGGCGTTTCTACCCGTAGCAGCTCGCCGAAAAAAGATATGTGTATTTCTATTTTTACATCATTACAAGTTCCAGTTATCTCCATATATGTGTGTCCATGCGGTTCAGTAGACTAAGCTTCCAGCCACATAAGTCCCGACTACGCTCGGGCGCTCACCGACATTCTCTCCATAAGTCCCGACCATGCTCGGGCTATTAAACATCGAAAACGCATAAGCCTTGCATTGCTCAGGCGGCTGATATCACCACTTCTTTGCCATTAATACGTAAGCCCCGACCACGCTCGGGTAGTCATCATCAATGGGACGTAAGCCTCGACCACGCTCGGGCCGTCATCGCCATCGACAGCGTAAGCCCTGTCAAACGTGCAGGCGGCCAACAACGCCAATACGTAAGCCCCGGGGATGCTCGGGTGTTTACCTCCGCTACTACGTAAGCCCCGAGGACGCTTGGGCAGTTTTAGCAATGTCTCCATAACCCCGACCACGCTCGGGCACCTCGCCTACGGTTCCCCATAAGCCCTGACCACGCTCGGGCACCTCACCTACGGTTCTCCATACAACTCGACCACGCTCAGGCACCTCGCCAGCAGTTCTCCGCAAGCCCCGACCCCGTTCGGGCATTTTTTCAAAGCGACTCTCCATAAAACTCGACTACTTTCGAACTGAAATCTCATCGATCATATGACAACCACGCCAACATGAAGACTCAGACTCTATTATACATACACCGATCACATTTGGGGGACCACCTTACATACCATGTTCAAGATCTTTTCGACATAACAGTTTTTGAGGACTTATAATACATGCAGGCAACTAACTGCTCTACAGGTACCACCTAAGTCCCCTCCGTGGGGAAGAGCTGCATATCGGCCGCCAAGACCTCCGTTGCAGGACGAGCTTCTTCTTCAAATTGGTTTTCCTGATCGTTGGTGGTCCTGAGGGCGTACCCTCCCATCACCCTCTCATTCTTTACACCAGGGTAATGGGAGCACACAACTCTGAGCACGTGGGCCGCAACGTTCTCGGCCACATTCCTACAGAAGGTCTTGAAGTGTTGAAGAGCAAGCTGGCTGCGATGGACGATGGCGAACGGACGCGCCCCTTTGTCGCCAAACACTCCAACAGGCGGATCAGCAGACGCGTACTCAATGATGTCCAGGCTTTATCCCCTCTGCCATCACCTCGTACCGCTCCTGTGATGCCGTCAGACGCTGCGACAAGTCATGGAGCTGCACCTGCGTCCTTGCCTGGGCCTCTGCAGACAATCAGTCATCAGAGCACAACCAATCAAATCGACACGAAAACTCCAAGAACAGGAACCTCACCTCAGCGGCTCTCCTCGTTTCTCCGAGCTGCCTCTCGAAGAGTTGCCACTTCAGCCTCCAACTCTTTAACTGCACAAGAAAGTAAAGAAGCTAAGCAACCTCCGGGAAAGAAGCCAACCAGAAAGGTACCCTCAAAATAGTCAAACCTCGTCCAACGGCATTTTGACACGAAGTCTAGAGTTCTGCAAATGATCCTTCCAAGAGTCAGCACGGAGACCAGATCAACAAGAGCAGACAAGAAGACCGAGTAATGACATACCTCTCTTCTCCCACAACAATCGACGCTCAGAATCCTCAAGATTGGCGACGCGCCGGCAGCCATCGCCTCGCTGAGACGCTTCACCTCCTCCTGCAGTTCATCCCTCTTCACGGCGGCGCTCGCCAGGCGATGAATGGTTTGCTGACGGTCCTCTGCCATATCACAGACCACCTACTTGACAGAAAAGAAACAGTCGGCAGGACGAACAAAAACGTCATGGCAACTCTGAGAGAAAATGCTCATACCTGCACACGTGAAGACAAGTGACCCAACTTGCGAAGCATCTTCCTTATGTCTACTCAGGATTCATTAATATCAGCCTTCAGGGCGTCCAGCTCCTCGTCTGCCATCCATTCTTCCACGGCAACAGAGAAGGTGTCTCCGACGCGTCGCCACGTACGAAGGACCACCGGCGGCTCCTCTCCGACAGCTTCTCGGGAGATCTCCTCCACATCCTCATCAGGCGGAGCCGTGCCTAGAGAAGGGTGGTCCCTGTGACCCTGGCTAGACTACGGCATCCCTCCTCATGAAGAACCACTGGCTCGTGCGCCTCCACCCTGGTCGGAGCCCGTTGGCGGTGTCGGCCCTTGAGGTTCGCCATAAACTGACTCTGACCTGCAGTTCCCCTCAGTGTTCTCCAGCGGTTGCTCCACTCCCCGGCCCGGCGGCGATGGTGGCGGCACCGGATTAGGCTTCGTCGGCTGCTCCAATGGCGATGAGTGTCGACCAGCCGCGGTGTCTTCGTCCGGAACCTTCCCTGCAGCGGGATTTGGCTGCGGGTCCTCCGACCTTCTCGGTGACTCGTGGTCAGAGGGCCACGAGGCAGAAACACCACCATCAGCTCCACCTTTCGCCGACTCTCCTTCATCAGCTCCACCACTCACTGACTCACCGACATCTTCATTCGAAGGACCCCTAAACAAATATGCATGCAGATTCTACTCACCGACAAGAAAACAAGACAAACACCAAAAGAAAGTTCAGATCACTTACATCTCCGACCGATGGCGCTTATGCGCGAACTGCTTCCTCTGACCGGAGCCTCCTTCACCTGGGGTAGGTGTCCTGCTCGGGGCACTTCGCCTTTTTGGTGTTTAGGTTGCGGTTCCTACTCGTCATCCGACGACTCGATCACCGCCTGGCGACGCTGCTGCCCTTAAGATATCTTCACCGGCTTCTCCGGCCTCTGACCTCCGCCCTTCGATGAAGTGGTCTTCTGACCGACCGGCTATTTTCCACGGGCTGCTCGACGAGCAAGCTCCTCTTCGTCGTCTTCCGCCTCCGCTTCCTCGTCTTCGTTGGCATCCGGCTCCTCAAAGACCTCCTCCTTGTCACCAGGCTGGTAACTATGGCGAGGGTCTACGCCTTGGGGCCAATCGGCCATCAGTACATCCAAGAAGTAGAACTTCCGGTCCTGATCATTGATCTTTGACCACTCTAGTAAGGACTAAGATATTGAAAATGACCAGAAAATGAAGCAAGATATATACAAGCAACATACCTCTGGCGGTGGATTCTCCACATGAAATGGCTTCGCCTATTCATGGCTGTTGATGAAGGTCCCTTTTTCAAAAAGCTCCCTCAGCCTCTCCGTGGCCTCAGAGGATGGCATATTATCCGGAACCTCCCTGGTTGGATCGTTTACTCCACGCCACTCGAAAGCTGGGTGAATCCTCTCCTTGCAGGGCTGAACTCGGTGCAGTACGAAGCTGGCCACAACTCCAATTCAATTAAGGGTATAGCCCTTGAGAATCTCCAGTAACTCATGAACTTGGGTCATTTCACCTGGCCCTGGTTTTTTAGACCACGTCGGCCTCCTCTCCGAGATCTGGTCAACGGCACACCGAACAGGCGGCTGTTGGTTTGGAAGATAGAACCACCGCTTATTCCAATCCCTATGGCTTGTATTGAGGGGGATGGAAAGGTAATGGGCGGTCATTCCATCCTGGAGTTTCAGATATACTCCCCCCGCGATTCGGGAACCCCCACCGCTCGATTTGATGAGCATAAAGAAATGACAGAATAGATTGAAATGAGGCAGAATACCAAGGAAGGCTTCACAAAGATGAATGAAGATAGAGACATGGAAGATAGAGTTTGGATGTAAATGGCAGAGCGAAATTTCATAATAATCCAATAGTTTCTAGAGAAAATGGTGGCAGGGAACGCCAAACCTGCGGAGAAAATAGTCGGCGAAAACCACCATTTCATTAGTGTTGGGCACGGGGTATGGCTCACCAGACGAAGGTCGCCATCCGGTGGTGGCTTGATTTGGCAGGATGCCCTTGGCCACCAGATGGTCAAGCATCTTCTCCGTCACCGTCGACCGTTGCCATTCCTGGTCCAGGCGCAGTTCTCCAATCGCCGGCTCCTTCTTCTTGGGAGGCACGCGTGTGCTCTTCCTTGGTGCCATCTTAGCAGGCGATCTCAGTTTTGCAATGGTGGAAGGATGAATCAAAGAAATCTGAGCGGAATCGGACTTTTGTTCTGTGATTGGGCAACCCTAGATGGCGGCGTCTAGGGCACGAAGTGGCAGATTTCTTTTCAGTGGTTACTCTGGGAATGCGGTGCAAACCGTTTTCTTCACCATTCGACCAATTATAAAGGCAAGCACGACGGTTCGACTACTTTCGTTTTCAGTGCGCTACAGTAGTACCAATTTCAATCCACCAACAAGCATCATCGAAACTTCGTCCAACTCGGGAACTTCGCCATCGCCTCGCCTGCTCGGAAGACTGTCCCGCGCACCGTGCTGTGCTCGGGGACTTCACCATCGCCTCACCTACTCGGAAGACTGTCCCGTGTACTGCTGTGCTCGAGGACATCGCCATCGCCTCGCCTGCTCGGAAGACTATCCCACGCACCGTGCTGTGCTCGGGGACTTTGCCATCGCCTCGCCTGCTCGGAAGACTGTCCCATGCAACAAGCTGTGCTCGGGGAATTCGCCATCGCCTCACCTGCTCGGAAGACTGTCCCACGCACTGTTGACGGTCGATAACATCAACTTTTATTAGAACGTTAGACACAAAAGGATACATGAAAACATACTAGTCTAGGGTTTTAACTGACAGTTTCCATGAGTTTTGCATGTTCTATATTTTCCAGGGACTATTCCAGAAATGCATAAACAAAGCGTTAAAGAGCATAAAAGACACGAAACTTAACCGCGAAGGAAACATCATCATCGGGACGTGGGAAGAGTGTAGAAGGCACCAGAAGCAACCTGGGGCCGAGCCCTGGCCAGGTGGGGCCGGCCGGCCCTGGGATAGGGCCGGGTGGCGCCCCCCAGGGTTTTCCGCCGTCTTCTGGAGTCTTCCTCCGTCGCCTTTGAAGAGTCATCTCGGCCCTTTTTTTAAGTCGGTTTGATCCTACGGCGCACGTCCATCCTACCAGGCTATAAATAAAGGGGCAGACCCCCTCGGAAGCATCAATCAATCATTCATCGAAGGCAACAAGTCCTCCAGCCATCAAGAGCCTTCTAGTTCATCAAGAGCCTTCTAGTTCATAGTTCTAGCCTAGTTAGATTAGAGAGTAGAGGAGATCTAGTTCTTCGGCGGGATCTGGAGCCCCGGTGATCGTCTGGAGCGCAGAGTTCAGTATAGTTCTGGTTCTTTCTATATTATTGTATTCTTCATTATGATTAGGAAAACATTGTTCTTAATAGTTCATATGTTCTTGATTACATTAGTATTTGTCTACTTTAATTATATGTCTAGTATAGTTGGTCTGATTTTATTGAATTCATGTAATTGCTTGTATAGCGTTTATCCAAACGATCGTTGGGTAGATGATGAACAATGTGTAGACGTGGTGTCTAGATATTTCATTTATCTGCGAGCGCGCCCTGATGTGCTGGGTCATGTGGTAATTCGCGTAGGTGACAGCTACGTTGATTCCTCTGTAGTCCACCCCCGTATGTAGGCAAGCAGGCACGGTCGCGAAGTTGGGTGATGACTCTGTTTCACACCTTTCCTAGATGATGCCCTTTGCATGTGATCATGATACAGGACTAATCTGACAATGATTGCTAGATGTAATTGCACTAGTTAGAGTTATTCATTGACGTAGTTATAGAATTACCTTAGATATTAATTCCTTAGTTTATCCATTGGCTAGCTATTACTATGACTAGAAAGTGCTCTGATGTTTATCTTTATTAATGATGCTTGATCATACTTATCACCCTATTTATCTTTATTATCTTGTGACCTCTACCTGTTATGAGTAGAGTATATGGCATCGGTAATTTCACTTATTCATTGTATATATAGTTGTTATCGATATAATAGATTGTAGTTTATCCAAGTCCTTTCCAGTGGTATAAATATAAATCGACAATCTGTAGAACTCCTAGGTAAAATGCTACAATGGTATAATTATCTGTCCGCTTGCAGAATTGTTCTTAGTTTATATTTATTTATGATTCTGCCTAGTCACATGGAATAATATATAAAACCTTTATTTATTCTTAGCATATATAATTAGGATTGACAACTCAGTTCATGCTAGAGAATGTTGGAAAAAGATAAGTGGCTAGTTGCTAATGATCAGTTAATTAAATACCATACATCTTCTAATCTCGTGCCTAGTGTTAAAGGTTATAAAGTTATATTGGGCGACGTTAGTAGATGTCAACAAGTATTTTTCGCGCCGTTGCCGGGGAAGGCACATTAAACTTAGGAAATATTGATAACACATATGCATCATGGATAAGATTGTATTACCGATTGATCTCTAACTCAAACAGGCACACCCCTATTTTTTATCATTTACTTATCTTATGCAGGGTGATGAATGAATGGTTTTTCTCTTCCAAATAGTTTCACTGACGATCCAGAGAAACTCCTGAGAAGAAAGAAGTTTGTAGAGGCGAGGGACAATTTCAAGCTACCATCAAGAACTCCCATCGCTGCTCAAGTTAGTTCATCAAAGGAGCCAGCTCCAACATTGGAAGAAGAACACTTAGGAGAAGATTTATCTCCTGTGTTTGAAGACATGGCTGAGAAGACACTGCGCGAGTTCTCTGCCCCAACAACAGAAGATATCCGAACTGGACCAGCAGTCAACATGGGGGAGAATGGATTCGAGCTCAAGCCTGCTCTTATCACCATGGTTCAAGCCAACCAGTTTTATGGAAAAGCTCATGAAGATGCGAGTGCAGAGATCTGCAGCACCTTCACGATCAGAGGAGTACCAAGAAATGCTATTTTACTTCGTCTTTTCCTATTTTCACTTTTGGGGATAGCTAAACAGTGGTTCTACACCAACAAAGACACGAATACTACATGGGACCGATGCTCAACTGCTTTCCTGGCAAAGTTCTTTCCTGCAGGCAAAACAAATGCTTTGCGTGGGAAAATCTCATGTATTTAACAGCAACATGACGAATCATTCACTGAAGGATGGGAGAGATCCCAAGATTATATTGAAGACTGTCCTCATCATGGGATAGAGGATTGGCTACTGATGCAGACCTTCTACCACGGGCTTATCTCAAGCACCCATGAGTCCATAGATGCTGCAGCTGGAGGAGCTTTCCTATCACTGAAGCTTCCAGAAGCTCAAGCACTTGTGGAGAAGATGGCCTCAAATCCGAGCTGTAATGAAGAACGTACTCAACCTCACAAGAGAGGAGGAGGCATCCATCATCTTAAGGAGACCGATATGGTCACTGCCAAGATAGACCTCATCATGAAGAAGCTCGACATAGATAAGAAGGAAGTCATGCATATTGATGATTCTCGCATGACCTGTGAAGAATGTGGAGATTACGGGCATTCAGCTGTCAACTGCCCTACGTTGCAAGAGGATGTGAACTTCATCAACAATAACACCTACTATCGTCCTCAGCAAGGTCAAGGATGGAACCAGCCAAACTAAGGATGGAATCAGCAACCTTGACAAGGTAATTACCAAGGTAACAACCAAGGTAATAATTATAATAATTATAATCTTCCACCTTTAAGAGATTTAGTTACTGGTCAATCTAAATTGATAGATCAAATGTCTAGAAAGGTAGCCTCTAATGATAAAGCTTTAGAAAACATAAATAGCAGAACGGATACCTTTGCTTCTGATATAAAGAATCAGCACATCTTTAATAAAATGTTAGAATCACAATTAGCTCAGCTTGCTGCTGCTGTCCCTCCATTTGAGAAAGGTAAGATTCCGGGCCAGCCGGAAGATTTGGAAACTGCTAACCTTGTTGATATTCACAATGCAACACAATACCAAATTGAGCCTGCAGATATATAGTGGATAGATCACTTAATACCTGAGAAGATGGGAGACCCTGGAAGACCTGTCATTTCTATCTCTATAGGATGTCACAGCTTTTCAGAAGCTATCTGCGATTTCGGCGCAAGTGTCAACATAATGCCTAAGGTAATCCACGAGAGAATATTAGGTGATCCTTTGTTGTACACAGATATACGTTTGCAGCTTGCAGATCAATCCATTTGCTATCACGAGGGAGTACTAGAAGAAGCTGTTATCAGAGTGGGGCAATCATATATCCCAATTGACTTTGTGATCATGGATACCGGAGGAGATGAGAAGGCACCCATTATCTTGGGACGACCATTCTTATGCACAACCAAAACCATCATCTATGCAGAACACGCCAACATTGTCCTCTCCATCATGGACAAGAAGGAGAGATTCTCGTTCAAGAACCGCATCCTAAAGAATCCAGCAGTCCCGAAGCAATTCCATCAACAAGAAGAGCAACAACAAGAAGTGCCCAAGAAGAAGAACAATAGAAGATGGAGGAACAACAAGCCCCGACATGTACCTGAAGAAACCGCTCAACTAATCAATGCTATCAACACAGAAAATGATCATATGTTCCCGAGACCATTCCTAATAAAGAAATGTGACCCAGGTGTACCAATCATTAAATGCACAATCAGAGACATCACTTTTTCCGACACCGTCTGCGACACTGGATCAGACGTCAACGTAATGTCCAAAAAGGTATATGATGAATTATTTGATGATTTACCATTATATCCAACATATATTCAGTTGCAGATGGCGGACCAATCACTTAGATTCCATGAAGGCATAGTCAAGGACGTCATGGTAAGAATTCAAAATAAATATATACCCATAGATTTTCTAGTTCTTGACATGCAGGAAGACAACGAATCGCCTATTCTTTTGGGAAGACCGTTCCTCTACACTGCCAACGCTATCAGCTACATCGGGTCTGGACAGATCCACTTCAACCTACCCACTGGAAAGGTACACTGTCTATTTAGAACACATCTTAACCATGAGCAGAACAGGAACCAACGCAACAGGAGGAAACGCCAAGCCCGACGTCGGGTTGCCCAGCCTCACTGTGGATAGGAGGAGTTTCCTGGTAAGATTGTGAAGTATGAAGACTGCTATAAGGAGCAAGAAGAAGCCGTACAAACACCACACTGGAGTGAGTGGGAAGCAGAAGCTGAGAGGATGGACCAGATTGCTAAGGCAGAGAAAGAAGAGATCCAGGCACAAGTAGAAGAATGGGTGAAGAGTGACAAAAAATCAAGAGAAGCATACCAAAGAGAGTGTGACAAGGAAGAGCTGGAGCAAGAAAAGAGAGAAGCAGAAGAGATAGAAAAGAGATGGAAGGAGAAAGAAGCACCTACTACACCACCGCAAAATGGGGAATTGACTGAGGTGACCTCAGACGATGAACCTACTGAGTAAGTACTCTCCTCTATCTAAGCCCTGTCGACAGACTTTAAATTCCGTACCCTAGCCATAAGGTTAGAATGGTAGTTATCTAATTAAGTTAGCATTCATTAGTAATTTTGCTTAGCACATTTAGCAGAATCATTTTTGCATATTAAAAATAAACCAACAAAAATATTTACTGTCTATTTACTGCATCATAAATATTAAAGCACCATATGAATACACCTATGGTAACCTTGTAGGCATATTTACTGTGGTGGCATAAAAATAAAAATAAAAATAACAATCTATATTTACTTTGTTGCATTATGAAAATCCTAAGCCCTATGGGAATGAATATTCCCTGTGGTGGCATAAAAAAACATATATAGCATGCATATATTTTTTTATTGCTGCATAAGAAACTTAGAAAAACCCCAAAAAAAGAATTATGTTAGAATCCTGGTAAAATCTATTAATTAAAAACAACTCAAAGAATAATCAAAGTGCTCATTGGCTGACCGCTAACCCCTTGATAATTCGAGCCTCGAGTTTTAGTTTTCTTGTTGGAGTATAATTATGCAAGAACAATATTATGATTAAGCAGAAAGTCTATTAGTGGCACCCATCAGGACTACTACTAGCTCACTCTGAGGATCATTCAAGCACCAAATATTACAAACATCAAGCTTGGGGGAGGAGCATCCCCTAGTTATCAGGTAATTATACCTATGTGCTTATTGAGTCTACTTTATACAAGCACAGAATACCAAAAATATGTGAACACACATGAAGGTTCACCATAGTATCATAGGAAAATCTAAAAATACCAAAAATATATGGGCACATGAAGGTCCACACCTTTTAGAAAAAAATTCAAAAATATGTGGGCACATGAAGGTCCACTCAGTTAGGAAGCTTCTGCTGGAAATATAAAATTAATCACTTACCATGGAGTGGTACTAAACCTAACCCCTCTCCATAAGATTTGGTATCTTTGTTGGCAATTGAGTTTCACAGAAAAAAATACAAGATTAAAGAGCTAGTCAACCCAACACCTCTACGCTGTCGATACACCTGCTTTCAGAAGGATCACTCAATTTACAACATCAAAGACCCTGTCAAACATCAAGCTTAGGGGAGGGCGCCCTCCATTTTAAGTCCAGCTAAGTATCAGCTTCCCACACCATTATTCTTATCATTATTACTATATCGCTTTTTCGCGTAAGTTAGCTAGTAAGATAAAATTTGAAAACCAAATAAATATTTAGCTATATATTAGAGTTTGTTTAGAGTTAGTCTCGGCTAGAATAAATTAAAAATTTGATGAACACTAAAATTTTGTTTTGGAGATGATGAATAGTTGCTCTGTCATAATTCATTTCAAGTGCCTAGTTGTCAACCTTAGATTCTCCTGAGTTTTGGATACTACTGTTTTAATCTGAGAATACTCTGATCCTAAAACTTGTGGAGGCATATACTTGAGCTAAGTTTAGGTAATTGATTGATATGATTCATGAAGGATGAACTACTATTTATCTTATTCCTAACATTTCTAAGTTCTGAAGATTTATTTTTGAAAACTTAAAATCTACATGATGCGCTCTTGTATGACAAAATGTGAATTCCTACCAAAGCCATATATTATACATTTAGAGATAGGAAACTTTTGTACATTCATGCTGCTTGCTTTGCATTGAGTTTAGTCAACCTTGGTTGAATACCATATGAGAGTGTTGTCATGCTTTTAAAACCAAGTCACGTACACACTTCAGCACATATGCATTATTCCTACCCTGAGAGTAATCGCAACCATTTCCACTTTCATCTATGTTCATCATAAAAATGTTTGCTCCTGCACAGGGAGTGAACACCAAAAATATATAAACCCCATAGGACAGCCCTATTATAAATGCTCTAAATCTTTACTATTGTTATCTCTCCAAATCATGCATTGGATGCATGTGGCTATGCAAAAATATGAAAAGAAAAGGAAGTAAAAGATGGACAAGTGTCCCAGCATTAAAACAATGGGTACTAGATGCCCACCTCCCGAATGAAAAAAAAGAGAAGAGAGAGAAAGAGAAAGAATAAAGATAGCCCATGTGTTCCTTCAAGTTCCAAAGAAGAGTGAATCATTTCCAAAGAGCATAAGTAGAATTAGAATTAGCCACCTTATATACACATATCCATCATATTCCATGCACATGCACATCTTGGTTTGATTGTATGCCTCGATTCTCTGTGGATCCATCGTTTGACTTTACAACATATGAATTGCAGGTATGCTTAAACCTTGTTATTGCCACTCCTATGAACTCCACTATAATCCTTAGTTATAGGAAGGCATAACATTAATGCTTTAAGTGAGATCCACAAATACTACATATTGAGGGACTTGAGGTGTCATACAATTAAGCTCTGAGTTTTATTTCAAAAACTTGCAAAACTCCGGAATACTGGTATTATGAAGAATTTGAGACATAGTGGTTGACTTAATTGTTCTATCTTTCAATTGCTCAAGACTTATGCAAGAGTTGTAAAGCTCCATAGTTAAAGGTAAAACGAGTAAGTCTGAAGTTAGAGCAGTTATTGGCTAATCTGGAGGAGAATTTCTGTTTGAAAGCATGTGTACTTGGAAAGAATGAAAGCATTGTAGCAACTCCTGATCCAAATACATTAGTAATTGGGCTTAGTTTGTTTACCAAGGGACTGGCAAAAGGTAATCTTGGGGGAGTTGTTGACGGTCGATAACGTCAACTTTTATTAGAACTTTAGACACCAAAGGATACATGAAAACATACTAGTCTAGGGTTTTAACTGATAGTTTCCACGAGTTTTGCATGTTCTGTATTTTTTAGGGACTATTCCAGAAAAACATAAAAGAAGGGTTAAAGAGCATAAAAGACACGAAACTTAACCGCGAAGGAAACATCATCATCGGGACGTGGGAGGAGTGTAGAAGGCACCCGAAGCAACCTGGGGCCAAGCCCTGGCCAGGTGGGGCCGACCGGCCCTGGGGTGGGGCCGGGCGGCGCTGCCCCTAGGGTTTCGCCGCCGCCTTCTGGAGTCTTCCTCCGCCGCCTTTGAAGAGTCATCTCGGCCCTTGTTTCAAGTCGGTTTGATCCTACGGCGTACGTGCATCCCACCAGGCTATAAATAAAGGGGCAAACCCCCCCGGAGGCATCAATCAATCATTCATCAAAGGCAACAAGTCTTCAAGCCATCAAGAGTCTACTAGTTCATCAAGAGCCTTCTAGTTCATAGTTCTAGCCTAGTTAGATTAGAGAGTAGAGGAGATCTAGTTCTTCGGCGGGATCTGGGGCCCCAGCGATCGTCTGGAGCGCAGAGTTCGGCATTGTTGACGGTCGTTAAGTACCAATTTTATACTGTCAACTAATGCCTAGGGAAGATCAATAATAGAAGCATAGGGGTTATTACTGATGAATTCTATGAGTTTTGGTGAATTGTGTATTTTCCAGGGATTATTCCAAAAAGGCTTAAAAGAAGGATTAAAGTGTTTAATTACCACGAAACTTAATCGCTAAGGAAACATCATCACGAGAACACTAGAAGCATCTAGAACACACCCGAAGCACCGGGTCCTAAGACCCACCTGGGTGGGGCCGGCCGGTGCCCTCCTCTAGGGTTTTAGCCCACTTTCTGGAGTCTTCTTCCACCGCCTCTCTGGAGTCATCTGGGCCCTTCGTTCAAGTCGGTTTGATCCCACGGCGCACGTTCATCCCATCGGGCTATAAATAGAGGGGCAGACCCCCCTCCCAGAGCACCAATTCATTCCTCCTGCTTCATTCGTCAAGATTAGACAGAAGTTAGGGTTTCCAGAGATTAGAAATAGGGCTCTATTTCTTCAAGTTCATAGTTTAGGCGTCTAGCAAGGTTCAAGTAGAGTTGGCCGCTACGCTCGGGATTTCAGATCTGTTCGTCTGGAGATCGGTAATATTATCTTGTATCTCATTATGACTCTGCTTTATTTTAATAAATTGCTACTTATTCAGTTCTTAGTTTATTCTAGTTGCATATTCGATATAGTTATGATTGGTGATGATTATTGTCGTATGATCGTAAAGCGCCTAATTCAGTACTCGAGTGAGTTAGGTGGTATACATTATGACGTGGTGTCTACATATATTGTGTACCTACGGAGGCACCCTGACATGCTGGGTCGTGTAGTAGTCCGCGTAGGTGACAGCTGCGTTGGTTCCTTTGTAGTCCACCCCCCGTACATAGGACGAGCAGAGCGCGGTCGTGAAGGAGGTGACCCTTGTGTCTTAATATCCTCATTAGATGATGCTCCTTATGATGTTTTCTGAGTTGATTATGCTATAGATGAAGATGTGTAATGTGGCGTTGGCTGTAGACTTTGTATTTAGTAATTACATAGGTTTCCTTTACTTTAGCCGAATCTCGAGATTGTCTTACTACATTAGTGTCACACCCAATTTTAAGGATAAAATGGGATGCATAACCTTATGTGCGCCCACAGATCAGTCACACATATAAGCCAACAAATTGCATAAATTGTATCATAACCAATGTTTAATACATAGCGAATAATATCAAAGTCATTACACAACGGAAAATAAAGATAACTCTCGCGGTAGCTCCATAGCACAGGGACGTCGACTGGTGAAGCACAAGTCTAGTAGTCCTCTGGGTAGTCCTCATCACTATCACCATCTGTTACCCATCCGGGATTTTTAACCAAGTAATGAAAAATAAACAAGCGTAAGTACATGTCGTACTCAACAAGACTAGCATGGGTTCATGAGGCTCAAAAGGGTTGACACGGTTTAGCAGCAGGTTGCTTTTAATTAATCATCTTTTATGCAGTTGGATAGCAACAAGTTAATAAACCCATTCTCATGATCATAGTAAACACAATTGATGAGTAGCAATAAATAGATTAACAACAAGTAAACATCACCCTGAAAGATAACTACTCCGTGAGTTTTCCGGGCCACTCGTGACCGTGAGCGCGGCTAGTATACCAGTTTAACACTCTGCAGAGGTTGTGCACTTTCACTATGAGCCGTGATTCCCATTTGCTCGGGTTAATTACTCCCATAACACTACCAAGGTGAGAGAGCAGGGTTTCACTATGAAGTCTTTCAAAATACTTCGTCTAACAAGTTAGGGCCACTAGGAACCCGGCAAGCAGATGTAGAGCCCCCCTTCGTCGTGGCACAAGGTCACGCAGGTTATACACACTCGGACAGGAGCCGCACTATACCTGAGTCGCCAGGTCCCATCACGCCTTTCGGTAACCTCTAACAAGCTAGAAAAAGTACCCATACTTGACTAAAACCAGAGCCATGTAGCCCTCATAGTTGCACTGTAAGTCCCAGCTTTTGCTGACAGATCATTACCAAGGGGGAAGGATATGGTGCATCACAAAACTATGCTCCAATCCCCTAGATCCATGTTGCTAAAAAGGCATCTTTTAATTCCTTATTGCATATTCAATTAATCAGTTTACATGATCATGATATCAATAACGTACTAGCATCAATTACCACATGCATAATCCCATAGGTTGCAAGGAACAGAATAACAAAACTAGGAAGTAACTATGGTTAACAAGGAAGACACATGCAAATGCAATTATTTATTTGGTGAATAGGACAACAAGGATGATCCATACTAATACTTGCCTTGATCAGCAAACTCCTAGTGATCCGGGTTGTCGCAGTACTGATCTTGATCACCCACGTAAGGCTCACCGTCTATACTCGATCCATCATAACAACACACACGCATACAGGGGCAATCATGCATACAAACAAGAGTTTTCATTAGAACAGTACACCAACAGAGAGAAAATAAATTAAAAAGGTTATAAAACAAATCTACGCATTGCTACGATCACATCGATATAAAGTTTGCGCAAATCGGATTTAAAACGAGGAAGATATGAATTTTACAAGATTTATAATAGAATAATAATAGATTAAATATAATCTCGAATTTTAAAAGTTAATAACATATGAAACAGTGGTACTAACTGGTAGATCATCAAATTACGAATCTAACGCAATTTGAATCGTTCAAATCGGAATTAAAACGGAGAACTACGAACAAAACAGTTTTGATTTCAAATCTGAAAACACATTTTCATATATACCGAAAATAAATACGCCTTCAAATACAGAAAACGTAATCTACTGAATATGCTAAGGGCTGCGGGTTAAGCATTAAAAACTACAGGGGGTTATCCGCAAAAACACCGGCCGAATCGGTATGGGCTGCTCTCGGCCGTCCGATTCAAAATCGGCGGATCAGATTAAAAGAGGGGAGGGGTGGCGGTGCTCTCGGTCGGAAAACAGAGGCCGACGGCGGCGGCGCCATGGCCGGAGGGCCGCCGGAGAAGGCGAACTCGGCCTTCGGTGCATGAAATAGGTCGGGAAGGGTACCCATAGATCGGGAAGAGCATCGCAAGCTCACCTAGGGTGATGGGAAGGTCGGAAATCGACTCGGAGATAGCTCGCGGCGTGATCCGGCGGACGGTGGATCTTTGCAACGGCGGCGGAGGCGTGTCAGTGCACAAATCGAAGGGGGAAAGTGCTCGGGAACTTCACAAGATCACAGCGAAGCTCCTCAAAGGCTTACCGAGAGGAAATTGGTTGCGAATCGAGCTAATTGCTCGCGGCGGCAGCGGCTGCTCGGTTCTCGCGGGAGCTCGGCAGTGGCGGCGAGAAGAGGCGGCTAGGGTTAGATGACGGCTACGGAGGGGTGTGGCGCTGCTTAAATACTCCCGAGGTGTGACGACAATCTCGGAGATTGAAACAAACTCGGCGAGCGGAGAAATCGGCCTCGGCTGTTTCTTCTCTGCTTCGGACTTCTCGGCGCGGCGACGAACTCGGCTTCGGCCGTTTTCTTTCTTGCCCGCGTCGGACTCTCGGCGAGCAGCAGAGGGAAATAGGGAAGGGGCTGTCCTGGGGGTCCCACAGGTCGGTAGCACCGAGCGCTGGGGTCGGGCTAGCAGTCACGGCAGAGGGATGCTTCGCGCACGCGTGCTCGGCCGCGGCGGATGAACACGGCAGCGGCGTCTCTGTTCGCGCGGCGAGGGAGGTGGAGAAGGAAGGGGCTGATCCGTGGGTCCCGCTCGCCAGTCAGAGGGGGTAAGGGGAAGGGAGGGAGTAGGTCGGCCGAGCTGGCCTCGGGCCATCCGACCTGGGCCGGCTGGGGCCAGAGAGTGGAAAACAGGCCAAGCTGCTGTTTGGGCCAGAAAGGAGAGGGGAAGGGCTCTTCTCTATTTCCTTTTTCCATTTTCCAATTTCATTTTCCAAAAGGATTTTCAAATTGGGTTTTGAAATATTTGAACAATTCAAATAAGCTACAACAGTACAAAGAAGAAATGCTCTAGCATGAATGCATCATACATGTGTATGACCTAGGTTTGATTTTATATTTGAGAAAAAATATTATTTCCCTATATTGAAATGATCAATTAATTGCATAATTAAATAAATTCCCACTATTTAAAAGAATGTAATTTTTCGGGTGTTACAATTAGTGAGTCTCTATATTCTATCTCTGGAATACCATTTACCTCATTTACTCAGTTATCATTTACCATTTATCATTGACTTATTTATCGTTAAAGCACTAGAGTTATGGATTATCATAGGTCTGCACATTTATCTTTCTAATTATTATAGTAGATTATCCTAATGAGTAGAATGCCCCTTTATCCTTTTGGTATAAAACAAATCAACGATACTCGGAATACTTACGGGGTGAAGTGCTACAATGGGAGAATTATTTGTGCGCTTGCGAATATATTCTATAGTATTATTTTTAGGAGGCAAGTGAAGATTATTTTACCTTTGGTTTTTGGCATCATGTTAGGGATGACAACTTAACGTGAAGTGATGTTAAAAATACCAACAAGCATTTCTGGCGCCGTTGCCGGGGATGGCAATTGTATTCATTAGGATAATTTATTGAGTTCGTTGATTTAATTCGCCAGGATATTTATTCTAGAATTTCATATAGGAGAGTTCTTCATAGATAATATTAATAGAAAAACATAAAATAACTATAGACATAAATACTTAGAGATATCCATAACCTTTTGCTTTAGCACTTACCCGTGTTTTGTTTATATTTAAATATCTTATATAGGGTAAGTGCAGGATTGGTTGTGTACTTTAACTCTTATCAATCAGGAACAACCATAGGAAGAAGGGTCTTACATTATTTTGTGAAGCCATGACTGAGAAGACTCTACGTGAATTCTCTGCCCCAAGCACTGAGAATATTCACGTTGGGCCAACTTTCAACATTGGAGATCATGATTTTGAGATCAAGCCAAGCCTCATCAAAATGGTGCAAGCTATCACATTTACTGAAAAGAAAGATGAAGATGCAAGCGTCCATCTGCAGAATTTCCTGGAGATTGGCAACACCATCAACATCAAAGGCATTTCTCAAGATGTCATGCTACTTCGTTTATTTCCGTTCTCATTGGAGGGAAAGGTGAAGCAGTGGTTTTATCAGAATAAAGATCGAGTCAAGACATGGGTAGAATGTTTAAAAGCTTTCCTAGAAAAGTTTTTCCCAGTAGGCAAAAACAATGCTCTACGAGGAAAGATTTCAGAATTTTGTCAGCAGAAAGGTGAATCTGTTTCAGAAGCTTGGGAATGTTTTCAAGCTTACATATCAGATTGTCCCCATCATGGAATGGAAAAATGGTTGCTCATGCAAACATTTTATCACGGACTAACTCAAAGGTCACGTGAACAACTAGATGCCACTGCTGAAGGATCATTTATGTCACTCAACCTTGGAAGAGCTGAAGATATTATAGCAAGGATAGAAAAAAATCAGAATTGGACAAACAACACTCAGACATGCCATAAGAGTGAAGAAGTTCCAGAGGAAGTGTGTGCACTGTCAACCAAAATGGATGTACTGTTGAACTGGTTAGAGCAAAAAGCCAATCATAAAAGAGGTCGTCAAGCTATTCAAGATGCATTCAATTCCCAGAATCAATATGAAGGACCTTTAGAAATTGAGTTTGCAAATCCCCCAGAAGATATTAGTACAGTCATCAAGTCTATTTCTCAGAAACAAGGATGGAATCAAGTTCGGTCAACCAGTCAAGGTAAGTACCAAGGCAATACTAATTTTTCAAATCATAGACAACTACCCTTGAGAGAATTAATATTAGAACAAGCTAGAATTAATGAAAGTACTTATAAGAAGCTTGCTTTTAATGATAAAGTTTTAGAAGGAATTAATTCTAAGTTAGATGATTTCTCTTCTTCTATTAAAGATCAAATATTATTTAATAAAAAGATAGAATTACAAATTTCACAATTATCTTCTACTTTGTTTACCACTAACCATGAGCAAATAAAAGGAATATCTACTAGAGGAGGTAAGTCTACACGTGATCCACCTTACCCAAAAGGGGCACGTAGACCAACACATTTAGTGCAGGTAGAAGAAGAGATTGAAAAGGACAACAGAGAAGAAGTTATACCGCCTTCACCACCAGTTGAACTACAAGATCAAGAATTAACTCAAGATTTTCATGACACAACCCTCCTACCATTTCCACGCAGGAGAAGAAGAGCTAAAACAGATGATCAATTTGGTAAGTTTGTAGAGGTAATTCAGAAGTTATATGTCAATATTCCGTTGTTAGATGCCATACAGGTACCTACATACGCAAAGTATCTTCGAACCATCCTCAACAAGAAAGGACCATTACCTTCTACTAAAGTTGTCAAGCTAACGGAGGAGTGTAGTGATGCAATTCTAAGTTCTTCTCCTACTAAGAAAAAGGATCCAGGGTGTCCCACTATTGATTGTTCAATAGGAGACCAGATATTCGAGAATGCTTTATGTGATCTTGGAGCAAGCGTCATCGTCATGCCCAAGACCGTCTTCGATAAACTCAACTATTATACGCTCACACCAACCACGATGTGTTTGTAATTAGCTGACCAATCGGTTCGCTACCCGCAGGAATCGCAGAAAATATTCCGGTAAAAATCCGTAACTTTTTCATTCCTGTAGATTTTGTAGTACTTGACATGCAGGAAGAGAGGAAGATACCCCTCATCCTCGGGCGACCATTCCTAAACACTGCAAATGCAACCATCAACGTCGAAGCTAGAGAGATCACATTCACCATCAATGGTCAAGAAGAGCGATTCGCATTCAAGCCAAGACTGGAGCAATGCTAAACATTAAAGTGTCATGAAGAACAAGATGCAACAACATCTCCGACACCGGAGATGAATCATGAAGAATAATTCAACTGGAGAAGTCCGGATCGGCAGATTCAAAAACCCCGAACCTTCGCCCGGAGGTAACTCGGTAGTTATCGGTAATTTAATTCTTGCATTAAAATTTACATATTTACTTTCTCATAAATTATATTATTAAAAAGAACTAAAAATAAGCATAGCATGATTAAAATTTAAGCCCCATGTGATTATTACTAACGGAGTGTCAAACCCCCGTCAGTGAAATTTACTTTGGTGGCAGAAAATTATAAAAAGACCATCATTAGAATTCGAATTTTTCATAGATTCATAAAAGTAATTTAGTTTTTCATTCTTGTGTCATTATACGGTATAAATACGGGAGACATATGGGACCCACAATCATCACATCAAGTCACCTCATGCATTATCATCAACCACCACCTTTCACTACAATCCAAACTTCATTATTCACACATGTACTACCCACCATCCATCCATTCAGCCATTTCACTAGAGATGCACATGTATTTGGAAGGGCATCTAGGTGCTGTCGACACTAGCTAAAGAAGAGAGCCAAGGCACACCAGGTGGGGCCGGCCGGCCCCAAGGCCTCGTCGGCCGGCGCCCCTCTGCCTCTTCCTCCTCGCACTCTCTCATTCATTCGCACACACTCCAGAGAGCACGTAGCCATGTTGCTTTGCAGCTCATGACTTCAAAATCTCATAATCCTATCATTTGATTCAAGTTTAAGCAAAGAAAATGGTAGAGAAGAAGATTAGCAAGAAGACCTAGAAGAGAGATCACCACTTTGATTCCTTCTCTTCACTTGTTCTTGCTTTGTTCTTGTGTTCTTGTTCATTCTTGCCGTGTTCTTCGTGTTCTTCATTTTACAGGCAAGATGAGCAATAGAATGAAAGGTGCCATTCGATCCCTTGGAAGAGCCTTCTCACGCCGCACAACAAGAAGCCAATCGTCATCACAAGTGCCATCGTTCGTCGGCTCCGACATGAATATTGATGCTCCGTCACCCTTCACTTACGATAATCCGTCATCCTCTTCCCAACCGGAAGAGAGGTATGAGCTCACAAGCATAACTCAAATTTCATTACCAACTAAACTGCAAAGGGAGACATTACATGTGGTTAAAAACAAGAAATTTATGCATACTCTGATTTTTTATGCCACTTTGCTCCATGAAACCGGAATGGATTCCAAGTTTGAGCTTATTTTTAGAAATATTGGATGGAAAAATGCATGGCAAATTAATGAGCAGGGTAGCAAGTTACTCACTATAAAATTTATTAGAACCCTAGACTTTGATGATGATGAGGTTAATTTTAGAATGTTTAATAAACCTTTCACCCTCTCATGGAAAACTCTTAGTTTAGCATTGGGATTCAATAATCAGTGTGTAGTCAATATTTCTAAAACTCTCTAAGACTTTGATAAAGATGATTTTTGGGAGAGTATCACTGCAAAGAAACCAGAGAGAAAACAAAAATATACTACTAAAGAAGTTCATCACCTCACACTGAGATTCATGCTTAAATGGCTAGCTTTTACATTCTTTCCTAGAGAGGAGTTAAATACTATTAAACAAGATGAGCTACATTTGTTATATATCATGATTAAAAAGAGGAAAGCGTCACCTGTAAAAATGATGTTAAATTATTGGAGAACTGTCCCTTCCTTGAGAAAGTGCAGTATTTCTTTTACTTCCTGGATTACACGTTTAGCTGTAGGGTTAGGTTTATTATCAAATGCTTCACTTGTTTATATTTCTGATGTCTGCAGAATTATTGGTTATGATTTTTTCTTTCGTGCTCATATGCTCAAACGCCGAAATAATCAAATAATTATGATTTATAAAAATTATGACAATGAGTACGAACTGCCAAACAGGGAGTTAGAAATTTATTCTGTGCAGAATTTTATTTTCCCAGCTGTTAGAGCTAATATTGGCAGGTGTCCGTCCGCGCGCATCAGTAGGGTCCCGAGAACTAATTTCACCGGAGCTGACCCAGCACCATCCGGGCCAACTTATTCTCACTATGTTGATTTTGGTGAACATGTATCGACGCAGGAGCCACGCCAGCAGTGGACTGCACACGCAGGAGCCACGCCAGCAGTGGACTGCACATGCAGGATGGGAGGAACAGCCCACATTCCAGCAAGGAGAATCTTCGTCAGCAGCAGCAGCAGCAGATTAGGGAGCAACTGATTTTCAGTGAGGACGAGCATCTTTTTCTACACGCGGGAACACGGACTCACTAACATTGAACAGGGACAGGACGCGATAAGCAACACACTGCACCAGCACAAGCAGTGGCAGCAGCAGGTCGATGACAGGTTCTACCAGCATGAATAATGCCAGCACAGCACGGACCAACGACTTGATCAGATCTATCAGAGACAGAAGCAGACGCAGAACGGATTGGAGTATTTGATACATCAGATGGGATACCCGCCGCCACCTCCACCACATTACTAAGCAACATCCAGCTTGGGGGAGATCCCCGCTAGGTGAGTACTTCTCACCTTTATATATGCCTTTTATTTCAGTATTTAGTTCGGCCTTTAATTCTGTCAATTTAAATATTGCTAAAAACAACAAGAAAACCAAATAAAAATTTATTTACCGCTTTCTTTAGATATTTCATTAAATTTCTGTTTGCTTACAAATGAAAATCCAAAAAAAGAATAGGTTGTATAATTAAGTTTGCTTTAAATTCCGCATTCAACTTGTCTTTAGAATAATTAGAACTTGAAGATAGAGAAAAATCCAAAATATATTTAAATTGTTTAAATATAATTTCTTGCAATTACTTAGTATTTAAACTTAAATTCTCCTATGAATTACATAAAGTTTATCTACCATGAAAATTTATTCTGAAACTTGATATCAGTGGGTAGCATAAGCTTTTCTAAGTAATTGATGGATATGATATAAGAAGGTTTGAGTTACTATTTATTTTATTCTGAGTGACACCTAAGCTCCAGACATTTAAAAAAAACCAGAATCAAAACAAATATAATAATTTATTCTGCTAATATGATGTAAGTAAACTATTCTGTTATGCATTCATGATTGAATTCACATGCACAAAAAGTTTTCACTCTATGCACAAGTCTCTCTTTTAGAAATCTAACAGAAAATGTGGGTTATAAAATTAAAAGATGCCATACCAAAGAAGTATGAGTCTGAAAGATGCCATATCAAAAGGGTATGTGCAAAAAAAAAGAAAAAGGGAGAAAAACAATGGGTGCAAAGACACCCGCCTGAGGGAAAAAAATGGGTAAAAAAATATCCGCTGGGAAGATAGCCCACACTGTTCAGAAAGACAGAAAAGAGAGGATAATGCATAGGAGTTCAAGAATGAAATTTAATCACATTCACACATTCAATCATGATGCATAGCTTAGTAGTCCTCTGCAATCTTATTAATAGGCTCTCATTATTTCCTAAATAAAAATTATATACTTATTAAAAAAATCTCTGGAGCAATGGTTGAAACAAAGGATGAAAGACTTAGTGCTTGCTTGATTATTTTGTCTCTCAATTACCCAAGACTTAGTTTAAAAGCCCCACGATTGAAAAGAATAAGAATAAGTTTGAAAGGTGGATTAATGAATTTCAATCCGGAGAAGAATTTCTGTTTAAATATTTAAGTATTTGTTGGAAGTTATACATTTTATGGAACCTTGAATAGATTATTTCAAGTCAACTTTGATAAGGGACTAGCAAAGACTTAGCTTGGGGTATTGTTGACGGTCGTTAAGTACCAATTTTATACCGTCAATTAATGCCTAGGGAAGATCAATAATAGAAGCATAGGGGTTATTACTGACGAATTCCACGAGTTTTGGTGAATTGTGTATTTTCCAGAGATTATTTCAGAAAGGCTTAAAAGAAGGATTAAAGTACTTAATTACCACGAAACTTAACCGCCAAGGAAACGTCATCACGAGAACACTAGAAGCATCTGGAACACACCCGAAGCACCGGGGCCCGAGACCCACCAGGGTGGGGCCGGCCGGCGCCCCCCCTCTAGGGTTTTGGCCCACCTTCTGGAGTCTTCTTCCACCGCCTCTCTGGAGTCATCTGGGCCCTTTGGTCAAGTCGGTTTGATCCTACGGTGCACGTTCATCCCACCGGGCTATAAATAGAGGGGCAGACCCCCCTCCTAGAGCACCAATTCATTCCTCCTGTTTCATTCGTCAAGAGTAGACAAAAGTTAGGATTTCCAGAGATTATAAATAGGGCTCTATTTCTTCAAGTTCATAGTTTAGGCGTCTAGTAAGGTTCAAGTAGAGTTGGCCGCTACGCTCGGGATTTCAGATCTGTTCGTCTGGAGATCGGTAATATTATCTTGTATCTCATTATGACTCTGCTTTATTTTAATAAATTGCTACTTATTCAGTTCTTAGTTTATTCTAGTTGCATATTCGATATAGTTATGATTGGTGATGATTATTGTCGTATGATCGTAAAGCGCCTAATTCAGTACTCGAGTGAGTTAGGTGGTATACATTATGTAGACGTGGTGTCTAGATATATTGTGTACCTATGGAGGCACCCTGACGTGCCGGGTTGTGTGGTAGTCCGCGTAGGTGACAGCTGCGTTGGTTCCTATGTAGTCCACCCCCTGTACGTAGGACGAGCAGAGCGTGGTCGTGAAGGAGGTGACCCTTGTGTCTTAATATCCTCATTAGATGATGCTCCTTATGATGTTTTTTGAGTTGATTAGATGAAGATGTGTAATGTGGCGTAGGCTGTAGACTTTGTATTTAGTAATTACATAGGTTTCCTTTACTTTAACCGAATCTCGAGATTGTCTTACTACATTAGTGAGTCTCTATATTCTATCTCTGGAATACCATTTACCTCATTTACTCAGTTATCATTTACCATTTATCATTGACTTATTTATCGCTAAAACACTAGAGTTGTGGATTATCATAGGTCTGCACATTTATCTTTCTAATCATTATAGTAGATTATCCTAATGAGTAGAAGCCCCTTTATCCTTTTGACATAAAACAAATCAACGATACTCGGAATACTTATCAGGTGAAGTGCTACAATGTGAGAATTATCTGTGCGTTTGCGGATATATTCTATAGTATTATTTTTAGGAGGCAAGTGAAGATTATTTTACCTTTGGTTTTTGGCATCATGTTAGGGATGACAACTTAACGTGAAGTGATGTTAAAAATACCAACAAGTATAGTTCTGGTTCTTTCTCTATTATTGTATTCTTCATTATGATTAGGGAAACATTGTTCTTAATAGTTTATATGTTCTTGATTACATTAGTCTTTATCTACTTTAATTATATGTCTAGTATAGTTGGTTTGATCTTATTGAATTCATGTAATTGCTCGTATAGCGTTTATCCAAACGATCGTTGGATAGATGATGAACAATGTGTAGACGTGGTGTCTAGATATTTCATTTATCTGTGAGTGCACCCTGATGTGCCGGGTCGTGTGTTAGTTCGCGTAGGTGATAGCTACGTTGATTCCTCTGTAGTCCACCCCCCGTATGTAGGCAAGCAGGCACGGTCGCGAAGTTGGGTGATGACTCTGTTTCACACCTTTCCTAAATGATGCCCTTTGCATGTGATCATGATACAGGACTAATCTGACAATAATTGCTAGATGTAATTGCACTAGTTAGAGTTATTCATTGATGTAGTTATAGAATTACCTTAGATATTAATTCCTTAGTTTATCCATTGGCTAGCTATTACTATGACTACAAAGTGCTCTGATGTTTATCTTTATTAATGATGCTTGATCATACTTATCACCCTATTTATCTTTATTATCTTGTGACCTCTACCTGTTATGAGTAGAGTATATGACATTGGTAATTTCACTTATTCATTACGCTTGCCCATCTCAAGTGTACTTTTACCGACTCATCTACTACCGTGGGCATACCCTTCGGTAGACTACCGGCGATATCTCGTCGACAGATGGTAAGCTGTAGACATACGCAGGTCCACCTTGGCTAACTTGAAGAGCTCTTGCCACAGACAGCTGGTAAAGATGCGATCTCTGTCAGACACGATGACGTGCGGCAGGCCATGGAGCTTGTAAACTTGAGAGAAGAACAGCTGAGCCACGGACGCAGTCGTGAACGTAATCTGAGGAAGTGAGCATACTTCGAGAACGTGTCGACCATAACAAAAATGCAGTTGGCCAAGGCGGACAGTGGTAATCTTTCAATCAAATCGATTGAGATGACCTTCCAAGTGCGGTCAGCTACCGGTAGCAGTTGCAGGAGACCCGGCAGCTTGGTTCCGTTCGGCTTGGCTTGCTGACAAACCAGATAGGAAGTAACGAAGGAACGAACTGATGCATTGAGACCATGCCAAGCAAAATACTGCTTCAAGCGCCGCAGGGTGGCTGGAATACATGAATGCCCTGGAATACATGAATGCCCCCCCAGAGAGCGCTGGTGTGCAATGCGGTGAACAAGCGTTGTTGCAGTGCCGGTGCGTGGACAACCCAGATGCGCGACTTGTAACGCAGAAGACCGTCCCGGTAGGAGAAGTGAGGGACTGCCTGATCATGCAGGAGGAGCTTAGCAATAAGGGATTGCGCGTGTGAGTCCCGGTAGGAAGCTACCACTTCCTCAAGCCATTAAGGCTAGCTGATAGAGAGTTCTACATAGGATGCTATTGGATAACGAGACAAAGCATCAGCTGCCCGATTGTCCGCTCCCTTGCAGTAGACGATCTTGTAAGACAGTCCCAAGAGTTTGGAGAAGACCTTTTACTGCCAAGGCGTATGCAACCTCTGTTCGGTCAACTGACACAAGCTCTTTTGATCTGTCAAAATGTGGAATCCACTGTACTGGAGATATGCACGCCACTGGTCCGGTGCTATCAGGATGGCCATGTACTCCTTCTCGTAAGTGGAGAGACCCTGCGATTTCGGCCCCAACTCCTTGCTCAGGAATGCCAATGGGTGACCCTGCTGCATCAACACAGCGCCAATGCCAATGCCACTAGCATCTGTCTCAACACAAAAAGGTTTTGTGAAATCCGATAATGCGAGCATGGGAGTAGAGGTTAGTGCTTGTTTGAAAGCCAAGAATGAATCCTAATGAGCATCTGTCCAAAGAAACTATGAACCCTTTCACAACAGATCAGTAAGAGGTTTGGCGATGATGCCAAAGTGACAAACAAAACGTTTGTAGTACCCGGCGAGTCCCAAAAAACGGCCGGAGGGGAACGATATGGCCGCACCTGAACTGGAGCCACTCCCACAACCAGAGGGATTTCATGATCACACTGCCGGGCAGGAGGATACCCTGCCGGTGGAGCAAAGACATCCTGAAACCCCTCCAGGAGCATTGACTACAGGGCTGGAGAAAGGGATGCCGAGGAATTCCCAAGTCCATCTGATAGCACCGCAGCCACTTGAAGCACTGACCCCGCTGGACCGTGGAATCTCCATAAGGAATGAGCAGCCATTTGTGACGCCAGTCCACTTGCATGGGACTATGTTGAGCCAGCCAATCCATCCCAAGGATCAGGTCGTACTGTGTGAGGGAAAGGACCTTGGCTGCCGAGACAAAGGAAAGTTGGTGGAGGGACCAATCCAGATATTTGAACTCGGTAGTACAGAGTAACTGACTGCCATTGGCGACTGCCACCCGAACTGGCTGTGCACACTCTGAAACTCCTTTTAGAGACTGCAAAAACTGCACTAATAAATGTGTGTGAGCTTCCAGAATCAAGCAAAATGCGTGCTGGCGGACCCTGAACAAGACCCTGAAACTGCATAGTGTTGCCAATCTGATGAGGTAATGTGGCTGCTGCGGACAGAGTAAGAAATTACTGTGGTTCTGGAGTCTCATCAGCTGTACTGTCAACAAGATCAACATCATCAGTATTGCACAGCTCCCAGCATTCCTGCAAGACATGCAACTGAATGTTCTCAGGGCAGCGGTGATCATGGGACCACTTTTCACCACACTTGATGCAGAGACCCCGAGAGCGCCAGTATGCACGCAGCTTGAACAACTTGTCATGGACACCACGCACCCACATCTCCTCTAGTCCACCTGTCGGCACCGCCCAACAGGCGGCGATGGAAGAGGGGGAAGGCTGCGTGGTGATTGTCGGGGCCATTGGAGAATGCCAGGGCACCAGACGTCCTTGCGCCAGGATGAATCCACCATCTCCTCCTGTAACAACGCAAGCACAAAAGCAATATCTAGAGTACATGGACGCTGCATATGAATGACCTTATATCAAGGCGCAAACCATCCATAAACTTCATGGCATAGTAAATGGGATCAGTGTTTTTGCCATAAGCAATAAGCTGATCTACGAGTGTGCTGAATTGTTAAGCATACTCTTGCAGAGAACTAGTCTTGGCGAATGTGAAACAGGTGACAAATGAGCAGTTTGTGCTGATCCTTGCTAAAGCGTTCTAACACCAGGGAACAAAAATTAGCCCAGCGCGTGGCGAGCACCCGCAGTCCACAGCAGGAAACCAGGGTGCCGTGGCGCCCGACAAGTGCATCATGGCAACCTTAATACAACGTCTCGGACATTGCACTGGCGAATCCGGACACGTGGATTCTCACCATCAAAACGAGGGAAATTCATTTTAGGTAGTTTATCTTCAGGTGGCTTGTGACCCTAGCGGTGGTAAGGCGGATCCTGCGGTAGGTCGTTCCCTTCCATGGCGATCAGAACACCCGCATCAAGCATCGAACTCGAAAATGACTTGCGCAGAGCAAAATTAGGAGTGGGCAGTGGGTGAGGGGAACCGAATGTACCCTTGACCGGAGGCTAAGTCATGAACTCCAGCCCCCCGGTGATGAGGTGCATCGCCATGCCCAACAGACAGGCCGATGACCCTTTGCCCAGCAGATGATGAAGCCGCGGTCACCACGGATGGGGGCAGAATGCCAGAAGGCGCTGCCGGAGCCAAATCGAGCACCACACGACTCTGGACCACACGACATCAACAATCCAACAGGCTGAAACCTGTGACAAGAAGACATCAATGTAGTGGTAGCCTACAGAAGCATGGTGGTGGAACATCCTCCCAAAGAAGACGAGACAAGCTTCCAGCAACACTACAAAGACCAGAGCAACCTCTACGGCAAAGCATTCGCCAAGTAAGTCAGCGCAACCACGGCGGTAAAGTATCTCTGTCGAAGACGAAACGCACAATGACAACAACAAAAATATGTGCTAGAAAAGCCAAAACACGGCAACCAAGCATCTGCCAGAGAAGTCGAAGTGGTAAGGTACCCACATCTGCAGGGGTCAACACACACTTAGCAGCAAAGCATCTACTAGGGAGGGGAGAATGAAGCAACATTGGTAGCAAAGGATCCGCATGAGCAACAATGACGGCAAAGCATCCGTTGAAGAAGAGTGATAGAGGCAAAATTTTCGCAACAAAAACCAAATGAATATTCGGAGTCGGGCAGACCATTGCGTAGAGGAGCTTGAAGCACGCTCAGGCATAGCACAGCAAGGGTAACTCTGGTGAGAGTAGCACGCTCAGGCATGGTAATAGGAATGTTCGAACGAAGCCTTCAAAGAGGGAAATGACATCCGCGGATGCCACCATCGCTGGAAAGAAGCACTCGAGAAGGACTTTCACCCCAAGACCTGACCCATCGGCCCGCGCGACGAACAGAATCTTCGAGGATACCACCAAGAAGGTAGATGACACAGGTTGCGCCACCACCGCTGACCCAGAGCAAGAAGTCAAGCTTGGTTTTCACCTAGATTCCATTCGTCCACAAATGTACGTACATGACATAGCCACTTGTGGCACTCGAAGAGCAGACTAGATGGAGTCTAGTGCGCCAGGGCCCAAGACACCAAGGACAGGGACTAGTCCGGCCACCCGCGCATCTCCCCCATGCGCCGCTCACGGCGCCGGCGCACCGCCCGCCGCCGCTTCCCCTGTCTGCTCGTGGCTCGCCGCTCTGCACAGACGCTCCTCCCACTGCCGCGCCCCCTGCCCGCTCGTGGCTCGCGGCTCGCAGCTCAGCGCAGGCACGCGGTGCCACCTTTCGTGTTCGGCCTCGACCATCGCCCTGCTGACCGAGATTCGGCGCGGCGTGTGCTTGTGGCATTGGTAGCCTCCATGCCTCTGGTGCTCATCCTGCTCGCTTGCGGATGATTCGTCCTGTGGTCTAGTAGTTTTTGGTGGCGTCTGAAGATACTGCATGAGACCTGTTCGATGTTTTATCACAACAAAGTTTCACAAGATGTCCTAGCTCCGCTGTCCAATCCTCCCTCCTGGTGGCCGTGCTGAGTGCACAGGGGACGCTGTGTGGGCCTCAGCTCCGAATCAATGGAGCTTCAGGGCCTCGACTTCCGCCCTGGCCATGGTGTTCAGGAGGCAGTCAGAAGTAAGTTCGGCTGTTCCGTTTCTCCTTCTTCCTCAGTTCGAGCTTTTTTCATGGTCGCCTCCTTTGGTCGTTGCAAGCTTAAGCTATCGCTTGTCTTGGTTGGGGCTCTTCTTCAGGCCACTCTTGGTGGCTGCAGAAGGCTTTGCTGTCCTTGCTCTTGCTGAGAGAGTGTTTCGCTTCTCTGTCTCTTCGAGGCATGTTGGTTTTCATGTTCTCAAGCTTCGGTCTTTCGAGTGTTCTTCCTTCAAGATATTTTTTTATCTGTGGGGAAATGGTGGCCCGAACTGGATTAGTGAATGGAATTCGTTTTGTGCTGAGGAAGAAAGCTCTTGGACTGCAATTCAAAAAGATGAACCGGCTCAAGGCAGTAACCGAGTCAGGACTGATCTGTCTTTTGCCGATGCAGTGAAGAACAACCTGCTTTCAGGAGCCAACAGAGTTCCTATTTATGTTCGTCAGGCAAGAAAAAGTGTTTTTGATAGATTGGTTTTCCATGAGTCCTCTAGGAATAATAATACCAAGAAAAAAGAAAAAAAATCTTTTTAGCCAGTTCAGGCAGGCAGGGCCCTCGCAATTTGATTCTGGTCTGCATGTGAAGTTTGGTTCAAATTTCAATTCAATGCCTCCGACAAGAGGTCCTACTCAAGCGCAGAAGCCTGGGATTTGCTATCGATGTTTGTCAGAAGGACATACTAGAGAGATGTGCAAGTCTCCCATTAGATGTTTTGCATGCATGCGTGGGGGGCACATAGCTCACAACTGCTCAGGAAATGGTAGCACAGACGGTAAAGAGAAAGCAGTTACTGCTCACATTAATGGAAAAAAATTCTCGAGCAGCCGGAGCCCATTGTGTTGGGAACAGATTTGGTTCTTGGGTCACAGCAGCAGACCCCGCCTATATTCTCCTCTTTCACTGCCTGGGCTAGAGCAATGGCGTCCACCTCGCAAGCTACGCCTCCGCCGGATCCAATTATCATCCCCTGGCCAAAAGAATTAACGTTCGTGACAGGTAGACCCTCTGGGAAGGAGCCCCATGTTGTAGAGATGGGCTTGTGCTTGGGTGGAATAACTAGAGGGCTCAACGCCTCCCTCAACAATAGTCAACTGACGTCATCATCGCACTTACAAGCCCCGCCTGCTGCTCTTGCTGGCGAGTCCATCATTGCATATCAAAGAGCACACCCGGGACCTTTCAAGCCTCAGGGTTTCCATGTTGAGGAAGCACAAAATAGGCCAATGATAGGCAGGGCAATTGTTGGGCGAAGGCCAAGAGTAAAGAATGAAGATCTTGCAATTGTTACGATCACACCTTCACCTGATAGCACACTTCACTTCCCCTCAGTAGAGGAAATCATCAGAATTTTTTTGGAGAAACATAGGGGAGTCAATGTTAGGGATGTGCAACCAACTCACTTGGGTCAGGCCTTTGTTCGTTTTGAGCGTGAACTTGATCGTGACAGATTTGTCCTAGAAAGCCCCCACCCTTTTGGAAATGTCAATATTTCCTTTACTCGGCACAACCAAGGCAGGAATTGGCGAAGTGTCCATTTTGATAAAGAATGTTGGCTGATGCTCCTTGGCTTCCCAAATGATTACTGGGAGCAGGAATATGTTGATACGGTAGCAGGGGCATTTGGAAAAGTAATCAGTTGGGATAATGATCCTAGTCACTTAACAAGGATGATTGTTAAGGCTAGAGTGGTGGACCTTGAAATTATTTCACATTTCATTGTCTTCTCTAATACAGGAGAGTACAATAGCGACTCATGGACGATTCAATGTGAGATTATCCAACATGAGAACTTGGGTGTTGGGCCACTTGATAAGGAACTGGTCCAGTTACAAGCTGATGATCAAGGTCCCTCTTTCTCTAATTTATTTAGGGTGGGTCAGACAGTTTTGGCACCAATTGCTACAGCTGATCTTCAACTAGGGACTAATCAGAATCAGAATTCGCGGATTACACAAAATGTGCATGCGGTTCAGAACCAGCTGGATAAACAACAGGAGAATTGTCCAGCTTGGTCAGAAGAGTTACCTATTGCAAGGCAATTGGGTGGTCCTCAAATTAACCTGAATGTGCCTCCTGTAGTAGATCAGCAAGGTCAGATGGCAGCTGCACCTTTAGTGGTGATGCAGGATTTAAATGAGGCACCTTTGGGGGATGATCAACAGGAGATGTTTGTTCATCCAGATCATGGACAGGGAATGGAAGAAGAACTGCATCTCCTATCGCAGCCAATCCAGGAACCCCATCAGGCAGAAGATGAGGAAGGGTTGGCTAACAACCTGAATATGAATGTTGATGTTCAGATACCTGTACTGCAAGGTTCATTGGACAACTTCCTGCACTAGGAGATCCGAGAAAATGACCTGATAGAACCAGAAATGAACAACCAATCAACTCTTGGCAAGGGGCAGCAAGGAGAGAATGAGGGAACACTCTTTCAGAACAACATCCATCTGGGAATGGCCAGGACCTTTTTTACAGGCCCGCTTGAACTGCCAAGACCTGCAGAAGCCCTCTGGTTGGCGCCAAAACCTAGGAATAAGGTAGATTCAAAGAATAAGACTCTCATTGAAGTCCGTAAAGAGTGGTTGGGCTTCTCTAGTGCTTTACTTTTGGCCCAGGCCCAACAAAATTGGACTAAGCAGCTTCTACAATCCAACTTTCCTCGGTTGCTTCATAAAGGAAGTGAATGGGTGGCAACTCTGTCATTAAGCTGCAAGTCCTCATCTACAGAAGCCTGCAGCCTGCTAGGTTTTGAACCTACAACAGCAAAAGAAATGGAGGAGGCAGTCCCTGAAGAAATCATGGAAGTGACCCCTACAAACAAGAAGAGAGGTAGGAAAACAAAGACAGATACTCCAATAGTTGAATCAGTAGTTAGGCGCAGTAGTAGAGTCAGGGATAACTACAATGGCTTCAAGACGAGTGCTTGCAAAATCAAGAATTGCTTGGGTTGCACTATTTAGCCACCAACTCTTTCTCCAGCTACACTAAAAACAATTGGAACTTCACTTTGCCAAATGCAAGATGAGCAACTAGAGGATAAACTCCTTTTGAATAAGAAGAAGATGGAGCCAATTGGGAAGAAGTTGAAGAAGAACAAGGAAGTAAAGGAACGTAACCAGGCTTGATCATTTCCCATTATTAATCATGAGTAACAACAAAGCTTGGAAAATTTTAGACTGGAATGTCAGAGGTCTAAACTCTGAGAAGAAGTGGAATTCCATCAGGGATAAAATAGTGGAAAGTAGAAGTGAAATTGTTTGTTTGTAAGAAACCGAGAAGGAGAATTTGGATATCAGTTTCATCAAAAACATTTGCCCTCCTGGCGTTGACTCTTTTGAGTTTCTCCCCTCTGTGGGAGCTTCAGGTGGAATCCTTGTGGCCTGGCAAAGTTCTGCTTTCCTAGGGCAGTTGGTCTTTAGCAACAATTTTGCTATCTCTATAGAATTCACCTCCAAGCTTAATAATGTTAGATTCTGACCACTGTATATGCTCCCTACACCTCCAATGGAAAAAGAGAGTTCCTAAATTGGTTTAGCAATGTTCAGATGCCCCCTGAGATTGACTGGCTCATAGTAGGTGATTTCAACCTAATAAGGAGACCTGAAGATAGGAACAGGGATGGGGCAGATGTCAATGAGATGTTTCTGTTCAATGAAGCCATTAGCAAGCTAGATCTGATTGAACTACCTCTTCATGGAAGACATTTCACATGGACCAATAAACAATCCCCCCACTCTTGGAAAGGTTGGACTGGTTCTTCACTTCCAACTCTTGGACAGCTAGTTATCCCAACACCTTGGTAAAAACACTGGTTATGGAAACTTCTGATCATTAGCCTTGTGTGGTTGAGATCAATACAAAGATCCCACAAAGCAAAATTTTTAGACTTAAAAATTATTGGCTTAGTCATGAGGAGTTCATCTCAGTAGCCATAAAGGGTTGGACAACTTCAGACCACATTGATGACCCAGCTAAAAGACTATCAGCAAAATTCAAAAACTTACGAAGGGATCTTAGGATGTGGAAAGCTCAGTTGCCAAAACTTGCTTTAGTCATTGCCAATATAAGACTTGTTTTGCACTTCCTAGAGACTGTGGAAATCTTTAGAGATCTGTCGCTTCCTGAATGGAACCTCAGGAATTTAATTGCTGCAAAACTGATATCTTTGCTGAAGCAACAGAAGACTTATTGGAAATAGAGGGGGAAGATTAGATAGGTAAGGGAAGGAGATGCAGGAATTAAGTTTTTTCATGCCCATGCTACAACGAGAAATAGGAGAAACACAATCCCCTCTCTACAAGATGATCTGTGAAATACTTTGCAGTTCCATGAACAAAAGTCTGAACTATTGTGGAATTCCTTCAAAGAAAGGATGGGCAAATCCGATTTTGGTCATATGATCTTTAATTTAGATGATCTTATCCAAGCAGTTGATGGTCTTGATCAATTAGAAGTGGCATTTAAAAAGAAGTGGACAGGGTTGTCACTGATCTCCCAAACAATAAATCCCCAGGGCCTGATGGATTTAGCAATGAGTTTGTGAAGGGTTGTTGGCCACATATCTCTAGTGACTTCTATGATCTGTGTGATGGTTTCTTCAAGAGGGAGATATGCCTAAGAAGTATCAATAGCTCTTACATTATCCTGATTCCAAAAAAAGAGGGTCCACAAAGAGTCTCAGATTACAGGCCAATCTCACTTTTGAATTCCTCTGTGAAATTATTAACCAAATTGTTGGCAAATAGGTTGCAAGTCCAAATCATGAGGCTAGTTCACAAGAACCAGTATGGGTTCATTAAGACTAGAACCATCCAAGACTGCCTAGCTTGGGCTCTTGAATACATTCACATTTGTCACAAATCAAAGAAAGAGCTCATTATTCTGAAATTAGATTTTGAAAAGGCCTTTGATAAAATTGAACATGGGGCAATTTTGGAGATCCTCAAAGCAAAAGGATTTTGGCACAAATGGATCAGCTGGGTGCAAAGAATTCTAAATTTGGGAACTTCCTCAGTTTTACTTAATAGGGTGCCTGGAAAAGTTTTTCACTGCAAAAGAGGGGTAAGACAAGGTGACCCCTTATCACCTCTTCTCTTTGTTCTAGTTGCTGATCTACTGTAATCTGTAGTAAACAAAGCAAAGGATCAAGGTCTCTTAAAGCTACCAATTCCCCTCAGATATACTACTGACTTTCCTATTATACAATATGCTGATGATATTTTGGTCAGCTAGTAGTAGACAGCTATGGACACTAAAGGCCCTACTTCACTCTTTTGGAGAATCAACAGGGCTCAAAGTAAACTATGCAAAATCAATTATGGTGCCCATTAACATATCTCATGAAAAGTTACAACATTTGGCAAGGACATTTAATTGTGAGAATGAAAGTCTACCTTTCACTTATTTAGGGCTGCCTTTAAGCCTAACAAAGCCAAAGGTGATTGATTTTTCTCCACTGGTTAGCAAATGTTAAAGAAGATTAGCTGCAACCTCAGTCTTTTTGAGCCAGGCAGGGAGGTTGGAAGTCACAAACTCAATTTTTTTAGCACTGCCATCCTTTTGCATGAGCACATTCCTGTTGCAGCAAACAATGATTGGTCAAATAGACAAATTCAGAAAGTTATGCCTTTGCAGAGGAGCAGACATAAATGCCAAGCAAAAACCAAAAGTAGCTTGGCCAACTGTTTGCAGATCAAGAGATGAGGGAGGACTAGGAGTTCTGAATATTAAAACTCAAAATGAGGCTCTTTCGATATTAAAACTCAAAATGAGGCTCAAAACTAGGAGTTCTGAATATTAAAACCAAAATGAGGCACCTCCACAAATTCTTCAATAAGGAAGACATACCCTGGGTTTCCCTAGTTTGGGAAAAATACTATAATGGGAAATTGCCTGGGCATACAAAAAGGGGGTCTTTTTGGTGGAGGGACATCCTAAAGCTCCTAGATAAATTCAAAGGTATGGCAAGAGTGCAGATTAATGATGGAAAATCATGCTATCTATGGGAAGATTTATGGAACAATGACTTACTTCTGCATAAATTCCCAGAATTGTTTTCCTTTGCAAAGAAAAAGCAAATTGTCTTTGCTGAAGGAGTGATTCAGGTGCCTCTCCATACCTTATTCCACCTCCCTCTTTCTCAGTAAGCACATGCTCAGCTGATCCAATTACAATCTGTCCTGGAAGGGGTTCATCTCAATGATTCCCTAGATATATGGTCCTACATTTGGAACTCAAGCATATTTTCAGTAAGAAAAGCTTACAAGCACATGAATGGACACCTGTTGCTGCATCCGGTCTACAAATGGTTGTGGAATTGCTCATGTCAAGATAAGCATAAAGTGTTCTTCTGGCTTTTAATAAAGGATAGATTAAGCACCTGAGAGTTACTAAAAAAGAAGAATATGGTACTTCAAGATTACAACTGCACTCTATGTAATGGATCTGCTGAAGAATCCCTAGTACACCTCTTTCTTGACTGTCCTTTTGCTGTCCAATGCTGGGCATGGCTTGATATTCAGATTGATCACAACCTTGATCCATTTCAAAACATTCAGAGTTTCAGGGAGCAGTTGCAGGTGCCTTTCTTCATGGAAGTCATCATTCTAATGAGCTGGACTATTTGGAAAGTAAGGAATGATATGATTTTTCGCCAGATCAACCCAGGCTTACAAATTTCAAAGGACAATTTCAAAGTGGAGTTCCAGTTTCTGTTGTTGAGAACAAAAAGAAGTTACTCACCAATTATAGACCAATGCATTGCCAATTTAGTTTAGCAGTCCTAGCTGGGTGCCTCTTTTTGCTGGCACTTTTGTTCTTTCTTAGTTTCTTTGTTCCTTAAGTCCTCCTCCCCTTAGCTCTTAACTTTAGCTGTATTTGTTTTTCTTCTTAGAACTTTTTTTTAATAAAGCATTGTAGGGGTGCAAACCCTTCCAGTTTCCCTAAAAAAAAAACAACAGCACGGACACAGCCACTCCACACCAAGGCCACAGACGACCATGTCGCCGCGCCATGACTACCGTAGCCACCGCAGACAAAGAGTAGCCTCCCCATTGCTCAAACTTGGGAAAAAAAAAAGATTCACCCAACCACCAAACGCCTGGGAAATCACACTAGCTGAGGGGCCAAAGCTGCTGGCCACCCAAATCCAACACCGGAAATACTGGACTCAGGCGAGGATGCCCGAGATCTGGCTTCTCCACGGCCACCACACCCACTTCCAACTTCCAAGCACATAGAGCCGAGCTCGGCTCCTTGTACAGTTTCTGCAGCGTAGTGAAAGCAACATATATAGGCGTCCTAGCTTGCAGCGAGGCGTGTGAACCAGCCACACTAAAGCTAAACCGCTCGAACGCCCCAGATGGCCGGCCGGGCACCGTGTTGCATTGCACACAAGACCTTGAGCTGGCCGCTTGGTGGCCAAGCCACGATGGGGCACCAGCATAGGCCCCGCCGTCCGTTGGCGGCTATGGACGCAAGCGAGTCAGACGACCGGCTGCCGTGCCCACACCGACACTGGTCACCACTTTGCCAAGTCTGCCAGAAGACAGAAGCTAGGCTTCAGATCTAGCTACGGAGGTCACAGATCCGGCAAGCGACCAACCATCCTGGCCGCTAAGAAGGAAAGCAGAACTTGGAGATGATGAGAGTGGAGGAGGGAGGGTGTTGTGAATGGCTGTCCTGTTGAGTGCCACCGCCGCTGCTCACCGGTGAGCAGCAGTGGCGGGCTGAGAGCTGCCTGGACGGGGGGCTTTCAGCGGCGGCGCAGGCATCGCCCCTTGCTTGGTGGGGAAACGACTGGGGGGACGCTTCGCTCATTTTCGGTGAGGCAGAGTACTATGGAGCAATCTCTAGCATAACTATTCGAAGCCACTTAGGATCATCACTTGCCACTCAGCTCTCGTAGTCACCAAGGTTACGTTCCACTATAGAGCTTTTCCACCAAGGAAAGAATCGCCTCATCCTCTGAACACCAAGTTATTGTCATTCCACACACCAAGCTTAGAGGGTCTATGATGTTGCTATTAAGCCACTAAAACTCTCTGGCTTTGGCTTTGGCTTTGGCACACCAAGGATATTACAAGGGCACTTAGCTCAACTCTCTTGCTCACAAGCTAAGACCTAGTCACTCACTAAGGTAGGCACTAATAAGCACAATTACAAGACCTGGATATGATCACTAATCTCCAAGGTGTTCTTCGCTTGTGTACTATCTTCCCATTGCTTCAATATACTCCAGTACTCATCAAAGCTGGTAAAGTTGGCTTAGGTGATGGCGAAGGCTGACATAAATTCTACGTACATACGACAGTTCTCGGTGGCCCGGATTTTTTTCATCGGATTGTTTAGTGAGTACTAGCTAGTCGTTGCCTTGCATATCGATGTTATCCATCTGATGCTGTGTTAATTGCCATCGCTGGACCTTCATTCCTGTGAATACATTTTCATAGTGCCAAGTCTCCCGTCATCATCGAATCAACTCAAATAATCCGGTGTGCATATTTTTCTCACTGTAAATCGTCCAATGAAGCGTATGCTCTAAAATGCCTAGGCTTTTTTATTCTTCTATCGATTTTCAGCGTTAGTCTGGTTCTCCCGCTTTTTATTGTCCGACCGTCCAGTTTTTGACCACCCTTCTGTTGATCACTAGATGCATTCTCAATAGTTTGTCATTTTCACATTTCACAACACCAGCAAGTCGTCTGAGGCTCTCTGTTTTCTGTCTTTGCTATTTTGACTTTGTTTCTTCTTCAATCTTTGGACCACTTATTACCATATATCCCTAGAGCCTAAAAAACACTATGAATCACATCTTTCGCACTCATCTCTGTCAGTAAAACCATATAGAAATTGGGCATTGGTTATTTTTGTTCGTTAGTAATAGTGCAGATTGGTAAGGTATATATGTACTGCATAGAACAACTTAGCATGCATACTCATAAACCTTAAATAATTTGGTACGGGAGAAATAAACTGGTCCCATAAAAGTGACCTGACAAAACAGTTCTCTGTGGTTATATCTATATATGTTGGCACCCAGCCTTTACAACACACTTTCTCATGTTAAGGTCGATTAGGGCATGTACAACCCAGAGACAAGGGGTCGTCTCTAAAAGAGTAGAATTTAATATACAGACAATTAAAGAGACGGGTCATACAATCCAGAGACAGGGGTATCTACAGACAATTTAATACTTTGCATGTAACCAAGATTAACAATGAATATAAATTTGTATACCATTGTATGGCCATTTGATGGAAGAAGGATTGTATGGCCATTTGATGCAGAAACTTTCAGACCGTTAGTTTTCTGAAACTGAACTTAACTGAACACAGGTACACTCAAGTTTTTTTGAAAGATCACTCACAAATAAGTTTCAGTACACGCACAAATGAGCACACTCAGCAATAGAACAACAGTAGAAATCACCACCATCAATTTTTTCACTCAAGTTTTTTTTTTTTTTTGAAAGATCACTCACAAATAAGTTTCAGTACATGCACAAATGAGCACACTCAGCAATAGAACAACAGTAGAAATCACCACCATCAATTTTTTCAGAAATCTAACAGTACTAACACAAACTTAACTGGACACAAGTTTGAGGACAGATCACCATCATCCAGTCTTCAAGAATTTAACAGAAACTTAACTGAAGCACCATGTTCAGATAACTAGATCATTCAGGTAACATATTTAGGGAAAAAAAACAAGTTCAGATAACTAGACGGAGCTGAAGCACCATGTTCAGATAACTAGATCATTCAGGTATGGGTCTTTATCCCTGCATCAAACATAGGTGCATCAAATAACAGATTATCGTTTTCAGAAACTCAACAACACATTCACAGTTTTAGAAAAATGAGCACTTGGTGTTTCAGTTCACATTCACACATAGAAACTGAAATAAGCACTTAGTGTTTCATTTCACATTCACACATACAAACTGAAACTGAAATTGGCACATTCACAGGCATTCAGTTCACACTCAGTAATAGTAGCATTCAGTAATAGTAGAATTCAGGGGAGACATGCAGTTTTCAGAATTCAGGGGAGACATGCAGTTTTCAGAGAACTCAGTAACAGTTTTCAGATAGTAGCATTCAGTATCAGTAATAGTAGAGTTCAGGTAACTCAGTGACAGTTTCAACGATGCATTCAGTAACAGTAGAATTCAGATAACACTCGGCTGCAGTTCACACTTAGTAATGCAGGCAGACCACAGCATCAGGAACAAAATCGTGGCACAACACTCGTGCAAATCAGCCCCAAAATCAGTAATTAGCCTTGAAAGTGCCTATTCTAACAACTATGCAATAGATCGAAGCCAAGAAGGAACTAATTTGACTAAGATCTATAATATCAGTACCTGATGAAACCTAATCCAGTACCCATAAGAGGCGGGGCTGCGGCTGCGGGGCGGAGCGTGCGTCGTCCTCGCCTCGGAGTTGAAGTGGAGGCGTGCTGCGTCTCCACGGGTATGGCCACGCGTGCAGGACACACATCCGTGCGCCGTGCGGGACGAAGGAAGCTGCGCGGTGTGCGGCGCGGAGGATGGAGGGAGCTGTGCAGCGTGCGGCGAGCCACGCACGGAGGGAGCTTCATGGCACGCGCGAAGGGAGGCTGGCGGTGTGCGGATGCGGTGCCGCGACCGAGGAACACCGCCTCCGCCGCCATCGTCGATGCCGCAGCAGCTGGGGCGCCCTTGCTGAGGCAGAGACAGATTTGGCGGGAGTGCCCTCCCGCGCGCGCCAAACTCCATCTGCGCGCGCGAGCGCCCCGGATCCACGCGCCGTCGAGACGAAGGGGCGGCTCCTACATCACTGCTGCGGGAGTCTCTCTACCTCGGGAGCACGGGATGGAGCCGTCGTCTCGTGAGACGACGGAAGGGCCGTCTTCAGCCTTCCACGGGTTTTTTTTGTTTGTTTTTTTTTCAAAATTGGCAATGAAGGGACGGGGTCAAGAGACCCGCTGTACATGCTCTAATCGCCCAATGGTGAATATGGAGGGACGCTTGGGAAATGCAACACCAACAACCTCCTTGCATCAGTTACATTGGTGGAAGAGCCCAAGGTGGATAGTGAACCGTATCGAGGCATTGGCAGTTGTGGCAATCATCATCAGTTTCTTGCTTACTCTATTTGGGTCATGCCGCCGTTGATCCAATACATAGATAGTCCAAAAGGGTTTCTTTACTGCTCAAGTGCTATCTTTATCTCTTGGGACCTACAACATAGTTCTAATGCAATCTTTATCGGTGAAGAGCGAGATGTATCCTATTTGGACGGTGTCTTCGTTCACCCTCTTTGGCAGCATTGATCCTGTCACGACCTACAACGGCCTCGACTACAAGGGTCCACTCTCAATGGTGATATATGGGATCTGCCTCAACTGTGGATATGTCCTTCTGATGACTATCTCAACCATCTCTAATGTCGTTGGTAACGCAGCCATCATCACACTGTCTGCCATCACTTTCATCAAGGGTTTTCATAGATCATTTGCGCTTGTGCAACAAAAAAAATATGCGGAACATGATGGATTCTGTAAATGCTGGAGAAATAGGTATATTCAAAAAAGAAGGGCTTTCTCATATGATGCGAAGACGGATAATCTTCGATCAGGCTGACATAGATGCGTCACAGAGGTGTGAAGATGATGTCAATGAGGATGACATAGAAGCGTCATTAATGAATAACAAGGATAAGCGGCTAAAGTCTTTTTATGATGTGTGTGCTTCCTTCAGTCTGTCTCATAGGTTACGAGATCACATTCTTGGGTTGGACTATCGTGTGCCAGAACCAGAAAACCTCGTGGGCATTGACTATAAGTGGGCCTTGAAGGTAACTGAGATTGAGTTGGCTTTCGTGTATGATGCCTTCTTCACTGGTAAACCATTCCTTTATTACTATCAAGCGAAACTGCTAGTTTGTGGGCACTGGCTTCATTCACTGGGATATGTTTTATCCTTGTAGCAACTGCCGTTCCAGGGGGAATGACTAGACGCTCTGGTGCTTTTGGTTGCACCGAAGTTGTGGACACCACAATTGTAGATCTTGCTATCACATTTGGCATATTTGGTGTCCCTGGCTCTACTGCAGCTGACGCAATTGGCTGGTCCTGGACATCAAACTGGGCGAGAGTCGCCGTCGCCTGCCCGTACGCCAGGAAAGACAAGAAGTGCGGGCGCGGGCGCCCGACGGGACTACTGAAGCTGAGTGGGTGGATGAGATTGAAAGTGTCTGTAGTTATAAAGAGGAGAAATCATTAATTGCAATGGTTATCTAGTGTCACTAAACGTGAGTCTCATTTGCATATGCATAACGCTTAGTGACGTGGTGAGATTAACCCTGCAAATTATTTGGGAAAAAGCTAACTCGTGTGATAATTTGTTTATCCTTTTTGAGGAGTTAGCAAATTTAAAAGGGGTAAACTTTGGAAATAAGCTGTGAATTTCCAATTGCTATTCTTAGCAAGTATGCATGCAACTGCTCTCTTGTACGAGTATTTTATTTTGGGTGGAAAGGCTAGCATCGTTGCTTGCCCTGGTCTTTGTGCTAATCAGCATGCAGGGGAACATGCTTCCATCAATTTCACCAGGGACAGAGAGAGAGCCTGTGCGTGCTCAGCGGCTGGGGAGAATAAGTGAGCACTTCCTCCTCCTCTGTCTCTCTCTCACCTGTTCGTTTGCATCTGAGATCCAAAGAAAGAACAGCAAGCTCTTTCTCCTCCCTCTCACTCCCTAAGCTTTGTGCTCCATTCAAATAAGAGATTGAGTTCAAGTGATTGATTCTTGAAAGCTTCAAGAGTATCTCCTCCCTCTCCTCTCCTTCTCATAGCTTGGTGCTCATCCAAGAGAGGATTGAGGGAAACCCTAATGCGTACATTTGGGATTGCATATTTGGTGGCACTAGGTGATTCTTATGATTGTGGATTTCTTATTACTCTTGGTGATTGCCGTCACCTAGACGATTGGAGATTTGGTGATTGGTGAGGGGATTTGGTGATTGTGTTCGCCTCCAATCAAGGATTATATTTGTGAGGGGCTTTGTGTCTTCCCCGGCAGAGCACCAAAGACAACTCTAGTGAAATACTCGTGTCATTCAACTTCTAGCTATTGGTAGGTTCTTGTGGCACCTTTTGAGAGGCTCGGCGTGTGATACCGTTTAGCCACCGAACCACGTGGTGTAGAGGGACATAACGGAGACGTAGCTTGCTAGCAAGTAAGAGAACCCCAGGGATAAATTATTGTGTAATCTTGTCTCCCGGTATTTTATTGGTATTATTATGATTTGATTATCTCCACTCTTGCCACGGTGCCGGTATACTTTATTTGCCTCTCTATTTACATTCTTGTATATTTACCTTGTGTAGAAGTAGTGGTAATTAGCAAGTAGTGTAGTCTAGCTAAATTAGTTATAATTAGCTATCTTGTTAATTAGAGTAGCGATATAGCTCTTGTGTGCACATAGAGATTATAAAATTACTAGAATTGATAATAGGTAGCTTCCCTAATCATTAGAGTTAGAGCAAACACATTTTCGCTATTTATTATACTAATCCTTTGCTCTAGTGATTTTGTAGAATTTTAAAATAGGCTATTCATCCTCTCCAACTATTTATGACCTTTCACCCGGCAGCCGGCGGTGGCGGGCGTGGCAGCGGCGCTTGTGAGAGGCAGGATCGAGCCGAGTGCAGGGTGACGGCGGATGTGTTTTCCTTTTTTTTTTTAAGAATAGCTATTTGAGCTTTGAGGTGACTTTAGGGTTTAAGAGACTTTGGGCCTAAAATTTTCACAGGAGCAGGCCGAAAAAGGTCTCGCTAGTGGGTAGTGGAATATAGCAACGGACAATTCTACTCGGCTACGGAGATACTGTGACTGACGATCCAACTCAAAAGCCAAATACTTATAGCAACGGACGACGGTCCGAGGAAAAATATTTAGCAACGGATCGTCCAACGGTAATTATTATCTTTAGTAACTGATGTCCGATGCTGTTTAAGTGTTGTGGTGTAGCGGGACCTGAAGCTGCTCCTTGAAGGTCTGAAGGATATGGAAAGGATCAAGTGTCTGGTCCACCTGTAAGCCGAGCCAGCCCCAACACTGGATGGCAAACTGGTAATCAAGAGATAAGGGCCTTAGAGATTCTTCTATTCCTCCAGTACAAAGAACACAATTGTAATCTTGCATAGTCATGTTTTTCCTCTTCAAAAGTTCTCTTGTGCTTTTTCTGTCCTTGATCAATAACCAAAAGAAGACCTTATGCTTATTCTGACATGAATATTTCCAGAGCCATTTATAGAACGGATGCAGGGCTAAGTGCCCACTTAAGTGTCTATAAGCTCTCTTGACTGAAAAAAAAAACTAGAATTCCAAATATAGGACCACCTATCTAGCAACTCTGTCAGGGTAACTTGATCCAAGATCAATTGCAGCTGTATCAATTGGCCGTGGGCCTGCTGGGAAATAGGGAGATGAAACAGACCATGGATAGGAATTTGGTTGAAGGCCTCAGCAAACCAGTCTTCATGTTCCTTTGTATACGAATATAACTCTGGGAATTTGTGACATAGTACAGAAGCGGCTTTTACTCCCGGTTGGGAAACCCCTTTGCTCCCTGTTTTGCAACCGGGACGCCGAATGCAGTACTAAAGGTCTATCCTTGGACCTTTAGTCCTGTCGACGGAATATCGCCGGCGATCTACCGACGGGTATACCCAAGGTAGTAGATTGATTGGTAAAGGTGCGCCTAAGACGAGCAAGAATTATGCAGTAAGCGCGAGACAAACGATTTAGACAGGTTCAGGCCGCCGCGAGACGTAATACCCTACGTCCTGTATGTTGCTGTATTGTATTGCTAGTATATGAGATATGGGTTGCGTTGTGGGATCTATCCCTGCCCCTCCTTATATAGTCTGAAGGGACAATGTTACAAGTAAACTATCCAAGTTGGTACAATAACCATGCGGTGCAATGCCTTGCGCCGCACGCCTTTGTCTTCTGGGCCGGACCAGCTTTGATGGTGCGGCCCATGTCTTGTCTTATGGTACTGGGGGTTTATATCCCCACAGCTAGTTCCCGAGCGCTTTGCATTTGTCGAGAGGTGCAGATCTTCGGAGTTGCTTGACCAGACGGATTTAAGGAGCTTAGAAAATTTTTAAAAAAGAGCTTCTTTTTTGAAGTGTATCCACTTCTGATTCTTCAGAACCAATACCTTCACCATCAGGTGAAGTGTATTCACTTAGTCCCCGAACCTGATAGTAGGTGACGTAGTCACGTGGTGTCAAGGTCAAAGCCTTTATATGTGAAGTGTTGACGCTGTCTCCGAGCACAGCAAGTGATCGGGAAAAATCCTCCGAGCAGGCGAGGCGATGACGCAGTCCCCGAGCACAGTAAGTAATCGAGAAAAATCTTCCGAGCAGGCGAGACTGATGACAAAGTCCCCGAGCACAGCAAGTGATTGGAAAAATCTTCTGAGCAGGCGATGACGAAGTCCCCGAGCACAGCAAGTGATCGGGAAAAATCTTCTGAGCAGGGCGAGGCGATGACGAAGTCCCCGCGCACAGTAAGACCCCCGATGTACTGCCCAAGATCAGCACCCTGATCCGAACAGTATGGAGTGACTTGATAGTTCGGCGATGAATCCCCGGCGTGGTCAGAGACGACATCCGAGCAGCGCGAGGACGGCGAGGAGTGGCGACGAGTCCCCAGTGTGGTCGGAGACGAAATCCGAGTAGTGCGAGGACAACAAGGAGCGACGACGAGTCTCCAGCGTGGTCGGAGACGGGTTCCGAGCAGCGAGATGACGGCGAGGAGCAGCGATGAGTCCCCAGCCTGGTCGAAGGCGTAGTCCGAGCAGTGCGAGGACGGCGAGAAGCGACGACGAGTCCGGCGACGAATCCCCAGCGTGGTCGGAAACAGTGTCCGAGCAGCGCGAGGATGACGAGGAGTGACGGCGACGAGCCCCCAGCGTGGTCGGAGATGTCCGAGCAGCGCGAGGACGGTGAGGAGTGGCGACGAGTCCCCAACGTGGTCGGAGATGATGTCCGATCAGCGCGATGACGGCGACGAGCGATGACGAGTGTCCGGTGAAGAGTTACTGCAAAATAAATATGTACATTGAGTAGTACATGTTGTGGAATTTTTGGCGAAGAAGGCGAATCTCAATATTATGGAATGCATGATAAGATTGTCCATTTCTTGCTCTTGTCAGGTCACATAATTTCACCTGGTAGTTGGCCTGTTATATTTAAGCACCTGACCCGGCGTCTAGTTCAGAGGTGTCTTTAACATGACCATTTGAGTGACGGCTTACGGGACGAAGATAGGTTTCACGGATTAAGGCCGTGTGCTACCAAGGTACGTTAAAGCAACCCTTAAGAGAAAAAAATAGAGAGATATTTAGTATCTCATCGGCGGAGAAAATCTTGTGAGTACCCGAGCGTGATCGGGCTTATGGAGAAATTGTCGGTGAGTGCCCGAGCTTTATCGGGGCTTTTGGAGAAGTCGGCGGCGAAGAACCATGAAGATAATTTTCGGAGATATATGAAAATCGAAGAATATGTATAAAAATATTAAAAATATGACTTAACTTGATTGTCAACCGCGTGGAGTGATCAGCGTGGCGTCGTCGTGGTCGAGCAGATGAACGTTAACGAAGCCCAACCAGCTTGCTTGACGTTTGGGACCGGTCGGACTCGGTCTGGTCATGGCGTAGGAAGGTGTAGTCGTGCTGAACACGTCGGCGTGGTCATCCTGGGAAGATCAATTGTACGTATATGGAGAACCAAGATCAATGTACGTATTAATTTTGGCCATATAATTAAGTGAAGATATTAATAATGCATGCAACTTATATAGTAATATTTAATTAAAACTTTGACTTAGCTTCCGATTGGTGGCGTCCGTCGCTTGCATCCATGAGTGCGTATTGCTCCTTTCAAATTATTGGAAACCACCGTATTATTCCCTTGGGTTGAGCTTGCTGCAGGTCGAACTAGTAGATCCGATCAATATGACCACGCAGTAGGTAGAGTCCCGATCATGGCACCGATGGCAGTATGGAAGCCCACGGTCGCAACTTGACATAATTGATCCTGAGATTGTGGGTTGCTTGTGCCACCGGCGTGGGAGTAACGTCCTGGGGAGTCTGATCCGAGGGTGGCGAGGAGATCGAGTAGCTTTGCTTGCGACTCCGATCTGGTTGGATCTTTTTTAGCTTTAGCTTTTCCTCCGGCGAGGAGCATGACGAACGGCGATGAACTCTTGCGGAGAAAAATCTCCAGTGAGTGCCCGAGCGTGGTTGGGTCTTTTGGAGAGGTCGATGAGGAGCCGGAACGTGTGACTTTTTTGTGGAGACGCAGCTAAAACTGCCCAAGCGTCCCAGGGCTTACGTAGTAGCGAAGATTAACGGCCCAGACGTCCCTAGGGCTTACATGGTGACGAAGCTGCCTGCGCCTGGCAGGGCTTACGCTTATCGTGGGCGATGGCTTCCCGAATATATCGGGACAGTCGATAAAGGGGCTAAGTCAGGCAGCCTGTGTGATGCAGGGCTTATGCATCGTCGTGACTAGGCCATCCGAACGGGTGCGGGACTTACGAGTAGTCGAAGTCGTGCTGTCCGAACAGTTGCGGGGCTTATGCATAGACGAGGTTGTGCTGCCCAAGCAGTTGAGGGGCTTACGCGGCGATGAAGTTAGACTGCCCGAGCAGGTGCGGGGTTTACGTCGGCGACGGAGAATCATGGAGATAGTCTTGGCGATGATATCCGGAGTAGGTGCCCGAATATGATCGGGGCTTATGTTGGCGAAGAATCTTGGAGATAATTAATCTTGATGATGATATTGTTGTCGAGGCCACCGTACAGCGTTTGACGATGAAAGGCGCGATAGATTTTCTGTCAACAAATATGGTGTAGATTCGTGGAGAAATCTGAAGATAGATATATAATAAAATATTTTAATTAAAATAGAAAACGTGACTTAGCTTCTGATCGGATGGTTTGATGCAATCGTTGATTCGTGTAGAGCGGAAGCTGACGCCGCTAGACATTGTACGCCAAGTTGGTCATGTATTGTCGTGACGGACCCAGAACTCCGGTCTACGCCAGCAAAGTCCACTCGAACTTGGAGTTATGTGCAAGAGCCGCTTGATGCTGCTACTGTTGAGGCCTTGCTTGCGTCATCGTGATGTATGAGTACGTGCAACTCCTGTTGAGGTACGCCTTGCTGCCGTGCATATATGATGCTTTAGTCTTGTATATGTAGATTGGATCTCATCTTGGAGCAATGGAACGTGCGGTTGCATGGCCTTCGTTTTTGTGATCGTGCCTCAGATCTCCGTGTGGCTGCTTGCACGGATCTGATCGTCATCTTCGATTGCGGTGTGGATCGTCCTCAAACGAACAGAGAGCCGTAGCCTCTGATTGCTGGCTTCTTGATTTGTTTATTTAGTCTGCATGGCTGCCGCAGCTTGGTTCCATCTCGCGCTGAGCATGGGAGGAACTCGTCAAACTTCAGCGTTGTGCAGGCTTGCTGGACAGCTTTGATGTCCGAGCGTGGTTGATCACGCGTGCAGGCGGGATGGAAGTAGATCGAAGATTCCGCTGCGGACAGCCTTGTTGATGAAAGAACGTCCGCCGCAGGAAGCAGAGTTGCCACGGTCTTGCCCGTCATGGATTTAGAGTGTACACTCCCTACCTGGCACGTCAACTATCGACGGAATATCACCGGCGGTCTACCGAGGGGTATGCCCAAGGTAGTAGATTGATTAGTGAAGGTGCGCCTGAGACGAGCAAGAGTTACGCAGTAAGCGCGAGACAAACGATTTAGACAGGTTCAGGTCGCCGCGAGGCGTAATACCCTACGTCCTGTATGTTGCTGTATTGTATTGCTATTAGATGAGATATGGGTTGCGTTGTGAGATCTATCTCTGCCCCTCCTTATATAGTCTGAAGGGACAAGGTTACAAGTAAACTATCCAAGTTGGTACAATAACCGTACGGTGCAATGCCTTGCGCCGCACGCCTTCGTCTTCTGAGCCGGACCAGCTTTGATGGTGCGACCCATGTCTTGTCTTGTGGTACCGGGGGTTTATATCCCCACAAGTCCCGGACCGTAATACGAACCGGGACTAAAAGGGTGCCCAGCCAAGCCATAGGGCTGGCACCTTTAGTCCCGGTTCGTATTTCGGACCGGGACTAAAAGTGCTTCTCTTTTATGTTCTCATTTTAGTTTATTAATTCATATTTTATTTTGGTTTTTAAAATAGGTATTCGAATACGTATTGTATGCTAATGATATATGTATACACATATTTGTTTCGAGGATATGTAAATAACATTATATACATGTATTCGCCCATGAAACTATATATATTACATGCATGTATGGATATACACATATTGTAAACAATATATACACGTATTCGCCCATGTCCTTAATTGGGATTACATTCAACACTAGCAAGCCGAAAAACTTATGTGCCATCGTAGTAGTGCTCTCCATTGGGATTTAGGATTTGGTCATTAATAAATTCTGCTATTGTCTTTTGGACGGGTTTGATCTGGCCCGGAAGTAGAACCCTTCACCTCAACCATTCAGTCTTCAATTTGAATTAAATTAAGAGAAAAAACATTAATATACATATGATACCAACAATAGTAACAAATAAATTGTGAAACTTACTTTGAGAATCTCTTCAGGAGTTCAATTCGAGTACGACATGAGGAACTCGCAAAAGTTGTATCCACATAGATTGTTCCCTGGCTTTTGTAGCAAACACCTCTTTATGAGAAAAGAATCCTCTCGTTATCCAGTGATTTAAACTATAGTAAATAAAGATGTTGGAAAATATATATAGCAAGCTACAACTTACTTCGACTTGGACTACATGCAGTGGCGTTTTACAATTGTGACGGTGTTTTTGAATGAATTGTCCCCAAACACTGCCCAATAGATAAAACAATCATTCTGGAGTTAATAGAGAGCATATATATATAATATGAGTTGTGGAAGACCAAAAATAGATTACCGCTAGATGATGTCTATCATTGGTTGTTACTGTCCCAGGTCCTTTCTCATAGAGTCTAAGATCCTTAAGTGACTCAGGGACAGATCGATGGCCATCAAGATCCAGTGATTGCTGTATGTTTACACGTATACGAATTCATGACTCATTAACTATAAGGGTTGAGTAAAAAAAAAACAAAATGTGAATACGGTCGATATGATTGACATTATAATTAATAACACTCACTCGCTGCCGTACGAGAAGAGTATTGTTTTCTTGTTTTTTTGTTCAACTAAGAACATCATGATATTCTCCTCTGCTGCAGGTTCCCAAACACGAGTAACTAGGTATTTGAATACAATATATGGGATCAATGAAACCAATGGTAGTATCCCTTCTAATTCTGAGGTCCCTCATTAAATATCTACATATATATTGAAGAACATATATAGGAGCATACCACATAATCTTGACAGGGATTTTCTTCCTGGAACGTTCTTCGTCACCCTTAGGATCACCAGGGTCATCTCGCCTTATTTTATAGCGCGATGCATGACATACCGGGCGTGCTTTTAAATTCTCATAATCCTCGCCATGGTAGAGGATGCAGTCATTAGGACATGCATGTATCTTCTGGATTTCTAATCCCCAAGGACAGACAACCTGTTTTACTTCATATGTAATGGCGGGTAATTCGTTATCCTTCGGAAGCTTCTTCTTTTGGATTTTTAGTAACTCTCCAAATCCCTTGTCAGATAAACCATTCTTTGCCATATCATTCAGATCAGGAACTGTCGGTGCGGGACCCTAGGGGTTCCCCGCATAGAAGGAAGAAGACCTAGTCCAACTAGGATATCCCACATGGAATTCTAGTAGGCATTGCTATCCTGTAATCCTACTAGGACTCACACATTGTAACCGACTAGGACTCTGGCCTCCTGGACTATATAAAGGAGGGCAGGGCTCCCTAGATCGGCACCTGGACACCTGAAGTCAGAGGTCTCCATACGAGATCTCCATGTATACAACAACTTTTGACAGAATCATCAATACAGCGCAAAGGCAAACGCCGACTGGACGTAGGGTTTTTACTCGATCACGAGGGCCCGAACCAGTATAAATCGATTGTCTTCGCGTTCACCGCCAAATTCTAGAGTTCACCGAAGCCCGAACAACTGTCCCGGGTACCCCCCCAGTGGCAGGCTATCGGTCACAAAACACCAACAGCTGCGTGCTAGGTAGGGGCTTTCGGCAAATTCGCATCGAGAGCTTGACGGACCTTGAAGATCAACAACACATTCTCGACGGATCAACATTCACCTTCAGCTTCAAGATCAACGCCATCTGTAGCAACTCGGCAGCCATGCACGGCAATGGTTACCGGGCGGCAGTGCACCGAGCGCTATCGACGCAGGAGCTTACGTCCGTGAATCCCACGACCGGCAACTGCCTACTCGACATTGGGAACAACGGAGAATTTCCCAGGAGTACGAGTTCGAGTCATACACTGATTAGCATAAAGCCGTCCGAGTTCGAGTTGAATACGATTGGCACTGCCTGAAGGAAATCGGAGCATAGTCGCGTGCGTACATACATTTACAAAGCAAGACGACTACAAGTAACAAGTATAAAACTTGCACGTGCATCAGCAAGTGCATGTATCACCGCCTTCAAGCATGCAACCATTCAGCTCGAGACACCTGCCGATTCTGTCTTGGCCGAGTTTTCTACGACGGCAGCCCCGGCTGAGTTTGGTTACGTTTCCGCCCCGGCCGAGTTCGACCATGACAAGGACAGCTGGCGTGCGCCGGGTAACGAACTTATTCAAGTCGGACAAGACCACCATCGATTCAACTTCTCGATTGCTCGGCGTGACATCTTCAACTCGGCTACAAATCAAGTTAAGTCATGCTTTAAATATTTTCCAAATTTATAAAGATATTCCTTTATCATCATAATTATTTAGTCTTCCTTCAATGGTCGTCGATTCACTCAAGCAGCATACGCCTTAAGCCGTGAAACCTGGGTACTTTCGATCGCATGGTCATGTCAATGAAACCTCTGAACCATACGCGGGAGAGCCTGGTGCTTAAACTTAACAGGCTGCTGCTCAAGAAATTAAACGACCTAGCAAGAGAAGATGCAAAAAAAAAAAAAATCATTATTATGCATTTTTAATCTTCTCTTAACTGCCGTTAAATTTTCCGAGTAAGCATACGCCTTAAACCGTGAAATCTGGGTACTTTCGATCGCATGGTCATGTCAATAAAACCTCTGAACCGTATACAGGGAGATCCAGGTGTATAAACGTAACAAGCTAACTACTCAGAAAAATTACATGGCTAGCAAGAGCAAGACGAAAAAAACTTTTTATACATTTTAAAATGTTAGGATCCGCTCCCGAGTTGATATCTTGAATATATCAATTATTACATACCTTTAGTATGTTTACCTTACAGGGAACCAAATTTGAACCATACTCTGCCGGATAAAGTACACGCCTCCACGGGCTACCTAATTCGGCTACTACTCCACTGGACGAGGCGCGTTCTAGTTTGCCGTCCTTCCTTCAACCCTTGTTGCGGTAATTTGGAGTTTTGAGGTGGGGGTGATACGGGGTCTCCGGTGAGGAGACTGCCCACCCGAAGCCTTAGGCTCGCGAGTACGCAACTCGGATCAGCATGTCGTCACATACAAGAACAACTCAGCATGACCAAGAAAGAACCCAACCGGCAGCTGATAGGGCACGACAAGACAAGAAACAACCTGGATCATCACCCAAAGAACTCGGATCAGCATGCCGTCACATACATGAACAACTCGGCACAACCAAAAAAGAACCCGGCAACAAGCTCGGGGGCTACACCAAATGGGTGTACACATCCTCAAGGGAGATTTTTCAGAATATCTAGATCCTCCAACTCTTTGTTCCAAACAGCAAGAGTCTCGGGGGCTGAAGGGTACATATACCTTCAAAAATATTTTAGAAAAAGACCCTCCAACTTTTTTATTCCAAACAAGCAAGAGGCTCGAGGGCTACACTCTATGAGTGCCCTTTCTTAAAAAAGCGCACGTCATCCAGAAAAGAAGACCACTTCAAGGTTTTGCAACAAGAACCCGGCTCGACTCCAGACAATCCAGGACTTCGTGAAGATCCTGAGCTCAACCATGAAATGCTCGGGGTTTGTCGGTGCGGGACCCTAGGGTTCCCCACATAGAAGGAAAGAAGACCTAGTCCAACTAGGATATCCCACATGGAATCCTAGTAGCATTGCTATCTTGTAATCCTACTAGGACTCACACATTGTAACCGACTAGGACTCTGGCCTCCTGGACTATATAAAGGTGGACGTAGGGTTTTTACTTGATCACGAGGGCCCGAACCAATATAAATCGATTGTCTTCGCGTTCACCTGCCGAATTCCTAGAGTTCACCGAAGCCAGGCTATCAGGTCGTAAATCACCAACAGCTGACCGACCAGGGTCCTCACCGGCACTCCCGATCGGACTCGGACCTCGTCCAGGACCGAAGTCCTAGAAGGAAGCCAATGGCGACTCAGAATCGGAACGACCTAGGCAGACGACGAAAAGAAAGTACCTCCTGTAATTAGAATAGGACACCTTCTTTTGTATCCGACTAGGATTAGAACAGCTCTTGGCCCTCTTCTAAACTATAAAAGAAGGGCCGAGGGCAACCCCAACAACAACTTTTGACGGAATCATCAATACAGCGCAAAGGCAAACGCCGACTGGACGTAGAGACTTTACTTGATCACGAGGGCCCGAACCAATATAAACCGATTGTCTTCGTGTTCACCGCTGAGTTCCAGAGTTCACCAAAGCCCGAACAATTGTCCCAGGTACCCCCGTGGCAGGCTATCGGTCGTAAAACACCGACAGCTGGCGCACCAGGTAGGGGCTTTCGACGAATTCATCATCGAGAGCTTGGCGGACCTCGACGGCATGGAGATTCCAACTGGATCAGCTTTCATCTTTGATTCCTGGATCTGCGAGATTGACGACGATGGCAAGCTCTAGAGTCCGGTTGCTCCAAGAACCGGATCACGAAGACAACTCGGTTGACCTGATGGACATGGTGGAACAGGTTACGGAAAAACAAGAATTTTTTGATCTAACTCAAGAATTTAGCGGCTTGGATATCCAACACAACCAAGACAACTTGTCTCTACGAATCGGTAAGTTCTTTTCATTTTCGACTAAGGAAAACGGCCAACATAATTCAGGATCTCAACACAACTCGACATGAATACAGTCTACCGTTAGATGGAACGCAAGAAGGCCTGATGATGTACAGTCACACCTCCAGGCTACATCGTTCACTGGCCGGGTTGCATCGTGAATGAAAACAGCTTCCTGACAGAGCCAGCGAGAAACTTACCTTACCAAGAAGGGAAAGAACTCAGCTGACATAGAAGACTCCGAAGAAGAACTCGTCCAGGAAGTACTCACAATACGGCGGCCCAGATCACCGCTAATATTACCACAGGCACCAGATGTCAACTCTTCAAATGAAACCGAATCGAGCATATCTTCAGATGAGCAAAGTTGCGATGAGGAAACCGAATCACAAAAGATAGCAAGAGAAAGAAGGAATAAGCTGAAGCAAGGAAGAGTAAATCGTGCTACACAGAGAAAAGAAGCATGGCTAAATTTCGAAAAGGAACTAGCAGAATACAACAAAAAGAAGGCGGAAAGAGAGATAGAAGAAATAAAAAGTCAAGAGAAAGCCCGAGAGGCAACAAGTATAAAGATTCAAGAATTGATCCAAGAACTCGGGGCCACACCAGAGCTCAATGAAGAACACAAAAAGCTCAAAGAGGCCCTCCAAGCCGCGCAGCGTAGGAAAGACAACAAACCCAAAGATAGCGGCCAAAAACAACAACAACTCGCACGTACAAGGAAGCCAGAATGCGGAAAAATCAGCCTTTGAGAGGCTAGGGCCTACTGAAAGCAACAACAAAGGGGATAGCAGAATACGCGGCAATCACCACGCTAACTACTCGAAGAGAAGTCAGAAGCAGACCACAATTCTCAACAACTCAGCGTAGCCCTTCACCTCAATCAAGACATGAGGAGGGAAGAGGGGAATCAAAACACCCAAGAACTCAGACTACCTACAAAACAAGACAACTCGAGTACGAGTACAAGGGACAAGAAGCGCCAGACAGGTTCCCCTGTTTTGCAAGAAGACTACTTTCGATTCGACTACCGCACAAATTCAAGCCTTCAAACCACTCAAAGTACAATGGCAAGACAGAACCCAAACAATGGCTAAGAATCTACTCTCAGTCAATAGAGCTGGCCGGAGGGGGACGACGACATCATGACATTATTCTTCCCAATGGCACTTGAAGCTATGCCTGTTGCAATGGTTCGACAAACTCAGGCTAGGGTCAATCAGAGGATGGGAAGACCTACAAAGAGCATTCTGTGAAAATTTTGCAGGCATTATAACACATCCTATCACACAAGCCGAGCTCAAAGGACTAAAGCAAAAGCAGAGGGAAAGCTTAAGAGAATTTTACCGACGATTCAGAGAACTACGCTCCCAAGTCCATGACATCGCAGAACGAGAAGTGATAGAAGCCTTTTCATATGGAATCTTAGCAAGATGGCAATTCCATGATTTTTGCAAAGAAAATCCGCGCACGAACGAAGAATTCAAGAACTCGGTGGAGAGAATGATAGCAGCAGAAGAAAAGACACGGGAAAGGTTCCCCGACCGACAAGACAACCCGGATAGAAGAAACAACAACTCGGACAACAGATACCACAATCCGGACCACAGATATAACAGGAAGCGAGGCCCAGACAACACAATAGTAGTGGTAGACAAAAGCAAAAAATTCTACAAACCAAGGAAGTTTGACGATTCCAAGAGAGCAAAAGACATTGAAACCATGCAATGCATATGATGGGAGACTGCTACACTTTCCAGTATTACCTCCAAAGAAACGACAAAAATACAAAGAAGGAAGAGGAAGAAAAGATGGAAGACGACAAACCCAGGGAAGAAGGGCTCTAAGAATCCAAAGGAACTGTGGCAGTTATCTTCTCAGGAGTACCCGGATCAAGAAGCAAGCAGCAAAACAAGCTAGCTCTCAGATAAAAATCATGGCAGCAGAACCCACCACACCTAGATACCTCAATTGGTCACAATACCCAATACAATTCACAAGAGAAGATCAATGGACAAGTGTCGAAAATGTGGGGCACTACCCGTTGGTCCTAAATACAACCATTGCAGGGTTGACAGTAACCTAAAGTACTGATAGATGGAGGGGCAGGCCTCAACATAATTTTCTTAGAAACATTAAGGAAGATGGGACTGAACCTCACAGGTCTAATAACACCGACAAGTATCCCTTCTATGGCATTGTACCCGGAAAAGCAGCACTACCTCTGGGACAAATCACTCTTCCAGTAATATTTGGAAGACCGACAAACTACAGAATTGAGCTGATCAAATTCAAAATAGCCGACTTCGAGTCATCATATCACGCCATCCTGGAAGACCGCCAATCGCCAAGTTCATGGCTGTACCTCATTATCCATATTTAGTACTCAAGATGCCGGGAATGCACGGAGTTCTAGCCCTAAGAGGATACTTGAAAAGGTCTTTCGACTGCGACGTACAAGCAATACAAATTGCTGCAAAAACTCAAGAAGTTGGAGAAAGAGAAGAAATTTCAAAAGATGCAGAGAAGATCAGTCAAGAAGAGCTCGAAATACCAGCAAAGAAGCAAACTATCCTGACTCCACCAAAGGAAGCAGACATCAAGCACATTGACCTATTGACAGGAGATCCTACAAAAACAGTGATCATAAGCGCCCACCTCACCGAAAAATATGAAAACACGCTCACTAACTTTCTCAGAAGCAACAAAGACATATCCATATGGAAGCCGGCAGACATGCCTGGTGTCCCGAGAAAGTTGGCTGAGCATACCATTGATGTGGATAAAGGAACCAAGCCAGTGAAACAGCGACTAAGATGGTTCGCACAGACACGAAGGCAGTAATAAAGAAGGAAATAACCAAGTTGATGGCAGCCGGGTTCATTAAAGAAATATTGCATCCCGACAGGTTAGCCAACCCGGTACTAGTTCAAAAGAAGGAGACGGGAGAATGGCGCATGTGTGTTGATTACACAGATTGAAACAAGCATTGCCCAAAGGATCCATTCGGACTGCCACGTATTGATCAAATCGTGGATTCAACAGCCGGATCATCACTATTATCTTTTCTCGACTGCTACTCCGGCTATCATCAAATATCATTAAGGGAGGAAGACCAAAGCAATACTTCTTTCATCACTCCCTTCGGGGCCTACTACTACAAAACAATGCCGTTTGGACTAAAGAACGCAAGAGCAGCCTATCAAAGGGCAATACAAACTTGCCTGGACGAACAAATTGGTGAAAACATAGAAGCCTACAGTCGATGATGTAGTCGTGAAGACTAAAGAGTCAGAGACACTAGTCAAAGATCTAGACCAGACTTTCAAGAACTTAAAGAAATGGCATTGGAAGCTCAACACAAAGAAGTGCGTATTCGGAGTATCGTCAGGGCAACTACTCGGATTTTTAGTCAGCAATCAAGGAATCCAAGCAAGCACAAAGCAGATATGGGCCATAACCGAGATGAAACCTCCTAGAAGCATCAAAGATGTTCAAGAGCTCACAGGATGCATGGCCGCGCTAAACAGGTTCATATCAAGATTAGGAGAAAAGGGGCTACCTCAAAGCTTACTTAACCTCATCACTAGTATTGACACCACAAAGAAAAAAAATGAAGACCTGATGCTATACATCTCAGCAGCCAATCAAGTGGTCAGCACAGCTATCATCATGGAAAGAGAAGAAAAGGAACCAGTATATAAAGTACAATGATGTGTCTACTACATCAGTGAAGTGCTATCAGAATCAAAGACATGGTACCCACACGTACAAAAAGTACTCTATGCTCTCCTGATCACCTCAAGGAAACTCAGACATTATTTTGAAGAGCACAAAATCACCGTGGTTACCGACTTACCACTGGGAGACATACTACGAAACAAAAATGCTACATGGCGAATATCAAAATGGGAAGTAGAACTCGGAGCCCTAAACATGGACTTCACTCCGTGAAAAGCAATCAAGTCTCAAGCTTTAACAGACTTCATGGTAGAGTGGACAGAAATCCAACTATCTCCATCAGAAACCATACTGGACCACTGGAAAATGTACTTTGATGGATCCCTCAAATTAGGCGGAGCAGGAGCTGGAATCCTACTAATCTCACCTGACGGAAGACAACTCAAATATGTCTTACAAATATTGTGGCAAGCAACCAATAATGAGGCTGACTATGAAGCCTTGATTCACGGATTAAAGATAGCAGCATCACTCGGAATCAAAAGAATACTCATCTACGGAGACTCAGCAGTAGTCATCAACCAAGTCAACAAAGATTGGGATTGTAAAAAAGAGAACATGGATGCGTACTGCATGGAAGTACGCAAATTGGAGAAACATTTTCAAGGACTAGAAGTACATCACATATTAAGAGACTTGAACGTTGCGGCAGATATCCTTGCAAAATTGGGGTCGGGCAGAGCAAAGGTACCCCCAGGAGTATTTGTAGAAGAGCTTACTGCTCCTTCTACAAAACAACCCGAAGGGGCACCAATAAATCCCCCAATTCAAGGGTCGGACGGGCGGAAGGTCTCGAAGGGCAAAGAGCCCGGAGAGATAACCCCTGAACCTGCAGCGGACAAGAACTCGGAGCAAATTCCAATGGATATAGATGTGATGACAATTCAGCATGATCAAGTCTCCACGGATCAAGAATGGACACAAGTATTCATTGACTACCTGAAGGAACACAAACTGCCAGAGAAAAGGGAAGAAGCAACTCAAATTATTAGAAGAAGCCGAAATTACGTACTAGTCGGAGACAAATTATACAAAAGAGCAGCATCCTCAAGAGTACTACTCAAATGCATCACCTCCAAAGAAGGAAAAGAAATTCTAGAAGAAATACACGCTGGTTGCTGTGGCAACCATGCGGCATCAAGAACCCTGGTAGGAAAGGTTTTCTGAACCGGGTACTACTGGCCAACGGCGCTAAGAGATGCAGAAGAACTCGTTAGAAGATGCAAAGGCTACCAAATGTTCGCAAGACAAGCACACATGCCAGCACACAACTTAATATGCATCCCTCCAGCTTGGCCATTTTCATGCTGGGGGCTAGACCAAGTCGGACCACTGGAAAAGGAAAAGGAGGATTCGAGTACATCTACGTGGCAATCGACATATTCACAAAATGGATAGAATACAAGCCACTGGTCAAATACAGCGCAGCCAAAGTGGTGGAATTCATCCAAGAGATAATGCATCGGTTCGGCATGCCAAACAGGCTGATCACAGATCTTGGATCTCCCTTCACAGCAATCGAGTTCTGCAGCTGGACACAAGACTACGGAATAAACATCGACTACGCATCGGTCGCTCACCCACAAGCAAATGGACAAGTCAAAAGGGCCAACGGCCTTATACCAGCCGGCTTAAAGCCAAGGCTATATGAAGAACTCAAGGACTACAGAGCAAAATGGATAGATGAACTACCAAAAGTGGTATGGGGTTACGAACACAAATCAGAAGCCATCCTACTAGCTGACTTGATTTGGGCATCGCCAAGAATAGAACAATATGACGAAGGAGAGGCTTAACAAACACGAAGACTCGAGATCGACAGCATAGAAGAAGTCAGAATCAATGCAACAATACAAAACGCCAGATACCTACAAGGACTAAGGCGATACTACGACAAAAATACACAACCAAGGAAGCTTCAACAAGGAGACCTAGTCCTACGGCGCATACAAAAGACTGATGGAAGACATAAACTACTCAGCCCATGGGAAGCCCCATACATAATAGGAAAAGTACTTGGGCCTAGAACTTATGAATTGATGGATCAAGACGGCAACACAATCAAGAACACATGGCACATCATCCAACTGAAAAGATTTTACTCATGAAAGGGAGAATACCACACAACCAATCAAGAACAAGCAAGGAAGTGCAGTCAACTTTTCGCCTCAAACAAGAGCTGATAAACCCCCAGAACACCAATATCCAGGTTGCAACAGCAATACTGATGAGAGTAAAGGCAATGCAGGCCGACTACTCGCCCTTAGGTCAACATACCAAAATGAAAGAGCCCAGAGCTCATATCCGGGTTGCAGCAGCAATACCGATGAGAGTAAAGGTAACGCAGACCAACTACTCGCCCTCAGGTCAACAGACCAAAATGAAAGAGCCCAGAGCTCATATCTGGGTTGTAGCAGCAATACCGATGAGAGTAAGGGTAATGCAGGCCGACTACTCGCCCTTAGGTCAGCAGACCAAAATAAAAGAGCCTAGAGCTCATATCCGGGTTGCAGCAACAATACCGATGAGAGTAAAGGTAATGCAGGCAGACTACTCACCCTCAGGTCAACAGACCAAAATGAAAGAGCCTAGAGCTCGTATCCAGGTTGCAGTAGCAATACCGATGAGAGTAAAGGCAATACAGGTCGACAACTCGCCCTCAGGTCAAACAGATCAAAGTGAAGGAGCCCACAGCTCATACAAGTTGAATACTCGCCTTCAAGACATTAGGCCAAAGAACCTTGAGCTCAAGGCTAGATCAAGGAAAGCAAGTATCATTGACAAAGTAAACCAAGAAATTGACAAAGGCACGAAGTCCAGAAAGTCAAAAAAGAAGCCGGGCACGAAGACCACCTCATCAATCCGGAACTAGAACAAATCACATCTCTGGGACGAAGCCTGCATGCACTTCATCCAACAAAACATTGTCTCAAATACAACCCGTCCAATATTATAAAAATTACTGAGGAGAATCAGAAGCAGGAGGGTTCACATCTTCTACAACAGGAAGGGGGGATATCAAGCTGAGTAACTATGCAGCCAGCGACTTCATCGAATGAATCTTCAGCCTGCTCCACTTGCTCCTTCTGGTCAGCTCGGGTGATAGTGTCAAGGTTCTCCAAAGGAACAGTAGGGAATGCAACCCGGACCCGACCCAAAACACCAACAACGCTAGCCTGAGCAACTTCAAGAAATAAATTTGCAAGCAAGAGAAGGGAAGGCAGGGGCCAGATCACCCTATGTCATGTTGGGCTCTTCAGCAGCTGCCCGAACAACCTCAGCCACATTTACAAAGGAGTTCCACAAGCTGTCGAAGGTTCTCTTAGCAGCATCAAGTTGAGCATTAAGGTCAACGATAGTCTTGGCAGCCTGCATAAGATCACGATCAGCTCCGCACCTAATCAACCGGGCAAGAGCAAGATTTTCTTCAGCTCAAAAAATTACCTCCTTTGCATGGCTATGCTTAGAACGAAGAGACGATTTCAGAGACTCAACCTCTTTAGCCAACTTCTTCTCTAGGCTGAGCTCTAAAAGAAGTAGCAAAAACAACTTAGCAGATGATACAAGAACAACCACAGAAAAGCAAATCAAAAATACCTCTGTAAGTCTGCCTCAGCCGTTCAAAACTACCAGCAGCATTCTTGAGAGGCTTTTCAACATCAGCTCGGGCAGCTTCAATTCTACTCTTAGCAAGAGTCTCGGCAGCAAGAGCAGCTTTCAACTCTTGGACTTCTAAAGCCAACTTCTTCTCGGCATCTCCGGAGCCAAACAAAACACTCTAATCTCGAGAAAGGCTCTACAAATGCAAAAAGTCACAAAAACAAGGCAGAGACACAAAAGCAAAGAAGGTTCTCAGAAAAGAACTCACCTTAAGCTTGTCACCATGGCTCTCCCAGGCTCCAACTATCTCGGAAACCCGGTGAGCAGGATCAAACTCCAGCAGAACATCTCCAATACCCCGCAATTCGGAGAAGACGCAAAAGTCGTCACACCGGCAGGGCCAAGCGGAATAGCTTGAAGTACAAAGTTAGGCTGGCTCTGAGAAGCAACAACCTGACCAGGCTCAACCGCCTGCGGAAGCAGCAACACTAACGGTCTACTTGGAGTCTACGGGATGAGGAGAACTCGCCCTTACAGATGCTCCAACCTTTACCCCAGAAGAAGCAGGTTTAGGATCCGCAGAGGAGGGAGAAGAAGACCTGCAAGAAAGAAGTTAGCAAAAGCAAAACCAGAAAGGACAAACAAGGAAGAAAGAGACTCACTTGGTCGACCTCTTCCCAAACATCTGAATAGAAAACGAAGGAGGAGGCAAAGGAACAGAAAACACATCAGGCGCCCCAGACGAAGGGATAACAAGGGTACTAACCGAAGACTGAGCCAGGAGCAGGCTTCCTACTGATACAGAAACCAATTGAGATTAAGAAACAAAAAAGAACTCGGACAAGCAAAGCAAGACAACAACTCACGGTCGACTGGCAAGGGGCATTGTATCCTCCTCATCTTCATTCTCCTCGAGTGCAACTGCTCTCGGAGCCTGAGCAACAAAAAAAAGGGCAGAGTCAGGAAAAAAGAACAATTCGAAAAACAAGCACAAAGAATAGCTCACCTACAAGGATGTTACCTATAACGTGATCGCTCACCTGCTCGAGCCTTCTTAGCAGCAGCAAAAGAAGAATCTCCCGGCAGTCCTCTCTTGGCACTGAATTGTACAAAGGCCTATACGAGGTGTATACTCCACGTACTCAAGACCAGTACTTAAGGAAAAGACAGGGATAAAAATCTCACCAGAAGCAGCACGAGGAATAGAAGAAGCAAGACTTGAACCCACCTTAGTAGCAATCAAAGACGGGGGGATCAACAAAGTTCCTGAAAAAGAAGAAAAGAACTCAGATCCATCTACAAAAGAAGAATTGAAGAACAAACACAAACAAGTCAGCACAGAACTTACAGCAAGAGAAGGGCAACTACATCCTTAAGGATCTTCTTAAGATGCTCAAGGACTTGATCATCAGTGAGCTCAGAGGAAGCCAAACAACTCGGATCCTCCGCCCCTAGTATACTCAAAACCGAGTCTTTCCCTCTGCATAAGAGGCTAGACACGGCGATGAAGAAAACTAGGCTACAATACCGAAGCCAGTCAACCCGTGCTGCTTAAGAACTCGGAATCGGTCAAGCAAGGGCTGAAGCTTAGAGATATCATCATCAGAAAGATAGGCCTGAATCCCACCGACTGGTAAAAACAGGGGGAGTATCTATATGAACACACAAGACAGGGGGAGCATTGACAGCATAAAACCAACCAGAACGCCACTCTTTGACTAGACTCAATAAGAGAATAATCAAAGAACTCGGCCTTCCGGCCTTGGCGGAATTGAAGGCTACAACCCCCAAGAACAGGAGTAACATCACCCTGAGGATTAAGCTTTAAGCGGAAAAGGTAGCGGAGAAGAGCAAGGGAAGGAGGAATACCAAGAAAGACCTCACAAAAGTGAGCAAAGATGGAAAGATGAAGAATCCCATTGGGAGACAAGTGATAGAGAGAAATACCACAGTATTCAAGAAAGCTGTGGAAAAAAGTCAGAAGAAGAAGACACAACCCGCAGCGAACAAAAGATACAAAAAGAAGAATCAAATCCCTACTGAGGGCAGGAACTCGATGCTCACCAGGGGCAATCCAGCCTGAAAGTTCTTGCGGCTGGATACACCCATCGGCCTCCAACTCCTTCAGATGAGACGCAACGACCTTGGATTCAGGCCAAATCTTCTCAGCAGCAACCATGGCCATGTACTCAGGATTGTCAATCTTCTGCTCCTCCGCCTTGCCCTTGCCAGAAAATGAAGCTCCTTTCTTCCCACGAACCATGGAGGCCAAGGCAAAGATTGGAGAAAACTCAAGAACAAATCAAAAGCTAGAGTTTTGCTAAGGACAAAGGTGGCGCAAGGGCTAGGGTTTCAAAGGCAACAAGAACAAGATGAAGAAAAGGAGAAGACGCACCGGACATTTTTAAGATGAGCAGCCTATCAGGCCATGCGTCAAAGGCCCATCAAGCCCAGTAAGGCCCGATAAAATCGACACACCAAAGGGAGTTAAGGAAAGCGCGAGTTTTCAGAAGACCTAGATCTATAGCGCAGATTCTTTCCACAATACCAAGAAACAACTCGGCAAGTACAGAGATACTCTAGGAAACATTGAGAAGATAACTTTTTTCCATTCAGCAAGCCGGCAACCACAGGTACAACCCAGACAAGGGCAACAGCATTACAGACTACAGAAAGCTCAGCTCATCTGATACAAGGTATTACAAGAACAACCCGGAGGAAAGGCCAACCAGTACAAAACAGAGATACAACCAAACTCATACACCCCAAGTAACCTATTAGCAGCAAAGAAAAGGATGACGGTGGCACCCCCTAGCCAAGGAAGAACTCGGCATCAATCTACTCCAACCTCCATTACCTTCTCCAGCTCCATGATCGCCAATGGACGAACAAGAAGAGGATGCATCCGAGGAGGACAGCAACGGAGCATAGTAAGTAGAAAAACGGCCGAGGCAACCTGGACCGAAGCTGCAAACAAACTCGAGGGGGGAAGAGAAAGGCATTGGCGGCAAGCGGCTCGCAACCGGTGATGGATGGGTAACATCAGCCATTAATCTACCTAAGGTTCTAGCCAGAGACTAACCTCAGAGCAGACAAATGACCAAGAGAGATGTAGAGCCTTATGAAGAATTGACATGGGACTACTAAATCGTTCCCACATCACAAGGTTTCTTCAAAATGCATCACCAGATCATAAGGCTGCCACCAGCCATGAGACCGGTTAACCATGAGACCGGCTTACGACCTGTCCCTATCTCAAGATTTCTTCAAACCGCAGCAAGAACAGAGATATGTCACCAGGACGCCAGGGGGCTGCTCAAGCTCACTCACTAAGATACTCATGGCGCAGAAGAAGAGTTTGTGGATTGTGAAGATAAAAACACAACAAGGGGAGATATTTATAGACCAAACCAGAAGACGATGGACCAGGCTCACAGCACAGTTCAAGAGGAAACGGGCGCATGCAGTAATAAATGATCACCAATTCCAAAAAGGAAACTGACCACCCACCATGCAGTAAATGGAGGAGGCGAACAGTTCAGTCAGCAACAAATTTTGAGGAAAGAACATTCCAAGTATATACCAACCTTTCAACAGTCACATGGATACAAGAACCCAGATTAGCATACATGACCCGGCAAGAAACAACTCTACTACGAGAAACAAAGGCATCACAAGGCCCAACGGATTCAGAACTAGCAAACTGGAAGAGAACAACCTGGACTTCACAAAGCTACGTGAGGTAGAACACCCAGAGATGAATCACAACCCGCCAAAATGGACAGCCTCTCGGCAAAGAAGATCAAGCATGAGTTCAACAGCCTACGGCACAAGAGGCCCCGGGCAACAAACCAGTCTTAGGGATGGCACTGATCTACACCGCAGGGTTTGTTCCCGCAACATGGCCCAATGGCGTCGCAAGAGCCAACCACCTCTAGCATAGGTCACAAGGTCTCTTCAAACTGCACACTAGTGCTACAAGCAGCAAAAGAAGCCCGGGGGCAGATCAAAGTGATACAGCCCAAGCATGGCTAAGAAGACCTACTCAAGCAGAGTGCAGTATGAAGATGAAAAGGCTCACCAGGTTCAGACTATATATAGGCCAAAAGTAGAATCAACAGAGGATCGAGACAAAATCACAAGGACAAAGACAATAAATCAGACATCATGACAGTACAGCATATTCAGAGGAATATCCAAGCACAGTACAAACCAAGAGTACAGAACAATAAAAGCACAGCAGCCAACTACCACCAACCAAAGGACAAAATTTATGAAGAACTCAGAAAAAAGATCTAGTCCCCAGATTCACTCAGAACCCAGGAACAGGCTCGGGGGCTGCAGGGTACACGTACCGCCAAAAGTTTTGCAAAGAGACCCTCCAACTTCTTTGTTTCCAAACAAGCAAGAGGCACTGGGGCTACACTCTATGAGTGCACTTTTTTCAAAAGCGCACAAAGACAGCAGAAGGGCACCAGCACTTCGCTCAAGAAGAAGACCACTTCAAGGTTTCGCCACAAGATCCCGGCTGGACTCCATACAACCCGGGATTCCACTCAAACTTGAAATGCTCGGGGGCTTATCGATACGGGACCGACCAGGGTCCTCACCGGCACTCCCGATCGGACTCGGACCTCGTCCAGGACCGAAGTGTTAGAAGGAAGCCAACGGCGATTCAGAATCGAATGACCTAGGCGGACGATGAAAAGAAAGTACCTCATGTAATTAGAATATGACACCTTCTTTTGTATCCGACTAGGATTAGAACAGCTCTCGGCCCACTTCTAAACTATAAAAGAAGGGCCGAGGGCACCCCCAACAACAACTTTTGACGGAATCATCAATACAGCGCAAAGGCAAACGCCGACTGGACGTAGGGCTTTTACTCGATCACGAGGGCCTGAACTAGTATAAATCGATTGTCTGCGCGTTCACCGCTGAGTTCCAGAGTTCACCGAAGCCTGAACAACTATCCCGGGTACCCCCGTGGCAGGCTATCGGTCGTAAAACACCAGTCAGATGGATGTGAGCCTTGTTCTAATACAGAATCATCAATACAGCGCAAAGGCAAACGCCAACTGGACGTAGGGTTTTTACTCGATCAAGAGGGCCCGAACCAGTATAAATCGATTGTCTTCGCGTTCACCGCCGAGTTCCAGAGTTCACCAAAGCCCGAACAACTGTCTCGGGTACCCCCGTTGGCAGGCTATCGGTCGTAAAACACCGACAGGAACCCTGGACTTTAGCGCACTGCTTCAGTTGGCTGACTGCTCTCTGTCATTGGTAGGCTGCTTCACGGCCTGTGGCAAGCATAATAATAATTGTATAAAATTATGGTAGTAAATGAATGAAACTTGAAGTAATAAACAAGCAAAATCATAGCACTATCTGAACCAAGAATAGAATGAACATACAAGGCAACGGAAACTTAATAAACAAGAAAAATCAGGTAATCCAGGTTCATTTTATTTTGATGTACTTTTGCAGCACAAAAAAGATCATGAATTACTTTTCTTCTCCTGCACAACTAATTAAACTAGTATTGGCAAAGGAAAGAATGACAGCCAAGCTACAGAATGTTTTTGTCCTTGGTAGGAAACATTAGGGGAGGTCACTATGTTCGATGAATCATCTCAGCACAACAAAAATTTCTGAACCAAACACTTTTTAGTGGCAATATTTCTAGCAATCAGGGGATGTATGCAATGACAGGGGAATAACAAAAACAATTGCACAAAAAGTGGCATATTCTACTAATTCAAACATTCATTTAGATCCTCAGTGTTGGGAGGATAGTGAAAAGGTCTCTGTAGACGATAACATTAAGCTTTGTAGAGAGTCTTCTCTTGAGGAAATTAAAAATACTGTTTTCTCTATGGAAAAGAACACTGCTCCTGGCCCTGACCATTTACCTATTGAATTCTATCAGATCTGTTGGGGGATTATAAATACAGATCTGATGAGTCTGTTCAATGATTTCCATCAGAATAATCTTGACATAAATAGGCTCAATTATGGGATTATCACTCTTTTGCCTAAGATAAAGGAGGCCAATAAAATCCAGCAATATAGGTCAATCTGTCTTCTTAATGTGATTTTCAAAATCTTCACTAAAGCCCTTATGTTGAGATTGGAAAATGTTATGGGTAAGATCATTAATAAATGCCAGTCTGGATTTATCAAAGGGAGGAACATTATGGATGGTGTGATGGCTCTACATGAAATTTTGCATGACTCCAAAATTAAAAAAAGGAGAGTCTAATCCTTAAGCTAGACTTTGCAAAAGCATATAACAAGATAAATTGGGAATTTCTGTTTAAATGTATTGAACAACGTGGTTTTGACAGTCATTGGTGTGGCTGTTTTAAGAAATTGTCTCTTTGGGCACACTTAGTGTGAAAGTGATAATGTGCAAGGGCAATATTTTACCACGGGTAAAGGTGTCCGCCAGGGGGACCCTCTATCTCCTTTTCTGTTCAATATTGCTGCTGATACCTTAGCAAAAATGTTGGTCAAGGCTCAAAGTAATAATCTCATTGTAGGCCTGGTGCCTGAATATGTTCAAAAGGGAGTAGCCATCTTACAGTATGCGGATGGTACAATTCTCTGTATCCAAGACAGCGAGAAACAAGCTACTAATCTGAAGCTGCTGCTTTATCTTTATGAGGCAATGTCTAGTTTGAAAATAAATTTTAGTAAAAGTGAGGTGATCATGGTGAGTCAAGATATGGAGAAATCTGCGAATTATGCTGAAACTTTTAATTGTGCCACGGGTAAATGGCCTATTAAGTATCTTGGGGTTCCTGTGTCGGGCTCTAGATTGAAAGTTGCAGATTGGATAAATTTGATTGAGAAAATAATGAAGAGACTTGATGGCTGGCAAGGCAGCTCGTTATCCATTGGTGGGAGAACCGTGCTTCTGAATTCTTGTCTTAGTAGTATGCCTAACTTATACAATGTCTATGTACCTGTTACCAAAATCTGCCATATATTGCTCAGATTGGCCTATATAGGACGGTCGCCCGCTGCCACCTTTGGGTAATGCTGACCGAACCGGCGGTAGCGGGCGACCCTCCACCACCGCCCCCGGCTGGCGATGATGAGCATAGTAGAGGAAGGCGGCGGCGGCGACGCCGGTCCCGGCCAGCCACTCCACCAGCACAGGCGGTGCTGGAGGGCGCGGCGTCGGCCGAAGGAACGGCCAGGACCTCGGTACTCACAAGACTGGGGCCACAGGAGTCTACTTCTCGACGCATGGTGGCTGCTGAGGCCGATGCCCGAGGGGAGCAACCCCGCGTATCTGCGTGCGTCGCCTTGGTGCTTCCAGTCATTGATGCTCCGTTGACCTCTTCGTCTCTTGAGATGACCGTAGCGCATGTACCAGCTCCCGAGGCGGCTGGTTCCCCGTCGTCGCGCTTGACAGTGACAGTGCAGGATGAAGGCACGATGCCTGGGTAGGTCGAGCATGCAGGGACCGGTTTTAATACCAGTCCGCCTTCCCATGTAATCGCCTCGGAGGACCCCAAAGCGATCTGCATGAAGCAGAACAGGGCGTGATCAATGCAGCAGCGGCGGCGGCAACCCCCGTGGGTGACGACGTATCCGTTCTCGCCCCGGAGACATCATCTGCTGCAACACTAACAGGGCCCGATTCTGGGGCCCAGCTGAAGCCCACACAACTTGATGAAGACTGGCCCAAGATACAAGGGGTAGTGGAGACCAGTACCTGGACTACTACTCTTGAGAAGATGTGGTCATGTGATGGGTTGAAGGAACCGGCTACACCTACACGTGCATCTGGGATGCAGGCCGAGCAGCACACACGTGTGGGCGGCTCGAGACAACATTCCTCCCCACCGACCTTGACAAAAACCAACGCTTCGCGAAGCTTCTCAAAGTTGTACTCAAGGCAATGCCGACGATCTCCAAACAAGACTAATGCATCTGTGGAGGCCAGCAATGCTGCCACTGCCGACGTCACCGCAAAGGACACCTACTGAGTCCAGACGAAGAACAAGTTTCATGGCACGTATCTCCAAGAAGACCATGAGAATCCTCCCTACACCACGCGCCTCAAGGCCAAGGACCCGGAGGTGTACCCCTGCAGCCCCTCCGCGTCGTAGTAGACGGATTGCCGGAGTTGATCCTAAGCTGCCTGTCGGAGATGCATCCACAAGGAATAAGAGGAAGGTGATGAGCCCTAAACATCATTGAAGAGAACGAAGGCATTAGCCAGGAAAGTCTTGATGAGTACATCAAGCTTTTTGGCCAATCTGGTCACTGTCTCCCAGACTCCCATGTACAAGCCCTTGGAGCTCTGTTTGGTTGGGCAATCCCTGATGATAAGGGGGCAACTGATTTGACCCCGCTCTATATGGTCGATTTATGTGTTTTTCCATGAATCCTTCAAAGTTGTTATGTTGGAACGTGCGGGGTCTTAACTCTAAGGCACGTCAAGACAGCGTACGCAACCTCATCAATTCCTCTCGGGTCGATGTTGTCTGCATCCAAGAAACAAAAATGGCAGCAGTCTCCTGCAGTACCATCCTTTCCACACTGGGTTCAAACTTTGTTCATTTTGTGGTACTGCCATCGGTTGTGTGCCAGTGGGGGCATCCTGGTCGCTTGGCGTAATGAGCTTGGCCCAGCCAATGCCACTCGGGTGGACAACTATTGCGTTTCAGTACAGTTTTGTCCAAACACTGGCCAAGCATGGTGGCTCACTTGCGTATACGGGCCTCAGGGCGATGATGATAAGCTACTCTTCCTGCAGGAGATAAGGGAGATACGAGGTGCTTGCCAGGGGCCCTGGATAATGTTGGGCGACTATAACCTCATTTATAAAGATGAAGATAAGAACAATGGGAACTTAAACAGGGCAATGATGGGGCGTTTTCGTCGCCTAATTAATTATTTGGGGCTGAAAGAACTGCCACTACATGGGCAGAAATCCACTTGGTCTAATTAGCAAGATACACCAACATTGGTTAAGTTGGACAGGGTCCTATGTTCTGTTGACTGGGAGCAACTTTTCCCAAATTGGTTGCTACAAAGCACATCTACAGATGGATCAGATCACTGTCCATTACTTTGGGCTGCATTACATCAAACCTGGGAAGACAAGATTTCACTTTGAATCTTACTGGACCAAATTGGAGGGTTTCCAAGAGGCGATTGAGTCTGCCTGGTCTTCTGAACCTGCTTCCTCCTGTCCTTTTGACACCTTGGCAAGGAAATTTCGAGCCACAGTTAAGGGTCTGCAAAGTTGGAGTCACAAGAAAGTCGGGCACATCAATTCACAGTTAGGACTCGCCAGGGAAATAATCCATCAGCCTGAGATCGCCCTGGACAGCCGTCCACTTTCTAGATTGGAAAAATGGTTGCACAATCAACTTAAGAGACATGTTTTAGCATTGTCTTCCCTGCAGTGAACAGTAGCAAGAAGTCGCTCTCGGATTAGTTGGCTCAAAGAAAGGGATGCCAATACAGCCTTGTTCCACCTGCATGCAAGACATCGAAAAAGAAATAACTTTATCAGTATACTTATCACTGACGATGGTTTGGTACTCACCAAGCACGAAGATAAACAACAGGCTGTTAATGACTTTTACAATAATCTCCTAGGTGTTGGTCTGGACAGAAACTTCACCATCAACTTGGAGGCCCTGGATATTCCATCTCATGATTTATCAGAACTAGATGCCCCCTTTTCAGAAGAAGAGGTTTGGAAGACAATTAGCTCATTGCCATCAGATAAAGCTTCGGGTCCTGACGGTTCCACTAGGCAAATTCTATAAAAGCTGTTGGCAGATCATTCAAGGTGGATATGATGGCAGCAATATCAGCTATTTGGAATCGAAAATTTGGGAACTTTGAACAACTCAATTCTGCATATATTATACTCCTGCCTAAAAAGGAAGAGGCCACAAGTGTCAATGATTTTCGACCAATTAGCTTGGTACACTCATTTGCAAAGCTAATCACAAAACTTTTGGCCAATAGACTTTCGGGCCGTCTGGACCAAATGCTGTTGCCGAATCAGAGTGCATTTATTAAAGGTCGCTTCATACAAGATAATTTCATACTTGTGCAGCAAACTACCCGATATCTTCACCAACAAAAGCAAGCTCGGATTTTACTAAAATTGGATATCACAAAGGCCTTCGATTCTGTGTCTTGGCCTTTCTTATTGGAGGTCATGAGGCACCTAGGTTTTGGACCTATTTGGTGTGATATTATCAGTGGGTTGCTAGCCTCTGCATCCACACAGGTGCTGCTCAACGGCATCCCTGGAGAAACAATATTACATCGGCGGGGACTTCGCCAAGGTGACCCATTGTCCCCAATGCTTTTCATACTGGTCATGGATGTCCTGTGTTTTATGTGCAAGAAAGCTTCTGATGAAGGCTTGCTGCAACCACTTGCTAGACGGGCGTTGCAACACCGCATTTCCCTTTATGATGATGATGTGGTGATTTTCTTACGGCCTTCAGCTAATGACATTGATATAACTTTAGATCTCCTCCAGCTTTTTGGAGACGCCCCCGGGCTGAGGATGAATGTACAGAAGAGCAATGTCTTTCCCCATACGATGCTCGCAGAGGACAGGACAACTATACAAAACATCTCCCCTGCCAGTTATCTGATTTTCCCTGCAAATATCTAGGAGTTCCCTTGGCTTTGCGCAAACTGACAAAGCAGCAGCTCCAACCAATAATTGATAGGATTGCAGACCAGCTCCCTGGTTGGAAAGCAGACCTACTTACTCGGGCAGGAAGGAAAGTATTGGTTCAGTCTGTTTTAACATCCATGTTGGTATATTTGGCTATGGCAATGGACCTTCCCCCTTGGGCTCTCAAAGCCATTGATAAAATTAGGAGAGCTTCTCTTTGGAGAGGAAGAAAAGATGCGAGGGGTGGCCATTGTCTGGTGGCTTGGCCTAAGGTTACTTGGCCACCTGAACTTGGAGGACTTGGGATTTCTAGTTTGGTTGGGCAGCCTTCCAAATCCAAGTCCACCCCTCAGTGAAGGCTTTCTTTGCGGAGGCCATAATTTCAGAAGTTGGCAATGGCAAGAACACCCTATTCTGGACGGACCGATGGTTGCATGGTCAAAGCTTAGCTCAACTTGTGCCTAATCTCTATGGCTCAGTGCCTGCAAGAGCAAGGAAGAGAACTGTTTTTAAAGCAATGATAGAATTGAGATGGGTTCGGGATATCAGAGGGGCTACTACAGTTCCATTTATGGCAGAATATTTCAGGCTATGGGATCTCTCAGAGGTGATATTGCAACCTGATGTTGATGACTCTCACGTCTGGCAGTTTTCTCCCTCAGGCTCTTATTCAGCAAAATCAGCATATGAAGGGTTCTTCATTGGTGCTGTATAGTTCAGACTAGCGAAAAGAATTTGGAAGAGCTGGGCACCGGGCAAATGCAAGTTTTCCATGTGGCTGTTTGCACAAAATAGATGCTGGACGGCAAACCTGCCTTGCTAAAAGGGGGCTGCCTCACCCTGTACGTTGCCCGTTGTGCGATCAGACTGAAGAAACAATTAACCACTTGCTAGTATCATGTGTATTCTCCTGCCACGTGTGGTTCAATATTCTTCAGAAGGTCGGCTTGCAGGAACTTTCTCCCCAGCCCGAAGACATCTCATTTGATAATTGGTGGGCAAGAACGAACAATGGAATCGATGGTCAAGCAAGAAAGGGTCTGAATTCTCTCATCATCCTAAGGGGCATGGTCTATTTGGAACCACCGTAATAGATGTGTGTTTGATGGGATTCAACCTAATGTTAACAGATTTTTAGCTATGGTTAGGGACGAACTTCAATTCTGGAGCCTGGCCGGAGCTCGAGGAGTTCTCCATCTCCTTGCTCTAGGGCCAGCCAATGGGTGATGTGGTAGAACCTCCTAAATCATATGACCCGCATGCATCCGTCATCGTCCTATGGACCTCCGATTGGTCTGCACGAGTTCCCCGTAACATAGGAAGCCTGGTGGGCTTCCTCGGAAACCCTGACTCGCCCGAGGATCTCATTATAAGCATTGCAGTATTACAACAGTTTACACAAATAATATGAATCAGAGTAGAGAGTGCGGAAGTATTACATAATCATAGGTTTACAAACATAGGTTACATTATCCCAACCAGAGCTTCGTAGTGGAGTAGCAGCATACAACTAGACACCCTGCCCGAGGGTTATATCATATACACATCGTCGTCCATGCACGATCCGTCAACCGGCACGGTCCCAAGCAAAACTGTACTCTCGATTCACCTGCAACAGGGGTTAACAGACCCTGAGTACATGGGTACTCTGCAAGACTTACCCGACTAAAAATTGGGAAGAAGACTCAGGAATACAAGCTGAGGGGAGTCAAGGTGAGGCTTAAGCAAGAATCAAGTCTTTTGCAGAAAAGCATTTCTAATCTTGAATCCTATTTCCAATATTTTAACTCAATATTATTATTAAGCCCGAATCCAGAGTAATTCATAGTTGTCACCACATTCTCATTCTCATTCTTACTATATTCCATCTTGTTACACTACGATGCAGGTCAGTTGATCAAGTCTCCATAACCAAGGAGCAACGACGATTCGAATCGATTATACCCAGCTGGGGATCCCTAACCACACTGCATATGTAGCACCTAAGCTTGCATATGCCAACCCCGTTTACCACGGCTCCTCCAAAACCTGAACCGGTCCTACGCCACCCGAGAGCACAGTACTCCTCCAATCCAGCAGGCCGGCCACGAGGGTACACGCTACTCTCGCCATCTCTCCACTCCCAGTGCGCGGTTGTCGGTTTAAGTGACAAAATCACTGGAGCTAGGGCTTCTCGAAGTATGTGGCTAGTTGCAAAGTCTCAATCAAGCAGGCCCAAAACGGACGGTTCCTAAGCGACACAGTCGGAGACAGTACATGGAGACTCCTTTCTCGATGCAAGTCACCCGACCGGTCTCAGTTTCAATATCATAATTCGTCAATATATAATCATAGCACAGAAAATAGCATTTTTAATTAAAAGATTACTAATTAAGTAGGGCTAAGCATTTTCCAAGCATTTTCATTTTAAATCAGGTTTCGAAGATGATATTCAAGTGGTCAAGGATGGTAATGCATCAATTAGGTTATTACTCAACTCCTATCAACTTAATGCAATAATTTAACTCAAGTGATAAATATTTTATAAATCACAAGGAAGGGTTTAAATGCACCGGGGCTTGCCTTTTGCTTGGAGCAGATAGTTCCCTGAAGTCAATCACCGAGAAAGATCCACGTCCACCGAGTGAAGACCTTACTCAGGACTTGCTTCAGATAATAAATTATTCCGCATTCACTACACGAAATAATAATGCATGCTTAACATGATGCTCGATGAGATGATTATGAATGCATGATAATAATTACTTAGGTTAATGACTTTGAGTACAACTTTCCTTCACGATAAAGTTGCAATCAAAACTTCACTAAGCGAGGTGGTATTTACATATTTTATTTATTGACCATTTTAATAGTCGTTGAAAGCCGCTGCACAACTGTTCAACTACTACCTAATTACAACATTTAACATGCCGAGGATCACTACAGGGAATGACCCAGGGTCACCACTCAATTCAAAAGTCACACAAAACCTAAGTCATTAGGGATTTGTATTTATTTTATTAATCAATTTATAGAGCATAGCATAATAAATCATTAAACTATCTTCATTTAGGCCTAAACTTTTTGTACAGATAGCTCTTAGCCTAAAACAATACCAAAATAAATTTCATGATTTTTGGATAATTATTTTAGCCTACAAAATTCCTAGAAGGGACATTTATTAATTAAAAGACATATTTTTACTACATACAAAGAATATCCAAACTTCATATTTCATATTTTTCATATATAAAGCATATAACATAGAGGCTACAAAAAAATTTCTATGATTTAATCGTGCACCAAAAAATAGCTATGAAAATAACAAAAGTAGCACATTTATAATATTTTACCAAAAGATAAAATCCTAAGAAAAAGGAAAAACTACTCCCAGGCCGAAAATGGCCTAGCTCGGCCCAACCGAGTGGCAACCTGGCCCAGCAAGCAGCAGGAACGGCCCAAGCCGGCCCACACGCGCGTACTCGGCTAGGTTTGCAGAAAGGCCCCTGACATTCTAGCGAACCAACCCGCAGTCCACATGGCACTATTCATATAAGTCTTGAGGTTTTTAACCCCTGGGCATTCATCGAATTCAAGACCGCATGCCCCGCTGCCTCCCCCGGTTGACCAGCACACCGGCGAGGATTGACCGGCGGTTACCTGCCGTTCCGCAGCTCCTCTGGTGACAAGGAAAACTCCTACGTACTACCTAAGGTCGCGCGCATCGTTTAGGGTAGGTTTTAGGGTTAACTAGGGCTCTGAGCTCACGCGGCTGCGATGATGGCGGCATGGTGGGGCTCGGGTGTCGCGGCCCGGCCCTAAGGTGGTTCTTCTGACCAAAACAAACGCAGCTCTACGCTCCTGGAACCTATTGGAAGCCAACTAAGACCCTGGGTAGGTCGGAAGGGCTACAAGCAGATCTTGCCGTAGCTATGGTGGCTCTGTCGCGCTAAACACGGCGGCGCCACGCATTTCGGCTAACTCGGCCCAGTAGAGTTTAAAAGGAGGACGCAAAAAGGTTCAAGAGCTCACCATGAGTCCCATGCGCGCACTGGATGTGCAGGAGGATGGCCAAAGGTCTCTGGCGACGGGAAGCTAAGATGATGGCGGCAAGCTCTTGCGGTTCCGAGACCGTGCTGGTGAACCTAGAACGGCATAGGTCAAGGAGTCAAGCCAACATGATTGACTAGATCATGGAGAGCCTGGGACACACAATCATAAGCAAAGAAGCTCACCGAATACGGCCGTCTACGCCAAACTCGAGCTCGGCGGTGCTCTTGCCGGGTTTCAGGAAGAATGCATCAACCCGACGACTCCGGTGACTATAGAGGGCTCTAGCTGTCTCAATCGATGCGCGAGGAGGAGTAGAAGCTGTCTGTGAGATGGAGCGAGTGATGGTTTAGCGGAGGTGATGAATTTCGCGCCCAACCGCAAGCTCAACGACGACGAATAGGGAGAAAAAGAGAGAGAGACGGCGGCGACTTAGGCTATTTATAGGGCTGTGGATGTGCTCGGGACGCGGCCGAGGCCCACGACGAAGTCGTCCTTGCTGCAGGGCACCCACAGGGACGGGGATCGCCGGCGACGTGCGGCGGCATGGCCGTCCCCTCGCGAACAGAGGAAAGGAAAGGGTGCCATAATGTCTACTGTAGCTCCATACCCTCATGTTGCAGATATTTTGTAAAATTACTTTTTACTTTGTGTAGAAACTTAAAAAATCACCAATATAAAAGTTGTGGTAAATTCTGTGCTGAACAACTTTTGTTTTTGAACCACATTCTAATTTTGAATAGATTTGAAATTATAGAAAAGGGGGTAAAAGTACAATTTGAAATCCATTTCAAATTCAGTCAAATTTTCAAAAATTTTCTCAATAACTTAAAAATCTTCAAAAATAAAAGCTGCTCTATTTATTAAGATTTACAATTTTCATCAAAGGAGTTTGGTCAGATTCTTGATAGTTTTTGAAATTTCATTTCAAATTTAAATTTTCAAACATAGGGTAGGGTTTTATTTGAAATTTTATTTAATAACTTCAAAATTATCCAAAATAGAAGTTGCTTAGCTTTTAAAGATTTACAACTTTTGTTTAAGGCCCAACACATAATTCCTTTTAGTTTTTGAATTAGGGTTTTGGGTCCGATTTAGGGTTTTTAATTGATTTTTGTTTGAATTTCTAATTTGATTTAACTTTATATACACAGACAAGCATTTATATAATCAAATCACTCTAAATTATCTATGCACAACCACATGTGGAAATAAAAATTTATTTTAGTGAATGCACAGGAACAGGATTTATGCGGGATGATTTGCATTGCATGCGATGACATGGCAAGTTTTAGTGGCAGTAACAGCAGGGGTGTTACAGGTGATTTCTCCTACTACTGGTCGAGGGTCAGGACTTTGTCTAGAGAGAGTCAGTTTGTACTTTTGTGAAGTGTGTTGAGGTGTGTTAGTGTGGTAAGGGGTTTCTTAAACCCCCCCCCCCCCCCCCCGTTTTCTCTTCTTAATATAATGATAAGCAGCTCTCCTGCATGTTCGAGAAAAAAAAACCGCCATTGAGACAATTGACAAAATCAGGAAAAGATTCTTTTGGCAAGGAGATGGGACCAAAAATAAATACCATTTAGTCAAGTGGAAAATCATAACAAAACCCAAAGAGAAAGGGGGGCTGGGTGTGAAAGATTTGAAGCTAATGAATGAATGTTTGTTATGCAAGTGGTGGTGAAAACTAGACCACGATAATGGAATTTAATTGGCAAGAGATTGTCAAGAAAAAATACATGAAAGATAAATGGGTGCACCAGATTACTCCGAAGCCAAATTACTCTCCTATGTGGAATGATTTGATCAAAATCAAGCACATATATTTGCGAGGAAGGCTGATAAGTCTGGGAAATGGTAGGAATTTTGATTTTTGGCATGATGAATTGTGTGGAACCTACAAACTAAAAGATAAATTTGCTGGTCTCTACAATATTTGTTTTGAGCTGCAATGTTCAATACATTATATGTGTAATAAAAAATGGAAGCTATGCTTCAAAAGATGGTTATCTGAGGATTTAACAAACCAGTTGAGAGAGCTTTAGGATATTTTATTCAGGTGTAAAGTCAGTGACCAAGTTGATGGAGTGAGATGGAGGTGGGAGAAATCTGGGCTGTTTTCTGTTAAATCCTCATATAAACATAGATTTGTTGATCACCAGGAGAAAAATAACAAGCAGATTTGGAAAGCTAAAATTCTTCTGTAACACCTGAAAAATTGCATTCTTTTAAATAGTGGGAATTATTTAATTATGCAATTAGTTGATCATTCCAATATAGGGAAATAATAATTTTTCTCAAATATAAAATCAAACCTAGGTCATACACACGTATGATGCATTCATGCTGGAGCATTTCTTCTTTGTACTGTTGTAGATTATTTGAATTTCTCAAATATTTCAAAACCCAATTTGAAAATCCTTTTGGAAAATGAAATTGGAAAATGGAAAAAGGAAATAGAGCAGAGCCCTTCCCCTCTCCTTTCTGGTCCGAGCAGCAGCTTGGCCTGTTTTTCACTCCCTGGCCCTAGCAGACCCAGGTCGGATGGCCCGAGGACAGCTCGGCCGACCTGCTCTCTCCCTTCCCCTTACCCCATCTGACTGACGAGTGGGACCCACGGGTCAGCCCTTCCTTCTCCACCTCCCTCGCCGCGCGAACAGAGACGCCGCTGCCGTGTTCATCCACCGCGGCCGAGCGCGCGCGCGAAGCGTCCCTTTGCCGTGACTGCCAGCCCGACCCCAGCGCTCGGTGCTACCGACCTGTGGACCCACAGAACAGCCCCTCCCCTGTTTCCCTCTGCTGCTCGCCGAGAGTCCGACGTGGGCAAGAAAGAAACGGCCGAAGCCGAGTTCGTCGCCGCGCCGAGAGTCCGTAGCAGAGAAGAAACGGCCGAAGCCGATTTCTCCGCTCGCCGAGTTTGTTTCAATCTCCGAGATTGTCGTCACGCCTCGGGAGTACTTAAGCAGCACCACATCCCCTCGTAGCCGTCACCTAACCCTAGCCGCCTCTTCTTGCCGCCACTGCCGAGCTCCCGCGAGAACCGAGCAGCCGCCGCCGCGAGCAATTAGCTCGATTCGCCACCAATTTCCTCTCAGTAAGCCTTTGAGGAGCTTCGCTGTGATCTTGTGAAGTTCCCGAGCACTTTCTCCCTTCGATTTGTGCACTGACACGCCTCCGCCGCCGTTGCGGAGATCCACCGTCCGCCGGATCACGCCGCGAGCTATCTCCGAGTCGATTTCCGACCTTCATATCGCCCTAGGTGAGCTTGTGATGCTCTTCCCGATCTATGGGTACCCTTCCCGACCTATTTCATGCACCAAAGGCCGAGTTCGCCTTCTCCGGCGGCCCTCCGGCCATGGCGCCGCCGTCGGCCTCTGTTTTCCGACCGAGAGCACCGCCACCCCTCCTCTCTGTTAATCTGATCCGCCGATTTTGAATCGGACGGCCGAAGAGCAGCCCATACCGATTCGGTCGGCGTTTTTGCGAATAACCCCCTACAGTTTTTAATGCTTAACCCGCAGCCCTTAGCGTATTCAGTAGATTACGTTTGAAGGCGTATTTATTTTCGGTATATATGAAAATGTGTTTTCAGATTTGAATTCAAAATTGTTTCATTTATAATTTCCACGTTTTAGCTCCGATTTGAACGATTCAAATTGCGTTAGATTCGTAATTTCATAATCTATCTGATGGTACCACTGTTTCATATATTTTTCCAATCTTAAAATTCGAGATTATATTTAATCTATTATTATTCTATTATAAATCATGTAAAATTCATATCTTCCTCGTTTTAAATCCGATTTGCGCAAACTTTATATCGATGTGATCGTAGCAACGCGTAGATTTGTTTTATAACCTTTTTAATTTATTTTCTCTCTGTTGGTGTACTGTTCTAATGAAAACTCTTATTGTATGCATGATTGCCCCTGTATGCGTGTGTGTTGTTATGATGGATCGAGTATAGACGGTGAGCCATACGTGGGTGATCAAGATCAGTACTGCGACAACCCGGATCACCAGGAGTTTGCTGATCAAGGCAAGTATTAGCATGGATCATCCTTGTTGTCCTATTCACCAAATAAATAATTGCATTTGCATGTGTCTTCCTTGTTAACCATAGTTACTTCCTAGTTTTGTTATCCTGTTCCTTGAAACCTATGGGTTTATGCATGTGGTAATTGATGCTAGTGCGTTATTGATATCATGATCATGTGAACTGATTAATTGAATATGCAATAAGGAATTAAAAGATGCCTTTTTAGCAACATGTAACTAAGGGATTGGGGCATAGTTTTGTGGTGCTCCATATCCTTCCCCCTTGGTAATGATCTGTCAGCAAAAGCTGGGACTTACAGTGCAACTATGAGGGCTATATGGCTCTGGTTTTAGCTCAATATGAGGACCTTTTCTAGCTTGTTAGAGGTTACCGAAAGGCGCAAGAGGGGCTTTGACGACTCGGGTATAGTGCGGCCTCTGTCCATATGTGTATAACCTGCGTGACCTTGTGCCATATGGAAGGGGGCTCTACATCTGCTTGCCGAGGAAACCTCGCGGCCCTAACATGTTAGGCGAACCTTTGAAAGGCTTCATAGTGAAACCCTGCTCTCTCACCTTGGTAGTGTTATGGGAGTAATTAACCCGAGCAAATGGGAATCACGGCTCATAGTGAAAGTGCACAACCTCTGCAGAGTGTAAAACTGGTATACTAGCCGCGCTCACGGTCACGAGTGGCCCGGAAAACTCACGGAATAGTTATCTTTCAGGGTGAAGTTTACTTGTTGCTAATCTATTTATTGCTACTCATTAATTGTGTTTACTATGATCATGAGAATGGGTTTATTAACTTGTTGTTATCCCACTGCATAAAAGATGATTAATTAAAAGCAACCTGCTGTTAAACCGTGTCAACCTTTTGAGCCTCATGAACCCATGCTAGTCTTGTTGAGTACGACATGTACTTACGCTTATTTAATTTTTCATTACTTGGTTAAAAATCCCGGATGGGTAACAGATGGTGATAGTGATGAGGACTACCCAGAGGACTACTAGACTTGTGCTTCACCAGTCGACGTCCCTGTGCTATGGAGCTACCGCGAGAGTTATCTTTATTTTTCCGCTGTGTAATGACTTTGATATTATTCGCTATGTATTAAACATTGGTTATGATACAATTTATGCAATTTGTTGGCTTATGTGTGTGACTGATCTCTGGGTGCACATAAGATTATGCATCCTATTTTATCCTTAAAATTGGGTGTGACATCCTCTCAAGGTTAAAATTTTCATGTGGTTAGTACTACAAAATGCCATTTTAACTAAAGAAAAATTAGTGAAAAGAAAATGGAATGATGACATTTCTTGTGCCTTCTGCCAAGATGGCGAAACAATAACGGGTACAGAAATGGCCTTTGTTCCCGGTTGGGAAACCCCTTTAGCCCCGGTTTCCCAACCGGAAACAAGCTTCCGGGAGTAAATGTCACCCCTTTTAATGCCGGGTCCAGAACCGGGATTAAAAGTAGACCTTTAGTCCTGGTTTGAAACACAAACTGGGACTAAAAGGTCTGCAGCCCAGACCACATGTCCTCGGGTCTGTGAAAACTTTTAGTCCCGGTTTGTATCAACAATCGGAACTAAAACATTCCTTTTTTTTGTTTTTCGTGTTTTTTCAGTTCATTATTCGATTTGTTTTTTAATTATGGTTTCGATTTAAAATTATCTATACACACACATATATTACATATATATATTTTGCATATATATATGTAAAATATATATATGTATATATATATTATATGTGTGTATCGATTTTGACAAAGGGCACAATACGACATAAGACATATATATATTACAAACTACATATATATATATATATATACATATACATATACATATACATATATACTAGAGAGTTTAACACTTTTTTCACTCCAAATTCCTCTCCAAAAGTTTTCACTCCAACATATATATATGCCCTTCAGTCATCTTCATCACCACCGTTGCCCGGCTTCCAAGATTCATTAGGGTCATTGTAAAATTCTCCGGAGGAATTCAAAACTTGATCATTAAGAAACCCTGCTATGGTCTCTTGAATTGCCTTGAGCTCGTCTTTTACCAGGACCTTTTTCTTTAAATAATCAGTCTTCAAACAGAGTCAAAAGGAAAGGTATTAATATATATGATTATATATATATATGTATATATACATTTGTGTGAGTTAATATGAGATCGATTTAACGTACTTTTAGCTTCTTCCGGTCAGTTCTGACTGAGTACACCCTCATGAACTCGCAGACATAGTATCCACAAGTGTTATTCCCGGGTTGTTGCCGCAGAACCCACTTTACAAGACAAAAAAGATTGTCATCCGATACGGACAATACATATATATAGATACATATATAACATGAATGGCCTCTAAGTATATATACTTACCATGTGTGGGTTTATAGTTAGTGGTGCTTTGCAATGTTTGAGGTCGTATTTCTCGATGAATCTTTTCCAAACACTGCCAATCAAAATAAAAATATCCAATGATCGATGTGAATATTTTCCAAACACTGCAATTGAAGAAGGTAAGGAGAAATAAATTACATCTGAAAAATATCTATCATATCTTGGATTTGGTCCAGGCTCTTTCTCATAGAATCTAAGATCTCCATGTGGCTTTGTTGAAGATCGATGACGATCAATATCCAATGATCGTTAAAGTTGTAGGGGAAGAGTATATGTTTCTTGCCGCGTTGCTCTACTAAGAACTTCATGAGATTCTTCTCTGTGTCTTCTTTCCATGTTGGGTTGGGTGTAGGGTGTTTGAATACAATATGTGGATCAATGAAACCAACTTCATTAGACCCTCTCTGTTTGCACATTTGCATCTCATAGCTGCAAATATATATAGAGAGAGAGTAAGGATATATATATATAGAGAGAGAGAAAGATTTGAATTGCAGAAAGAAAGTACACTTACAGACAATAGCAGCTCATTATTATTTTGTCGAGGGAGTCCATGTGGCATAGTTGGTGTAATTCAGCAAAGTCAACAAACATAATATCATCGCCACGGAACCAATGTTGGTTTCTAATTCGGACAGAAATCCAAGACCCACCTCATGTACATGCCCCAAGGTACCACCTGTTTAGCAAGTACATTTGCGTACCTAGTTGACTGAGGGTTTTTGGATTCCATAGACTCCGACCATGTTGATATTTCCTCCACTCGTCAACTACTTGCGCTTTCTCCACTTGCTCCCATCCAACCATTTGGGCAAGATTCATACCAGTTTCCGTCATGAAAGCTTCAAACTCGTTCAGATTGACCTCACCAGGTACCTGGATGTGGTCCATAAATGAGCCATATTGATTCGGTATCTGATCACTAACAATTAGCGGGGGAATTGCTTGCTTGTCTTGTTTGCCGAGTTGCGGAACATCTTTCCCTGCCTTCTTCTGTTTGTCAATAGACTTTGTGAGAGAGCGGTCATAGTCCGATAGTGACAGGGGCTGTTTAGCTTCTCTCAACTTCTTCTCGTGCTCCATCCTTTTCTGCCTTAAAGCATCGCGAGGTAGATAGTAGTACGGCTGCGCTTTCTTTTTCTTCATCTCTTCTGTCTCCTATGGTTTTCTTGTGAAAAAATCTGCGACTTATTTTTTCACTGCAATATCTAACTCCTCTTTAGTCTTTTCACCGGGCAGTTTCTGAGGAATGGGTTGCTTTGTTTGCCTGGTGGCTTTCTTCTTTGTGGGCGGGGTTGGTTGCACCACCTGCGGTGGAGGCCTCTTAGTAGATGGCTTGGTAGGTGGGGGAGGTGTTGGAAGTCGTGGCGGCGATGACGGCTTTGCTGTTGGTGGAGGTGATGGCGCCCTGCCTGGTGTAAACACATCTTCGTACTCGCAGCCCAGAGCACTCTGATGGTCTGGGGAACGGATTATTGGACTTGGCCTTTGCTTTTGTTCTTCAGGACGAGGCGGCGGTGGCGCCCCTGGAATAATAATGTATCGCTTGCGCCATAAATTAATGTCTTCTCAGCTTGTCCTAGTGTCTTCTCCCAATCACCTCCTTCAATTTCAAGAGGCACATTACCAAAACCTTTGGTAACTCTATCCACCGAGACGCTAGCATATCCAGGTGGTATTCTTCTCCCATGGATAGTGGGTGTCTTGGTCGGGTCTACCGGGTTTACAATACCGGTAGCAACCATGACTGTGGAGTTCCCCTGTGCAATGTGCAGCTCACACGGTGTAAGTGGATTAGTGATATCATCCACGGGGAAGCGCAACGCTCCGTCATCTTCCTAATTTGGCACCTCAGTAGAAGCACAACTGCTTTTTGCAAGATCTTCTGGTTGGCTAACTCCTTCTGATGTAGGTCTACTCAATGCTAATTCCGACTGCCTTGCTATTTCCTCTTGCATTCTTGCTTCAAGTTGTTTCTCACGTTCATGAGACTGACGTAGCGCTTCACGTGACTCGAGAACATATTCTTCTAACTTGCGCATCCGCTCTGCCTCCTCTTTCTTCCTTCTTCGATGGCTTCTGTAGCTATCTTTGTCCTCAGGGAAACCATGTTCCCAAGTCACACCCGGTCCCAAGCCTCTGGTTCGGCCAGGGTGCTCAGCGGTACCAATGGCATATGTCAGTTTGTCCTTCTCTCTATTTGGCCTGAATACCCTTTCTCTTTAGCGTGCATAATATATTGCAATCTTTCTGCTGCGTCTACAAGTTTCTGGCCATGAACTACCTTCCCGGTCAGCAGGTGAAGACTTCCCCCATGACCAAAAAACCATTGTTTCACACGTACAGGCCATGCAGCTGATTCTGGTATGAGCCCCTTGGCTAAAATATCAGCTTTTAATTTTTCCCACTTGAGAATGGCAGAAGGGTAACCACCTGATTCCAAGTGATGGTGGTATTCCCTTTTGCGAGCATTCTCAGTGTTCCTTCTGACCCGTGTCTCACCCTCTTCCGATAACTTGTACTGTACAAATTCATCCCAGTAGGGCCTACACTTTGTGATCGGACCAGTGGCTCGGTCAAAATCTGGCGTCTTGTTCTCCTTCACATATGTCTGGTAGAGACTTTTCTTCCAACTCTGAAACTGTGTGGCCATCTTCTTCATTGCCCAGCGCCTAACTAGCGACTTCAAGTCTTCGCTGTTGAGCTCTGGATAATTATCCGTTTCTAGCGTGAAATGTTGAAGAATATCATTCCACACTAGATTCTTGTCAACATCAGAAACAAAGATGACATCAGGAGCACTAGGCTTTGCCTTCCATTCTCGTGCACTGATCGGGATCCTGTCCCTTACAAGGTATCCACAATGGTTCACGAATTTCTTTGCATGTGGTCCTAATGGTTCGCCCGTATCTGTGTTGAACTCTGTGATCACAAAGCGACCCTCTAATGGCTTCTTCGGGCCCCGGACTCCTTTGCTCTTGCCCGTAGATGTCGTCGTTCCAGATGGCTACAAAATTAAGTTAAGAAATAAATATTTAATAAGTATCGGTAACCACGCATATAATGATTTCGTAACCATGTATTCGCAATAAATAAATACCTCGCCAGTAGTATTATCTGCAACATTGTCTTGCTGCACATTCCCATCATCCACTAAGTACTGACTCCCGTCGTCTTCTCCCTCCGGCCAGTGTTGACTGCCAGTGTTGATAATGTCCATCATTTCTTGTTCTATATTGGCTCTATCTCCGGCCATCTAGAGGAGAAAAATTATTAATGTTAATATTACATGTGGAACAAAAGAGACAGAAAACCTAAACCTTAACCCTAACACTAATTAAACCGTAGCCCTAAGTCCTTACACTAAAGCCTAGTCCTAGCCCTAACACTAAACTAAAAATAATACAATTAATTAGTATAAGCTAATAACTAAACTAACTAGAAAAAATAAACTAAAACTAATTTACTAATTAATTACTAATATATTAACCTAAACTAAACTAAAACTAATTTACTAACTAATTAACTAATTAAACTACCTAAACTAAACTAAATTAATGAACTAATTAAAAATAATACAATTAATTAGTATAAGCTAATAACTAAACTAACTAGCTAGAAAAACTAAACTAAAACTAATTTACTAATTAATTACTAATATATGAACCTAAACTAATCTAAAACTAATTTACTAACTAATTAACTAATTAAACTATCTAAACTAAACTAAATTAATTAACTAACTAAAAATAAAACAAACTAACTAAATTAAAAAAACCGCTAACGTATACCTCGGCTGTAAGGCGCGGCGCGCGCGGTGAGCAGAGGAGAGAGGGCCGGCGGCGGATCGCGCGTGAAGGCCGACGTCGAGGCCCGCAGAGGGGCAGTCCGCGGCGGCGGCCGGCAACACAGAGGCTGCGTGCGGCGGTCGAGGAGGCGGACGGGCGCGAGGCGGTGGCGAGCTCGAGCAGGTCAGGGCGGCGCGCGGGGGGCGGGCGTCGCACCGGCGGGGCACTGGCGGCCGGCGTCGGTTGGAGCAGTCCGAGAGGCGGCGGCGGCGTCGAGGGCGAACGGCGTGAAATGAAGAAGTCCGATGGATCGAGGTTGAAGGCGAGTTCAATATATAGGTCAGGACTTTTAGTCCCGGGTCTAATCCAAAACCAGGACCAAAAACTTTTAGTCCCGGTTCTTGATAGGAATCGGGACTAAAAGTTTTAGTCCCGGTTCCAACCAGGAACAGGGACTAAATCTCATACTTTTAGTCCCGGTTCTTGGTAGGAACCGGGACTAAAAGTGTGTTTTTTGGCAGGCCTGAAAATTTCGGCCCACCTTTATTCCCGGTTGCACCCTACAACCGGGATTAAAAGTGAAATTTTCTGTTTACCTCTCGCCAACTGGATCATTTCTTTTTGTCTTACTTTATAATACTTATAAACCTTACTAATTCAATAGTAAATGGAAATGTTGACAAAAAAATTTAAAAAAAAGGTTCCTGCTTTATTTTACTGCATACTACACAGAAGAAAAATCTTTTACCTATATTTCTTGATTTCTTTACAAATATTAATAGTAATATACGATAATAATCATTAATTCATTAATGCAAAAATGTAGTGCTCAACAAATATAAATAAAATGGTTGGTACTTGACAGAAAACTTGTTTTCAATTTATTTCAACGTAAATTTATGGATCTAATGTCTCACAATTATTAAATAATAGCTAAATTCGCTCTAAACAATCACAGTAGTGAACTTTTTTCAAATATATGTCCCTTGATTATAATCGACGTAGCCATGGGGTGTCTTCATTATTCAATAGGATGCTTGGGTTTTTGTTGACCATGAAGGGTGGGATTCGATCATCCTTCTCATAATCTTCTGATGTGTCTGTCTTATCTTCAATTCCCATAATGTTTCTTTTTTCTAAAAAAACTATATGACGTTTTGGCTCATTGCTAAATGGGTTTTTATCGTTTTTTCCTCTTTTCGGTTTCGAAGACATGTCATTGACATAGAATACCTGGTTGACATCCTTGCCAAGCACAAATGGTTCGTTTTTTAACCCACTGTTATTGAGGTCCACTATTGTCATTCCATACTGGTTGTCCACTGTTACCCCGCCTCCGGACACCTTTACCCACTGGCATTTGAACAAAGGAACTTTAAAAGTAGGTCCATAATCTAGTTCTCATATCTCCTCTATGCGGCCATAGTATGTTTGCTTAGTCCCGTTCGGGTCTGTGGCATCTATGCGGATACCACTGTTTTGGTTGGTGCTCCTTTTATCTTGGGCTACTGTGTAGAATGTATTTCCATTTATCTCGTACCCTTTGTATGTGAGGATATGCCATGATGGTTGCCTAGCCAACAAACACAGTTGCTCCGGAATACTCTCATCACCCTGACATTCTTTTCGTAACCAACTGCTAAAAGATTCCATGTGATAGCGCGAAATCCAAGCTTCAGACTTGCCTGGAAAATGTGATAGTAGGAATTCCTTGTCTCTGTCCATATATGGCTCCACCAAGGTGGAGTTTTGCAGAACTGTGTAGTGTGCTTTATTGAAATAATCGTCACCCTGACCGATATATGTTTTCTTCCCTAGTGTCCCCTTTCCACTTAGCCTCCCCTCATGTCGTGATTCTGGAACACCAATTGGGTCTAGATCAGGAATAAAGTCAACACAGAACTCAATGACCTCCTCGGTTCCGTAGCCCTTCGCGATGCTTCCTTCTGGCCGAGCACGGTTGTGAACGTATTTCTTTAGGACTCCCATAAACCTCTCAAAGGGGAACATGTTGTGTAGGAACACAGGACCTAGAATAATAATCTTCTTGACCAGGTGAACTAGGAGGTGCGTCATGATATTGAAGAAGGATGGAGGGAAAACCAACTCGAAGCTGACAAGACACTGAACCACGTCATTCTATAGCTTAGCAAGATCTAGAGGATTGATTGCCTTCTGAGAAATTGAGTTGAGGAATGCACATAGCTTCACGGTGGCTAGACGTACAATTGGGGGTAGAATTCCTCTTAATGCAACTAGAAGCAATTGTGTCATGAGCACGTGGCAGTCATGGGACTTTAAGTTTTGGAATTTCTTCTCTGGCACGTTTATTATACCTTTTATATTTGAGAAGTATCCGGATGGTACCTTGATGCTGTCTAGGCATTCAAACAGGCGCTCCTTCTCTTCTTTGCTAAGACTGTAACTAGCAGGTCCTAAGTATTGGCGTCCATCAGCTGTCTTCTCGTTCAAACGCTACATGTCCTCTCGTGCTTCAGGTGTGTCCTTGCTCTTCCCGTACACACCCATGAAGCCAAGCAGGTTCACACAAAGATTCTTTGTTAGGTGCATCACGTCAATCGCATTGCGGACCTCTAGGACTTTCCAATATGGTAGCTCCCAAAATATGGACTTCTTCTTCCACATAGGTGCATGACCACTAGCGTCGTTCGGAACGGGTTCACTACCAGGTCCCTTTCCGAAGACTACTTTTACGTCCTTGACCATATCGAGTACGTCCTCACCGGTGCGGTTGATAGGCTTGGACTTGTGGTCCGCCTTACCTTTAAAATGCTTGCCTTTCTTTCTTACAGGGTGATTCGCAGGCAGGAATCGATGATGCCCAAGGTAGACAACCTTTCTATATTTTTTCAAAAATATACCTTTAATGTCTGTGAAACAGTGCACACATGCATTATATCCTTTGTTCGACTATCCTGAAAGATTACTTAGAGCAGGCCAATCATTGATTGTTACGAACAACAATGCACGGAGGTCAAAGTGCTCCTATTTGTGCTCATCCCAAACACGTATACCTGGTTTAGCAGTAGTTCTTCAATTAGTGGCCTCAGCTACACATCGATATCATTGCCAGGCTGCCTTGGTCCTTGGATTAGCACGGGCATCATAATGAACTTTCTCTTCATGCATAACCATGTAGGGAGGTTGTAGATACATAGTGTAACAGGCCAAGTGCTATGACTACTATTCTGCTCCCCGAAAGGATTCATACCATCCGTGCTTAAAGCAAACTTTATGTTTGTTGCGTCCCCTGCAAAATCTGGGAACTCTCGATCGATTGCTCTCCATTGAGACCCATCAGCCGGGTGTCTCAGCATATTGTCTATTTTACAGTCTTCTTTGTGCCACCGCATTAACTTTGCATGCTCTTTGTTTCTGAACAAACGTTTCAAGCGTGGTATTATAGGAGCATACCACATAACCTTGGCAGGAATTTTCTTTCTGGTTCTTTCATCCTCAACATCACCAGAGTCATCTCGCCTGATCTTATACCGTGATGCATGGCATACCGGGCAAGAATCCAACTCCTCGTACTCCTTGCCACGGTAGAGGATGCAATCATTAGGACATGCATGTATCTTTGTGATTTCCAATCCCAGAGGGCAGACAACCTGTTTGACTTCATAGATAGTGGCTGGTAATTCGTTATCCTTTGGAAGCATCTTCTTTATTTTTGTAAGCAACTCCCCAAATCCCTTGTCGGATACACCATTCTTTGCCTTCCATTGCAACAACTCTAGTGTGCTACCCAATTTTTTCTGTCCTGCATCACAAGTTGGGTATAGCAACTTCTTGTGATCCTCTAGCATACGCTCGAACTTGATCTTCTCCTTTTCACTTTCGCATTCTCTCTTTGCATCGCAAATAGCCTGAGCAAGATCATCAATGGGATCATCTTGTGCTGGTACCTCTTCTTCAGCTTCCTCCATTGGAATATCATTGTCATAGTCAGCAATGGTGTCACCATCGTCCCATTGTTCTTCTTCGTCTTCTTCCATTATAATGCCTCTTTCTCCGTGTTTGGTCCAGCAGATGTAGTTTGGCATGAAACCCGACTTGAACAAGTGAGAATGAAGAATCCTTGAGCAAGAATATTCCTTCAAATTCTTACATACAGCACATGGGCAGCACATGAATCCATCCCGCTTGTTTGACTCGGCCACATTTAAGAAAATATGCACGCCCTCAATGAAATCTTTGGAGCGACGATCAGTGTTGTACATCCAATGCCGACTCATCTACATTACAAGACAAACGAACATATATCACAATACTAGACATTAATTAATTTATGAAAGCCACGCTGCAATGTAGATAGTCACAACTAGCACTAAACTAATTAAATCTAAAATACACTTCAACAGCCTAAGCATATCACGACCAATCTCAACTAAAACAGACAAATCATTCGTCTGTTCAACATCAAGTGGTCTTCGTTCGTGGGCTCATTGCCTCATCAGCTAGCTCATCATCCACCGCAGCCGCCTCTGCAAGAGTTTCAAACACGTGTTTGGCATACTCTTCTTCCCAGTACCACCCTGGACATCCACTGTCATCCCACTGAAATTAAGACAAAAATACATAAGTTTAGTAAAAAAATACATAATTTATTATATATAATCATCAAATGCGATGGAGTAACTCAAATTACGATCTGGACACTTGTAGAAGATGCGCCCCTTGTTGGGATCCTCCTTCTTCACTCAAAACTCAAGCACATTCTTTTTCTTGCACTCGCCGCACTCAATGAGAGGGAGGTCTGGTCTCAGCCTCTTTTGAACTCGATGATAGGCCGACGACCCGGAAGCATTCGTCATCTACTCTTTACTCTCTAGACTCAAATTTGTACAGCACTTAAATTCCTAATAATGTATTTTAACAAGTGAAACAAAAAATAAAACTCCTAAAATTAAAATCACAAATATATACAAACAACATTTGAGTAACAAATGTGAGCTATGCATACTATAAATCTTCCTTCAACCAAATATACAAACTATCAAGTGATTTTGAGCTTGAAATATAAATTATTGGAGAAATATCAAGTGATTTTGAGCTTGAAATATAAATTATTGAAGAAATATCAAGTGATTTTGACCTTGAAATACAAATTATTGGAGAAATAACCATAGAAATATCCTAGTGATTAAACAAGAGAGAATAAAGATAGTAACCTTTGCAATCGTAGAATTGAAGAAGTTAGAGGAGTAACCTAGCCAAAAGCTCCACACTTGAGCTGAGAAGGAGCAAGAACATGCACGAGCAGAGCAAGAACAGCATGAATGGCTCGGGGCCTCGGGCTCGGGGGGAAGAAAAGGTTTAAATTGGAAGGGAGGAACATTAGTCCCGGTTTAGGCTACAAACCCGGGCTAAAAGTTAAGGTTTAGTCCCGGTTCTGTCCATAAACCGTGGTTAAACTTTTAGTCCCGGTTGATGATCAAAACCGGGACTAAAGATAGACTTTTAGTCCCGGTTTTTATCACCAACCGAGACTAAAAGCTTCCTAGCCGTTGCGAGCCGTTGGGAAGGAGGATTTAGTACCGGCTGCTATATCTAGCCGGGATTAAAGGTTTCTTTCTTCCCGGGCGCAAAAAATTTCGGTACTAAAGCCAAAATCGGTAGTGGATCAAAAGTCTGCTCTCTACTAGTGAATTAAGCATCTGTTTTTTGACTGCCCCAGTGATTAGATATGCTTGGAGTATCCTAGCATACATTTTCGGTGTCCAAGTAAGACCAAACTCTTCTGAGCAACACTAGAGATGGATAATTGGTGCTTGCCAAGGAACAAAAACATCTATTTTGTGGGATTGGCAGCGGTGTGTTGGACGGTTTGGAAAACCAGAAATAATGCCTGCTTTGAAGGGAAAAGAGTCAAATCTCCTACGGAGATTATCTGCCTAATTTCAGCTACAATCATGTATTGGACAGGTCTACAGAAGGGTGAGGATGGCCGTGTAGATGGAGCATGGAGCGGGGATTCTCCAGGATGCAGCGTTACACTTTAATCAGAAAGAACAAGCAGAAGGAGGGGATCAAAGGATGGTGACGGTGTGATGACAGCCTGCGTGCTGATGGCTTCCCTAGGGGCATGTAATCCCTTCTGGTTACAGTGGTACCGGTGTTTGACCTGGGTCCTCTTACTAACAGTTGTTCGCTGGCCTTGTTGGCTGCTGTGTTGCGCTCTTTTAAGTTTGGAGGTTTGTCTCAAGTTGGGATGAACCCTTTGTTGTTCATTCCAACTTGATCTTTTGGGGTCGCTGTGTAGGGAGGTTTCAGACGATCAGACATTTGTAATTTCGTTGCTATGGCAGTAACGAAATTCGGTTTCACCGTTGTGGAAAAAAAAGTGGCATATTCATCTTTGGGAGAGAAATCCAACCTTTTTTGTTATGAACTTTTCCTTCGGTAGATGTTGGCTCCAATTTCCTCTAAATTGTCCTGCTCATGTACATTGACTAGAGAACATTCATTCTACTGTCTAGCAAAACTGCAAAATCAGAGTATGCATGTAACGTTGAGTTCTTGACTACAATTCATTAGAGTTTATATGATAATTCATACTATTGCCAGAATCTTCCTGAAAACCTATGATACCAGGAGCACATGATACTATGTTAATAAATGATACAAGCTAAAGAACACTGATTAATGAATATATAGCATCTCATGGTTTTCTTCTGATGTAAATCTGACAAACTTATTCAAAGAAATTAAGTCCTGCAGGGTTGTATTTTAGTAGTTAAAGACACTATGTATCTCCTAATTACAACTATAAATAAATCAAACAAGTTCAGATAGATCATGGAAATTGTCCTTTAGCTGCTGTTGTCGTTGCAAAAACAGACTAACAAATCAAACAAGCATCTGTTCTTTCATGTCACAAGCAAGCAGTTGCTCGTTCAACAAATAGGTGCGATACATGCCAATACATGCCTATAGCTAGCAGATCTGAGAGAGAGGGCAGGGCTCACCTTCGAATGGGACCATCAAAGTCCTAGACAGAGGAGCTCGACCCGTGCAGACCTGGAGATGACACGTGTTGCGGCCTTGATGGAGGGCCAAGCGACACGGCCTGAGCAAGTGTCAGCTTGGACGAACGAGCTCGCCCTAGCATGGTGGTGACGATGGTGGGATGCGACGATCGGGGTAGTAGTACTGCCGCCTGATTGGATCGGGCCATGAACCACCCCTTCCCTCTCCGGTTGTGCCTCGCCTACGAGATGCGCGGCGGCAATGTCTAGATCTGGGACGACCGCTCATGGAGATGCAATGCGATGGCCCGACTACTGCTGCTGGTGGAGGCGCCGATGCGGTGAGAGGAGGCGACCTTGTTGGCCGCTACGCGGGTGGGGAGGAGCAGATGACTCCGTGAGGGCGGCAACACGGCCGCGCGGAGCGTGTGCGGAAGAACAGGGAGTGAGGAGTGGATAAATTAGGGTTTGGAGAAGGAGGACGTGATATTGTGCCCCGTGGTGGAGCCCACAACGCAGTAGCGTAGGACATAAACGTCGGGACACGCGGTTTACACAGCTCTTGATGGTTTCAATGGTTCCTGACGGTTATTCTACTGCCAACAACAGGAATAATACAGATCTTTGTTTCGAGATCTTATCCGCTTCTCAACAACCCAAGGAAACATGTTATCCAGTGCCACGTATCTCACCTGTGTAAGAAAAGTTTTGGGAAGATCTTTATAATAGCCGAATATCTCAGGAAATCTATCAACCGTAAACTTACTTACGAGATGTTAGGAAATATCCACACAGATCCATGCAGCATGCATGTGCGTACATGACAGATTTGTTTGATGGATAGTTTCGTTTTTCTTTTCCTGCTCCCTCCGTACTAATTTATAAGTCGTTTGACTTTTTTCAACTCTAACTTTGATCACTCCTCTTATTCAAAATATTTACACAAAAAGTTAAACTTAAATCATTCTTAAAGAACTTTTATTAAAAAAAGCAAGTCATAACAAAAGAAATGATATTTTGTATAAATTTTTTAATAAGATGAGTTGTCAAATTTAAAGAAAAAAAGTCAAACGACCTATAAATTGAAACGGATTTAGTATTTCTCAAACTAAAAATAGATATAAATATATATTTATTATATTACCTCTAGGAAGCAATACGTGCTAATAATCATCCAGTTAATCTATAGTGCGCTCGGGTGATTCGCGAGCTGCCGAGCTCGCCTCACTCGATCTGGCGGCCGTCCGATGTGCGCAGCCAATGAAGGGGATGCGCTCGGGTCCGGTGGGCCCGGTTTGTGTCAGCGCAGCAAGGAGTCACGGACTCACGGGTAGCATATGGTCGCTGTTTTCTTTTCTTTCTTTTTTTTTTTTTTGACGCCCGCTGTTTTCTTTTGTTTCTCGTGCTCCACGTCGCTTATCTCCTCGAGTTCATGGACGTCACATACTAATGAACGGACAATAAATCGTGCGCACACTTCCGTATGGTCCGTCGCAGCTGTCTGTACATGCTGCAGGTGGCCTGTAGCTGTGCATGAAGCGGCCAGTATCGTGCATGCCGCTGAGTGCAGGTGGAGACATGCAAGCTGCAGCGTGCAGACGTGCATATGCTGCTGGGTGCAGGTGAGTAGATGACGTTGACGTGCATGCTGCTGGGGTGCAGCTGTCTACCATCATATCATGTCACATTGCCATCGCATCTGCTCAGTATATGCACGCAGATTCATTTGTTTAGCAGGAGGAGATTACATATTATTAGACCAATAATCTACTATTCCGATTCTGATGTAAGTTTTGTATTTCATTGGTATATTCTGATTTTTTTTATTTTTATTATGAAATTTGTATGTTTTATTTTATTTTTCTTTGAAATTCTTTCCATTTGCCTTTCATAGAAATAATTGTTAATTTATTTTGGCCTATGTATTTTAAATTTGTATGTATTATTTGCTTTTTCTTTGAAACTCTTCCAATTTGCCTTTCATAAAAATAATCTGTTAATTTATTTTGTTAATTTGATTTTAATTTTAATTTTTTATTTTATTTCTACATTTATTTGATCTTTTATATCTGGTACGTTAGACATGGATCGTGTGTTTTTAGGAATCGAGTGTTTTCTAGCACTAAAAACACTCAGGGCGCGTTTGGATTGAAGAAACATCATAGGAAATTTGTAGGAAAATAAATTGGAGGAAAGGAAACCAATCGAAGCGTTTGGAATGGAGGAATCGCTCCATCCTTTTCCTTTGGAATCCTGTAGCTCGTAGGCAATTTCACAGGAAAGAAACAATCCAATCCAATCGATGGTTTTGGTTTCCTTCGTGGAAGCCCGAGGCGAGCGTGTGTTAGGAGGAGAGAGAACGTGCATTGCCACACAGAGCTGCTCCCGCATGCTAAGAGAGTCAGTCACAAGTACTCCACTCATATACCACTCAATTGATATAACAGATGCTTAGGACACACATGACAATCAAGCATATTCCTACAATCCAAACAGGTCAAAGTATTTATTCTTGTATTTTAGAATCCTGTAGTCTTTTACTTTTCACTCTATCCTATTTCTGCGGTTTTTTTACTTTCCTCTATTTTGTATTCCTGTATTCCAAACAGGCCCTCGATTTTCTTCGTTCCTAGAATCGAGTGCTTTCCAGGGATTTGACACTCGGGTGTTAGCAGCCTTTGAAACGCTCGAGCATATTCCCTCCGTTCCAAAATATCTGTCGTTTGCGCTTCCCAAGAAACGACTATCGGCAATTATATATTTAAAAATATTAACATTTATAATACATAATTAGTATAATTAGAAAGATCTTTGAATCTAGTTTTTTAATAAATTTATTTGGCAGATATAAATATTGCACGTATTTTATACAAATCGAGTTAAACTTGTGGCACAAAAACCGAAAACGACGTACATTTCGGAACGGAGGAGAGTAAAGTAGATAGGCCCCTCATCCTAGATCAACAGTCCACACTGTTATTTAGGTGTACCACAGTCCACAGCAAAGCCCTATGTTCTGATCTGGTGTGACGGAACCACTGTTCTCTTTTCAAGCTCCCTCGATCTTGAGACTCTCAACAAACCTCTTGTAGCTGTTGACATTTGACGTTAGGAAGTCGAGGAAGTCCTGAAAGCTGCTCTCCCTGTACATTGCTGGGTTCAGCTCATCAACCAGCTCCTCGGCGCAGCAGACCTTCTCGTCCTTCGGGAGACCATGGATGCTGGCAATGGAAACTCTTGCTTCATCAGGATTGAGAATGGCTCTGTGGACAAGGGACTTGAGACGACCATTGCTCAAGACTTCTAGGTGGTCCCCGATATGGACGTGGAGGGCCCCGGGGATCACGGGGACAGGGGTCCAGGTGTCACGGTCATGGGGCATCACTTCGAGCCCCGGGGAGCTCTGCAGCAGGATTGTGAGCAAGCCATAGTCGGAATGAGCAGCCAATCCGACCTTGTCACCTCGATGTGACGAGGACTGTGGATAGCTGTTCAAGGCCATGAACTGCAATCCCTTCTCAAGCTTTTCTTGTATGTACAATGGCCTTAACCCTAAACCTTGCAGGATAGCATCCATGAGCTGCATTGACACACTCTGTATATCAACTGCGTACTCCCCCATCTTCGTCCTGCAAGTCATTTTAGACAACAACAAAAAATGACAAAGCTAGTTAGGAACTTAGGATAGCTGGTGGGAAAACCAGGACCTATCTATTCATCTGTGTAACAATGGTGCAGGTTCTTTTTTTTCGCAGGTTAATGAATTACCTGTATGATGGAGGGTGCAGTGGCCAGTACTGGATCCAGTCTTCCAGCGGGTTGGAGTAGTGCTTCAGGAACGACCTGGCCTTGCTGATCCCGTCCCGTGAGCTCGTGTCGTACCTGATAGGCCTTCGGATGTCGGTCGATGCAAACAACTCCTTGTGCTCTGGCGAGAGCTGGAAAAACTCCCTGGCGGCCTCGAGCCCGCCTGCCATGACGGACTTGCTGACGCCGTGGTTCACCACCTGCCATTTGTCAGCACAACGGTGGCACTGAAGCGTCTCATGCATGATTCGGTTTGCATGCATGCATGTGGTCTGGTCAGTTGGTCACTGGTAACTTGACACTTTTAGAAGTTCCATGATAAGTAAGCTGGTCAGCTTGGGTCACAGCATGAGCTGCATGTGTATTGCAACTTTTGTTTTAACTTCCTTAATTTTCAAGAGCACACAAGACACGTGTGTCTTTATATATATATAAAAGGAGCCGTTTGATCCTTTCATTTTGGAGGAAATTGAAATTTTAGTTAACAATTTAGGTTATTTCACTTGGAATGTGATATTCCATCACTTTTCAAAGTTCAGCATATTAGCTTACTTCAAATTCATAGGGTGAGAGATGGAATTTTGATTCTATAGATCATCATGCTATATTTCTACTTTATAATTTATAGCATGCTCTTCAACTCCCTCCTGCACGATAAAAATATAGTATATAAGTATATATCTCGTATATCCAATAATAATGTATAAATATAATCTATATACTACAATCATATTAATTTAATTAGTATGTGTGTAAATTATGATTCTTAAAATGGATTCAATTCCAAGTATCTAAGGCCTTAAGAATACCCTTGGCTGACACTTGTTTTAACTGATCACGCAGTGCATGTACTTGGCAGCTGGAGTCCACCGTGATTGTCAGCGAACAAGTGATGATACAGACAGAGCAACAGACAAGCAGCCGCAGCACACCGCACGCACACTGACCTGGAAGCACCCTTGCTCACGGCACGCCCGCGCAATGTCCTGGACGGCGAGCGCCCGCGTGGCCGGGTCCTTCCTGAGCCTGCCCATGTTGATGACCGGCAGCGCCCGCTGCACCTGGCTCGCCATGGATGCTGCTGGTAACATGCCTCGTCGTCAACCTAGCAGACAGCAGGCGTGCAATATGTGTGCTCACTCTGTCGTCTCTAATGCTCCCTACCTAGTTTGCAAGTTATTACTTATTAGCACTCTCCGAGGTGATTGACATGAAGCTTAATTGGTGTGGTACTGTGATGTGCATGCCAGGCGATGGACGTACGTATTTATAGGCGCGGCTGTGCTGAGTCCGCAACGAAAAGCAGCAGGCAGTAGCCGATGGGGATTGGGGACTGGCAGTGGCGCCACAGCCCACAGTGGAAAAACTGACCCTGGGCAAATACATTGTACGTAGACTTTTGAGTGCCAGGATGATACACAAGGAAAAGCTCGGGGAAGGGGAAGAAGCGCGTGCGTCCAGATGAAAAAAGATCTTCCCCACAATAGCCAGATCGCTCCGGTTCCTTTCGCTGGGCAGTGGTCATTGGTGGCCATTTTTCTGTTATTCTCGCGCGGTCGCGCCAAGTTGGTGTGTTGGCTGATGCCTGACGCGGAACGGACGCGCCCGCACCTCGGCTCCCAGATAATGCTTTGCTTTTTTTATGGCTTGCAACTGAACCGAATAAGAATTTATGTGGATGGGGGGCGGCGGCGGAACGGACGCGCCCGCAGCCTCGGCTCCCGGCCAGCCTTCGAAAACTGAACCGACTAAGCATTTCTGTGGATTCTAGTAAGCGGCGCGTTTTGGTAGGAACTGGATCTTTTCCTGTGCTGACCTCAGCAGCGGATCCAGGAGGGGCACAATCCAGCGGTTCAAAATGTGTCCCGAATAAAAAAAAAACTCTCTTAGAACACAGGGTAGGGTACCAATACGTAAGCTCCACTTAGATACAAGGCATGCAACCCTCGAACATGGACGCGGCGTGTTCCCATCCACTTATTTCTTCTTCTTGAGCATTCCCCTATAGGCCCACGCTCTCCAAAGAACCTCCTCTTGTTGGCAACATAGGAGGGTATTTTGGTAATTTCACTAGCAGCATTGGTTTGTGTGCAAGTCCTATAATTGCAATTTTCTTGGGATAGAGGGAGTAGATGTTTTGGGAGCGCAATCCAGAGGTTCAAAATTTGTCAAAAAAAAATTGTACTCTTACACAAGTAACAGTACACAGGTTAGGCTACCAGTACATAGGCCCCACTCAGATGCAAGGCATGCAACCCTCAAGCATGGACGTGGCGTCTTCCCATTCACTCATTTCTACTTCTAGAGCATTCCCATATAGGCCCACGTTAGTACTTCCTCTTGTTGGCAACGTAGGAGTATGTGCTGTAAACCTAATACTCCGTAAATAGCTGCTAGTAGGCCTATGGGGATATTTTGGTAATTTGACTAGTTGTATTGGCTTGTGTGCCAAGTTGTCCTATAATTGTAATTTTCTTGGGACGGATGGTGTAGATGCTTTTTTTTTGGGGGGGGGGGGGGGGGGGTTGTTGAAACACATATAGGTCCCCTTGGGAACGAAGGAGATTTTCATGTTTATTGCGTTTTTCTATGAAAATAAACTGATTCCCGTGAAATTCCTCCATTCCAAAGGGTCCATAGTTAATATGGATCACACTATTATCACTTCTCATCCAAATCATATATCATTCACTATGATATTTTATCGAATATTTTTTTAGGCAAATTGGTCACGTGTGTCCATCTTAGCATATCCTTCTGATGCTAAAAAACAGCATATCCTTCTTATGCTCCATGAAATGATAAAAATTCACTCTGTTCAGTTGAGCTGAAATTCGGCTGGGCTGAATTCTACGGCTGAATTATTGTGAGAGAAAAATATTGTTCTGTGGCTGAAAGTAAGATGAACCTAAATTAGTTGCAAACTAGCACACATGAGTACAAAGTACTCACCTCAGGCTGTGCATTTTCTCAAGCTCAAACACCACATGGCCTCCCGCCTCCGTGCGGCTATATACACTACTGGAAACTCGAATAATTTTGTGGGTGATAAATTTTTCTGTGTGTTTTTTTGATACGCACTGTAACACCTGAAAAATTGCATTCTTTTAAATAGTGGGAATTTATTTAATTATGCAATTAGTTGATCATTCCAATATAGGAAAATTAATATTTATTGAGATATAAAATTAATGTTAGGCCATATACATGTTTGTTGCATTCATGCTGGAGCATGTATTTTTGTATTGTTTGGTTTATGATTGAGTTCAAATATTCAAAACCCAATTTGAAAATCCTTTTGGAAAATGAAATTAGAAAATAGAAAAGGAAAATAGGAAAACCTTCCCTCTCTGATTTTGGCCCGAGGGCCCAGTCCTCCTCCTCCTTTCGGCCTGCCCCCTCCCTTGCTAACTTGGGCCGAGGCCCAGCTAACTAGCCAGCCAGCCGGCGCAGCAAGCTGAGCGCCCCCTCTTCCCATCTTTGGATGACAGGCGGGCCCCACAGGGCAGTCCCTCTTCTCCTCCTTCCTTTCTTCTCCCCGGGGCGCCCAAAGCAGAGAGCCACGCCGCGACCGAGCACGCGCGCGCGGAGCATCCCTCTGCCGTGACTGCCAGCCCGACCCCAGCGCTCGATGCTACCGACCTGTGGGACCCACAGGACAGCCCCTCCCCTGTTTCTCTCTGCTGCTCGCCGAGAGTCCGACGCGAGAACGAACAGAGCGAGTTCGTCGCTCGCCGCCCTCGATTCGATCTCCTATATCCGAGGCGAACTCAACTCCCCTATCCCCATCGCCTCGGGACTATATAAGTCCAGGCGGGCCCCTATTTGCCGCCATCCAGCCCTAGCGGCATTGCCTCTTCCTGCCCTCGCGCGAACAGAGCCGCCGCTGCTCGAAGCTTTCCGCCGCCGGGATCTTCGGACGAGTCCGGATCTCCTACGCCTCCCTCGCGCCCCTATATAGGTCGGCCGAGCACTGCCGTCCCTCCCCACAAGTTCCCGAGCAAGCCACGCCCTCCAATCTTGCCCTAGCCGCCGCCCCGAGCTCCGCCGCCACCGTCGATTTCTCCTCGGGAAGACTTCTCCGTCGAAATTGGTTGTTCTCCAAGCTTCGCAGCAAGGTCAGGGACCTTCCCGACCCCTTCTCCCTCAGTTTTGTGCACTATAGCCATGATGCCGAGCTTCGCCGCCGCCATAGTTCCGCCACCTAGCTCGCCGCATCCTCCCCGAGCTAGCTCTGTGGCAACCGAAACCATAGATAGGTTTGGCTTGAGCTCTTCTTGCTTCCCGACCAGATCCCGAGGTGTGCCGAGCTTCCTAGCCCCGAAAACGCCGTCTCCGGCCATCTTCCGGCGAGGAATCGGCCGGGCGCCGCCCGACTCCGGGGACCAGAGCCGCCTCTCTTTTCCCCGAGCTACCTGCGCCGTCCACGGCCGATCCAACGGCTCACAGTGAGAGATACCTTTTCGACCGGCACTTTTGCAAAAGAGCCCCTGAGCTTTTTAATGTTCTAACCCGCGGTCCTTTGGCGTATTTCTCAGATTACGCTTTCCTATTTAGAAAACGTATTTCCCCGGTTTTAATTCAAAAGGCGTTTTCAATATTTACAGATTTGCCACTCAGTTTATTTCGGCCATATTTTATTCATTTTAGCTCCGATTTGATCCGTTCAAGTCTCGTTAGATTCGTAATTTTGTAATCTATCTAATGATGCTACTGTTACTCATGTTTTCAACTTTTAAAATTTGAGATTAGATTTAATCTATTATTTTATTAAAGTAAAACTTGTTTATTTCATAACTTTCCTATTTGAACTCCGATTTTCGTGATCTTTATATCGTTGGAATCGTAGCGACGCGTAGATTATTTTTATACACTTTTCAATCTGTTTTTCCACTGTTGGTGTACTGTTTCTAATATAGATCTTGTTTGCTTCGTGTATGATTTCCTCGATGATTGTGTGGTGATTTTACGATCGAGTTCAGACGGTGAGCAATACATTGGTGATCAAGAGTACGTTGAGGATCCAAGTTCTCCAGAGCACTTTGATCAAGGCAAGTATAGCATGGGATCATCCTTGTTGTCCTATTCACCAAATAAATAACTGCATTTGCATGTGTCTTCCTTGTTAACCATAGTTACTTCCTAGTTTTGTTATCCTGTTCCTTGCAACCTATGGGACTATGCATGTGGTAATTGATGCTAGTGCGTTATGGATATCATGATCATGTAAACTGATTAATTGAATATGCAATAAGGAATTAAAAGATGCCTTTTTAGTAACATGGAACTAGGGGATTCGAGCATAGTTTTGTGATGCTCCATATCCTTCCCCCTTGGTAATGATCTGTCAGCAAAAGCTGGGACTTACAGTGCAACTATGAGGGCTACATGGCTCTGGTTTTAGTCAAGTATAGGTCCTTTTTCTAGCTTGTTAGAGATTACCGAAAGGCGTGATGGGACCTAACGACTCGGGTATAGTGCGGCTCCTGTCCGAGTGTGTATAACCTGCGTGACCTTGTGCCACGACGAAGGGGGGCTCTACATCTGCTTATCGGGTTCCTTGCGGCCCTAACTTGTTAGACGGAGTACTTTGAAAGACTTCATAGTGAAACCCTGCTCGCTCACCTTGGTAGTGTTATGGGGCTAGCTACCCCGAGCAAATGGGAATCACGGCTCATAGTGAAAGTGCACAACCTCTGCAGAGTGTAAAACTGGTATACTAGCCGCGCTCACGGTCACGAGTGGCCCGAAAAACTCACGGAGTAGTTATCTTTTTGGGTGATGTTGACTTGTTGCTAATTGATTGATGCAATTCATTAATTATGTTTACTTATGATCATGAATTATGGGCTTATTCAACTTGTTGCTATCCAATTGCATAAAAGATGATTAATTAAAAGCAAACTGCTGTAAAGCCGTGTCATCCTGTTTGAGCCTCATAAATCCCATGTTATATTTGCTGAGTTCGACATGGACTCACTCTTGCTATTTCCCTCCACACCTCAGGAGAAGTTTAGGCTTGTGGTCAACCAGTCAGTTGTGTCCCTGTGGAGTTGGCGTCTACACGCGAAGATCGGAGTGTCTTTCTGCTGTTTGCTTCTTAAGGTTATATTCTAATTATTACTACGTTATGTATTTGATCATTGTCTTTTGATATTACCTTGTATTTGTTGGCTTATGTGTGTGACTGATCTTGGGGCGCACATAAGTTTATGCATTCAATTTTATCCTTAAAATTAGGTGTGACACGCACAGAAAAATTCAAATTATTCTGTGGGTTTCAAAATATCCCAACCGAAAAATGCAAAAACCCACGGAATAATTATATGTTTTTTCTGTGCGTGATAATACACACACGGAAAAAATAGCCACTCACAAAAAAAAAATTCTGTCGATTTCTATTAAACTCAGAAAAATACTATACATGCACAAAAAAATGCAATTATTCTGTCAGAGTTTATATTACACACAGAAAAAATTACATACGCACACAATAATTCAATCTATGCAAGCATTTTTTATTTTGAATTGTCCAAAAAAATTCGGATAGAGAAATGACCAAAATAAAAGTTGTAGATCTCGATGAGGTTTACAACTTTGTTGTTGCTCGCTTTTTTATTTGAAATAGTTTTACTATGTCAAAATTCTATTCAAATTTATAAAATATTGAAACTTAAATTTCAAATTACACAAACGAATTCGGATGAAGAAATGACCAGTACCAATATTGTAGGTCTCAGTGCGTTCTACAATTTTAATGTTTGAAACTTTTTCATTAGAAATCATTTACTCTTCCTGATTTCTATTTGAAATTCTTATATATTGAAGTTCTCACATATCATATAACAAAGTGCAGTTTTTGTTTTAAATCTCTCTCTCAAACTTGTAACTAGTCTTTCTTCCTCGTGGTAACTTCAAATGTGATGATTTTTTCAAAAATTTTCTAAAATCATGCTGTATCAATCTATTGTGGTCACCTTTCCATGCAACTTTGTTTCATCAACTCAAAGTTTGAATTTCAAAAAATGGCAACTTTAAATAACATTTTCAAAAAGAAAATGGTTTTAGCTGAAAAAGCCATGAATATAGAAGTTGTAGAACCTTATGATCCATAACGTTTATTTTAGTCATTTCTTCATCCGACAAAGTAGTAATATACTTTGTTCACAAATTGACAAATCTCTCATATAGTTTATGAAACTATGCGAGAGATACGTCGATTTGTGAACAATGTATACTACCACTTTGCTGGATGAAGAAATGACTAAAATAAAAGTTGTAGGTATTGATGAGTTCTACAAAATTGTTGTTTAAAACCTTTTCATTTGAAATCATTTAGTGCCCCAAGTTCTGTTGAAATTTTGAATTTTCAACTTTTTTTTTAAAAAAAACAAACATCTGAAGTGTTGGAACTAAGTCACATAAAGAAATTATGAAAATAAAAGTTATAGAACTTGATGGGTTACAACTTTGTTCTTGATGGCTTTTTCAACTGAAATCGATTACTATTTCAAAATTCTGCTCGAACTTGTCATTTTTTGAAATTCAAATTTTGAATTATTCAAACAAAGTCAGATGGAAACATGATCGAAACAAAAGTTATAGGTCTTGATGGATTATTAAACTTTGGTATTAACCATGTGAACCTTCAAGGTTGTTTCAAAATTTTAAAATTTGAATTTCAAACTCTAAGAACCTAGAACACATATTTGGGACTATTGATTTGTGTTTTTTTAATGGAACCTCATCGGTCATGCATCAAAATTGTTGTATGGACAATATATATATATATATATATATATATATATATATATATATATATATATATATATATATATATTGTTGCTACTATTTATTTTTTGTGTGTTTAACTCTTTTTTTCTGTGAGGATGGATACACAGAAATATTATTTTTAATCTGACCGACAGAAATTTTCTATGAGTTTATCGAAACCGACAGAAAAATACATGTTTTTTCCCTGTGTTTATTTCTTTTTTCTGTGTGAATATCTACACAAAGAAATTATTTTTAAACTGGGTAAATGCAATTTTTCTGATGGCGAACATGCAGAAAAGTCAAATTTTTGTATTTTTCTGACGGTATTCATATTTTTTTTATGTTTTTCAGAAGAGTTTTGTGGTGATATACCCAGCCGGTGGCTACCATGGTTAGCCTAGCGTGTAGCAAAGCGTCGCACCGTACTCTCCCTACAGCTGCCGCCTTTGCTGGCTCCGGCTAGCTGTTGGCGGCTGACTACTGCTGTGGCCCGACAGGCCGGCAAACCGTGCCAGACGCCGCAGCTGGCGGCTGCTAGCCGCCCCAGCCCCATAGTACCTCTGAGACGCCTCATTCTCGTTCTGCGTGTAGTTTGCCGGCTTGACGGATCCGCACCAGCCGCTGGATGAGAGTCCGGAGGAAGGGGAACCGGTAAACGAGGAGGAATAGTGAACGAGACTCATGCCGAATTGAGAGATTAGGGGATGCTAACTTTCTTGGAATGTTGGGGAATGGATAAGTGACACTATCCATACTATTTCAGAATTTACCTATCGAGGGAAGATATATTTGTCTATTTCCGCCCAGTCGTAGGACGCCATATATAGATATTACTCAATCCGCCGTGACAAAAATGTAAATTTAGCCTTTGGTTTTAAGTTAAGTCAGCTTCCACATACTGTTTCGTTAAGTTATAATCTCTACTACTAAAAACACCCGGCGGTATCGTCTCCACACACCCCATCGCTCTGCTCGGTGCTAAAAACAAATCGCACGACCCCGCTTTTTCCCGGCTTCCTCCGCCACTTACGTGGAACCATCGCACGACGCCCACCCCGCGCGTCGCCAGCCACACCTGCCCCTAAGGTTGAAAACAGACAGAATTTTTCCCGCCACGCCCCGTCCGTTTTTCTACATTTTACCGAACCGTTTTCGTATTTATAGATCCCGTTTCCATATTTACGCAAGTAGAAGAGGGGTTTTTCAGTCCGTTTCCGCATAATCCCATTTTTATGCGGAATTGGCCCGTATTTATTCTGCTTTTCATCCTGTTTTCAATATATATAAGATATATATAAAATTTTATATGTTTATAAGTTTACTAATGTTGACAGTCGTTAAGTACCAATTTTATACTGTCAACTAATGCCAAGGAAAGATCAAATATAGAAGCATATGGGTTATTACTGACAATTTCCACGAGTTTTGGTGAATTGTATATTTTCCAGTGATTATTCCAAAAAGACTTAAAAGAAGGATTAAAGAGCATAATTAACACGAAACTTGATCGCGACGTAAACATACTTCATCAGTAAGTTAGAAGGATCCAGAACACACCCAAAGCACCGGGGCCCGAGACCCACCAGGGTGGGGCCGGCCGGCGCCCCCCATTAAGGTTTCGCCCCACCTTCTGGAATCTTCTTCCACCATCTCTCTGAAGTCATCTGGGCCCTTTGTTCAAGTCGGTTTGATCCCACGGCCCACGTTCATTCCACCGGGCTATAAATAAAGGGGCAGACCCCCCTTCAAGGGCACCAATTCATTTCTCCTGCTTTATTCGTCAAGAGTAGACAGAAGTTAGGGTTTTCAGAGATTAAAAATAGGGCTCTAGTTCTTCAAGTTCATAGTTTAGGCATCTACCAAGGTTCAAGTAGAGTTGGGCGCTACACTCGGGATTCCAGATCCATTCGTCTGGAGATCGGTAATATTATCTTATATCTCATTATAACTTTGCCTTATTTTAATATATTGCTACTTATTCAGTTCTTAGTTTATTCTAATTGCATATTCGATATAGTTATGATTGGTGATGATTATTGTCGTATGATCGTAAAGCGCCTAATTCAGTACTCGAGTGAGTTAGTTGGTATGCATTATGTAGACGTGGTGTCTAGATATATTGTGTACCTACGGAGGCACCCTGACTTGCCGGGTCGTGTGGTAGTCCGCGTAGGTGACAGTTGCGTTGGTTCCTCTGTAGTCCACCCCCCGTACGTAGGACGAGCAGAGCGCGGTTGCGAAGGAGGTGACCCTTGTGTCTTAATATCCTCATTAGATGATGCTCCTTATAATGTTTTCTGAGTTGATTATGCTATATATGAAGATGTGTAATGTGGCGTAGGCTGTAGACTTTGTATTTAGTAATTACATAGGTTTCCTTTACTTTAGCCGAATCTCGAGATTGTCTTACTACATTAGTGAGTCTCTATATTCTATCTCTGATATACCATTTATCTCATTTACTCAGTTGTCATTTATCATTTATCATTGACTTATTTATCGCTAAATCACTAGAGTTATGGGTTATCATAGGTCTGCATATTTATCTTTCCAATTATTATAGTAGATTATCCTAATGAGTAGAATGCCATCTTTATCCTTTTGGCATAAAACAAATCAATAATACTCGGAATACTTACCGGGTGAAATGTTAAAATGGGAGAATTATCTGTACGCTTGCGGATATATTCTATAGTATTGTTTTTAGGAGGCAAATGAAGATTATTTTACCTTTGGTTTTTGGCATCATGTTAGAGATGACAACTTAACGTGAAGTGATGTTAAAAATACCAACAACTAATCACCAATTATGCATGTTAACATGTTAACACATGTAATGATAGTGAATATTTGACCGATAACTTTGTATGTGTATATTATTTTGTGAATTTGTTCATAAATACTTGAGAGTATTATTGTAAATTAATTTTTCGGCTCTCCATCCGTATTTGTTCATTTCCGTACATCCGTATATTCCGTTTTCGTTTCTGAACCCGCATTTTTCGAACCGATTCCGTTTCCGCAAAGAAAATACAGAAACGGAAGTAGAAACAGGGTTTTCCGTCCATTTTCATCCCTACCCGCCCCACCTCGCCTGCTCGCCCCGACGCGGGTCTTTTACATTTTTACCATTATTAAGAATGACACTCATCCGAATATCACTCTTAGAATGTCACCTACATATTTACCATCCGAGATAGAAGAATTCTTACAAGTTTACCAAAAATACATCTTTTTGCCTATGTGGCATGCCAGGTCATAGTGCCAACGTGACGGTGCGCTAAAAAAAGACGACGCTACCCCCTGCCTTGCTCGTCTCTTTCCTTCTCCGACAGCTGGGCCCGGTAGCCTCTCTCTCTGCCAGGTGGGCCCTTGTCGTCAGCTTCGTCCCTAACCTCCAGCCTTTGCATCCCAACAGTGGTGTCCACTGAGCTGGGCACCAGCATTGCGCGCCTCGAGTCATGCCGCATCGCACCACCTTCGTTTCCCACCTCTAGCACGAGCAGCTTCGCACCATCCGGTAGCCATCCGCCCTCTCCGGGTAGCTGCTACAGCCGTCGCCTCACCGCCACGGCCTCGACGGTGCGCTGGAGCAGCTCAGCCACGACCTCGCGGGTGCATGCGAGCAACTCCACCATGGCCTCGCCGGTGCGTGAGAGTAGCTCCATCATGGCCGCGAGCAGCTCTATCGTGGCCTCGCCGGCGCACAAGAGCGCCACGGCTTCATTGGTGCACGCACGGGGCAGCTCCGTCGCGGGCTCGTGGCCTCGTCGTCGTGCGCGCGGCTAGCTCCATCGTGGCCTCGCCGGCGTGCACGAGCTGCTCCGTCGTGGCCTCTCGATGTGCAAGTACCTGCTACAGCAGGTTGCCTCGCCGCCGCGGCCTCGATGGTGGGCTAGAGCAGCTCCGCCTCGGCCTTGCAGGCAGACGCGCAGCAGCTCCACCATGGCCTCGCCGACGCTTAGAGTAGCTCCGCCATGGCCTCCCAGGTAGTGGCGGAGGATCATAGAGACCAAAGGGGACCATGGACACCCCTGATTTTCATGGTTTCTTAAGAGTAACAGTGCTTATTGAGCACTAAATGTTCAAAAATCTATGTGTATTAGCACTAATGGCCCCTCCTGGCCCCTCCTAACTTCAGCGTGAAGCTCCGCCACTACTCCCAGGTGCGCGCATGAGCAGCTCTATCGTGGCCTCGCCGGCGCGCGAGAGCGCCATGGCCTCATCAGTGTTGGAATGATCTCGGCTTAGACGGGGAAGGAGAGAGAAACGGTGAAAACCATTCTCCTCCCTGCCGACTTTGAAGGACAGCCGTGGGTTCCTTCCCACGCATGCGCCATGATCGGAAGCGCTCCAACCAACTATTGGTTGCGGCCCCGAGTTGAACAGCGCTACATAAATAGGTCTCGGCCTCTCTCTCTCTCTCTCTCTCGTCACCAACGTGTACTGAGACACTGCCACCACCCTACAAACCCTAAACCCGATCCTAAGAGCGCTGGATCGACCCGAAGGCCGCCGCCTCTCTTCTCCGACTCCGACATCGACAAAGGTGCTCGGTCAGTGTCGTTGGAGACCAGAAGGACGACGCTACCCCCGCTGCTCATCCTCGACCTCGCGCTCTCTGCACTGCTCCACCGATGGCTCAAACCCAAGGTCCATTACTATCGTATTGTGGTCATTATTCTAGACTAGATCCTTACCGTTAATGTTTGATCTAATATATGGCATCAAGAGCCGGTTAGTCTAGTCAGTGATCCATTTAACCCCATGGATCTACTCGGTTTGGAGGTTAAGATGTTGGTTTTGATCTAAATAGCCCTAATTGTTTACTGTTAATGTTAATTACTCCCTAATGATGCACGTTTGTACCCTAATTGTTGATTAAAGTGCTCGGGTAGACTTATTTTTACTGTGATTAGGGCTAATTACTTGCAGTTGTTAATGTTTATGCCTCTAATTAGATGGATTAGACATGGACATGGTTAATTTTCCTTTTTGTTCATGCCGATTTAAAGGATTAAAGATGCTATTTTCAGGCAAGGGTTTCGGATCAAGCACTTAGAAGGTGGGGAGTAGCAAATAAGATCAACTGCCATGAAATCCTCAACTCCCGAAACCCTAAATCAGTGAAATCCCCAATTTTTCCCCAATTCAAACCCTAATTTCATCGTTTTGGGGTTCAAGCATTACGTATCGTGGCTCTAAATCACTGCTAGCATGCCGAACTTCCGCGGCCGCCACCAACACCGTGGATCAGAGGGCATGCAAGGTCGCCGGCAGCAGCCCCCATGGTCGCTGGACCGCCGCCGCCATCATGAATGCCGTGCGCACTACCGCTGCATCACCACGTGCGCCATAAGCGAGCCGGCAAGGAGCCGCTCGACGGCGCCGCGTGCAGCCGCAGCCGCGCGCGAGCTCCTGCGAGAGGGCCCAGTCGACTCCGTCGCGCCGCCATCTTCCGCCGCGTCGCGGCTCTGGTGCTGCTCACGTCAAAGGCGGGGGAGGGGAAAGGAAATGACCATTAGGGTTTCGGTTTCCGGTTTTGTTCCCAGCGCGCGCGATTACGGCCGTCGGATATAGATCAGTGGCCGTGATGCACTGGGCCGTAAGTTGGGCCAGCGGGAACGCGCGCGCGCACTGGCCAATTCTCGGCCTGGGCTCAGGTTGCGGTTCAGCCAGCGCGCACAAGTTTTTGATGGGCTGGCTGAATAAGTGATGAGTTGGGCTGCGGTTCTTATTTATGAATTTCATGAATTATTTACTGATTTGATAATTTTCTTTGGGCCTGAAAAGCCTAATGGGCCAAAAGCATCATTTTTCTGGGCTTTGATCATTTCAGTGCATTATGGTTTTCATTAATTTTGTTACAGCACTGTTTTATTATTATTTTTTTGCTCATTATTATGATTATTTTTTCGCTGCGAATTACGTTTAAGCTCTCTAATTAAAATGGAACCAACGGGAAATTTTAATTGGAAAATTTAATTTTTTAAAGTGTGGCTTATGCATATATTTTCTGACCAACGTTGATTTTATATGCATATGTCACAAATTTATGATTAAAATTATGATTTAAGAATTATGTTTATGTTCGTGGTTATGATAATTGGCTCTTTACCATTTTCTGCCCAACGGTGATGCGAATTAGAGTTGTCATTCATGTTTTTAATCAGACCAATGTAGGGTTATTTACATGCATGACATCATTTAATTATTACTAATATTGGTGTTGGTTTATTTTTTATTCAGCTAATGCTTCGCCTCTGGACCGTCAGCTCACCAACTTCATGCCCCTGAATGGCACTAACTTTAAGGCCTAGAAGGAGGAGCTTGAGATCTAGCTTGGGGTACATGAGTTGGACGTGGCATTACGTGAGGATAAGCCAGTTGCTCCAACAGCTGAGGGGGATAATGATAACACCCTAGCTGCTAGGACAACAAGGTATGAGGGGAAATTAGAAAAGTGGGAACGCTCCAATAGACTGGCTGTCAAAGTCATGCAGAAGAACATTACTCCTGCAATCAGGGGAGCTGTCCCATCATCTGATAATGCTAAAGAGTACTTGGCCAACATTGAGGGGCAATTCAAAAGCTCTTCTAAGGCCGAAGCAAGTACTATGATGATAAAAATGATGACCGCTAAGTACTCAGGGTCCAATGGCATAAGAGAGTATATCATGATGATGATAGATATGGCCCATAAACTTAAGAATATGGACATGCCGATTTCTGATAATTTCTTAGTGCACTTCATTATGACTTCACTTCCTAGTCCAAGGTTTGAGGCATTTAAGGTCAATTACAACCTCTTAACGGAAACCTGGACTTTCACTGAGCTTATTACAAAGTGTGTGCAAGAAGAAGAAAGACAGAAAGCTGACAATAAGGATCATGTTAACTTTGTTGGTCAAGCAAAAAGAAAGAACCATGGAGGCCCTAAGGCTAAGAAGCAGCTAAATTTCCTCAAGCCTAAGAAGCAAGAGTTCAAAAAGACAAGTAATGATAAGGCTGAAGCTAGTACCAGCACTGAAGGAGGCCCCAAGGGGCCTAAGTGCCGCTTCTGCAAGGAAACTGGACACATCCAAAAGGACTGTGATGGGTTCAAGAACCGGCTTGCAAAGAAAGGTACTTATGATGTAATTACTTTTGTTGATGAATCCCATTATGCTGATGTTTCCCATAATGTATGGTGTATTGATTCTGGTGCCACTGTGCACATTACTAATTCATCACAGGGATTCCTTAACGCTCGGAGGCTTGCAAAGGGGGAGCGCAAACTAAGAGTGGCTGATGGACATGAAGCTGATGCCGAGGCCGTTGGAACTCTTCCTTCGCTCTTAGATAGTGGTTTTACTCTTAAGTTGAATAATGTGCTCCTTGTTCCTGTAATGAGAAGAAACCTTATTTCTGTTTCTGCACTTGATGATGATGGTGTTCACTGTGATTTTGAGAACAGTAAATGTTTACTTAAGTTTAATAATGAGATTGTTGGTCTTGCCCCAAGGCATGACAAACTCTATTTATTGCCTCTGAATAATTCTTCTGTGATGAATGTATGCAATGCAAATAATAAGCGTAAGAGAAGTATCACCAATGAGACCTCGTCGAAATTATGGCATTATCGTTTAGGCCACATTTCGAAGGGGAGAACGGAGCGTCTCATTAGAGAAGAGATACTTCATCCATTAGACTTTTCTGACTCAGAACACTGTATTGATTGCATTAAGGGAAAATATGTTAAACAAATTAAGAAAGGAGCAATACGGAGTTCGGGACTATTAGAATTAATTCATACTGATATATGCGGTCCCTTCTCTGTTAAATCAGTTGATGGATTTAGTTATTTCATTAACTTCACTGATGATTACTCCCGTTATGGATACATCTTTCCATTACGTGAACGATCTGAAGCACTTGACAAATTTAAAATATTCAAAGCTGAAGTTGAAAATCAACATAATCTAAAGGTCAAAGTGGTAAGATCAGATCGTGGAGGGGAGTATTATGGGAAAGCAGCTCCATATGGTAAAATCCCCGGACCATTTGCTCAATTCCTTCAAGAAAATGGCATAGTTGCCCAATATTCAACTCCTGGCGAACCTCAGCAAAATGAAGTAGCTAAGAAGCGCAACCGGACCTTAATGGACATGGTCCAGAGCATGCTAAGTAATTCTACATTGCCAGTGAGTTTGTGGATGGAGGCATTAAAGACAGCCGCGCATATACTTGACCGGGTTCCTACTAAATCCGTCCCTAAAACGCCTTATGAGCTATGGACTGGTAGAAAGCCCAATATGAATTATTTGCGTGTGTGGGGTGATCCAGCTGAAGCTAAATTATTCAATCCTCATATTGGGAAACTAGACCCTAAGACATTAAGCTGTCACTTTATAAGGTATCCCGAAAGGTCTAAGGGGTATCGCTTTTATTGTCCGGATCGTACCATAAAGTTTGCAGAAACTAGACATGCTATTTTTTTAGAACATGATGGCTTAAGTGGGAGTTCTGAGTCTCGGGACATTGATCTCAGGGAAATACGGGATAATTTGCCATTACAGATATTCCATGATTATGTTTTACCTCCAACTGAGAACTCAAGTGCTGCACCCGCAGCAGAAAGTGCTAACGAAGAACACCCGCTTGAAAATGTAGGGACGAATGGCTCAGCACCTAATGATGAGGCAATAAATTATGAAATTGAGCCTGTGCAAAATGAGCAGACCCCTGTGACAAATGAAGAACCTATAAGAAGATCACAGCGGGAGAGAAGATCCGCCATTCCAAAAGACTATGTCGTATACATGTATGAAGATGTTAATGACATAGGGGTGGTGGATGACCCTGCAACTTATAAAGAAGCCATGATGAGCCTAAACTCATCTAAATGGATGGAGGCCATGGAAGATGAGCTAAGATCTATGAGTTCTAATAAAGTCTGGGACTTAGTAGAAATTCCCCATGGGGTCAAACCAGTAGGCAGTAAATGGGTCTACAAAACTAAATATGACTCCAAAGGGAAGGTGAAAAAGTTCAAGGCAAGGCTTGTAGCAAAAGACTTTACATAGAAAGAAGGGATTGATTATAATGATACTTTCTCTCCCGTCTCATCTAAGGACTCATTTAGAATTGTTATGGCGCTTGTTGCTCATTATGATTTAGAGCTACATCAGATGGATGTTAAAACTGCATTCCTTAATGGCGACTTGCATGAAAATGTATACATGGCTCAACCGGAAGGTTTTGTTGTAGAAGGCAAGGAGCATATGTGCTGCAGACTAAAGAAGTCTATTTATGGACTTAAACAAGCGTCTAGACAATTGTACATTAAGTTTGATAATATGATTCGGAATTTTGGCTTTACTGAAAATAAAAGGGATAATTGCATGTATATTAAGATCAAGGGGAGCAAGTTTATTATCCTAGTACTTTATGTGGATGATATTCTGTTAGCAAGCAGTGACAAGAATATGCTGCAAGAAACTAAGGGATTCCTCTCATCTAATTTTGATACGAAGGATCTCGGTGAAGCCTCTTATGTTCTTGGCATTGAAACACATTGAGATAGGTCCAAAGGTGTATTGGGTTTATCTCAAAATTCGTACATTAAGAAGGTACTTGAGAAATACAACATGAGTAAATGTTCACCTACGGCTGCACCTATTGTGAAGGGCGATAAGTTTGGTGACTATCAATGTCCTAAGACCAAAATTGAATCTGATCAGTTGAGGAATATGCCTTATGCTTCTGCTGTCGGAAGCCTTATGTATGCACAAGTATGTACTCGCCCTGATTTAGCCTATATAACCGGAATGCTTGGCAGATTTCAGTCAAACCTAGGAATGGACCACTGGAAGGCTGTTAAGAAAGTTTTATGTTATTTGCAAGGGACTAAGCATTATGTACTCATGTATAGGAAGTCTGATAGCCTTGAAGTTATTGGCTATGTAGATGCTGATCACGCTGGCTGTGTTGACGGCAAAAGGTCGACATCAGGATACGTCTTCACACTAGCGGGAGGAGCTATTTCGTGGAAAAGCTGTAAGCAGTCCATAGCAACAGGGTCCACAATGCACGCTGAATTTCTGGCATGCTATGAAGCTGTTGGACAAGCCCGAAAGGTCCTAAATGGCTAGAGGGGGTGAATAGCCTATAAAAATCTACAAACAACACTTAACAAGCCGATTAGTAACAATAGCAAGCTTTACAAAGCACTAGCTCTAAACTACACTATGCAAGCCACCTAGACAAGTATACTACTCTATGATCACTAATTCACACTCAAAGGATATGTCACTACTATACACTACTCCTAAGTGAGCAACTAATTAACAAACTACACTAGAGAGTAAGTACACAAAAGTAAGAGTAAAGGTGATTTCAATACCCCCGGTGTAGAGAAGATATGAAGTCCAATATAACCAATCAATCAAATACAAGAGAAATCCTCGGTGAAGAGATGACACAAGATTTTTTACCGAGGTTCACTTACTTGCCGGCAAGCTAGTCCTCGTTGTAGCGATACACCCACTTGGAGGTTCACGCGCTAATTGGCATCACACGCCAAACCCTTCTCAAGGGTGCCGCACAACCAACACAAGACAGGGATTCACTAAGTTACGAGCAATCCACTAAAGATGCCTTTTGCGATCTCCCGCGGGGATAGGCTCAAGAACCCCTCACAATACCTTGATCGGAGGCGGAGACAATCACCAACTCTCCTCAACGATCCTCGCAGCTCCAAGCCGTCTAGGAGTCGGCAAACTCCAAGAGTAATGAGAGAAACCACTGCGAATCACCACTACCAAGTGCCTCTAGATGATCTCTATCAATGCAATGCACTTGATGCTCTCCAAACTCACCAAATGATGATTACAATCAAGTAGAATGAGTGAGAGTGGAGTGGGAAGGCTCACAAGTATGCTATGATGTTTAGAAGTGCCAAGAGATACTCCCCAAACCAGCCAAGTGACTATTTATAAGCCACACACAAGAAAATAGCCGTTTAGACTTCACTGCGTACCGTCGGACTGTCCGACGTCCACACCGTCGGACTATACCGCACGGTCTGACGCCCCAGATGAACGCCACATGTCACTAGCCGTTTGAAGTCGAACGTTGGATCACAACGGCTAACTTCCCGCGCTAAAACGAACCGTCGGATGGTATATCGTCGGACTAAACCATACGGTCCGACTCCCTCAGCTGACCACCGTCGGACTCAGCCAGACGGAGCCATCGGACTAACGAACGCGGCAGCCCGAAGCTTCCAGAGAGCTCCCCGAGCACTGAAAACCATCGGACGTTGGTCCGACGCTCACCGTCGGACTAATGCCGAGAGTCCGACGCTCTCAGAACTCGCCACGTGTCATCTCTCGCACGATATGCACCGTCGGATGTTTCGGCTAATGGTCCGACGCTCAGGGACTGAGCGTCTGACGCTCTCAGCAGTGTTAGCCGTCGGACCGAGGCTAATGGTCCGACGCTCACCGTCGGACTAATGCCAAGAGTCCGACGCTCTCAGAGCTCGCCACGTGTCATCTCTCGCACGATATGCACCGTCGGACGTTTCGGCTAATGGTCCGACGCTCAGGGACTGAGCGTCTGACGCTCTCAGCAGTGTTAGCTGTCGGACCGAGGCTAATGGTCCGACGCTCTGAGACTCTACGGTCCGACGCTCTGTTTTCTTTGAATTTTCACTCAAACCTTTTACCCTTGTTCCCATGTGCTAACACCAAGTGTTCTACACCTTGTGCACGTGTGTTAGCCTTTTCAAAAGAGTTTTCCAAGGGTTTGTTAGTGTCACTAACATCTATATGCAATGCAATGATCATGAACACCTAGTGGCACTTGATAACCGTATTTCATCAACGATTTCGCCCCTCTTGATAGTACGGCTATCTATCCTAAATGTGATCACTTCCTCTATGGAGTCTTGATCACCAAAAGCAAAAGAACTCATATGGATTATACCTTTGCCTTGAGCTCCTAACTTTTTCACCATCTCTTGATGAAGCTTGTGGACTCCTTTTGATGATGGACTTATACCATTTGTATGGATGCCGTCATTGCCCTTCACTTGTGGCCTCCACCGACCGGTCCTTTGCTCCATCTTGCCATTTGCTAATCAATTCTCATGAAACACTTAGAGCAATCGTTAGCAAACTAGGTTTCATCAATTACCCAAAACCAAACATGGGCTTTCAAAGCCGTATGGTTAAAGAGTTTTATTCCCGGACTTAAAGTGGTTGACAGCATTTTGAAACCAATTATGATACACTGTGATAATAAGGCTGCGGTGTTTCTTTCGAGTAACAACAAGTCAAGTGGTGCTGCCAAACACATTGACATTAAGTATTTTGATGTGAAAGATAGAACCCAGGATCAAACCGTTGATATGGTGCACATTAGTACAACGATGATGTTAGCGGATCCCCTAACAAAAGGCTTACCACCTAAAATTTTTAATGAACATGTTACCGGCATGGGTTTAATGGAAAGTCTCTAATGATCTTGGATGAGGGCCATAACACAACCAACTCCCATTATGTTTAAGTTTTATCCTATCGAGGTAGTCTGGTGTATTGTTGATAATTGTGTTACAGTGGTATTTTCACTTGACTGCTGTATCACGTTATTTCGATACATTATTCTACTAAGTGCGGACTAATGATGAAGCCATTCGATCAAGGGGGAGAATGTTGGAATGATCTCGGCTTAGACTGGGAAGGAGAGAAAGAAACGGTGAAAACCATTCTCCTCCCTGCCAACTTTGAAGGACAGCCGTGGGTTCCTTCCCACGCATGCGCCATGATCGGAAGCGCCCCAACCAACTATTGGTTGCGGCCCCGAGTCGAACAGCGCTACATAAATGGGTCCCGACCTCTCTCTCTCTCGTCACCAACATGTACTGAGACACTGCCGCCACCCTACATACCCTAAACACGATCCTAAGAGCTCTGGATCGACTCGAAGGCCGCCGCCTCTCTTCTCCGACTCCGACATCGACAAAGGTGCTCGGTCAGTGTGATTGGAGACCTGAAGGACGACGCTACCCCACTGCTCAACCTCGACCTCGCGCTCTCTGCACTGCTCCACCGATGGCTCAAACCCAAGGTCCATTACTAACGTATTGTGGTCATTATACTAGACTAGATCCTTACTGTTAATGTTTGATCTAATAGTCGGTGCACGCACGGGGCAGCTCCATCGTGGGCTCGTGGCCTCGTCCGTGCACGCGCGGGAAGCTCCGTCATGGCCTCGCCAGCGTGCGTGAGCTGCTCTGCTGCGGCCTGGCGGGCGCGTGGCTCCACCGTGGCCACGCAGGCACACGCGAGGAGCTTCGCCGCGGTCTCGCTGGCGTGCGAGAGCAGCTCTACGCTGCAGCCTCTTGCTGGAGGTGTGAGACGAAGTTGACGTATGGGCCTCACTTGGCAGTGAGCAGAGACTGTGGGACCAAACTGTTAGAGAGGAAGAGAGGGGGCAAGGTAGGGGCAACTTTGTCTTTTTGTAGCGTGTTCCTACGCTGGCACGGTGATCTGGTGTGCCACGTACACAAAAACATATGTTTTTAGTAAAGTTGTAAGCTTTTTATGTTAGGGATGGTAAATTTGCAGGACTCGTTCTAACAGTCCAACTCCGCGCATCGCACGAAGCAGCAGGATCACGCCCCCACGCCCCGCCGCCACAACCGCTCTACCTCGCCCATCGAGCGCCGCCCGACCCGATCTGGTCCGTCACTTTGCCACCACGCAACGCCGCCGCGATGCAGTCCGTCACCCCGCGACCAGGGAAAACAATTTCGGCGAAATTTCACCGAAATATCCGAAATTTCGCTTTTATCGGTGAGTGCCGAAACGAAAAACAAATATCGGTATGCTATTATTTTTTTGTTTTTTAGCGCAAAATTAATTATTTTTAAAAAAGAAAATGCTACAGTGACCACCGAAATTCCCGAAATTTCGCTTTTATCTGTGACCACCGAAATTTTTTTCTTACCGGTAAAAAAAACCTTGCCCGCGATCGTACCGGCGGAGGCGGCGCCGAGCGGTCTTCGGTACCCCGACTTCTCCTCAACCTTGCCGCCGTCGTCTCACCGCATCCACCACCCACAGTGAACTTCCGTGCCGTCGGCGTTGCGGCGGCCTCTCTTCCGTCGCCCGGCGCGAAGCCTCGTCCGCCCTGAGCCGCAAGCCCAAGTGCCCAACATCCGGCGATCCGACTGTACAGGTGAGTTTGCATCATCCCTAAAATCTTTTGGCCAGTTCTCGTACATATCTGGAGCCTGTACTTTGTTTTATATCGTGAACATGAACATGAATGTTGAGGGGTGCCTGTGATCGGGATTCTGGGCAGAACATATATTCTTTATACTTTCTATTGATCGATAACCAAGACGTTGTGGATTGAGCAAATTAGAGGCTAGAGCTGATCAGTTCTAATAAACCAATTCATAAAGTTCTAATCAGGCTGAAGTTGGCGTAAAGAAACCTATCAGCTCGCAGAAACCAAACAAAACTAATAAATAAAACATCCCCAATTCAGTCCAAGTTTATTTTTGGTTGCAACCCAGCTGCTACCCAAACATACAATGCTTCTGAAATACCACTGCTAGGTGTCACATCAAATTTCTAAAACATATATACAGATCTACTGAAATGCAGGAAGCCTCTATATCTCATAAAGCTAAAAGAATCCATCTAAGAAATAACTATTTGGTAACCTACCTGAGCCTTGTTGATCCGCTTTGTAAGCCAATAGAGAATGCCCTAATCCCACACCCAAGTTTCTCAAAACAGTTGAGTCTGTCGGATCACTTGTCAATGATACAGGCCTTGGAGCAAAATACCTCTTGGAAAAGGAAAATTTAGAAGAACTAATGATATGATTTATTTAATCCAACAAAAGGAAAAGATTCATGCATCAAAGAATATAGAATGGCAGTGGAGGAGCATATTTAGCTAAGGTAAGCATAGAAGATACGATTCATCAGGCCAATTATGTTAATGACCGCTTGCTATATGTTCTTGGCGAAGTGGTGACCAAGCAATTCTGACAAGAATGATATAGGGATGCTCCCACAGCCAAAGCACTCAAAGCTTTGAATCTCTTAATATTGGCCTGTTAATAAAAATCTGCTCCCACAGCCAAAGCACTCAAAGCTTTGAATCACTTAATATTGGCCTGTCAATGAAAATCTTTTGGAAAAGAAAAAGTCAAACAGGGTCTATACACTGTCACAGTGGTTTGCACCTGCCATAATGGCATAACAAAATATTCCCAGAGGGAACATTCTTCATCAGGTACTTTGAAGACTACAAACTCTGAAGCAGAACATGTACATATAATTTCAGAAAAACTAATAACTTGCTGGCTTGATGTTAATACTACTAGGTCTGTAGAAGTGGGTGTTCGTATTTCTTTATTAGTATTAACATTGAGCATCAGCCAATCAGGTACCTGAATTCGAAACTACCAAACCATGGTAAGGATATTTTCTGTTCAGGGTTTATTAGAAAGCAGAACTATTTTTCCGTAGCTTTTTTCTGGACATGGAAAAGTTATGCTAGGCACATAAGCTTGAGGATTAAATAGTGTATAAATTAAAAGGGTAACACCATAAGCTAGAAGCATTGCAAACCAAACGTCTTATTAGCTAGCTCTGAAGGTAAGAGCTTTAGGAAGCTGAAATCTTTGTTGCCTTTTGTTGTGTGACTTAGCTTGCCAGCATCGGAAGTGAGGGCCAAGGGCTTGGTATTATTATCCTTGTCATTGCAAAGTTTCTTGGATATGCCTCTCCTTTGTTCTTTGCCTACATACAGAAAACAAGGGCATGTTGATTTATATGGAAAATGAAGAAAGTAAAACGACGGTTGGGCCAAAGGCTTAGTATTATGATCCTTGTCATAGCAAAGTTTCTTGGATATTCCTCTCCTTTGTTCTTTGCCTAGATACACAAATCAAGGGCATGTTGATTTATATGGAAGGTGAAGAAAGTAAAATGACATTTGGGCGACATAATTTATCGTGTGTCCCTAAAGTAGAGGGGGCAACAGCTCATAACTTTCGATTTTTCCCTGGTATTTTACCAGAAACATGGAAATGTAAGATCAAATCAGAGTTGCTTAGGGTAGGGAAGAGAATCAAACTGATAAAAACCTACAGATTCTCATATTTCTCTTGTCTGCCTTACTTCTATGTGTACCAGATGTGGTTTGCCACCAGTGCACTGTCATGTCTGCCATGCATCATGACCAAAAGACAAAATAAATATATGTCAGCTATTTGAGACGTCATAATTGAGTAGAAAGGTTAACACAGCTCTTTGGCTGTTTGTTCAAGACTCAGTGGCATGGCGCATAGTGGATATTGTTGCAGACTACACCAAAGTTTGTGTTTATCTGTGAGGAATTGGAAATATTTGGAAGGAATTGACCAAGATTGATTTGATTGCCATGCGTGGCTTTCAGGTTCGGAGAAATGCACATGGTGTCCACAACAAGCTCTGGAGATTCAATTTATGCTTTAACACAATATCTGCTAAGGTGAATAGTTGATCAGTTTTATGAGGTTCTTGACAGTGGGTAGCAAGGTGACCAGCTTAGCGCTGAGGCAATAGAACATGATTATGTATTCAGTGATAGCAGCGTAGCAGTGACCTTGAGGTTTGGCATGGTGTATTGGTGTTCGTCATTGGATGCCAAACCTTACATGTATAAGTGCTATTGGGTAATTAACCATGTGTCAATTTTAATGAGTTTGGAGTTTGCAGGTTAGCTTAAAATAATTAAATTTCTGGAGGTATAGAAATTAACCATGTTGTTGCATGACCTGCTGTCACAACAAGCAGCGAAAATAAAAAGAAATTTGTTATGGTTTCTGCCTGAAGCAAGTATGGAATGCAGTCTAAAATTTTTCTATTGTTATATGGAATTAGTTGTCAGTTAAACTTGGCCATCAAATTCTCGGCATGGAAATTTTATTTCTGTTTAGAATGTCTTCATACAAATTTCAGTTTTTGCTCGGAGTGTCATTATAATTGTCTATATAAAATTATCTAAATTGTATTCATGTTTGTGCTTTAGGTTGTAGGTGCTGCCTACAAGGTGAAAACAAGGACGTAGAGGGAAGTGACAGTGAGGATAGCCACCAGAGGAAAGATTACAGTACCTGAAAATGCCTAGAGAACAATACCATACAAGCTTTAATTCATGTGTTGTTAAATAATGATGTCTTCTTTCTTCGATATAAGATATTATCTTAGCAGCATCACGAAAAGGTTTAAGGTAGAGTTTGTGAGCCTACGACGTCGTCCTCTCTATAATTATTATTTTACGAATTTTGCTTTTTGTATTAAATGTAATTTTAACGTTGGTACTAAGTTTCACAATATTTTTATCGTATCGTGCGATCCGTATATTTTTAGTATAAAATTTAGCTGTCTCGTAGCAACGCACGGCACGAACCTAGTAATATAATAAAAATATATATTAAGCTTGCTTAGACAAACTTCATTAAGTTATAATACAATACAAAATATATTAAGCTTCAATTAGCTTGGCGTAATTAAGACTATACTAGAGTTTGTATTTTATAATGACTAGCAAATATTCCTGTATGTTGCAACGAGAGAAAAACTATTAGATATTCATGAAAAACAACGATTGCAATGTTACATATCTATTTATGTTTTGTCATTTGTATAATTTTTTTCACGAATCATTTGTATAAAATTAAAAGCTATAATTTATTTTTATAATGATCGTAACATTCAAAATATAAGCTAATAAGAAAGCACCTATAATTTCAAAGGTGATTTTACAACAACAAAATAAGTAGAATCCTATGTTTTAACCACAGCTATAAAATTAACGAGACCCTGAAAATAGTGGACGTCAGTAGTTTTCCATAGAATCGAAGGTGCTATGGAATGAATATTGTTACTATATATGCCTTTGAGCATCATACGATGAATATAGAGTAAGATTGTCTATTATTCACAGGAAAACGGAATGTATCTATCACATAAATGTATGCATATGAATCTAACCAAAATATACACATGTACAGTGTATCTAGAGATATTATTCATGTTCAGTGATGTCAGAGTATATCTAGAGATACACAAGTACGATTGTTGCATTTGTTCAGTGATGTCAGAGTTCACTATATCTTGAGATATTATGCATGTGCCATGCTACAATGCATTCCTCAATGAGGTAAGAACTCACCATATCTAGAGATTATGCATGTAACAAACAGATTATAGTTTTACCAAAGCATGGAGCAATGAAGCCCGCAATAATAACATAGGAAGATAAAAGATGCGTAAACATTCAACAAATTCCGCAAAAGAGAGTTTGGAGGACATAATACCTTGTCCTGACAAAGGAAAATGTGCTTATGTTACCCAATAATTTAGATGACCAAAGTTAGTTTTGCCTGCTGCCCTAACCATTTTATGGACTGAAACTCAGGATATATATACCAAAATTCGGAATTAGAATGGGGTCATACACCCATATGCAAAGAAATAAAGATCCTTTTTTTTTACAACAATGAAATAAAGATCCTTGGTACGTAAATCAGAAACTATGGCACTTCAACCAAGACAGTTTTTGCCATAGGATATGGAACCAAAGTACATTTTCTATTAATCGTGACATGGGAACAGAAATATTGAACCATGATCCACCATAAAATCTCTCTACTTTATATATGAGCCACAGTGCCAGTATAAATTAGTCTCCGACAGTCATTCAATAAAATATGAAAATGGGATTCCATTTTAACAAGACTAAGTGCAATTTGAAGATCGAACAAATGAAGTTTCAGTTAAGACTCCGAGTTGGTCTTATACCTTTTTATAACTGTATCCAGAAGAACCGGGCACACAGAACTGCTATCATGTCCATTGCCCCCGAAACAGATTTGAAATTAACCATAAAGCATGGAACCAATAAGGAGCTCTCGGTAAATAATCCATTTCCTGAAAAGTAATCTTGCATATCCAAAGTTGGTCTCGTAACGACATAGTCTAAGGGGGTGTTTTTGATCCAAGGACTAATTTTTAGTCTGGGTCACATTAGATATTTGGATAGCAATTAGGAGGATTAAACATGACCTAAATATAAAACTAATTGCTTAAGCCGGGGCTAATTCATGAGAGGAATCTATTAAGTCTAATTAATCTATGATTAGCATATGTTTAGTATAGCACTATGTTGGCAACTCATGGATTAATTAGACTTAATGAATTTGTCTCGCGAATTAGCCTCCTTTATAATTAGTGTCCAAACCGCCGCCCACTATCGCGCCGTCTCCCTCCTCCAAGCGGCCGCAGCTTGCGGCTAAACCCTAGCTCGAGGTGGATGAGAAGGAAAGTTTTGCTCCATCTCAAGCGATGTGCATGGCACGAGAGAGGGGATGTCGGGGAGGAAACGGACAGGCCAGCCGACGCGATGGTTCGTCGAGCTTCCGACACACGGCGAGTGCGCCGGACGCGGTGCATTCGACTGCGCAGGTAGTTCGATGTACAAGGGAGAAAACGGAGGCAATCAATCCATGGGCCTGGTTTCGCGAACCATGGGTGTACTGGATGGGCTTACTGGACCGGTTTGGTACGGCTTGATTCGCCCAGGCTCGGCCCACACATAAGGAGCAAGTTTGGATGGCAGATGGAAAAAGGTCCATTGAACTTTGCAACCCGGGTATTTTACCTCCCCCGGCCCACATAAAGAGCAGGCTTGGATCCAAGTATCAATTTCCAATTGAGCACTACATACAGATAAAAATTCAATTGTACGAAGTTCGCATGTGAGCTGATGCTTATTCCAGATTAAAGAAGCGCCCCTATCGATGCCATTGTCTACTCCGCGTTTGGCCATTGGCCATTAGACCAATTCTGGGATGGGATCGGGGTCAAGGTCAATTTTATATGTTACTCATTACTCAAGGTCACAGTGCTCTTATGTACCATAAACTCTTTAGAGCCTGCTGGCTAGATCTGAAACTCATCGCCAAGAAGACCTATGGCCTCGGTTAAACATTAACAGAGATGGACGTCGCAACATGCCCTCATGCGAAAATAGATTAAAAAAATAAAAAAAAAGGCAGAAGTAGACCGTCGTAAATCAATTTTGTAGTAGTGATCTTAGCTGATTTTGAATGTCATCATTTATTGCCCAATTTTATATCTCCACTCCATGACGAGTGGAACCATTGGGCAGCACAAGCCTAGCCCATCGTTCGTGCCTCGCATCGCCGCCCGTGCTCGACACGTTGGCCGTCGTGCACAGTGCACTCGACCCATGCATGCATGCCGGCTCCCCGCCACGTGAAGCTATCTGTGCTCATCGTCGTTTGTACCATCGGTAGTCGTGTGCTCTGCACACCCTGTCTCTTCCATCATCGCTGAACCAAGGCCCGGCCCCCGAGGGTTCACCGGCCGGTGAACTCTTTCTTCTCGTTTGGTTTGAAATGGTTTGTGACTGCAGGGAAGCCTTTGTTCGTAGGTGAATCTGCAAAGGCTCTTCGGGTAGCCCTGGCAAGCCACTACGGGAGAAGGGAGATTTGCCGAGTGACAAAACTCGGGCACTCGGCAAAGGCAGGCACTAGCCAAACCAGACCTTTGCCGAGTGCCATAGGGTTCAGGGCACTCGGCAAAGAACGATACTCGGTAAAGGCCTTCTTTGCCGAGTGCAACACTCAGCAAAGTTTGGCACTCGGCAAAAACGGCGTCACATGACGGCCGAGGCCACCCACGCCGTCAACCTTTGCCGAGTGCGGGGATTAGCACTCGGCACAGAATCATGGTTTGCCGAGTGCTCTCCCCTGGCACTCGGCAAAGGCCCTCTTTGCCGAGTGTCAGACAAGGCACTTGGCAAATAATTTTTTTTCTTTTGAATTTTGATTTCAAATTTTTTTCTATGGTCCTTATATATTGTATAGAAGCATAGGTTTGTATTTGAGGCTTTTTTATGACTTTTTCCTATATTTCATAAATTAATTTTGTTTACTTGCATTTTTTTCAAAAAGTAAATTTGAATAGCAAGTGCATAAAATAATGAAGTGTAGCCATTCAAAAAATAGTATTTATGGTGTAGAGTGTATTTTGAGGCCGTATCCAGGAACTCACCCAAAATTTTAACCACCTTGTTCACGAAACATGGCCACCCCCTTGTGGTCAGAGTGTTTTTAAATTATATAAAATGCAAATGAAGTCCTAAAATCACGAAACCTGTCGAGATGTTATGTTATCGCATGTAGAGGCTATGATAAAAAATGAGAAGGTTTCGAGCAAATTGCAACGTCGGATATCTAAAACCCAGACATCTCCACATGTTATCGCATGTGGAGATGTTTGGTTTTTAGACATCCGACGTTGCAATTTGTTTGAAACCTTCCAAATTTTTTACCATAGCCTCTACATGTGATAATATGACAGCTCGACAAGTTTCGTGATTTTCGGACTTTATTTACATTTTATATAATTTTAAAACACTCTGACCACAAGCGGGTGGCCATGTTTCGTGAACAAGGCGTTCAAAATTTTGGGTGAGTTTCTGGATACGGCCTCAAAATACACTCTACACAATGAATACCATTTTTTGAATGGCTAGATTTCATTAATTTATGCAGCTGCTATTCAAATTTACTTTTTAGAAAAATACAAGTAAACAAAATAAATTCATGAAGTATAGAAAAAAGTCATAAAAAAGTCCTAAATTGAAACATATGCTTGTATACAATATATAAGGACTGCAGAAAAAATTTGAAATCAAAATTCAAAAAAATAAAAAAATTATTTGCCGAGTGCCTTGCCTGACACTCGGCGAAGAGGGCCTTTGCTGAGTGCCCGGCAGGGGCACTCGGCAACTTTGCCAGGTGCCAGAAAGAGGCACTCGGCAAAGAGATTTTTTTTAAAAAAAGAAAAACTCCACATAAGGCCCACAGGCCCACCAAAGCCGCGCCCCCAAACCCTAACCCCTGACCCTGCGCGACCCCCATGACCCGCGGCCCCTCCCCCCGACCCGCGCCCCCCAACCCCTCCTCGCCGCCGCCGGAGCGCCACCGCTGCACCCGCCCGCTGGAGCGCCACCGCCCCGCTGGCCCGCCCCTGCTGCGGCCCCAGCTGCCGCGCCCGCGGCTCCTGCCGCGCCCAGCCCGCCCGCCACCGCCGCGACCGTCCCGCCCGCCACCGCCGTTGCTGCCACCACAACCCTCCTCCTCGTCATCCTCTCCTCCTCTTCCACCCTCGCCACTTCCCCTCCCTTCCTCCTGGATTTCCACGCACGAGGTGGCCTTCTGCATCCGTATGGCCAAGGGCCATAGCATCTTCGATAAGCTCACCAGGCTCACCAAGCCGTGCGTCCTCATGCTCATGGTCAGTGCCCTCCTCTCCCTCACCTCACTTCTGTTTCGATTGCTATGCTGTGCTGTGCTCTGTAGATGTTGAGCAGATGAATTAACCCCTGGATCGTATAGAATGTTCAGGAGGCCTAGAAAAAGTTGATCCATTTGAGAAACATTTCAATAAGTACTCTAGATACCTGTGCATTAATTCCTTTTTTGGCAAGTAGATGTTAACATTCAGCACAGAGATATGTACTCTTCGCAAAAACAAAAGAAAACAATACTGGATCTAGGTGCTTAGTAGCAGAATACCGATGTTCTTTGATCTGAACTCTATTTATTCTGCACGATAAGAATGAAGCTCTGTGTTATGATATTTAATTCGTCGTGGGTTAGTGCTTAGGGTCTCACCTTTTTTTATCTGAGTTCTTCAATCTTCATATTGTGCTGTTAAGGTGGTACAATTAGAGGCAAACTGATCATTGTGCCAGATTACTCATTTGAAAAGCTTATTAGTATCTTCTTAACAGATAATCTGGTGGAGGATTAATTAAGCGATTTTGAATACGAACTTCAGCCACCATATTTGTTGTACCGAAATGCTGCCCAAGAAGTAAAGCTTCTCTCTTGCTTGTTCCACTTAAGCTGGCGTGTATAGAGCTGTTATGCGTAATTTAAGCAAACTTTAATTCGAAAGTGGATAGACTGTTATCGTGTGATAAATGGATGGATCTCAAGTCTTAACTCTCTAGGACTGAACAATGCCAACAAAAGGCAGCTTCTCAAGGTGGAGCTACAATGTGTATATACAGGTTTTAGGACCGAACCTGGGATGGGGATATTTTGTAACTTCATAAGTCATAACTGAAGATTGATCATTACTCAGTTTTATGGTTTCATTTACTGCAATCTTATGTCTCAAAAAAAAAAACATTTGTGTGCATTCACTGATTTGTAAATAAATAGTTATGTAAGGTTATCCAGTCATTTATAGAGAGTTAATACATTTGATATGTAAATAAAAATAATGCATATTGTTATATGCCATTCAAGTTATCTGTTTTCCTCCAATCCTCAGAGAAGGTGGTACACCCATCTCAAAAGATAACCAAAGGGGGTTGAAAAGAAAATAAATGCAATTGCTAGGGATATTTTTTAGTAGTAAATGATGCTCATTTGATACGTGATGGCCCCCTCGAACCGCCACTGTCATCAACTGCTCTAGTTTCTGATGCACCTGAAGAATCACTGGTTAATTACTTCAATGTATGTTCTTGTCCACCTCGTGAAGCTCTGTCTCCATTCAGTTCATTTGATATATTTTTCACGGTAGCTTAAGTTGTCGTCAATAGTAAATATTCTTCATGTGCCGAGAGTCTCGAAAGTCGAAATGATGACCATTGCCTCATCCTGATTGATACACGTTTACCATTATAGTTCATAGACTGCTTATTGCTTGTTATGGTTGTATATAGTTTGGGCTATTATTATATTTCTTGCATGCTGTAATGCCCACTTACCTTTTGTTTTAAACAATCCACAGGGTGCTGCTAGCATTGGGAGTGTATCAAGTGCACAAATGTCTGCCAGAGCACATCCATCAACTAAGGCCATATTTGTTCCCGTGAGTTTTGTATGATTTATTTCTAAAACTTGTGCATAGCTTGTCTTAATGTAGAGTGCTTATAGAAGTGCTTGTAAGCATTTATCCTGCTGGTTTCCAAATAACTGTATTGTCATATAGTATTTATGTAACTGAGTACCAAGAATCTTAGATTCCACGATGCCCGTTCTGGGGCATCTGGATTTTGTAAAACAGGACTTGTGCAGGGAATTTATATGCCATATTTTTCGTGTGATATACCGAAGTGGTCTGTATATATATATATAGTATATAGTATATATATATATATATATATATATATATATATATATATATATATATATATATATATATATATAGACACACACACACATTGCTGTTGACATGGAAAATCAAAAAGCAAAAAAAAAAAAAAATTTATAGATGGCTTTGCCGAGTGCATTGATCATGGCACTCGACAAAGATAATTTTTTAAAAAATAAATGGACAAGCTTTGCCGAGTGTCTGGGCCTGGCACTCGGCAAAGAGGCAGCCTTTGCCAAGTGTTGTGCACCGCGGCACTCGGCAAAGAGAATTTTTTTAAAAAAGAAAAAAAATCTTTGCCGAGTGTTGCACTCGGCAAAGAAAATTGAAAAAAAACGGTGTGACCGGGTGACGGACGGCGTCAAATATTTATCGAGAGCCCGCACGGCACTCAGCAAAGCCTTTGCCGAGTGCACATGGTTCGACACTCGGCAAAGTGTGCCTTTACCGTGAGACTCTTTAAAAGAGGGTCTTTGCCGAGTGTTGCACTCGACAAAGCCTTTGCCGAGTGCAATAGGCCATTGGCAAACTGCCTAGTTCCTGTAGTGAGCCGTTGCGAAGGTCCCAAAAGAATTCACTGGTACAGAAATGAGCTTTGTTCCCGGTTAGGGAAACCCCTTTAGCCCCGGTTTCCCAACCGGGAACAAGCTTCCGGGAGTAAATGTCAACCCTTTTAATCCCGGGTCCAGAACCGAGATCAAAAGTGGACATTTAGTCCCGGTTTGAAACACAAACAGGGACTAAAAGGTCTGCAGCCCAGACTACGTGTCCTCGGGTCTGTGGAACCTTTTAGTCCCGGTTTATATAAACAACCGGGACTAAAACCTTCCTTTTTTTAATTTTTGTGTTTTTCAGTTCATTATTCGTTTTGTTTTTAAATTATGGTTTCGATTTAAAATTATCTATACATACACATATTACATATATATATACACATATTATATATATATACATATATATATGTAAAATATATATATGTATATATATATTATATGTGTGTATCGGTTTTGACAAAGGGCACAATACGACATAAGACATATATATATATATATATATATATATATATATATATATTACAAACTACATATATATATATACATATACATATACATATATACTAGAGTGTTTAACACTTTTTTCACTCCAAATGTTTTCCTCTCCAAAAGTTTTCACTCCAACATATATATATATGCCCTTCAGTCATCTTCATCATCACCGTTGCCCGGCTTCCAAGATTCATTGGGGTCATTGTAAAATTCTCCGGAGGAATTCAAAACTTGACCATTAAGAAACCCTGCTATGGTCTCTTGAATTGCCTTGAGCTCGTCTTTTATCAGGACCTTTTTCTTTAAATAATCAGTCTTCAAACAGAGTCAAAGGGAAATGTATTAATATATATGATTATATATATATATATATGTATATATACATTTGTGTGAGTTAATATGAGATTGATTTAACGTACTTTTAGCTTCTCCCGGTCAGTTCTGACTGAGTACACCCTCATAAACTCGCAGACATAGTATCCACAAGTGTTATTTCCGGGTTGTTGCCGCAGAACCCACTTTACAAGACAAAAAAGATTGTCATCCGATCCGGACAATACATATATATAGATACACATATAACATGAATGGCCTCTAAGTATATATACTTACCATATGTGGGATTATAGTCAGTGGTGCTTTGCAATGTTTGAAGTCGTATTTCTCAATGAATCTTTTCCAAACACTGCCAATCAAAATAAAAATATCTACCTCTGAAAAATATCTATCATATCTTGGATTTGGTCCAGACTCTTTCTCATAGAATCTAAGATCTCCATGTGGCTTTGTTGAAGATCGATGACGATCAATATCAATGATCGTTAAAGTTGTAGGGGAAGAGTATCTGTTTCTTGCCGCGTTGTTTTGCTAAGAACTTCATGAGATTCTTCTCTGTGTCTTCTTTCCATGTTGGGTTGGGTTTAGGGTGTTTGAATATAATATATGGATCAATGAAACCAACTTCATTAGACCATCTCTGTTTGCACATTTGCATCTCAAAGCTGCATATATATATATAGAGAGAAAGAGTAAGGATATATATAGAGAGAGGGAGATTTGAATTGCAGAAAGAAAGTACACTTACAGACACTAGCAGCTCATTATTGTTTTGTCGAGGGAGTCCATGTGGCATAGTTGGTGTAATTCAGCAAAATCAACAAACATAATATCATCGCCACGGAACCAATATTGGTTTCTAATTCGGACAGAAATCCAAGACTCACCTCGTGTACATGCTCCAAGGTACCACTTGTTTAGCAAGTACATTTACGTACCTAGTTGACTGAGGGTTTTTGGATTCCATAGACTCCGACAATGTTGATATTTCCTCCACTCGTCAACTACTTGCGCTTTCTCCACTTGCTCCAATCCAACCATTTGGGCAAGGTTCATACCAGTTTCCGCCATGAAAGCTTCAAACTCGTTCAAATTGACTTCATACCAGTTTCCGCCATGAAAACTTCAAACTCGTTCAAATTGACCTCACTTGGTACCTATATGCGGTCCATAAATGAGGCATATTGATTCGGTATCTGATCACTAACAATTAGCGGGGGGATTGATTGCTTGTCTTGTTTGGCGAGTTGCGGAACATCTTTCCCTGCCTTCTTCTGTTTGTCAATAGACTTCGTGAGAGAGCGGTCATAGTCCGATAGTGAGAGGGGCTGTTTAGCTTCTCTCAACTTCTTCTCGTGCTCCATCCTTTTCTACCTTAAAGCATCGCGAGGTAGATAGTAGTATGGTTGTGCATTCTTTTTCTTCATCTCTTCTGTCTCCTTTGGTTCACTTGTGAAAAAATCTGCGACTTGTTTTTTCACCGCAACATCTAACTCCTCTTTAGTCTTTTCACCGGGCAGTTTCTAAGGAATGTGGTGCTTTGTTTGCCTGGTGGCTTTCTTCTTTGCGGGCAGGGTTGGTTGCACCACCTGGGGTGGAGGCCTCTTAGTAGATGGCTTGGTAGGTGGGGGAGGTGTTGGAACTCGTGGCGGCGATGACGGCTTTGCTGTTGGTGGAGGTGATGGCGCCCTGTCTAGTGTAAACACATCTTCGTACTCGCAGCCCAGAGCACTCTGATGGTCTTGGGAATGGATTATTGGACTTGGCCTTAGCTTGCTTCTGTTCTTCAGGACGAGGCGGCGGTGGCGCCCCTGGAATAATAATGTATCGCTTGCGCCATACGATGAATGTCTTCTCAGCTTCTCCTAGTGTCTTCTCCCCATCACCTCCTTCAATTTCAAGAGGCACATTACCAAAACCTTTGGTAACTCTATCCACCGAGACGCTAGCATATCCAGGTGGTATTCTTCTCCCATGGATAGTGGGTGTCTTGGTCGGGTCTACCGGGTTTACAATACCGGTAGCAACCATGACTGTGGAGTTCCCCTGTGCAATGTGCAGCTCACACGGTGTAAGTGGATTAGTGATATCATCCACGGAGAAGCGCAACGCTCCGTCATCTTGCTGATTTGGCACCTCAGTAGAAGCACAACTCCTTTTTGCAAGATTTTCTGGTTGGCTAACTTCTTCTGATGTACGTCTACTCAATGCTAATTCCAACTGCCATTGCTATTTCCTCTTGCATTCTTGCTTCAAGTTGTTTCTCACATTCATGAGACTGACGTAGCGCTTCACGTGACTCGAGAACATATTCTTCTAACTTGCGCATCCGCTCTGCCTCCTCTTCCTTCCTTCTTCGACGGCTTCTGTAGCTATCTTTGTCCTCAGGGAAACCATGTTCCCACGTCACACCCGGTCCCAAGCCTCTGGTTCGGCCAGGGTGCTCAGCGGTACCAATGGCATATGTCAGTTCGTCCTTCTCTCTCTTTGGCCTGAATACCCCTTTCTCTTTAGCGTGCATAATATATTGCAATCTTTCTGCTGCGTCTACAAGTTTCTGGCCATGAACTACCTTCCCGGTCTGCAGGTCAAGACTTCCCCCATGACCAAAAAACCATTGTTTTGCACGTACAGGCCATGCAGCTGATTCTGGTATGAGCCCCTTGGCTAAAATATCATCTTCTAATTTTTCCCACTTGGGAATGGCAGAAGGGTAACCACCTGATCCCAAGTGATGGTGGTATTCCTTTTTGCGAGCATTCTCAGTGTTCCTTCTGACCCGTGTCTCACCCTCTTTCGATAACTTGTACTGTACAAATTCATCCCAGTAGGGCCTACACTTTGTGATCGGACCAGTGGCTCGGTCAAAATCTGGCGTCTTGTTCTCCTTCACATATGTCTTGTAGAGACTTTTCTTTCAACTCTGAAACTGTGTGGCCATCTTCTTCATTGCCCTAGCGCCTAACTAGCGACTTCAAGTCTTCGCTGTTAAACTCTGGATAATTATTCGTTTCTAGCGTGAAATGTTGAAGAATATCATTCCACACTAGATTCTTGTCAACATCAGAAACAAAGCTAACATCAGGAGCACTAAGCTTTGCCTTCCATTCTCGTGCACTGATCGGGATCCTGTTCCTTACAAGGTATCCACAATGGTTCACGAATTTCTTTGCATGTGGTCCTAATGGTTCGCCCGTATCTGTGTTGAACTCTGTGATCACAAAGCGACCCTCTAATGGCTTCTTTGGGCCCCGGACTCCTTTGCTCTTGCCCGTAGATGTCGTCGTTCCAGATGGCTACAAAAATAAGTTAAAAAACAAATATTTAATAAGTATCGGTAACCACGCATATAATGATTTCGTAACCATGTGTTCGCAATAAACAAATACCTCGCCAGTAGTAGTTATCTGCAATATTGTCTTGCTGCACATTCCCATCATCCACTAAGTACTGACTCTCGTCGTCTTCTCCCTCCGGCCAGTGTTGATTGCCAGTGTTGATAATGTCCATCATTTCTCGTTCCATATTGCCTCTTTCTCCGGCCATCTAGAGGGGAAAATTGTTAATATTAATATTACATGTGGAACAAAAGAGACAGAAAACCTAAACCCTAACCCTAACACTAATTAAACCGTAGCCCTACGCCTAAACGCAAACACTAAACCCTAGCCCTAAACCCTAATACTAAACCCTAGCCCTAAACCCTACACTAAACTCTAGCCGTAACACTGAACCCTAACACTAGCCCTAAACAACCCTAGCCCTAAACCCTAACACTAAACCCTAGCCCTAAACCCCCCTAAACCTAATTAATAATACAATTAATTAGTATAAGCTAATAACTAAACTAACTGCAAAAACTAAACTAAAACTAATTTACTAATTAATTACTAATATATTAAACTAAACTAAACTAATTTGCATGTGGTCCTAACTAATTAAACTAAACTAAACTAATAATTAGTAATAAAAAAAAACTAACTAACTAAACTAACTAACCTAACTAACCTAACTAACTAAACTAAACTAACTAAATTAACTAACTAAGCTAACTAACTAACTAAAAATAGAACTAAAACTAAATAGAACTAATTAATAATATCTAACTAACTAATTAACTAATTAAACTATCTAAACAAAACTAAATTAATTAACTAACTAAAAACAAAAATGAACTAACTAAATGAAAAAAAACCTTTTGCTTACCTCGGCGATGTAGGGCGGCGGTGAGTAGAGGAGAGAGGGCCGGCGGCGGATCTCGTGGCGGCCGGCGTCGAGGCTCGCAGAGGGGCAGTCCGCGGCGGCGGCTGGCAACACGGAGGCCGCGCGCGGCGGTCAAGGAGGCGGATGTAGGGCAGTGCGGCGGTGGCGGGCCGGGCCGGGCGTCGAGATCCCGCGCGAGGCGGTGGCGAGCTCGAGCAGGTCAGGGCGGCGCGCGGGCGGGGGGCGTCGCGCCGGCGGGGCACTGGCGGCCGGCGTCGGTTGCAGCGGTCCGAGAGGCGGCGGCGGCGTCGAGGGCGAACGGCGGCAGGGAGTGTGAATCGAAGAAGTCCGAGATGGATCGAGGTTGAAGGTGAGCGTTCAATATATAGGTCAGGACTTTTAGTCCCGGGTCTAATCCGAAACCGGGACAAAAAAATTTTAGTCCCGGTTCCAACCAGGAACCAGTATTAAAGCTCATACTTTTAGTCCCGGTTCTCGGTAGGAACCGGGACTAAAAGTGTGTTTTTGGCGGGCCTGAAAATATCAACTTCTTCATTTCTTTTTGTCTTACTTTATAATACTTATAAACCTTAATAATTCAATAGTAAATGGAAATGTTGACAAAAAATTTTAAAAAAAAGGTTTCTGCTTTATTTTACTGCATACTACACAGAAAAAAATCTTTTACCTATATTTCTTGATTTCTTTGCAAATATTAAAAGTAACATACGGTAATAATCATTAATTCATTAATGCAAAAATATAGTGCTCAACAAATATAAATAAAATGGTTGGTATTTGACAGAAAAGTTGTTTTCAATTTATTTCAACGTAAATTCATGGATCTAATGTCTCACAATTATTACATAATAGCTCAATTCGCTCTAAGCAATTACAGTAGTGAACTTTTTCTTAAATATATGTCCCTTAATTCATAATCGACGCAGCCATGGGGTGTCTTCGTTGTTCAATAGGATGCTTGGGTCTTTGTTGATCATGAAGGGTGTGATTCGATCATCCTTCTCATAATCTTCTGATGTGTCTGTCTTATCTTCAATTCCCACAATGTTTCTTTTTCCTGAAAGAACTTATATGACGCTTTGGCTCATTGCTAAATGGGTTCTTATCAGTTTTTCCCTCTTTTCGGTTTCGAAGACATGTCATTAACATAGAATATCTGATTGACATCCTTGGCAAGCACAAATGGTTCGTCTTTGAACCCACTGTTATTGAGGTCCACTATTGTCATTCCATACTGGTTGTCCACTGTTACCCTGCCTCCGAACACCTTTACCCACTGGCACTTGAACAAAGGAACTTTAAAAGTAGGTCCATAGTCTAGTTCCTATATCTCCTCTATGCGGCCATAGTATGTTTGCTTAGTCCCGTTCGGGTCTGTGGCATCTATGCGGATACCACTGTTTTGGTTGGTGCTCCTTTTATCTTAGGCTACTGTGTAGAATGTATTTCCATTTATCTCGTACCCTTTGTATGTGAGGATATGCCATGATGGTTGCCTAGCCAACAAACACAGTTGCTCCGGAATACTCTCATCACCCTGACATTCTTTTCGTAACCAACCGCTAAAAGATTCCATGTGATGGCGCGAAATCCAAGCTTCAGACTTGCCTGGAAACTGTGATAGTAGGAATTCCTTGTGTCTGTCCATATATGGCTCCACCAAGGTGGAGTTTTGTAGAACTGTGTAGTGTGCTTTATTGAAATAATCGTCACCCTGACCGATATATGTTTTCTTTCCTAGTGTCCCCTTTCCACTTAGCCTCCCCTCATGTCGTGATTCTGGAACACCAATTTGGTCTAGATTAGGAATAAAGTCAACACAGAACTCAATGACCTCCTCGGTTCCGTAGCCCTTCGCGATGCTTCCTTCTGGCCGAGCACGGTTGTGAACGTATTTCTTTAGGACTCCCATAAACCTCTCAAAGGGGAACATGTTGTGTAGGAACACAGGACCCAGAATAATAATCTCCTTGACCAGGTGAACTAGGAGGTGCGTCATGATATTGAAGAAGGATGGAGGGAAAACCAACTCGAAGCTGACAAGACACTGAACCACGTCATTCTGTAGCTTAGCAAGATCTAGAGGATTGATTGCCTTTTGAGAAATTGAGTTGAGGAATGCACATAGCTTCACGGTGGCTAGACGTACATTTGGAGGTAGAATTCCTCTTAATGCAACTGGAAGCAATTGTATTATGAGCATGTGGCAGTCATGGGACTTTAAGTTTTGGAATTTCTTCTCTGGCACGTTTATTATACCTTTTATATTTGAGGAGTATCCGGATGGTACCTTGATGCTGTCTAGGCATTCAAACAGGCTCTCCTTCTCTTCTTTGCTTAGACTGTAACTAGCAGGTCCTAAGTATTGGCGTCCATCAGCTGTCTTCTCGTTCAAACGCTGGAGGTCCTCTCGTGCTTCAGGTGTGTCCTTACTCTTTTCGTACACACCCATGAAGCCAAGTAGGTTCACACAAAGATTCTTTGTTAGGTGCATCACGTCAATCGCATTGCGGACCTCTAGGACTTTCTAATATGGCAGCTCCCAAAATATGGACATCTTCTTCCACATAGGTGCATGACTGCTAGCGTCGTTCGGAACGGGTTCACAGCCAGGTCCCTTTCCGAAGACTACTTTCACGTCGTTGACCATATTGAGTACATCCTCACCGGTGCGGTTGATAGGCTTGGACTTGTGGTCCGCCTTACCTTTAAAATGCTTGCCTTTCTTTCTTACAGGCTGATTCGTAGGCAGGAATCGACGATGCCCAAGGTAGACAACCTTTCTATTATTTTTTCAAAAGTATACCTTTAATGTCCGTGAAACAGTGCACATATGCATTATATCGCTTGTTCGACTGTCCTGAAAGATTACTTAGAGCAGGCCAATCATTGGTTGTTACGAACAACAATGCACGGAGGTCAAAGTGCTCCTGTTTGTGCTCATTCCAAACACGTATACCTGGTTTGTTCCACAAAAGCAGTAGTTCTTCAATTAGTGGCCTCAGATACACATCGATATCATTGCCAGACTGCCTTGGTCCTTGGATTAGCACGGGCATCATAATGAACTTTCTCTTCATGCATAACCATGGAGGTAGGTTGTAGATACGTAGTGTAACAGGCCAAGTGCTATGACTACTATTCTGCTCCCCGAAAGGATTCATACCATCCGTGCTTGAAGCAAATCTTATGTTTCTTGCGTCGCCTGCAAAATCTGGGAACTCTCGATCGATAGCTCTTCATTGAGACCCATCAGCCGGGTGTCTCAGCATATTGTCTATGTTACGGTCTTCTTTGTACCACCGCATTAACTTTGCATGCTCTTTGTTTCTGAACAAACGTTTCAAGCGTGGTATTATAGAAGCATACCACATAACCTTGGCAGGGATTTTCTTTCTGGTTCTTTCATCCTCAACATCACCAGAGTCATCTCGCCTGATCTTATACCGTGATGCATGGCATACCGGGCAAAAATCCAACTTCTCGTACTCCTCGCCACGGTAGATAATGCAATCATTAGGACATGCATGTATCTTTGTGATTTCCAATCCCAGAGGGTAGACAACCTGTTTGGCTTAATAGGTAGTGGCTGATAATTCGTTATCTTTTGGAAGCATCTTCTTTATTTTTGTAAGCAACTCCCCAAATCTCTTATCGGATACACCTATTCTTTGCCTTCCATTGCAACAACTCTAGTATGTTACCCAATTTTTTCTGTCCTGTATCACAAGTTGGGTATAGAAACTTCTTGTGATCCTTTAGCATACGATTGAACTTGATCTTTTCCTTTTCACTTTTGCATTCTCTCTTTGCATCGCAAATAGCCTGAGCAAGATCATCAACGGGATCATCTTGTGCTGGTACCTCTTCTTTAGCTTTCTCCATTGGAATATCATTGTTTAGTATACAATAGTCAGCAATAGTGTCACCATCGTCCCATTGTTCTTCTTCGTCTTCTTCCATTATAACACCTCTTTCTCCGTGTTTGGTCCAGCAGATGTAGTTTGGTATGAAACCCGACTTGAACAAGTGAGAATGAAGAATCCTTGAGTAAGAATATTCCTTTAAATTCTTACATACAGCACATGGGCAGCACATGAATCCATCCCGCTTGTTTGACTCGGCCACATTTAAGAAAATATGCACGCCCTCAATGAAATCTTTGGAGCGACGATTAGTGTTGTACATCCAATGTCGACTTGTGGAAGCCTCGCTGCAATGTAGACAGTCACAACTAGCACTAAACTAAGTAAACCTAAAATACACTTCAACAGACTAAGGATATCATGACCGATCTCAACTAAAACAGACAAATCATTCGTCTGTTCAACATCAATAGGCTTCGTTCGCGGGCTCAGTGCCTCATCAGCTAGCTCATCACCTACCGCAGCCGCCTCTACAAGAGTGCTAAACACGTGTTTGGCGTACTCTTCTTCTCAGTACCACCCTGGATATCCATTGCCATCCCACTGAAATTAAGACAAAAAATACATTAGTTTAGTAAAAAAATACATAATTTATTATATATATTTATCAAATGCGATGGAGTAACTCACATTACGATCCGGACACTTGTAGAAGATGCGCCCCTTGTTGGGACCCTCCTTCTTCACGCGATATTCAAGCATATTTTTTTTCTTGCACTCGCCGCACTCAATGAGAGGGAGGTCTGGTCTCAGCCTCTTTTGAACCCGATGATAGGCCGACGACCTGGAAGCATTCGTCATCTACTCTTTACTCTCTAAACTCAAATTTGTAAAGCACTTAAATTCCTAATAATCTATTTTAACAAGTGAAACTAAAAAATTTCTAAAATTTAAAACATATGCAACCAATGTGTGATATGTATATTAGCAATGAAATATGTATACCGGCTCATTTAATCTTCCTTCAACCAAAAATACAAACTATCAAGTGATTTTGAGCTTGACACATAAAAATGGAGGGAAGAATCATGCACTATATATATATCGATCCAATTTTTTCTAGGCCAAAAATTAAGATATGATAGTAACTAAATAAGAGAGAATAAAGATAGTAACCTTTATAATCGTAGAACTGAACTTGGAGTAATGTAGACCGAGCTTCAAACCTTGCTTGACTCCTTAAGCAAGAACACCGAGAGTAAGAACAGCGAGAGCAAAAAACTGAGCTTGAGAGAGTAAGAACACTGATCTTGAATGGCTCGGGATCGGGGGAGAAGAAGGTTCAAATACAGGGAGGAACATTAGTCACGATTTTGGATACTAATCCGGGTTAAAACTCAAGCTTTAGTCACGGTTTTGGTCATAAACCGTGACTAAACCTTTAGTCCTGGTTTTTAGTTTCAACCGGGACTAAAGTTTAACTTTTAGTCCCAGTTTTTAACCCCAACCGGGACTAAAAGCTCTCCAAGAGCATCTAGCCATTGGGAGCCGTTGGGAAGAAACATTTAATACTGCCTGTTCTTTAAAACCAGGATTAAAGATATTTTTCTTTTCGAACGCAAAAAAATCTGGTACTAAAGCTAAAATCGGCTGCGGATCAAAATTCTGCTCTCTACTGATGATTGCACCTTCGGGACGGGAAATCACAAGCACAACTGGTTGTTAACCATGGCCAGAGCCGCCCATTAGACCTCGCCCGTGTGGACATCTGTAGATTAGGTAGTCCGATTAATTAGCTCGCTCGAGTCGTTGCCTTGTTTGCTGCGATGACGAGAAGAATACGTATTACATATAATCTGCGGACTACAAACATTACGTTTAGGCAACAAGCAAAAGCAAGCTAGGCAGCTAGCTAGCTAGCCCGGTCGTGCTTCGGCGCCTCTCTGCCTAACGCAAGAAAAGGTGATCATCAAATCCTTGAGTTGAAGCAGGCAGCCTGCCGTGCGCACGAGGCGCGCCACCACCGTCGTCCCGCTCCGCTCCACCGCCGGTGAACAGAGACGGCGCCGACGCGTGCTGCTGTCCCCGGCCCCTTGGACACGCGCTACGTCGCGATGCCACCTGTGTGCCATGTCTTCCTTGTCAGATATGTGTCGAATATGTGTACAAATTGGTTACGTTAGGACTTGAGTTGTATTAGGAGATAGGATAGAGTTGGAGTCGAACTCTGTATCCAAGGGGCCATAAATATGAGGCAACCTCTGTTGTAACCGAGAGACGACTTGGTGGCTGGTTTGGGCAGCGGCGAGGCCGCGCGGGATTGCCCGTATGCCTATGTAGCTGCTGTTTTTATGGGGAGGAGCGCCCGTAGTCATGCCCCGAGGATTAGTCACATCGCTGAACCTCGTTAAAAAAAACATCGTGCCTCGGTGTCGTTCTCGTTTGCATATTTTCTTCTATGGTGGTTATGCTTCCGCGTTCGTCGGTTAATAGATCCGTTCGGATCTGAAATTAACCGTGCACTCTAACAAGTGGTACCAGAGCTATGGTTAATAAAAGAAGATCGTGAGAGGTTCGATGGATATGTTTCACACAGCGTAAGGCTCGCACGGGTGTGTCCGGAGAAGGACATGGTGCAAGGTGGAGCATGGCGGCGATCGGCGGCTCGATCGGTGAAGTTGGAAACTTCGAGCGGGTGGCTCGAACCGTCCAATGAGCTGCAATCAACAGGGATCCGTCCAGATGTGGAGATCGGGTTGATGGCGGCTGGTGGTTGCTGTTCGATAGGGGTCAGTTAGACGTGACGGTCAGGTTCAATGGTGCGGCTGGAAGACGTCGTGAATGAAGACGGCGGCTTCGACTTGCCATCAGATTGATGGGAGTTCGATTTTGATCGGAGGGGTCGTTGCTGGCTTAGCAACGATGGTGGCAAAAGCCATGTGGATTCGACATGTTAATGGAGACAATTGTTCAGAGAAAACGTGTTGACGATCGATGGTGGCATCTTGAGGTCTTCTCGGTGATTAGAGAGCATGGACTAGCGTACTGTTTTTTTATCTGATTGGACAAGACGGAGCTCTGGTATGCTGGTGTCTCACGATCGGCAGGAGGCGATGGCCCAAGCAATTGGACACATGCCAAGTTGCATGTGTGAGGAGGCAGAACTCAGAATTGCATGCGTTATTTGCAAATTTGGGTGCATGCATGCATGTCAACGGATTGGCGTTCTTTTTTTTTTGTTGGTTGGTCTATATTTTGGGCCATACGTACATAGCTTGGAGTCTTCTTGGTTATCAAGATAAAGTGGAGCACGTTCATGCAGTTTGGAAACCGAGACGAAATACAGGTTGGACTCGGATTGGGATTGGTTTTCCTTTTACGAGTACATGCATGTTGGACAAGTTCTGGCTAGTTAACACAGGACTCTCGAAGGAGATGCATGGTCCGATTAAAAAAGGGAAAAGACAAGAGTCCGACTGTGACTTGTGTGTTGGTGTATACACGTGAAAGAAAAAAAATATACATCATGGATTTGCACGTTCGTGCTTCTCAGGAAACGGACGGCGGGAGGAGTCCGGCTAGGACTTGTTGCCGAGTTTTTTGGTCTCCTTAAATATAGAGAGAGTATACGGAGATTGCATAACAAAGCAATCGGAGCTGTTCGTGACTGATGCATGCGACGGTTGAAGGCGAACGGCGGGCGGCACTCAAGTGGGTTGACTTCGTCGTGGTGCGAGCAGCGGGATTGTCGACGAGGCTTGCGAGAGGCGTGGCTGTGCACAGACGGTGTACGGTGGCGGCGACATAGGCGGATCTATTACAGCACGTGCGGAAGGCGTGTGCTGCGGTGACGTGTGTGCTGCGGTGAGGAACAAGCACGTGGACGACGTGTTTGGTGCGCATGGAGTGAGCACGCGGGTGTACATAAGATACGTGATTTTTCGGCGATCTGTGGCAACAGGCAGATGGAGTCGATGGTTTTCAAATTTGAGGTGATGAGGTTTGACGGCATCGGGAACTTTGGGCTGTGGCAGACAAGAGTGAAGGATTTGTTGGCTCAACAAAGTATCTCGAAGGTGCTCAGCGGGATTAAGCCGGAGAACGTGATGATGACAAGTGGGAGGAGATGCAGGCGCAGGCTTGTGCGACTATCAGGCTGTGTCTCTCTGATCAGATCATGTACCTTGTTATGGAGGAAAATTCACCAAAATTTAAGAAAATTTGGAACAAGTTGGCGAGTCAGTTTATGTCCAAGACGGTGACTCAGAAGCCGTATCTAAAGTAGAAGCTGTTTGGCTTAAAGATGTAGGAGATGTCAGATCTTGCAGAGCACACAATGTCTTCAATCAATTAGTGGCTGATCTCGTGAAGGTCGAGGTGAAGATTGATGATGAAGACAGGGCTATTATTCTTCTGTGTTCGTTGCCGAGGTCTTATGAGCACTTGGTTACTACGTTGACATATGGAAAGGAGGACATCAAGGTGGAGGACATTGTTGTTGCATTGCTTCCTCATGATCAAAGGAGAAAGAATAATGCAACAGAGGAGACTTCTGGTGATGGTCTTGTAGTCAAAGGTAATCGCAGTGTGGAAGATAAGAGGGGCAACAATAAGGAGCCGCGGTGCTTTAAGTGCAAGGGTTGGGGACATGCAAAGAGAGACTATCCGAAACTGAAGAAGGATGAAGGATCCATAAGTGTTGTTATTTCTAAAAAGAAAGATGACTCGAATAGTGATGGTGATCTTGTCACAGTGTAAAGTGAAAATTGCTGTGAAGCGTGGTTGTTGGATTCAGCTAGCTCGTTCCATGCAACATCAAAGAAGGAGTTGTTCACGTCATACACTGAGAAGGACAATGGTTTTACTTACTTGGGAGATGGCTCGGGCTATCTTGCTGTAAGAGTCACTACTAAAGATTCAAACATCACTGCCGGCCCATCACTGCCGGTTTGTTTTGGGCCGGCAGTGATGAGCCAGTTCAAACCCCAAATGATTGGGCCAGGGGCCAACCGGCAGTGAAGTTAGGTATCACTGCCGATTCGTGGCTGGAACCGACAGTGATGTTACTCCGCAGTATCACTGCCGGTTCCAGCCACGAACCGGTAGTGACCCTACGTATCACTTTCATGGCTGGAACCGCCAGTGATACTGCTGTGGTATATAAGCTCGAGCTCGAGCTCCGTCCCTCCTCCTCTGTCCCAACGGAATAGAATAGGGCGCGGCTGCTCTTCCCCTCCATTGTTGCGGCTGCTCTTCACCGAATTGCTCAAGGAAACTCTTGGAAGCTCAAGCATGGTGAAGATCTTCTACCTTATGGTTAGTAACAAAAACACTCATTTGGATTTGTAGATTTACATTGTTTTTGTATTTTGAGATTGATTCTTATTGTAGTTGTTTACTTCTTCCATTTTAGAGAGCACATTTGGGTTGGATCTTAAGGAAGGCATCAAGGTTGTGGTAAATCCACTATTCAAAAGGTTAGTTAAAACCATTGCCACCTTTAATTTCAATTGGAACTATATATTATTGTTCACGATCAAGAAGAGGGGTTGTATTTTATAATTTGTTCCTTTATTTTTATGTGGCATGTTGTAGAATAATTGTTTTTGGCAATTGTAATTTATGTGGCAACCATTATTTGCAGCTACATTATTGTTTCTAGAATTTTTTGTGCAATTAAGATTGTTTATGATGAAGCCTGAATTTTTCTTATGTTTTTTGAATCCATTTTTACACGGCATGTTGCAGAATAATTATTTTGTATGTGCTATCTATTTCAAATTTATAGCACGACTGATTTGAATTTTTATAGGGCAAACAATTTCAAATTTTTTCGAAGAATACATTAAGGTTCTGTGCTTCAAATAATATGGTTGCGAAAGGCTTATTAAAATTTTCCTATGTTTTGTCTGCCCTGCCCATTTTTCCTCTGCAGGCATGGATCGAAGGTGGATGTACGATCTGTCATGTACGGACTGACTGTACTTTACGGGCATCGATGATTTCATCAAGTTCGCTAGAACCAATGCTGGGGACAATGACGCTATGTATATACAACCTTCCATCTTGGCTTTGTATAAAACGGTCATACATCCAGATGCCACTACTAATCTAAGGCTCAAAACAACCTGACAATGATATCGATGTGCTTCTAGAACCAGTGATCGATGAACTACTACAGATGTGGGAGACGGGTGTGAAGGATGTTTGGGATGAGTAAAAAAGAACATGTCACGATAAAGGCTATGCTCATCGCTACAATCACCGACCTGCCAGGACGAGGTTGCTTGTCTGGAGAGAATACAAAAGGATACACTGGGTGTGTCGAGTGCTTGGACGAGACGGATGCTATACATCTTCCAGAAAACAAGAAGATGGTCTATATGGGACACCGTAGTTTTCTACGAAAGGATCACCCTTACCGCAGGAATAGAAAAGATCTCAATGGGACTATTGAGAAGCGTGGACCCCCAAAGTATCGCGACGGCAAACAGATACTTATATAAGTAAACAAACTCACAGATGTAGTCCTTGAAAAGAGGGAAGGGGCAGTACCAGCGCCTGCTGATAGTATCTGGAAGAAAAGTCAATCTTCTGGAAACTACCTTACTAGCCACTTTTGAGTGTACATCATTGTCTTGATCCAATGGACATAACTAAAAAAATGTGCGGTAACACTCTTAACACGTTAATGAACACCGGGGGGACAACGAAGGATTCTCTCGCGACACGCTTGGACATGAAACACCTGGGCCTCAGGAAGGAGTTACACCCAACAACTCTTGAGGATGGCCACTTGAAACTTCCGGTGGCATCATGAACACTGAAAAAGGAAGAAAATGATATGTTTATTTCTTTCTTCAATGATCTTAAAGTGCCGACTGGGTACTGTGCGAACCCGAAGAGGCTAGTTAACATGAGAGAACATAAGTATAACTACGGTTGTATGAAGGCTCATGACTATCATGTAATTATGACTCAGTTGCTCCCAGTTTCCCTGTGAGGTATCCTCCCTGATAAGGTACGCGCCCCGGTCATAAAGTTGTGTTCGTTCTTCAACGCGATTTGTGAAAAGGTCATTGATGGGGCCAAGCTAGATCAGTTGAAGCAGGAGATAGCCGAGATTCTATACAGGCTTGAGATGTATTTCCCACCGATTTACTTCGACATATCGATGCATCTACTTATTCATCTTATTGACCAAATTAAAGCCCTTGGCCCAATGTACCTACACCAGATGTTTCCTTTCGAGAGGTTGATGAAAGTTTTTAGACGGTATGTTAGGAATAGATTTAGACCAGAAGGTAGCATGGTTGAAGGATGGACAACGGAGGAGGCCATTGAGTTCTGCGCATATTATCTGGACATCAATCGGGTCAGAGTTCCAGTATCTCATCACGAGGGAAGACTTGGGGGCAAAGGAACGATAGGTGAGAAAGCTATCACAATCAACGAAGTCGTTTCTTTCAGATAGGCACACTTCGCCGTCCTCCAGCAGGCTACGGTGTGATGGCATACATTGATGAGCACAAATAGATACTGCAAATTAAGTACACCGGTAGGTCACAGGCTTGGCTTGAGAAAAAGCATAAGGAGGAGTTTGGTGACTGGTTTCGATGCCGCAAACTTGGAATGGTCACAGGCTGTCAGCTAGATCTCTTAGCTTCCGGACCTTCGACCACGGTGATGATGTACTAAGCGTATGATATAAATGGTTTTACATTTTACACAAAAAAGTAAGATGGCAAGAGCTCCAACCAAAATAGTGATGTTCGTTTCGACGCCCACGATGAACACGGCACGGTGGACGCAACATACTATGGTTTCATAGATAAGATATGGGAGCTAGACTATGGACGACAGTTGAAGGTCGCTCTTTTCCAGTTTCATAGATAAGATATGGGAGCTAGACTATGGACGACAGTTGAAGGTCACTCTTTTCCGTTGCCAGTGGGTACGGCTAGACGAAATCAACACCGACAATGATAGATTGACTACCGTTGATCTATCCAAGACCGCATACAGAGACGACCCCTCCGTTCTTGCAAAAGATATTTTGCAAATCTTTTATGCAAGGGATAACAATACAAAGGGAAGACTACAAGTAGTCATGTAAGGCAAAAGGAAGATTGTCGGTGTTGACGGAGTGACGATCAAGAAATGGTCCCTTTTGGGGCGGACATTACCCTACCTATTCTTGAAGAGGGTGAAGAACCTGCATACCTCCGGAGTGATCACGGTGAGGCCATCATAGTTCCTGCACCGTGAATAGTTAGCATATCAAACTATGTAATTCAAAAAGAAATGTTGTGTTAGTATTTTGCATCGAATTCGAGATCATATGGAGTTGTAAAGATTGATGAGTTCTTCCAATATTATTTAGGAAATATGTTATTCGATCTTTTAATGTTCATTTTTTGAGTAACGAATTTCAACAAATCATCGAAGCCAACAAACAAAAGCTTTAAAAACACAATCAAACCCTTTCCCACCGAACACACACATAGTTCTTTGGTTCCGTCTCTGTGCTTTGGTCTCGGCGGCTTGGGTTCGAAATCGGGCTTGAATCAATTTTTTTAGGCATTATCTTTTTTTATTTTCGTATCCTGCCGGTTCCACACTAGAACCGGCAGTGATACGAGCTATCGCTGCCGGTTCTATAGTACAACCGGCAGTGATGTCATATTTTTTAAATTGTAAAATTTTGTTTAAAATTCATAGTAATTCTTAGAAAACTCCAAAAATTATAAAAATGGTGTCATTAAATTTATATTTAATTTTTCTACAACCTTTGTTTAGTTGATATTTTCATTTGAACAATTTAAATATCTCATTTGTTTGAAAAAGTTTGTAAATCGAGTATTTTAAAACATTTTAGGCCCTCAAATAATCTCAAATGAAAAAGTTGTAAACAACAAAGTTGTAGGAATCATCTGGCTCAACAACTTTTATTTTGTCATTTTGTGCATTTGAATTTTTTTGAGATTGTGCATTGTTCATATCTCTAAAATTTTTAAATCTCACAATTCAAACCAAATTTAGGCCACCAATTGATATCAAATGGAAAACTTGTAAACAACAAAGTTGTATGACTCATGAATATCTACAACTTTTATTATAGTCATTTTCCATTTAAGACTATTTTACTACACATGTCTTACAAACTACCATGTTTCTATATAACTCATGTCACTTTGTTGGAAACATAGTAGTTTGTGAGACATGTTTAGTAAAATAGTTTCAAATGAAAAAATGACTATAATAAAAGTTGTAGATATTCATAAGTCATACAAATTTGTTGTTTACAAGTTTTCCATTTGAGACCATCTGGTGGCCTAAATTTGGTTGGAATCGTGAGATTTGAAAATTTTTAAAGATATGAACAATGCACAATCTAAAAAAATTCAAACGCACAAAATGACAAAATAAAAGTTGTTGAGCCAGATGAGTACTATAACTTTGTTGTTTACAACCTTTTCATTTGAGATCATTTGGGGCCTACAATGTTTTAAAATACTCGATGTACATGCTTTTTCAAACAAATCAGATATTTAAATTGTTCAAATGAAAATATCAACTAAACAAAGGTTGTAGGAAAATTAAATACAAATTTAATGACACCATTTTTATATTTTTTTGAGTTTTCTATGAATTAATATGAATTTTAAACCACATTTTATAATTTTAAAGAAATAACATTACATCTGGTTCGGGTTACTAACCGGCAGTGATGCATCACATCAGTGCCGGTTCGCGTCACCAACCGCCAGTGATAGGTGTCATCACTGCCGGTTGTTAATTAGAACCGGCAGTGATGTGGTGGGTTATATAAGGCAACCGCCGCGCGCCCGAATATTTCAAACTCATTGTCTACCTCCCGCTTTACTGTTTTCAGAGCTCCGCCGCGCCCGCGCCGCCGTTCCAGCCCCGTCCAACCTCCCACAGGCCCGCACAGTCGCGCCCCACGATCCCCATGTGCTCCTCGAAGCCGGACACCGTCCACAGCAGCGGTGCTGCCATCCACGACGCCAGCAAGGACGGAGGTGGAGCGCTGTTGATACTTCTTAGCGCAACCAGCAGAGACAGAGTGTTAGGTTATCTCTGATAATAGCGACAGAAGTGCCTGAGGGTATTTCTTATGTCTATTGGATAATTCCGCATGTGCACAGAATATACCGCTGTAGCACTCACCCGGGAGTATTTCAAGATATCGTTATTTATTTTATCCCAAGGGAAAGCGATTGCTAGAAATATTAATAGAAAGAGATCCTTAAATCTATCTCAACTTAGCACAACTAGTACAGAGGGGGTAATCGAAGTATGACAGGAAGGTGATGATTCAAAGATATCAAATGAAATGCTAAAAGATAACTAGTGTAGTATAGCTAGGTGGGAGGACAACGAGTAAGAAAGGTTCCTGTGATCCGAACTCTACTCCTGTGATCTATCCTATTAAATGGACGAAGTACACTAAGACTGATAGGCGAGACAGTAGGGATATAACCTCTACGCGAAGCGGCTATTCTCTTATGAGAGCCTACCTTTTATGAACTTGCCTAAAACATGTGGAGGGATACTAAGACTAAACAGGGCTGTCACCACCTGGTAGCACCCACAAACAATCCGTGCGACAAGCGACATTCAAAGGTAAGATCTAGTCTAAGCACCATGCTTACACTAAGTCTCACTACTCTAACTGTGGCCAAAGCAACTAGAGCACCCTATGACAGGCGATGAACTACACACGTGAGCTGGTTATAGGATCACAATCTAGTGTAAGCCGACCAAGTAATATGATAACTCACAACAATAATATTATTAGAATAGTAATGCAATAAGTATAGAACAAAGTAAATACTCAGCAAAGTAAAGCAGGTATATTATATTAAAGTAAATAAGTCTTACAGAAAGAGAAAGATACAAGAGCTATACCAGACTCTCCAGCAGACGACTCCAGAGACGCCGAGCGCAGTTCGACTCAACTCTAACTCTCACACTAGACTACACTACTGCTAGAAGTGGAACTACATTGTTTCTCACTTGTATCTCGAATGAATCATGTCTTGAGGGGGTGGAGGCAGCCTCTATATATAGGGGAAAGTGGAGACGTGCCACGTCAGCGATCCGTGTGCTCTATACCTCTCGACCCTTGGATGAACCGCCTTGGAATCGCCTTGAGATGGACGGCCGTGAGCAAACCAGCACGTGGGAAGTGTGCTCAAGTCGGTGGGGAGGCAACCGACCTGGCTAGGCACCAGGGGGGTTCGGCCGACCCCCTATGGCAGGTGGGCCCAGGCAGGGGCTTCTAGAAGGTGTGCCCACCTGTCCTGGAGTGTGGCGGTGGCCTGAGCCCACCATGGTGGTCCCTACCACCGTGGTCCCCACCTGTCATAGACTGTGGCTATGTACTTGTTTTGCCTTGATCTTATCAGTTCACGCTTTGATCCATGTGATTTGCTTCTCCACCGTTGATTGGAAACACAACTTTGATCCAAAGGTGGAATTGAACTGGATGGAGTGTCACACAGATCGTGCCACATTACCAGAGTCCTGTGGGCCCCATGCATGGTTCGGCCGAACCATGCATGTGCTCCATTTGCACTGATCTTCCTTGTGTATGCTGATATTTCGGCCGAACCATGCATGTGCTCCATTTGCACTGATCTTCCTTGTGTATGCTAATATGACTCATGTGCTGAAATATCATGGCCTGGTGTCACCATGGTTCGGCCGAACCACCTTTGCTGCAGGTGGCTTCTTCATGCAATTCTAAGCACAATGGTGGTGCTAACTTGCCCATGGGTGGTTCGGCCGAACCACTCACTGTGCCCATCTTTTGCACATCGTCTCCAGAAGCTATGATATTAGTGATTGTGAAGTTGATTTGTCATTTGACCATTCTTGGTTGGCTACCCAAACTTCATTTAGAACTTCCGGACACTGAAAAGTACCTGTTCTGAGTGCCTGCAACCAAATAATGACAAGTACATGTGTAACCAAGTTATTTGTACCTAAGTCACTATGTGTTTGGTAGTTTCCTTCCAGAAAGAATGCCTTGTTGACGGTTTTGATGTGGTAAAAACATGGTAAAACTACCGTCAACAAGCGCGACGCCACTATAGGAGCTTCGTCGACGCCGTCCGCTGTGCGCTGGCTCCTACTGCTTCTTCTACGCCGACTAGTGTTCCTCCAGGACGCTAGGAGCTTCACCACGACTTCCAGGAAGCGCGAGATCCCGGCCACCCCCATACACACAGTGAGCTGCATACTCAATGCTTACAAGGTGTTCGATAGAATGTCTATAAGGAACTATAGCTATGATTGTAGCGGGATTCAGTGTTTGTCCAGAGGAAATGAGAAAGGAACAAAGTGATCTGAGCTGTGACAATGTTTGTACATGTTTATATACAATTGAAAATAACTAATAGGGCCAAATTAGAATCCTTTTTCACTTAGAGAATTGGAACCTAGTACCTAACTTAGGACATTTCACTTGGAGTGTGATATTCCACACCCCTTTGCAAAGTTTACATAGTAGCCTATACCTCTAATTCATAGTGTTTTATATGGAATTTGATTCTATGGATTAATTACTATGCCATATTTGTACTATGCAATTTATAGCACACTCTTCATATACGATATTTGCTTGTTCAACTGTGAGAAGAGATTAATTTCATGCATCTTTAGGCAACAATGGCTTGGTATGTAGTGTATGTTGACCACAGACCTGGCGTGTATCGTACTTGGGAAGAGTGCTATGCTCAAGTCAATCGCTACCCAGGTGCTCTGCACAAGAGATACAACATAGAAGCTGAAGCGTTGACTGCCTAATACAACTATGGTGAAATCCATGGGAAAGGTGATGAACTGAAGATAGAAGATAAACCACCCGTCAGAGCGATAAAAATCAGGAGCCTTGGTTTTTGGCCTTGAAAAGATACCACCATTTTATGTCAGGCTTTGGTCATTTCTTTATGTATTTGGAAGTTAATATAGATTAATAAATTAGTACTTGTAGTACACTACTCTAATATATGTACTAGATGTGTCATATATACTTTGTATTAATCCACCAAAAACCCAATTTGCCTGTATTTCTACTATACATACATGTGCCATACAAACACTGATGACATGCATGTCCACAGACATGACTCGTCATCGCCAGTTCACCACGCGTCGTTAAAGTACAGGAGAGCCGCAGGATCCGACTAAAGGTGGTGGCAGTGAGAATCAAGACGATGAAAGCCAGAGTCTGAGCCGGTTTCTCTAGCTAGACCAAGGAGACGAGGTAACTTAGGTCATACGTAATAACGCCGAAGTACTCCACCACGATAGATATTTTTGATTGGTACTTAATTACTATTTTGAAGCAGGGTACGATGGAAGAGCAAAGTGGTGAAGGTAGCAGCAGGACTAAGCGTGGAGCAACAAAGCTTTCTCAGACAAGTAAACATTGGCATATCTATGAGTTTGACCAAGTAAGGGAGCCGGTGGAGCCTCTCAAAGCTTTGGACCCATATAAAAGTATCATCAGGGCACTTGTCAGAGATTTTATCCTGATCAAGTATAGAAAATGGACTGGTCATGAGGATGACCCGTGGAGGGTTCCAGAAAGCGAGAAGGAGCTAGTTTGGAACAAGTTGAAAGGTTATTTCACTTTCCCTAACAATTATGATGAGGCTACAGTCAAGAAGAAGGGCAAGGAAATCATGGGTCATTAGTTCAAGACTTTCAAGGGAACCTTATATAAGTTAGTCAAGGAAGACAGGCAACCAAACTTTGAGAGAGGGGAATGTGCTAAGAAGAGGGACTTCTGGGAGGGGTTCAAGTCTTACAAGCTGTGGGGATATAAACCCTCGGTACCACAAGACAAGATATAGGCCGCACCATCAAAGCTGGCCCGGCCCAGAAGACAAAGACGTGCGACGCAAGGCACTGCACCGCACGGTTATTATACCAACTTAGATAGTTTACTTGTAATCTTGTCCTTTCAGACTATATAAGGAGGGACAGGGATAGTTCCCACAACTTAACTTACAGCAATACAATCCACCAACACAAAGAACGTAGGGTATTACGCCTCACGGCGGCCTGAACCTGTATAAATCTCGTGTCTCACGCTTTCTGCGTAACGCTTGTTCGTCTCAGGTGCACCCTCACCGACCAATCTACTACCTCGGGTATACCCCTCGGTAGACCGCCGATGATATCTCGTCGACAGGTGGCGCGCCAGGTAGGGGGTGTGCACTCTGAATCCATGACGAGCAAGATGGATATTTTTTCTTCGTCGTCGTCGACCACGGCAACAGCCGGCGGCGGCGAACCAGATCGGAGTTTTTGTCGTCGTCGGTAACGGCAACGGCATCCGGCGGCGGCGAACCAGATGGAGATATGATGGGGAATTATCACCAACGATGTCGCTCATGATGGGGAATTATCACCAACGATGTCGCTCATGATGGGGATCCGAGCAACCCGACGCCAACCAGGCTTATTAATGGCGAGCACTGCGTCCTATCTTCGTTTGCTGATCGACATCTAGCGTCGATTGCATTCGGCGTCCCGATCCAGGCGGCTTACGCGGCGGGGATCCCGTAGAATCCGTTTGTTCCACGGCAGCAAGATCGTCGTCGACTCGATCTCACAGTGCTATTGGATACATAATTCTCCTGGGCTTTGGCGGCGCATCTACCAGTTTATGGTTATTTTATTATATATTATATATTATACATCTGTTAACCACGAGCAGGCAAGGGAAGACGTACGGCTCGAAGACATGACTACTTGCATATTCATGCAAGCAACCAGGAGGTCTCAAGATCACAGCCTGAACGTGCGACGCTCTGCTGACCAAGATAACAAGACAGGATCTAATCATGCGACCGGAGCTCCATGCAGTCACGTGAAGGAAGCACAGATTTGCAACTTCATCTACGAATAAGGAAGGAGTGCCTACCGAAACAGACAAGCACAAATTTGCATGCGTACATGGACTCCAAAAATACGGTTTGATGATCCAACGCTTGCTACTTCAATCAAAGCTAAGTCATATTTATTTATCTTAATTAAGATATTTTATTATATATTGTCTTCGGATCTCTCCACAAAATATTTTTTAGCAGAAAATCAATCGCGCTTCTCGTTGTCAACGCTTTACGGCGACCTCAACAACAACAAGCCTGAAGCTGTCTGAGCTATATACCGAGCCATGGCGAGCCGTCCAGCGAGCCACGCCGAGCCATCCAGCGAGCCACGTCGAGCCATCGCTAAGCGAGCCGTTTACGACATATCATCGCCAAAATTATTTCCATGATTCTCCGTCGCCGACGTAAGCCCCGCACCTGCTCGGACAGTCTAGCTTCATCGCCGCGTAAGCCCCACAACTGCTCGGGCAGCATAATTTCGACAACGCGTAAGTCCCACACCTGTTCGGGCAGCCTAACTACGTCGACGCATAAGCCCTGCATTTGGTAGGATGCCCAACTTCACCGCTTCATCGACTACCCCGATAGATTCGGAAAGCCATCGCCCACGATAAGCGTAAGCCCTGCCAGGCGCAGGCAGCTTCGCCACCACATAAGCCTCAGGGACGCCTGGGCCGTTAATCTTCGCTACTACGTAAACCTCGGGGACGTTTGGACAGTTTTAACAGCGTCTCCAAAACCCCGTCAAAAAGTGCGGGCACTGGTCGCCGATTTCTCCAAAAGGTCCCATGTTCGGGCTCCTCACCGATCTCTCCGAAATCCTTGGCCATGCTCGGGCACCTCGTCGCTGTTCAAGACACGTCAGCCTCCATCATGTTTTCAAGTCGAGTTTTACACTCGGGGATTTCGTCAAGACATCGGCTCCATAGCGTTCTCCAGTCAAGCTCTACACCATCTTAAAGGCCACCGGAGATTTGCACGTATCCATGCATGAGACGTACCCATACAAGATCTTGAAGGCTACCATATCCTGATCCTGCTACACGATAAGCCAATCAAGAAGCGAGCAAGCAACATGCATCTACGTACAGCACCACCCGATTCACCTGAAGACCGATCCTAAGGCTCAGCCTCGCCGTCCGAGCCACCGTACAAACTGTTCAGCAAGCCTCCCAGCTAAAATTCGTTGCGCATCTCGTCATCAACATTCTACGGCGGTGTCGACAGCAGCAAATCCAAAGCCGTCTAACGAGCAATTCCTTGACACGCCGACCATTCCACCCGACGCCGACCAAGCTAAGTGATATTTTTAATATTATTCTAATATTCTTCGACCTCCATATATTTTCAGAAATTATCTCCATGGTTTTTTGCCGCCGACCTCTCCAAAAGCCCCGACAAAGCTCGGGCACTCACCGTGTGACAGAACCTCCTAAGCTATATGGCCCAAATGCATTTGTCGTCGTCCCAAAGACCTCTGGCAACCGTGCAGGTGACCCGTATAATCTAAAAGGGTCTGCCGGGTTTACGAGTAAACCCGTTTCCTCCGAACAGGATCTTAATTGCGAAGAAATTGCAGAGTACAACATTTCATACAAATTTTACAATTCGGAGTACAAGAGCGGAAGACTTAAAATATTACATAGGATTACAAACCCATGTTCATAATTATGCATTAAGTATGATTATTACAAACCAAAATATGAGTAGTGGCAGTAGGTAAGTAGCTTATACAACACTTATATTACATAACATCCCTACCCAGGGATCAAATACTCACTCACTATCACTATCCTCCTGGACCACTTCCTCGAACACCGTCATACAGCAAGGTCCAACGCAGACCTTGGGTTGCTGATTGCCTGCAACATGGGGTTAACAAACCCTGAGTACGAGGGGTACTCCGCAAGACTTACCCGACTAAAAATTGGGGGAAAACTCAGGAATGCAGTCTAGGGGAATCAAGGAGAGGCTTTAGCAAGAATCAAAGAGTTTTGCAGAAAAGCTCTCTAAATCAGCTTAACATTTAATCTCAAGCGAGATTGTGTCATTCAGTTATCTCGTCATCAATTCCCTTTCCCACATTTACCTAGTTCCGAACCACTCTTCGCTGTAAGTCGAAGGATCAAGTCTCCATTGACCGAGGAGCAACGACGATTCGAATCGATTGAAAACCCAGCTGGGGATCCCTATCCACACTGCATATGTAGCACCTAAGCTTGCATATGCCAACCCTGCCTACCACGGCTTTTCCAAAATTTGAACCGGTCCTGCGCCACCCGAGAGCACAGTACTCCTCTCGTCTCCAGGCACGACGGCCACGAGGGTACACGCTACTCTCGCCATCTCTCCACTCCCAGTGCGTGGTTGTCGGTTCAAGTAGAGGAGCGACCGGAGTCAGAGGCTTTCCGTAGTATGTGGCTAGTTGCAAAGTCTTGATCCAGCAGGCCGACAACGAATGGTCCCTAATGGATTCCATTTCGTTTTCTTAATAGACAGTCAGAGACACTACATTGAGATTTATTTCTCAATGCAAGTCCACTGCCCTATCAAACAATTATAACAGTTCATAGTAGTATACCCCAAAGCATACAAAATATCTTTTTCATAAAAGCTTAACTATTAAGCATGGCTAAGCATTTTACAAACATTTGCCTTTAAATCAGGTTTCAAGGATAATATATCAAGGCAGATAAATGCAACAAGTAGGTGACAATCAACTCCTATCAACCTAATGCAGCAATTTAACTCAAGGTGATAAAGATTTATAAAACACAAGGAGGGGCTAATGCACCGGGGCTTGCCTTGTTGCACGGCGAGAGACGGATCAGGATCAGAACCACAAATATCAAAACCACCGAAAACTCCTGGGGCTTCGTCAGCGGTGACTTGCTCGATGTTTACTTCCTCGCCTTCGGTCACTATACGTGATAATGATGCATGCTTAATGATGGTGCAAATATCATGATTAAAAATAAACAAGTATTAAATTAATAACCTTGAGTACAACTTTCCTTCACGGTAAAGTTGAAATCAAGATCTCACCTAACAGTGTTATTGTTGCATAATTAATTCATTAATTATTTTTAACAGTCATAGAAAGCCGCAACTAACACGACCTTCAACACTAAGAATGGTGCTTAGGATCAATTAGGGTTTCTGATCCTAAGTCTTCACACAATGCCAAAATAACACAAAAATCTTAGAGTAATTAACACTAATCATCATTTTTATTTAATTACTTAATTAAGAATAAATCATAAATAATAAAAGTTTATCCAACTGAGCCACGGATTTTTGTGGAGGTAGCTCACTGGTCAAAATAGCTACCCAATTAATTTCATAATTTTTGGATTTATATTTTGAGCTATAAAAATCATAACAGTGCTATTTATTAATTAAAATATGTATTTTTACAGTCTACAGAAAGTGCTCAAAATACAAGTTTCATATTTTTCATAAATTCTTCATATCACAGAGAGCTTATTAATTTATTTCGTAATTTTTGGAGATCTGAATTAATCTCAGTGAAAATAACAAAATACATCACTATTTATTCATTTCAAAAAATGGGAAAACCATACACCGATGACTTGAACTGGGGTTACTGGGCTGATCCAGACAGGCCCAGCAGAGCCCAGCTCGGCTCTTCTCCTACCTCCAGCTTCCTTTCTGGTGCCCACCGCGCACGCGCGCGGCACAGAGCACGACGGCACCTCGTCGGCCCGGACTCGCCGCCGGTGACCTCTCCGGCGAGGGGAAAAGCACCACCGAGCTCCCACAGATACGCATGTACCTATTGAGCTAGTTCGTTGGACAAGTCGGAGCTCAGAGCTCGCCTGGCCGAGGCCATGGCGGCTCGACCGCGGCGGCAACGTGCGCGCCGGCCAAGACGGACTATGAGAGACTAAACCAACTACACCTAGCACCTCATGGAGCTCACCTAGGCGCACTGCTCGCGCTGGTTGGAGTGGATAACGGCCGGAGATGCTTCGTCGACGTTGATGGCGGCTCCAGTAGTGAGCTCCGGCGGCACGAACCCTGTTCCGAAGTGTTCCGAGCACCAAACGGAAAACCGTCGGGTTCATGAGTCTCAGGATAACAAGACGGACTTGGAACATGAACTAATGCGGTCGAGAACTCACCTAAATGACTTGACCCCGCGTGACCGCGCACAGCGGAGCTCCCGCCGGACGCCGAGAAGAAGACGATGCCGCAGAGGCTCAACGGTGGATGGAAAAGGGTTCGGTTGGGTTTACTGAGCGCACACGAAGATGGAGTAGCTTCCAGAGGTTCCAATTTGGGATGAACAGTCACAACGACGGCGAATTTGCCGACGAATAGCAAGGTCGCCGGCGGTGACCGAAGAACGAAAAGAAAGAGGATGAGTTCGTTCGACGCTATTTGATGGAGGGAAAGAGGTTTCAGGGGGTGCCACGCAACCCCGAGCATCGCCACGTCCTAGGCCGCGTGCCCTTGCGCGCATGAAGGACAGCGCAGGGACGCCGGCGGCAAGGCCAGGCAGGCAGCTGCGTGTCGAATTCTAGGGGATATGTCAATTTTGCAATTAACCCCCTGCCGACAGTAATGTACGAATTAAACAAGATTTCGTGTAAGAAGTTGAAAAATGTCCAAAATATCAAATGTATAAAATTTCGTGCTGCACAACTTTAGTATTCAAAATATTTTCAGATTTCAAATATTTTTGAAATTATAGAAAAGGGGGTAAATGGCCCTTTTTCAATTCAGTTTAAATTTCAAATTTTTATTGAACAAGTTCAAAATCTTTGAACATCAAAGTTGTTCAACTCAGAGAGCTTTACAACTTTTGTTTAAAGACCAACTTCAGATTCCACATAATTTTTGAATTGAAGTTTTGAATTCAAATTTGACTATAGTAATTCAAGTTTAATTTGAATTTTCAAATGAAAACTTGAAAAACTTTGAATACCAAAGTTGCTCTATTTAATAAGAGCCACAACTTTGCTTTTGAGACCAAAGCCCAATTCTTCTTAGTTTTGAAACTAGATTTTTAGTCCGATTTGGGGTTTTAAAAGTTAAATTGCTAATGAAACCACTCTATTGCCCTATGCACAAGCTTTTAGAGAAAAGTAAACTCGTTCTCAGTTGATGCAGGTCAAGTTTGACAAAAATTCATACATGTTGTACAATGCTCATGATGACATGCTCAATTTTAAATGTTCCGTAACACAGGAGTGTTACACACCGACAATTTCTCCATAAGCCCCGACCATGCTCGGGCACTCAAAAGATTTTCTCTGCCGACGAGATACTAAGTATCTCTCCGTTTTCTTCTCTCAATAGTTGCTTAACGTACCTTAGTAGCAAACGCTTAATCCGTGAAACCTTTCTTCGCCCCGTAAGCCATCACAAATATGGTCATATTAAGAAACCTTTGAACCAGACGCCGGGTCAGGTGCTTAAACATAACAGGCCAACTATCAGGGGAAATTACGTGACCTGACAAGAGCAAGAAATGCACAATCTTATCATGCATTCTACAATATTGGGATCCGCTCTAAAACCTACATCATGTACAACCTACTGCACATATTTATTTTGCAGGAACTCGCCGCCGAGCTCTCGTCGCTCCTCGCCATCCTCATGTTGCTCGGACACCGTCTCCGACCACGCTAGGGACCCATCGCCGCTCCTCGTCGTCCCCACGCTGCTCGGACACCGTTTCCGACCACGCTGAGGACTTGTCGCCGGACTCGTCGCCGCTTCTCGCCGTCCTCGCGCTGCTCGGACATCGTCTCCGATCAGGCTGGGGACTCGTCGCCGCTCCTCGCCGTTCTCACGTTGCTCGGACTTCGTCTCCGACTAGGTTGGGGACTCGTCGCCGCTCCTCGCCATGCTCGCGCTGCTCGGACATCATTTCCAACCATGCTGGGGACTCGTCGTCGCTACTCGCCATCCTCACACTGCTCGGACTACGCCTCCGACCTGGCTGGGGACTCGTCGCCGCTCATCACCACTCCTCGCCGTCCTCGCACTGCTCGTACTACGTCTCCGATCAGGCTGGGGATTCGTTGCCGCTGGTCGCCGCTCTTCGCCGTCCTCGCACCGCTCGGACTACGCCCCAGCTAGGCTGGGGACTCGTCGCCCCTCCTCGCCGTTCTCGCGCTGCTCGGACTCTGTCTCCGATCACGTTGGGGACTCGTCGCCGTCACTCGTCGTCCTCGCGCTGCTCGGACTACGCCTCCGACCAGGCTGGGGACTCGTCGCCGCTCCTCGCTATCCTCGTCGTCACTCCTCGTCGTCACCGACCACGCTTGGGACTTGTCGCCGAGCTGTCAAGTCACTCCACGCTGTTCGGATCAGGGTGCTGATCTTAGGCAGCACATCGGGGTCTTGATATGCGTCTCACCGTGCTCGGAGACTTCGTCATCACTTCACATGATCAACAAGAAATAAAGACTTTGACCCTGACACCACGTGACTACGTCACGTACTATCAGGCTCAGGGACTAAGTGGATACACTTCACCTAACGGTGAAGGTATTGGTTCTGGAGAACCAAAAGTGGATACACTTCACCAAGGAGGAAGCTCTTTTCAAATTTTTTCTGAGCTCTTTACATCCGTCTGGTCAAGCAACTCCGAAGATCTGCATCTCTCGACGAATGTAAGTTGCTCGGGGACTAGCTGTGGGGATATAAACCCCCGGTAGCACAAGACAAGATATGGGTCACACCATCAAAGCTGGCCCGGCCCAGAAGACAAAGACGTGCAGCGCAAGGCATTGCACCGTACGGTTATTATACCAACTTAGATAGTTTACTTGTAATCTTGTCCTTTCAGACTATATAAGGAGGGGTAGGGATAGATCCCACAACTCAACTTATAGCAATACAATCCACCAACACACAGGACGTAGGGTATTGCGACTCACGGCGGCCTGAACCTGTATAAATCTCGTGTCTCACGCTTTCGCGTAACGCTTGTTCGTCTCAGGCGCACCCTTACCAATCAATCTACTACCTCGGGTATACCCCCTGGTTGACCGCTGACGATATCTCGTCGACACAAGCTATCCGAAGAGGCCAAAGCAGGAAGCGAAAGAAATAGAGCAAACTCGCAGAAGGCAAAGGATCCTCATCACCTAGGATCACGTGGCTATGTCAGGAAGATTCCAGAATGGGAAATGGAACTCCAGAAACTAGAGCAAAGCAGCGTAAGGATCAAGACAAGCGATTGGCAGCCTAGATCAGTCAATTACCTTCTCGCAAGGGGGGCACGGTATGACAGTACCGGGAGGCTTTCTTCTGAGAGTGAACCCGCCATCACCGACCTCCTCCAGAGGAGTTCAACGATAACTGACGAAGTGAATAGAGGAATCCGCAAGTCGGATAGAGAAAATGATGTACTCACCCAAGCTCTTGGGAACAAGGAGCACCCCGGTTGCACAAGAGGAGCCGGGATCGTTCCTTGGGAGAAAACCTTCGAAGGCGAATCTTCGTCCTATAAGAGCCGGGAGAGGGCTAAATTGCAAAGAGAAGAAGAGCTCCAAAGGTGAAAAAAGAAAATCGAAGATAGCATGGAAGCACAGATAGCTGTTCAAGTTGATGCACGAGTTATGACAGCTATGCAATCAATGTGTTCAGCACAACCACAGCCTGTCCAGACGTGGAATAGCCCATTGCTCAAGGGTCGCAGTAGCTGTGGATCTACCCCTATGCCTGACGAAAAAGAGGTCAATGCTCATCATCCGGTGGATGACATCACTGAACCTGTTAATGTTAGGTTGTACATCCGTCAGCAGTGGACAAAAGACAAGGTCGCGGTCGGACAAGCCTTTCCGAGAGAAGACGGCATCATTCATGGCAAGTCAATGCCACTCGGGTATGCCAGGGTCAGCATTGATAAGATCTTGGATATAAAGTTTAATAAGATAAATATTGATTACCCAATGGAGGAAGATAGGCCGCGTCTTGTTCACAACTTGAGCACTCATGTGGCTTGGCGCAAACGTTTCATCAAGCTTGGTGACCAGCCATCTTCAGATGATGAGGATGACGATGAATCATCGGCATCACCACCTCCCAGGGGTTACTCGCCTGTGTTTGGACAGGAAGACCCTACTTCTCCCTCGCCACCACGGCAAAAGGAGAAGTCTCCTCCTCCTCCTCCTCCTCTTCCACCGCCAAAGGAGAAGTCTCCTCCTCCTCTTCCACCGACAAAGGAGAGGACTCCTCCTCCTCCACCGACAAAGGAGATCACTCCTCCTCCTCCACCTCCCCCTTTCCCACCGTCAAAGAAGAAGACTCCTGCTCCTCCTCCTCCTCCTCCTCCATCTCATTGTCTAAGATCAGGTTCGACCTCCCAACAAAAGAGGTCATCGTCTTCAGTTGGTAATGCTCCCAATATAAGCAAGAAGAAGAAGGTGGATGCTAGCATTACTTCTTTGATGAAGGGCAAGACTGTTGAGCAGCATCCAAGAACCAAGGAAGCATCTGTTTCCTTCTTTAAGCGAATAGCTAGTCTCCCTCCATGGATGCAACAGACAGAATTTGAAAGGCAGAACAATAAAGAGAGCAATCAGACTAGAGAAACAGAAATACAGACCCAACATTTGCTACAGATACAGAACTTGGCCAACAACATGGGCATATCCATGGAGGAGGCCGTGGAGTTATATTACGGAACAAGAGAGTTTGAATCAGCAGCTGTCGCATACCAGTATTCAAGAGGCAAACCTTTGGTCGCCACCGAACAAGAGTATAAAGAGTTGCCAACATATCTGCGACAGTTGCATGATTATTATACCCTCGATACTGCCAAAGGGGAGTATATTGGCTTTGAAGTTTGTATCCCTCCCGGGCTGATTTTTAATCATCCTAAAGAAGAGGTGCATAATGTTTATTTTGAAGTCCTCTTTCAGCTCTTCCAACGGCGCTCGCTCGATGTACAGATTTTGATGTTATGGACTATATAAATACCCTACCCTCACAACATTATAATAAAGCACATGATCTGTATTTGAAAATATCCTGTGTTTATTATGCAGTTGTGTGGAAAAATGGTGCCTACGGAGGCTCCTGATGCATGTAGACTTCTTGAATCCCGTATTTGTCAACGAGACAACATGCGCTGGTGTCAAAATGACTATGTGCCAAAAAGTTTAAAGATTGAGTTTGAAAGGATGTTGAAAAACAACAAAACAAACATACTTCTACCCTACAACTGCGAGTATGTGTTCTCGGCCCTCACTTTGGTGTTCATTCGCTTAATATATATGACATTTAGTAACATGGACTTTCCCTCGTGATTGCAGCAACAATTATATCCTCGTAGAGATTTGTCTTGTAAATTCACATATCGAGGTGTGGGATTTCAAGAAGAAGCCACTTTGTCAAATCGACGATCTAGTCAATGTGTTGAATAAGTAAGTGAACCCAATATCACAACATTACTTTCTAATCACATAGGACATGGTAAGTCCTTGGCCTTGATACTTTGTTTATAATGTCACACAGAATGAAGGCCTTACCTGACTGAAAAAATGTCAATAGCAACAAGCACAAGAATTGGATTGAACCATTTACGGCTAAGTATATGCACGATATCAAGACCCTAGACCAACCGGCGGGGAACAACGAATGCAGGGATCTATGTGATGTGGGCTATGCTTGTCTACTTTGGGGTAAAAACAGATAAAGGAGATGAAGCAGTACGTAGGCTTCCCAATTGTATTGTTTTTGCTTATGTTTTTGCATCTGAATATCATCTTGATTCAATTACTGCGCAAAGCGCACGATCATAACCGGTTGGTCGATTTCGAGATAAGAGGAATTCAAGAAGAAGTAGCAAAGTTTATCACCGACGAGGTATTGAGTAAGAACGGATCATTCTGCATTGCCATGACCAAGAAGTTCAAGAAGGCCTATGGAAGAGAACATGTGGATAGGCTATTGTAATGCGACTCTTAATTACTTCGTTACTTATACGTTTTATTTTGGAATTTCTGTAATATAAACGTTAATGGATTTGTAGTGAAATCGAGATCCGCATCCATATCCAATTATTCGATTGCATCACCGCCAACACAACACCCACCTCCCCCAAGATATCCCCTCAAATTTAAAATAAAAGAATTAATAAAATACAAATTATAAAAATTATATCACTGTCGGGTCTCATTGCAAACTGGCAGTGATACCAAAGTTATCATTACCGGTTTGCAATGAGACCCGGTAGTGATGGCTTAGATATCACTGCCGGTTGGTAGCACGAACAACAGCCGGTTTGGCAGACCCGGCAGTGATGTCATGAGCTCATCACTGCCGAGTTGGTTGTACCGGTTAAAAATCCGCCAATGAAGGGGGTTTTGAACCGACAGTAATGTTTGAATATGGTGTAGTGAGTAGGCAACATTAAGTTCAAGTTGTGTAATGGTGAAGAGATGCTACTTAAGAGTGTGAAGCATGTGCCAGAGCTAACAAGAAATCTTATTTCGCTTGGTTTATTGCATGAAGAAGGTTAGTTATATCAGGCAGTTCCTAATAAAAAGACCTTGGGAGTCATGCATGGAGGCAAGACGGTCATGATTGGTGAGAGATCAGACACACACCAATACAAGCTGAAAGGAAGCGTTGTTGAAGGTGGTGGAGTTATTGATGGCAATGCAAATGTGGCGGTGTTCTATGCTAAAAGTGATGCGGCCGTGGGATCGGCCTCATCAGGTTGTTCAAAGTGAGCGGCGGAGGAGATGGCTCAAGTCTGGGTACATGAAAGTTCACGCATGGACGGCTTCAAGATGACGTGCATATTCACCAAGGTGGAGTTTGTTAGATATGTGTCGAATATGTGTACAAGTTGGTTACGCTAGAACTTGAGTTGTATTAGGGGTTAGAATAGAGTTGGAGTCGAACTCGGTATCTTAGGGACCATAAATATGAGGCAACCCCTATTGTAACCGAGAGATGACTTGGCGGCTGGTTTGAGCGGCGGCGAGGCCGCGGGATCGCCCGGATGCCGGTGTAGCTGCTGTTTTTATGGGAAGGAGCGCCCGTAGTCATGCCCTGAGGATTAGGCACATCGCTAAACCTCGTTAAAAAAACATCGTGCCTCGATGTCGTTTTCGTTTGCATATTTTCTTTGTATGATGGTTATGCTTCCGCATTCGTCGGTTAATAGATCTGTTCGGATCTAGAATTAATCGTGCACTCTCTAACATTCCTATTCCCCGCTGCTGCTGCTGCTGCTCAAGTCCCTTTCTTGGACGTCGTCCGCACCCTCACCTCCTCCCTCGCAGCGGTCCTCTCGGCGTTCCACCCGTTAGCCGGCGAGGTCGTCTACTCGCCTGAGCTAGGCACAGTAGACATCATCTGCGGCGAGGATGCCGGCGTTGCGTTCGTGGAGTCGGAGACGGATCTCGACTTCGCCACGCTTGTCGCCGAACAGGACGAGGACGCGCTTCTGCAGCTTGTACCGGATATCCGCCGGGACGAGCTCCCGGCTCCGGTGTTTGCAGCGCAGGTATGCATGCCGTATGTCCTTACTAGCTAGCATCGAAGTATATGCTACGTCGCATTTTAGCACACGAAGAGAAGAGAAAATAGCGGGAGGATAATGCAAAAGAAACACAAATAGCTCAAATTATGCAATTGTAAAAGAGGTAGGATTCTTAGGAGTTGATCGACGTGTTCAGGTTCAGGTTTGAGCACATATATACTTGACGTTGCCGTGGCCCAATCTGTCTAACTGATGAATGTCTGAATATTCCCCGTGGCGTCTGGCGTGTGCTGTGTGCAGGTGACGGAGTTCGTCGGAGGAAGCGGGGGAGTAGCGCTAGGGGTGGCCTTTGACCACGTCGCCATGGACGGGATCGGCTTCTTTCGGTTCATAGAGATGTGGGCCGCGTTGGCGGTGGCTGCCGGTGCCAGCTCTGATTGGCCAGAACCCCTACATGACCGGAGGCTTGTACGCTTCGACGGCGACGAGGAGTTGGGCCGCCGGTTCTTACGGCAGGTGGCACCAGACTTGCTTAGGGTGAGCTCACACTCTTATAGTAAACAAAACATATATATTAATAATATATACATATAGAATATAGATACTCTCTTCATTTCAATATACATGTCATTCTCGTTTTAGGAGAGGTCAAATGTTGTTTCTCTGACCAACTATATAAAATATATTAATATTTATTTATACATATAACTAGTATTAGTAGATAGATCGTTAAATCTATTATTTAATAAACTTATTTAAAGGTACAAATATTACCTAGTCGGAGTTAACAAAGATTGACCGACATTAATACCGTAGTGATAACTATTTTAGAACAGAGGGAATAGTCCTATGTTATTCTCACTAGTTATCTCACATCGTTCCGAGCTTCACATGCCTAAAAACAGGGATGAAAACAGATCGGATACGAATGGATATATCATTGATATTACATTTGTTTTTATATTTCTGGTCGGATTTGAATTTGAATACGGATAGTGTCAGCCATGCTGTATAGGATACAATTGGATGTCGACATCATAAATATACGATTTAAGTATTCGGATACGGATACGGTATCGGATATTGAATATCCGGACTCGGATACGGACAGATCTGAACACCTCTAAACAGATTCGGTCGAACGGACGGTCAGATAAATATCGGTACCATTTTTATCCATACCTGAAAATGACAATAACTATTTGGTCAACGGTTGGGGACATTATTAAGGGAAAATATAATCCCCATTGAAAGCATAAACCCTTTCTTGTTTGCTATATTCTTCTGTCAACAATACAACTTGTCCATGCGACCCCAAACTACTACAGTTTATTAGTTGGATTAGATGATTTTGTAGAGTCCGTTTTCTACGTCAAGTCGTTGCTCTATCCTTTTCCTTAGTAGTTCCCATATCCCGGTTGAAGTTAGCACTCCCTTTCTACTTGATGTCTTTCATGATCTCTTCCATCATCTATTAAAAATATCGGCAAAACTCTTGCAGCTCTTTCAAAAAAAATGTTCTGTAAAATTTCTATACCAACTAATAAATTTTTTAATAATTCTTGTATGATTTTTGCATTCTAAATGATCCTAAAAATACACGTTTAGAGCGACTACAATACTTATAATAGATAAACACATGAGAAAAAAAAAGAACTCGATCATATTAACAAAAGGATTATGTGTGGAGAAACTAATTTATTTCTATATATCTAATATTATAGATCAGTAAACAATTTTCTCCCATTTTTTCATCCAGTCATCCCCTAATTAATTCTGTGACTATGGAAACTGTCCCTGTCCGTACCCTGGTGTTTGATATGAAATATGTAGGGGTTGCTACTTGAATATTGAATATAAGAATCTTAATGTTTGATCATCTGTATCACACACAGGTACATATATACTACCACATAAATACAAAAGAGAGGTGCTAATGAATTTATAGATTGATAAGAGTGCCTACTATTTATAGATTTTTCAAACTGACTTAAAATATACTCCTCTCATTCTAAATTCTAAGTCATTTTGTCGTTTTTAGATACATTGTTTTGGTGATGTATTTAGATATATAGTATACAACTATGTGCATAGGTAAAACTATGCACTTAGGAAAAACTTAAATGAATTATAATTTGGAAAGCAGAGAGTAAGCACTAACCACTGCACCTACGCTAGTACTACTATATAATACAGTTCAAAGCTACTACTCTACTTCTTTTATCATAAAGATGCTAGTTATAATCTCTGATTGGTTTCCTTGCCACCATTGACTTACACTGGGCCATCCAGTCCAGCACGACTTAGATAATATGGCCACATGTATTTTGAACACTAAGCAGACAACACTTAATTAATTAGCACACATATATAATTTAAATATGCATAAGCAATACGTCGAATCATATTTTTATTTTGAATATCTCTACATTTCCTAGGCTACGCCTCTACTTATGACAAGGGTATGGTTGTCATTTCCTCCATCCTCTAACTTTGATCTAACTGATTTCATGTGTCAATGGCATATAAGAGAAACGAAAATACAATTAAATGGTAATGAAGAAAAATATTATTTTTCAATGGCATGTAAGAAAAGGCTATAAGTTTCAATGGCATTTAACATCCTCTTATTATGATTCATAATTTACAGAAGTCAATGTTCATCTGATTATCAGAAAAATTAAATACTCCTCAAATCCACATCGAAATTATCAACATCTTCTATTATAAAAAATTGTTTAGATAACAAATATAGCACATATATGTTTCTATGTTACCCCAACTTTATCAATTTTAATATAGTAAGATTTGATTAAAGTAGATATACTAGTCGTGTCAACATACATGAGAAATAAAGTACATATGTTATGTTTCATCACATAACGCTCTGTGGCTTATCTTAAGCGATGTGGTACATGTTCCAAATAATGACTGATGCTAGTAGTACTTAAGAACACATTCTATGACCTAAAATCTTTGATTGTAGAGAAGTGCAAAAATGAGAGTTAATGAAAGGTACAGTAAGCACAAAAGTTTGAAGTTGACTTGAGGAAAGAAAATAATCTATAGTAGTCGATAAGAATAAAATTTGAAAAATCAACTTTTAAATTCATGATTTCATAAGATACATGATGCAACAAGAGCCACCATGATTAATTGTAAGGTTTCAAAGTAATTGCATAACTAAAATGTATAGAGGTGTCTTGCAAAGAAAAACTATGATGAATAAAAATTATATAGATTAGTTCCTTGAAAATATAGTAATTAATAAGTTTATGATAATTAGATATATACTACAAAGTATCTATGATGTCTACTGTGTTAGAAAATAAACAAAGAAAATCTATAATTTAATTCTTGATTAGAAGATGTACACCTTCCATTTCAAACTATAAGACGTTTTGAGTTCTCTAAATATATTTTACTGTACACTTAGATTGCTGTCTTAATACATTGTAATATATATATATATATATATATATATATATATATATATATATATATATATATATATATAAAGCCAAAAACATCTTACAATATGGAATGAAGTGGTTATTAAACAATATCTAATACTTATATCTCCTAAAATGTGCGAGCATGAGTTGATGGACTAGTATTATACTAATACATATGCTTTACTGTAAATATATAACTCTAAACTTATGTTTTCTAAGTATATGTTGTATAGTATTTTACTTAAAATAGATATGTAGTCATAAACTATGCCAACATTTTTTGCTTGGACCTAATTTGCGGACATGTGCTGCAGTTTTTGTCCTTGTCCTTCTCATTTTATTAGGAAGTGGAGTATTTCAAACGCATTTGATAACCTGCAGATTGTGCCGACGACCCAACGCCAGCTCCTACTCAGCCAGCGAACACTCACGTTCTCCGCACACGCGCTGCGGCGTCTGAAGCAGCGGCTCACCAGTGCCAGACCGGAATTTGACGGAGCGGCACAGCTATCCACCTTCACCACGCTGGCGGCGCATGGCTGGGTCTGCTTGGCGCTTGCCAACGGTTTCACCGACGCTGCTCCGGTGCTCGCCGTCTTCCCCTCCAACTGCCGCGCCCAAATGTCTCCGCCGGTGCTGGACGCATACGTAGGCAACTGCGTCATTTCTTGTGCGGTAGCGTTGAGCGGGGAGAAGCTCACCGGAGCAGATGGGCCTGCGCTTGCGTTCTTGGCCATCAGGGACGGCGTCACGAGGGCAAAGCAGGAGCCCCTGCTTGTGGACATCAGCAGTTTGGACATTCCACCGGGCCCCAAGCTCCTCATGGCACGCACTAGTACACAAAACCTCCCTGCTGGCGGTTAAGAACGTATTTCTACAGGCGTATCTCGCAGCCGCCAGCGGGAGAAGCCAGTAGAAATCAACATTTCTACTGCTGGTTTCCTGTGAACCGCTTGTAGAAAACAGATTTCTACAGGTGGTTCCTAAAGAGAACCGTCAGTAGAAATCTACAAATAGTTCACTTAACTGACTGTCAGTGTTTATTTTCCTGCCTTTTTTTCAAAATAGGTTGTATCCTATCTTTTTTAATATTATAATACAATATAATATTGAATATACTAGGTCCTATTATAGGCTCATTATCAATACATATATATAAACATGCAATTAATTACTTATATGTACACATATATTTATATACTTATAAGTTTTTACATCACATGCGATATCGATATAATACACATATACATCAAAGTTTTCACATGGTTTCATGCCCTAGTAATCTTCATGCTGAAGATTTAGCCTACCAATGTATGTTAGCGCTCTGTACTTAGGCTGTGCTAGGATGCAGGTTGCATCGTGATATTTTTCGCCGAATGATATGACTTTTTTCATCATGAAATTGCACATGTCGTTAACGATGCCCAGCAAAGTTTTTTCTAACATGTTCTTTACCCTTTCTATCTTACATCCCTGTCCCAGTATAAACATCATATTTTTTAAATTGATTATTACACATTAATTTGAACTTTAATGACAGATTGTTGCTTGTGTATTACCTGAGGGTCGTTGACGTATCGTCCGTTCACTCTCATGAACTCGCACACGTAGAATCCACAGTGGACCGATCCAACTAGTTGCTTATGGCACTATTTATAACAGACAAAGTTGTCAACATTATATATTGTCTTATATGTCATGTATATAGCATATATATATATGTGTGTGTGTGACATTTATTTATAAGCTTACATACCGGGTAATCATGAATTATATCCATTGGCTTTCCCCGTTTGCTGGGGTTATCGAGCTTGCCCTTTTTCACCTGGTACCACCGCCAACACCTATATATGATCTCGAATTAATCATCACCAAATTAATTAATCTCAAGCTCACATCGATAAAAGTATATAAGCATACATACCCATCTTGGCTTACCGCTCTATGATGGTCAGGATTGTTGCATATGTTGAGGGATCGTAGTCTGCGGAGTCATAGACCACCACCCATCCCTGCCTTGAATAAATATAAAAGCAGATCCAGTGGTCCCTGCACGAATTAAATTTGTGAATCCATGCGTATTGAAATTATAAATTAATGATGTCGTAATGTACGTGTACTCTCACACAGTACTTACCTAAAGTGGTACAGGGCAATTATGACTTGCCTGTGCCTCCACTGCTTCATCGCGTTCCTAATGTAGATGGCATATTTGGCTTCAAAGTCCTTCTGCATGTCCACCAGTTTCAAGGCAGCTTCTTCCTCATCCAATCCCTTTAATTTATCGTGTCCCGGTTCGATCCTGAATGTATGCTCGTCCTCGCATATTTTCATTGGATTGAGATACCCAATCAATTTAGCACAATTCTCCTGCTCATCATGTTGCATTCTACAAGACGATATCGATCGATGTCAGAGATTCTCAAATTTGTTCATACAACTCAAAATAATAACAACACAAGCATATATGTAATAAGTATCAGTGTACTTACAATGCAAACAATGTGACAGTCTGTACGTCGAGTCTTTTGAGGTTCGTCATCAACCAGAGGTCCTCGAAGCTGATCATGGACGTATTGTGGGGACAAAGAAAAGCCTATGATGGTATACTTACAGTTATCGAGTCGATGCTAGCGTGAGAAGCTCCCATGTACCAGTCGTGCATCCTTTTTATACCAGCGGGGATGCTTGGTAGTCGCCACCAACTGAGAAGAGGCTTGGTAAACACATATTCATCTGGGACATGTTCGTAATCCTTTTTCGTCGGCTTCCTGATCTGTATGACTGCCTGTTTTGCTGCATTCTCGTGCTCAGCCAAATCAACGGTACGTGTCGTGCGAGACTTTCCAATTCCTTTAATAAACAGAGCTATGCCAGCAGCTTTCTTCTTCGACTCATATGGGGAAACCAATTTGGTTATCGGGAATTTCCTTTTCTTAGGCGGCAACGGTGCTGGCGGAGTCGTAAACAACTGTTCGGATTCTTTGGGTGGTGAGGAAGAGTGTGGATGGGTAGGCAGCGGTGGTGGCGGAGTTTGTTGCTTAGGTGACGGTGGGTCAGGAAGACGAGGTGATGATGGGTCAGGAAGAGCGTGTCCAGGTGATGGTGGGTCGACAGAAAAGGAGTGGGGAGGTGATGGTGTTGGCAGAGAGTGGCCATGTGATGACTCGGCATGTGTAGACTCCTGAGTTAGTGGCTGTTCCTGAATCAACTGGACGTCTCGTCGAGGCCACAGGATGAAATTTTTGACAACCTGCCCGAGTTTCTCAATACCCTCTGGGCCTGCGATGTCTAGCATGTCGTCCTCATATCCTTGGACGACTGTCGAGACTTCTACCTTGCAGTAGTTCTCTGGAATGTCGCTGTTATGGTACCTGCGTCCTAGGATCACAAGGCCACTGGCCACTTCTCTTGTACGATTATTATTAAAACCGTACTTTATGACTAGGGAACAAGGTGTTGTCCTATTGATGTCATCAACTAGATAGCGAACCTATTTGGCCGTAGACGCGACACTGCTTTTAATCACTGGACTCGTTATCTGTTGATCAGTTGCTGAGACGAGCTGCATCTGGGGCGGAGCTTGAGTGGTCGTCATTTGTTGATTGGACACCACGCTCGTCAATTGCTGCACCAAGTCAGGATCAGGGTTAGCTAGCATTGCAGATAGCATCTGTTTGAAGTCCTTCTTGGCCTCTTCCTCAAAATAATTCTTCATTTGTTCCTTATATCGATCGCAGTTTCTTGTACATGTTTGTCTTCAACCCATAGTTATCCACTGTGACATGTTTGTCTTCAACCCATTGGCATCGAAACATGGGGACCTAAAATGTACCTATAATCTAGTTCCCATATGTCCTCAATGAAGCCAAAGTAAGTAGTGATTTCATCAATTTCATCATCTAAGGCCTCGCACCGAACACCACTTTTTTGTGCCATACTCTTTTGGTCTTTGGATTTGGTACAAAACGTGAAGCCACTAATGTCATAGGATTTGCCATGTCGTGACCTGGCGTGATGGTTCCGACGCCAACTTCATGATGGTCTTTCCTCAATTGTTTCCCCATTTGGAATGTGCTGCTCACTAAGCTATGTGGTGAACCGCTACTTGTGTTCTTTCATTACCAATCATCTATGCATCCATGATTGTGTTCGTGAAGCTCATTAATGTGTTGCTCAATGAAAGGGTCAATTAATGATACCTGTTGTAGGAAGCTGTGGTGTGCCTCAAGTACTATTTTGTAATCTGAAGGGATGAATGATTTCCGTCCCATCCTCCCACGTCCATGTAGCCTACCCTCATGTCGTGTGGGAGGCAAACATATTGTAATCTGGTCTTTTAGGACATTATTGCAGAAATGACCTCTGGACTCAATGGCCTCTTCGCTCAAGTACCCCTCTATCATGGATGCCTCAGGACGAGCACGAGTTGAAACATAAGCCATTCAATATTGACATGAAACGCTCATACATCCACATTTCATGCAAATACATAGGATCCAATGCCTCTATTTGTGCCACCAAGTGCACCATAAGGTGTACCATTATATCGAAGAAAGATGGGAGAGAAACACATATCAAGCTATGACAATGTCTCCACTGCGAATTCCTGAAGAGACGGCAACTCATTGCGGTCAATTACCTTCTATGAGATCTTATTGAAGAAGTAGCACAACCTTGTAATTGCCATCTTTAAGAACACCGGCTTTATAGCCCTGATGGCAAGAGGGAGGAAAGTAGTCAGCATGACATGACAATCATGTGAGTTGTAGTTGGTGAGCGTAAGGTCTTTCATTGACACAATACTCCTTAAGTTGGAGCAGAATCCAGATGGAACTTTCAAATTCTTCCAGCACACACATATCCCATGTTGCTCATCTTTGTTGAGGTTGTAAGCTTGCTGCTGGGAGGTGGTACTTCCCATTTTCTATAGGAACAGGGTGAAGTTCCTTTTTTATGCCTAAGTTTACCATGTCCAGACATGATTTCAGTCCTTCCTTTGTCTTGCTCTTCATGTCTAGCAAGATGCCAACTATGCTCTCAAACACATTCTTCTGAACGTGCATGCCATCGATCGCGTGTCGTACGTCCAACTCTTTCCAATATGGCAAATGCTTGAAGAAAACTGACATCTTCTTAAATGTAGCCCCTAGAGCTGGCTTGAACATCCTTTCTGGCTTTTCCATCTTTTGTCTTCTTCCCGAAAACAAACTTGATGTTTTTGATAATTTCAAAAACTCTTTGACCTTTGCTGTTACCTGATTGAGGAGTAGAATAGTTAGCTAAAGGTTGTATATGGTGAGGATCACCGACCAAGGAAGCAAAATGTTACCTGATGGAGCAGTAGAATGTAGTTCATCCATATTGTTGAAGTACTTATCTATCTTACGCAAGCGGAACTTGTGTCCTTTTGGTAAGAAGCGCCTGTGCCTCATATACAATAGCTTGTTTGATTCAGTCTAGGTACACGCAAGATGTTTCATCTATGCATATTACACAACCAACCTTTCCCTTGAACTACCCTGATAGCACGAATAGAGCAGGGTAATCATTGATGGTAACAAATATAATTGCTTTCAGTGTGAATGTCTCTTTGCGGTACTCGTCCAACATTTCGACACCTTCTTCCCATAATTTTTTCATGTCCTCCATTATGGGCTCCAGAAATACATCCATGTCAACTCCAGGTTGTGTAGGTCCAGAAATAAGAAGTGTTAGCAAAAGGTATTTTCGCTTCTGCATCAACCAAGGAGGAAGGTTTTATATGGTGAGGATCACCGGCCATGTGCTATGCTTGTTGCTCCTCTCGGCAAATGGATTCATTCCATCCGTACTTAGAGCGAACCTAATATTTCTTGGTTCTTTAGCAAATTCTGGGTGGTTTGCAATGAAATCTTGCCATTGCTTGCCATCAGCCTGATGTCTTACCTTTCCATTGTCTTTGTGCTCCTCAGAAGCATGCCAACTCAAAAGTTTGGCATCCTCAGGGTTTGCAAACAAATACCTTCAATCGATCAACGACGGGAAGGTACCATATCACCAGAGAAGAAATCTTTCTCTGCGCAAGGTAGTCTACTTCCCCTTTTCTTTCTTTGTGGGTTTTGAACTCTGTTAGGTCTTCTGTTGGGCTTTCTTTTTCCTCTTACCTGTTGTAGACATAGAGGCTACAGTTCTCTTCCTCTCAATAGTATTTGTTCGTCTTGTATCTACTTGTGCCACAATTTGGATAGCTCTTCAAGTCTTTATAATCATCACCTCGATAAAGGATACAATGATTTCTACAGACGTGGATCTTTTCGACACCCATAGTAAGTGGACTGATTAGCTTCTTTGCGTAGTACGTGTTAACAGGCACGTTGTTCTCCTTTGTAAGCATGTCTGCTAGAATATTCAAGAACGCATCGAAGCCAGCATCAAAGAAACCATATCTAGCTTTGACCATTAACAACTTCATCACAGATCGCAGCGTCGTGAACTCTTTCAGTACAACCCTTCGACTCATCGTAAAAAGGCTCTTATGCTACCTTCCTCAAGGCATCCATACCTTTCATGAAGAACATCGATGGATCAGTATGACGACGCAATATTGCATCTACGAATTGTGCATCTTCCTCATCAGTAACATCTGGCAGAACATGATCAGTTCTGTCGTCTATATTTTTTCCAATGAAATCATGATCAGTAACATTTGGCACAACATGTTCACTCTGAGTACTAGGCTGCTTGTATCCCTCGTACAAACTTATCCGGACCATCGGCGTTGATGTTCTCACGGTTTACAGCTATATAAGGTGAAGAGCTACCCTCTCCATACTTAGTCCAAATCAAATAGTCCTGCATAAATCCTCGACAGACCAGACTGAAAAATGACTGGTTCTGTGTCATCAAACACAACAATATTTTTCCAGTATGTGCATGGACAATATATGTGCTTTCATATCTGTTCTCCTAGCATGGCTCTTAGCAGCGTCAATGAACCTGTTGACCTCAGGTATGTATGATGGATCGACTCTTGCTAATTTATACATCCAGTATGACCTCTCTATCATTACCTGTAAATAACAAATTAAATGAAAGGAGAAACAATAATGGTGAAACCCTAGATCTAAAAAGTGGTTAAATGGAGCAAGATGGTTAAAAAGAGGTAAGAGGTATATAAACTAACCTTTCTTCGTGATCTCCTTCCACTGAAATGAAGATCAAAACCTCTCCCATTGTATTTGGTAAAATGTGAACCTCCAAATCGCCTCCAATGGAAGTTGGTTGCGAGCTACTGCTTAGGTCGGGGAGGAAGAAGGGGTATTTACTATTATAATCTTCCATTAAATCATGTAAATCATACTACATATGCATGTGTCTATTTACTATTATAATCTCCCATTAAATCATGTTAATCATACTACACATGCAAAGTCATACAAACATGTATTAAATGCTTATATTATTTTATAATGCAATTAAAACTACTTAATATGCACCGAAAAATATAAATATATGATTAAAACGTAGCTAATAATATAAATTGAGATATAAAAGCAGAGAAATAAGGAATAAACATAAAGATATACTAACAAATTAAATAAAAGACATTATCTTTCTCTCTCTTCATACATACATAAGAACCCACCATTAATGGAGGAGAGAACTAACCATGTTGAGAGAGAGGAGAAACTAAACTAAGAAGCAATCATGACAAGAGGGAGAGGAGAAACTTCATCTAACCATGTTGAGCAACCTCATTTGAAGAAAAAAAGACAATAACCTAGCTATTCTTCTACCTAATTTATGGTGAAACCCTAGATCTAAAATATGGCTAAATGGAGTAAAGAATGGTTAAAAAGAGGTAAGAGGTATGTAAACTAACCTTTTTTAATAAACTCCTTGAAAAAATAAAGATCAAAACCTCTCCCTTTGTATTTGGTGAAGTATGGACCTTCAAAATTGCCTCCAATGGAAGGTGGCTGCGAGTTACTATTCGGCTCAGGAAGGAAGAAGGGGTATTTATCGCAGACTTAGTACAGGCGGTTCTTAAGTGAACCGCGTGTAATAATTACTTTGTGCAGACGGTTCTCTTAACTGAACCGCCAGTAGGTTAGGTTAAGTCAACCGCCTGTACAAATTGATTACTACAGGTGGTTCGCTTAACTTAACCGCCAGCAGAAACAGTACTGACGGTTTCTTTAAGAGAACCACCGGTGCAAATAGATTTGCACTGGCGGTTCATACTTCTGGCTCCACCGTTTTTTTTGGTGGCGTCCGATAACGGGAACCGCCTGCAGAAATAAAACTTTAGTGTTAGCGTAGAGCTTTTCTGTACCAGTGAGGATCGCCGTCGCTCCCCGCGTACGCGGTGGATTTTGGGTTTGGAAGGCCTTCCAGGGTGGAGGCAGCGCCCTTAGAACCAGGACGGCATCATGGTTTTCTGCGCTGGGAAGGAGGCAGGCTCGGTGCAGGCGTCCGTGGCCGTCGCAGCCTGGAAGATGCCTGCATTTCACAGGTTGTTCGAAGTCAAGTCTGGCACTAATAACGCGAGACTTTGAGCATGGAAGGAACTAAAATATGCAATGCTGAACTGAAAATGCCTGAAATGTAGTAAATATTTATGGGCCTTCACTTTCATCACGCGGTTTCATGGGCCATTGGCGCTTGGGCAACAAAGTAGAATGCGTATGCGTAACATGATGCAAAATTTAGAAAACGAATACGCAGAAGCATCTGTTTTTATAAATAATGGACACATCTTGGATTTTGAAATCTATATATGGCTATTGTAATGGATATGGATTTTATTTCGAACAAATATATGACTTTGCCGCCATGGTTTGCCGGCTTGCTGCTGGATATGTTTGCTCAGGCAAATACCTTTTCCACCATCAATTGTCTCGTCTCTATTCGGTGGATGTTTTACCACCCTAGCTTTTTTTTTATCAAAAACACAGGAGAGCTGCATTTCATTATATTAAGAAGAAAAAGATGGGTAAAGAACTCAAGTACAACACACACCAACACACACCAGCACCTCCTTAGATCTTAAGACACAATCGCGCCCTGCTAGAAAAAGAACGACCCTAATTCTACAACTACTTAAGTTACAAACTGGGAAGTCAAATGGGACAGCCCACGAGCTCCTTCCATTATCCACCTTCGGCTCTCATCGCCGGTCAGCTTTAGAATTTCAGCTAAGCTAGGCTTTGCTCCATCGAACACACAGCTGTTGCGATGAATCCAAATAGTCCAAGCCCCCAGGGCTATTAGAGAGTTTAGACCTTTTTGTATTAAGCCCGTAGTTGCTGCACTTGCTCTTTCCCACCAATCATCAAAAGAAGTATCAGTTGGCTGTGGAGCTAACAACTGGAGGACCAACCTGCCTCAAGATGAAATACCAGAATTGCCTCGCGAAAACACATGGCACCAGGAGATGATCAATGCTTTCTTCATCTTGATCACAAAGCGGACATATCTCAGGATGAGGCAGTCCACAGCGTGCAAGACGATCAGATGTCCAGCAATGCTTGTGCGCTACAAGCCATAGGAAGAATCGACATTTAGGAGGTGCCCAAGTTTTCCAAATTCTTTCCCATGGTCTGAATATGATTCTTCCCACAAATAAGCTGTCATAAGCGGATTTGGCAGAGTATTGCCCACTAGATGAAAACCTCCAAGTGTGAGAATCTTCCATCCCTGGTTGTAAATCAAAATCATAGAGGAGGTCTCAAAGCTGAAGATACTCTACAATAACCCCCACTGAGAGAGCGCCTTGAGTGTCCGAGACCCAAGTCCGGTTGGTTAGTCTGCTGCACTGTACATACTTTTGTCTGTCTCTGTGGAATCGCAGCAAAGAGGCGTGGCTGCAAGATCCTTAATGCACTGCCCATGTATCCATCGATTAGACCAGAACATTGTAGTTTCACCATTGCCAACTTCAGAGATCAAGGCCATTGAAAAAGATTCTGAACTTGAACAGGAACCTGTATTGGCAATATAGACCAAGGACGATGCAGCTTCGTTTTCTGTAACCAGAGCCATCTTGCACGTAAGGCCCAACCAAGGTTTCTAAGATTGGAGATGTCTAGACCGCCTAGTTCATATGGGCAGCAAACTGTTTCCCAAGCCACAAAACAGTGACCTCCACGTGCTTCCTTACGCCCTCTTCATAGATAGCTTCTTCGGATCTTATCAATTACTTTGATGGCCCATTTAGGCAAATCAATGGCCATAGCAAGATAAATGAGCATAGCAGTGAGAACATACTGCACATGAACACGCCTCCCAGCTCTCGTCAACAAATCAGCTTTCCATCCTGGTAGCTGATCACAGCAACTCGGTCGATGATGGCTTGTACATGTTCCTTTCTTAATCTTCGTAGAGAGAGTGGCAAGCCCAGGTATTTGGATGGGATGTCAGATACTGCAAAGGGAGCCGCTGCTGCACAACCTCAAGCTCTTGTGTGCCACATCTGATAGGAAGTACATTACTTTTTTGAAGGTTAGTTTTCAGCCCACTTGCTGTACCAAATAGCTGAAGAACACCCATAGTAACAGCAATATCAGTGGCTTCTGGCCGGAGAAAAAGAGCTACATCATCCGCATACATTGAGATGCGATGCTGCAGAGCACGTCTTGAGAGTGGTTGCCGCAATCCTAGCCCATCGGCTTTAGAAATCATATGCCCAAGCACATCCATGACTAAAATAAATAACATTGGGGATAAGGGATCACCTTGCCTCAAACCTCGCCGATGGGAAATTTTCTCCCTAGGGATCCCATTTAATAGCAAGAATGGAACATGCCGCAATAGAAAAGCACGAGCACCTCTTTTCAACATGCCGCAATTGATCTTTGCATATATTTTTAAATTGATATATTATAGAAATGAAGTTTTTTTATGCATCACTAACTAAATTTGAATCATATATGAACGCAATTATACAAACTTGTATATCAAACCATCGCATGGGCTAGATATTAGGAGACATAAACACTAGTAATAATTGTGTTAATACCTTTGATTAATAAAAAGTAATTATATTAAATTGGTTTTTTTCTCTTTGTCTATTTTCTAGCACAGTATGCATAGATTATAGATCTCTAGGTTTTCCATCAATGTCCATAATTTTTTTCCATTTGCATTGCACCTTAATGTATCTTCATTGTGTTTCCACATTTGAGTGTGGGGCTGCGCATGCGGACCGAACTACGGGCCGCCGCGGATAGTGGCGAAGCTAGATCAAACTAGAAGGGGGTGCAGGTGCCTTGTGGGTGCATAAACATGTATCCTACGAGATGCGTATATGGTGAAAATTTGTCTACATCTACTGTTTTTATATTTTTTGGGGGGTGCCAAGGCACCCCCTATGAAGCATGTAGCTTCGCCCCTGGCCGCGGATGCCACAAGGGTAACATGGTGCAAAACAGACCGCCGTGCATGCCCATGTAGGAGTAAGTGGCGCGTCCACGCGTGTGGACGCGGGACGGGCTGTGCGCAGCCGCCTTTTGTATGTAAACACGATGCCGCAGTCGATGGGCTCAGCTCACCCATAGCAGATGCAGATGCGCTACATGCAAGCTCAAGACAGAGCAAGCTAGCATCGCGGGCTCGCCTGCTCATCGCCATCGACGCCTCCATGGGGCCGAACTGGGCGTCATCCACCCCTGCCGCGGATCTAGCCTGCCATGAGCCACATCCACCCCTGCCGCTAGGAAATGCATGTGCGTGAGGAGACCTAGACGAGGTGGCCGGGAATGGCAAGCACGTGCTCTCGAAACGCCGGTAGGAAAGCCTCGCTGAGGAAGGGAAAAGGAGGCTGGCGGCGCTGCCTGGCCTGGAGTCGTCGCTTCCAGGTCCCAGCCAGAGCGACGCGGGAGACCAAGTATCATTTGCAATTGAGCACTGCATATAGATAAAAAGTCAACTGTACGCAGTTCGCATGTGAGCTGATGCTCTCTATTCCAGATAAAATAAGCATCCCTATGGATGCCATCCGTCTACTCCGCGTTTGGTCATTCGCGTTTGGCCATTGGACCAATTCTGGGATGGAATGGGATCGGGGTCAAGGTCAATTTTACATGTTACTCATTACTCAAGGTCAGAGTGCTCTTGTTAGATGTAATATGAGCTAGGCCTCTTATTTTATTTAATTAAATCGAATAATTCTAAGACTCATATTAAATATTCACTACATCACAGCCCCAGAATAGCGATGCACCATCGGTCGGTATAGATCGATATAGCGATACTCTATCGGTTGGTATAGATCTATGCCGACACTTAACTGGAGTCGCTGTAAGTGGCGTCGGTATAGCTATGCCGACCGATGGTTTGAAGGCTTAAGGGCTATAAATACCGACACCTAGTTTGAGACTACAAATACTTTTAGCAACCAACAGTTCAACGCGAATCATTTACATAGAGAATATATATATGTTCCTAATCAGCAGTACATAATGACCCAAACATAATCTGTTATCATTGCTATACACATTCATTACAAGGTGCGAGTACAAACCATTGACCACTGAATAATTAATATATGAGTAACCCATTGTAAGGTAGGTCAGGTTCAACATCATAAGTACAAAGACTTTATCTCAAGTGACCAAAAGTCATACATCCACCATTTGTGACCAAAAGTTTAGCTCGGTAACACCTAATAAAGCCACTGCTCAAACTTCACTAACAGTGAGCATCATATCTATAATTAGGTTCAAACTAAAACAACTTCGATGGTACTTTTGACTTGTTGACACCGTCAGGTATGGTGCCTAGGGCCATGTATGATTGCCTGAAATGTAGAATGAATATCCAATTAGCTACAACTTTTACCATATTTGGAGAAAGACATCCAATAATATTATTCTAACTAATTGCTAACACACAATAATAATACTTAGATGTTGCATTTTTCAAATTTCAGTGTATTATATATATACTTCATTCTATATCCCATTATCCTTTCAAGGTTGCTAGTGCCAAAAATATATATATATACCAGTAGACTGGGATATGAATGTGATGCCTTGCTAACCCTCAACTACTAGAAATATCATTAATTATAAAAAAGATGCTAGTCAAGAAAGTCAAGGGATATAAATGACTGATTAAACATTATATAAATAGAACAAAGGGGACACCCAAACTCTGTTTGAGCTGTTCGCTGCGGCAGTAGCAGCTTTCCTGGCCCCATTTCTTTTTTGGTGAAGTCTTCCTTAACCCTGTCCAAGCTATGGGCACTCACCACCCAACCGAATTAGCAGCAACTACACAAAATGTTGCAGAAAAACCTATCATTGTGATGTTCTGGAAGCATATTGGCTGATTGATAAAGTAGCATGCCTGAAAGCACAAATATATTAATCAACCTTTCATTTTCATGTTAACCTAAGAACTTCAAAAGGGATAGATAAGTAAAACCGTCATATTTGCTTCAGGTTAAAGTAAGATGACTTCCTCATCAAGTTATATAATTCATAGACTGTCCTTTCAACTAAAGGTAACTCTTGTACACATAGGCTTGCCTTTTCAGCATATGGCAGAGAGGGGCAAATAGCAAACATTTGTTTAAATCTGCTTGCGCTGCCGAGAATGCACTCTACACCTGTACCTGTTCATACCACAACAAGAGTATGAGGGTCGATAAGTCAAGAGGCGAAACTAAGATACCATTAACCCCTTTTGATGTTAACATAAAACTAAAATAGCAGGGTCTATACTGAATTTTACCTTTTCATTTTTTTATTCTCTTTATAGTTTGTTCAGTTGTTCGTCATCTTTATGAGCTTTAAGCTTCTGATGACAAATACAAATAACTATGCCAGATAAAGCTCAATGAACCTTGCACAGGTAGTACAGTGAAGTGTTTATTTCATTTCTAGTTCTAGGCTGTACTGCTTGTCTGCACTATGCAGAAATATTAAAAAGGAGCATTAGTGACTTGTCACACATGTCAGGATCAAACAAAAAAAAATGTTTAATGTACTTCAGCAACTTCTGAAAGGTTCTACAACTACATACAATGTTTAATGTACTTCAGCAACTTCTGAAAGGTTCTACAACTACATACAACGCGTTTGTCTGAGTGTTAATAGCTACTGGATATATTAGTGTTCGTGAACTAATGACTGAAAAAACAATTATAACCACCCACATGAGCCCTGTATGGCTGTATCAGCTATTTCTCAACCAAAAAAAGGACGTGCTCCAGTAGCTTCTTCACACGTAGTCTGATTGTTAATAACTGAACTCTAAACAACTTGCCTGAACAGATTAGATGTCCTCCCTTCATAGCAGCAATCGCCTCTGGAATAATCTCCAACCGACCCCCCAAAAAACGCATTTGAGACTCGAGATCAAATTCACGAACATCAAGAAAAGCCAGCCCTAAAACCAATCCAATAGATTCCTCATCAAAGATGAACGTTAAAAAAAACAATACAACATAATAACGAATCAGCTCGATATCAATGGACTAAACCACCAGCGTTCTCACTTCAGCGTATGAAGGGTGTGATCACATGTGAAGATGTCTGGGTTTTAGCCATCCGACATTGCAACGAGCTCGAAACCTTCTTAATTTTTTTATCATACCCTCTACATGCGATAACACGACAACTCGACAAGTTTCGCGATTTTCGGACTTCGTTTGAATTTTATATAATTAAATTACAATCTTAGATAGAACAAGCGGGTCATCATGTTCCGCGAATAAGGTGTTCAAAATTTTAGGTGAGCTCCTGGATACGGCCTCAAAAGACATCCTTCAACATCAATATCATTTTTTGGAAGATTACGTTTCATTATTTCATGCACCCGCAGTTCAAAGTTACATTTTTCGAAAAAATTCAAGAAAACAGAATAAACTGAAGAAATATGATAAACTGTAATAAAAAAGTCTCCAACTTGAACATGTTATTTGTGTTAGTGTAATTAAGCTTCTAAAAAAATTGGTGAAAAAAAAACAAAAAAAAAAACTTTGCCGAATGTCTAGGGCTGGCACTTGGCAAAGCTAATATTTTGCCGAGTGCAAAACGTCCGGCACTCGGCAAAGAAGACGGCGTTCGATGCCGTCGGTCCCCTACAAATCTTTGCCGAGTGCCACGCTCTCGGCAAACAGTTTCTTTGCCGAGTGTCCGTATTTGCCGAGTGCGCGACACTCGGCAAAGAGGTCTTTACTGAGTGCCGAATTTTGCCGAGTGCCTGATATTTGACACTCGGCAAAGCGTCCAGCACTCGGCAAAGTACGAGTTTCCTGTAGTGTGTGCCACAATCATTACAGGCATATTCCTGGAATATTCCTCTATGTGCAGAGCATCTCGGAGGCTCCTCTGACCTTCTTCTTCGATTCACAACTACTCCCAGCAGTGGGCCCACGTAGGTTGGCGACCATACGTAGGCTCTCAGGGTGACCTCCGCACGTGTTCACCTCCGTGCTCAAGCTGGCAGTGCCGAACCTTCACGTAGAGGTGATCAACCTCCACCTAGAAGTCTGGTCGAACCTTCGCCTGGAAGCCCGTACCTTCGCCAGCCTTCGCCTTCGGTTGCCTGCACGAACAAATTTAGAATCCCTCTGGTCGAGGGGACCTTCGCCTGAAGGTCGTTTCCCGATGCGGTTTCTGCACGGGCATCACCTGCACATGGGAACAGTTAGTTTTCAGCCTACGTGGCCCTGGTAACCAAGCGACAACATTTCCCCCCTTGGGGGCCTGGTTTGGCTCAAGAGGTCCATGACCATCAATAGGAGTTTGCTGGAGGGTCACGGAGGCTTGCCACTTCCTCGCTGTGGCGATCTGCGGTATGCCTTCGGCGCTCATGTTTTGCGGAATTCCCGAATTTGCTACGGTTTGTGGAAGTTGATGCGACATGATTGATGTGACCGTTCGTCCTAGGGATACAAAGTGGCGTGTGGCTAATTTGACCGTTGGCCTCTGGAAGTCGAAGCGTCGTGTGCGAGTACTATAAATAGGGGGTGATAGCCCGAGGGCTCCCCTACCCTTGGCTGTAGCTTTCACTTTTTTCGCTTAGGCCTCCGCAAACCTCTGATGTGGCTTTAGGCTTTCACTTTTTCCGCTTAGGCCTTCGCAAACCTCTTTGGTGTGGCTTTAGTTGCCTATAGTTGTGGCTTCCTCCTCCTCAATTTCACCTTCGCCCCCACGCTACCGCTACCCTTGCTTCTTCGGTCCTTACTCGGAGCTTGCGGGAGAGATCACGCCAACGGCATGTCGTCGGAGCGGTTTGAGGAGTGCATGCTAGCTGCTGCGAAGTCTAAGAAGATCGAGGAAACCCTCTCCGATGTAGAAGTCTCCGTTAGTGATATTCTTCTGCCCGCAACGAAGATGGTGGCTGAGAAAACATGGAATTTTAGACCTTCGATGGTCGACTAAGCTCAGATTGACGAGATAGAGACACAAGGCTTCTTCCCCATGGACTTAGGTCAACCTTCATGTGGGGAGACCTTGCCAAGGCCTGCGTCCGATGAGGCCGTCGTCTTCAAGGCGTTTTTCTCTTGTGGCCTTCGCCTCCCAGCTGCTCGATTCCTCCACCAGGTTCACGAGGAACTTGAGCTTTAGCTTCGCCATCTTATGCCCTACGGAGTGCTTTCATTGAGCAATGAAGTGCAACAGCAATCGATGTCGCACCGGAAATCGATGCTTTCCTGGAGTACAATGAAGTGCAACGGCAACCGAAGAAGGTGGGGCATCAACAACCGGAGGCTTAGTTTGCCAGTTGTGTCTTCATGGCGAAAAGGCGCCAGAAGGGCTAGAGATTGGAGATCTCTTATTGTCAAAAGAACAAGTGGGACTCCTCTTGGATGCAACATTGGTTCTATGTGAGGGTCCCTGCTGCTGTGCTAAAGAAGGATGATGGAACGAAGGAGAAACGGTATCCCCTCACAAACGTACTCAGGGACATGAAGCCCCTGTGAGTGCTCAGCCTGCCAACGGAGGTTACAGAGGAGAGGGAACCCCAAGGGATTTCAAAAGAGAAGTTTTCATGCTCAAACGTGGAATTCTTTGTTGTGGTCTCTGGAGTCGATGCTCAAGCGCGTCCATGGCACAACACTTTTATATTTTTTTAGAGATATATATCGTGAAGGATCAATCTTGCTTCTCGACTAATACCGAGAACAATGTTTGGAAAGCCAGAGGGACAAGCTTTTGGTTCAAGTGAGGGTAATGACGAACGTTCCGTTTGATAAACAAGTTTTAAGCAGAAGGAACAGGGATATGACCTCTGTCCTCATCATATGGATCATGGTTGGGATAACGCTTCATCTTTAGGGTTTTTGGTAAAAGATAGAAGTGACTGAAGCAGGTTTCCCAATCTTCTCAATTAGGCTCCCATGGAAAGGTTTTTCATGAAAAAGGTTTTTTTCAAAAGGATAGCCTATGAGAAGATCAAACTCAAGGATGCCGAAGATATGAAAATTCCAAATGAACCTCAATTCTATCTATTTCTGGGTGGCATGGCCCTGGTAATCCCACAATACTCGAAGATGAGTCCTGACGGACTTGAGAGGAGCTTAATGGTTGAGACTAGCAGAATTTTGCTCAAAAGGGTTTTTCCAAGGAATCGCGGCATGATTCTAGTCTCAGATAGTGGGGGTTTATAGGGTTTCTACGATAGTTTCCCTTAATGAATAAGGTTTGGTCATGGGAAGTGAAAGAATCCAAATTGCTTTGGAAGAACATTTCACTTCCATTAACCATTCCTTTGATAGTAATTTGAGGGAAACTTTGTCGCGAAAAAAGGCGAATAACCGATTTAAACGTGGCCCAGCAGGCCCACTCCACAACCGACCAACCATAGTTGGTTGGGAGAGGCGGCGCCAGGTGCTTGGCCGGTCCCTGCAAATCGTCAATGATCACCGCCTTCCTCACGTTTGTTTTCATGCCAAAACTTTCTCGAGGTATTGCCTTTATCCTTGAATTTGAGAGAGAACCCTGAAGGATGAATTACTCCCTCTAGGGTCTTGATTTGCCTGGATGGTGGGCCATCTCCCTCTTGGGCTCTTTTGCTTTGTGCAACATGGTATTACGCTTTGTTTCTTTGCGCATTTTGACTGTATTTTTCATGAATTCCATAAATGCTCTCCTGCAAGTAATAAAACACCAAAACTCGTGGAGATCATTAGTTATAAGACCTATTTCTATGTTTGGTGTCGATTTATATTCATTTTATATAAAAATAGGAGTTAAGCACCACCAACATGAGGTAATGCTCAATGCGGAGTGTGTGTGTAGAGGGGTTGCCCATCAATTTATACAAGGAGCATGGTCGGTTTCTAGACTATTCTTGGCGCGAAACACCGTGGAACCGCCTTAGCATGGCCCCATGCCACCGCTGGAGGAAGACGCAGGCGAGGGGCAGCCAGCCCATGGGCCAACCGCCCCTAGGCTGCACCGCCTCGCCACCGCCTTTGTGTGCTGGGCCTTGGCTAGGCTAGGAGCCTTGTTGGGTGGTGTTTTGCCCTGGTGGACTTATGTTGCTTGGCGTATCCTTGTTCCATTGCGCAAATCAGGGTTGGAAAGCGCCTTTCGGTGATTTATTTCATGTATTTGTGTTTCTGTCCTGCAAAACTATGTTCTCCAAATACACGTGGAACTTGGTTAATAGTAAATGCATATGTGCCTTAATTTTGCAAATTCCTCCCTTTTTGAGTGCTAATTGGCGGTCGGATTTCGTCGTTAATGACTGCCAAAAGGTGGACCGCTCAAGTCCCGAATGCTATACAGTCCTGTATATGACTCAAGCATACTAGATATGTAGGGGAAAATGCAGACAATCATTACAGTGTTTATACCAACGTGCTTGCTAGCTACTTATGACAGCTCAATGCATGTTCGGGAAAGTAAAAATCGTGATAAATTAAATAGAGCGTTCGATTATTACAGATCCACAATTTCAAATTACTGAACACCAAACTTTTAACTTCTAAAGTCTGAACTCGCGAATAACAAGGTCACAAACAATGTCAATATTCTTGGAAGAAGGGCTCGCACTACTGGAAACAGGGTCTTTGCCGAGGGCCTGAGGCTTTGCCGAGCGCCAAATTTCGGGCACTCGGCAAACACCATATTTGCCGAGGGCTAGTCCAGAGAGCCCTCGGAAAAGAGAGGCCCTCGGCAAAGATTTCTTTGCCGAGGGCCTGGCCCTCGGCAAAGAATCGGCCCTCGGCAAAGAGGGTATTTGCCGAGGGCCTCGCCCTCGGCAAATTAAACCTCGGCAAATGTCGTCGGAAGGATGACGGCGGTAGTCTTTGCCGAGGGCCTGCCGTTACGCCCTCGGCAAAGATTATTTTTAAAAAAAATAAAAAAATCATTTGCCGAGGGTCTCACACTGGGCCCACATCTTCACATGGGATGACATGTGGAGATGTCTGGGTTTCAGGCATCCAACATCACAACTTGCTCGAAACCTTGTCAATTTTTTACCACAGTCTACACATGCGATAACATGCCACGTCGGCAAGTTTTGTAATTTTCGGACTTCGTATGGATTTTATAAAATTTAAAAACACTTTTCTAACTAGTTGGTCGTCATGTTACGTGAACAAGATGCTCGAAATTTGATGCGTGCTCGTGGATAACGACTCAACGTACACCAAATATCATGAATAACATTTTCTGATTCACTAAAGTGCATTACTCCATGCACCTGCAGTTCAAATTTGGAATATTCAGGGAAAATCAACGAAACGAAATAAATTAAGGAAATATACCAAAAAAAGTCAAAACTGGTCCAAATTTTAAAATTGAGCTTTAAATGATATATTAGAGGTATACAAAAAAAATTGGGTTCAAAAAAAAAGAATTTCTTTGCTGAGGGCCCATTTTAGCCCTCGGCAAAGAACCTTTGCCGAGGGCCCAGTGTGAGGCCCTCGGCAAAGAAAAGAAAAAAAAAGCAAATACCTTTCAAAAAGGCCGAGCGGCCCAAAATGAGCCTATCCCCGCCCACGCCAAGCCAGCGCGCCGCCGCCGCCACCGCGACCCTCCCCGCGCCCCTCCCGGCCGCGCCCCTGCCCGGCCGCGCCGCGCCGCCAGCTCGGCCCAGGGGGGCGGCGCCCCGGCCGCCGGCGCCCCGACCGCCACGGCCACCTGCGGCCTTGCCCAGCGACCCGCCCCCGGCCACCTTCGCCCCTGCCCGGCCACGCCCCTCCCCGCACCCCTGCCCGGCCACGCCCCTTCCCGCGCCCCTGCCCGGCCGCGCCACGCCGCCAGCTCGGCCCAGGGGGGCGCTGCCCCGGCCGCCCGCGCTCTTCCCCGGGCTGCGCCCCTCCCTGCCCGGCCGGCTGGCCCCTGCCATGGCCCCCGCCCCCACCGCTAGTCCCTGTAGAGAGGAGGAGAAGGATAGAAGAAAGAAGAAGGGGAGAAGAAAGGAGGAGCAGGGGAGAAGAGAGGAGGAGGGAAGAAGAGGAGGAGGAGAAGGAGAAGTGGGAGGAGAAGGCGTGCGCTGGCCTCGGCTCGTCGACCGTCGCGTCCCCGCGTTCGTCCCAGCCGTCGTCCCCGCCCATCTCTCTTGCCGTTCTCGCCGTCCTCGTCGTCATTGTCCACGCTCAACGAATCGCCAAGGTATATATGTGGTTGTCGGCCTTCGTGCCGCTGTTTTTTTGCAGGTTATGGAAACCTCCCCGTGCAGGGGAGGTGCTATCGAAATTTTGAACTTATTGTATTATATGTTTGTTCTTTTGCAGATGACCCGTCGGCGGGACACGCCAACCCTGATCGTCTTCGTCAACGTTGGAAGTCTGCCTGCACCGCGTCACCTCGCCACTGCACCATCTCGCCACGGCCTCGCTAGCCTGTCTTCACCAGGACCCTGTGTATAACCCCTCTTTCCGTATCGTTGTCGTAGATCGGGTAACCCCAGTTAGGCGTCTCCCGTCCGAAAGAGATATGGTTGTAGGTATGCGGATCTTTGCATATCTGCGACCGTATCTATTTCGGATTGTCCACTTTTTTGGACAGCCCGCGGATGCGTAGATGGGTTAGTTTCCATGGTCCGTTCCAGTCCGAGACGGAGTTTCGACATCACCTCCCTATTGTTCTCCGGATACACACTCTCCCTTGCAGGACGTGTATCGGGAGAATAGCGGGGAGGTGCTGCCGAAATTCTGTCTCGGATAGGAGCGGAGCATGGAAACTGACCTCATCTATGCATCCGCGGGTGGGATTAGGACCTATCCTCACCTAGTAGACAATAGGAACACCGCGTAGATGCAATTGATGGTCACAATACTTACTGATGTAAATGTTAAAGGATGGAGGACCGTCAGTGGATGTACACGGGCTGGAGAAGTGGGAGGGACTATGACATCAAATGGGTGACCGGGACAGATCGTTTTTTGAAACATGCATTTGGCCCAGGAGCAGGAGAACATTCTCTAGTTTGGTGTCCCTGCAGCAAATGTGACAATAGGAGAAAGGTAGATGAGAAGACCATGGGTAGACATCTTGTGTTCAATGGTTATACGTCCGGCTACCACCGATGGATCTACCATGGTGAAGCAGACCGTATAAGAGCGGAGGTGGTGAGACCACGCCTCGAGGCTTTTGATGATAATGCCGGGGTAGCAGACATGCTAGATGACGCCCACCAAGCTCACTTCGCTGAACAACGTGAGAAGGAGGAAATGGAGGAATCCGTAAAGGACTTCTACAAAATGTTGGACTCGGCACAGAAACCCCTTCACGATCGTACAACGGTTTCTCAGCTGGATGCGATTGGACGCGTAATGGGGCTGAAGGCCGAGTTAAACCTGAGTCGGGAAGGCTTCGATAAGATGTTGGCCGTGTTTGGCACCATGCTACCGGAGAAGCACACTTTGCCCACGAACTTGTACGAGTCAGAGAAACTCCTCCGTATGCTTAAGATGCCGTATGACAAGATACATGTTTGTCCGAAGGGTTGCGTCCTATTTAGGAAAGAACACAAGGATGCAAATTACTGTTCGAAGTGTAAATCCTCCAGGTACCTGGAGGTAGACTCTGGTGATGGTCAGAAGAAACAGCTTTCGATCCCCGCGAAAGTGCTACGACACCTTCTTTTCCTGCCGAGGATCCAACGTCTATTCATGACCGAGGAATCCGCGAAACAAATGACATGGCACAAAGATGGCAAACGGTACAATCCTGGGAAGATGGTACATCCGTCTGATGCTGAAGCATGGATATACTTCAATGACAAACATCGTGCGAAAGCAGCTGAGGCCCGTAATGTACGTGTCGCGCTAGCAACAGATGGGTTCAATCCTTATGGATTGATGGCTGCCCCGTACACATGCTGGCCCGTTTTTGTTATCCCTCTCAATCTCCCACCCGGCATCTCCTTTCAACCGCATAACGTATTCTTGTCGTTGATAATTCCTGGACACCCGGGGAGTAATATGGGTGTGTTCATAGAGCCCGTGATTGATGAATTGATCCATGCTTGGGAGAAGGGGGTATGGACATATGACCGAGCTACAAAGACAAGCTTCAAAATGCACGTTTGGTAACAGTACTCCCTGCATGACTTCCTCGCGTATGGGTTATTCGCCGCCTAGTGTGTTCACGGGAAGTTCCCATGCCCAATATGCAAAGAAGCTGTGAGGTTCATTTGGTTGAAGAAGGGTGGCAAGTATTCGTCGTTTGACCAGCATCGTCAGTTCCTCCCTCTAGACCATGAATTTAGAGAAGACATCAAAAGCTTTACGAAAGGTGTCAAAGTGACAGACCCTAAATCACACTTGAGGACTGGTGCCGAGGTTCGTGCTCAGATAGATGCTCTCGTGCCCAATGAAGAAGGTGGTTTTGTGGGATATGGTGATGAACATATGTGGACTCATAAGTCCGGCTTGACGAGGCTCTCCTATTTTGATGACCTCCTTCTGCCACATAACATCGATGTAATGCACACTGAAAAGAATATCGCCGAGGCACTTTGGGGAACTCTCATGGACACTGAAAAGTCTAAGGACAACGTTAAGGCTAGAGTGGACCTAGCGACGTTGTGCGATAGACCGAAACAAGAGATGAAGCCCCCTAGTGGCCGAAACAAGAACTGGAAAAGGCCTAAGGTCAATTTCGTCTTGCAAATCGATCAAAGGAGGGAAGTTCTAAAATGGATCCAGATGTTAATGTTCCCAGATGGATATGCAGCGAATCTGAGCAGGGGAGTCAACTTAGGCACTCTGCGAGTAAATAGGATGAAGAGTCATGACTACCACATATGGATTGAGCGGCTTCTTCCGGCGATGGTCCGAGGCTATGTCCCTGAACATGTCTGGCAAGTGTTGGCAGAGTTGAGCTTTTTCTTCCGCCAGCTTTGTGCCAAGGAGATATCTCGGACCGTCGCTCAGGACTTAGAAAAAGCGGCTTCTGTGTTGCTCTGTAAGCTGGAGAAGATCTTTCCACCCGGCTTCTTCTTACCGATGCAGCATCTGATTGTGCACCTTCCGTCCGAGGCACGTTTGGGGGGGGCCGTGCAGTTCCGTTGGTGCTATACAATCGAGAGATGTCTAAAGACTATTGCAAAAAATGTACAAATAAAGCCAGAATTGAGGCTTCCATTGCGGAGGCATGTATTCGGGAGGAGGTGGCAAACTTCACAACGCTATACTACAAGCCGAACCTTCCTAGCAATCATAATCCACTCCCTCGTTACAACGCTGGAGAAAATGAATCGACCCTCAGCCTTTTCCAAGGACAACTCGGCACCGCAAGTGGATCTACCCCTAAGCTATTGGGAAATGAAGAGTGGCGCATTATCATGATATATGTGCTGAACAACCTTACCGAGGTGCAGCCATTCCTCAAGTAAGTTCTCAACGAACTTGTTTCAATGCGCCATGTTTATTCTGCATCCAGCCCCATTGATTCTCGTTCGGACAGGGAATTTGTTCGTGAATTCTGGCATCAATCAAGGGATCCTACCTCGCATGAACATGACACCCTTGTTTCGCGGGGTGCGGGAGCGGGGACACCTGATTTCATTTCTTGGTTCAAACAAAAGGTAATGTCCAATTTAGCTCGTACGTTCGATCGTCCAAGGTGATCGTACGTTTGATTAATATAATGATCTATCATGCTTGACCTTGCAGGCCCAGGCCGGTTCGTCCATGAGTGACGAGTTGAAACAGGTTGCAAATGGCTGTGACATTAGGGTGAAGTCATTTAGCGGCTATGATGTGAACGGATTTCGCTTTCACACAACAAGCTATGAGCAGAATCGTCCCAACCAAAAAACCACAAATGGCGGAGATGTTGGTGATCATGCAAAATCTTGGGCAAGCAACGGGTGTACCTGTGCAGTTGTCGGCTCCTCTACTTTCTCCTGCTTCAGCTACTCCTGTAAGTATGAAACTTCACGTCTCGCTCGTGCTTTGCATGTATGTCGGCCTTCGTGCCGTTGTGGATGTTGGCCTTCGTGCCATTGTGGATGTCGGCAATCGTGCCGTGGTTTTTTTTCAGGTTGAGAACCCTCCCCGTGCAGGGGAGGTGCTGCCGAAATTTTTACTTAAGTCTAAAATTTATGTATTACTAGATTACTAGCTGCAATCTCTAAGTTCAAAATTGTATTTTAAGATTACTCACATTACTCTTTACAACTTTGTGCAGCCTCTGTCCGGGGGTTCCAATCATCTCGCCAATGCGTCACCGGCTTCCAATTATCTCGTCAATACGTCACCGGCTTCCAATCAGGCCGCCAATACGTCACCGGGTGATCACGTCTTTCCTTCGCCACCGTATCATAGGCAGTAGTTTGATAAGGACTCCTGCTAGGTGATGTGATTCGACTTAGCATGGTTTATGGTTGTGATTTGCATGGATTTGATTAACTTATCTTAATAAACTTGTGAATGATGATAAACATGTCACTTGTGGTTGTAAAATATTGTGATTTGTGGTTGACAATTACGGTTGTGATATATCTATGTGATGGTTTATATATATATATATATATATATATATATATATATATATATATATATATATATATATATATATATATATATATATATATATATATATATATATATATATGAAATGCTTGTGTTGATGGAATGCAAAAATAAAAATAAAAAATTCAAGTTTCTGCCTCTTTGCCGAGGGCTTCGGCCATTGCCCTCGGCAAAGATTTACAAAAAAAAAACAGCACGGGGTCTTTGCCGAGGGCCAAGCTCTGAGCCCTCGGCAAAGACTTTTTCTAAAAAAAAAATTTCTTTGCCGAGGGCTGACCCTCGGCAAAGACTATTTTTTTAAAAATAAAAAATGTTTTGCCGAGAGCTAAGTCTTTGCCGAGGGTCGGCAAAGAAATTTCTGAAAAAAAAAGAAAATTCTTTGCCATGGGTCAGCCCTCGGCAAAGACCCCGTCAACGATCGGCCGGTCTAACACCCACTTTTCTTTGCCGAGGGCCGAGTACGGGCCCTCGGTAAAGGCTTTGCCGAGTGCCCGATAAATGACCCTCGGCAAAGACCCTTTTCGCCGATCAAAAATTTCCCGAGCGCTCTTTGCCGAGGGCGGCCCTCGGCAAAGCCTTTGCCGAGGGTTTTTGGGGCTTTGCCGAGAGCCTCAGGCCCTCGACAAAGAACCTGAGTCCAGTAGTGTCGGGGGCTGTCAGCCAACTCCCGAATAAAAATACTAGATCGCAAAGTACCCGATTGCGAGGTGCCCGATCACGAGAAATTCCAAGGATAAATTTTTCCAGGTTTAGAGGACTAGATTAAGAGCACCCAGTCAAGGTGCCCGATCTTAAAGTTCTCGAATACCGAAACTTAATTACGTAAGTCTTGATGACTACAAAATGTCCGATCTCAAAGATCCGAGGCATACAACACCACTACCAGAGTATGTCATTTTTTATTCAATAGCTCAAGACTCATCGACTTCCACTTGACCGACCTTTTTCGATCGATCACAAAAACCACAACCACAACAGAAGACTTGAACTCCAAACGATTGAAGAGGCCCGAGTTGAGGAAAATACCGAGTGTTGCTCAAACGATAAGCTCAGTGGCTACTGTTCGTGCCATACTCCCAGGAATCCTGACTACTGGATATGCTGGTTATCAATTCCATAACGAAGAGACCCAGAGGATCATGACCTATCTGTCCAAGGAAGGAAATTCCTGATCACCACGAGGACTCCAACTAGGGCACGACTATGTAACTTTCTAGGGCAAGTAGGCCTTGGATATAAATAGCTAGCATACCCCATGTTGTAATGATCGAATCTCATATCGACACTTTCATAGGCATAGCCAACCTGTAAAACGCTATCTCGTCATCTTGACGAGATCGTAATATAAACAAGTAGCAACTTGACGTAAGGTTGTTACTCGCTTCGCGGGGGCCCGAACCAGTATAAATCTTGCATCTCTATTGTGTTGCTCTTCGCACCAAGCGCAATCCACCAAGGATCGAATATCTGCCGGTAAAAAACACCGACAAAATCCTCCTGCAGATATAAAATCCCCAAAACCCATGGAATTCATTAGTTTAAACATCTAAACCTATGTTGGTGATCCTTGTAAGCATATATTCAAAGTTATGCTGATGGTTTATGATAAGCATATTTTCTAAACCTCTTGCAGATATTGTGATAACGATTCTGCTGGAGACTGGCACACGGCAATCCACTACAGGATACTCCTTCGGTCTTGGATCAGGCGCCACATCATGGTGCAACAAGAGACGACATACCGTGGCAGTGTTCAGTACTGAAGCGGAGTATCGGTCACCGAGTACATGGCTCTAGCAATTGATGGAAGATCTTCATCAACCAATTGATTATCAAGTAAGGATTTTCTGCGGCAACTTATCTTCTATACGTCTAGCAAAAAATCTTGTATTCAATGCAAGGACCAAGCATCTAAAAGTCCACTACCACTACATAAGAGAAAAGGTTCTTGAGGGAGAGATTGAAATGGTGCCCACAAAGACAGATGAGCAAATTGCCAATATACTCATGAAAGGACTCAATAAAGCCAACTTTCCAAAAATTTCAAGAGGCGCTCGTAATGGTCTGCATAACTGCAATAGAAGAAAGTTTGCATTGAGGGGAGCATTGAAGATTACATTGCAATCTTCTAGAAGCTTCTAAAAATCTCTTGATGGTGGATATTTGGGACGATACTACTAGATATTATTACCATGGAAAATTAGAATAATGTAGAATATCAATATTTATCTTGGAACTATGTGGATGGGGACACATGTCATGTTCCTATAAGCCTCACATACCCTATAAATAGAGGCACCCCTTCTTGCCATGCCATACCATCCAAGAGCATGGTAGATGAAAGAAGGGTGACAGGTGCTAGGATAACACTTACACTCAAAGATGTGTGGTCTGGAGGCTAAAAAAGGGTGTGTGGTCTTGTGTAACCCTTTTGGCATATATATCCATAATATAATAATAAAGAGTCAAAATTTATTCTCCATTTTTTGGTAACATTCTAAATAGCCCTTCTAACTATGAAGAAAAAATTCTATGTCAGCTTCTGTCTATAGCCCTCATGATGTAAACTGAATAGAAATTCTAATACAAATAGATCCATCCATACCGAGTATGACATGAATAGATATAATACTAGTCTCCCATTTAGGCCATATAATATCTAACTATTAGTGCATAAGTGTGTCACTCTAAGAATATTGTTATATTGGAAAACTTTTCAAAATTTGTTTATAAGAGCCAATTTTGCTCTTTTTCAACGATAATAGTATTTGAATATCTGATGTGCTTAAAGAATTTTAGCTTATTTTTTGTTGTTCTGAAAGACTAGACCTATCTCTCACACTGCAAAACCTGGTGCGGCTGCTGGTTCAGAGAGTTGATTCATGTCACTTCTTTCAACAAGTCGTCATCTTGGACGATGGGGAGGCGTTCATCCAGCTCAGAAGGTGCACGTCTCTGGAACAAGTGTGATGGGGCCGTACCGGCCGATGATAGGTTTTGTAGTCTTAGATGTAAGAAAGAAAAGAAAAAAAATAGGTTGGTCAGATAATCTTTAGGCTTTTAAAAAAAAAAAGAATTTTTCAGATAGGCTTTAGATAGAATGGTAAATCAAATCCTTGGGATCAAAGAACAGAATTTGAAAAGTTCCAGACATATTTCAGACTGAAATACTACAATCATAACAAGAATTTCAGATTGAAACCAATTCTCAACATGTTTGTCTCATCCAACGCAATGGAACATGTAATATATTCGTAGTAGTTGAGACAGAGATATCGATTGTAGAGACATAATGGTTACATTGACAGCCCTACCTCAGTCCTCAGTGATCACCAGTAAAGCTTCACTGGTAGCACCTTGAAGAGCCCAGCGCATTGTCAAGGAACGGCACTGCCTTTGGCGGTTCCTAGAGGTTCCGGTAGAACATCTTCTCGTAATTGTGAAGATAGAACCCTTTCTAGTTGGTGTGGTAATGGTGCTTGGCACTGACCACGCGCCGAGCACCATGACCACGGGCCACGGTCTGCAGGGCCGGCGAGTAGTGGAAGTACCTCTCTTTGTGCCTCCATGAAGCGGCGCATCGAATCCTACTTGGCAAGGGGCACGCACAGCGCGTCGAGGTGCGCGTCGGTGGTGAGGAGCTGGAACGGGTACTCCGGCGTGGCCGTGGCGTTGCAGATAAGCGCGTCAAGGAGGTGCGCGGGTTGACAGACGTACGTGGCGAGCAGGACCGTGCGGCCATAGGAGTGGCCAGGGGCGAAGGTACATTAAGTGGAGGGGGTGCAAATGCACCACCCAAAAAATTCAAAAAACCAGTGAATTTGATTAAAATTTCACTATATATGCACCACCTATTAGACTTGTTTATGCACCCACAAGGCAAGTGCGCTACCCTCTAATTTGCTCTAGCTTCGCCACTGGGAGTGGCAGCCGCAGCCGGAGGAGTTAAACAAGGAGACGCCGCTCGTGGCGCGGACGTCGGGCGTTGATGAGGCGGATGACGAGGTTGTGCGCGTTGATCTGCCCGCCGCGGCCGTTGTTCCTAACGACGGCGCTTCCGCACGTCGGGAGCGGCGCTGGCGCCCTGGCCCGATGAGGAGGGCCGGGAGGTCGACCATGGCATCTGCGACGTTGCATTGTCGCGGTGTCAGTGGCAGTGGCGGTGGCGCTATAGCAAAGCCAAAAACAAATTTTTTCGACTTGAGTTGACTTGGAGTTCGGAAGGAAGCACGAATGACACGAGTCGAGGTTCGACGTGGTGCATTATAACATTACAGTAACAACAGCGAACAGAAGTAATCACAAGTCATTTCTTCGAGAACATCGTACGTTGCACAGATGACGACACACGTCTCCATACGCTGTTTAAAACCTTAGGATTGGTCGCCCGAAAACGCCAGAGACAATATTCCAGCAATTCTATCTCTACTCGCTGTCAGCATTGCTGCTCGTTTCCAGGGATGATACAACGGACGGCGAGGTTGCCACGCCGGCAGCCGCTGATCTGTCTTGGATCAGGTCGTCGATGAGGCGGTGCAGATCACGGGACAACGAGCCGCCTTCCGCGACAGCCGCGTGGGCCTTCACGGCGAGATCCCGCGCCCTGCCCCTCGCCGACTCCCTCCGCCGGCACGAGCTCCCTCTCCTCGTGAGTCGTGCCTCGTGCTCCGCGCCCCGCTCCAAATCCGCTCCCCGATCCTAAGCACGTCCGTCACCAGCCGCTCCTTGATGAACTGGTCCAAGACTAGCGGCCATGCGAAAATGTTTGGTTCCCACCCGCGGTACCTACCCACCCTCTCCGTAGACGTCCGATCACGCGCAGAGATTCGAGCCGACCGTTTCACTATGTTGTCACCCGCAACAATTAGGCGTCTAGACCATCTACGTGGAGTCCACGTAGATAAGCTATTGTGCTCGTATTTACTCGCGTAGTTGGTCGGTGAATTTATTTGGTTTGCTTTCTGCGCTTCCCTTTCCTCACTTTACCTCTGTCAGCCGAAGCCTCTGTTCCCATTGTATGTTCCTCCTCTTCCCCAGCTTTTTATTTTGATTCCCGGTGATTCAATAAGTAGTCCACCTTGTCGATCTCTAGATCTGTTTGCTGGACGCCAATTCTCATCAGCCGGCCGCCTCCTACCTTTTTTACCATGCCACGTGCTTCAATCCTACAGGACTCATGTCTAGGAATCCAACCAAAGGTATTGGAAGTTTTTTTTTTCCTCGCAAACCTACGTTTTCCATGTTTATGGATTCAGCTTCCCTTAAACTGAGGCAGCTGTAGTGCTTGTTCTCTACTTCTCTGTGTTATTCTTGTTATTTTATTCTAGATGCGCATCATATTTGATCTATATGCACTATTTTTACGGATCTGGTGACATTACTTGCCGCAATCCAATGTGCCCGCAGGTCTCCCCCTTCTTAATTCGGACCAACTGTTTTTGGCCCCAGCCCAGGCATGCTTCGTTCCCTTGCCATGATCTTTTTTGTGTTCATATGATTTGCGCTAATCATTTGTTTGTCACATTAGGGCCCAAAAATTGTGGTTAAATGTGCCGTCTCAACTAAACAGCACAGTTTAGCTTACTGATTTTCGTTCATACGTACAGGACCGCAGCAATCTTTCCCCGGGCCACACACCAGTTCCGACATCTAAATCCTGCCCGCCATCTGCTTCGTTAGAATCCAGTCCTGTTTCGTCTCGGTGTTCAGTACGGGTCATTTACGACATCATTTCCATGTTCGGTCCCGAGAAGAAATGTAGAATCCAGTCCTGCTGGTGTTCACTACTGGTGTATCAGCCATCATGCCCGTCGACGGACCTTGCAGTTCATCGACCCCTGCCGTCTCCCCTTCTGATCCAGATCAAGTTGATCCGGTGACTGGTCTCCCCCTCGTAGTCTGCGCGTACTGCCGTGATATAAGGCTTATCGCTTATACATGCAAACACACCATCAACGTCGGCAAGCGTTTTTTTCAAGTGCCCTCGGTACAAGGAGAAGGTTAACCCTTGTGTCTACCTCTTATCTTCGTTGCCTTTTATTTTTACTTGTTTCTTTGTTTCATCAGGATACATCACCTTGCCTCAGCTACTACTTCCAAGCTGATTACGAGAAGCACCTCCGTTTCATTGGCAAGATCGCAGCCCCTCTCGCTGACACTCCAACAACAGTTGGGCACCGACGCCACGAAGCCGCCGGCGTTGCGCTTGTCGCAGAAAATGAGCTAGAAGCCTTAAAGTGCCAGATCGCCGAGCTCAAGGATATGCTCCATTGTGTTCGGCCTCATCGACTCTTCCTTTCCGGCCTTTTATTTTTAGGCGCAGTCATTGTGCTTTTAGTAGCGGCCATTATAGCCATGTTGTCTTTGTCTTGCCGCCTTCCGGGTTCTCTTCATCTGTCTTCTTATCTGTTTCACTCTCCCGCGTCTTACCTTGTCTCTTCTTCAATTTTACCCCTGCTGTATAGGATTTCAGGCTTGTGTTATGCGGCCTGCCACATTTTTTCGGTCTGGGCGGGCAATCCTCTGGGATGACATCAACCCCTCCTCAGCCACATTTTGTCACATGGATCTCCTTGTCCTCTTGCTCGTTGCGGTCTGCTTGGAACTCATTGAACTTGCTCACGAACATATGCATTGGGGCTGATCATTGGATGAATTGCTTTAGCATGTAGGTTCGCACTTTCACTTCGTTGTGTGCTTGTCGTCATCCCAGCACAGAACAAATTCATGAAGTATGGCCTCGCCCACATCCCCCGTTTTCTCTGTTCGGCTAACTGGATTGTACGGCTGGCTGGCTTGATTGTCGTGAGAGAAAAACACTACTGAATAGCTGGCTGATACTGGCTGGTAAGTTCAAGCGAATTTCATGACCTTGTTTTTCTCGAGCTTGCACTTCCTCACCAACTGCCTCCATCTCCTCTCGAATTTCATGGCCGAGACCTCCTCTGTGACCAGTCTGTGGAACTCCTTCTTGAACCCTGTGTTCTAGGAGTAAACATTGCCCAACAATTGCTTTGCCTTCCTTAGAACATGCCATTTGCACCACCGGTGTCTTGTGCTGCTCATAGTTGTCTTTATTGCAGATGCCATTGCTTCACATTGATCTGCAAGACAAATGAACAAAAAGTACTACAAGGTTACTATCGTAGCCTCCTCTGGTCTACCATCCTTAGAGTTCTACCATATTTCCTCCATACTCATAAAACATGATGTTTTGAAAAAGGTTTTGGTCAAATACTGGGAACATAAATCATGAATAAGTTTTAAGTTGTTGAGTTTAGAAATGTGAAAACTATATAAATAGATTTTTCTTAAAATATACTTTAATAAAAGTACTCCCTCCGTATAGGAAAAAGATAACGTTTTAGAAAATATCTTGGTCAAACATTGGGAATATAAATCATGAATAACTTTTAAATTGTTGAGTCGTATTAAAATATATTTTCATAAAAGTATACATATATCACTTTTTAATAAATGAAATCAAAGTCATTTATTGAAGACCATGTCGTTATTCTAAACGTCATCTTTTTCTATACAGAGGGAGTATACATATATCACTTTTCAATAAATATTTTTATAGATATATGAAGTCAAAATTATGCTTTGAAGACCGTGTCACTGTCCTAAACATCCACTCTGTTCGGCTGGCTGGTACGATACGGCTGGCTGGCTGGCTGATTGTTCTGAGAGAAAAATACTGCTGAGTGATTGGCCAGTGCTGGCTGGACTAGCCAGCCGAACATAGCCATCATGTTTTTTGTCCTTACGTATGCATAGTTAGTTGCTAATGCTCGATGAAAGTACCTGTCAGTATTGTGCATGGCTCCTTGCCTTTCATCAATTGCAGGAAGTTTGCGAAAGCCCATTCGACGTCTTCAGTCTTCTCAGAGGATCGCCCAAGTTATCGTACGCGGGAAGGATCTCCTGTCCCTCATTCAATTCACTCAACGACCGCTGCCCTTGCATTAAAATAAAAAAAAGAAGAAGAAGAAAACACCACTGCCCTGTCCAACGACAACGCACGGTAATGGTCCCTACTCTCTCCTCCACGCTGGCGCTACCAGCTATTATTAAGTTTCGAAACGCACACATCAGCGTACTTACAATCACCAATATCAGCGCACGTGCTGCCAGCATCGCTACGGCGCCGCCGCCGCCTTCAGCAGCGAGCTCGACCCGCAGTGCGTCAGGAACGCGCCCACCGCAGGGTGGGCGAGTATTGCCGGCTGCGTTCGGTTGAGGGTATAAGCGCTTATAAGCGCTTATTTTTCAGCACTTCAGCAGTATTTTTCTCTCACAAGATTTCAGCACTTCTACAGCACTTCAGCGCTTATCTACAGCACTTCAGCTTCACCGAACACAGCCGCCGTCTGCGGCGCCCACCCTCTAAGCAACATCCCCCTCTCCCCGACACGCTCCTCCCAGCCCTCCGCCGCCGCCTATCCGGCGAAGGCATCGGCCCTCACCACCCACAGGAACGGCTTCCCTGAGGCTTCCAAGCCAAGCGCCAGCTCCCGGAGCTGATCGCCCGAGATGGCAGCGTAGGTGCCGAAGCACACGTACACCACTGAGCACTCTCGCAGCGGCCAGGCCTGGTTCCGTCGAGCCCTCTGATCCATCGCCGTGACCACGGCTAACGTCACGGTGGTAAGGTCGGCACTGGAGCGGCACGGTCCCACGGTGAGCGCCGGCATGGTCAAGATCGTCAACTACCCGTTTCCGCGCGTGGACGGCCTCGTCATGGGCGTGGCGAACCTCTGCACCGCCGGAGACGACGCGTGGTGCATCGATGTCGCTGCCTTCGACGAGGCCCTCTTGCGGCTCCTCGGGGAGCTGTCCCTCTCCCTCAACGACGTCGTCACGGACTACAAGTTCTTCTGGAACAGCGGCATCGCCGCCGAGCTAGGCTTGCCGCCGTGCCTCGTCGTCTTCATGTCATCGGACGGTTTACAATTTCGGCGAAATATCACCGAAATTTTCGCAATATCGTCTTTTTTAGTGGGAACCGAATTTTTTTTTATATTAGTTAAAGTTATCTTTCACTTCAAAAATGACCCTCCATATCCTCTAGCTTTATCAAAGCCTTAAATTTCTTCAAATTTATTAATTTTCTCTCACACATTTGACGGCATTAGCATATATATACAGCTTACCCTTTGTCAGCCCTCAATATTAATATGGCTCTTCTGTGATATATCGTGTTCTTCCGTCAATATTATATAAATTTATGATGGATATTGGATCAGAGAGTTTTTCCAGTGAAATGATGCCAAATTTTTTTAAAACTAATTTGAATTTATTTAAATTTGATCCGATATTTCCGAAATTTTTGAAATATCATATTTATCGCTGAGGACCGAATTTTTTTTCTTACCGGTATTGAAAACCCTCGGCCCCTTCTTTGTGCTCGTGATGCGGCTACTCTACCTCGCCGGCGTCGTAGTTGATAGCAAGGTTTTCATTATCGGAAATAAAAATTTATCGGAGGTCATAGATAAATAAGATAAGAAGGATATATCGGAAATATCGGTCCAAATTCAAAAAAATTCAAATCATTTTGACAAAAATTTATAGAATTTGACTTGAAACTATTTGTAAGCTATTAAACATCACTTGTTTATAGATAAAAATAAAAATAAAGCATTATGAGTGTGGGATCACTGTGCGAGCGAATTTAAGCAGTCTGTGTAGAAGTAGGAAAAATAGAAAAAATTTGGAAGATATCTAATCTTATCGGATCCTACTGGATAGAAGGGAAATTTCGAAAATATCGGCGACTTTCGGGGGATAAATTTAACCCTGGTTGACAGCCATGACGACGTTGCCATCCCGGGTTGCCGGGGCCAGAGATAAGGATCCCCGTCAGCCAGTTGCCAGAGTTCATGAGACGCCGAAGCTCAATGAAGGCTGCAAAAGGCGCGTACGACAGCTACAACGCCGGAGAAAAGGCTGCAGAGATCCAATCACCAATTTTCGGACCAAGAGTATGGATACCCTCAAGCTGGTGTCCCCTGTTGCTTGACCGCTATGGCAGAGTTCCAAGCTTAGATGCGCAGCGACGAAGATGGAAGAACTAGCACCACCACTTCCACCCATTAAATTCGAGCTCAAGAATAGTACACACTTACACAGTCAACCACCACCAGGATATTTAATTTGGAGTGGTGGGGGTACAAAAATTGAACCTTTTTTTACAAATAGTATTGAAATATTCCAAACTTTGTAAATCCCATTCGTTCATTTAGGAGAAAAAAGAAAAAAAAATAGGTAGGGGACTCCCCTGCCGATTCAGTAAAAAAAAAATCCAATTTCACTTGTAAATAGGGTTTACAATTTCGGCGAAATATAGCCGAAATTTCTGAAATATCGCCTTTTTCGGTGGTGACCGAATTTTTTTTAATATCGGTCAAATTTTTCGCTTAAATTCATCTTTCACTTCAAAATTATTCTAAATCACACTAAAATGACCCTCTATATCCTCTAGTCTTATTAGAGCCCTAAATTTCTTCAAATTTATTTAATTTTCTTTCACACATTTCATGCTACACTACTAAAAAAAATCTTTTAGAAGACGTTTGGAATTTTTTCGGAGGCAGACAGAACTGAAAACCGCCTCGGTTAATACCTCAATTAACTGAGGCGGTCATTTTTTATTAACCGAGACGGTTAGAAAAAATCGCCTCGTAAAATAAATTAACCGAGGCGATTACATTAAAATGCCTATTAACCGAGGCGGTCTGTTTTAAGCCAACCGCCTCGGTAAATCATTAACCGAGGCGAGCATTCTAAAACAACCGCCTCGGTAAATGAGGCCCAGCCCGGATAGCCCACCTCAGCCCACCATCACGTTGAATATATAAACGAAACGTGAAACCCTAACTCTCACTTCTCCCACCCACAGCACTCCCTCTCCCTTAGCTCCTCCCTTCCGAGCAGACAGCGCCCGCCGCGGCCTCCCTCCTTCCTTCCCGAGACAGCGCCTCCCTCTCTCTCCCTCCTCCCTCCTCCCTCCTCCCTCCCTCCCCTCCGCTGCGACACCTGTCCCTCCCCTCCGGCCCGATCCGGCGCGGGCGCAGGCCATGACGCGGCCATGGCGGCGGCGGGCCATGACGGTGCGCGCCGGCTCCTGGGTAGCCGGATCTGGCGGCAACGCGGGCGTATCCGGCGCAGGGTGGGCGGATCCGGCGGCTTCGACCCTCTCCCTCACCAGCTCGGCGCCCCTCTCCCTCCCCCGGCTCGTCCGCGCGTGGGCCTGGTGGTGGCGCGGGGACGGTGGTGGCGCAGGGACAGCGGCGCGCGGCCCCAGTGGTGGCGCGGGGACGGCGGCACGCGGGCTCGTTTGCGCGCGGGCTCGGGGCGACGTGTGGGATCTGTCGGGTGAGGCCGGCGACTGGTGCTGGATCAGTGAGCGGCGGCGGCGGCGGCCTATGGATGGGCTCGGCGGGCCCAAGAATGGGCTCGCTGGGCTTGTCTAGGGTTTTTTTTTCTTTTTTTATTTCATTAACCGGGGCGGACGGCTAACCACCTCCGTTAATGTACGATTTACCGTGACCTTTACTTGGAGGCGGTTGGCAAAACCGCCACCGTTAAGGTTTTTTGCCTGCCTCGGTTAATTTTTCTGTAGTAGTGCCACTAGCACATATATGCAGCCCACCCTCCGTCAGCGCGCAGGATTAGCGTGTCTTTACTCCTGTGATATATCATTTTTCTTCTGTTGACATTATATAAATTTGTGATGGATGTTGAATTGGAGAGTTTTTCTAGTGAAATGAAGCCAAATTTTTTAAAATCAATTTAAATTTATTTAGATTTGACCCGATATTTCCGAAATTTCTGAAATTTCACATTTATCGCCAGGCACCGAAATTTTTTTCTTACCAGTATCGTAAACCTTCTGTGCAAGGCGAAATTGAAATGAGGTCATTTTGATGTGGTTAAAAGAATAATTATTAAATCCCCCATTTTCATGGTGTAGTATATTTGTTCGTAATAAAATCCATGGCCATTACAATATCCATATATATAGATTCTAAAATCCTAGAGGTGTCAATTATTTATGAAAATAAATGGTTCTGCACATTTGTTGCCCAAGCGCCAATGGCCCATAAATATTTACTACATTAATTTAGGGCATTTTCGGCATTGCATATTTTAGTTCTCCCATGCTCAAAGTCTCGACTTATTACTGCAAAGATTTAACTGCATGCGAACATCTTGTGGAACGCAGGCATCTTTTCCGCTGCAATAGCCACGGACACCTGCACTGAACCAGCCTCCCTCCCAGCACAGACAGCCATGACGCCGTCGTCGTTCAGGGGCGCCCTCTCCATCTTGGAAGGCCTCCCAAACCCGAAATCCACATCGTACGCGGGGAACCACGGCGACCCTGCCATGATGACCTTGCGGCCAGGTGGAAAGGTTCTGACCCAACTGCTGCTGTCGACGAGCGGGTCTTGCTTCACTCTCGTGACGGCGTCCCTGATGGCCAAGAACGCAAGCGCAGGCCCGTCTGCTCCGATGAGCTCCGCCCCGCTCAGCGCTGCCACGCACGAGGCGGCGCAGTTGCCTAGGTAGGCGTCCGGCACCCGCGGTGACATGTGGGCGCGGCAGTCGGCGAAGAAGGCGGCTAACACCGGAGCGGCGTCGGTGAAACCGCTGGCAAGCGCCAGGCAGACCCAGCCGTGAACGACCAGCGTGGCGAAGGTGGATGGCGCCGCCGCTCCGGCGAATTCTGGTCTTGCGGCGGTGAGCCGCTGCTTCAGACAACGCAGCGCGTGTGCAGAGAAGGTGAATGTTCGCCGGCTGAGTAGGAGCTGGCGTTGGGGCGTCACACCTGGTTGCTTGGGTACTATCTGCAGGTTATTACCAAATGCGTACGTCCTGAATATTCACTTCCTAATAAAAATGACAAGGACAAAGAAAAGACTGATGCACATAATATTTGTAAGAAAAATTAAATGCTTCTAAACTTGTCAAGGGTGTCACTTAATTAGGTCCAAGAAATTTGAAAACACATTTTTGGGTTCTAAACACTTTAAGTGGTACACCGCATATCTTGTGAAATGGTACATCGTAGGTCAATTTTTGGACCATAACAACCTTTGTGGTGTGTCATTTAACAAGTTTAAAGAACTAGAAATATATTTTCAAAGTTTGTGAACCTAAATCCTTGACAAGTTTAGTGGCCGCTCCCGCATTCAACTCTTGTAGGAATATTTTCACAACAGTGTTCAATTCAGTCTGCTAACTTTGGATGCTTTCATTGAAGCTGCTAGCAAACAGGAGATAAGAAACTGAGTTCCGCCTTTCAATTAAGCTAGAATGAGCTAGTTTATGCAAGAAAAAAAAAACTAGTCCTAAAAATTTTACGCTTTGTATACATGTATACATTTAATTAAAGCAAAAACCCTAACATTGCAAGTATGGCCCCCAAAAAAAAAAAACGGTGTGGGCTAGAAACAACTCATCGTTGTCAAGCTTTTGACAGCGTTGCCAAGTAGCTTTACAATTGGCTAAAGTCTAAATATGTTCTATTAAAAAAATTAAATAAGTCCTTAAATTAGAAAAAATTAATATTGTATATCTAACCTATTTTTCATCTCACAATTAGAAAAAATAAATGTGTTCTGAAATTTACATCATCTAAATTCATAGTTAATCCATCTATGTTGTGTGGTTTAAATTCACGTCACAATGAGCTAGTTTCTGTGAAGTATTTCATCTATGTTCCTGGAAGCTGCTAGCCAAACCAAGAGATAAGAACGAATCTTGTCTTTTAAACAGAATATGCGGGAGTTCTATGCCTTCCAATTAAGCTAGAATGATCTAGTTTATAAGAAAACTAGTCTTAACATCGATCGCAAGCATGGCAGAATTCAAAGCATCATGTTGCCTCGCCCCTCGTAACATAATAGTAGCTCCGACGACTTCGGCAGAGTTTGCTAGGACGGTAGGACCCAGGAGATGAGAACTATTCAAGGTGAGCTGGGACTGGATGCCTCAGTGTAAGTCAAGGGTGGCAAGGAAACGCATCAGAGATTATATATAATAGTAAGTATTGAACTACCTCTAAATTAGTATCTTTAGTATCATTTAGAACGCAAGAAAATTACAAGATCAAAAAAATTATAAGTTGGAATAGAAAATTACTGAAAATTATTTTACGGCAGCAGATGTGTTTTTATTAGACGATGAAAGAAAAACAATCAAGTATAAAGGCAGTGCAGCAAAAACAAACAAAAAAAAACTTGAACCGGGAACTACTAAGGAAAAAAAAAGATAGAGCAACGACTTGAGGCATAGAGAACTATTCTACATATTTGTCCAAAAAGAAGCACTGATTTCGGCTCATGCTGATTTATTGTAAGAGAAAAACACTGTTCTATGTCTGAAAGGAACCTGAAATCTGGACAAATAAACAGTGTCAATAGTTTGGTGTCGCATCGCCAACTTGTATTGTTTATAGAAGAATATAGATAACAAGAAAAGGTTGACGAATTCGAAGTCCTTATATATTCCCCTACTAATAATGTCCCCAGCCGTTGACCAAAGTTTTTGTCATTTTCAGGCATGTGTGAAGCCCGGGAACGATGTCAGAAAACTAGTAGTGGGAATAATATATATCGAAAATGCTACTGTAATCTCTCCGTTCAAGAAAATATACAATTCTAGCATAGTATCCACGTTTTATTGTATCAAGTTTGACTAATTATAGATAAAAACTATAAATATTTATAATATCAAACAAACATCATTAGATTAATTATAAAATGTATTTTCATAATAAACTAGTTTGGAGGTATAAATATGAATACTATTTACTAAAAACTTAGTCAAACGTGAACTAATTTTTTTAACACGCAAACCATTACATGTTTTGGTGGACAGGGAGTAGGAGCCTTCGGACGCCTCTAAGTATCGGGCGTGTGCTTGCCATTATTATTTTCCTTATTTTATTATTTCTGTAGCCCTCCCTCTCGACCCCGTCCACTCATTCTTATCCACGCTCCTCACCAGATATATATGTCAAAGCTGAGATCGACGGAGCCTATGACGGCTGCTGCGGCTTCGGCTCCTGCGGCACGGACCTGTGTGCTATATATCATCCTTAGCCGCTCGTTCACCTCCCTGCTCCAGCCTTCACGCGGCGGGGGCTCGCAGGACCTCGATCCCCTAGCACATGGATCCCGATCTAATGCGGGAGTTGAAGCCGAGGCCGAGGGAGTTCTGTGGCACCATCCCACGCCGCGCGCCCCATATATCCACCTTGCTCGTCACGGAAGGGGAGGCAAGCAGGCATGCGCCTAGGGGAGGCTTATGTCTGCACCAGCGTTTGGGGGAGCCGGGCGCCTGTTGGTAAGAAGGGAGGCCTGCGCCACTGTAGTCCATATAGTCCATAGGCCATGGCCGCTAACGACGTTGTGCCTCGAAGTGTTTTGAGGCGTTTTCAGACACGTTGCAAGCATATATGTTTTTGAGTGTTTCTGTTGTTTTGGATGTATGTTTCAAGTGTTTCATATGGATGTTATAAAAGTAGATCGAGATGTCACATATGTTGCAATGGTTGTACATGTATATTTCAAGTGTTTTAGATTGTACATGTTTCATTTAGTGTCGCAAAAGTAGATCTGGATGTTACATATACAATCATGTTCCAAACGTATGTTTTCAAGTGTTTTAGATACGTATGTACATGGCAGACAGCGGCCAGCCGCACCTGCATGCTGCTGTTGTTAGTGTGCCACCATGGCCACCGCGGCACCGTGCTGCTGCTGGGCGCTGGCCGTGGGACGGTTTCCCGTATACATACAGGCATACTGTAGCAGTTATCAGGCGAAACAATACGATGCGGAAATGGCGTGGGGACCGTATTTTAAGCGCGCGGCGCAGCGTGGGGACGGAGGTCCGAGCGCTAGCAATTCCCAATATATAGGATCGGATACTTTCTATATGTATATTATGTTTTGTTTATAGGTGTGTGGGCTCACCCTGGGCAAGTCCGGCGCCACCTGCCGCAAGAACTTGCTGGCCAACTCCTCATCGCCGTCGAAGCGTACGAGCCTCCGGTCATGTAGCGGTTGGGACCCAGACCCATCAGAGCTGGCGCTGGCACCGGCAACCACCGCCGACGCGGCCCACATCTGCATGAATCGAAAGAAGCCGATCCCGTCCATGGCGACGTGGTTGAAGGTCACCCCTAGCGCTATTCCCCCGCTCCCTCCGACGAACTCCGTCACCTGCACAGCAGACAGCACACGTCAACTGCTTCATCCATTGTCGATCGACCTCGGCTACGGGGAACGAAGACATATATAACATACCTGCACCGCAAGCACCGGAGCCGGGAGCTCCTCCCGGTGGATATCCGGCACGAGCTGAAGCGCAACCTCGTCCTCTAGGTCCGCGACGAGCCTGGCGAAGTCGAGATCCGTCTCCGCCTCCACGAACGCAACGCCGGCGTCCTCGCCGCAGTCGATGGTGACCGTGCCCAGCTCCTGATCGTAGGTGACCTCGCCGGCTAACAGGTGGAATGCCGGGAGGAGCGCTGCGAGGGACGAGCTGATGGAGCGGACGACGTCCGAGAAGGCGACCCCAGCAGCAGCGGGGAAGAGGAAGACTTGGGTCACGGGTGGCAGAGCGACCCAGAGCGTGTCCAGTGGGGACAGCGGCACGCCGGCGCCGGCGCCGGAGCGGGGCAGGACGACGGTGGTGGCGCTCCTCGTGCGCACGACGGGCAGCATGCTTCACCTCTCAAAGGATTTGATGATCACCTTTTCTTGCGTTTGGCAGAGAGACTACCCCGAACCCGAAGCAGGACCGAGCTAATAGCTTCCTAGTAGCTTGCTTGTTGCGTGAACGTAATGTACGTGTGTAGCCTGCAGATATATATTCTTCTCGTCATTGCACCAGGCAACGACTCGCTGAAAGGTAGCAAGTCTATATCACGTGTACATCCATGTGCTGAAAAAATGTTCTACAAGTCTATATCGCGGCGCTCAGCGCTCACCACCAGAAGCCCACGCATACATGGCAGCGTGTCCAGTTTGGGGCCACTCTGGCCAGAAAGCTTGTCCGCGGCTCGGAGGAGGTCGATTCAAATCCCACCATGTCACCGCATTTACTCTGTGCCGGTTGTTTTGTCCATCCAAACAATCAATCTAAACCGACGGTGTACCTGCTACACGTACTGTTCGCTTGTCCATTGAGCTAAACTTTTGGCTTCTTTTCAGCCATAAAACAATGTTTTTCCTCTCGTAGCAAATTAACATAGTAGCCAAAATCAGTGCTTCTTTTTCGACGAGCAATCTTATATTGTGGCGTACGCTATTGGCGCCTTCACTTCTGATGATGACCGTCGTACCAGCGCAAGACTTTGGCGATCTTGACCCTGCTCCCGACCCGGAGAGAGCTTCCTACGATGTCATCAATGATGATGGCGTCAGCCTAGAAGAGCACGCAATAACCGTCGAACCACTGGCACACGGCCATGTACATCGCCAGCGCGGCCTCATGGCCACCGCCGTCCTTGCCGGCCTCTTCGATCGGCCACAGCCGCACAGGTCGCACACCCACCGCCTTGAGAAGCGGCAGCTAGCACACCACGTACGACGGGGTGCACTCCTCTGACATACCGCAAACACTCGCACTCCGTGTCCTCCACCTCCGTCCAGCACATGCCGCCCGTGACACAGGGTCATCAGTCATCACAGCTCAGCAGCTCCACTTCCTTGGGTCGCCCGTGACGCAGCTGCAGACGGTCACCGTCGCTCCCGTCGGGGCTGAGGAGCTCCACTTTGCTTGGTTGTCGTGGGCTCGTGGCCAGCGTCGGGGAAGAGAAGATCCACTTCCTTGGGTCCTGCGCGACGCAGCTACGGAGGGTCGCCACCGCGCCACGGCGGCCGCCGTCGGGGTTGAGCAGCTCCACTTCTTCTGGTCGCCAGCGACGTAGCTACGGAGTAACGGAGCTCGTGGTACAACGGGCGGTGTTCCCAACAGCCTATGTCGTTTCATCTGCGTATGATATATAGCTGGCCCCATGCAAGACAGAGCACTCCATCATACTATTCAGCTGCAAGAGATGAAACGCTTTGGGAGACGCCATGCATGCGAATTGATGTGTATGCATCGGCGGCATGCATGGGAGGCTGCAGGAGATGAAACGCTTGGGATGCCATGCGAATTGAAGTGCATCGGCAGCATTCAGTAGTAAATTGGCATTGAAGGAGAGTGATAGTGGGAGGGAGAAGGGAAGTCTCTGAGGGCAGTCCCAATGGTAATTAATGAGTAGTTCTATTTCTCTTAAATAACCTGTCACATAAGCAAAGTACTGACATAGCAACTCAATTAATGAAGAAAGAGAAGGGAAACTGAAGAAATCGTTCCTTCAGAAGGAAACCGAGTCTTCCCTCGTCCCGATGCCGGAGGAAACGACCGAATTGCCGTTGGGGAGAAACCACCGGTTTCTACCCGTACTCGCGTCGGAGCTCACCCACGCTCGTCGGAACCGCCACGCTCGTCCAGGGCGGCCAGCTCCGCCGCGCTCGGGCTCGCCGATCCGTCGCGCTCGTGTCGGTTTGCTCTGCCGCGCTCGCGCTCGCCGGCCAGCTCCACCACGCTCGCGTTTGCCAGTCCGTCGCGCTCGCACCTGTCAGCTCCGCCACGCTAGCGCTCGCGCAGGGTCAGCTCTTCCGCGCTCGCGCTCACCGGTCCATCGCGCTCGCGCCTGTCAGCTCCGCCGCGCTCGCGCTCGCCGGTCCGTCGCGCTCGCGCCTGTTAGCTCCGCCGCGCTTGCGCTCGCCAGTCCGTCGCTGTCGGGGCCCTACTTTCGGGGTCCACTGTACATCCGTATTAGTCTCTGGATCAGTAGCTGATACGTATAGATTAAACAAGATTGATAACAAAATAACCATACTTTTATTACTAACGTGAAAAACACACATTTACAAGGTTTATATTTACAAAGATGGGCCATAGGCCTACAACAAACATCAGAGTCTAACACAACGTTCCTACATCATCATGGTTCCATTCCGACAGGCATCTTGGAGTGCGGACGTAAATCTCAGTCTTCAGCTCATTCTTGTGATCCATTACTTGTAGTCTCTCTCGTTGAATCTCCTTGTTCATAGTGGCATAGCTCCATCCTTAGGTATGTCCTTGTAGATCCATCCTTGCATAGATTCCATCCTGACGTGTGCTCCTGTGGTTCCATCCTTGTGTAGATCCTGGCGGCTGCATCCTTGCGTATACTCCCATTGCTGGATCCCTATAAGCATAGTATCGAGTGGGTTAAGTACATAACGTACTCAGCAAGCCTAACAAGGAGGAAATGAAAGGTGAAAAGGGAAGGTAGGAGTATAGGGCATAGGTGGTGAATGATAGGAGTAAAGTTATAATATATATAAAAATGAAGGTTTGGGCCCTAAGAGAGCATTAACCCTTCTCGCTAGTTTCCGGGTTAGTTATTACTATCAGTCATCAGAATTCATACCTTTATTACAGTGTTTATCCCTATACATAAGTGACCTCATCTCGGCGGTTGCCCATTCTAAGGACGTGGCTATTCAAATAGATTCAGTATACTTTGCAGAGGTGTACGAATTTCTCCACACGATAGATATAGTCCAACACGATCGTCATGGATTAGACCGGTCTAACAAGCGTCCGTACCCGGTTGGAGCTACCTAAGGATCCATATAACTCTACCACGAACTAATCAGGGGTCGGAGAAACCACACAGCGACTTGTACAAACCCTATCATACAATAAAACAGGAATATAAGTGGCTCGAACTCGGCCCAAAAATAATATGTGGCTCGCACATGGCCCAACAGAAATTTAACGTGGAAGATCACAGTAGCATCCACGCCGACCGGATATGGGGCCAGTATCCCCATTCGGCTCCTGACAGTTTGTTGCTCCTCCGGCCTCCTGATAGATGTTATACTTCAACCTTACGGGGTATGGATCGCAGGTCTACCCATATAGACATGTGGCTGTACGAGTTTTTGACCAGGCGAGAGTGGCTTATGACTAATCAATTTATGACGAAGACAAGCATCTCCAAGTAGGAACCCACACCGGGCGAACCTACCCAAAAGGTAATTTCACACCGCATGAAATTACCTCCCGCTTACTCAGTCGAACAGTTTTAGTTATCATAGCATATCAGGATTCATGTTCATATATCAGGATTCGTGGTTACATATCAGGATTCATGTTCACAGGTTTAATCATAGCAGAATTATTATTTAAGCATTTACGTAATTATCATGAAGTAAATCAGATTTGTTTAGTTCATGTAGTAGAATGAGAGGTGTAGGTTTGGTAGTGGAGTGGTGAGTATGGTGGTAGTGGGAGAGGCAGTTGGGATGGTAGTGGCATAATATGTGGAGGGGAGAGGTGGAAGGTATGGATGGGTGGTGGTGGTTTATATGGTAGGCTTATGGTGGAGAGGATATTTAGGAGAGGGGTTTTGAGGTAGGAGAAATGTAGGTGGCAAGGAAGTTGGGGCTTGTGGTGGCTTTGGTGGATGGAGATATTTAGGGAGAGGGAAGTATTGGTATGGGAAAGACGGGGAAGAAGGGAAAGGAAAGTTAGACTTGCCTTTACTCGATGACGATCATGTCCCTAGGATCCTGACTCCTGATTTCCTTGTTCCTTTGTCTTCATGTACCGTGCTTCAGGGTTTCTCCATCTCCTCATGGTTTGCTTCTGGGTGCCTTCAGGTTCTCTTCATGTCGTCTTCTATCCTACGCCGTCTAGCGTTGGCAAGCAAGAAACTCTAAACAAGGAAAACAATACAAGCACAATCAAAACAATGTAGAGAAGAGAGGAACGATCCTAACTAAACGTGTCCTAACTAGTGGAGTGGTTTCTACTAGGGCTATCACTATTATGTGTATCTGAAGTAGAAAACCTAACCAAGTCATCATAAATAACTTGACCGACTTCTACGGATCCACAAGGAGGTTAGCAGCACATATGCACATGCATATGTATGTGCCTTGGGTTAGAGTGGTTAGGTACGTGTATACGTATCCATATACACATACAAAGGGTTAGCGACATATACGCATAAGCACATGTGTATGCCTGGAGGTTGGGTTAGCGACACATACGCACATGTATATGTATGCGCCTAGGGGCGATTAGAAAGATGGGTGGAGAGATAGTTAGCCATGCATGGCATGAAATGATAGGTATATATAATATACATTTTATATGCGAATATATATACATATACCCATCGCACATGCCCTTTGCATGTGAGCGACTATGATTCTACGTGCGTGTGTATATTCGCGTATTCGTCTACGTGACATGATGTATACGCCTACGCGAATATAAGGTGTAAGTGTAACTACGGGTTAGCGGAAAAATGTAAAAAGAATGGGAAGATAAATAAATAAATACAGCTAGAATTTAAATGGGCACCAAAATTAGGAAGAGGATATACATATGTAGGAAGTGATTTTAGAAGGTATTTGGTGGGAGCATAACGGGATTTGGAGTTTGGATAGTGGAGATATGAATTCTAGAAATTTAGCGGGAAAAGGCAGTCGTGAGAAATGATAGGAAAATATTTCTAAAATTTTATGGAATGAAACATAAGTTGGAAGGGTTTGGGTGGGATATAGAATGTACCTAGTTTATTTAAGATTTTTTTGGGATTTTTCGGGAATAGGGAAGGGCTTCGTTTAATTCCCTGTGTACATTCCTCCGGGTGCGCGTAGCGATTTCCAGGTGGCTGATGCGTGGGTCCAGGGTTGTGGACGCTGTCTGCTGGTATGCAGCCCGTTCGCTTCTTCAATCAGCTGCTTATTTTCAGTCACGAAACAGTATTTTTCTCTCACAATAAATCAGCACAAACCAAAATCAGTGCTTATTTTCAGCAAGCGTAAGCTGATTGTGCTTGTGAACTCATGAGCCGATCGGTGAACTGGCTCCTTTCCGCTCTCTATTTCACGTGCACCGGTTCTACAGACAGAGGGGAGAGAGAATGGGAGGGGGTGTGCTGCCGTGTGGGCCCATTAGAGCATGGTGGCGTGACCCCATTGGCTTGAGCATGTGGTGGCCTGGAGCGCTCGTTGCTTGCCTGCCCGTCATCCTCTTCCTCTCAGCAGAAAGCGAACAGAAAAGAAGAGAGGGAGGGAGAGAGAAGGAAGAGGGGGAGGAAGAAAGCAGGGAGGCAGGCAGCGCGAGCGGCCGGTCGCGGCCTTGGCCGCGTTTGGCTCCGGCGAGTCCGGCCAGTGGCGCTCGGTGGCTCGCAGCTAGCAGGTGGCTCGGCGGCGACGCGACGCTCTGCGTCCGTCCCTGTTCGAGAGAAGCAGAGCAGAGGAACGGCGTCGGGGACGGACAAGCTGTGGCTCGCGACGGTGCTCGGTCTCGGGTTGCTGGGCGGCGGCAGTGCCGGCCATGGCTCCAGCGTGTTCGTGACGGTGGCGAGATCCTCGGCTTCGGCACGACGTCGGGGATGGTCGAGCTGTGGCTCGCGGCGGTGCTTGGCCTCGCGTAGCTGGGCGGCGGCAGTGCCAACCATGGCTCCAGCACGGTGGCCTCGCGTGGGTGCTCGGCGGTGTCCCTGCGGGGCATCGGCTACGGCGCGCGCGGTGGCGCTCGGCTGCGGGTTGGCCGAGCAGCACAGGGCGGCTTCGACTTACAGCTGCGCTGCGGTGTCCGTCCTTCGGCGTGTCCGTGCGCGTGCGTGTGCGAGCTCGACCCCGATGCCCAACCATGGTGGCCTCGTCGGCCTTTTATAGCCGAGGAAGGTCGGTTGGGCACAGGGGGTCAGCTGGCACAGTAAGGCGGTGGAGGAGGTCAGCGAGGAGATATTTACCAGCATGCTCAGCTCGTTTGCTGTGGAGTGGTCGCTCGCACAGTACTGGCGTTGACGCAGCGTGGCGTGTGAGGAAAGGAAGCAGACAGGAGGTGGAAGAAGCATATGACGGGCGGGGCCCGCCTGTAAGTGAGAGAAGGGGGAATAAGGAGTTGGGCTGCCTTCCTGCTGCTGCTGGCGGACTGGGCGCTGCTGCCCACGCGGAAGAAGGAAGGGAGGAGGAGAATAAGCCCGTGAACCATTTCCTAAATATGAAATCCTTTTCTTTTTCCCAGAAATAAACTAAGGCACATTTTAAATGAGTTTCGAATCGGAATATCAAGGGGGTTTGAAACGTGGAAGTTGGGGAATTCAAGGGAGGTCAAGAATTGTTTTCAAGGAATAATATTAAGGAATTATTTGGGAAGAAAATAAGTCAAGGATTAAAAGTTCAAGGAATATATTTGGTGGTAGATGGATTTGAACTCAGGGAAGGGACGGAATGGATATTCAAGGAAATTATTTTAGTGCCACAAATAAATTTTAGAAAGGAACACAAGCAATCAATCAATCAAATAATCAAGCAACAATGTTTCAATCCCAAACACGAAAACATTCGGAATGCAAAGAAAACAGATATGGTGAATTTTAATGCAAGGTTTTCGGAAAAAGTTTTCAAAAAACAGTTTTGGGGAAAATAAATAGAGTCAAATTTTAATTTGTTGTAAAATTTTAGAAAGTTTAAATCTTCAGTGAAATTTAAGATGATAAAAAATATGGATGTTACAGTCGCGCTCGCGCCTGTCAGCTTTGCCGCCCTTGCGCTCGCCGGTCCGTCACGCTCGCGCTCGCGCCGGTCAGCTCCGCCGCGGTCGGTGCGCTGCTGCCACTGGGGCCGCACTCGTCGCGTCCGCTCCCCTCATGCCGCATCGCCCCGGGCACCGCCGTAGGCCCAGCCACCGTCGCCGCTGTCCGTGTAAGCCATGCCGCCACCGTGCGGTCGTCGGCATCCCGCTCACCGTCTTCGAAGTGGTGAACCACGACGAGTACCTCCCGGGAATATTCGCGTTCCACCTGCTGTGCCCACCCACCGCCGCGCTCTGAGGCTGGGTTCACGTGCTGTTGGGAGAGAAGCAATCAGATTAGAGAGAGAGTAAAACAAGTATAGTATTTACTAGATAGCGTGCCCATGCATTGTTACGGAAAACTTTTATAACAAAAACACATAGATCGCAAGATAAGATAATAATATATGATAAACATGTGAATCGCATATTAAGATAGTATATTTGAGTAAATATAACGGTGTTACACGACTTTTTTTTTGAAATTTAAATAAAATATGGAATATATGACTCAAAATCACTCAATGTATTGTTGGTTCATGTATGTACAAATTCCGAGAGAAACCACATGTGCACAAAATTTTGTGCAACTCCAAACTGCATCAAGGCAGCTTGAGTAACACGGTTGCCAAAAATATGAAAACCCTATCCAAATGATAGTTGCTTGATAGCAAATCATTCGTAATCCATCAAAGCAGAATCCAAATCCAAACCCCAACTCACTCCCAGAGCAGTCTGTCAGCTACAAAATGCGAGCTCTCATGCCCACAGTTTTCAGTTCGCAGGACCATATGCAATGTCTCTTCATAAAGTTAGAGAGTTCAGTGCTGGAGTCATGGTGGTCGACCAGCCGTACGTCTCTTCAGTAGAAGGTTGATTTTTCATGTGTACAGCATAGACATGGCTAAACACTAATCAAAATGTGCACTCTGCTTACAATTGCCGGACCTGAACAATATTCATGAGTGAAAAATATTATTGTGCATCTAATTGCTTTTCCTATATATAAGCATCCAATTAGCTAGGGAGGCCACATTGTACTTTGGGGAAGTTGCTTAGAATATCTTGAACACCAAATTCCTTTCATTTACCTCTAGTTTGTACACCCAACGAAATCAGGACAAAGGTTTCCTGTACCCTGACTTATACAGCCATAGTAGTAGCATTCAGTTCCCAAACAATGCTAAACTTTTTTTAGTGTTCTATCCACCAATATGACATCAGAGCCGTAGAACCAAAGTAAAGATGTGAAATCATGTGTTCTATTTGACAAAAAAAAGAAAGGGCTCAAGGTGTTGCTGTGTCTCCAACCTCCAAGAACTGTAGAAGGGCGATGAGGAGACCAAGATACACGGCAGGCTCACCTTGATCTCACGTCGTGGAGGGCGGCAATCACCCGGTCAAGGCGGTCGCGGTGCTCGTGGCTTGGCGGCGTCGGGCGGGCAGGCGGCGCTCGCAGCTTCCCGGTGAAGTCAAGGCGGTGGTGGCGCGTGAAGGAAGTTGCGGCTTCGGTGGCGGTGGCGGCTATCGACGTCAGGGCGGTCGGGCGCTCCCCCCCCCCCGGCCCCCCATCCGTCTGTCGTCGCCGGTCGCGGCTTGGCGGCGGCGCGTGAGGGATCGTCGTGGACCTGGGTACCATGAGTTATGCACTTGGATGCTGGCCTCCATAACGGCGGGGTCTCGCCATGAGCACTAGTGCCGACTCCAGCCTGCCGCTGCCATGCAAGGAAAGAAGCTAGCATAAGTAATCTCGTCCAATTTCAGTCAAGAGCTGCATTAGTAACTGAGAAAGAACAACTGCATAAACATATCACATTCATGTATCAAACAACATTGTAGTAGGTTTTAGATAAAGGTAAAGTGTGTATTTCTGCTGCAAATAATATAAAGAAATTATGTAGCATATAACTAGCATAACATCAAAGGTATGTCTGGTGGCTCTGAATATCTCACAAGTCACAAGTCGCCTCATGAGCGATGGAAAAATGACTGAACCTATGAATATTCTTATATAGAAAAAAAGAATACATGGTCCTAGTTCCATATTCCAACAGATCTATAAATGGATAATGCAATATACAAAAAGCAATCTACTAAGGGCCTATTCGTTTCATCCCATAACCAAGTCAAATTCCCCCTCAATCCCTCCCACCAAATATTGTATGGATTCAGAAGACTAACGTCAAATACACACTTTCATCTTTGAATTAGGGACAAAATTGGAATCAGAACACATTGCTAGACCAAATGTGAGCTGCATAAACGTGGAAACAAATGATTCTTCAGCAACATAGGCCAGATTCACAGCCTGGAAAAATTAAATTGACATGAGAAGTGTTAGCTAATTTTGCTAGCAAGATTCAGAGAACAGGAAAAATAGTTGAAGAAGACAAAAATTGCTTCAATTTACAAGACTGACTGCTGCTATTTCATCAAATAAGCAAAACCAAGAGTTACAATAACAAGATTGTTATCGTGGTATATGTTGATCACAAGCTGCAGTCTTAATTTCAATGATACTTTTTTTGTTTGAAGAGTACTATAGAATGTCAGGCAAATGGTTTGCAGAACGTTTTTTCAGGGCGTTTTTTTCCTCCCAAACATATATCCTATTATATATTGAACTAATGGTGCTGTACCTGAAAAGAAAGGTGAATAGAGAAAGCTCACCATTCTCAAGCTTCATGCAACTAATGAAATAAGCACGTCCTCTAATATGCATTTAGCCCTGAGAGCCAGCACAAGGCAAATGAAGAGAGTAAACTGGCTCAACAACCTTTTGACCTGCACTCCAAATGAAGACAGTAAAAACCAGTCTTTATAAAATGCATACGACTTCTAATATCAATTGCATCTCATCTTGTGAGGCTGCAGCACAAGTGAACATTGTAACTAAAAAAATGATCTTAATTGTATTATTAGGTCCACAACCACCATGATATTAATCCATTGTCAAATCTAAATATTGAAAACATGCAGGCATACAACCCGGTACATTTTAGACTTTTGTTGGCTAGATCGTTACAAGATGATCGCTGGCGAGATCTCACCTGACCTTTGGCATTACCCATAGCGTTCGTAATTTTGGCAACAAATACCCGTCTTGTTTTGAGCTGAACACATATATCCTCTGGTTTTACCCGATCTCTCACAGCCACCACCGTCGCCGGCGAGGGGGTGGGGCTGGAAGCCAGGAGGAGATCGAAAAAATAAAGACATGCATACAGATATGATGCAGCAGCAGCAGCAGGCGTAGGCGTAGACGGCGTACCTTGCGGGCGTAGATGTCGGCAAGCGCGGCGCCCCATCCGCCGTTGCTGAAGCTGTACTGCACGATGGAGGAGCCGAAGAGCACGAAGAGAGGACGGCCTCCAAGCATTGTCCTCGTCCTGCTAAGTACCCCGATCTGCGGGCGATCCGTGGCCCCTTCGCCTCCCTTGTGAGGGCGCACAGGGAAAGTTCCTCCATAGCAGAGCACCGGCACAGCAGGGGAAGGAGATTACCACAGCGGCGCCGGGTGGCGCGAGGCCACGGTCTGAATCCCAGGCACTGGCGGGGAGCGGGGAGGAACGCTCTGGCTCCTCAGCGACCGGCCAGCGGCGGCGGTGGCTGCGACGATAGTGCGGGTGTGACAGGGAGGGAGAGGACCTGGCCTCGCGACGGCGAGCAGGAGGCGGCGGCGGCGCGGGCACGGGCGAGCGCAGCGTGGATGTGATAGGGATGGAGAAGAGGTGGCAGCAGGGAGGCGTGATTGCAGGAGCCGGTTGGGTGGGCAGGACGATGGGCAGGCCGTAGGTGGGAGGCAGGACGACAGGATCAAACAAAAGTCACACCAAATTCTATTCTCCTCTTTGGTCTTATTAGTTGTAGAGATTAGTATTTATTACACGAAGAAACTCCCATTATATGATATAGTTTCTACGCTGTGATTTTTGCTGATGTGGCTCTTTTAGATTTTGCACATGCTTTCTACCATAGAGACCGCCCTGAGGTGAGGAGCATAGCACGTGAGATGAAGGGTTAGGGTACTCCCAACCCAGACTCTCCTCTAATTTTTATCCCTATTAATTACCCTGCTACGTAGGCATTTTGCTGATGTGGCAAGCGATTTAATAAGGAAAGAGATAGAAACCAGGTCTAAGTTAGAAATCAGGTCTATACGAGAACCAAGATACAAGGAGATGTGATAGGTAGATGAGGGAGAAAGAAGAGATATGATTGGATAAAAGATTATTTTATAGAAACTATTCATTGAAAACGTAATTTCTATATGTAATATCTATATAGATAAAAACTATACATGGTTTTAAGCATTGGGAGTGCCCTTTGATCATAGGAAACAGAGTCAATCTAACGGTTGTGAAACATCGATGACTTGTCGCCCTGTGGTGCAAGCTTTATAGAGTTAAGGAAAAAAATTAGATGGACCCCTGTCCAGAGCACGTACGGTGAACCCGTCCCCCTGATAGCACACCATGTGGCGAAACTATTTTCCCGTGTGCTAAAAACAGACACTCGGCGAAGTTTTAATTTTGTTTTTTTAAATAATGATTTTGCCATGTGCTAAAAAAACTCTTTGCTTAGTGTTGTGGTCAATATACTCGGTAAAGATTTTAATTGTTTTTTATAAAATCTCTTTACCGAGTGCTATGGCAAATACACTCGGCAAAGATTATTTAGGAATAGAGTTCTAATAAAAAAAGAAAAGGTAGTACCGTGGAAAATAATGCCAGAAAAGTAGACAAAAGCAGAAAGCTATCTAAACGGACAGGGGCTAGGGGGCGAAGCAACAAGCCAACAACCGGTTCATTTCGTTATTAAGGTCATGATTAGTTCTTAATGTGAAAATATTACACGCGTCACATCAGATATTTTAATATATGCGTGGAGTATTAAGTATTAATAAAAAATAACAAATTCCATAAATCGTGTGTAAACCGCGAGACAAATTTTTTAAACTTAGTCCATGATTTGATAATGTTATGCTACCATAACTATTTACTAATGACGGATTAGTTAGTCTTAACAAATTCGTCTTGTGTTTATATGTGAGTATGTTATTAGTTTTTTATTAGTATCTGAAAACTCTTCTAACATCTTATGGAATATCTGACGTGACACATAAAAATTTTACACCTCAGATTTAAACACGCCCTAAAAAACCGGTTCATTTGTGTTTCAGTGTCAAAAAAAAGGTGGGGGAGGCAGCAACCATTTGAAACCGCAAACAACCGACACAACATAAATGCGGTGACATGGTGAGATGTAAGGGTGAAACTATGGAAATGAATATCTGAATTATCGATTTTTAAATAGTAACAAAGTGGATACATCGTATTCGGGTTTGTCTTTTTAATGATCTGGATTTGTATCCATATCCTTCTCGGCATCGCCAGAGTACGAGACACAGATCTCGTCTGGAATGCGTACATCACCATCTCTGTTAACCTCTTCCGTTCCACCACCAATGTGCAACAGATAATCTCCAAACCAGGGTCACTCTGAGCCCTCATGTTGCGGACGAGCTTTAGGTGGCACATGGATTCCCAAAGATATGACCTCCGTAGAGAAGCACCGACTATTTGAGCCCTCGATCCTTTCCGCACAACAGGGAGGACCTGCATGAAATCACCACCAAAGACAATAGTCTTTCCCCCAAATGGCAGGTCAAACCAGCCCATTGCATCATGTAGGCCATTGTCTTGTGCTTCCATGGCTTGCCTCTTTGTCATAGATGCCTCGTCCCAAATTCAGATGTATCGTCCACATTTTCTAACCTTCTCTTTAATATCAAACAAAATTGACATAGCCTGACAAGATGTTCTAAGAGGCCCTCGGACAATGGATGGCATTCATGGTAAGCAAACACGAACCAATGGGCACCGGCAGAGCAGTACATACATCCACATACCTAGGAATAACAGATCGAAGCGTGGCCAAATTAGAGTCCTTCCATCAGTCCAAAAAACATGTACAAGTAGCACAAACACTGAAAGTGAGAGCAGGAGCAGTGGAATCAAAATGAAATAAGATGCAAAGAAAATCACGGTGGAATCGGAGGGAGGGGCTAGGTCATCAGTTGTCACCTTGGCGGAGAATGCGCAGACGGCAGATCACCACAGCGGCGAGGGGGACGCGGCAATGGCAAGGAATGCCCGTGTGCGGTTGGGCGGGTGGAGGAGCTTGTGGCGACTGCGACGGTGCTGGAGTGGGGGATCGAGATGGCGACGCCTTGCCCTTCCTGCATTGAGTTGAGGCTGTGAAAGTGGAGATGAGTGCTCTGAAGAAATCCGACAGAAAAGCTGCCCTCGACTTCGCGGTGTGGAGTTTCAATGTCACCACATCAGGAAGAGAGGGGAGGCGCTGCGAGGGGCGGAAGGGGAAGGGGGCGCGCGAGCGATGACAGCGGCGTTGATGTCGGCGATGACAGTGGCGTTGATGACTTGGAGCGAAGATTGACGCGACCTGATTGGCGGCTAGTGGCGCGACGGCTTCCCCCCGTATTGACGGGCTTCAGCGAGTGCAATCGTTTTTCTTTTTCTGGTGTCCGTGGGTTTGGATCCCTGGCCGCAAGGGCGTGCGTGGGGCTGCCAGTGGTGGGATCGCTCGGGGGGATGGGCAGGACAAAAACAAAAGTGACACCAAAAACCATTCTACACTTTAGTTTTATTAGTAGTAGATGATATTCCCTCAGTATCGGATTTAGAAGTCGTTTAGGACAATGACACAGTCTTCAAAGCATGAATTTGACTTCATATTTCTATAAAAATATTTATTGAAAAGTGATATATGCATACTTTTATGAAAATGTATTTGAAGACAAATTAAATCTATCTATATAGTTTTCATATTTCTAAACTCAACAATTTAAAAATTATTTATGATTTATATTCTTAATGTTTGACCAAAACTTTGTTCAAGACGACTTCCTTTTCCAATACGGAGGGAGTATATGTGTATTGGACCTAGTGTGTATTGGGCCTAGCCCATTAGTGTGTATATGTAAACACTGAGATAGAGAGAGCAATGCTTTCCATTCCAGAAAATTCCTCAAGCTTCTGTTCCTTCAGCAAGAGGAAGAATCACTCAAACGACTCTGTTGCTTATTCCCGTGTCGGTGTAAATTCCACATCATGGAATTGAACAGTAGCAAGAAATGGTCGTGAAAAAAAAATATATAATACCAACATGTACGCAGCAAGTTCAACTCGAATGCATAGAGAAAGTCACCAAGACAAACGAAAGACAACCAAAGCTATATTAGGATTCCCAAGAGAAACAGGACCGCAAATCATTTTGACTGAGCATTCGCAAACTGCCCAAAACAAGAGAGTTTTAATTTGCTCGCAAGGAATCAACTAAATATGGAAAGGCATAGTTGACCAAACCACCTTCATCGAGATTGAGGCCAGCCCGGTCCGTACATGCTGACTGCTGCATCCATGGACACTTGGTTTGAAGTAGCAATCGTGCTCCTCTGAACCAACCTTAAACTTCAAATGCAGCGAAGCCTTTACGACTGCAGCTGTAATACATAAAAAAAAAAGGAGAGAGAATAGAAGGGCCAAGGCCCAGCCCACCACAGCCCAGCCGCCCTCCCTCTCTAGAACTGTCTTTTCTTCTCACACCACCCACCCTCCACCTGCTCGAGCTCCTTTCTTCCAGGGCGCCTCCCTCCTCTCTTCCCTACAAACTCTCCTTCTCTAGCACCTCTCCCAACCAGTAAAAGCTCAAGGGAAAGAGGAAAATGGATTGAGGACATGGAGAGAATGGAGTAGAGCTGAATCTTGGTGTAGATTGACGTTTTTCCTTCCCGTTTCTTGCTGCCCTAGCTTGGGAACCGCCAAGGTGAGATGCTTCAATCCTTGTATGTTCTGATTGAGGTGTTTTAGATGGCATTTGGCCTACAAATCTTGTGGTTTCGTGGGAGGAATTGATTTATGAGTTCGATTTAGGGTCTGCTGTCCTGTGCCTCAAGCAGAGCTGCTGTTCGTGCAGTTTTGAAGACCTAAACGTTTTTTCCTCAGGAAGTGGATAATAGGAAAGTTTTAGAGGACCTTTAGAACTATCAGCTCATGAAATTTCGTGATTTTAGTCCAAGTGGTTTGAGAGATATGAATTTTCTAAACTAGCTGCTGCTCTCTGTCAGAGTTCTGGACAGAACTGGATCTAAGTGGATTTCGTGATCTTTAGAGGCATTATGTGACTTTACAAATTATAAAAGACTTGTAGTGGTTTATATTGTATTTCTAAATTGGTAAGAATCACTGCTTTTGGATAAGTATAACTTTAGATATAGATTTTCAAAGTCAGAGGTATTGTTTTCTCTGCAGAATTTTTAGTTAAGCTTTGCTCATGCATTAGGCCATCTTGCTGACCCCGCAAATATGAGTAATATGAAAGTTGTAGACTATGAAATGATTTTTTATCTGGTGAAATTTCAGAATTTTTTGTCATAAGGATATGGAGACATAAACATGGAAGTCCTGCTGTCTCTGTTTTTAGACAGATTTTGAAGTCTAATTTCAACAGCAGTTTAGGCCATCTTAAAGGCATGATAAAAATATAATCCCTTCACGAAAGTTGTAGGCCTTATTGTGTAGATTTGAAAAATGTATTTGTTTGCTATCGTAGCATTTATGGATTAAAAGATATGAAAAGGTGAAGCAGCAGTACTGCAGCACTTGGGGGTGGTTCGCTGTTTTCTCGGATGTTGGTTTTGGGAACGTAGAAAGGCTTTACTTGCTGTAAATACTTGTCGGAAAGAGTTGTTTTTCTGATCCTAAATTGTCCAACCAGGTGGTGTTGCTATGAGACATCCATGCCATGTCTACATGGTCGGTAAAGGCAAGTGAATGTAACTGTTGCATTGTTACAACTTTAACATGCCATTTTTACTGCCTTCACCTTAAAAGAAAAATTCTAAACTATGGATGATATAATATGGCCCTTGAAATCATGTTTTATTCATTTTGACTTATCCCCTATGCTTCTAGGTGAATTCTATGCTTATCTACTTATTATGGTTTGATGATGCTTATGTTGGTATAACGGAATGAGGCTCGTTGTCTCCTGGTGATGCTCATAGTGTTATATGTGATTACTTATCATTCTTTTTACGGAATTTGCATGATGTTATATGTCCTCATAGTTATAGAAGAAGTATGAATATGGTGTTACTAGTACAACTATGTAGTGGTTGTATCCCTTTAACTCTAATATGGGTGAGTAGATAATTGAAATGTTTAATGGATGATGGTTATTTGAGTTTATACTTGAGGTTGATACATTAGTGCACATGTGGCACATACATGGTTAACTAACCTATGACATGTTCTTTTACTCTAATTGAGGTTCATAGAATCCTTAGTGGCCTAATAACTAATGTGTTTGTTTTACAGAGGTGTGTTAATCTTGGTGTTTGGAAGCCTGTGTGGCATTTACACTGCTTTATGATTGTTGGTTGCTAACATGTTTAAGTAAAAGGATGATGGTATGTGAGTAATAATAGGAGTAATCTTCAATAAGTCTTTGAGGTGATGTGTTAACACATAAGAACTGAATTTTGGGCGCCTCTTTTTTTTTATTTTATAAAAAGCTCGTTGTGGTTTGATTGACGTGGGAGAGGTTTAGATTATTGAATTGGTGTCTTTCTTCATGTCTAGATTTGTTAATGGCTGCATGCTACCCTAATTAATTAAAAGGAAGGGGGTCTATATATATCATTGTATCAATAACTAGCTTACTAATGGTTGGCATATATGGGGTTTGATCTTTTCATCCTGGATGATACTACTCTGGTTGTAGGAGCTCTTTATGTATCTCTCTATATTAAATATCATGTCTTATACTCTTTTTCAACAGGAGGTATGTGGTATTTGGATCTTTTGGAGATGGTATTTATCTTATGGCATTGCATCACATTTAAACGCGCGGACTTCAGTATTATTGGTATAAGATGACACACCGGCGGGAAACATGGTGAACAGCAGGTCGATTAGGTGGCGCCGAGCGTGGGCGTGGAGCAGGTGCCATGGACAGGTGCTCGCAACAGAGAGGGGAGAGGCGGTGCGGCATTTGGGGACCGGGTGCGGGGGCATGCAGCAGTATGGCGGGCACTGATCCGAACAGACAGGAAGAATCCAGGGTGTGATGAGAGGAGGATCCTCGCGTCCACACCAAAATCGCGCGTGGCGGCGGTAGGGATCGGAGGGGAACCGCCAGGTGCTCTATCTCTATTCTCTATGACATGAGTATGTTGCGAAGCAAGAAGAGCAAGAGGCCCAAGAAGCCTAACCCCAAGTTCACAGGCCTAGACCAGCCCAGCTACGTCTGGCAACTTGCTCTGCGGGCAGCTGTAACTAGACTGTAAACTAGAACATTTAAGAGAGGGAGAGGAAACCAATTGGGAGTTGTCTTGGTTGGCGTATGTAACCTAGCGGCGATCTGCGGCTCAAGAACGCCGCCGACCTCCATTACCACACCGGCGAGCTTGTACTCATTAAATATTCCACATACTGCCTGTGATTCATATCGTCTGTACATATACATATTCAGTAGCATCTATTGTTGTTACATTTGGTATCAGTTTTGTTCAATCTCGGGAGTTCTTCTGCCGTGTCGATTTGTGATTCGTTACCTTGATGTATCTGTAATCCCCGTCGGCAGAGATCGTGTGATTCACTTCGGTGTTGATCGCTCGATTTCTCATAGGTCCGAGCCGAGGTTGGACGGGTCGGTATTCGTACCGAAATCACAACTCTAGCACACGACCATCGCACCCGACTCCAAGTCACCATGAAGGTGGAAGATCAATTGGCCTTCATCATCAGCAAGCTCGACGAGCAAACCCAAGGAATCAATGAAGGCAATCGTCGCATCAATGATGTCCAGATCTCCATCGTTGACCTCAAGGCATGTGCGGTTGATTTCGAGCATTGGCCGCCCCAAGTTGAATCCAAGGTTGCAGATCTCAGCAACTCTGTCGATTCGCTTCGCCATCAACTCGAGTCCCTCCAACCTACCTCATCTCCACATCTTCCTGATGGCGGCGATGGGTTCGTCTTCATCAAGTCGTTGGGGTCCGCTCATCAGGACCCGTCCTCGTCGTAGGCGGCGCACAGGGCCGTTAGGCCACGGCAATCCACAGAGTTATCGGAGGGATGGTTGCGGGGGCGATGCTACCCTTGAACCACCTCTGGTCAAAGGTGAGCTACCCAGTTTCTCCAACTTTCCTGGCGCCTTTGTTCGTCCTCCATACCCGCCTTATTTTGGTCCTACCAATTTCCAGCATTCGATTCCTCAAACCGATTTTCCCATATTTGATGGAACCAACCCCAAATTATGGACCAAATGTTGTGAAACCTATTTTGATATGTATGGTATTTCTCTTGACAATTGGGTGAAGTTAGCAACTATTAATTTCATTGGTACTACAGCCTTTTGGATGCAAACCATTGAAACCAATCTTCGTCAATGTTCTTGGGACATCATTTGTCATCATATTGATAGAATCCTTAAAGTGGCTGACAAATTAATAGGCTCGACTCAAACTGCCTTCATCCCGGGCAGATACATTTTGGAAGGAGTGGTCGTATTACATGAAACAATTCATGAATTGCATAGGAAAAAAACAAGATGGAGTGATCCTAAAACTAGATTTTGAAAAAGCCTATGATAAACTAAAATGGCCTTTTATACAAGTACTCCGGATGAAAGGATTCTCACCTACATGGTGTGAATGGATATCACGGATTATGGCTAGAGGAAGTGTCGCTGTAAAGGTGAATGATAATTTAGGCCACTATTTTCACACAAGAAAAGGGGTACGACAAGGGGATCCGTTATCCCCAATCTTGTTTAATATAGTGGTGGATATGTTGGCGATAATTATCTCACGAGCGACAGAGGCTGGACAAATTACAGGAGTTGTCCCACATTTGGTTGATGGAGGGCTTTCGGTCCTCCAGTACGCGGATGATACTATTCTCTTTATGGATAATGATCTTGAGAAGGCTAAGAATTTGAAACTCATGCTGTGTGCATTTGAGCAATTGTCTGGACTCAAGATTAATTTTCATAAGAGTGAGATATTCTGCTTTGGAGAGGCTAAGGCTAGTCAAGTAGAATATACCCACATCTTTGGGTGTGATGTGGGATCGTTTCCGTTCAGATATCTCAGAAATCCTATGCACTGTAGAAAGTTATTAAATAAGGATTGGGATCATGTGGAAGAAAGGTTCCAGAAAAGATTGAATGGTTGGAAGAGTAAGATGTTGTCTGTAGGGGGACGCCTTGTTCTAATCAATTCAGTTCTGAGCAGTCTTCCAATGTTTATAATGTCCTTCTTTGAAATACCCAAGGGGGTGTTGAAAAGATTGGACTATTTTAGATCCAGATTCTTTTGGCAAAGCGATGAGCACAAGAAAAAGTATAGATTAACTAGATGGGAGGTAGTATGTACACCAAAAGACCAGGGAGGTTTAGGTGTATTAAACCTTTATGTTCAGAATAAGTGCCTCCTTAGTAAATGGCTTTTTAAATTACTGAACGGGGATGGTATTTGGCAATAGATACTGAGAAAGAAATACTTAAGGCATAAAGCACTAACACAGGTTCAACACATGCCCGGGGATTCACAATTTTGGGCTGGCCTAATGAAGGTCAAGGATGAATTCCTAATGATGGGTAGGTTTGAGCAAGGTGACGGATCGCAGATACGTTTTTGGGAAGATGCGTGGATTATGCCACGTCCTTTGAAAATGATCTACCCATCATTATATAACATAGTCAGGAAGAAAAGTGCTTCTGTTCGAACGGTTCTGTCCACGACACCGCTCAATGTTGCCTTTCGGAGATCTCTGATGGGAGCCAACTTGCAGGCATGGCATAGTGTAGTGCTCATGGTGGCACAAGTTAATCTTACTAATCAGAGAGATCGTTTTGTCTGGGGTTTACACCAGAGCGGGTTGTTCACAGTCCAGTCTATGTATAGAACATCGTTGAGTATGCAGGTTCTACCTCATAGTAAATATATTTGGACCCCTCAAAATTAAGATCTTTCTATGGTATTTGTATAAGGGAGTAATTTTAACAAAAGATAATCTAGCTAAAAGACATTGGCAGGGTGATTTGAAGTGCACTTTTTGTTGCGCAAATGAATCGATACAACATCTTTTCTTTGATTGTCATGTTGCGAAATTCATGTGGAGAATTGTTCAAATAAGTTTTAATTTGAATCCTCCAGATAATGTCCACAGTTTGTTTACAAATTGGTTGCAAGGGGTAAACAAAAGACTAAGATCCAGAGTGCTAGTGGGTGCCGCTGCTATATGCTGGGTACTCTGATTGAATCGTAATGATGCGGTCTTTAATAAAACCACATTACCTTTATATCTGCAGGTTTTATTCAGAGTAACTTATTGGATCAGGTTCTGGTCACTTTTTCAAAAGGAGGATGCCCGCCACGTGCTGATGACGGGATGCCGAATTTTTGAGATAACGGCGATGGAAGTCTTTGCTTCACAGGGCTGGAGATTTAGCAATAGAATTGCTATCTAGTTTTTTTACTACTCAAAACTCTGTGATTTCTATGTTGCAAAACTTTGTGTTTGACGTCCCGTGAAATTTTTTGTGGATTGTTTTGTAATAATGAACAGCTATATGCATTAATCGATGCAGAAGCTGGGATATTAATATATATATTCCCTTTTCTAAAAAATATTGTAGCTCGTTTCAATAGAGATCAATTTATTCATTTTATCCATCAGTTTTTTTCATGTGAAACACACTGGTACTGTTGTGGAATTACTATGTTTGATGAATTGATGCATCAGTTGCTAGCTCATGATCCCTTAATTAGTCAATCCTGCATTTCTTACCAACAAATTGATTGATGGTCTTTCTGATGAAATTAAGCCAATGGTCATGATGCAATGCCCATAGGACCTTAATACTGCCAGCTCCTTTACTATTTTGCAGCAAGAACACGTACAGACAACTGACCATGTAACTCTACTGGCCGGCTTACTAGTTTAGTTGACACTTTAAGTTCTTCCCTTAAATAATCCTAGCACTAGAAGTCCATGTAACCAAATAACAACAGAACAGAGAAGAGAAGAGACAAGCATATAGCATAAAACAAGTCCATGCCAGCTGAAATTCAAAGTTTTTATTAAGACTAACATACATGTTATTAGAAAAATTGAATATTCAGATGTTGCAAGGAGCAGCATAAGCTTATGTCCACCCCATTATCGTGATAAAAGTCAAAGATCTGCACTACACTATTCAGGATCTTTTTATTCCTGGCCTTGAGGAAGATTCAAGAGGGCAAGAGGCTGCATCGCAGGTCTTGAAGATAAAATGGGGTTGGATGCCAGCTGGAGGAATCACAATCAGCATTAGTTCTTGTGATCTGTACTGTGTGTACTGTCAGCTTCAATCTTGTGATAAACTAATAGCTACGCTAAGCCTGTTGATTAGTCCAAAGTCAATCACGCTTGGCCCGTCCAAAGATGCTCTAATTTGTGCTTCTGCTCCCATATAGTTTTGCTTAATGATGCTACTTGCAAAAGTTAGTTTCTGGCGACCTGAATAATTATTGCAGCCGACCTGAACATGGCTTAGCATTAAACAAGTTTTACAGGAAGTAAAGTACTCTCCGTCCGGTTAAATATGCAACTATGAGAAGCGTGTCGGTCAAACTGTGTCAACTTTGACCAAGTATATAGCAAAAAATTTTAACATTTATGTCTCAAAATAAACTTATTATGAAAATATATTTCGTAACCGATCTAATGATACTTATTTTGTCTCATAAGAGTTAGTATTTTTTTATATAATTTTAGTCAAACTTTGTGATGATTGACTCATCGATATGTGAGAATTGCATATTCATTGGGACGGAGGGAGTATATAAGTAGCCTTTACGTTACCCCCATTGGATCCATCAATATATGGGTAGGACCAGATGAGTTGTCGCTCTCGTTCCCTCAGCTGACCATATAGCACTGAAGATGAAACGAGCAGCTGGAGGAATCAGAATGAGCCACATTACCATATTCCGGTTCTTTGCCGAGTGTAAGTCAGGAAAACATTGGGCAAAGGCTTTAAGATATCTTGGCGAAAAAAGAAAACTGGCATAGGATTCTTTGCCGTGTGCCTTTTCTTGGGCCTTCGGCAAAGCCTTTGCCAAGAGGCAACACAATGCTCGACAAAGAAATGTTGCCATAACGGTGTGGAGACGGTGACGGAGGCTTTGCCGAGTGTCCCGTAGGACGACACTCGGTAAAAATTCTTTCTTTTTTGGAAAAATTCATTGCCGAGTGTCTACAAGATAGGCACTCGGCAAAGAAATAAATTTCTTTTTTTTCGATAAAAATCTTTGCCGAGAAGGCACTCGACAAAGAAATAAATTTTTTCTTTTGAAAAATTCTTTGCTGAGTGTCTTGGTATGACACTCGGCAAAGCTGGAAAACTGCAAAGACCCAGTGCCCGATTTGCCACTCGGCAAGGCAATAAGCACTCGGCAAAGACCCAGTTTTCAATAATGCCAGCAAGTAAAGACAGTCCCATTTTATGTCTCTCATCATCCTATGAGCTTTTAAATCTTACTAGCATCGATCTTGTAAACAAACTACAGTGTAAGACAATGTAAGATTGTTCATTAATCCTAAGCCATCTCAACCACTACCTGAGATGTACTCCATTGGTGCTCTAACCATGGTATTTTAATGTCCCGAGGTATCTTAATTTTCAAGTAGTTTCCTTCATGATGCGACGACCGTTAGTTCAGGAAACATTAATTGTTAGGGCCCAGCTAAGCACAGCCTATCAAAACTATTAAGATTGCATTCAAATGAGTTGTCGCTCTCTCAACTCTTTGGCTGCCTTAAGACTGAACATGAGCAATCATGCTCATTCAGACAGTCCATGCTCATTCAAGAATGGTTGCTGTTGCTGGCTTTGATTCAGACAGTCCATGCTCATTCAGTTCCACGACACAACAGAGATTTTCAACTGGATTATTTGAGAGAAACAGCTGGCGGCAACAAATAGCTATTTTTCATATAAACTGTAGCCCACCATTTCCAAAAATTAAACATGTACTCCATCCGTCCCAAAATAGATGTTATTCTCGCTTCCCGAGAAGTCAGCTTTTTCAACATTGACTAATTTTATATTAAAAAATATTCATATCGAACATACACAACTAGTATCATTGGAAAGATCTTTAAATCTAGTTTTTTAATAAATTTATTTGGAAATAAGAATGTTGCATATATTTTGTATAAATCTAGTCAAAGTTGAGAAAGTTTGATCCGTGCGCTTCCATAGCGTCATCTAATATGGGACGGAGGGAGTAGATCTCAAATGCATTCCATATTGTAACAAAGCAAAAGCTACATATAGAGTGGGAAATAGTCCGGACACAGTGAAAGTCTACGCGTCATCACCGCTGCTCGACGCGCTGACCGGCTCCGCTCGCTCTGCGACAAGATCAACGCCTCCGCTTTCGCCAAAGGTTCCTGCGCGGTGGTGGTGGAGCTCGACGTCACTTCGGGTGGTTTGGTCCTAGAGTCTACGGTGCAGAGGGCCTGGGACGCCTTTGGCCACATCGACGCTTTGATCAACAACGTTAGCAAGAACCCTAGCGCCGGAGAAGAAGGCGAAGAAGAAAAGGGCGATGTGTTACCGGCGAGCAGGCAGCAGAGAGGTTGGACGTTGGATGGGAAGCGGTTGTCGTCGCCTCGTGCCGCGCCATCGCGGTGTTGCCTCCCGTCGCGAGTCCCAACCCGTCGCGCAGTTGCATTCCTTCACGTCGCTAGGATTGGTTCCACACCTCCGATGGTGTGTCTCCGCTTCGGGCCAAGCGAGGGCAAAAACGGCTCGGATCGACCAGTTTTCATTTCAGGCCACATCTTGCCTGAGCTAAGCCGAACCGGGCCATGTCGATCCGGCCAGAATAGGCTGTGTTCTGGGCCGTTCCGGGCCAGAACGAACGAGACCTAAGTGTTCTAGCTCCTGAGAAGCAGCACTTTAGGAGAAGACCAGCCAAACATATTCTAACTATTACCGTGTGTCTAGTGGTTCTTCGTATCATCCAATAAATATGTGCCACTGTTGAGTACTCTCTTCATCCCTAAATATCAGTCGTTTGCACTTTCCAAGAAACAACATCAATATATATTAAAAATGTTAATATTTATAGCACATAATTAGTGTCAAGATTTTTTAATCTAGTTTTTTTATAAATTTATTATGAGATAAAAATATTATACATATTTTCTATAAATATAGTCAAACTTGTGGTACGCATAACAATAAACAAATAAAAAGGGACAGAGAGAGTACTTTTGTGCTAGCATATATAATCTGCAGACTACACATATTACGTTTAGGCAACAAGCAAACAAACAAACTAGGCAGCAAGCTCGGTCGTGCTTCGGCGCTCTGTGGGTAACGCAAGAAAAAGGATATCGTCAAATCCTTGAGTTGAAGCATGCAGCCCGCCGTGCGCACGAGGCGCGCCACCACCGTCATCCCGCTCCACTCCACCGCCGGCGAGCAGAGACGGCGGCGCCGACGCGTGCCGCTGTCCCCCCTGGACACGCGCTGCGTCACGATGCCACCGATGTGCCAGGTCTTCCTCTTCCCCGCTGCTGGTGCTGCTCAGCAGGTCCCTTTCCCGGACGTCGTCCGCACACTCATCTCCTCCCTCGCAGCGGTCCTCTCGGCGTTCCACCCGTTAGCCGGCGAGGTCGTCTACTCGCCGGAGCTAGGCACAGTCGACATCATCTGCGACGAGGATGCCGGCGTTGCGTTCGTGGAGTCGGAGACGGATCTCGACTTCGCCATGCTTGTCGCCGACCGGGACGAGGACGCGCTTATGCAGCTTGTACCGGACATCCGCCGGGACGAGCTCCCGGCTCCTGTGTTTGCAACGCAGGTATGCATGCCGTATGTCCTTGCTAGCATCGAAGTATATGCTACGTCATTTCAGCACACGCAGAGAAATACAAATAGCTCAAATTATGGAATTGTAAAAGAGGTAGGATTCTTATTAATTAGGAGTTTGCCTTGGTTCTCCTAGGGGTGATCGACGTGTTCAGGTTCAGGTTTGAGCACATACTTGACGTTGCCGTGGCCCAATCTGTCTAACTGATGAATGTATGAATATTCCCCGTCGCGTCTGGCGTACGTGTGCTGTGTGCAGGTGACGGAGTTCGTCCGAGGTACGGGGGGAATAGCGCTTGGGGTCGCCTTTGACCACGTCGCCATGGACGGGATCGGCTACTTTCGGTTCATAGAGATGTGGGCCGCGTTGGCGGTGGCTGCCGGTGCCAGCTCTGATTGGCCAGAACCGCTACATGACCGGATGCTCGTACGCTTCGACGGCGACGAGGAGTTGGCCGGCCTGTTGTTACGGCAGGTGGCGCCAGATTTACCCAGGGTGAGCTCACACTTCTATATAGTAAACAAAACATATATATTATTAATAATAATATATACATATAGAATACAGACACTCCCTCTGTTCTAAAATACATATTATTCTCGTTTTATGAGAGATCAAATGTTTTTTCTTTGACTAACTATATAAAATATATTAAAATTTATTTATAGCATATAATTAGTATTAGTAGATAGATACATAAAGATGCCTTTCCTAAAGATGCTACTATTGTACTTCTTTTATCATAAAGATGCTAGTTATAATCTTTGATGTCTTTCCTTGCCACCATTGACTTACACTGGGCCATCTAGTCCAGCACGACTTAGATAATATGGCCATGTATTTTGAACGCTAGGCAGACAACACTTAATTAGCACACATATAATTGAAATATGCATAAGCAATACGATCAAATCATATTTTTAATTTGAATATCTCTACATTTCATAGGCTATGCCTTCTACTTATGACAAGGGTATGGTTGTCATTCCCTCCATCCTCTAACTTCGATCTAACTGATTTCATGTGTCAATGGCATATAAGCGAAACGAAAATACGATTCAATGGTAATGAAGAGAAGTCTTAATTTTCAATGGCATGTAAGAAAAGGCTATAAGTTTCAATGGCATTCAACCTTCTTATTATGATCCATAATTTACAGAAGTCAATGTTATGTTTCATACATGAGCAATAAAAAATATTTTACTAGTCGTGTCGACATACATGAGCAATAAAGTACATATGTTATGTTTCATCACATAAAAAAAAAATTTGTTAACAACTCATATGCCAATTATACTAACAAATTATTTAAAACCGTATCATTAATCATAACATCATTTATATCGATTGTTACTTTAGATATATTTATAAATTTTAACCAAAATGTTTGACATGTCTATTTTGATAGTATGGCCATAACTGTAAATATAATTCTTTAATAGGAAAATTCAATCATCTTCATAAGAGTGGGAGTCCACGTGGCTATATTTTCCTAGCTCTTTAAGAACACTTAAGAGTAAAAAGTCTGTTGAGGTTAGCACTGCTACTCCTATGTGAGATCTCCACTTCACACTCTGTGGCTTATCTTAAGCGATATGGTGCATGTTCCAAATAATGACTGATGCTATTATTAATTGTAGTACTTAAGAGCACATTTTATGACCAAAAATCTTTGATAGTAGAGAAAGAGTTAATAAAAGGTACAGTAAGCACAAAAGTTTGAAGTTGACTTGAAGAAAGAAAATAATCTATAGTAGTCGATAAGATTAAATTTTAAAAATCAACTTTTAAATTCATGACTTCATAAGATACATGATGCAACAAGAGCCACCATGATTAATGGTAAGGTTTCAAAGTAATTGCATAACTAAAATGTATAGAGGTGTCTTGAAAAGAAAAAACTATGAATATGAATAAAAAATATATAGATTAGTTCCTTGAAAAATAGTAATTCATAGTTTATGATAATTAGATATAGACTACAAAGTATCTATGATGTCTACTGCGTTAGAAAATAAAAAAAAATATAATTAATTCTTGATTACAAGATGTACTCCCTCCATTTCAAATTATAAGACGTTTTGAGTTTTCTACATATATTTTACATTACACTTAGACGTACTTTCTTTATATATATATATATATATATATATATATATATATATATATATTTACATTACACTTAGACGTACTTTCTTATATATATATATATATATATATATACACACACACTACATCTAGGTTGAATGCACTCATCCTGCTTGCAACTGGTTCTTACCCAGTTACAACTGGCCCAACTCTAGTTGTAATTGGATCGCGTCAGATTACAACTGGTTCATGCCCAGTTGCAACTGGCCCGACTTTAGTTGTAATTGGATCACGTCAGATTGCAACTGGTTCTTATCTACTTGTAACTGGCCCGACTCTAGTTGTAATAGGATCGCGTCAGGTTTGCAATTGGTTCTTTCCTAGTTGCAACTGGCCCGAATCTAGTTGTAATTGGATCACGTCAAGTTGCAACTACATCAAGTCTAGTTGCACTGGATCAGATCTGTTACAATTACTTCCGTCAAGTTAGAGTCAGTTTGATGTTATAGTTGTGATTGGTCTAGTCTCGCGGTTGCAATTGGTAGAGAATACACACATTTGGTATATAAAATATACGTTGTTTACTAACTAGGCTTGCAACTAGTTGCATGTAGTAGCAAATTAGGTAAAAATTACATTCTAAGTGGTTGCAACAAGCGCTAACTACGTTACAGCCAAGTTGCAATTGGGTTGTAATCATGATGACAACTCATAGTACATTGAGGTTACAATTACATAATTAAAAGAAAAGTTCATCGAATATAGTCTTGTTGGATCTCATTTTGTTAAGCACGTTTTTTTTCAACAACCTGATACAAACAGATCTGAAATAAGGGCTACGGTTTAGGAGATATGTCATTTTTTTCGATCCGAAATAAAAAAGATTCTCTGCATGCGGACGGATGTGTGAAGTGAGAAATGGGCTGGCAGGGTCTGTGCATTTGCTATAGCAAATACACCTTGTTGCATTTTAGTTCCGTCCTATAAAATGCAACAAGGTGTATATATATAAAGCCAAAAATATCTTATAATATGGAATGAAGTGGTTATTAAACAATATCTAATACTTATATCTTCTAAAATGTGCGAGTACGAGTTGATGGAATAGTATTATACTAATACATATGCTTTACTGTAAATATATAACTCTAAACTTATGTTTTTTAAGTATATGTTGTATAGTATTTTACTTAAAATAGATATGTAGTCATAAATTATGACAATTTTTTGCTTGGATCTAATTTTTTCTAGATCATACTTCAGGTTTAAGTCTATTATAAAAAAAAAATTCGGTTTCACTAATTTCGGGATGGTCGGGCCGGACCCCGGTTAGCGGTCATGTGCTGCAGTTTAGTTTGTCCTTGTCCTTCTCATTTTATTAGGAAGTGGAGTATTTCAAACGCATTTGATAACCTGCAGATTGTGCCGACGACGACCCAACACCAGCTCCTACTCAGCCAGCGAACATTCACGTTCTCCGCACACGCGCTGCAGCATCTGAAGCAGCGGCTCACCGGTGCCAGACCGGAATTTGACGGAGTGGCACCGCTATCTACCTTCGCCACGCTGGCAGCGCATGGCTGGGTCTGCTTGGCGCTTGCCAGCGGTTTCACCGATGCTGCTCCGGTGCCCGCCGTCTTCCCCTCCAACTGCCGCACCCAAATGTCACCGCGGGTGCCGGACGCATACGTAGGCAACTGCGTCATTTCTTGTGTGGTCGCGTTGAGCGGGGAGAAGCTCACCGGAGCAGACGGGCCTGCGCTTGCTTTCTTGGCCATCAGGGACGGCGTCACGAGGGCAAAGCAGGAGCCCCTGCTTGTGGACATCAGCAGTTTCGACGTTACCGCCGGGCCGCAAGCTCCTCATGGCAGGATCGCCGTCGTTCCCCGCGTACGCGGTGGATTTTGGGTTTGGAAGGCCTTCCAGGATGGAGGCGGCGCCCTTGAACCAGGACGGCATCATGGTTTTCTGCGCTGGGAAGGAGGCTGGTTCGGTGCAGGCGTCCGTGGCCGTCGCAGCGTGGAAGATGCCTGCATTTCGCAGGATGTTCGAAGTCAAGTCTGACTGTAATAAGGCGAGACTTTGAGCGTGGAAGGAACTAAAATATGCAATGCTGAAAATGCCTGAAATGTAGTAAATATTTATGGGCGCCATAACTTTCGTCAGGAGGTTTCATGCATGGGTCATTGGCGCTTGGGTAACAAAGTAGAATGCGTATGTGCAACATGGTGCGAAATTTAGAAAACGAATGTGCAGAAGTATCTGTTTTTATGAATAATGGACACCTCTTGGATTTTGAAATCCATATATGGATATTGTAATGATCATGGATTTTATTTCCAACAAATATATGACTTTGCCGCCGTGCTTTGCCGGCTTGCTGCTGGATATGTTTGCTCAGGCGAATACCTTTATCCACCATTGTCTCATCTTTTTTCGGTGGACGTTTCCCCTTGAAGGTCGAGATGGTTAGGTTTGTGGCGGGGACTCCCTCCCTACTGGTTTCTTTTTTTTCTGTCATCGTTTGGGTTGCTAACCACTACCTCTGTGTTTCTGTACGTATCTGCACTATGGATATATTCTCCCGTAGCTGCGTTGTGTATGCCGTTCTTTCAGCCTTTATCTTATCTTAATGAAAAACGCGTTAACATACGTGTTCACGAACAAAAAATACATAAAAATATGCTTTAGCTTTAGACAAACAGAATCTAGAAAAGCATGAGTACCTCTTTTCAACACGCCGCAATTGATCTTTGCATTTGCGGACCGAACTAGGGCTCCCGCGGACGCCACAAGCGTAGGCCGCCGTGCATGCCCATGTAGGAGTAATTAAGCCGCCTTTTGCATGTACTCAATACAGCGAGAGCAGGCCAGATCGATCGGCATCCTGGGCTCGCCTGCTCATCGCCATTGACGCCTCCATGGGGTGGAACTGCATGCCGCTAGCTAGGAAATGCATGTGCGGGAGGAGACACAGATGAGGTGGCGCAAGCACGTGCTCTCCACACTAGTACACAAATCATTTTTATAGTCGGCACCAATTTCTTACGGAAACGGTTCACATAGGAAACCAACTCTAACAAGGACAAAGAGTACTGTAGCTAGCAAACCGATACTAAAAATTCATTTTCAGATGCTATTACGTTAAGAAAACCGCCCCTAAAGATATATATATTTTTAAGAGCGGTCGTCATAAAACATCTGTCCTTGAAAATATAAATTTTAGAATCGGTTCGTCTAGTTCACCCGTTCTCAAAAATAGACTTGATTTACGATAGCAGCTATACTTTTTAGCAGTGGTCAGAAGGATGGAAAAAGTTGTTTGCCCGCGAAGCTGTTCAAAATTTCAACTAGCGCCTGATTCAAAGGCTATCCATAGGTCTATGCCCATGTACATGGGACCCACCCATGTGCTTCTTTATATTCTCAGCCAGAGCATCCTTATCTTCTTGGAGTACTCTATCTCTTCCTCTCTCCAACTCTTCTTCTTCCTCGTTTCTTTCTTCCTTTTTTCCACAGCAACGATAGGGGAGCAAGGCGAGCAGCTCGGTGAGGCTGGCAGGGAACATGCAACGACGACGGCCACACGGCCAAATGCCACCACCCACGGCCCGAGGTCGCGGCCAAGGCGCGACAAACAACGGCATGGCCGCGACGACAACAATGGCGACGTCGAGCTAGCCGGCCGCGAGCGGCGTGGTAGCACCAGCGAGCTAGCCTGCTGGCTGGCCGCGAGCTTCAGTAATATCGGCAAGCTGGCCTGTTGGACGGTCGCGAGCTTCGCACCGCGACCACTGGTGAGCTAGCCTGCTGGACGGCTGTGAGTTTTGCACTGCGACCACCGGCGAGCCGGCCTGCTGGACGGCCACGAGCTGCGCTGTGCAGTAGCATGCGCGAGCACCTGCGCTGATGTGGTGGCTCGGCGCCGGTACATTGGCCGCCGCAACGGTGCGGCCGCCGGTGAGCCTTTTTTTTAATGATCAAAATTTATTTTCAAGGCCGGTTGTATAAGAAGATCCGATTCTATTAATGATTTTCAGGAACGGTTCGTATAGGAGGACCGCCTCTGAATAGATATTCAGTATCGGTTGATTTAGCATAACCGTTTCTAGAAATTATTTTCAGGGGCGGTTAAAAGACCGTCGCTAGAAATACAATATTTTTAGTGTTGCTGGAGCAGTGCGGTTGGGCGATCCGCCCCTAAAAACCTATTTTAACCGCCCCTAAAGAACATTTTTGTACTAGTGCCAAACGCCGGCAGGAAAGCCTCACTGAGCAAGGGAAAAGGAGGCTGGCGGCGCTACTTGGAGTCGCCAGAGCGACGCGCCGGGGGGGGGGGGGGGGGGGGCAGTATCATTTTCTAAGGAGCACTACATACAGATAGAAAGTCAACTGGACCCATCGCATGTGAGCTGATGCTCTATATATTCCAGATAAAATAAGCGTCCCTATCGAATGCCATTTGTCTACTCCGCGTTTGGCCATTGGCCATTAGACCAATTCTGGGATGGGATCGGGGTCAAGGTCATTTTTATATGTTTCTCGTTACTCAAGGTCAGAGTGCTCTTATGTATCAGAAACCCCTTAGAGCCTACTGGCTATATCTGAAACTCATCGCCAAGGAGACCTATGGCCTCAGTTAAATATTAGCAGAGATGGACATCGCAACATGTGCCCTCATGCGAAAATGGGTTAAAATTTTTTTTAAAAAAAAGAAAAGGCAGACGATGAGCCTCGATGCTAGATCCACGAGCCCTGATGCCGGATCTATGAGCCCCGACACACCGGTGGACGTGCCCCTTTCGGAGGAGCTGCAGATCCGCCACCACATCCGAGCCCCGCAGCCATCGCAAGCCTCCGTCGACGTGAGCGGCACCCTGCTGCCGTTGGATCTGTCGCTATGGAGCGTGTAGGGCACGTGGATGAGCAAGGAAGGAGGATCTCGCGCTGGCCACAGTAGAAAAGGTCTCTAGCTTATCAAAACAAGACAACAGTAGGCATAGTCAATAGTGCAAAGGGTATAAAGCGTCTCTAGTAACTCTACCTATGGTTTTTGGCAGATGGAAATGTGGCTTGCTTTGATTGGCCACACCTCAAGTTTCTTTAATCCGTCCTCGGCCACTGCTGTGGTGCCCATGGTGAAGATGGCGCCCAGTACCCACCCTGCAGATCCCATTTAGCAAGGCGGTTTGGAGGGGAAATATGCCCCTTTGAACCCTTGTTGCGAAAAGATAGACATTAGCAGCCAAAACTTGTGCCACGACAAAATGTTCGGGCCGGACCAGACGGCCTTGGTGTCAATGTCACCATGCATGCTTAGCGAATATACCACTTCAAAGGAAGGCAGCCGCGCCACCAAAGTCACGGCGCAACACCTGCCATTATCCCATAAAACCTTATCCGTGACACGTGTAGAGGGTCATCAGTGATGCGTAAAAGACACGTCACTATTCCTGCGTCTGTTATAAGGGCACATTAGTGACGTGTAAAAACACGTCACTGACAGGAAATTATCCATGACGCGTATTTAAAACAAGCATCACCGATAACGACAACACACGTCACCGATAATGTCAACACGCGTCACTCATAAGATAATTTATTTAGTCACACACTACATCTCTAGACCCACACTGATAATGGCAAACACACATCACTGGTGATGATGGAACTCTCTTTTCTTATTGATGACCTATTCCACTTAGAACATAGCCAGCTTTTCTCTAATCATGCGCATTTCGAGTCGTCAACACTTCAAATTTCTGTGTCAAGATAGAACTTTGGTCAAAAAGAAAACATGGTGCAACATAATGTACAGGACGATATAGACAATCAATGTAAAAAATCACAGTTGCAAAGCTTGATGCAAAAAATCAACGATGGTCACACTATATCCAAGTGGTAGGAAACAAATAAACAATTAGAGAAAATAATCTGTGAAAGGACCGTGACGCCTAAGAGGGGGGGTGAATTAGTGAAACATCCTCGATTTTCCACGAAGGGAAAATCCACAGAATGAGTTATAATATGATCAAACCAAAGTTTGATTCCATCACATTATCATATATCAGTTGAAATCACAGTCATACAGCGTATGATTACAAGCTTTACAAGTTTTACCTCTTTTGAGGATACACTTATTACAGGGTTAATCTAGCAAAAGCGTATCTAGTCGTCATCATAGTTGGCGGAATATGTTGTCGAGTGGAGGCTCCTCCTTCACGGGTACCATCAGAGTCAATCTTGGCGCAACATAGTCTTCATCTCCTGAACCAAACTTGAGCGTAGGCACGAGACCTTCTAATATTTCTTATCTCAATATCTCTATTAGTCAGGTAATCTGCACACCGCCAGATGTGTGCAGGCTATGGTCAGCACCGATGAGCTTTAGTGGAAAAGAGAAAACGAAGGATCTGGCGATCCTAACATTTGGCTGTGGTTTGCATTCTAAGCGCATGCAACGTAGTATCAAGTAATAATATCATAATAGTTTGTCAAGTTTTAACCCATATCATCAATTCCCATCAGTCTATCCCAAATCCATCATCCCTACCCATACACTACCTCACACACACACCTCACGCTCAATCGATAGGCCCAACTCCCACTCGGGTCCTGTCTCAACGGCACAGTGCCACACCGGGCACACTGCCGGACAATCATCAACCAGGGGGAGAAAAGAATATCGCTCTCTACACTAGTCAGAGCTTCACAGGAAAGGTCCATAGCCGACGAATTGGCATATGTATCGATCGATCAACCATACACTCTGCAGAGGTTTTACCACTCACAAGATTAGCCATCATCGATGCTGTACAATCATCTAGGCAGAATTCCGGGTGCTTGCTTGCCTAGGTCGATGCCACCCTACCACTCAGCCCTGGGTAACTTCGGGCACGAACCGAAACGCTGAGACTGGGAGACGCAGTATCGGACCCAATTAGTGGTACTACGCATCTAGAATGGTGCGGCAACTTCCGGCATCCGCCACCGCCCACCCTATCACCTTACAACCTAGCAGTAGTGGCACCACCCTACCAAGTAGTCCAGCCGTTCCCCGCCCATCGAAGACGAGTGAGCAGTAAAGGATTTCCATGAACCTGGTGCTAGTCCTTCCTAGGTTTGACCAAGCAGGTATCTTCTCTTAGGGGATACTCTCCCCGTGCCATCACGGCACCTCCATTCACGGGATTTCAAACCACGCAGGCTTTCCTTCCCGGAACCTCCTCATAAAAACCATTACCCGCCACAGATATCTCTCGTGGGAATGCCCAGATGCCTACACAGTTCGTCGTGTATCCCACTTGGTCGACTCGACCCTCACTACACACCCAAGACACACGCAGCACGCTCATAGTTCACCGATCTGGTATCCCAAGCCAAACCATTCCCATATGTTCACCACCAGCATCACATCACAGATATAATGCGAGTGGAGTTAATAAATATGGTGATGTAATATGAAAGCAAGCAGGTAGATAGAAATATATAAAAGAGCATGAGCGCGAAGCTAAGTAGCATAGTAGAGTGGTTGAAAGCAGTGTAATAATGTCTTAAGTAGTTGCATGCATCATATACTAGCAAAAGGAGTAAATATAAAGCGCTAGCAATTCTAAATATGCAATGTCTAATAGGATTCTCTAAAAGAAGGTGCTGCCATGACACCTGCGTTGTCGAGGTAGTAGTTGTACAAGCGTTCTCTAGTTAGTGTAGTTGATCTGCTGTGTCTCCTCCTCCTAGGGCAACTCCACTCGACAGGTCCTTTCGTCGTCTATGTTCTCTTCCTCCAGCGGGTCTCGATCTGATTGTCGCTAATCCAGAATCGGCTACTCCGCGAAGCGACTTGGGGCAAGAAAACACTCAATACACTAAAAGACAACAAGACGCGGGATGATCCAATAATTACCAGAGAAATAATAAAATGTGCATAAGTTGGCCCTCTCGGCGTATGTCCGATTTCATCAGGTCAAAGAAACAAGAGTGGGGTTTGCTATGCACAAGCTTATGTCACGGCCAAGCCAATATGGCTTTATAATAAATGGTTTAGGCTAGAGCTGATCCATAGCAACACCACGGTTCACAATCTTCCGATCCGAATGCCACGGAGAAGACGGAGATCGGAGGACGGCCGATGAGAAGGGAAGAACAAGGAATTACCAACAATAAATGTTGCACAAAATAGTGCGAGTGTTTAATCCACTTGTAGGATACCAAGGCTGTGATTCAAATGGGTACAATCATACAAGTGTTTAAACACCAAGAATTCAAGAGAGAGCGAGGGGAGAGGGAGGAGCTAGCTAGGCATGTCCATATCATATTCTCGGTCACATCTTTAGTGAAGATGGTTTTAAGTAGTCGATCGGGTCGACTCACATAGGTCTGAGATCTTGATATAGACCATAGCTTTGCTAACTAAAAAGGGTTAGTCCGATCTTTCATCCAATCGCCACGAATAAGCCGGGATCGAACAGAGCGGGCTATATGGAAATCAAAAGCGAGGAACATAATAACGTGGTGGTCAACTTCTTCCAACGCGCACGCCACGGCATAGACAGGGCGTGAGAAGAGAGCGACACCCAGAAGAAACAAGTACACAAACCACTCGTAGGGTACCACGACCTGGGTGCACTGGCACTAAATCATCTCTCAGATTTGTAGCGGTGCGGTTGTCACCGCAGAATCAAAGAAATGCAGCGGTCGCACAGGGTACAAGCATACGAGGGCTTGGGGACGAAGAATCAAAGAACAGCACGCGGGGTATAGCTCCATGGTCATGGCGAGGCGTGCTCGCGGCCATAAGCTACTCCAACGAGAGGTCGAGTTACACCCGCCATTACGGTCATGGCAGGACGGATACCGCGATCGCAACGTCCGAACGAGGTACGATCCCTCAGCCGGCTCCAAGGCACGGCACACAGGCAGACACTAAGAATAACCAGCAAAAAGATCCAAAGGCACGACCACAAGACAAAACAACTCGACAGGACAGTGGAGTAGCACAATTCCATAGCTCGAAGATGGATGGATCCTGTATTATAGATACATATACAGAGAGAGTGTAAGGACAGGATACAACAGATATATGGATAGACAGATCTTAAGGATAGGGTACAACAGATACAAATGCAGACAGATTGCAAGGATAGGGTATAATATGGTGGACAGGTGTACAAAAAGTAAGAGAAGGGGTTCTCCAATGGTCCAGCGTCGTATCACTTTGGCTTTCCAACTGTCCGGCATCTATCAATTGGGCTCTCCAACAGTTCGCCTGGTGGTGGTGGCTTGTTTCACTGTGTCGGGGCAGGGATCGGCTCTGCGGCAGAGTGGAGGCAGGGCGAAGCTGGAGAGGAGAGGACTGAGGCGCTGGTGGCATTGCAGACGCGCGCCCGTCACGCGCTCGACATCGAGGTGATGCAGCTCGAGTCGGTGTTGGCGCTGGAGATGCCACCAGCTCCGGCTCGATGGTGTTGACGACGACGTGGTCTCGCCGTCGAGGTGGTGGTAGTCAGCGGCCACGACGCGACACGGCGGGTCTTCGGCCGTGGTGACCGCGCTCACGGCCATAGCCGTTCGCGGCCCGTGTCAGGCAGCAGAGGTGACGACGTGGAGGCGAGTTTGGGGTGCTTGCGTAGTAGCGACGTCGCGGTCGCGGCCGTGGCGGTGCTCGCCGTGGCACACGTTCCCGGCTCGGCGTGATGGTGCCACTATCGCAGTCGCGGCCGGGGCGGCTCGTCCAGTGCGCAGGGGCGTCGACGTTGTGGTGGTGGGTAGACGGGGCGGCCATGGTCTGTCGGAGGTGGCTGTGACGCGGCTGCGGCCTCTGAGCAACGGCCGGGCATGGCCTTCTGCAGGCTGCCGTGGCTGGGTCCTGCGGGGATGGAGCAGAGGTGGAGGATGGAGGGAGGCGGCGCCGTGGGGAGAGGATGGGCAGACGGCAGTGGCTTGGGGTGGAGAAGATGAACAGTGGTGGCCGCGGCCCCTCTTTATACCGTCGTGCGGCTCAGGTTCGAGGAGGTCCCGTTCATCCTCGTCGTCTGCGCACGGGAGGGGGTGCGTGGCAAGCATCGGGTAGTGGAGGAAGGAGGCGCGGCTGCCTGGGGTCGCGTGCATGTACGCGCTCATACGAGAGCGGCGGCGGCGGCCGGGAGCAGGGGCGCCCCTGCCCGCGCTAGGGTTTAGGGGGTTGGAGCGGCGGTTGGGCCTTGGGCCGCGCACTAGGCCGTAGGGGGCATGAGCAGGGTGGGCCAAGGCGCAGTGGGAGAGGAGGCGTGCGGGAGTGGGCCTGGCGGGGTGCTGGGCCGGTGCCGTAGAGGGAAGAAAGATGGGCTGCGGTTGGCTTGGGCTGCAGAGGGAAATAGGAGAAGGATGATGGGCTAGATTTAGGAGGGAAGAAATAGGAGTTTTCTTTTCGTACTATTATTTGAATTTGTATTTGAAGTGATAGAATTCTAAGATGAGTTCCGTACGGGTTGACTTGAAGAGAGGGAAAGAGGGATCTTGCCCCAAGAGGAAAGAGGGGAATTCTCTATTTATGTTGCAAGGATTTTGAGGTGAGATGAGAGAGAAATTGAGATGAACACAATGAGGAAATTCGATAAGAGATTGAAAGAATTCAAGGGAGATTGGAAATGGATTCGAAGGGGATTCGCTATGAACTTGTGCTCTCCGACACAAAACCCTAAACTGACTAAGGAACTCCGGCACACTCCTACAAACAGTTCTATATGAATGCAATGATTCGTTAGTGGGTTAGTCGCGATTCGTCCTATGTTCTACATGCTTCACACACATTGGAAGAAAAATTTTAGAAAGTTCGTATTTTTGGTTATCGGAAAAACCCGGGTTGTTACAATTAGGCGACTAAAAAACACAACTTCTAAACTATGGCCTCTTTTTCCTAACCTTAGCAAAACCTAAGCAATAAATAAACTAGCCAATGAGCAACAAAGGTTTTGCTAAGTGTATTGCTATCTCTACCGCAAAAGAGTTATGCAGCCTAAGTTCCAATCCTATCAACTAGGCTATCAACTAAGCTAGGAAAGATAAAGCATACAACCAAGGAAACAATGTAAATGTGGAAGGTAAAGATGAGGTAGAGATGAAAACTCCCGTTGATGACTCCGGTATTTTTACCGAGGTATTGAGAAGCGCCCAAGCTTCCCCTAGTCCTCGTTGGAGCCCCTCGCAAGGAATCCCTCGCAAGGGCCAAGCTCCCGGTCTGGTCACTCCGTGGATAGCCCCGGTTCTTTTCCACATGCAAGTGGGTCTCCGGTGTGCCTCGCAAGGCAAGCCACTCCTCGGATGCTCCCCGCCGTCTTCACTATCAAGCTTCCGGTCGAACCGCCGCGGGCCTTGTTCCCTTCGGTACACGGTGGCGGCCACACCACAAGCACGGTTGGTGTGGTCCCGCAAGACTACAGGCCCGGTGAGTACAAGCACGGTGCACACAAGCACCTTGGAACAAGAGGTATGCAAACCTCACTAAACACTAGGCATAACCTAGATCAAGCGCATAAGTGGTGGTCTAATCAACCTAAACACTTCGCAAAGCACCTACGCTAATCACCAAGTGTATCACTAAGCATTATGCAAGTAGAGAGCTTTAGAAAGGTGTAGAAACAACCTTGGAATGATCCCTCACTTCTCCACACTCTCCATGGACGGTTGGGGTGGTATTTATAGCCCCCAAGTGGAAGATAGCCGTTGGGAATGAAACCAACCATTTTGACTCACACCGGATGCTCCCGTCGGATGCACCGGACGCTCGCCCCGCGTCCGGTGCTGCCACGAGTCGCCGCGCCGTTGGTTGACCGTTTGAATTAGCCGTTGGCGCCATCTTCTGTTGATCACCGGACGTGTTCGACGTAACACCGGATGCTCCTAGCTCCGTGTCCGGTGTGCATACAGAGAGCTCCCGAGAGCGCATTTTCACACCGAACGTGTAGTATGAGCCTGCCCCTAGAAATGGATACAGCAGGAGCGAGTAGTATGAGCCGTCCCTACAAATGGTAGAGTAGGGGTGGCTCAATCACCAGTCCGCCTTTACAAATAGTCCCCATTTGTAGGGGTGGTTCGTAACACCAGCCGCCCCTACTGTGCTATTTATAGGAGCGGCTCACTTCCTAGTGCTAGGAGAATCCCACGGTAGGGGCGCCTGCATCTCCAGCCGCCCTTAAAAAAAGAACACGTTCCTGCGAATCGTTTTTCAGGTAGTGCACGTCGCCACGGACGCGAACGGCTTCTTTGGGTTCATGGAGATGTGGGCTGCGTCGGTGGTGGCTGCCGGTGCCAGCTCTGATTGGCCAGAACCGCTACATGACCGGAGGCTCGTACGCTTCGACGGTGACGAGGAGTTGACCGGCCGGTTGTTACGGCAGGTGGCGCCGGACTTACCCAGGGTACGGTGAGCTCAAGCGATATATAGAATATAAATACCTTTTGTTGTAAAATAGATGTCATTCTTGTTTTATGAGGGGTTAAACGTTATTTCTTTGACCAACTATATAAAAAACATTAATATTTATTTATTATAAATAATTAGTACTACTAGATATATAGATTGTTAAATTTATTTTTATAATAAACTTATTTAAAGAACAAATGCTATATAGTGAAAGTTAAAAAATTGACCAGCATAATATCATAATGACAACTAGTACTCATATGTTATATATATATTCCCATCAGTTTTCTGACATCGTTCCGGCCTTCACATGTCTGAAAATCAAAATAACTTTGGTCAACGGTTGGGGCCATTATTAGGGGAAAATAAAATCCCCTTTGAATGCATCAACCCTTTCTTTTCTATATTTATCTTCTGCAAACAATACAACTTGTCCATGTGACCCCAAACTACTACATTTCAGTTTGATGAGACTTTGTAGAGTTTTGTTCCATCCTTTTCTTAGTAGTTGCTCTATCCTTTTCTTAGTAGTTCCCATATCCCGGTTGAAGTTGGCACTCCCTTTGTACTTGATGTTTTTCATGGATTATTCCATCGTCTAATACAAATATCGGGAAAACTCTTGCTGCTCTTTGAGAAAATATTTTTTGTAACATTTCTATATACCAACTAACAAATTTTGTATAATTATTGTATGATTTTTGCGTTCTAAGTGATCCTAAAAATACGTGTTTAGAGGGACTACAATACTTATAATATATAAACACATAAAAATGAACTCGATCATATTAACAAAAAGATTATGTGTGGAGAAACTAATTTATGTCTATATATATATATATATATATATATATTATAGAGTAAACAATTTTCTCCTATTTTTCCATCTAGTCATCCCCTAATTAATTCTGTGATTATTGAAGCTGTCCCTGTCTATGTCCACACCCCCGTGTTTGATATGAAATATGTAGGGGTTACTTGAATATAAGAATCCTAATGTTTGATCATCTGTATCACACATGTACATATAGATACTACGACATCAATACAAAAGAGAGGTGCTAGCGAATTTATAGATTGATAAGAGTGCCCCACTATTTATAGATTTTGCAAACTGACTTAAAATATACTCCTCTCATTCTAAATTGTAAGTCATTTTGTGCATAGAATAAACTATGAACTTAGAGAAACTTAAATGCATGAATTATAATTTATAAGGGAGAGAGTAACCACTACACCTAGTCCATACTGTAATAAAGTTCAAAGCGCTACTACTGTACTACTTTTATCACATGGATGCTAATTATAATCACTGATACGTTTCCTTGCCACCATTGGCTTACACTGAGGCATCCAGTCCTGCTCGTCTAGTAATTCTCGTCTCATGGCAACTCTCCAACACCACTTAGATAATATGGCTACATGTATTCTGAACACCGGACAAAGCAGACAACACTTAATTTAGCGCACATATATAATTTAACTATGCATAAGCAATCTGATAAAATCATATTATTAATTTGAATATCTCTGCATTTTCTTGGTTATGCCTCTACTTATGACAAGGGTATGATTGTCATTTCTCCATCCTCTAACTTCAATCTAACTGATTTCGTGTGTCAATGGCATATATGGGAAACAAAAATACAAATTAATGGTAGTGAAGGCAAATAAATCTTAATTCTCAATGGCATATAAGGAAAGGTTGTAAGGTTCAATGGCATTCAACAAATTTTCTCCGCAAGGCAACATGATGTTTAGCAATTCTGCAATTCTTGCAATGTTAAGAATTTTGTTATTTTTCCTTTTCCTATACGGAACATCTTATAATATGGAACGAAGGGATTATTAAACAATACCTAATATTGTATCTCCTAAAATTCTGGCCCATGCTTGATGGACTATTATTATACTAATGCATATGCTTTACTGTAAATATTTAACCCTAGGCATATGTTTTTTCTAAGTATATATTGTATAGCCTTTTACTTAAAGTAGATATGGAGTCATAAGTTATGCCAATATTTTGCTTGGATCTGATTTTTTTTTTTAGATCATACTTCAGGTCTAAGTCTATTATTAGGGTGCCCGCGCTGGATCCCAGCTAGCGAAAATGTGCAAACAGTTTTTCTCCTTGTCCTTCTCATTTTATTAAAAAAAATAACAAACGCATTTGATAACCTGCACTACGGGAGAGGCAAAATTTGTCGAGTGCCATATGCTTTGCCGAGAACCAAAACACGGGGGCAAACCGCCCAGTTCCTGTAGTGCTGCAGATTGTGCCGACGACCCAACCCCAGCTCCTACTCAGCCAGCGAACATTCACCTTCTCCGCACAAGCGTTGTGGCGTCTCAAGCAGCGGCTCACCGGCACCAGACCGGAATTCAACGGAGCGGCGCCGCCATCCACCTTCGCCACCCTAGCAGTGCATGGTTGGGTCTGCTTGGCGCTTGCCAGCGGTTTCACTGATGCCACTCCAGTGTTCGTCGTCTTCGCCTCCGACTGTCGTGCAAACATGTCACCGCCGGTCCCAGACGCCTACGTAGGCAATTGCATCGTTTCTGCGTCGTCGCGTTAGGCGGGGAGGAGCTCACCGGAGCAGATGGGCCTGCACTTGCGTTCCTGGCCATCAGGGACGCCGTCACGAAGGCGAAGCAGAACCCCCTGCTTGAGGACATCAGTAGTTTGATTACCAAGGTCAGAACCATTCCGCCGGGCCGCAAGGTCCTCGTGGCAGGGTCGCCGAGATTCCCCGCGTACGCGGTGGATTTTGGGTTTGGAAGGCCTTCCAGGGTGGAGAGGGCGTCCATGAACCAGGACGGCATTATGGCTGTTTATGCTGGGAAGGAGGCTGGCTCGGTGCAGGTGTCTGTGGCTGTTGCAGCGGAGAAGATGCCTGCGTTCCACAGGATGTTTGAAGTCAAGTCTGGCAGTAATAAGGCGAGACTTTGAGCATAGTCGCGTGGAAGGAACTAAAATATGCAATGCTCATGAAATGCGTGAAATGTAGTCAATATTATGGGCCATCACTTTCATCAAGACTTCAAGAGGTTTCATGGATCATTGGCGCTTGGGCAACAAAGTAGAATGTGCGTATGCGTAAGATGATGCAAAATTTAGAAAGCGAATGTACAGAAGCGCCTCTTTTTTTTATAAATATAATGGACACCTCTTGGATGTTAAAATCTATATATGGATATATTGTAGTTGCCATAGATTGTATTTCGAACAAATACATGACTTTGCCGCCGTGCTGCTGGATGTGCTTGCTCAGGGAAATACTTTTCCACCGTAGTCTCCGTCTCTTTTCGGTGGATGTTTGATTTCCTTGTTCGATGGTTTTGCGTTGATATACTTTTCCCCTTTGCAGGTGCATTCGGTTATGTTTGTGGCGGAGGCTTCCGGCTTCCTCCCTGCTCCCTTCTTTCTTTTTCTTTTTTTGGCGTTTGGGTTGCTAACCACTACCTATGTGCTTCTGTAATCTGCAGTTCTGTACTATGGATTCTTCCGTAGCTGCGTTGTGTATGTCTCGTCGTTCTTTTGTCCTTTATTATCTCATCTTAATGTTCAAAAAAACATCAAAATACGCTTTAGCTTTAGACAAACTGAATGTAGAAAAGCATGAGTAGCTTTTTTCAGCATGCCACAATTGATCTTTGTAAATATTTTTCAATTGATATCTTATAGAAATGAAGTTTTTCACGCATAAATAAGTAAATTTGTATCCTATATGAACGCAATAATACAAACTTGCGTATCAAACCATCGCATGGGCTAGATCATAGGAGACATAAACATGGGTTATTGTGTTAATACGTTTGATTAATAAAAGATACTTATATTAAATTGTTTTTTCTCTTTGTCTATTTTCTAACACAATATGCATAATAGATGCTCATTAGTCTTTATCTAGCTAGTTATGATAGACTTGTCAATTATAGATATCTACTTTTTTTTCCATCAATGTCCATAATTTTTTTTTCTATTTGCATGGCACCTGTCAATGTATCTTCAATGTGTGTGTATTTGAGACATTAGCTTAAACAACTACTAATTAATTTTTACCCAGGCGGGCAAAAATGATTGACTGAGGCGGGCATCACTACCGCCTCGGAGTAAAGGTCGTTGTTAATCGATCTTTCCGAGAAGGTTGGAATGTCCGCCTCGGTAAATCAAATAGAAATCCATGGAAAAACCCAGCGAGCCCATCTAGATGGGCCTGCTGAGGCCATCCACCATGCCGCCACTGTAGTTGCTCAATGGGACCCGCCTGCTGCCGCATCTGCCTTGCCCATGCCTGGATCTGGCCTCCCTGGCACCGGATCCAGGGTCCTCCGCAGCCGCGCCACCAAATCTAGTGTCCGGAAGAAGGCCCTGAGAGAGAGAGAGAGAGAGAGAGAGAGAGAGAGAGAGAGAGAGAGGGATGGAGGGGAGAGGGGCGCTGGGAGCCCGCGCCGCTGCAAGGCTGGGTCGCCAAATCCGGTCTCTCGAAAGTGCCTGAGAAAGAGAGAGAGAGAGGGAGAGGGAGGGATGGAGGGGAGAGGGGCGCTGGGAGCTCGCCCCGCTTCCTTACCCTGGCTGCCCGCTCGCGAGGCTGACTACCGCGCTTGTGCCGCCGTGAGGCCGATAGCCACCCCGCCCTAGCCACCCTAGGTGTTTCATGCTCGGTGAGGAGGAGGGAGAGAGAGGGAGGTAGTGAGAAAGAGGGGGAGATGGAGGGGCACCGCTGCTCCCCTGCTGTCGCTCGGGTGAGAGAGTGAGGGACAGAGAGTGCCGAGGGAGGGAGAGAGTGCTCGGGTGGGGAGGGGTGAGAGTTAGGGTTTCATGATTTCACATCTCGTCTATATATTGGGCCTCATTTATCGAGACAGTGGCTATAGAATGCTCGCATTGGTTAATGATTTACCGAGATGGTTGGCTTAAAAATGACAACCTTGATTAATCTATATTAACCGAGACGGGCATTTTAATGTGCCCACCTCGGTTAATCAAATTTGCGAGGCGGTTTTTTTGTAACACCCGGTTTTAAAGATAAAACCAAGTACACATCATATGAGAACCCAGAAAGTCCAATAACTCATATAATCACAACTGAGGATCAAAATAATGTATTATTATAAAGAAATACAACCTTTAATAGTAGACAGCGGGAACGCTTCGTTCTTTAGGCGAAGACAGCAATTCCACAGGGACAACTGACTGGTTGATCACAAGCATAAACTCCTCTAGACTCTGACAATCTGGTATCCAGGATTTTGTCCAAAAAAGTAAAGTAAAGCAAGCATAAGTTCTCCATGTATTCAACAAGTATAACATGGGGTTATAAACATCAAATGGCTGGTTAGCATTATTATTAAGTTAAATTTTAAAATTAGCTTGTCTCATATTGTGCTTAACCCCCAAGTTATACCCAGAAGATCATATAAGAGATTCTATTAGGCCATGTAACCATCATCACCATCGTCATCGTCGTCGTCGTCATCATCGTCGACATCAGCATCATTGTCACTACTACAAAATACCGCCTCTCCAAAAATATTTATGATGGCGGTCAGAAAATACCTGTCTCCAAAAATATATTTATAGAGGCGGTTATCTTAAAAAACGATCGCCTCCAAAAATATTCTATTTCCATAGGCGGCCGTCTTAAGACAACCGCCTGCGAAAATAGATTTATGGAGGCGAGCGTCTTACTACGACCACCTCCAAAAAAATATATTATACTTTCAGAGACGGTTGTATTGACGCCCGTCTTTGTAAATCTATTTTTTTTAAGACGAGCACACTATAAGGCCCGCCTCCATAAATGCAAGGCCCAACAAGCCTAGATGTAGCCCGTAGGTGAAGTCAAATATAAATACAAGAGGTTTTTTTCCTTATCCATTCTTTTTCCATATCCCATAGCCGCCGCACTGCTCCTCTCACCCTCCATTCCATCCCCCTCCCTCCCTCAGCTCTCTCCAGTCTCTCTCTCTCTCTCCCTCACCCACCCACTCAGTCACTCAGGGGCTGTTTGGATTGCACCCTGAACTGAACTTGCCTGGACTAGTGGTTGCCTGAACGTTGCCTGGATTGCATTTGGTTCAAACCTTGGATAGGTGCCTGGGCCGGGCAGCGATGGCCTCAGCCAGGCGACCGAAAACGAGTGCCTAGCTGCAGTAGAGTGTTGCCTGGGCTAATTAACGTGCTGATGGCTCTACGGTTCTTTTTCTTCCTTTCTTTCTTTGCTATATTTCTTCCCGAGAAACAAATTTGATTATATATATATATATAAATATTAATATTTATAGTACATAATTGAAAAGATATTTGAATATAATTTTTTAATAAATTTATTTAAAAATATAAATGTTGTATTTATTTTGTACAAATCGAGTCAAACTTGTGACATATACTAATGAAGATAAACATTTTGGGACGTAGTGAGTAATGCATATTTTAATATCGCTTTATATTTTTTGTATTAGCTGGTACTGTGCACACGAAACTTCATGAAAAAAAAGTATACCAATAAACCTGCACTTTACCAGTAGTCCGTTCTTTATGATTACGTTTTCTACCAATAAACCTTCACTGTAGCAACATGTGTACAATATAATTATAATTGTTTTTTTTCACTAGCATGTACACGTACGTGTATACAGTGTAACTACCAATAAACTTTCACTACAATGGAGTAAAATAATATTATATCTTTTATTAGCCTTTCCAGGCACAGATTTTCAACCAAACACATCATCTACTAACTTGTCTGGCCAGGCAAATTCTATCAAATTTCCAGACAATTTTCAGGCAACACTTTTTCCAGGCAAGCCATCCAAACAGGCCCTCACTCAGTGGCGCTGGCACTTCCGCGGCGGCACATGCGCGTGGCTACCTGGTGGCGCATGAGCAGGGCCATGCGGCGGCGCACTTGCAGGCACGCGTGGCAAAGGCGGTGGCCGGCGCGGGAGGCCGCAAACTGCACAGCGGTGGCATGGCGCGGGATTCAGTGGACGTGCGATTACGGGGTGGCGAGCACCAGCTGGAGGCACGCAGCAAACGCGCGGCGGCGGCGTGGCGTGCCCCGGCGCAGGAGGTCGCCGAGTGCAGGATTCAACGAATTTGGTCAGAAAGCAAGCTAAGATGAACTTTTCTTTCCTCTCGACCCTTTCCTCTATAGCTTTATTCAGTTTGCATGCCTCATAGATGGTCTTGTCCATGTACCGGATCAGTGAACGTCCATCGATCCATTCTTGCACGCATGGATGCTTTCTTGTTTACCTAGGATTCGGTGGCGGATTCGGCGGAAGAGGCCGCCGGTGCAGGAGGTTGGATTCAGCTTCACACTGGCTTCAGCGGATTCGGCGGCGGCTCTTGCGTGTAGGCTGGATCCAGCTTTTGGGCTGGGTGTGGGCTCGCCGCCGAGCTCAGGATGGGCTCGTAGGTGGACTCATGGATTTTTTTTTCTAAAACACTTAATGCAGGCGGTCGTTTTATACAGACCATCTCCGTTAATTGATTAACCGTGGTGGGCAAAGCAACTATCACGGTTAATCTATGATTAATGGAGGCCTATTGTTGGAGGCAGTTGCTTTGCCTGCCTCCAAAAATGCAAATCGACTGCCTCCATTCACGTTTCTGTACTAGTGTGTCATCGTCAGAAGTCCATATCATCGTGAGTTGAGCGGCCCACGCTACGTGAAAAACGATTCGTCGGAATGGGGCCTTTTTTTAAGAACGGTTGTAGCTAGAAGCACCCTTACAGTGGGGTTGCTCGGGCTCCAAGAAACGAGCCGCCCCTATAAATGGCACAGTAGGGACGGCTGGTGTTACAAACCGCCCCTACAAATGGGATTATTTGTAGGGGTGGCTCACTCACCAGCTGCCCCTACCGTGCCATTTGTAGGGGCGGCTGGGACCAACCGCCCCTGCTATATCCATTGTAGGGGCGGCTCAATCACCAGCCGCCCCTACAAATGTCCCACGTATTTATAGAGCAAACTGCTTCTTCCTGTTCGGGTCACTCACTCCAACTCGAAAAAGGCTTGGAAGGCCTTGGGCTCCTCCCAAAAATTGCTCTACTAAGGGGGGAAGGTTTTGATCTCAAATCCTTTGGTGGAGAGCTTGTAGGAGGTAAGAAATTGCTATTCCAACCTTTTATTCAAAGTTTTAATGGTTGGTTAGTGAGTAAATTGAGTTTTACTTTTCTCTCTCTTCCATGGTGCTTGAGCTTTGTTTAGAGCAAAGTAGACCTTAGTTTTGAAGCTATTAGTGTAAAGTAGTTAGAGAAATGAGCTCACACTCTCTATTAGTTGGTCTTCCTTGATTTTAGTGGTGATTATACGCTAGTTTCATGTATGTTTCATGCATTGTTGGTATTTTTAAGTGCACACAGATAAATCCGCAAGCGCACAGATACCGTTGTAGCTTTCACCCAGAGGGTTTTAAATATCGTATCCACAGGGAAACGGGCTTGGTTAACTATGATCTAACTTAACCAGGGGTAGTCAATAAGTAAAGGTAAAAACTAAGTTAAAGGTGGAAGTCAATGATGGGTGTAGTGATGCAAATAAAGATGATGGCTAATAGGTGTAAAACTAATCAAGGGTGTATATAATATGGTTATGGTGATCTAGGTTGTAGATAATAGGAGTGCAAAGAGAATAACTAGGGGTTTCTACTTCTGACTTGGGCAAGGTTATGTCTTCTATTGCTCATCTAGGAAAATCACTATAGGGAAAGTTATCAACAGAGGATGTTTCCCTTAGCAAAACTATCCTACTATTCCTTCTGACGGGAGGTACACTACAAAGGACTCAATAAGGCTAGGCCACCTTCGCGATCTATGTCGATGGTAGTTATCTATCATTTTTATCCATCAACTAAACATTAATCAAGGGCATAAAACAATCCACAACATAGTTATAGGGTTTGATTCTAACAAGTTCCACGAGTTTTATTGTTCTGACCTATTTTGCAGGGTATGAAGAGATATTCAATTTTTCACTGAACAAAAGTATCTCAAATAAGGAATTGGAGTTAACCATTGCGTAAAGCTCATCGAGACGATCGAAACGGATATATTACTTGCTATTTTGGAGTCCGGAATGAAAAGATATAGATTTTACAAACACCGGAAGATTCTAGAACATGAGCTGTGGGATTAATTGAGGGTTACGGGATTAATTGGGCCTAAATCATAATTTGGCCCATTAAGGCCTATGTGCACTTTAATGAGACATGGCGGAAAGGTTTAGTACCACATGGCTTGCTCAAGGTGGAGGAGGGGAGGCCGCCCCCTATATATACAGCCCCAGGGACACCCTAGGCTCCATCCCCTTCATTATTATATATAATTCATATTCTCTAGTTAGGGCTTGGATGGAGAGGTGTCCCATTGAAGGATAACCTCTCTCCAATGCAGTAGATTAGTTCTAGTTGAGAGTTAGGGAGAGCGGAGCCATGCTTGGCTTCTGGAGGAGTCATCTGAGGTCTGGTATGACTTGTATCTTATCTCTGCAAGACTTATGCTTTTATATGTTCATCTTCTCTATTTACTTATATGCTTTATTATGTGATTGGTTAGTATAGTTGTTATACTTTGGCATAGGATCTCCACTCGCATCGAATGCTCTAGTTTTCATATGGGATTAGAGTAGTAATTAATAGTGTAGACATGGTGTCTAGACTAGATGTTACCTGAGATTGCACTCAACCTTACGAATAGTTATGGTAACCCCAGGAGGTGACAGCCCTGATGGCCGACATATTCCACCTTGTGTAGGTTGATGATTGTAGGACCGTAGTCAGAGCTTCCTAGTCCCATTCGCATCTCAGTCTGAGACTAGTGTTCTGATGTCCCGAAGTACTATTGTGTGATTTCCTATCTAACTATCGTTCAGTTATCTTAGAACCCAAGTAATAGAGAAGTATTTAGTAACCTTGAACTCTCCCGTTGTCCTCTCAACTTAGCTAAACTACTCATTTATCTTACCAGTGATTACTATGCATAACTCTTATCATTTATCACTTACCCCTACTATAGTCTAGTTAGTGTATTAAGTTAGCAGATGCATGATGGTAGCTATCAGGTTTTTTAGCCATTGCTTCCCTGTGGTAAGATATAAATAACGATACTTTGGAATACTCCGGGGTAAAAGCTACAATGGTATTCTGTGCGCTTGTAGAATCTTTCATATTCTATTTGCACTTAATAAATGCCAACAATCTACCACCGATCCGGCTAGACAGGACGCATTTACGAGTAACCATAGTCTAGGCACCACGCTTACACTATAGATTACCGCTCTACTCCCTATAGAATAGGAATAAAGCACTCAAAAGAGAAACATAAACCAGATAAACAATATGAACATAGACTTACGTGAATCAGAAGTTGGTTGCCCGAGACATCTTAAGAGCTAGCTCAAGTAGAGCTAGATCCTACCGGAGTACAAGCCGTAGAGGGGTCACCGACAGGCCGGCAACACCTCCTAACTCTTCCCTCGCTCTCCATCTCTCTACTATCTAGTCCCTAGATCCTAATGAAAAGTTATCCTATCATGGGACACCTCTCGATTGGGGTTTACATACGATTGAATGAATTCGTCTGAAACCCTGGGTGTCTAGGGGTCCTTATATAGGCCGGTGGGATGAACTGTAGCCTTTGGATCAAACCGACTTCGACGGACAGTGTAGATTGTGTGAAATATCGGGATGTAGGTCCACGTCGAAGTGGAGGCGATTTGGTGTCACTGACAGGTCGGCCGATCCTCTTCGGAGTCCAAACCCATCCCGTCTTCTCTGGTGAGTCTCTGGTGTCTTCTAGATTCTTCCTGATTTCCTTTCGCGGTGGAATTCGATGTTTTAGTTCGATATGTGGGTCTCCTTTGGTTCTTTTCTGATAACGTCCTGCAGAAATATAGATTTACCAAAACTCATGGAATTTTATCAGTTTAATCCCTAAACCTATGTTGGTGTTTGCTTTTATACCCTTTTCATGTTTAGTTGACGGGTAAAATCATACAATAATTACCGTCAATAACCTCCCCCAAGCTTAACCTTTGCTAGTCCCTTAGCAAAGTCAAACTTAGCAATGGATATCGGAGTTCATTAGAATTTTTAAATATAGTAGCAACTCCTCAAAAGCATACCTGTATTCAATCAAGAGTTCTCCTTGGGATTAGTGCAAACTATTATGACTTTTAAACTTACCTTTATTACCTTTAACCATGGAGCTTGTAGCCTTCTCTTGGGTCTTGGGTAATTGAAAGACAGAATGTTTAAGTCAAGCACTATGTCTCAACCTCTGTTGTTCAACTCTTATCCTGGAGTTTTTGTAAGTTTTCAAAATAAAGCTCAGAGATTCTTTTGTATGACCCTCTCAAGTCTCTCAATATGTGGTATTTGTGGATCCTCACCAAGGCAATAGTGATGTGTGCCTTCTCTCTCTCTCATGGCTTATGTGGGGTTCATGGGTAAGGAGACAGCTCATACATACTTGCAATGCATATATTGTAAAGTCAAACAATGGATTCAGAGAAATAAGTCATACAATCAAATCAAGATGTGCATGTGTGTGGATATGTGATGGTAGGTGGATATATGGTGGCTAACCTAATTCTACTTTTGCTCCTTGAAAACATTTCTCTCTTTTTCAAGCACTAGGGAATTGTGTTGCAGGACAACACGGGCTATCTCTTTTTTCTCTCTTTTTTTTCAGGCGGGCATCTTTGTATCAATTGTTTTCTCTCATCTCACACTTTTGCATAGCCACATGCCTCTTCTGTGCAACAGTACTTTCCTCTCTTCTTTTCTTTTTGAGAGATAGCAATAAGAACTTGGAGCATTTATTCAGGGTTAACCTATAGGGCTTATTTTTGGTGTTTACTCCCAGTGTGGGAGTAGAACATTTTCAGGTGAATATGGAAAGCATGTTTTTGTGTACTCTGTGTGTAGGAGCAGCAGGTGTATATGGTGTGTACGTGATCTTGATTTTGAAAGCATGAAAAGTTTCTAAGGTATCAGCAAAGCTTGACAATACTCAATGCAAAACAAGTAGCATGTAAATATGTGGGTTTTTCTATTCTACCATGTATGGCTGTGGTGGGAATTTAAGCTCTATCATACAGGAACTCAGGTTTTAAGGATTTTCAAAATAAATCTCCAGGACTTAAGTATCACTAGGAACATGATAAATAGAAGCTCAAACTTTCCATATCATATCCCTCAATCACCTAGACTTAGATCAAGCATTTGCTACCCACAAGTTTCAGGTTCAAAGTAAATCTTCATGTCAAAACAGTTGTATCTAAAACTTGGGATAATTCAAGGTTGAACACTAGGTATCAAAGGGATTCTAGTGAAGTGATATGCATGGTGTTTATCTATGGAGTTCATTTTATCTGGGCAACAACTTCTGTAAGCATTCTCTTTTATTCAAACCTAAGTAAACCTAAGCAAACCTAAATAATCAAACTAAACAAATCCTTATTTGGTTTTTAAATTTTATTTCACTAGCTAACACACTCAAAAAGCAATATAGTACCGTAATAGGATGGGAAGCTTATACTTAGCTAGTTAAGTGGAGGATGCTCTCCCCCAAGCTAGATGATGGCATGGTCATGATGTTGAAGTTGAGTGATCCTTCTTAAAGCAGATGTGCTGGCAGCATGAGGGCACTGGGTTGACTAGCTCTTTGATCATGTATTGTACTGTAAAACTCAATTGCCAACAAAAATACCCATTCTCATGGAGGGGGTTAGGATAATACCGCTCCATGGTTAGTGGCAAAATTTCCAACAGTAAGTTCCCTTAATGAGTGGACCTTCATGTGCCCACATATTTTTTTGAATTTTTCATAAAAGGTGTGGACCTTCACGTGTCCACATATTTTTGGTGTTTTTAAGTTTATGAATGCAAAAAGTAAATATGATGCAGAAGTCTATTCTAGATGCATGCAAATTATTTTTGTGCCACCACGGTGAATAGTCTTTGTGAGCTATGCCACAAGGTTAGTCACATGGGGCTTCTAGATTTTATTATGCAAAGCAATAAATATTTTTATTTTCTTTTCTATGCAAATACAACAAAGTAAATATGCAACTAATATGCTAAAGGAAAATTATGCAATGCTAAAGAAATATGGATAGGTACCAAATTTACCTTTTGGCGAAGGCTCGGTGGTTTTAAAGTCCTCTGAACAGGACGTCTTGTCTTGTTCACTTGGTGCATCGTCGGGTTGAGATGGTGACCTTGGTTGCACCTCTGATGATGTGCTAAATGGTGACTCCTCCTTCTTTCATTCCTTTCTGGTTGGTAATGTTGATGATGAGGTTGAAGTTGGGGGCTCATCCTTCATAGTTTCTTCATTCTTCTTACTCTTCTTATCTTCTGTAGTGGTCTCATCACTCCTTACAACTTCTCCTTCATAGTCTGCCTAACCATCCTTGGGTGGTTGGTTCTTCTGACGTTGGGATGAACGATGTCTCCTCCTTGATCTGTTCTTCTTTGGCTGCTCATAAGCTATGTAGCTGTTGAAGTGGTAGCGCTCCTTTTCTGTGTGGAATTGGAAGTGGACCTTTCTTGATCTCATATAGATGATTGCTCGTGAGGTGTTGAGGAACGGCCTTCCAAGTATAATCAGTGGATCATACTCTTCCTCTCCCATGTCTAGGACAAAGAAGTCAGAGGGGATATATTGATTTTGAATTCTCTCTGGGAGCCTGAACATCTGGTTTGCCATATTCTCTATTATGTTGACACTCGATCCAGTGTTGCAGGAGGTCTTGTGGAAGACTTTCTGGTTAACTGTGCACTCCATCATTGGCACGCCTGGATCGTCTTTGGTAGGTATAGTGATGCAAGGAGGTGATTGTATTCAGCCCGAACCAAGTTGATCATCCTCACTGCTTCAGTATGTGCCTGCTTGGGCAGGAGTTTGTAGTGTCTTGTTCATGAGTGGCTTGTCTCCTATGACATCCTTTTGTTCTTCCTTCTTGAGTTGTGTTCGAACCTTTTGTTCCTCTCATTATTCTATTCCTGCAAAGCATTAGTGGACAACACATACCCGAAGGAATATACAAGTAATGACAGGGATAGTGTTGTCTAACTGGCTACATTCTATGATGCAGAGAAGTTGTTTGAAAAATAGAACATTTATGGTTCACCATTACTTCTTCTTTGGAGGATTGATTTTATGTTGTCTTTAAGTTTGATTTTCATATGTGGCATTTGTAGAACTAATCAAACTTATAGAAGTAAGGTAATGGTGAGTAGAGGGATTGCAAACCAGCATGCCTGAGCGACGGGAGCTTGAGAGGAGGAAGACCATGGTCAGATCAACTTTGGTGGAATTTGGTCTTCCTTCCTTATGCTTCAATCGGACAGTGAAGGCTCCTGGTTCTTAGGTCCACTGAGCAAGACCTCTCCCTTGTGCACAACTGTTGCGATTCATCTATCTTGCTTCATCTCTGATTTGAGTTTATCCTATGACTTCCCCAAATTGAATTGAAAGTTTCCTGCAAGGGTTAGTCTAACAAAATATCCAGCATCTACTATAGCATACTATCGGCTTAAAAATCAACCTAGACACCACGTCTAATTTGACTTAAGAGGGCATTTAATATAAGCACATGCTTACATTGAAAACCTTTGAAGATATGATCGAACACTCCTAAACTAGGCACCATGCTTCATTTAAGAGATGTATGTAGTTATTCCCAACCCTAAACATATACTATAGCAAATAAAGGTAGTGTGAAAGCATTATAAAGATTTATTCAAACAGAGATGTGTGAGCATGATTTAAGGTAAAGACAACCAAGGTGGATTTGCAACATGGTATAGAATTTTTAGAAAAAGACCATCCCCCAAGCATGAATTTTACAAGGTAAAAATCAACTCTAGATGGATGTGATCAATGTTGCAAAGTGGTTGGTTGGACATACCTTCGAGTCGTCATCCTTTATCCTTTTTGCTTTAGTCCTGAAATGGTTAGTGACAATAATACCCGAAGGAATATTTTCACAATTATGTTTCTATGCTACAGAGACATTACAGCAAAAAGGGTGCAAGCTTGTTCTTGGGAAACCTTCTAATTGCATCTATGTTGGTGAAGTGGTTTCCCCTCCAACACCAACCTCTATATACCTACCTCAAGATTCATACCTCGAGATTTGCAATGTTTATGATAAACATATGCATCTACAACCACCCTTTTCAAGATTTTATGGACAGGTAGTATGAGGGGTTGAAGATCTCGTGCGGGATAATGTTAGAGAGACCAAATGATTCAGAAGTTTTCTCTTGTGAGCAAGGATTTGATGTGGTGCTCATGAAATAACTTTTATGCTCACTGATGTCATCATTGATCTCAATCTTCAAGGGTGTCTCTTTATGAATGTCTATTGGCAAAAACATTGTCTCTTTTATTTCATGCCTAAGACACTCATTGGCCATGTCATTGTCCCAGATCTCCTTTGGATGGCTGTCTTTCAGGTTGATCTCACCTAGGGCCTCCATACTTGGATGAGCTATAAGTTCATCATTTGGATCTGAACCAAGTATGGACTCCATCCATAAGGCTTCATATCTGTCCATCCATTCAACACATTCTTACCATTGTTGTAGCTCTTCTTGATCTTCCTTGTGGTCTTGATGACTCCTATGCTTTGGATATCTAAGTGGGTTTCTAGGATCATCATGAGTCTTAGAAGAGAGAGCACAAGATGGATCATTGGGATCAAGGATGGGTTTAAAGATGGGTTTAGATAAGTCTTCTAATGTGGGCATAGAAGGGGAGAAGATAGAATTGGCTTCTAATTGGCTTGGCTCTCCTTCTATGGCATCACTAGACATGCCATCCTCGAGTTCTTCCCAATGGGAATAAGGACGTTTTCTAAGAGACTCTTCCATAAGAGGATTTAAAATATGATCACTTGGAGGTCTCTTACGTGGACAAGAGTTCCTTGTCCTCCCAAAATCATTGAGGTTGCCCTCAAATTCAAAAGAGTTTTCCAAAAGTGGAATTTCTCTTTCTCTTGGGGGATTTTGGGATACTGATGATGATCTGGATGGATAGCTAGGTTTTAGAGTTGGAATGATTGTATGCTTGCTATCAAAACATCCTCTTCTTGCTCAGGAGATGATTTCTTCTCTTCCTCTAGGAATTTATCATGAATGCTAGTGAAGGTAATGTGTCCACTGATCTTATCAAGGATATGCCTTGCTTCACTAAGAGATAAATAAAGGAAAGATCCTCTAGAGGCTACATCAAGGGATTCCCTAGAATCCTTACTAAGACCCATGTAAAAATGTTGAATGAGTATTGGGTCTGGAATAGCAAGGTCTAGGCCAGTGATGAATTCATTAAAATGATCCCATGATGTATCACGAGATTCTTCTTCTAGTTGCCTAAAAGTTAGAACCTCTAAGCGAAGGCTAACAACTTTACGGATGGGGAAGAAATATAGACAAAAGTTAGAGCATAGCTTCTCCCAATCTCCATGCATTCTCTGTATGGTGAGTTTGTACCACCGTTTAGCTATTTCCGTCAAAGAGAATGGAAACAACTTCCATCTTAAGGTTTTGTCATGCATGCCAGTGATATGCAAGCATGAACAGATATGGTCAAACTCCCGTAGGTGAGAGTATGGGTTTTCATTGCCTTCTCCCGAGAAGGGTTGATCCCGAATCAATTGTATGAAGCACGGGTGCAGCTCATAGGCAGGTGTTAGGATAGGCTTTGAAGATTCTGGTGGCCTATGGCTGGTGCTAGTGGGTGCGCCATATTTGCAAATGGGGGTCGAATCCATGCTAAATAAAAATAAAAAAAGGCTAAGGTAGGCTTGTAGCTAATTCAACAACCGTTTCCTCGGGAACGGCGCCAGAAAGCTTGTGGTATTTTTAAGTGCACACAAATAAATCCGCAAGCGCACGGGTACCGTTGTAGCTTTCACCCGGAGGGTTTTAAATATCGTATCCACAGGGAAACGGGCTTGGTTAACTACGATCTAACTTAACCAGGGGTAGTCAATAAGTAAAGGTAAAAACTAAGTTAAAGGTGATAGTCAATGATGGGTGTAGTGATGCAAATAAAGATGATGGCTAATAGGTGTAAAACTAATTAATGTTGTATATAATATGGTTATGGTGATCTAGGTTGTAGATAATAGGAGTGCAAAGAGGATAACTAGGGGTTTCTACTTCTGACTTGGTTATGTCTTCTACTGCTCCTCTGGGGAAATCACTATAGGGAAAGTTATCAACAGAGGATGTTTCCCTTAGCAAAACTATCCTACTATATATTCCTTGTGACAGGAGGTGGACTATAATGGACTCAACAAGGTTAGGTCACCCTCGCGATCTACCACCGATCCGGCCAGACAGGATGCATTTACGAGCAACCATAGTCTAGGCACCACGGCTACACTATAGATTACCACTCTACTCCCTCTAGAACAGGAATAAAGCACTCAAAAAGAGAGACATAAACCAGATAAACAATATGAACATAGACTTACGTGAATCAGAAGTTGGTTGCCCGAGACATCTTAAGAGCTAGCTCAAGTAGAGCTACATCCTACCGGAGTACAAGCCGTAGAGGGGTCACCAACAGGCCGGCAACTCCTCCTAACTCTTCCCTCGCTCTTCATCTCTCTACTATCTAGTCCCTAGATCCTAATGAAAAGTTATCCTTTCATGGGACACATCTTGATTAGGGTTTACATATGATTGAATGAATTCGTCTGAAACCCTGAGGGTCTGGGGGTCCTTATATAGGCCGGTGTGATGAACCGTAGCCCTTGGATCATACCGACTTCGATGGACGGTGTAGATTGCGTGAAATATCGGGATGTGGGTCCACGTCAAAGCGGAGGCGATTTGGTGTCACTGACAGGTCGGCCGATCCAAGGGGAGGATCGGCCGATCCTCTTCGGAGTCCAAACACATCCTGTCTTCTCTGGTGAGTCTTTAGTGTCTTCTAGATTCTTCCTGATTTTCTTTCGCGGTGGAATTCGATGTTTTAGTCCGACATGTGGGTCTCGTTTGGTTCTTTTCTGATAACATCCTGTAGAAATATAGATTCACCAAAACTCGTGGAATTCTGTCAGTTCAACCCCTAAACCTATGTTGGTGTTTGCTTTTATACCCTTTTTATGTTTGACGGGTAAAATCATACAATAATTACCGTCAACATGCATGTAGAACTATTTCTAGATCTAGGTTTTTTTTTAATTTTTTTAATTTTGTTTCATGATTTTGGAATGGGTTGCATGAAAGGTAGTGGGTAAGATCACAATTGTTGCTAATTGTCATTTGTGAAATTTTATATTTTAATCATTTAATTTAATTTATATATGTAAATAATTAATTATCTAGTATTTATGTAGCAAATTAGACTCTAGTTTTGAAGGTATTAGTGTAAATTAGTTAGAGAAATGAGGTTACATCCTTTATTAGTCGATCTACCTTGATTTTAGTGGAGATTACACCCTAATTTTATCTATGTTTCATGTGCATGTAGATCTAGTTTTAGATCTAGAGTTTCTTTTAAAATTCTTTTTCTCATTCCTTAAATATATTTTCTTTTATTTTTAAAAGATGAATTACAAGAACTCTTGGATGTATGGTACGTTAAGGTTCAAGGCAGGTTATCGTGAAGAGGTGGAAAATTTTATTGAAGCCACAGAGAAGCATGCTGTGATGTCGACAGAAAATAAGGACAAAATTATTTGTCCTCGCAAATATTGCAGGAACCTTATGGCATTTCGAGATGTGTCTATAATTAGATCACATCTGATTATGCGAGGATTTGTTTCGAACTACACAGTGTGGATTCATCGGCGAAACTATTGAAGACAAGGTCGACGATGATTAAGAAGACGACGATGAAACCCTAGAATGCCTCTCCTAATACTCACACGAGCTTTCAGAAGAAATGGATAGTGACCATGGTAATAAACAATTTGGCTGTGATTCTTGTTCGATTGAAAACTACTTATTTGCTTATTCTATGATTAAACTTATGCAGCAACCATTGGATTTGTATTGGCATCGACGTCGGGAGGAGCATGGCATGGGTCTCTGATTCTGCAGATTTTGACCTACACACATACAAAGACTTCATATCCATTCTCAAGACGTATAAATATCGATAATCCTCATTACCTTATATGTTTATATATGTACTTAAAACGTTCACTTTTGCATACTAACAAGTTGTATTTGCTAAAACCATTCGAATAGGGCATTCAGACACTATGTTATTGAACACAAAAGAAGGCATTGTCCACAGAAGAAGAAAAAGTTGATAGTCAAAACTCTATGTTCGGTGCCTGTAACTTACTTTGGCACTCCATTACCTGGCTGTCAATAGCATCACTTAATATTTTCATATATGAAACACAATATCCCAAGTAAAGGCCTGGGAGTCTACATTATGGATATTACGTATGTTCAATGATGAGTAACACCAGTGCCTACAGGAGACATCCTTGTTTGGTAAGTTTGAACTCCTCTGCCCATAATATACAAACTTAGCTTATGTTATGAAATACTAGACCTAAACTTTTTTTTAGTGGAAAAAAGAGAAAAACAAGAGAAGGGACCCGTACAAGGACGATAAACTCTTGGAGATCGTCAGCGACATTTGCAACTTCATATTGGACGAGGTTGTGCACGTCAGAGGCACTTACCATGACCCAACTTCTGACTTAGGTTGTAATCCTATGCACCAACACCTTCGTGAGCTTTCACGGTTAGCTCTAGGTCATTGATAACAATGTTCATGGACTTTTGACATTGGTCTTACCTTGTGGAATGTTTTAATCTTGTGAATTATGACTATGCAAAGATCGACTTGTAAATTATGACCATGATCTTGTGGTTGTGGATGCATATATGTGGTCAAATTTGAATTTCAATTGTGATATCTGTACATATGTGGTGTGGTCAGATTTGAATTTCAATTGTGATATCTGTATATAATGCTGTGGACAGTTTTAAATTATGTATTTATTTTTCTCTCAAAAATTCACTATTGGGCGGTTCAAGATTGAACCACACTACAGATAGTAAGTACAGGGACGGCTACATAAACCGCATCTAAAAATGCTATTTGTAGGGGTGAGCGATTCCCGTCCGCCCGTAGAAATCCATTTTTAGGGGCGGCTAAAGTTACCAGCCGCCCCTAAAAATAGATTTCTAGAAGTGGCTGGGGAACCGTCACTACAAATGCTGCATTTTTGAAAACGAGCTAGGGGGCGGCTGGCCTAACCGCCCCTACAAATCTTTAATGTGGTAGTACCATACGCCCGGGTTAATTACTGTCATAACACTTTCAAGGTGAGTAGGCAGAATGCACTATGAAATCTTTCAAGGGTCTGTCTAACAAGTTAGGGCTGCTAGGATTTCTCGGTAGTCAGATGTAGGAACCCCTTTCAATATGGCGCAATACCTTCACAGCTATTCTCATAAGAACAGTGGTCAGTCCTATACCCAAAGTGACATGCCCCTTCTATGCCGTAAAGGTAACCTCTAAGCAATGATCTAGTCTGCCATGAGCCACATCCACCCCCAGATCTCCTTGTCTAGGGCCCTGTTCATTTATCAAAATCTGGACAAGTCAACACGGCCGCGCGGACAACCGACCATCCGCTCCAGTGGCAGCAAAGCGAGAGGAGGAAGGGAGAGGGAGGCTGGCCACGCCGCCTGAAGTTGCCGCTTCCAGGTCCTAGAGCGACGCGGGAGCCGAAGTATCATTTTCAATTGAGCACTACATACAGATAAAAATTCAACTGTACGAAGTTCGCATGTGACCTGATGCTTATTCCAGATAAAATAACGCCCCTATCGATGCCATGCATTGTCTCCTCCACGTTTGGCGATTGGCCATTAGACCAATTCTGGGATGGGATCGGGGTCAAGGTCAATTTTATATGTTAGACTATCTCCAACCGTGGAGACCCAAACCCAAGACCCATCTTCCGATTTGGGTTGCACACAGGGAAAGGTCACGGACCTAAAAATGAGCCTGCTCCAACAGCTGAACCCAAATATCCCTTCTCCGCCGGACCGCCTGATCCTCTCTCCTTGTGGTTCCTCTCTCGCGGTTTCTCTCTCTTCGCCGCGGGCCGCTCCTCTCTCTTCGACGCCCTCACCGGCACCGGTCGTGGACGTGGAGGTGGAGCGCGAGGCGGACGCGGCCCCATCAGCGGACGCCCTCGCCGGCACCGGTCGTGGACGAGGAGGCGGCGCCGCCTGCACGGGGGCGCTTCTTCCCGGCGGCGCAAACGCGGGGCGGTGCTCCTTCCCAGTGGCCTCGGCTCACCGAGGTGGATCCGCCGTCGGGTCGCCTCACCGCCTCGGGCTCGGCTCGTGCGCTCGCCGAAGTGCATCCACCGTGGGGCCTCCTCGAGCTCATCCGCTGGGAGCGTGCAAGGCGCGAGCCGCACCCGCTGCTGCCGGATCGACCAGCGCTAGGGGTCGCCATGGACGGGATCGGCTACTTTCGGTTCATAGAGATGTGGGCCGCGTTGGCGGTGGCTGCCGGTGCCAACTCTGATTGGCCAGAACCCCTACATGAGGGCTTCACCAACGCGAGGAAAGAAAAGTGGTGGCTTCAGAAAAGTTTCACCCTCCAGCTAGGCACATGCAAAACTGAGACCACCAATTCCCAACCCAGGCACATACTTCGACCGTGTCCTACTCTGCAAAAGCTGACACTTCTTTTCCGTTACTCTCTCTTGTAGAGGCAGGCCCCTGTTTAGATCCACTGTAATTTACAATTGCAACTAGTTACATCAACGTTGCGACACATGCATGGAGCATTAAATATAGATGAAATATTTACATATTTGTACTTTTTGCATGTACATCACGAAACGAATCTTTTAAACCTACTTGAATCATGATTGGACAAAAGTTATCAAATATAAACGAATATGCTCAAGTATAACTACTACAATTAGGATCTAAACACACCCTCATTCTCTCTCCCGTGGCTATAGGAACCTCTGCAAGTCACCCTGCCACCTGCAGGGCATCTAACTTTTGAACACGGTGGCATCCGAGCCTAGTTGGCCTGACAGAGCTACCAACAAAGTCACCGCGTTGGGCAAGCCCTGACTGGAGGCTCCTACGCTTCGACGGCGACCAGGAGTTGGCCGGCCGGTTGTCACGGCAGGTGGCGCCGGACTTGCCCAGGGTGAGCTCACATTTCTAGTCTATAGGAAACAAAATATATATATTAATATATACGTATAGAATATATATAGATACTCCTTTCGTTCTAAAATAGATGTTATTCTTGTGACCAACTATAAAAAATATTAATATTTATTTATAGCATATAATAGTATCATTAGATAGATCGTTAACACTAGTAAAAATTCATTTCTTTTGATACTGGCTTTATTTTTAGTGGCGGTTTCTTGTGATATTGGCTAGTAGAAATCTAACGATTCCGAACCGTCCCTAAAAATACGTTCAGGTTTTCTTTCAACAAATCGCCAGTATAAATAATCGCATGTGAAAATCATATATTTCTAGTGACGGTTTGTTAAGAGAACCGTCCGTAGAAATCGATTTCAATTACCGGTTTTCTCAACAAATCGCCAGTATAAATAATCTAAAATTGATTTTTTGAGTTTTCCAAATGACATAGTATGAAAACACAATCAAAATAAAAATTGTAGATCGTGAAAAGTTATGCAACTTTGTAGTTGATAACTTTTTCATTTGAAATCACTTTGTTAACGAAAATGCATTTGAATTTGTCAAATTTGAAAAATTAAATTTGTAAACAACCTCTGATGGAGAAACTATCATAATAGAAAGTCGTAGATCTTGAAAAGTTATGTAACTTTGTAGTTGACAACTTTTTCATTTGAATTTGTCTATAGCCACAAACAGTCAATCTTTTATTGGTTCATTATAATACGTGGGGAACCAAACTCTGAATTAGACATAGGTGGCGTGATAGAGGAGCTTACGCGTGAGAGGGTGGTCGTGGGTTCAAACCCCCACGGCCGCTTAGCGCATGAATTTAGTTGACCAGTGTCCTCTCTCGAGATTTAAAATTTTTTTTTTTTGCTACTTTTAAACTTGATTTTCGAAAAAACATTTGTACTGGCGGTTTGTTAAGAGAACTGTCAGTACAAATGTTTTTTCCGAAAATCGAGTTTTAAAAATAACAGAAAAACATTTAAATCACAAAAGGGCCAGTATAAATGTTTTGTAGGAGCGGTTCTCAAGCCATTGCCAGTTAAAAACTTGATTTTCACTGGCCTCTCCTAGTGACGGTTACGAGAAACGCCAGTAGAAATAGCTCTACAACCATCACTACAAATGATATGTGTACTAGCTAGTGTAAATCTATTTTGGTAGCATAGTGACAACTATTTCGGAACATGAATAGCATAGTGACAACTATTTTGGAAGAGGGAGTAGTCCTATGTTATTCCCACTAGTTTCGTGATTATCGTTCCCAGGCTTCACATGCCTGAAAATGACAATAACTTTGGTCAACGGTTGGGGACATTATTAGGGAAAAATATATATAATCCCCGTTGTGTGCATTATTAATAATACAACAGGAATTATATAATACAACTAGTCCATGCGACCCCAAACTACTAAGTTTAGTTGGATTAGAATTTGTAGAGTTGTTTATTTCTATGTCAAGTCGTTGCTCCATCCTTTTCTTAGTAGTTCCCATATCACGGTTGAAGTTGGCATTCCCTTTGTTCTTGATGTTTTTCATGATTTATTCCATCGTCTATTATAGCTGCAAAACTCTTGCTGCTCTTTAAAAAAAAAAACTTCTGTGAAATTTCTATACCAATTAACCAATTTTTTAATAATTATTGTATGATTTTTGCATTATAAATGATCCTAAAAATACACGTTTAGAGGGACTACAAATACTTATAATAGATAAACACACAAGGAAAAAAAGGAACTCGATCATATTAACAAAAAGACTATGTGTGGAGAAACTAATTTATATCTATATACCTAATATTATAGAGTAAACAATTTTCTCCTATTTTTTGGTCCAGTCATCCCTAATTAATGTGACTGTGGAAACTGTCCCTGTCGGTGTCCACAACCCCGTGTTTGATATTAAATATGTAGGGGTTACTTGAATATTGAATATAAGAATCCCAATGTTTTATCATCTGTATCACACACGAACATATCTATACTACCACATCAATACACAAGAGAGGTGCCAACGAATTTATAGATTGATAAAAGTGCCCCACTATTTATAGATTTTGCGAATTGACTTTAAATATACACATCTCATTGTAAATTATAAGTCATTTTGTCGTCTCTAGATACATTGTTTTTGTGATGTATTTAGACATAGTATATAGCTATGTGCATAGATAAAACTATGCACTTAGAAAACGCTATTATAATCTCTGATGCATTTCCTTGCCACCATTGACTTACACTGAGGCATCCAGCAGTCCACCACGACTTAAATAATATGGCCACATGTATTTTGAACGCTGCACACATATATAATATAAATATGCATAAGCAATAGCGGACATGTGCTGCAGTTTTTCTCCTTGTCCATCTCATTTTATTAGGAAGTGAGTATTTCAAACGCATTTGATAACCTGCAGATTGTGCCGACGATGACCCAACGCCAGCTCCTACTCAGCCGGCGAACATTCACGTTCTCCGCACACGCACTGCGGCATCTCAAGCAACGCCTCACCGGTAACAGACCGGAATTCGACGGTGCGGCGCCGCCATCCACCTTCGCCACACTGGCAGCGCATGGCTGGGTCTGCTTGGCGCTTGCCAGCGGTTTCACCGACACCGCTCCGGTGTTCGCCGGCTTCCTCTCCGACTGCCGTGCCCGCACGTCACCGCCGGTGCCTGACGCCTACGTAGGAAACTGCATCGTTCCTTGCGTGGTCGTGTTGAGCGGGGAGGAGCTCACCGGAGCAGACGGGCCTGCGCTTGCGTTCTTGGCTATCAGGGATGCCGTCACGAAGGCGAAGCATAACCCCCTGCATGTGGACATCTGCAGTTTGATTACCGAGACCAGAGCGCCATTCCGCCGGGCCGCATGCTCCTCATGGGAGGGTCACCGTGGCTCCCCGCGTACGCTGTGGATTTTGGGTTTGGAAGGCCTTCCAGAGTGGAGGAGGCGCCCTTGAACGAGGACGGCATGATGGTTATCTACGCTGGGAAGGAGGCTGGCTCGGTGCAGGCGACCGTGGCCGTCACACCGTGGAAGATGCCTGCATTCCAAAGGATGTTCAAAGTCGAGTCTGGCAGTAATAAGGCGAGGCTTTAAGCGCGGAAGGAACTAAAATATGCAATGCTGAAAATGCCTGAAATGTAGTAACTGTTTATGGGACATCACCTTCGTCAAGAGGTTTCATGGCCCGGTCATTGGCGCTTGGGCAATAAAGTAGAATGCGTATGCGTACCATGGTGCAAAATTTAGAAAACGAACTAGTAATGGAGGCGCGCACATTCGCGCGCCCGTGGGCATTTGTGGTAATGATTTATGTAATTATTGTGATATAAAAGTTATTGTGACATATTTATGGTATATGTTTGAATTCCGAAATGGTATACCGAAGATAGAGATGGATAGTGACCGAATTAGTTTTTTATAATGAGTCAGTATATTAACAATGAAGGGTGTTGAAAGGGGGTATCAGTTGTATTTGACAGCAATAATCTCTATACCTAATAAGGCTAAAGAGGAGGCAGTTTTTTGGTGTGACTTTTGTTGGGGTCGTCCGTCCACCCTCTCCTCCCTGCGGTAACCGCGAAGAGAAAAAAGGAAAGAAAAATCCGCGTGCGACGACGGCGGAGAAAAGAAGGAAAGAAAAAAATCAAGACGAGCTCGCCGTCTCTCCTCTCCCCGACCCAATATCCGTACCCACGTCCACCTCCGCAACATCGCCCCGCCTCCTCCGCTGCCTCTGCCGACGCCGGCTTGCTCTGGGTCAGTGCTGTGGCATCCTGTAGCAGCCTCCATGGGCTCCGCGTGCCTCGCAGCCGGTGGTGTCAGTCCAACGGTGGGGGCATCTCGCCGGCAAGCACGTCATCGGCGTCCTCCTTGCCACCTCCTCAAGCGGCTCCGTCGACGTCTTCAACTCCCCCCCTCCTGCAATCACCGCCAACTCCCTGCTCCCCTAGTCAGCGGCACCTCCTCGTCGCGCCGCCACCGCCCGCGCCCACCGCTTGATCTCCCACCGCACCCTCGGAAACAAAATCATGGATGCCAAACGGCCAATCCCACGCCCTCCCGAGATCCCTCTCTCCGAGCTTGCCCTCGCCGCCGTGCTCGCTCGCTTTCCCCATTCGCGCCCGATCCACGTCCTCGCCCCACCTGGCGCCGTCGATGCGCTCTGCGCTTGCCCACGCCGCTGCCTACTAGGGAGATTGCAAATCCTATGCATTTCTTCAGCTTGCGCTTGTGTGCGTTGTCTGAATCAGTGATCGGGAGTTTTTAATTTGTTTGGTTTTCTAGCTAGGTAGCAGCAGCCAACACGTCTTTATGAAAATAAAATGTGCATATTATATGTGCTCAAGGGAAGCGTACGAATTCAGATTTTTTTCAGCACAGCGTACAAATTCAGATTTAGCAAGTGGTCTCCTGCACACAGTGTGCTGCATCCATCTATCTCAGGTTCCATTTAAGTGAAGTCTTCAGCGGTGTTCTTGTTTTTCAGTCACACAACTAGCACTGAGCATAAATTTCTTGTTTAGATCTTACGTCTGTCTTTTACTTATTTTCACATGCAGTCATTTCTTGAATGCTGACATACGATGTCATGTCCTGTGCTTTCATCATGTTATCCAAATATAAGGCATCAGTCGTCTGAGCCCCTTTGCTCCCCGCTGAATCATTTTATCTGTGGTTCAATCAGTTTTGGCCCTCGGTTGATTAAAGTGATTTCTGATTCATGATATTGTCATGCTCAGGTATTGATTCATGATATTGCCATGCTTTTCCAAATGTCACTCATTCTTTTATGTGTTATTATCATATTGTTTGTCAATACTTGAAGGTTGTCGCTGATAGGAGACTCAAGCTACTGGCAGTGACTTTCATTTTTAGTATCATTGTGAGTACTAATCTATGAGAATCAACTAATTGTTTTTTAAATTGATTTGTACATGGACGTTATCATCAAATTTGTGCTCAAGCTGACAGGGGACTCAAGCTCCTGCCAGCGAGCACTGCTGTGCTGGAAATACTAACCTAGCCTTGGGAGCCTAATAGGTGCGAGCTGGTGGTGTCTGGCAATGGGTGGATGTAGAACATTGTGCTAGGGTCGACAAAGCCATTCTTGGCTTGCCTACGGGCTGTGGAGGAGCAGGCGTTGGCAGTTGGCACAATTGTCGGATCTAGCTATCTATAGCTGTAGCTTGATCAGGAAGGGCACCCTCAAGAGGTTTTGCTGGTTGTGGACTATCCGACTGTTCTTTGGTTGTCAGTGCTGAAAAGACTGTATTTTGATTTTTTGATGGATGTTTGGTTGGCCTATGCCTCCAGGTTTGTGCACTTTGTGAGCATGTAGGAGGTGCTGGTCTGCTGGAATTGGTGAACACCAATTATGATTTAGGGATGTCACAACTGAAAGAGGCCAGGAGCATTTATACACAGGAGTAAGTGACAAGCGGTTGTTTTGAACTTTTGATAGTGTTTTTTAGTCTTTTGTTTCTTGTGCATCCGATTCCTAAAATTATATATATCTTGTTCAGGGCACCGGAAATACTACCTTGGGTGGACGAGGTATGTAGGATGATTGTATTTAGAGTTTAGATTTACCTTAGTTATCAATCGAGGTCTGGATATTGTTTGCTTAGTTCATCTATGTTCAAGTTCGACGGTTTGATTGCCACATATTTATAATTGATGGTTAAAAAATCAAAAGCAAAGAAGCTAAATTCAGATGGGGAATGGGATAATTGACCCCCATGGAATTCAGGATCTTCTGACTAATGAAAATGGTGCATTAGATTGCACAAACTGGGCATTGTAATTTGGGAGTATTCCATGTCTAATTCAACAAAGACTTAAGTTATAGGAATTATCTTTCTGCTTTGTTATGGAGAACATTATGCAAAGAAACTATCCTCTCTTCGCTAGCATTGCTTGACTTCTATTGTTTGTAGACATAATTCTGTGCGGCTGATGATATTAATTCTAGAATTTGTGATGTGATGGCTCCTATGAAAATATATAAGATATTATCCGTTACCGATTTGAGTACTTATATTTTGTTTTCCTATTGGTTGCTTGTGCATGGGAAATCCTGTACTTTCTGTAAAAATTTAGTGGAAATAGGCTCAGGTTGGCTGCAAAATCTTTTTAAAGCTTAAAGAAAACTCCTTCCATTCGAAATTGTAAGTCATTTTGGATTTTCTAGATGCTTAGCTATTGCAATTTGAAGTGGTTCCTATATCAGTTTATCTAGAAAGCTAAAAAACCATCTTGAAGATATTAGATGCAGTCATGCAATGCATTAGTTAATCTCTTTTTATAAAATTATTCACAACCCATATTTATGGAACAATAATATATCCTTTCCTCAAGCTGGAGTAGCTCAGGATGAACCCAGGACTAGCACATGTGTATTGCTATTTGGGGGAAATAATGTTGAGGGTTTGCTATTGAGAAAACTTCTTTTTGGGTGTTTCTTGCTTCATGAATTGCTGGTCCTATTGACTATTATGATATTATTAGTTTATTCCACATTGTCATGATTCTAGGCATTTGATTCTGTGGGTTGGAGAGCTTTGCGTGATCTGAGATCAAGATTATCTCTACTTTGTGGTGGCCATCATTGCACCTAATACGAAATACCAACAAGAACTGCGGATTAAGTTTATTCGATTACGGATGGGCCTGGGCAGGGTACAGAAGGTTGAGGCAAAGCGGGCTGCTGCTATTGGCCAACAGAAATCTGAAGCTCGGTGAGGCCTCCAAATTATTCACGAATTAGATGTTATAAAAATATTTAGTTGCATTATATTAGTGGAGTTGCAATGTAACTGTTGAAGAAATTTCGAGTTATATATTTTTTGTTTTTGAAGAAATTTAAGTAAATTTCACTGAAGACGAATTATTCCCATATAATATGTTTTTCTTGGCCTCATGGCGTGTAGAGTTGTATGTTCAAATATCTACATACCACTAGAATGGGCATATAATAAGGACAGTTGATTTTATTGTCTGTCGCATAATATGAAAAGATTCACATGTAGCAGTGTGACTTGAACTTCAAAGATTTCACTATGTAGTGGAATCTCAAGGGCTGACAGGCTGAGGGGTGAGATAGTAGAGATGATAAAAAATATTATGGGTTTTTAATTTGCTTAGTGTCTAACTGTCTATCCATTTCACTGCTATCAGCTACTCATCTGTTTGGCATCAGACAAACGTCCTTTAAAATGTTTACTGGACTAGCTACCAATACAGGGCCAAATTGATATGTATGGGGAATGTGCCAAATTGATATCTTTCTCTTCTTATCAGATTTCCTTAACAGATGGTGATTCCCTTCTTAATGTTTGCTTGTCCTTTTGTTTTCCTTTAACTTGAACTTGGGTTTTATTTGTCCGCAAGATTGAAACTTTGGCTTTTTAGGCTTTTCTGCTAACTTTTCTCGAATGTGAAATGAGACAGGAAGCCTTGTTTGTTAAGGTCGGTATTTAAGGTCATTTTAAGGTCGGTATTTAATTTTACAGAATTATTATCTTATCGTGCGATCCGTATGTTTTAGTACATATATTTACATGTCCCGTAGCAACACACGGGCACACTACCTAGTATACATATTAGTTCTGGAGTTTGTTCGGTAGAAATATAACACAAGGTCTACTATGATTGAGGATGGTATTTGATGGCATGCGCTGTTTGGAAGGGCCATTGAAGTAGATGTGGGACCTGGCACTTGTAAATTCTAGGAGCTGCTGTTTCTACTGTTGGTTTCCCAGCTTGTTTCATCTTCATCGGAGTCCCGTCTTGGTGTAGCTGTAAATAGGTTAGTTTGTAACAGATTAATGGTGAGTATTGTTTTAGTATAATTGGGACCACTTTGTTGTAATTGATAAGTTGGTGAATAAGAATTGAAGCTGGATCAGAGTATAAAGAGTGTTTACGATTGTAGTCGTAGTCGTTTCCTGGTGATTGAAGAGATGAGCCTGCATATAGAAATTTATTAATGTTCTTGTACCAGATATAACTGTGTTTGGTTTGATTTGTTTGTTATGGTAGTATGAGATGGTGGGTTTAGATATAGATAAATATGTTTAGAAAATGTTTGATGTGTACTTACGTCATGGATGAGAGGTGATCTCATCATCTGAGTGAGTATATAGCTGTTGACGGTGGCATGTGCTCAACACAGAGTCCCCTGTTAATGCAAAATGTGAGTTACTGTCAAACTGATGTGGTTTTCTTGGTTAACTATATGTAAATGTTTTAGCCTTAATAATTACCTCGAATGTTGGAAGTACGTTCTTCTGGTGGAGTTTGTCTGCCCTGCATTTCTTCCGTTAATATTGTATAGCTTAGTGGCCAGATGTTAATCATGTCATCTGTTTGTGCGAGATTTCTAAGGCCGATGTGGGCTGTTAGTGGTAGTGAGGAAAGCTGTGCACGCGCTCTTATCTGGTACTGGAGTCTTGCAGGTATGAATTTGATGCTGTAGATGGTGCAAATATTGCCCAGGAGTCTGTATATGACTGAATTTGAGCATAGGTGTGGTGGCATGCCAGATAGCTGGATAAGGACCTCTTCATATGGTTATTGTCTGTCGATGTTTCTGATACGATGAATGTTTAGGGGATTTGACCTAAGTATTTCTCGCAGTGGAAGAGTGGTGGAGCCATAGTCTGGTTTCCATGGGATGAAAATTAAGTACTGGTTATGGATTTTGATGACGGAGTTGTTGAGTAAGTGGGTTTTAGCAGCTGGTGAAGGTAGGCGGACGAAAAAAACCTGGATCATAGTAGGATATGTTATCAATGGGTATAGCGATGCCATGCTGTTCTTCTATCGCATCTCTAAGTTCATAGGCATTGATTGAGTCTGGAGTTCCTTCTGGGATAGCTGCTAAGACCGCATTGGTAAAAGAGTTCATATCAACACTGTTGAGGTCCATGTTGTCAATGATTGTGAGATTGGAGAAGCGACGATTTGGCATCTGTGAAACAGTGGAAATAAGAAAGCAATATGTCAGTAGGATAATGTGGTAAAATATAAAGGTTTTGAGTGTATTTTTTTTAAGTGTGCTATACCGTGGATCTAGTTTTTTGATGTGTTTATTTTGTGCAACTGTGGCGATTAAGATTGATGTGTATTACAGTTTATATATAGGCAATTGAATGTACGATAGGTAAATGAGTTACATTGGAAACTGAAGCATGGTATTGTTGGCTGTGGAATTGGTTGTGTGGTGATTTTTAGAGATTATTTGTATACTATAATGGTGTAGTATTGAGCCTGTATTTATTCATGGTTTCTAATGGATTAAGTTTTGATAATAAATCTGACACGGTAAACTTGGAGTTATGCAGCTAATTATTCTGGTAGCATGTCTGATCATTTTTATTAATATATCATGTTTAATTCAGATCTGTGAAAACGATTAGCATGGCATTGAGCAGGATGGAGTTGGTGTATACTGTAATCTATTGCGAGCTTCTTCAGACGGAGGAAAATCGGCATTTTTTTAGCTAAAGGAGCTTATTCCGATGTGGAGTGGAGTGCTGAGAAAAAACGCATACCTTGTTGTGTCAGTGGTGAAGGTTAACTCTCTGATTGTTGGCTGCTTGGAAAGCTAAGATCTATGTTTTGCTGGATTCGGAGCTGCCTGATTGATAATGCCTTTTGTGTAAGCTGGACTGTAAAAGCGGAGGGAAAAAAAAGCTTATTAACAGAATAAAGCTATGAATTTGTGCACTGAAGTTACTGGTTCATTAGGATTTTGGAAAAGTGTGTATCTTAACAAAAAGCTGAGGGAGCAATCACTTTTAATAAGTAATACTGCTTTCTTCTAAGCTGCACTTTAAAATTAGAGGGGAAACAGGGTTTATTTAAAAGAATAGAGTTATCGATTTACACACTGAAACTATTGATTGATTTGAAATCTGTAAAAGTCTGCATTTTAACAAAAAGATAAGGGAACAATCACTTTTCATAAGTATTACTGCTTTTGTAAGTGCTATGTTATTTGTATTAAGTGGAAATAAAATTATGCACCATGTGAAAAATATAAATTTGGTATATACAAATACATGCCATATGTTGAAACAATGATAGAAATAAGAGAGAATTTTACAGTTGCTATTTGTATGTTTTTTTCTTCTTTGTAGACTGGACTAATTTGAACAACATGATAGAATAAGACTGATAGTGACCTGTATTAAGAGGATAGAAAATTATGTGTCATGTGGAAAATATAAATTTGGTATATATAAATACACACTATTTGTCCAAACAACGATAGGCCGAAGAGGGCACCTAGGCAGACCATTAATGGAGCTCAAAATTAGATCCACAATAACACTGTGGCCTATTGATAAGGTAATTAATAAGGCACAGGTGGCAAATATTCGTAGCTGAATAAGATAATAAGCAGCCGCAAGAAAGGCAGTCTCCTCGATCTGGGATGGACAGAAAATGTCACTGATAGTCCCGTGTGTGGAGAAAAGTAGGACATGGCTAACTCAGCTCTCGGTATTGGGGGAACCGACGGCATGGGGACCGAACGATAAGAGTAGTGTGGTTATCCTTGGAGGAGGCAGGCACATGGAGAAGGAAGGGAGAAGGATGTGACATACCAGACTTGGCGGTTAGTCGTCGTTAAGCACGACGAAGCTAGGGTTTCGTCAACCACATGTGAACCATAGTAGGAAACGGAACCGGTGAAGAACGTGGGGGATGAAAGGAGGGCGGATTTTGACGGGTACAAGCACCGGTGGAGACCTGCTGACGTGAACGATGCAGCGGCAGATCTCCGCTGCGCCGGAACGGCGTACTGGAGAATCGTGGATGTCTCCAGAACGAAGCAAGGAGAGATAAGGGCAAGGAGAAAGAAGGGGAAGAAGCCAGAATACTTGAAATGAGAAGCAGAATCACCTGAGACGGTGGTGGCAGAGTTGTTATCTGCGAGGTGGTGGCAGCAAGTTAGGAGGAGGGGGATCGAAGGGCTTGTCGCCGCTGTTGACCCAAATCATGGCCCTGAAGCAGCAGAGGTGGGGAAGAAGGTGGAGAAGCGTCGGTGGGGCCTAATGGATGTTGGGCCTCTATAGTCTGGATAGGGTGTATATAGATTGTTGGGTCTTTGTTCTTAATTTTGGCCTTTAGCTGATGGGTTGTGAGCTGAATTTTTGTATACACCTCTCTCTTTTTTTAAAAAAAATAGCTCATATTTTTTTTTGTTGCCGTCGATGTGTTATGGCTTTAGCATTGAGATGTCCAATTTAGTGATAGTTATGCAGTTGTTTTGTTCCATAAATGGTACCCTAGTGTAATGTAAAGTAGTTGAGATAAATTTGATAAGTATACTGTATAGTAAATCTAGTTTGATTTCACTAGGATGGTTTGGATTCCTGGGAAACAGAAACTGATTATTATATACGTGGGGCAAGTAGGTGACATAAGCTTGATAGAAGTAGATAAACCATAGGGTACTTGCAAGTAGCTGAGTTCAGTTTGATAGTAGTACATAAACCATAGGGTACCTGTGAATTATACAGGCAATAGGTACCCAGTTATAGTTGCCTAAAGGACAAGGTTTTATACTACAGTCTTAGTTCCTGATTCTAAGCATATAGTAGGTCCATATTCCCTGGTGGTCTATGGAAGATCGTAATTGCCTATGGATAGCAAAAGGTTGTTCCAGTTGACAGCATCTGCGATCGGCTTCTGTTGAATGAAAAAACTGGAGTTAGCCTGGGGTATGAAATATTCTTCAATTGGGTACGTAAACTAAGTGACATGTGTGTACAGACTGAATGTGGGGTGTGTAGAGACTGAATGTGGGGTTTATTAATGAGTACCTTTGTAGTCATAGTTGAGGTAGTATTTAACTGTCTGAAGTAGATCTGTTTTTTGATTCATGTTGGGATTTTGCCCTATCAGGATCGGATCAATAAATGAGGAAAGGATTGTAATGTAAAATCGTTATTTTTGCTAAAAGCACTATCTTTTGGTAAAGAGTTGTTCAGATATACCTTTTGGCCTTTGGTTGCAGAGAAGTTTCAGCAGTAGTTGGGCTGAGTTCATTGGTTGACAGCTGTTGATCTTTGTCTTTAGTAGCCTGTTATAATGTACGGTGTCAGTATATGTAAAGAGTACGTAATGCTAATCTATGCAAGATTGCAAAACATATTAGTCGCAGTAGACGACCTTGTTTGATTGGCTGCTCTGTGTAAATAGTTCCCTGCAAGCGTTGCTCTGTGCGATCGATGATCTAATGGTAGTGAAGTATTAGCTACAATTTTTTATGTAGATATATTTTTTTGTAAACCAACGGTGTACAGCTATCGATAGTCTGTAAATGATGAAAAGTGTTACCTGTTGTCTTTGTCTTTGGAGTTGTCGCTGGGTGTTTCCATGGTTGGCGGTGGAGTCTATAAAATGCAGAGTTACATGAATACTATAATATCTATAATTGTGAAAATATAAATGGGTGACAAAATCGACAATCTACTTACAGTGTCTGTTGCATACTGAAGTAGGACTTCACTGTTGGATGTTAGTTTAGTTGCTATAGAAAGTGGGCTCTGTGGCTGCACTGTTTCATGTTGAGTCATGGCAACAATTTGGCTGCCAGGACGTCTCTGCGGTCTTTCTAGAACAACCTTTAACTGATATTGCCTTTTTTTAGGAGACTTACATGATTCATTAGTGAGATCAACTGATAAGACATATGTTTTGTTGATGATGCTTTGCAATTGCTGTGGTAAGGCGTCATTTCTATGCAGTGGGTTTACTATTGTTTGGCATTCTTTTTGAATTATCTGGTAGGCCTCATCATCATATGCCATGAACTGTGCCTCTGCAGTGTCATCCTTTCCTATGAAATGAAGCAGGTACCTGTGTAATTTATAGAAAATATTAGTGAATAATGTACCTGTTTAGTATGGTTACAGATATTTTGATTGGTTTCTACCTGGGAACTGTGTTGGTACCATCGCACTTTGGACATCGATAGCTTCCATCGAGCTGCTGTTCTGCCTTTTTCTTGCATGGCTTGCACGACATGTACCACCAGTTTGGTGTGTTTGTAATAGCAAGAATGGTTACCGTGCATTTGTATGGTCCTTGTTCCTATTATTATAGGATACAGTTTTGTTTGTTTATGTACTGAGTAAGTATTCATATAGCCATAATGATCAAACATGACTAAGATTAGTTATGCTGCGTACCTCTTCATCAAAAGGATCCACGTGACCAAGATCGGCTATAGTTTTCTGTTGTAGTTGGATGTCTTGAACTAGAGCTAGATTTTCTTCGGCTGTTGGTGCTGGTTCTTCAATGAAAGCCAGTGTGTTCCTGAACCTGTCAATGGTAAATAGTTTGGTATAGTACTGTTTATAGTAATATTGTGTACGTCGTAGGTGTTTAAGATTTTACCTAGAATGAAAAGGCTGAGCTTCTGGAATGTTAGGATTGAAGTAGCAGAAACAGGAAGGGCTTCCACTGAGGCATGTCTTACCTGTAAAATGATGGTATCGCATTATTTTTATGATCTGTATAATATGTAGTATGGATCCTAAACAACAGATATATCTAGTGAAAAGGAAAGATCACGTGTTAGAGATTTTACTGCTGTCTTTTCGATCTTCTCGTGGTATACAGCCAACGATAAGGCAGACGATGAGGTTTCCAGCTTGTTTATTGTAGATGGTGTCGATATTAAAGTTTGTAGCCTGTTCACCCCATAGAGTAATCTACAGTGTATTTTCCCTGCATGAACAAAAACCTTTCTGTAAAGTAGGTAAAACTAATGTATAGATCTCAATAGTTTAGCTGCATATATACCTTAAAACTTTAATGTAGATTTCCCTCAGTGTTTTAGCTTTTCTTTGTTCTTGGGCACAAAAGTGTGAGCTGATTTGTATTTGATGAGATATCCAATCACATCTAGAAAGATGATGGTAATATTATTTTTAGCTATGAGTGAACATGTATAATGAATAAGAGGGAAAAAAAGTATTAGTATGTATTTTACCTGTGTAGTTGTAGACAAACCGTGTTGGTTGTATGGCTGGGAAGGGAGTAATTTTATAGATATATTCAGGAATGGATTGTGGTGGGTTTGTCACTACCTCAGCTGTTGTGTATTGTGAGATGTCTATCATAAGATTCCTGTCGACAGCTCTGTAGCCTCTCTTGGCATTATCAACCACAAATTTTTTGATGATATACACTTTCCCAACGTCGAATAAACATGCTTTTTCATTGATGAGGTCACCAGAAATCTGAGCATATATTGCATGTCCCTGTCATTATAAATAGAGGCAGAATTAGAGGTATTCTGTTTTTATATAGTAATATTACTATTATCAATGGCTGGGATAGGTATGCTGGATACATTGCACTGAAGTTGTATGGAAGGGGACCTTAATCTATTATTTAGTGTGTGAGAGAGATACCTTTGCATCTGCTAGAACCATGCCAACATATAGGGGCAGAGTTTGATCTGCATTGTCATAGTGAATCCATTTCCTGATAACTCGCACAGTGATACCATGTGAGCATCGACCTTTTTCTAAGCTGTTGATGAATTTGGTCTCCTGCATAAGATAAGCTGTTAGTTATGTATAAGCACATGATATTTTTTTTATGAAACCAAAGATATATATCTGTGTAGTTTTTTATTTATTTAAATAGAGGATGAACATGTTATTATATAAATAATGACTAATACTCTGATTCAGAGTCCTGTTCTAGAAACGTATGGAGTGTAAGTGTTTGTTAATTCTGTCTAACAGAGGATGGATGGAATAGGTACATGTTTGTTGATTTTGTTTTTTTCGGTCACAGCATGTAGTATACGATTGCTAAGAAAACAAGGACAAACTAAACACTGAGTAAGACAGATGCAGCCTGATCTGTGAGATAAGTAAAACTGGTAGGTAGTAAAGCATTATTTTATATTGCTCTATTTTGAACATATATGGCTACAACTTAATAGGCACATAACAGCGCGTGTTTTGTACTTGAGTATGTTATCCTATATGTTACTTATTGATTTGTCATAGCTGTAAACAGGAACCTAGGAACCAAACTCTGGTAGCAGCATCTTTTGTCTGGACTCTAAGACAGGTACTGAAGAACTTCTTTGTAAACAATATTCTTGGTCTCATTGGTTGGGTTGCCTTCTTCATCTTCGATATAGATTTGAAGACCTTGTTTTGTAGTGACTCGTGATACTGCCATGTAGAATTGTCCATGTGAGAAAACCAGTTTTTTAAGATATATGCCAACTGCAGATAATGTTTGGCCTTGACTTTTGTTAATTGTCATGGCATAGCATACTCTTATTGAAAACTGTCGCCGTTACAGAACAAATGGCCACTTGTTGCTTTTGAGAGATAATGTTATACGTGGTATTGCAAAAGTTTGATTTGCATACTGTCCATTCATAATTTTGGCTTCAATTGTCCACTCTCCTACAGAGGTAACCATCAATCTTGTTCCATTGCAAAGTCCGGCTCTTTGGTTCAGATTTCTTAAGAGCATTATTGGAATTCCAGGTTTTAATACTATTCTATGTTGCGGGAAATTGTTTCCGTTCAGTGAGTTCAAAAATTCAACCGGGTACAATAGATCATATGCCTCATATTGAGCAGTAGATTTATCAATAGTGTCTGCACTTAGGTATTCTTTGTCTCTGCCATGAACTAAGGGAACCATGTATTCATTGACCATATCTGTTAGCTCATTTGTTGGAGTCAGTATGGCTCGTTCTGCAAGGTACTTAGTATCTGTATGTCTTCTTTGAAAGTTTGGATAAATCGATTCAATAAGGCTGTGAAGTGTCCTCCTTTGGAACTAAGATTAATTCCTGTGGTATTGTGATCCAACTTGGCTCATCTTCACTATCCTTTTTGGTACATGGTATTTTGCCTTCTCCGACTTCTAATATCCATTTACTAAACACAGCTACTTTGTTTTGCTGAGGAACATTTTCTGGTGAGTAAAGTAGCTGCATATTCTGTTTGAGGTGTAATATTTCTACATGAGACTAGAGAAGTGATGTAATTATTGTAGCAACAATTATATCCTGCTTTCCACCTCCTTCAACTACAGGTAATATTTGTCTAAGATCTCCTCCCAGTACGACAACTTTACCACCAAATGGAAGCTGAGCAGCTTCAGGATTCTTGAGCTTTTCAATGTCACGGAATGTACGATCCAAGGCTTCAAAACATTTTCGGTTAGCCATGAGGGCTTCATCCCAGATAACCAGACTTGTAAGTTCAATAAGTTCTGAAAGCATTGTACCTCTACTGACATCACATATCATATCATCTTCAACCTCACAAGGTATCTTAAACTGTGAATGGGCTGTCCGGCCTCCTGGTAATAGCAGTGCAGCTACTCCCGAAGATGCGACAGTGAGTACTATTTTGTTGAGGCCTCTGATGTAACCAACTATCTTGTTCCATAGATATGTTTTACCAGTGCCACCGTAGCCCGAGACAAAAAAGAATCCTGGCCTGTTTTGCTGCACTCTTTGTACTATTAGTTCGAATGCATTTGTTTGGTCTTGATTGAGAGAAGCTGTTGGGTTATTTATGTCAATAGAAGGATCAAGAGGATATGATAACTCCTCTTCAACAAGCCGATTGTATAGAATAGGATAATCAGCATGTGATTTTGGAGGTAAATTGAAGTCTGTTATGTTTCTGCCACTCTGTGAGAAAAGGTTGGATAATTCATCTAGAAGAAAATCTCTGGTTGTGGATTCAGGAAGTGCATAGTTAGGATCACCGATCATATCCCTATATTGATAAATGATATCAGCAGATAGATGTTGCCAGACTTTCTCAAAGAAGCTGTTTTCATCACCTACTTCACAGAATAAGATCATGGTTACAAACAAGCTGCTTAACTGTGCTGAAGTAGCCCAAGCAGCCGCCTCATCAAATGCATTGTACCATTCCTGGTCATCACTAAGAAGACCACGTGATCTACATGCTTCTTTAAACGTGGGATGATATTTTTGATTATGAAACCTGAGGTGTTCATAGCTTGTAGCACCTTCAACTGTTAATAGCAGCATTCTGAGATAATACCGTTCTCCAGCTGTTGGATGTACATAGTGAAGACAGCCTATTTTACCATGCTATTGTCTGCGTTTTGTCCATTTTCTATCTTTTTGGTCCCATATCCATCTAGAGGGAAATTTTGGATAGGTTAGAGACCTAGCTTCAGGAAAGGCTTCGTTGCAAACAAACCATTGAGTTAACATTGTGCTTCTCAAGAATTCTGCAGACACTAATTTATCCATCTTGGCTCTAGCACTGTATGTTATGAAGTTTTCATTTGGTAGGTGCATAGGCATTCTTTCTACTGCTGGATAATGTCGGTGGATATCATACCCAAATACTCTCCAACATCCATCCTGTTCCCATATATCTACAATCAAGATATTCTTTTACTTCGTTTATAGTATCTGTTTCCTGATCATATGGTGTATGTTGTCTCCTTTTTATTCTCTGTAGATAGGCCTTGCTACAATCAGCTCCCTTTGTTACATACTTGAATAGGTACTTGATGAATGTACTCTTATTGCACCATTCTACATTTATGTGTGCTTGATATTTTTTGAGAAGCAGCATGTTATATGGTACGACCCAACTGTTATCCATCTGAATTCCCCCTTTCTCAACAAACAGTGTGTTCTAAGCTCTTCTATAGATGGCAAATCCAGTGTTGTTCACTGTTGTTTCTTCATGATATGGCTTTGGGAAGTGCTTCGAACATTTATTATTTTTCATAAATGGGCACTTAGGATTGTAACTGCCACAAGGTCCATGTATCATGTGTTCTGCAATAAGAGCATAGCCTAGTGGATCTGTCTGTGGATTAGGTCTTTCTGCGGATATGTATTTGTCAATCATTATTGGAGTTGGACTTGATGTATCTTGCGAGGTGCAAAGAATAATATGTGCATGTGGAAGGCCACGTTTCTAGAATTCGACAGTGTTGAAGAACTGCAGTTGAACCAATAGGATTTCAAACTTAAATGACATAGTGAAGAGGGCAGTGCACATAAGTATACTTGATCATAAAAAGGTCGAATATCTGATCTATAGGTCTCAATATACCTGCGTTACAAGGCCCGAACGGTGTACCATCTTTAATATCATGTAATAATTCTTCTAATTTCATCTTGAAGACTCTGACAATCAAATCATTTCTATCGGTTGGTCTTGTCCGGGTTCAAAAATAGCTTCAGCAATTTCTAACCACTTAGGATTACATGTGAATGTGACAAAGAAATCAGGAGGGCCATATTCTCGGCAAATAGCTATACCATCATGGTATTTTTGTATCATGTAATGTCTTCCACCAGTATATGATGCTGGTAGAATTGTCATTTTCCCCATCTCACTTCCTTCCGTTGATCCTCTACTAATGGCATCACAGATACCTTGTACAGTTCCCATTCTGATATCAGCCTGTTTATCTATTATGTATCTGAGTTTGTTTTCATCTATGCAAGCTCGGGCATCAACTTTGGCTTGACTTGATAATGAACCATAACATAGATAAGGATTAGGTTCATTTTTTCTATAATGAAACATGTAACAATAATAGTCTTGCATTGTGACCTTTACATGAGCATTTTGAGCTGACTGTGTAGCACCATTGTATAAGATTCCAGCTTGCCATCCTCGCTCACCATATGGAAACAATAAAGGATACTGTAAGGCCATGAAAGCTGGATGTAAGGCAGAGATTTGTTGTAAATCACCTGCCTGTTTCTGCACAATAATATCTCGCTCAAATGTGTCAGGACTGAAATCTCCAACTACAAGCATTGCTAACTGATCTGTTGTTGGCAAGCTGTACTGAGGTGGTTCTCCATCTTTAGGTCCAACAATGTGAATGATAAACTCTTCTGATTCATTTGTTTGCAGTCTGTCCCTGGCTATTCTAAACTGCTTTGCAAAAGGATTATGTTCATCAAGCATATTGGATAAGGATTGAACAATAGCTGTATCTAAATCTGTTTCTCTTTTTTCGTCCGAATGCAAGGAGGCAATTCTGTTCTGTATTTCTGCTGATGTATCATATACATATAGTTGAATAAACTTTGGACTTTGACCTTCTGGAGGTAGCAAAGAACCGATACGGTGATGAATCTGTCAACATATTTTGAAAACCGGTGGGCCTCTACCATCATTCATTGATCAATCAATATTTGCACCCATAGAAGTTAATGCAAAGAGGCAATTGTATTGCCTAATATTCTTCATGAATTTGCTAGGGGCTGATCCTGCACCAAATCTTGCTAAAGATGCTAATGGTTCAGGTCTAGGAAGGAAAGGTGGTATGGTGACTTTTCCGCCGCGACAACATCTCTTGTAGATTACTGAGGCAGAAGAGGTCCGCAATTCTTTCCCAACTTTTTCAGTGTGCCAAAAAAGGGCACGACAATGGGAACATTGTTGAGTAGGTGCACCATCTATCAGGATAGGATACTATTTGGAGATAAAATAAGGGGGCCATAAACCAGAATTAGATCTGTGTTCAACAGTGTGCCTGCTCTATGATGTCAGCATCTGATATGGGTATTGACATGCTGAAGCCGTTACCTTTGAGGGCGTCGACAAATTCTTCATCAAACTGACTACACTGAAGATTAGCACTGGTTATCGACGCTGCACCTGTGTATAGGACTTTATGTTTAGGCACCCTTTTTTTAAAGTAAAAGTGGTGCGTCAACTGTTAAGGGAAGCTGTTTTATACCTCCCCAAACAAGACAATGTTGGTGTAACAACTTTCTTCTTTTTTGTCTGGAGGTTGATGGATCAGAGGTTTGTATGGTCCAAGATGTGCTGGTTCCTGGGCATAGGTTTTGACAGATGAAATAAGAACAGGAACTACTACTAAATTTCTGTGAATGAAGAGGCCTATACGCTGGAGGCTACATACGTCCTTTTGCGCGGCGGCCTGTAGATGTGCCCGTAGCGGAGGTGTCTATATGCACCGAAGCATCTGCTGGCAGAGAGATATGTATATGTATATATATTATGTTAGATACTATGATACACATAAATGCAAAGCCAAAATAACACACATGTGATGCAGAGACATGCACATATATAGACAAATTTTGTACGTACATGAGCGCTGGTTGTCCGCGGTTGCTGAATAATCCATCAGCGTATGAAGCTGGGTATCTTATCGATGATACAAATCGATGATAAGATGTCTTTGGTAAAAGCACGTAAACAATTACTTTAAAATGAGGCCTTATACATAAGTGTTTTAGCTTTTTGCCATAAGGCAGCGTATACAGATACTGACCATGTGAGGTATAAATAATGTGGTCATTTATTTTCCGATAATAGTATTGTCCAAAGAACCACTAACAACTATTCTTAGGAATAGACCAAGTGTCTGTTTCTGTCAGACTGCCTCTGTTATGAGTTCCGAACTTAGTTTAAGAACATGAAAGCAAGAACCGAAGATTTACAGATTGTGGCTAAGTAAATGGAGCCATGCTGAGGTCATAGAGAGGCACAATAGAACTTCATAGAAAACTTATCTTACATTGACAAAGAACAGGTGTGTTAGACATGAATCACATATGCTAATCCTATAGCGTAAACAACACAGACTCATGTGTGATGGAACTAAGCTCATCTAATAGCTGTTGTGCACACATGACTAAAGCAGACAAAGGAATGTTTTGCTGTCGCGAGGCTACAACAACCAATCTAGCAAGCTGTGTTCCTCTATTTGCAACTGGTAAAAGATGTTGTACTAATGTTCTATACAATTCCAATGCATGTATACTATAATCAGCAACTGTAAACACATATATCCGTTGTAAGGCTATCACCGCCTGTAATGACGCTGCTTCATACGCCGCTGAATAATCCATATCAGGATCAGCCCAGAAAAACAATACTCTACAGGTTGACCAGAGTACCTGAGGTCCTAATTCTACCTCCATACCATATAAATGACTACCATCCTGTGACACTTCCTATATACAAGATATATATGGTAAAGAGTAATGAGCTGCTATGTCCCTAAGAAGACTAAGGTATGTAGATCTGTAAAAGAAAATGGCCATTGCTCTGAATATAGGTAATATCTGGCCTGCTCTTCCCTGCTGTTTTACTGAAATTTGTTTCGAAAAAATTTGGGTTTGGAAATTTTTTTTTCGAATCCCCCACCCTCGTCCCTACTTTGCTCCCTCTCTGTTATTTTTCCCTGGTTTCCCGTTGGCCTCTGCTGCCGTGCAAGACTTGCTGAACTACTGAAGGTAGATTGACAAGGCAAGAAAATTAAAACTACATTAGTCTATAGAGGTTACATAAGCAACCATGATGATACAGATGTATAAGACATAAGAAGCCGGTGTTACCTCAAACCAAACGGTAGCTTCACAAGGTGGTGATTAATGAGTGTGAAGATGCACGGCAAATGACCTCTGCCAAGCTCAGTGACTGACACCGTCAACGGATCTGCTTACCGAAGAATCGCCTTACAGCCGGGTAAGAAGCTGGCGGAATCGAAAGTGGACATCAGCAACCGTTCGCAGATAGAAACATCTATAATACATAGCTGTGCGTAGATTAACTACGTAGCAGACTATGCCGTAACCTTGGCGATAAACAGAAAATAGGAAAAAGCACATACCTAGATGGCGACGGCCACAAGACGACAGTAGTTGGAAGAGAAAACAGCACAAAGCGGTGGAGCCGACGGACGGAGCCGCTACAGGTCTGACTCCGTGAGAGCTCAGTGCCACTCCGTTACCTTAGATCCTCCGGTCTTTAGTGCGGCAAAGGCAGAACCAGTGTCCAGGCTCGTCCTCCCCCTCCGGTTCCGTGAGGCCCTTCCTCCCCCTCTGTGTCCGCCAGCGATGGCGTACGAAGGAGGAGACGACGAGGCCGCAGGATTGAACGCACAATGTACACCTGCGCGGCGATTGAAACAATGATGGAGGAATCATCAGCAAGAGTGGTAGCGCCGCTGCACTGAAAGGGAAGCGATTGAATGAAGCGAAAAGGCGAGTGCACCGCTGCGCAGCGCGACGACGGAGCAGGACAACTGCGGCAAACGGCGGACGAACCCTGCGCAAGAGCGGCGGCGGCGCTGCACTGGACCGTCGCATCGGCGCTGGAGTGTGAGGGGAAATTTCGGGGAATGCGAGGCGGACGAAAACGACTACCCCGATCGATTGGGGAGAAGCCGAGGCCAGTAAATGTGCACCGAAGTGGAAGGAGCCTGCTAAAGTCGAAATACAGCTGGGAAATCCACAGAAGCCAAGAGCCTTGAGGCAGAGCAGTGACCGCTTCCGGATCTGAGGAAGAAGCTGCTCCAGGAAATCTCCACCGTCGGGTACAAAATCCAACAGCGGTAAACATTCTGAGCGACGTGGACGTCGCTTCTCCCGGTGAAGCAAGCCATCCTTGTCTGGGGTAATGTGCAGAAGCATCGTCTGTTTTTATAAATAAATGGACACCTCTTGGATTTTAATACTATATATGGATATTGTAATGGCCATGGATTTTATTTCGAACAAATATATGACTTTGCCTCCGTGCTTTGCCGGTGTGCTGCTGGATGTGCTTGTTTGGGCAAATACTTGTCAACCGTACTCTCGTCTTTTTTCGGTGGATACTTTGCTACGCAGTTTCATATCCTTGTTCACGGCCTTTGCGTGATATACTTTTCTCGTTGTAGGTGTCTTTGGTTATGTTTGTAGCGGGGGCTTCCTCCCTGGCGTCTTCTTTCATTTCTGTTGTCGTTCGGGTTTCTAACCACTATGTATGTGGTTCTGTAATCTGTATAATGTCGTTATTTCGTCCTTTATCTCATCTTAATGAAACATGGCATTAACGGATGTGTTCACAAAAAAAACATCAAAATACGCATTAGCTATAGACAAACTGAATCTAGAAAAGCATGGGTACCTTCAGCATGCCGCAATTGATATTTGCTCGGGATCCGGTGAAGCACGAGCTCACCAATCATATTGGAGTTGATGTATAATACACTCAGGCCCAAGTGCAGGGTGATGTCATTGCTCTTCACTATGTGCCCTCAAATCTTCAACTAGCTGATTTCTTCACCAAAGCACGGAGAAGGGCTCAACATCACTTTTCTCTTTCCAAACTCAGTTTTCGTGATCCACCCTGAGTTTGAGGGGGATGTTACAGATGTGTGTATTGTATTTTTCTATTTGCACAAGGGTGCTTCTGCGTATTGTACATGTACATAGGCCTTCAGTCCCCTTCTCTCAATACAACCAGTATTCCTAACAGGTGTGTCCATGAAGAAAACAGGATAAACTAATTTAGATATGATAACAAAATTAGATTTTGATATTACTGGAGATTGGCTTATATTTATGCTTCTTTCTTATTTGTGCTAATGATTTTTTTCCAGAAAAAGAACAATTTAACTTCCAAGATGGCGTTCAGGTAGATGGCACATACAGAAGCCCTGATTATAAACAAATTTAGTGAATAGTTAAAATAATTAACCTGTTCAGGTCATGCACACATTCGGTGATTTTCAGCATGCATTATCTATGGTTCATTTCTGCATTTTCACCTGAATTGTGTGCCTATTCGCTTCATCTATTTTTGAACGCAATGGCAGGAGTTCTGCCTTTCAATTAAGAGAAGGAGCAATAGAGTTTATGTACAAGCAAAAAGCCTCCCCAAGCGGGGCTTGGGAGGAAGGAGGGGGGAGAGATAGGATACAGCCGGACAGACAGGAAAGGCCTCCAAAAACTATCTATGGATCAAAGCTCTCTTCCTTTGAACAATATCCTCCCTGATTCTTGCAGCCACTTTTTTTTTAGATAAAGGAAACATAAGAGGTCTGGCCTCTACCATCCGGGGATGGTACACAGCCGAGATACAAGACCCAAACTGAAGCCTTAAAGCCTCCAACCAACACGTCCAAGACTGGAAAGGAAAACTAGAAGCGGGGTACAGGAAAACTGTGAACTCAAGGTACCGAGAAAAGACTAGAAGCTAAGCTCCAATTCGGTTCCAGGAACTCCATCCAAAATATCCAAAGGCCTCCACAGTGAAAGTTTCCATTTGCCAACAACCATGCTTGAACGCCGGTCTGTCCTTCACTTCATGCAACATGGACAATTGCCTGATCCAGTGCATCATCCTAAAAATTACCTAAACAAACGTATTAGTCCTTACTTTGCCGAACACCACATCATTTCTATTCAACCATAAACTCCAGCAAAGTGTTGCCGCTCCTAGCATAATTTGAGATTTGAGCTTGGCCCCTACACCAAAAAGCCAAGATCCAAACAAATTTGAAGCACTGGAGGGGGTTTTTAATTCCAAATATGATATGTACAATGTTCCAAACGAATTTCGCAAAATGGCACTCAAAGAAAAGGTGCTGAATCGTGTCATCATGGCTACAGAAGCAGCACTTCGCACTCCCCTGCCAGTTCCTTTTTGCCAAATTGTCTTTAGTAAGCATGACACCCTTCTTTAAATACGAAAGGAAAATTTTATTATTCAATGGTATCTTTAACCGCCAAAGCGTAGTTTTTTCCGGTAGTATGTCTCTACTAATCATTAGATTATACATAGATCCTACAGAAAATTTACCCTTTTGACTAGATTTTCAATGGAATCCGTCTTTTCTACCTGACAGAGCGATCTGTCCTACCTTTGAAACTAGGTCATTCCAAGAAGCCAGGTTATCATTAATCAAGCCTCTTCTAAATGATACGTAAGTGGTATGGTCCTAAGGACATTAGCCACTGTATCCTCCTTCTGTCACACTAACCTATAAAGATTAGGATAAACTTCTCTAAATGCTTTATCACCTATCCACACGTCTTTCCAAAACCTAATTTCTTTTCCATTTTGTACCTTGAAAACACCCCCTGCCAAGAAATCACTCTCCACTTTCATTAGGCTAGCCCAAAAATGAGAGTCCCCCGGGCGGTGTCTCACCTGTGATAAAGTTTTATTATACAAGTATTTCTTCCTAAGAATACTCTGCCATAGTCCATCCTCATTAGGCAGCTTAAACAACCACTTACTTAGTAAGCGTTTGTTCTGAATATCAAGGTTGAGTATACCTAATCCGCCAAAGTCCTTTGGTGAACACAAGATACTCCACCTTGCTAGGCGATATTTCCTTTTATGTTCGTCACACTACCAGAAGAACCGCGACCGATAGTAATCAAGTCTTTTCAAGACACCTCTAGGGATCTAAAAAATCGAGAGCATAAACAAAGCAAGACTAGAAAGGATAGAATTCACAAGAACAAGTCTTCCTCCATAAGAAAGACGTTTGCCTTTCCAACTGCTAAGTTTCTTCTGGAATTTCTCTTCTATGCCTACCCAATCTTTGTTTGACAGTTCCCTATGGTGCATGGGTATGCCCAAATATCTAAAGGGTGTATTATCTACCTTACATCCGAATAAGTTGGTATACTCATGTTCGCATTCCCTGGCCGCCCCATAGCAAAAGAGTTCGCTTTTGTGAAAATTAATCTTAAGCCCCGACAATTGTTCAAAGGTACTGAGGACTAATTTGAGCTCCTTCGCCTGTAAAATGTTATGATCCATGAACAGAATGGTGTCATCTGCATATTGCAGAATTGACAAACCATCATCTACCAGGTGGGGAACCACACCTTGGAATTTTTCATTAGCTTTAGCTCTAGAAATCAAGGTTGCCAACATGTCCGCCACGAGATTAAACATGATGGGGAATTAGGGATCACCCTATCTAACCCCTCTATTGGTTTGAAAGAAGTGTCCTATACACTTCCCCCTTTTACCACCTGATTAATCCAGTTGCACCACTTTGGCGAGAAGTCTTTCATTCTCAACGTCTATTGCAAAAATGACCATTTAACCTTATCATAGGCCTTTTTGAAGTCTAGCTTCAAAATTACCCCATCTAATTTTTTTCGGTGCATTTCATGAATAGTTTCATGTAAAACAACCACCCCTTCCAAGATATTCCTTCCTTTCATAAATGCCGACTGGAATGGTCGAATTACCCATTGAGCCACTAGGGCTATTCGGTTAGTCAAAACCTTGGTAAAGATTTTGAAGCTGACATTTAACATATAAATAGGACGGAATTGTTGGATCTGTGTCGCCTCTTTTTGTTTTGGTATTAGGGTAATTATACCAAAATTGAGGCTAAACAGCGGAAGGTTTCCTCTATGAAATTCACTAAAGAGAGCCAACAGATCCCCTTTTATCAAATCCCAAAAAACTTGGTAGAATTCTGCCAGAAACCCATCCGGTCCCAGGGCTTTATTATGTTCCATTTGAAAAATCGTTTCCTTAACATCCGCCTCCGATAATTCCATATTTAATATGTCATTCTCAGGTAGTGAAACTTGGGTGATATCACTGGTGTAGGACTCAATCATGGAGAAATTATTACTAACTGGCTTCCCAAAGAGACCTTTGTAGTAATTAGTAATGAAATTTTTAAGATTTTCCTCCCCTACTATGGTTCCTTCCTCTTGATCTAAACAAAAAATCCTTGTTCTTCTACGCTTCCCATTAGCCACTAGATGGAAGTATTTGGTGTTATAGTTACCCTCTAGCAACCTTTTAATCTTGGCCCACTGGTACCATTTAACCTCCTCCTCTCATAAGAGAGTGGCGAGCCTATTTTTGTAATAGTTCTTAAGATCGATTTCCCTGTTAGAAAGTGGCTGAGACTCTGTTTTTATATCTAGTTCGTTAGCCTTTTTTATCAACTCGGCCTTTTCCTTTTACTGACATTCTTAGCCCAGCCCCTAAGGAACTGTCTAAGTCTTTGGATTTTGCTTTGTCATTTCTATAACGGCGATTTGCCTCTTGATTCTTTTTTCCACACTTCAGCCACCAACTCATAAAAACCTTCCTTAACAGCCAACCAAGTTCAAACCTGCAGCCTGGTTGTTTATTTCCATGCATACCACTCCCCGTATCCAGAAGCAACGGGGTATGATCCGAGATTTCCCTCGTCAACGCTCGTACCATCGTGAGAGGAAATTTAGATTCCCACTCTGTGCTTACTAAGATTCGGTCGAGCCTTTCAAAAGTTGGTGTCTCTCTAGAATTGGCCCAGGTAAATTTTCTGTTTGAAAGATCTAATTCCCTTAGATCTAAGCCATCTATGATAGCATTAAAGAGGAAGGGCCATCTATCATTATACCTATCATTATTTTTCTCTTGTGAGTTTCTAATGATGTTAAAATCACCACCCTCCAAAATAGGATCCGTCTCCTTAGCACATGACTGGAGCAACTCAGTAAGGAAAGATTCCTTAAACTCCGGTTGGGCAGCCCCAAAAAACTGCCACTAGTGTCCAGAGGAACCCATCCGCCTTGTTTCGCACTCTAAATTTGACATAAAAGTCCCTCTCATCAATACTCCCGATGTCAAACACCTCCAGATTTATCCCCAACAGGATACCTCCTGATCTACCGTGCGGTTTGGACCAATGCCAAATAAAATCTTGTCCACCACAAATATTTGCTAGGACAGATTTAGAGAATTCTTTCTTCCCCGTCTCAAGAATAGCGATAAAGTATAGCTTTTGCTCTCTTGATAATTCCGACAGAAACTTATATTTAGCCAAGTCACTAAGACCTCTGCTGTTCCAATAAATTCCTTTCATTGCGAAACAGTTTTATGATTGATAAGAATCTTCACCTTTGGCCTCTTCTTTGCTCTAGACAAAGAACGAGCCTTATATTTTTTGAAGATGGTTTTGTACTCACAGCTCAGGTGATCACTGTCCTCGACAAAGCCATCATCTAGTAATTCCCCACAAATATAACTCAGTGTATCGATTCCTACATCATCATCCTCTACCTCACTAAAAGTTTCAGGATCAAGGGAACCCTCCATCTTATGTGGGGCAAACAACACCCTTTCCCTTTCAATTTCTTCTAATAACAAAATGGAACCAGCCGAACTAACCCCCAAAGAGACACCCAGACTAGGCACACTAGAAGACACATCATTAATTAGCAATGGAAAAGGGGCGCAGGACTGACATTACCTTCGCTGAAGTCCAAGTTTTTCCATGCTGCCCTTCTTTTCGCCTTCATCAATGAGTCCTTGTCGCAATGCTTGGCCAGCCGGGGACTCGCGCGCTTAGGCGTCGCGCGCACCTCCCCAATGGCTGCAGTAGCCTGCAGCACGGTAGAGGTCCTCCCAGCATCTTGTGGTTCTTCAGTGGACAGAGAGGCAGCAGCCGCAGATTGCAGTTCCTGCAGTAGAGGCGCCCCCTGTGACCCTGTATTCAACTCCATCGCCACCCCCAACGCCACCTGCTGCTGCGCAGCTCCCTCTTCCAACATGACCCGTCCAGCAACATCCTTCAGCAGCATGTCACCATCAAGGTCCAGCAGATCATAATCCTCATCCGAGTTGGCGCCCAGACTACAAGCACGTTCCACATTCTCAGACAGAACCACATCCGCACACTCCAACAGAACCTCGTTCACAGCAACATCCATAATATTGCTAGCCATGGCATGGAGATTATGTTCAGTCATCGGATGCACACCACCTGAACCTCCCTCCTTGCCCATCTCCTTGAAAGATCCATCATTCTCTTCCATGAGAGCAGGCTGCTCCTCATTGGCTCCATTCCCGCCAGACCTCTTCTTCCCATCCTTGTCCTTACCACCCTCATCCCCCTCTCCAAAATCTAACTCAACCTCATCACCATTTTCATCGAAGCCAACCTTCTCCTTCTTGATCTTGAGCTCAAAGTAGTGATCCCCGATGACCACATCCATATTGTTAGGAATCAGTGCACGGTCAAGTATAGCTACCAGAATACGCCCGAAATCATTCTTCCGCGTATTGACCATATCAACCATTTGAGTGGATCCAAACAAGGTGCCAATGGCCCATATCAACCATTTGAGCCCGAAATCATTCTTGCAGACACTTGAAAGCTTGTTTCTGTGATGTTGCTGAAAATTCTTCTGTTGCACTCCTTCCCAAATGTTCTAGACAATATAAGTCATCTATTCGCTTCATCTAGTGCTACAACTAAATAATACTTTTGTCTGCATTACCCTGACCGTACCATTGATGATCCGAACACGGATTTGTTGGGCTTCCTCAGTCGGCTCCCCTTGAAAGCACCTGGCCCAGCTGCGGCCTGCTCTTCTTCCACGTACGTTCATCTCCCGGCTTCGTTCCTCGGTATCAGCAGCTTCAGTATCAGTATTAATTTTGTTGGAGTCCTAGCTGGTGAGGGAATAGAGGATATAAGAAATTCTCATAAAGTCATCATGGCCGACAGCTGACCCCGAAGATACGAAGTAGATTTGCCCCTGGTTATAACAAGACAAGAGTAATCCACCAAGTGGCAACATAACACCCCACCCTGTGAAGCCTGTAGTAGTTGACACATGAGTTAGGGCCTGTTTGGAATGGCTCTAACTCCGGATAGAGCAGCTCTACTTTAGAACTCTAGGTGGAGCTAGCTCTCTAACTATTTTTGTCCAGAATGTGTAACCAATGGCAATTACGGGTAATTTCTTCAAAACTCCTTGTCTAAGTCTAATTTTGAAGTTTTTTGGAGTTGGAAAAGAGGTGCTCCACAAAAATGAACTAGAGCTCCAAGAACTCCATGGAGTTAGGCTGCTCTAGAGTCAGGGTGTTTGGCTAGCTGAAGCGAGGTCTAGCATAGAGTAGGGCTTTGGAGCCATGCCAAACAGGCCCATAGTTGAATGGTTTAGTACTACTTCGTAAAGTTTAGAAGGGTGAGGGCCAGCTTATAATCATCGTTGTTCCAAACGTAGCACCTCTACGCGAAGCAACAACGAAAGTATAAGCGCGGTGCAACGCGTATGCTTGCCAGTTCCATGTGCGGAGCTAGGCCATATAAGTAGTTTTTGGACACGAGGTGTTACCCTAGCCCATTGAAAGCATGTAGTAGTTGTGAAGCAGTTGGTCCATATGGCACATGAGGAGCACATAAGGAGTTGTCATGTAGTAATGTGAAGCAGTTGGCTCATATAGCACATGAGTTGTAATTAAGGTGTTTTTCTTTACCACCTTGGAAATTAAGCCCATGTGCTACATGAGGAGTTGCAGTTGGTGGGTTTGTGAAGTTGGCCCATGTGCACACGAGGAGTTATAGTTGGTCTGTTTAGTACCACCTTGAAAATTTAGGAGAGTGAGGGCTGGCTTATAATCCTTGCCCTAGAAATGTAGTCACATCCGGGTTAACCCTTTTACATGTAAGTGTAAGAGAGGTGCTATGTGTATGCAGTTACACTCCGCGTGTGGGTAGCTTTTGGACATGCGAGGGGGACGGGAGGAAGAATTCTTTTAAGGTGTGGTCCCGGACATCTGTTGTATTTTGTGGTGATCTACTAAGAGCAATAACCGAATGTAATACCCCAGCCCATTGTGGCGAATGTAATACCCCAACCCGTTGGAGTCTTGAAGTAGTTGTGAAGTTGGCCTATGTGGCACGCGAGGAGTTGTAGTTGGTGGGTTCATTACCACCTTGGAATTGCATTTTGTGGTGATCTACCAAGAGCAATAACCGAATGTAACACCCCAACCCGTTGGAAGCTTGTAGTAGTTGTGAAGTTGGCCCATGTGGCACATGAGGAGTTTTAGTTGGTGGGTTCATTACCACCTTGGAAGTTTAGGAGGATGAGGGCCAAATGTAGCACATTTGGGTACCCTTTTATACGAAGCAAAGACGAAAGTGTAAGTAAAGTGCTACGCATATGCAGGCCTGTTTCACATGCGGAGCTGCTTGACCAGATAATTTTGGACGCGGGGTGTTACACAAAATGAAAAGATATGAGAACAAGGACCAATTTATAACAATCTGTGTATGAAACAATATATGAGGAACCAATATCTTGCTCCTATTTTATGATTACAAATAAAATAATAAATTGTTATGGCATAGTTCTTGAAGCAAAAATATAAGATGGAAAAACAAAAACCTGCATATACATCAAAATTATGTGTATCCTCTGTCACCTTGTGGCAGGATTTTCCTTGATAAGACAGCTAATGTTAGCGATGATCTTATTTTGAAAATGCAATGTGTAAATAGGATAACAACTGGGAGAATAGCCTGGATGATTTATTACATGACTTGAACGCGGAGCCGATAAATCTACAATTAGCAGTTCTACAGGATATCACGAAGAATTTCTCGGATGAGCGAAAAATTGATCAAGGAGGATTTGGAATCATGTACAAGGTAAAAATTAAGTCTAGGAATCTCCAATCCTATATTTCTTTCTCTAGCTAGAAAAGGCAAAATTTATATTTTTTTTTCTTAAATACCATGGTTATACTAACAATTCAATCTAAACAGGGAGTTCTCCAAACTGGGACCGTCATTGCTATAAAGAAGTTTTTGAATAGCCAGACAATTGAAGATAAGCCATTTTACGATGAAGCTACTTTTTTGATGGGTGTTAGACACAAGAATATCGTACGATTTCTTGGATGACTAGTAGAGAACTGACCTTTAATCCGAGTCCGGGAATGGGATTTAGTCCCGGCAGATTTTGTGTTCGAGAGTAAAGGGACCTTTAGTCCCGGTTCCAGACACCAACCGGGACTAAAGGTCCATGCCCAACGGCTAGTCGCTCAGGCAGGTGTGTCAGGGGACTTTTACTCCCGGTTGGTGTTACCAACCGAGAGTAAAGGTATGTCTTTAGTCCCGGTTGGTAACACCAACCGGGAGTAAAGGTCTAATCCCGGTTGGGGCCACCAACCGGGTCTAAAAACAGGCCTTTATCCCCGGTTGGTAACCGGGACAAAAAATCCCCACCTATATAAACTTCAATTTTCCTTCTTCCAGCTCCAGCCCGAGCAAACTCTGTTCTTACTCTTGCTTCTATGTTTTTCCTGTGTTCTTTGGCCCCCTGTCGATTTTTTCCACTTCTACATCGATTATTTGGTTTTAGAGGTTATTAACTTCATTCTCATACCTTCATTACTTGTATATCTCATTTCATGGTCATTTATGCTTGATTTTAGAGGTTATCTAGCTAATTTCACACCTTTGGTTGATTTCTTGATTTATAAGCATTTATACTTGTATTCACTTGATAGTTTGTATTTTTTTTATGGTGAAAGCTTGTAGTTGTTTATTCCAACTAGTATGCACTTTTTATTTGTTTTCATATATGTAGCTTATAGTTTTTTCATATATAGCTTAATAATTATATTATTAGTGAATATTCATAGCAATCTACAAAAATGAATATATATTATTAGTGGTTTTTTGAATATATCACTTTACAAAATAAGGAATTTATGGCAATTTATGTAGCTTATTTTTTAATTTGTGGGCATTTAAGCTTATATTTATAGCAATTTTAAAAATGAATATAGAGAGTAGATGGCGACTCCTTCTGAGTTCTCGAACTCTCGTCGGGTCTCTAAGCGACTTAGGCCACACCTCCCTCTCATTGCGTGCGGCGAGTGTAAGCAGAAGATTATCATGAAGTTCCGAGTAAGAAAGGAGTGTCCCAATAAAGGTCGTATCTTCTACAAGTGCCCGTATCGCAATGTGAGTTATTGGATCTCATTTGACGTACTGCGATTATTTTTTCTACATTCTCTTGATGGTTTTGATTAAAGTTCTTAATTTATTTTCTAATTTCAGTGGGACGGCACCGGATGTATAGGATGGTACTGGGAGGAATAGTATATTCAACATGTGCAAAACAATCAGTTGGGTGAGGCAGTGAGCCAGCACAAGCAGCCCGCCGAGGCAGAGGAAGCGAATGATCTGTCTATTCTAGTTAGAATTGGCCACCAGATCCTTATGCTGATGAAGTGCATTTGAGTTTTAATCTGTTTAGTGCTATTTGGGATTGTGTACATTGTAATGAGCCGAACATAAAGTAATTAGTTTATGTCTGTAGGCTAGCATTTTAATTGAACATAATGACTGGTGTTGTGCAATTAATTAATTATCTTCTAGGTTTTCATACGTTATGTCATGTAATGCAGATGAGACGACACTGGATGTACAACTCTGATCGCCGTTCCGAAGCATTCATTATGGGCGTGTATTATTTCTTGAGTGTGGCCGAGGAAAACAAGCGTGATGGTTTCATGTGTTGTCCATGTGCTGTATGTAAGAATTTGAAGGAGTATGCTTACTCAAGGGCTCTTCATTCACACTTGTTTAAGTCGGATTTCATGCCAAACTATATATGTTGAACTAAGCATCGAGAAAACGGGGTTGTAATGGAAGAGTGCGAAGATGAAGAAGAAGGGGATGACGATATATTTGCCCAATACAGTCCGTTACATGATATTGCAATGGGGGAAGTCGAAGAAGACGTAACTAAAGAAGATGAGCCCGCTGATGATCTTGGTCAGGCCATCTGTGATGCACAGAGAGAATGCGACAATGAAAAAGAGAAGATCAAGTTCGATCGTATGCTAGAGGATCACAAGAAATTGCTTTACCCAACCTGCGATGCACACCAGAAAAAGTTGGGTACCATACTAGAGTTGTTGCAATGGAAGGCAAAGAATGGTTTATCGGATAAGGGATTTGGGCAGTTACGGTAGATCCAAAAGAGGATGCTTCCGAAGGATAACGAATTGCCCTCCACTACATATGAAGCAAAACAGGCTGTATGTCCTTTGGGGTTAGAAATCCAGAAGATATATGCATGTCCTAGTGACTGCATCCTGTACCGTGACAAGGACTGTGAGAATCTAGAAGCATGCCCGGTATGTCATGCATCACACTATAAGATCCAGAGAGATGACCCTGGTGATGCCGAGGGCGACGGAGAACGTCCCAGGAAGAAAATCCCCGTGAAGGTTATGTGGTATGCTCCTATAATACCACACTAGAAACGTTTATTCAGAAACAAAGACCATGCAAAATTACTGCGATGGCACAAAGAAGACCGTAAGGTAGACAATATGTTAAGACACCCTGCGGATGGGTCTCAGTGGAGAGAAATTGACAGAGAATTCCCTGATTTCGCAGCTGACGCAAGAAACTTAAGGTTTGCTTTAAGTACAGATGGCATGAACTCTTTCGGGGAGCAGAGCAGCAGTCATTGCACTTGGCCTGTTACGCTATGTATCTACAATCTTCCTCCATGATTGTGCATGAAGCGAAAGTTCATGATGATGCCTGTGCTCATCCAAGGTCCAAAGCAACCCGGCAATGACATCAATGTCTATCTAAGGCCTTTAGTTGATGAACTTCTAATTCTATGGAGTAAACCTGGTGTACGTGTGTGGGACGAGCACAAGCAGGAACACTTGGATCTATGAGCATTGTTGTTCGTAACAATTAATGATTGGCCTGCTCTAAGTAATCTTTCAAAATAGACAAACAAGGGATATAATGCTTGCACACTGTTGGCACTTCTTAGCGCAATCACCAAAGACAGTGTGTTAGGCTATCTCTGATAACGTCGCCAAAAGTGACTGGGGGTATTTCTTATGACTATTGGATAATTCCACAAGCGCACAGAATATATCGCTGTAGCACTTCACCCTGGAGTATTCCAAGGTATCGTTATTTATTTTATGCCAAGGGAAAGCGATTGCTAGAAATGTTAATAGAAGGAGATCCTTAAGTCTATCTCAACTTAGTACAACTAGTGTAGAGGGGGTAATTGAAGTATGATAGGAAGGTGATGATTCAAAGATAACAAATGAAATACTAAAAGATAACTAGTGTAGTATAGCTAGGTGGGAGGACAACGAGTGAGAAAGGTTCCTGTGATTCTTACTTTACTCCTATGAACTATCCTATCAAATGGACGAGGTACACTAAGACTACTACCTTACTTGTAGGGGATAGTCCGAGACAGTAGAGGATATAACCTCTACACGAAGTGGGTATGCTCTTATGGGAGCCTACCTTTTAAGAACTTGCCTAAAACAGGTGGAGGGATACTAAGAATAGACAGGGCTGTCACCACCTGCCAGCACCCACTAACAATCCGTGCGACAAGCGGCATTTAAAGGCAAGACCTAGCTTAAGCACCACGCTTACACTAATTCTCACTACTCTAGTAAGGATCCAAATAACTAGAGCACCCTATGACAGGCGATGAACTACACATGTGAGCTGGTTACAGGATCACAATCCAGTGTATGCCGACTAAGAAATATGATAACTCATAACAATACTATTATTAGAATAGCAATGCACAAAGTAAAGACTCAGTAAAATAAAGCAAGAATATTATAAAAGTAAATAAGTCTTACAGAAAGAGAAAGATACAAGAGTTATACCAGACTGTCCAGCAGATGACTCCGGAGACCCCGAGCACAGCTCGACTCAACTCTAACTCCCACACTAGACTACACTACTACTAGAAGTTGAACTACACTAATCTTCACTTGTATCTTGAATGAATCATCTCTTGAGAGGGTAGAGGCAGCCTCTATATATAGGGGTAAGTAGAGAGGTGCCATGTCAGCGATCCGCGTGCTCCTTCATTCTCCTCCCTTGGATAAACCATCATTGAAACCGCCTCAGATGAACGGCAGTGGTAAAATCATCACGTGGGAAGCATGCAGAAGGTCGGTGAACCGAGGCGGTGACCTGGGCTGCACCAGGGGTGGGTCGGCTGACCCACCTATGGCAAGGTGGGCCCACCACCATGGTCCCCACTGGTCATAGAGTGTGGCTATGTACTGGTTTTGCCTTGGTCATGTCGGTTCACGCCTTGATCCACATACTTTGATCTTCCACCGTTGATTGGAAACACAGGTTTGATCCAAAGGTGGAATTGACCTGGATGGATAGTCACATGGATCGTGCCATGTCAGTAGAGCCCTGGTGGGCCCCACATGTACATGTGGGTCGGCCGACCTGCATGTGGGCCCTCCAGGTGCTCCACTCTCTTCGATGTGCTTCCTTGAGTCATGTGTTGAAGTGTGATCGCCTGGTGCCCAATTATGTGGGTCGGACGACCCACTAATTTGGCCTCCAAGTGTTCCAATTTGTCCTGATTTGATCTTCCCTGCATTCACAAGCTAAGAGTACAAGTGAAACTAGTTATTGGATAAAATATGTTCATGTTATGTTGATCTTCCTTGAATCCGAGGCATGTTGACGGTGTTTGAGTGTGGATTTTTATGGTACATCCACCGTCAACACACACACTATTTTGAGGACATCGACAGCATGTATTTGACAAAATGTCGAAAGGTCGTATACCTTAGCCATCGCCGGTTTCTTCTTGCGACACACCCGCTAAGATGGAAAGGCAAGCATTTTAAAGATAAGGCAGACACTCGGACCAAGCCTCGCAACCGAACTAGAGGGACCTAGCAGCGAACCTGTTCCGAACGATGCTGTCGGGTGCACACCCATGTGGAAGAAGAAGTCCTTATTTTGGAAGCTTCCTTGTTGGCAACTCCATGAGGTCCGCAGTTCGATCGATGTCATTCACCTCACGAAGAATCTTTGTGTAAACCTACTTGGCTTCATGGATGTGTACGGGAAGTCAAAGGACAGAATTGAAGCACGACAAGATCTGCAGTGTTTGAAAGAACGAGACAACCTGCATCCAGAGAAGACAAATGATGGACGTCATTACTTAAGACCTGCTAACTACACTCTTAGCAAAGAAGAGAAGAAAAGCATGTTTGAATGTCTAGATAGCATCAGGGTCCCATCTGGATTCTCCTCGAATATAAAGGGTATCATCAACGTGGCAGAGAAGAAATTTCTAAACTTGAAGTCTCATGACTGCCACATGCTTATTACACCATTGCTTCCAGTTGCTTTGAGAGGAATTCTACCTCCAAATGTGCGTTTAGCCACCGTGAAGCTATGTGCATTCCTCAATGCAATTTCTCAGAAGGCAATCAATCCAGTGGATCTAGCAAAGCTACATAATGATGTGGTTCAGTGCCTTGTCAGCTTTGAGTTGGTGTTCCCCCCATCCTTCTTTAATATCATGACTCATCTCCTAGTTCACCTGGTCAAGGAGATCAGTATTCTCGGTCCTGTGTTCCTACACAACATGTTCCCCTTTGAAAGGTCCATGGGAGTCTTGAAAAAATATGTACACAATCGTGCTTGTTGACGGTGGATAAGCCCCTAAATTCCACACTTCGTCAACGTGCCTCGGATTCAAGGAAAAATAAGCATATCATGAACATATTTATTCAATAACTAGTTCCACTTGTACTCTTAGCTTATGAATGCAGAGAAGATCAAACAGGCCATGAAACTTCAAGATACGGTGTACAAAATCACATGGAAGAGATTGGAGCACAAGGTGGGCCTATGCATGGGTCGGTCGGCCCATGTATGGGGCCCACAGGGCTCTAGTGACATGGCACGATCCTCGTGACACTCCACTCAGTCCATTCCAACCCTCAGATCAACTTGTGTTTCCTTTCAACGGTGGAAAATCAATGCACATGGATCAAGGATGAACCAACGCGACAAACACTCAGCAAAAGATGGAGCCACTACCTATGACAGATGGGGACACCTTCTAGAAGCCCCTGGCTGGACCCACCTATCATAGGGGGGTCGGCCGACCCCCCTGGTGCCCATCCAGGTCGGTTACCTCCCCACCGACTCCTGCATGTTTCCCACGTGATGGATTGTCCATGGCCGTCCATCTTGAGGCAGTTTTGAGGCGGTTCATCCAAGGGAGGAGAATGGTGGAGCACACGGATCGCTGACGTGGCACCTCTCCACTCTTCCCTATAAATAGGGGCTGCCATCACCCTTTACAAGAGACACAAGAAGGCAAGAAGCAAGCTAGAGTCCTTTACTTCTCCTTAGTAGTAGTATTAGTCTAGTGTGGGAGTTAGAGTCGAGTCGAGCTATGCTCGGGGTCTCCGGAGTCGTCTGCTGGAGAGTCTGGCATAGCTCTTGTACCTTTCCTTCTGTAAGACTTTGCCTTTATCAATATATTATCTTTACTTTACATCACTGAGTCTTTACTTAGTACTTTACTATTCTCTATAGTATTGTTGTGTCTTATCTTATCATCATAGTTGTCTTAATCTAGATTGTGATCCTATAAACAGCTGTTGTGTGCTGTTCATCGCCTGTCATAGGGTGCTTTAGTTGCTTTGTACACAACTAGAGTAGTGAGAATTAGTGTAAGTGTGGTGCTTATACTAAGTCTTGCCTTTGATTGCCGCTTGTCGCACGGATTGTTAGTGGGTACTAGCAGGTGGTGACAGCCCTGTCTAGTCTTAGCATCCCTCCACATGTTTTAGGCAAGGTCTTAAAAGGTAGGCTCCCATAAGAGCATAGCCGTTTCGGGTAGAGGTTATATCCTCTATTGTCTCGGACTATCCCCTTCACACAAGAAGTAAGGTAGCAGTCTAGTTAAGTCATCTATCTGTTAAGGTTAAGTTCACAGGAGTAAAGTAAGAGTCATAGGAGTCTTATACTCACTCATTGTCCTCCCACCTAGCTACACTCTACTAGTTATCTTTAATTATCCTAAACCTTATCTTGTCTCTGTGTCATTACCCTTTCCTCTATATATCGATTTACCCCCTATCATTAGTTGGTCACTAATTTCAATTGACTTAAGGATCTCTCTTTTATTAACATTCCTAGCACCGCTTTCCCATGGGATAAAATAAATAACGGTACCTTGGAATACTCCCGGGTGAAGTGCTACATCGGTATATTCTGTGCGCTTGCGGAATTATCCAATAGACATAAGAAATACCCTCAGACATTTCTGGCGCCGTTATCAGAGATAGCCTAACATCCTGTCTCTGGTGATTGCACTAAGAAATGCCAACAAGCGTTTCTAGCACCGTTGCCGGGGAAAGCATAAGTCTAGGAATATTAATAAAATTGAATCCGGAGTCTATTATCAAATTAGTTATCAATTAGTGTTAGGGGCTTAGCCCCTGTCTGTGTTTCTTGTTACTGTGAAGCTAGACAGTGCATGAGTGGTTTCCAATTGCCGTCAAACTTTGTTGAAGATCCTGAGCAATTGTTGAGGAGGACTAGACGCCGTCAAGTTCCCTCTCAAAGGTTAGGCTCCGCACTATCACTCAAAGAAGTCATGGCCCAAAAGACCATCTCTGAGTTATCTGCACCGTCGGCTGACAACATCGTCACTGGTCCGCAGCTTAACTTGGGGGATGCTACTTTTGAGCTGAAGCCAACGCTTATCAATATGGTGCAAGCCAACCCGTTCTATGGGAAGCCGCATGAAGACACTAACGCCCATCTCCAGTACTTCTTGGAGGTGTGCGGTACCTTCACTATCAAGAATGTCTCGGCAGACGCCATCCGTCTTCGCCTGTTCCCATTCTCACTGCTTGGGAAGGCGAAACAATAGTTCTATGCCAACAAGAGTGAAGCTACCACCTGAGAGAAATGTGCCAATGCATTTCTCAAGAAGTTCTTCCCGATGGGCAAGACCAGCGCCCTTTATGGAAAGATCTCGAGCTTCGAACAGCAAGCTGATGAGATGATTCCCGAAGCCTGGGACTGTCTACAGGACTACATTCGTGCCTGTCCTCATCATGGGATTGAAGAATGGCTCCTAATCCAAGATTTCTACCATAGGCTGACAGGATTAGCCCGGAGTCACCTTGATGCTGCCGCTGGAGGAGCATTCCTACAACACAATGTCAAGGATGCTAAGAACCTCATTGAAAAGATGGTTATCAACAAAGGATGGAATAAGGAACGTCTCCAGCCGAAGAAGAGGGGTATGCACACCGTTCATGAGGTGGACATGCTCTCAGCTAAAATGGACCTCTTGATGAAGAAGATTGAGGAAAGTTCCAAAAAGGAACAGGAGGCCATTTGACCCCATGCCACCGCATGAGCCATTGAAGCTGATCCATGGTGCGAGGTACGTGGAGAAGAAGATCATTCGAGCAGCAACTGTCCCGAAACAAAGGAGGAAGTGAGCTTCATCAATAACAATAACAACAATGGGTATCGGCCCCAGCAACAAGGAGGATGGAACTCGCGCCCCTTCTGCCAAGGTAATCAAGGTAATGGTTACGACAATAATTTCAATAATTCTTATGGTAACTAACCTTCTTTAAAAGATTTTGTCTTAGGCCAATCTAAAATTAATGATAGTATAAATAAGAAAATGATGGCTAATGATAAGATTCTTGAAAATCTTAATGAGAAAATGGATAGCTTTGCAACTGCTATGAAAAATTAACTGAGCTTTAATAAAATGCTAGAAACACAATTAGCTCAAATAGCAGCAGTTGTCCCATCCTTCGAACAAGGTAAGGTCCCAGGGAAATCTGAGGAACTGGTTGAGGGTGTCAGATTAATATCTACGAGGTTTAGTAAGCCTCCAATCAAGTCAAATCTGGGTTACCTTCTTGACCCACCATTCATGGCCAAGAAGAGTGACCCCGGCCATCCAACCATTACCTGTGAGATCGGGCCGCACACCTTCAACAACGCCTTCTGCGACCTTGGATCTGGAGTCAACATCATGTCCAAGGTAATGTATGAAAATCTGTTAGGGGACCCTTGTACCCCACATTTGTCAAATTGCAGATGGCCGATCAATCCATCCGGTTCCCCGAGGGATTGGCAAGGGACATCCTTGTCAAGGTCCAAGATGAATACATCCCCAAAGACTTCATCATTCTTGACATGGGAGCAGATGACGAAGTCCCAGTCATCCTGGGAAGGCCGTTCCTCAACACCGTTAAAGCCATCATCTACGTGGGATTTGGCCAAATCCACTTCCAACTCCCAGGTAGGAGAATTAAATGTCATTTCAATGGTTATAAATCTATTTAAAAGGCAAGGAAGAACTTTTGGAAGAACAAGCATCAATATGCATCCCGTCGGAAGAACCAACCGCCGAAGGCCAAAAAGACCGAACTGGTAAGTAAAGCTGAAGCGATAAAGAAGGATGAATCTGCCGAGTCACAAGCATCAACCAAGAAGGAATGGTGGGAGAAAGAGGTGCAGTCATCATGGTCCCCATCTCCGGGACCGATCGAAGCACCCAAAGAATGAACCCGAAAAGAAGAAGCCCTGCTCTACGTACTTAAAACATGGAGCCCTTACTGGTAAGGTAAATCAGTATTTATCTCATATTTAAATTCTGCATTTCAATTCTTGCATTTTTGCATTGCATCTTCATATTTAAATTTTTGCATAATTTATTTTGACAAAATAATTGATCATGGATAAATAAAACTTGAGTAGAACCTTAGTGCTCACACCTGAGGTTGTGGGACAACCCAAGGTGGGGTCGGCTGACCCTACCATGGGGCCCACTCACCTCTGGTGGTGTTGGCCTGGCGTGCTGATCACTGTCCTGAACTTTAAACACCATCTCCTTTTGAATTTGGCCGACCACCTTTGGTCATGATCACCTTCCACATGCTCCAAGGAGAATCCAACACTCACTACCATCCAAATTCTAAAAAGTGGACACTTTGACATGCATTAGTGCTCACATGGTCCATGGGAATCACTTTAAAAACATATCCTCACTTTTGGCATACACCTTTCTCTTTCACAAAGCACTAGACAAGGTAATCTCTGAAAATGTCACCACTTTTGGTCCACCACTACTCTTTACTTTGCTGAACGAAGTGAAACACATTGTTTAAAGCTGCTGAAGGGACAAAACATGGGTCGGCCGACCCATGATTTTGTGCCCCCCAAGAAAGTTGTGTTTGAATTCAAATGGATTCCCTGTCCAAAGGTGAAAGCAACTCTAATCCTGTCATAGTGGGGTCGGCCAACCTGGCCATGGTGGGCTCAGCACCACCTCTTCTCCCCCTATAAATACCCCCTGCATTGTGTGCTCAATCCCACATCCAAACCAGCTGAATCATCTTGAGCACATAATTTCTCTTCTCCTCTCTAGTCAAGCAAGTTCTTTCTTTAAGTTTAGTTGTAGTTAGCGACTCAAAATAAAAACCCAAAAATATTGTTGTAATAGTAGAAGCTTGTCTTTGCTCTCAAGAACTCATTTGTGGAGTATTCCTACCCACAAGAACGGTTTTGTGGAGGTAACTATACCCCACAAGGACTACTAACATTGGGACAACTAACGCTAACGCTAATGCTAACCCTTGTTGTCCTAGTGTGTTCTTATGTTATTGCATTGCTGCAGGAAGAAGAAGAAGTTCTCCTCCACGTTTAAGAAGGCCAAGGGTGCCGTAGGGACCTCCTCCCGATGACCCCGCCATGACGAAGAAGAAGGAAGGGAAGCTTCACCAAGAGAAGGCCACGTAGTGCTAGACGTGTCTCCCGAGAGAACGTTCGATCCTGAGAACGGTCTCATGTTGAACCAACAAGAGTACCAAATGTATCTCTCCATCCAACACCACGGGTTTAAACATACCGACATCATCGACCCTGTCCTTTTGGACAACGCAGGTATGACCGCAGGGTTTAATAATGTGTTTAAAACAATTGGGTGCGGAAGCTTTTGGGAAGTGCTTGAACTAGGGATTAAAAAGCTCACCATGGAATTTCTATGCTCGCTACAAGTCACAGATGATAATGCTCACATTCGCATGTTTAATAAAGAATATAATTTGACTTGGGGAGTTCTTAGTGTGGCACTCGGATTTGATAGCACTTGTCAACTGAATTTAGTTAGTGCCACAAGAAAATTTGACAAAGCTGCTTTCTGGAAAGCCATAACTAGGTCCAATGATAGCTCTGATCCTAAAACTGATGAAATTCATAATCCCACTTTGCGCTTTCTACGCTATTGGATGGCCATAACTCTTTTTCCTAGATCCAATGTGCAAGTCCTTTATAATGATGAGCTAAGATTGCTTTATGCCATGACTAAGAAAATAAAAGTTTCACCTGCTAAACTCTTTGTCAACTCTTGGTATAATGTGTTCCAAAGAAGAGAGCCTATTTACTTTACTTCTTTCATAACTCGCATTGCCAACACAATAGATCTCTTAAATGGAAATCAATACTTTGAATACATTGCTTCTCCTCGAGATATTATACCCGAAGATTTCTTCATAAGTTCTCAAGTCTTAAAGAGAGGTCCGAATGGTGATCTTAAAATGATTTGTCCCAGCCATACAGCCGAAGTTTCTCTCCCATGTGAGAGACGTCGGTTGTATGCGCTGCACACACTAACCATAAATTTGGACCGAGAGGCAAGAGGCCAAAATTGTGCAGGGACAGGCAGGGTAATTAGAAGCATGTCACAAGCCGCCCAATTTGAGTAAGGTGGCACCTCACGAGCTGCATGGGGAGATGAAGAAGAGGGCGATGAGGCAAGTTCCATGGACATTTCAGGATCCACGGAAAGGGCTCCACGCCCACAGCCCACTCTAAGAGTGCGCACTCCCCGTTCATCCACGCAGGCGAGGGGACGTCGGAACGACAGGACGGAAATAGTTCAACTCATCGACGACATGGGCGCAATGCAAATTGAGTAAGATACAACACTAAACATGGCACAACATAATGCCCAATTATTGCAAGCCATGCAAGATGAAGAAGCGCAACGTTGGGCGGGACGGTTCCAACTCTATCCGCCACCACAATGAGCAAAAGCCAAGCTTGGGGGAGATCCTCTCCCCCACTAAGGTAAGTACTTTATCCCAGCTTATTGTATTATTTTAATGCTTTATCTTTACTTAAAAAACTCCCATATGTCTTATGAATGTCTATCTTCCTCATGAAAATGATGAATAGTTGCTCTGTTCATGTTTCTTTAATGCCAAGTTTACAACTTAGTATTTCTTTGAGTATGGATCACTTGGCTCATTTAAAATCATCATGAACCTGAAAACTTTGTGGGTTGCAAGTGCTAGAACTAAGTCTAAGTTATTGTGAGATATGATATGGTGAAACAAGAGCTGCTATAATATTGTTCTAAGCATGCATGATTACCGGAGAATTATTTCTAAATAATCAAAACCTTATTGTTCCTCAATAGTAATAAATTGCTACCACAAGCCAAATATGCTACACATGTTTCAAACCTTCCACGTAAGCTATTTACCTTGCAATGAGTTTTGTCAAGTCTTGTTAAACCTTATTGAGAGACTTTTTATGCTCCCAAGATCAAGATCACGTACACACCACTCATATTTATGCTGCTTCTACACTGGAAGTACGCAACAACGTGCCACTCATTTCCACCAAATAAATGCTCCATGTGTTAAAATTATAAATATCTCTCTTAGTCAATATGGTAGAAGAGACAAAAGGCTATGCAAAATAAAGAAAAATAACGAAGGATGGACATTTAAAAAGTCCATAGAAAATAAAATAAAATATGAGCAAGTCTAAACTCGTGAATAAAAGAAATGATAGCCATGTCTCAAAAATTTATTAGACAGAGATACACTTTCAAATAAAGGAGCATTTTAGTCCACTATTTTTCACACACTTGCACATCTTGATCTAAGGGCATGACACTTCTCTCTTTGGATCCAAGCTTTGACTCTACAATATATGTAAAGTAAGTATGCTATACTCTCTCATTCCTACCTTAAGCTCCACATAAGTCATTTTAGAAGTAGGATAAAAAGAGAAGGCAACATTTACTTTGTGCCTTGATAAGCAATTATACACCATTTGAGCGACATGAGAGAACCATATGAGGAACATTAAGTTTTCTTTTAAAAAAAACATTGCTAAAACCTACAGTATGAAACTTGCAAAGAATAAGAAAATTAGTGCTCAAGTTAAACTGTTCTATCTCTCAACCACCTAAGGCAAAGGAAAGGCCATTAGCCCCATAAAGAACTAAGGTAAAATAGATGAATTTTATAGCCGATTTTTCCATTCAAAGAGAAGTATTTTGTTGTACACATGTATTATTGAAATATGAACATTGTAACAACTCCTGATCCACCGAGGCTCTGTGTGTGTGTGTGTGTGTTTTGGACATGTGTGTGTGTTTTTTTTGACATGTGTATATAAATAGAGATATAGATATAGATATATAATGTATATATGATAGAGAATAAAATGTTAAAAAAATGAAATAAATGAAATAATGTGAAAATGATATAGTATGAAATGTGAAGTGATATATATATATATATATATATATATATATATATATATTATGTATATGCATGTTTTATATATATATATATATATATATATATATATATATATATCAATTTTATTTATATGTATAAGTTTAGGGTTAGGGTTTTAGGGTTTTCTTGTAATTTGATATATATATATATCAATTTAGTGTAATTTCATTTATATGTATATAGGCCGGGTTAGGGTTTGTTTTGTATAGGCTTTATATGTATATCAATTTTTTGTATATGTTTCTCAATTTTCATATATATCTCTATTTCATATATAGTCCCGATGGCCGGATCCTAATCAAAACATGGAGGATGTTATGATGGATATGATCAACGCCGGAAGTCAATACGACGAAGTTGATAACTAGCAGACGGTAGATGATAGGTCACAATACTTAAATCTTCACAATGAGCAAGAGATTGTCGTCGAGGTATAAATATATGAAATATATATGTGTATACATGTATATAAATATATGAAATTATAGGTGATGAGCAATATACTTATTGAATTGTTTTTTCTAAATTCGTAGCCCTCTGGATCGACAACGACGAAGAGTCGAAATATACGAGGCTCGGCAAAGCCGTTGGAGGGCCGCTTCATAATCTCTGATTTCAACAGAGAGACAGGCGAACCACTTGGACCAAACGCCTAGAAGTTTATTTATCATTGTGGGTACTTTATAAGGGACATGCTCTCAATGCTCGAGAGTGGAAACAGAAGAAAGACGCTCCTCATATCAGTTATGTCTCGGATCTTGACAAGAATCTGATTTGGAATGATATCACTGCACATTTCACACTTGAAGAAGCCGATGATGATTTGAAAGAGCTAGTGAGGAATTGGGCTATGAAGAGGATGGCAACACAATTTCAGACTTGGAAGAAAAAGCTATATAATGATTATGTGAAGATGACACCGGATTTCAAAGCTCCGGGCCCTGTTTCAAAGTTGAGGCCATTTTGGGATGAGTTCGTACAATACAAGACCTCAGAAGAAGGTGAACAACGGGTGCGGAGGAACCAACAGAATGCCCGGCAGAAGGAATACCACCATCGCATGGGATCAGGTGGCTACAAGAGTGCCATCCCCAAGTGGGAGAAGATGGAAGCAGACGTGATTGCCAAGGGGCTTGTGCCGGCTTCACTCGATTGGCCTGAACACGCCAAGAATTGGTTTTTCGCGCATGGTGGCAGGCTGGACCTGGAGACTGGGCAGGTAGTGTATGGCGAAAAATCCAAAGGGCAGCAGCAAGATTACTTTTTGCGGTAGATGCTTCCTCTAGTGGTGTGTTCAACCCCGACAGAGATAAAGATTAATTGATGTATGCCCTAGAAAGTGGTTAGCACGGTGGGCGAACAAGAGGCAAAGGTGCTATCCCATGGTCGCATGGTTTTCCTCAGGACAGAGGAACGTACAGAAGCCGCCAGAGAAAGAAGGACGAGGAGAACGAGAGACTCCGCACCCTGGAGGAGTTTATATTACAGTCGCGAGAACGGGAAAAGAAACTGCAACAAGAAATGCAGGAGGATATCAAACGACAAGTGCAAATAAAATTGAGCGCCCAGAGGCAGTCTACATCAGGGATGGGACCCGGGGTCAACATTAGCCCCCCTGATCAGATGAAAAGCAGTTGTGCATCCACGGACATGCCAGTTCAAGGAGATGTAGGGCTTCGCTTTCCTGTGGATGATGTCACACAACATATGACAGCATGTGAGTTACACATTCCAAAGGACAATGCTATAGTCCGGGTGGCTACAGCTGTTGTTTCCCCCGTCGCCACTGCGCCGGTAATCTATGGGCAACCAATCCCACCTGGATATGCTAAGGTGTCAGTGGATGGGGTATGCTCTGGATTTGGCGATCTGCCTCTTGACATTCCCGAAGGTGATGGGGAGATAGGAGAGGTAGAGCATACATTCATTCTTTGGCGCAAGTGCTACATCGTCATTCCTGGGGTGTCGCCTTCTCCGCTCCCTCACCGGAGGTATGTACATGAGAAATAATCACACACTAAGTTTCTGTTGACTTACGTAGCAATTAATCTTCTCAAATTCTCACATTCGTTTATTTCCTATACTGATCATGCATCCAGGTTGGACGGGAGCTAAGTCCAATTGTTCGTTCACCAGACCACCACAGTGTTCCAAGGAGGTCTCCAACGCCTCAGCCCCCTCTGCCAAGGTCTCCGAACACCTCAGGCACCCCCGCCACCCCTAAGGAGGTCTCCGACGCCTCAGGCACCTCCGCCATCCCCAACGAGGTCTCCGACTGCCTCTGCCCCCTCCGCCAAAACAATATCCACTAAGAGGCTGCAAACGAAGTCCTCGTCCCCGCCGAAGAAGAAGAAGGAAAAAAACTTCCAGCAATCCTATCCCCCAGAAATTGCCTTCTACCATGACTGAAGAGCAAAAAAAGTGCAGAGGGAAAAAAGAAGTGGCTAGTTACTTTGAGAAATTGAAACAACAAAGACAAGCAATGAAGGCAAACCCGCCCAAGCCGTACTTTTACGTACATCCAAATGCATTGAGGCAAAAGGTGGAAGACCGTCAGAGAATGCTGCGTGAAGCTCGTAAGCCCTCACCGCCATCAGACTATGACCGAGCTCTCATCAAATTCATTGAGGAGTCGAAGAAGAAGAAGACAACAGGGAAAGATGTTCCACAACTCGGGGTTGACTCCAAACCGATTGAACCCCTAGTTGTAAGTGATCAATATGGTTCAAACGCAGAGTACATGGAGACCGTACCTCCAAATGTTGATTTGGATGAACTTGGTGACTTCATCCTACCTACCGGTCTTAACTTTCAGCAAATCTTCCAAAGTGGACACATCGGTAGTGCGCCAAGTTGTTGATACCTGGAGAAAATATGAATATGGCAAGGCACTCTACAACCCTGCGAAATACTAAGAACTGGGCACGCAAATGTATTTGTTAAACAAGTGGTACATAGAGACGTGTGCCAGGAAAGGGAATTACATAGCGGTCAAAATTCGCAACGAGCACTTCTTCCGTGGCGATGATATCATGTACATTGAATTCTGTGAATTACACCAGCTATGCCACCAGGACTCGCTCGTCAAGTCGCTCTTGAGCTGCTATTGTCTGTAAGTCATTATAGCACCTGGCCTGTTATTGTTTATATAATTATATATCCTAGCTCACACTACATATAAGTTCTTCAATATATATTTATAGATATGAGATGGGGGTCATCAAAAAAAGAAGGGACGATACCATTGGTTTCATTGATTTGTATATCATATTCGAGGACCCAATTACTCCTAATTGGGAAGTTCAAGCGGAGGTGAATCTCAAGATGATCATAGAGAAACAAGTAAAGAAGACAACGATTCTCTTCCCGTACGGCTGCGAGTGAGTGTTATTAATTGTAATGTTATTTTTTATACGTGGCCTGCATAGTTTATCGAGTTATGATTCCTATGCAGCAATCACTGGATCTTGATGGTCATCATGCTGTCAACCACTCAGTTATGGATCTTTGACTCGATGAAAAAGGACCTAGGACGATACCAACCAATGATAGACATGATACAGCGGTAATCTAATTTCACTCTTCCACAACTCACTATATGTTTATACATATATATATAAATATACCTGCTCTCTCTTAACTCCGAAATGATTCTTTTGGATATTGGGTAGTGTTTGGGAAGAATTCATTTCAAAACATCATCCTGAGTGCAAAGCGCCGCTGCAAATAGTCACACCCGTAGTAAGTAGCACTTTGCTATATGTAGTACCCAACATCTTCGTTTGCCATGGTTCAAATCATTAGATGACGAGAGGATTCTTTTCTGGTATAGTGGTGTCTACAGCAGGAGTCGGGGAACAACCTATGTGAATACTACGTGTGCGAGTTCTTCAAGGTGCACTCTAATAGAACTCCTGAAGAGAGGATCAAAGTAAGTTGCAAAATATATTTGATGGTATACATCATTAATCATATATATGCATACTAATATTTTTTCTCTCAATTTAATTCAAATTGAAGACGGATTGGTTGAGGCAGAGGACCCTACAACACCACCACGTCAAAGCCATCCAAGAGATAATAACAGACTTTCTTAATGACCAAGTCTTAAATCCCAATGGAGAGCACTACTGCGGCGGGAATTAATTTTCTCAGCTTGTAATTCTAGGTTAAGGATACGGACAAACACGTGTGTATATTTTATGTACATAATGTGTATATTCAATCATACATGTGATATATATAGTTTCCTACTATACTTGAGTTAATCATTTACATATGCTTGATATGTGTATGCATATAACATTAACGTAGAATGCGTATTCAAATAGCTATGTTAAACCCTAAACCCAATTATGAATTAATAAGCTGAAATGAGCTAAAAAAGAAAAAGACCTTTACTCCCGGTTCGTATTACGAATCGGGATTAAAGGTTCCTGCCAGCGTGTGTGGTGGCGCGGAGCGGCGCGGAGCTCACGGGTGTGGACACGCCGGCGCGTGCGTTCCTGGCCATCAGCGATGCCGTGGCGGAGGTGAAGCGGGACCCGCTCGCCGGCAGCGGCACACTACTGGATTCGCCCTCTTTGCCGACTGCTGAAACCAGTCGGCAAAGGAGGAAATGCAGTCGGCAAAGGCTTTGCCGACTGCATTTCTTGAGGCAGTCGGCAAAGGGGAGGTGGCAAAGCCCAAGGCGGCAAAGGCCACCTTTGCCAGCTGCCATGAAAGGCAGTCGGCAAAGCAAACGCGCACAGCCGTTAGAGTTTTCTTTGCCAACTGCCTAGGTGGCAGTCGGCAAAGAATTTTTTTTCATTTTTTTAATCGAGGCAAATATTTTTTTCCTTTTTTTTAATCGAAGACCTTTGCCGACTGCCTTTATTGGCAGTCGGCAAAGATTTTTTCTATTTTTTTAAAAGAAATGTGTATATCTTTGCCAGCTGCCAATTCAGCAGTCGGCAAAGGCTTTGCCGACTGCCTTGCTTCGTGGCAGTCGGCAAAGCTGGGTATTTTGCTTTTTTTGTTCCCAGCTTTGCCAGCTGCCGTGGCAGTCGGCAAAGCTGGAAAATGCAATTTTTTTTGCTGTTTTTGCCGATTTAGCTCACGTATCGCAGCAACCAAAACACATATATGTACATATCACAGAAATCCACATATACATCACAGAGATTCACAAATAATCCATAACCATAACATCCATCAAGTCGCACGCACGAATGCAACATCCAACAAGTCGCACAAGTCCAACATCCAACAAAGTTGCAAAAGGGTCTAACATAACAAAGTTACATCCATTATCCAACAACATGCACCGAGCCACTCACTCGTCCTGCGACCAGTCGCCACCACCGTGGTGTGAGGAGCTCTCTGTCGGCCACGAAGACCACCCGGACGGTCCGACCTGCGGCTGTGGAGAAGGTCCAACTGTCGGAGACGGGTTCGAAGCCGCCGACTGCAGCTGTACGGATAAGCGATCTCATTAGTACCTAAGGGATGGCCGCACAAGCGAAAACAATAGATAGGCTGCCAGTAACTCACCGGAGTCTTTACAGGCGGAAGATCAGGGAGTGGAGGGAGAACAACCGGGGGTGGAGTGAACATCACTTGCAACGGAGGGGGTCTGTAGTTAGGGATCTCCAGGCCCTGAAAGTAGCTGGAAATCGAGGAGGCAAACTGCGTCATCTGTTGCTGGGACTGCTGCTGGAAAGCTAGCATCGCCTGCCGATGGGCCTCCTGTTGGGCCGCCAGCTGCTGCCGATAGGCCTCTTCTCGGGCCGCCTCTCTTGCCTGTTGGGCCGCCTGTTGGGCCCGCATCTCTTTCAGTTGGACCTGCAATATTACACAAGCGATGTTTAAACAATGCATAAACATTCGGCAACATATGTAAAACCAATGAACGACGAATAGTTACCTGAAGCGCCGCCATCATCTGTGTGGAGCTTGCCCGCCGAGGTTGTATGGGGACATCGGAGGAGGTACTGGCACTGCTATCCGAACGACGAACCTCACGAAGGGAGGGAACGGTGGCCGGGTCGATGACGCTGTGGGCAATAAGGTACCGGCCGTGCTGCTTCCCTCCTCCCGTCCTCATCAGGACGTCCGTATCGAGGGGCTCGGTCGACGGGTCGTAGTCGGCACCATGGCGCGTGCGAACCGCCTCGGTGTACTGGACCACCCTATCGTAGACGTTTTGGTTGGTGATGGCGTCGGGCCCCCTCGCCGTGTCGTAGACGTTCTCTGGATCTGTCGCCTTGCCCTGGTGAGACAGGATATAGCCCGTGAACTCGTTGATCACCTGGCCGTCATGCGACTGGGTCTGCGAGGAAAACACAAGGACGATTACACGTAATGAGAATGAATGGCTCAATCAATTGAATAAATAAACAAATTGGTGTGAAGGGTACCCATGTGTCCATGTACTCTCCGAGAGAGCGGCACCCTTGGTGGTGTGACGGCCCCGCCTTCGCCTTGGCATATCCAGATTTCTTCCTGCGCGTCTCGTAAGCCTCCGGCGTTCTCCACCCGTCCACAATCGCCTCCCAGCAGTCCATGTGCATTTTGCACCAATCAGCAGGATACTGCATGCATTACAACGTGCATTTAGGTGAGTAAGAAGATGAATTGGAATGAAATTAGAATTATTGTTTCCTACTTACGAGCATGTAGGCCTCCCTGGGCATGTCAGTTTCGGGCCACTGGATCATCTTCCTCGCATCCGCCTTGTCTAGCTTCTCCTTGAGTACGTTGGCGTGGTAGCTGATGAGGCACTGGACGTGTGCCTCGTAGAACATGTCCTTGAGCCTGATCTGGCAGACCCTGTCCTGCACTACCGACGCCTCATGCTCGTGCCCTGGGTCGCACGTGAAATACTCCTGCATACATATATCATTTATGAGTTGATTATTTCAAGGACATCCAACAAATGCTTAGTAGTGGCAAAGCGGTGCAATGAAGACTCACCCAGAATTCCCTCTTGATCTTGTCGGCAAGGGTGACGTCTCCGTGCACTACCTTGAAGAAGTCTGGCCAGTGCTGGGGCACTTTATCCCTCCCATCTATGGTGACTAGGCCAGGAAAATTCTTCTTAATCAGGAGGCCCAGAATGCCATTAGGATGGCGTCCACCTCTGTTTCCATCCACACGCTTCCAATTGCTGCACAAGTCATTAAGAAGAACTGTTAATCTTGAAGTTCAATTTTCAACATGGCATATGAACAAGTAAGTGAAAACATGAATGGTTACTTACCTTGGCCCGTCGGGTCGAATCACCGGACGGAAGGCTAGCGTGGGCGCGGCGCTTGGGAGGCGTGTTATCCCACGCTGGTAGGGCCTCCTCGAAGCTATGGAAGACGAGTCCCCTGCTGTCGCCTCGCTCCCGCCCTGGTCGCCCCCGTCCTCGCCGCCGCCGCCCCCGTCCTCGCCGCCCCCGTCCTCTCCGCCCCCGTCCTCGCCGCCGACCGGGGCAAACAGGCGTCTGGTAGAGCGAGTTCTACCCCGCATCTCCTCCAAAGTCTCCTCCTCCTCCAACGCCTCCTCCTCCTCCAACGCCTCCTCCTCCTCTCTCTGGTAGAGCGAGTGGACCTTTCTCACCGGTCTCTTCTGTCGTCGTCTACTTCCGCCCGGCATTTTGTCCTATGCCTGCAATGACAAACATTAAACCAATTAGCACAAATAATCGATAAGTACTTGTAAAGAGATGCAAAATGAACGAAACATAATTGCAAAGTAATAATAATCAGAACAATATAGTATTACATGAACTAGAAACCGAAGTCCTGGTCATCACTATCACCATTGTCATCACCTCCTCCACTGTCATCACAATCACTACTGTCGTCTTCACTATCAATATTATCGAAACCTAAGTCCTCATCATCTCCATTACTCTCCTCACCACCTCTATCGTCCTCAACATTTAGGTTGCGATGAGCCCTCCATCGCTCAAGCATCATTAGGTCCTTAGCATCTTGCACCACTTCACCCTCGTCCTCGTCATCATCGATGACGTTGTCTGCTTTCATGCTCATCAGCGAAAGAATGTCTATCTCCAAACGCCCTTCTAGCCCCTCAGGTTGATAGAACTCTCCGCTATCCGCCTTTGGGTCAAAGTTGTAGTCATCATCGATTGGGACAGGCGCTTTACCGCGTGGCGATACCGATTGCCAAGGTACCAACCCGTAAGCCTCTCGTCTTTTTGGCACGCCCATGGGAGATAATAAACTTGCCTGGCCTGCTGAGCCACAATATAGACATCGTCTCCACTATAGACGGAATCCTGTCGAATTTCGACTAGCCCAATGTCATCGGCTCTTCTCATGACATGAGGATCGAACCATTGGCATTTGAACACCACTGGCTTAAGAGCTTTGGGGCCCGGGAAGTCGAGCTGGTATATTTCTTCGACTATGCCATAATAGTCGAGATCATCGTTGCCGGGCGTACAAACTCCTGTGCACGTGGTCTTTCGGCCAGGCCGACTCTCCTCGTAGCTTCTCGTGCGAAAGCGATAGCCATTCACATCATAAACGATGAATGCATTGACCCTAGTGCTGAAGCCACATGCAACCTGTCTCAATTCAGCACTCATTTCTCTATCTGTGCGTGCCTGCAAGGTGAGGCCACGTAGATCGTTACATTACTCGCTCATACGAGCAACTCAAAGATGGAACGAGGTAAGTTGGATTGTACCTTTGTACACAACCACCCAATAAAATCGGGCCTGGCAGTTTTGAGGAAATGGTCTTCTTCTTGGTTGGTAGGAGGCGTATTCCTTTTCCAAAATTGCCTAATGAACTCCCTGAAAAAACAAGAGGTGAAAGGGGTTGGACCAATAGGTGGAGGATATTGACTACGTATGTAACAAGTTCTTTGAGAACTTACATTCGATAAGGAACCACTTCGTCAAGGTTCATCAACAGGTAGAGTGTGATGGTGCGAAACTCAGGTGGTTGCAATGTCTTAGGGGTACCTGCGCTGCCCCTTCCGAGTTGCCCTTTGAAAAGGCTCAGAGTCGATAAATTCTCGTCCTCGTTGTAACGAGGGAGTGGGTTCATGTTGGGAAGGTTCTCGGTATAGTACGCCTTTGTGAAGTTCGACACCTCCTCCACTCTTGCTGCCTCCGCCACAGAAGCCTCAATTTTGGCTTTATTCCTACACTTTTTTTCGAAGAATCTTTTGACACCTCTCGATTGGATAGCACCAACGGGCCTGCACAGGACCCCCCAGCCGTGCCTCACGCGGTAGGTGTAGTATCAGATGCTGCATCGGCAGGAAGAAGCCGGGTGGAAAGATCATCTCCAACTTGCAGATCAGCAGAGGTGCAAGTTTCTCCAGGTCACGAATCACTTCCCGAGATAATTCCCTGGCACAAAGCTGGCGGAAGAAATAGCTCAACTCTGCCAGAACGCGCCACACTGGCTCGGGGAGGTATCCACGGGTCATCGCAGGAAGGAGTCGCTCAATCCATATGTGGAAGTCATGACTCTTCATCCCCAAGACTTTGCCAGTCTTAGGGTTCACTCCCCTGCTCAGATTCGCCGCATACCCATCAGGGAACAATAACGTCTTCATCCACTCAAACACTTCCTTCCTGTCGGCCCTTTTCAGGATGTAATCGGCCGAGCCCCTTCTCCAAGTCTTGCCGGGCGCAGGGGTCTTCATCACTAGCTTTGGTCTGTCGCAGATCGCCTCCACATCCAGTCTAGCCTTAACGTTGTCCTTTGACTTCTGTTTTATGTCCATGAGTGTTCCCCAAAGTGCCTCGGCGATATTTTTTTCTGTGTGCATCACATCGATGTTGTGTGGAAGGAGGAGGTGCTTGAAGTAGGGGAGCCTAGTCAAGCCCGATATATGTGTCCACATGTGTTGCTGACCATATCCAATAAAGCCACCCTTGTCTTTGTCGATTTTGAGAGCCTCTAACTCGGCAAGGACCTGTTCACTGCTCATAATCTGAGGAATAGGGTCAGTGACTTCAAGACCTTTCGTGAAGTGTTGGGTGTCACGTCTCAATGCATGGTTCTCAGGCAGGAATTGACGATGTTTGTCAAACGAAGAGTACTTGCCACCCTTCTTCAGCCAGGTGAACATCACAGAATCCTTGCATACTGGACAAGGGAACTTCCCGTGAACACACCACCCACAAAATATGCCATACGCCAGGAAGTCATGCATTGAATACTGATACCATACATGCATTGTGAAGTTCTTCTTTGTAGCTCGGTCGTACGTCCGTACCCCATTTTCCCAAGCATGCTCCAATTCATCCCACAGTGGCTGCATGAACACACCCATATTGTTGCCCGGGTGTCCAGGTATTATCAGCGACAATAACACGTTCTTGGGTTCAAACATGACGCCGGGGGGAAGATTGAGGGGGATCACGAACACGGGCCAACAAGTGTACGGGGCCGCATGTGTTCCATACGGGTTGAACCCATCTGTTGCTATCGCTACACGTACATTCCGAGCGTCCCTAGCTTTCTCAGGATACTGTTCGTCAAAGTACTGCCATGCCTCAGCATCCGCTGGGTGTACCATCTTGTCACTGTATCTTTTGCCATCCTTGTGCCATGTCATCTGCTTCGCCAACTCCTCTGTCATGAACATCCGTTGGAGCCTCGGCGTGAGTGGAAGGTACCGTACGACCATCTCGGGGATCTTAGACTGTTCCTTCTTGCCATCAATAACGTCCACCTCCACATACCTAGAGGCTTTGCACTTTGGACAGTGCGTTGCTGCCACTAGTTCAATGCCCCTAAATAGGACACACCCGTTACGGCAAGCATGGATCGACTCATATGGCATCTTAAGTGCACGGAGGAGCTTCACTGACTCGTACGTGCTCTTCGGCAGCGTGTGGTCATTCGGAAGCATTGTGCCGATCACTTTCAACATGAGATTGAAGCCGTCTCGGCTCAGGCTCAACTGCGACTTCAACCCTAGAAGACGTCCAATGGCATCCAATTGGGACATTATTGTCTTCTTATGAAGAGGCTTCTGTGCTGAAGACATCATTTCATAGAACGCCTTTGCGGTTTCCTCTGGATCCTCCTCCACCAATCCTTCATTGCCACGTGCCTCGTTATAGTCTACCACCATGTCGACCACCCCGGCATCTCCATCAAACTCCTCGAGGCATGCTCTCACCTCCTCCTCTCTAACATTCGCTTTCGCTTCACCATGGAAGATCCACCTCTCGTAGTTTTCCACAAATCCATGCTTCACAAGATCCTTGTATACCTCCCTCTCTACTTTTCTTTTTTGGTTCTTACAGTCTTTGCAGGGACACAGCGTCCGATCGGACCCATGAGCAGCCGGGCCAAATGCTTGCTGCAGGAATTGATTGGTCCCATGAACCCATTCAGCGCTCTTCCTCTTTTCTGTCCAGCCTGTGTACATCCACTCACGGCCAGCCATCTTCTGTCATACGTCAATGTATGTGAGTAATAAAACCAGCATTTGCATGTACAAGGCGTTCCTACCATCTAATAGGTGAAGGATAGGTCCTAATCCCACCCGAGGATGCGTAGATGAGGTTAGCTTCCATGCTTCGCTCCCGACCGAGATGGAATTTCGGCAGCACCTCCCCGCTGTTCTCCCGATACACGTCCCGGTTTGGGGAGAGTGTGTATCCGGAGAACAACGGGGAGGTGCTGCTGAAACTCCAGCTCGGACGGGGGCGGAACATGGAAGCTAACCCATCTACGCATCCGCGGGCTGTCCAAGAAACGTGGACAATCCGAAAGAGATACCATCGCAGATATGCACTGACCAGCATACCAACGACCGCGTATCCCTTTCGGACGGGAGACGCCTAACTCGGTTACGCGACCTAAGTACGACAATGGGTAAGAAAAGGAGGTGATTTATACCTCGGGTGGCGATGGCGAGAGGCTAGCGGGGCAGTGGCGATGAAGCCGATGAGGGTGGCCGAGTCCCTCCCACAGGTCCTGCAAAAAAAGACAATAGATTAGAATCAATTGAAAATTTTGGCAGCACCTCCCCTGCACGGGGAGGTTCCAAAATTAAACCTGCACAAAACATAGGCACGAAGGCCAACATTTTCAACGGCGCGAAGGCCGACAACCAAAACGGCACGAAGGCCGACATTCACAACAATCAGCATACCTTCGGTGGAGGAGGGGCGTGCACGCGGAGAAGACGACGCCGAGAACGAGACGGGACGTCGCTGCGTTGGCACCACCTCCTCCTCCTTCTTCTTCCTCTTCTCTTCCCCTTCCTCCTTCCCTTTCCTCCTCCTTCTTCTCCTCTCCTTCTTCTTCCCCTCCCTGCTTCTTCCCCTTCCTCCTCCTTCTTCTTCCCCTTCCTCCTTCTTCCCCTTCCTCCTCCTTTCCTCCTCCACCTTACACGAGCAGAAGGGGCGGCGGCGTGGAGCCCGGCGGGGTGGGGACGGCGGCGCGGGGACGAGGCCGGGGCCGCGGTGCCGCGGCGGCGCGTGGACGGCGGTGTGGGGCCGGCGGCGCGGACCGCAGACGCGCGGGGCCGCGGCGGGGCGGGGCCGGCGGCGCGAGGAGCGCGCGCGCGCGGCTCGGCGGCCGGGGCCGGTGGCGGAGCTGCTCCGGGGCGGGGGCGCAGCTCGGCGGCGGGGCCAGCGGCGGATCTGCTCGGGGGCCGGGGAGAGGGCGGGGACGGTGGCGCGGGGACGAGGCCGGGGCCGCGGTGCCGCGGCGGCGCGTGGACGGCGGCGCGGGACCGGCGGTGTGGGGCCGGCGGCGCGGACCGCGGAGGGGCGGGGCCGCGGCGCGAGGAGCGCGCGCGCTCGGCTCGGCGGCCGGGGCCTGCGGTGGAGCTGCTCCGGGGCGGGGGGCGGCTCGGTGGCGGGGGCCGGCGGCGGAGCTGCTCGTGGGCGCGGGGAGCGCGGCGCGCGGCGGACGGCGACACGGGAGAGGGGCGTGGGGGCGTGGCTGTGGGCACGTACGGGCTAGGGTTCTGGAGGCGTTGCGCCCTTATTCGGTCCAGGCACTTTGCCGACTGCCGTAGCAGTCGGCAAAGAAGCGGTTTGCCGACTGTATATCTCGGCAGTCGGCGAAGGGACTCTTTGCCGACTGCCAAACACGGCAGTCGGCAAAGTTTCAATTTTTTTTTTTGAATTTTGACTTCAAACTTTTTCTGTGGCCTATGTGTATTGTTTACAGGAACATGTTTTAATTTGGGGTCTTTTTACAATATTTTGCTATATTCCGTTGATTTCTTTTGTTTCCTTTAATTTTTTCGCATTATCCAAGTTTGAACTGCAGGTGCTTCAAATAATGAAAATTAGCCATTCCAAAAATGGTGTTGATGTTGGAGAGTGTACTTTGAGGCCGTGTACAGAAGCTCACCCAAAAGTTTGAAGTCCTTGTCCACGGAACGGACTTTTTGGACGTGGTAGAGGAGCTTTTTAATTATATAAAATCCAAACGAAGTCAAAAAATCACGAAACTTGTCGAGGTGTCATGTTACTGCATGTGGAGCCTATGATAAAAATTTTATAAAGTTTGGAGCAAGTTGCGGCGTCGGATATCCAAAACCCAGACATCTCCACATGTGATCACAGTGATCACATGTGGAGATGTCTGGGTTTTGGTTATCCGACACCGCAACTTGCTCCAAACTTTATAAAATTTTTATCATAGGCTCCACATGCAGTAACATGACACCTCGACAAGTTTCGTGATTTTTTGACTTCGTTTGGATTTTATATAATTAAAAAGCTCCTCTACCACGTCCAAAAAGTCCTGTTCCGTGGACAAGGACTTCAAACTTTTGGGTGAGCTTCTGTACACGGCCTCAAAGTACACTCTCCAACATCAACACCATTTTTGGAATGGCTAATTTTCATTATTTGAAGCACCTGCAGTTCAAACTTGGATAATACGAAAAAATTAAAGGAAACAAAAGAAATCAACGGAATATAGCAAAATATTGTAAAAAGACCCCAAATTAAAACATGTTCCTGTAAACAATACACATAGGCCACAGAAAAAGTTTAAAGTCAAAATTCAAAAAAAAAAATTGAAACTTTGCCGACTGCCGTGTTTGGCAGTCGGCAAAGAGTCCCTTTGCCGACTGCCAAACGGCGTGACAGTCGGCAAAGAAGACGGAGACGGACGCCATCCCGCTCCTTGCAAGATATGCCGACTGCTTCCCTTCGCCGACTGCCGGGAGCAAGCTGGCAGTCGGCAAAGACTGTCTTTGCCGACTGCCTTTCTTTGCCAACTGCTCGGAGCAGGCTGGCAGTCGGCAAAGATTTTCTTTGCCGACTGCCTTTCTTTGCCAACTGTTTTGCCTTATGCAGTCGGCAAAGACAGTCTTTGCCGACTGCCCTAGATATGGCAGTCGGCAAAGATACTAGCAGGCGGCAAAGACCCTGTTTCCCGTAGTGGCAGGTGGATCGTCGCCAGATACAGAGCCGTGCCGTCTGGCCGCGAGGTCGTCCTGGCGGGGTCGCCATGGTTCCCGGCGTACGTGGTGGATTTCGGGTTCGGGAGGCCAGTCAGGGTGGAGAGGGCGTCCCTGGGCCAGGACGGCGACATAGTTATCTTGGCTCGGTGCAGGCTGTCCGTGGCCGTCGCAGCGGGGAAGATGCCTGCATTCCGTAGGATGTTCATGGTGAATTCTGGCAGAAACAAGGCGAGACATTGAGCATCGAAGGAACTGGAAATATGCAAATTTGACTGTTGATGGATCGTTTTTAATGTGTGCTTGCATTCTAAGCTTTTTTTTTTCCACAGCGGTAAAACCGAATTTTATTACTCAAGAAGCAACGAAATTACAGAAGTTTGCATCATTCAATGACTCCTAACGTAGTGACTTCCAAAAAAACCTATTTGGAATGAACAACACAGGGTTCATCCAAACAAGGCACAGCGCTCCCAGAACTTCTGGTAACCAGAAAAAACAACCACCACCAAAATCCAGTACCTCAACCGCAAGCTATGACCCCAAGTATAAAACGACTTCAAATACATGCCTCTCGGGCATTTCATCAGCACGCAGGCTGGCATCAGACTGTCACAAACATTTGGTCCCCTCCATCCACTTGATCTTTCTGATGGAAGTGTAGTGCTGCCTCCTTGAGTACTCCCACACCTTGTTCCATCTGCTTTGCGACCTCGCCTTTCTGAAGACCTGTCCAATACATGTGTAGCTGAGATTAGGCAAACAATCTCTGTAGGAGATTTAATCCTTTTCCCTTCGAAGCAGGCATTGTTCCTGGTTTTCCACACCATCCAGCACACTGCTGCAAGCCCAACAAAGTACATACTCTTGTTCCTGGGTAAACACCTAGTGATCCAGCACCAATACTATCCAAAAATGAATGCAAGGATACTCCAGACATATTTAAAAATGGGGCAATCAAAAAAACAGATGTTTAATAGTTTCTCCATCTCGGCAGAAGGCACAGGAAGTATCTCCATTCCACTTCCTCCTAACCAAATTATCTTTGGTTAATATAGCATTTTGAAGGGCCAACCACATGAAGATTTTAACTTTGAGGGGGATTTTTGATCTCCAAATCTGTTTATTAGCCTTTTCTTGGTATGCAGAGAATCTGTGTTTGTATAAAGATCGCACAGAAAAACAACCAGATTTCTCCCACCTCCATCTTACATCATCTGCTTGGTTATTAGTCTTACAACGAAATAACATATCCTGCAGCTCTCTTAACTGATTTTGCAATTCCTCAGATAACCATCTTTTGAAGCAAATCTTCCAATTTTTCCTATGCATGTGCTGTACTGTACATTGTTGTTCAAAGCAGATATTGTAAAGCCCAGGAAATTTATCTTTCAACTTACATGGACCACACCATTCATCATTCCAAAAATCAACATTCTTACTGTCTCCCAAGCTAATTGACCTTCCTTTTAAATAGATGGGTTTAATCTTGATTGAATCATTCCACAGAGGGGAATAACTGGACTTCTGAGTGATTTGATAAACCCACTTATTTCTCATGTATTTTTGTTTAACAACCTCTTGCCAAATCCCACTCTCATGTTCCAGTTTCCACCACCACTTGCAGAGTAGACATTCATTCATTATTCTCAAGTCTTTCACACCCAAACCTCCCCTTTCTTTGGGTTTAGTTATGATTTTCCATTTAACAAGATGATATTTTTTTCTTTGTTCCACCTCCTTGCCAAAAAAAATCTTTTTTTGACTTTGTCAATTCTCCCAATGACAGATTTGGGAAGCAAGTACATAGACATTGCATAAGTTGGCATACTACTCAGGCAAGAGTTCAAAAGCACAGTCCTTCCACCAATTGAAAGGGAACTGCCTTGCCAACCATCAAGTCTTTTCATTATTTTCTCAATTAGATTCAGCCAATCAGCAATTCTCAGTCTAGATCCAGTTACTGGCACCCCAAGGTATTTAATAGGCCATTTGCCTGTGGCGCAATTAAAGGTTTCAGCATATTCCACAGCTTTTTCCACCTCCTGGTTCACCATGATCACCTCACTTTTATTAAAATTGATCTTTAACCCAGACATTGATTCATACAAATATAACAGTAGCTTTAGATTAGTAGCATGCTCCTTGTTATCTTGGATGCAAAGGATAGTATCATTTGCGTATTGCAGAATCGCAACCCCATGCTGAACATATTCAGGCACCAGGCCCACAATAAGATTGTTTTTTTGAGCATTAACCATCATTTGCATTCTAAGCCTTTGTTTGTGTTATACAAATGGTTTGTTTAATGCATCAGCTTGTGAGATAGCGTATTTCTGATCCTGCAGAATCTCAAAGTGCACACCAACAAGGAACAAAGATGAGATTTGCGTTGCCTAATAATTTCGTTCTTACATGTATTATAATTATAAAAGAAAAATTGGGTTTTCTACTTTTCTTGTTTCGGTCAAGAACCAAATAAGAACATATTATAGCCTTCGCTCATTATCTTGGAATAAAAAGCTCAAGGCCATCTCTATGCTATAGATATAGTTTAGTCATCGTGCCCGTCCATTAGTCTTTTTTCTTTGTTCTTGATGTATCTTGGGTCGGGTAACAGCAAGATATCTTGGGTTTGGGCACCACTAATTCTATGGGCATGCTGCATGCAAGATATCTTAGCTAGGTTTGAGTAGAACTAATTTTAGTTGCCGCTTGAGCAAACTTGTACCTAGGGCAATAATATTTTCAGACGTCACACGATTCATTCGGTCATAAAATTCATGTATTCATCCATATAACTTTACTTGCTAATCTCTGTATCCTGGTCTTGAGAATTCAGAGAAAGATGTAGCTACAGAGCTGCGTTACATGATTAATTAGCTCATAGTGCTACCAATAAAGCTATACTTTTTGAGTTTCTGCTACACTATATACAATTCGATGATGACTCTGAATGCTCAATTCTGTGCTGCTTTGAATGACAATAAACTGCATAAAAATCATTCCTAATTTAACGTGAAAAAACATGATTCGTAATTAGAATAAACAAATATTTACCAAATTTCTAGGATTAATGACAATAAGTGGAATAGAGAGCTGTAGCAAGTTTAAATATGCTAGGACGTCTTCCATGCTGTTTTAAATTCCAGTGGATACATGTTTATTTCAGTCTACTGTTCAGTAGTCTCAGGGAAACATAATAATCTGCTATAAGTAAATATAGAGTTTGATAAGTAACTAGAAATCAAACAATTAAAAATTCTTGTCTATGTAAAGCTTAGGCATTAACGAACTGGGCATCACCTAGATATCTTTCTCGCTGAGGAGCCCCTTAACCAACTGCACGTGGGTGCGGCTGTGGTTATGAATCCATTCGGTTGTTACTTTGTTAGTAGGCTTGATTTTAATTCTTAGATAAGCATTTTTCCAATAAAAACCATATAAAAAATATGTTTACAAATCCAAAATTTTGTTGGCAAGCAAACTTCAATGCAACCTATTTAACTATTAAAAAATGGGAGGCCGGAATCATAATCTCTAGAAACCAGCCTATGTCGTCTTAAAAAAAAAAAGAAACCAGCCTATGTCCATTTCGTATTGTCACGCACAAGACAAGAAACGTTTGCTGTTCTGGTTCTGTGACCAGAAAATCTGTTTAGTGCCGTTTTCTCTCTAGTGTTTCTAGGTTGGACTCGGATATCAACAGATTTTAACCCTTCAGCCAGACGGGGACAGGCGGGAATACGAATTTTTTCAGGAAAAAAAGGAAAAAGAAAACAGGAATATGCATGGGTCTCACGTTCCATCCCTCTAGATCTGGGGGAAAAGCTGGCAGCTAGAGGCACGTATTATGTTACCCAGCCACGGAAGACAAAAGAATTGTCTGAGTCCAGCTAATAGGCGCTCCTATCAATTCCATAGTCAACTCAGACCCGTCTGGGGGTTCGGATCAGTCATAGTTATTATAAGTCAACGTTATCCCGAGGTCGAGCTCCGATCCTTTCTCCGTCCTCTCGGTTGCCACCAACGCTTCCTGACTAGTGAACACTAGAAATTTGGAAAACCTGGTGCCTGCATGACAGCAATCAGGTAGTCCCACTCCACTCGATCATAGGCCTTGGCCATGTCGAGTTTTGTAGCACAGTCACCGGTCTTCCCTTTCTTACGCGATCAGCACATTATCAGTTATCAGACGCCCTAGTACAAAGGCTCTTTTTGTTCCTTCAAAATAATATCATCACGAAACAGACGTAAATGGTTTGCCATAGTCTTAGAGCACAGCTTGTATAAAATATTGCACATGAGAAATAGGCTGATATTGTGAGAAGTCATGTGGGTTACTAACTTTTGGAATGAGCACCAACAACGGCTTGTTCACCTCATCTAGTAAAATTTCCCCATTTAGAAACCGTAACACACCACTCACCATGCACGGTTTAACCAGCTGCCAGTGCGTTTGGAAGGAGGCAGCATTGAAGCCATCAACACCCGTGGCATTATTCGGCAAGCTTGTTATTCGGAGCCATTTAAAGAGGGCAGCCTGCCAGCCTCCGAGCTCATGTTGTAAGTTATCCTGTACCGCCAAGAGGTCTTTATAGAATTGGGAAGCCAACCGTTCAATGTCCTCTTGTTCAGTGAAGACGCGGCCAGCATCATAGTTCAGAATACAAGCTGCTGCTATGAAATTTATGTACAATTTCAGTGAAAATCCTGCGTTTGAAAGGGACTCTAAGGTTTGTTTGGCCGGCACTTTGTACTCACTTATGTGCATAGGGATAAAAATTAATTTATTTTTCATTCTATTCCACCATAAATCAGTCCTAATGTGGACGTCTCAAAAGTAATGTCCAAGACGCGCGCTCTTTTAATTACTTCGATTAGGTGCACCTAGTAGTATCTGACAGCCCTGTGGTTATTATTATCAACTAACATTACATAATCAAAGCTATGTCAACCGTCCATGCGAAGCTTTGTGCTTTCTAGCCTGATCCATCAATTATTCGTAATGATGTCTGGGAATCAAATTTTTTCAAATGACCACCTGCTACATCTGCATTCAAATTATCTAACCATCTAGCTGCAACTGCAGGAGCGAATTAGGTAATTAGTTTTTTTATTAGGATGCCAGATTTAACTTAGGAGGGTCAGATCCGTCCCACGAGTAGGTCAACCCGCCGAAGGAGCTAGATGCGGAGGGGATGGGAGGAGGAGGAGAGAGAGGGAGGAACGGGCTGCGATAGGGACCTGTTGTGGGGGCCACCACATGCCCAAGGGCGGCGTCGGTGCCCGTTGGGAGCACTCGGGGGATGAAGGAGGAGTTTCACCACCACTTCCACTTGTTCAGCGTGACGTAGCTTCGGCCGACGTCAGGTAACTGGTCATCCTACTAGCGGTTTCATCGTTGGGTGCCGTAATGATCACAAGAGTCAACTCATGAATAAAACGTGATCACATATTTGGCCCGGTGGTGGTCATCATCAGGGGGGTGTGTGTAATAACAATCGAGTCGTTGGGTACAACAATCGAAAGAATATAATACGCAGATTGATAACATCCCGCAACAACAAGCTCCATTGTGCTATACTGGAATTGCACGGAGCTTCCAATCGTCCAAGGCATGAAAAGCTGCTCGATCAGATACTTGAGCTGCTGAACCTGAACGAACATGCCGCCCGCCGTGCGCACGAGGCGCGCCAGCACCGTCATCCCGCTTCCCTCTGCCGGCGGTGGCACGGGCACGCCGAGGGACATCGTCGTGCCGCTCTCCCCCTTGGACACGCGCTGGGCGGCGCTGCCACCCGTGGGCTACGTCTTCCTATTCCCCGCCGCCGCCGCTGACGTCGTCCGCGTCCTCAGCTCCTCCCTCGCCGCGGTCCTCCCGGCTTTCCACACGCTGGCCGGCGAGCTCGCCTACTCGCCGGAGCTGGGCACGATCGCCATCGTCTGCGGTGAGGATGCCGGCGTCGCGTTCGTCGAGGCGGAGACAGACCTCGACTTCGCCAGCCTTGCCGCCGTCGAGCAGGATGACGATGTGGACGTGGACGTGGACGCGCTTCCGCAGCTTGTGCCGGATATACGCAGGGAGGAGCTCCCGGCGCCGATGTTCGCGGCGCAGGTACGTGTGTTTGATTGTACATAGATTGCTCCGACCGTGGCCAAAGCTTAAGTAGGATGGATGTCTCCCCGCCATGTGGTGTGCAGGTGACGGAGTTCGTCGGAGGAATCGCGCTAGGGGTGGCCTTGAACCACGTCGCCACGGACGGGATCGGCTTCTTCCGATTCATGAAGATGTGGGCCGGTGCGTCGGCGGCGGCTGCCGGTGCCAGCTCTGGATCGACTTGGACAGAGCCGCTCCATGACCGGAGGTTCGTACGCTTCGATGGCGACGAGGAGTTGGCCCGCAGGTGGTTGTGTGAGGCAACGCCGGAGTTGCCCAGGGTGAGTTACTAACTTGCTAGTATCTTTCAGTGGCAACAAGTTAATATTTTTTTGACGCAAGGCAACAAGTTAGTATTTTGAACATATTTCTCATGTGTACCCTGCACTGCAGATTGTGCCGAAGCAACAAGGTCCGACGCCGCAGCAACGCCACGAGCTCCTACTCAGCCGGCGAACATTCACGTTCTCCGCACACGCGCTGCAGCATCTGAAGCAGCGGCTCACCACCGCCGCCGGAGCCGGTCGCGGAGTCATCGTCGGAGCGGTGCCATCTGCGTTCACCGCGCTGGCAGCGCATGGCTGGGTCAGCTTCGCGCGCGCCAGCGGCTTCACCGACGCGGCCCCGGTGTTCGCCGTCTTCCTCGCCGACTGCCGCGCTCACATGTCGCCGCGGGTGCCGGACGCCTACGCGGGCAACTGCGTCGTCTCTTGCGTGGCGGCGCTGAGCGGCGCAGAGCTCACGGGTGCGGAGGGGCCGGCGCGTGCGTTCGTAGCCATCATGGACACCGTGGCGGAGGTGAAGCGGGACACGCTTGCCGGCATTGGCAGCTGGAGCACCAGGTACCGAGCCGGCGCCGCATGGCCGCAGGGTTGTCCTGGTTGGGTCGCCGTGGTTCCCGGCGTACGCGGTGGATTTCGGGTTCGGGAGGCCGGTCAGGGTGGAGAGGGCGTCCTTGGGCCAGGACAATGAAATGGCTATCTTCGCTGGGAAGGAGGCGGGCTCGGTGCAGGCGTCCGTGGCCATCGCAGCGGGGAAGATGCCTGCATTCCGCAGGATGTTCGTGATTAAGTCTGGCAGCAACAAGGCGAGACTTTGAGCATGGAAGGAAGGAACTGGAAATATGCAAATCCGATCCTATGCTGAAACTGAAATATTTATGGGTTACCACTTTCATCAAGCGCTTCCATGGATCATTATTGCCTATTTGTGCTTGGGCAGAAACATGGTACAAAATCACACAACTATAAATAAAGACTAATAAAGAGTGGACAAATTTTCGTGCAACAATAGCTTCGCTACGTCGCTCTGCCTCCTAGAATTGAATAGATACGATGCCCGGCCGTGCGACGAAGCGATTGGAGGAAACATACACTACTTCCATCTCCTGATTCGAGGAAACACCTCCGCCCCCGCCCTAGCCGTCATCCGCCCTCGCCAGCGGACCTGCGACGAGCGGCCGGGCCTGGAGGCCAGAGCACGAGGCGTCACCGTAGTGGCTGTTCGGTGAGTATTCTTCCAGATCTCCAGTGTTTCCTCATCGTTCCAGCCAATGATGAAGGAGGTCGTTTCTAATCTCGCCTGATCAAAGGACGACATGACGCAAAGGCAAACAGAGACGGCCCTGACGGTAATGCGTTGCATCCATCCAGAAGGACAAAGGACGACATGACGCAAAGGCAAACAGAGACGGCCCTCCTGTCGGTGATGCATTGCATCCATCCAGAAGGACATCGGTTCATCGAGGCGAAGCGTCTGGTTACATGCACACAACCTGTTTGTTTCATGTTATTGAGTTGCATGTACCGACCAGTTCAACCCAAAAGCTTAAGCTGATGGGGAAAGGTGGGCAATTCACTTATATTCCAACACTCCCCCTCACGTCGAGGCTCCGGCGAGAGATCTCAGCGACGGGCAAGCCTCAGACGTGAAATATGAGCGAGCAACAATTATTTTATTTTAATTGCGCTAACCAGGATTCGAACTCGAGACCTCTGGCTCTGATACCATATTGAGTTGCATGCACCGACCAGTTCAACCCAAAAGCTTAAGCTGATGGGGAAAGGTGGGCAATTCACTTATATTCCAACACATGTCACTGGTTGCTGCTGCCAGCAGTTTAATTGACTGTTGATGGATCGTTTTAGTGTGTGCTTGCATTCCAAGCCTTTGTTTATGTTATACAAAATTGGTTTGTTTAATGTATCAGCTTGTGAGATAGCGTATTTCTGATCCTCGCTGAATCTCAAGTGCACACGAACAATGAACAAAGATGAATTCAGACTTGCGTTGACTAATAATAAATTCCTAATTTTATTTGTCTTATAAAAGAAGCAAGAACATATTACAGCCTTCACTCATGATCTCGGAAGAAAAAGCTCAAGACCATATCTATGCTTTAGACATAGTTTAGTCGTCGTGCCAGTCCATTAGTCTTTTTTCTTTGTTCTTGATGTATCTTGGGTTTGGGCAACATCAAGATATCTTGGGTTTGGGCACCACTAATTTTGTCAACATGCAAGATATCTTAGGTTTGAGTAGCACGAATTATAGTTGCCGCTTGAGCAAACTTGTACCAGGGAGGCAGGGACAATAATATTTTCAGATGTTACACATTTCATTCTGTCATAAAAATCATGTATTCATCCATATAACTTTACTTGCTAATCTCTGTATCCTGGTCTTGAGCATTCAAGGTAACATGAAGCTACAAAGCTGGGTTACATGATTAGTTCATAGTGCTACCAATAAAGCTATACCTTTTGAGTTTCTGCTACACTATAGTTCGATGATGACTCTCAATGCTCAATTCTTTGCTGCTTAATTTCAATGACAACAAACTGCATAAAAAACATTCCTAATTATGCATGCTTATGCATGCTTTTTACCCAAGAGGCTACAGCTGATTCAACTTAGATAAATTTAGCCTCTTGAATGCAAGGGCCAGCTACAGAGCAAATGAACACCAGGCGTTTGGTTGCCTGCACGCAGCCTCAATCAGGCTCCGATCGTGCGAGATCATAGAGTTGTTTGGTTCGTGTATCTCTCGGGCCAGGCTCTGTTCATGCAGGCAACCCCCCTTAGACAGGCTCTGGATATCCGCAGAAATTAGTCGTTTCTGCTGGGCCAGGCTCGCATGGTGCGGATGATTAGCCATTTAATGATGTTATTAGTGTATTATTAGCACATATTAAATGATATTAACATATTTCGATTAATATTAAGGAATAATAAGATAAACTAAGAGTTATAAGATAATAGTTATCCATAATTAATGTCATGATGATGGCCATTTATGTATCTTTTATCTCATGCAACTTGTTCTCATACGAGCAACCAAACAGCTTCTCATAACAGCCTGGCTCATGCAAGTAAACAAACAACTTGCTCTTGCATATATTGAGCCTGTCTACCGAGAGCCAATCTCCTTCCATGTGAGCCAGGCTAAGTACATCCGTGAACCAAACAGGCTGAGCTGAAAGCTGTTGCCTTCATCGAAGAACACCTAAGTACAGTCAGTTTACTCGTTACGGGGCTGATAAGAGAGCACCTATAATTTCAAAGGTAATTTTACAACAATAAAATAAGTAGAATCCTATGTTTTAATCACAGCTATAAAATTAACGAGACCCTGGAAATAGTGGACGTCATTAGTTTCCCCATAGAATCGAAGGTGCTATGGAATGAATACAGTTACTACAGATACCTCTGAGCATCATACGATGAATATAGAGTACGATTGTCTATTATTCACAGGAAAACGGAATGTATCAGTTACATAATTGTATGTGTATGAACCTAACCAAAATATACCCATGTACGGTGTATGAATCACTTTTTGATTCGCCCAGGACCACATAAGGAGCAGGTTTGGATGGCAGCTGGAAAAAGGTCCGTCCAGTGACACGCGCACCTCCCTGAACTTTGCAAGCCGGGTATTTTACCTCCCTCGGCCTGTTAAAAGTTGTTTCAAGAGAGAGAGAGAGAGTAAGCAGCGCGTGTAGACACGGGACGGGCTGTCAGCAGTCGCGCCTTTCCCACTAAATGCATGTGCGGGAGATGAGGTGGCCGGGAATCGCAAGCACGTGCTCTCCAAACGCCGGTACGAAAGCCTCGCTAAGGGAAAAGGAGTAAGATCGGCAATTTCTACTCAAAACCTGAAATCCGATGATTTTTATCTTATTAGGACAAAGGTATTCATGGATAAGTTAATCAGAAAATAATCTTTATCCAGCAGGTAAAGCGGGTAAGAGTATGGAACTGTATTGCCTATATCCGTTAACCAATGGGTAAATTGAATCCAATTCGATATGAAGGAATAACAGGCCAAAATTACCACCATACACTACCTACTGGTTGTAATACTTAAGCTACTACTCACTGGTAATAACTCTAGTTAATGAGTAATGAGTTTGAGTCAAGAACATGTAATATATGATGAACTTACTAATTTGTTGGTCTATATTTGTATGGGTGCAGGCGTGCAGCCGTATAGGGCTATCTGTAGGTTGTCATGTGATGGAGACTTAACTTGATAATTAGTATCCATCCTAATTTTTAATATCTATTAGACTATTTGATGTAGTGTTCATCTAGCATGTTTGATTGATGAATTTATTATTGATTATTGATTTATGAACGGTAATGCTTCGGCTAAAATTGGAAATTTGTATGTGTAATTTTGAATTGTAAATATTCTTGAAATAATGGGTAAGGATGACCCATGGATACCCATTACCCGCACAGGCAAGGGTATGGGAAAGAATTTTTGCCCGTGTATAGATAAGGGTTCATTAGTGGGTAAAATATTTTCAAATGGGTAAATGTATTAGCAGCATATACCAAGCGTAGGCCTGCTAATGGGTTGAGTTGAAACAGGTTTAATGGGTTAGATTCTCAAGTAGGTACACTTTAAACAGGCAGAAATAGGTTTAGTTACCTAGGTTGGGTTGAGGCGGTTTCATAAAAAAAATGGGTGTAGACGTGGGACGGACTGTCAGCAGTCGCGCCTTTCGCATGTATATACACGCTACCGTGGCTAAATCACCAACGTTCACCGGATAGAAAACAGGCCAATGATTTTTCGATACACTACTGTTCCTATTTAAGGAAAAAAGATAATATCCTACGTTTCCATTTTTAGACGGAGCTGAGCTGAGTCGTGCATGGAAAACAGAAATGGAATCTTGGGTATAACGCCATGACGCGAAATACGAGAAAACAAAATATTTACTTTAAATTAGTATAACTTGTAAACAATAAATCTATTTAAAATTTTGTCTGCATCTATTTGTTCTAGGTAATGAGATGAACAAAACTAGACCTGACTTGCATATGTTTCGAAGAATTTTATTCTAACAGCAACTTATATGGACTAACTAGTAACATATAACTTATATAAAAAAGTTATAAAACATAAATTATGTAAAAAGTATTAAACACAAAGCAATAAATTATCTTATAACTTATGCTAAATAATTTAGAATCACAAAAAGTTATTGAATCCTAAAGAAACGAATTAACATCTAACTTATAATATAATTTAGAAACATAAAAATTATGGGACATAACTTATATAACAAGTTATCAAACATAACTTGTGTATATAAGTTAGTACTTATAAATTGTGACTAAAAATAAAATTATTTAAAATATATGTAATTACGGTCTAATTTTGTTCGTCTCGTCACGTAAACACACCGATCCAGACAAAAATAAATATAGATACACCGTTATAACATTATAAAGTATAAGAGGTTTTTTTCTTGGTTTTTGTCAGATGGAAGATGGAAGATGAATAAGGGAGGAAAGAAAACATCGTCACATCGTGCTGCAGGCCAGTCAAATCGCGCCCTCGGTCCGAGCGTTCACCAGATTTGAAACTCACGAACGACCTGCTGCTAGGAAATGCATGTGCGGGAGGACAGGGGCGTTCTTGAGCCCGTGCGAGCTGTGCGACCGAACAGAGCCCCTAAAAACTAGGGGACACCAAGATTTACTAAGTATTCTAAGTATATAAATTGATTTGGGTCTTTGTTTTAATTAAAATCAGCCAAAATTATATTTCTATGGCCCAAAACGTGGCCTGCTGATCGTAACTTCAGGAGAGACAGAGAGAGGCCGACTATTCTGATGTGATTGTGACTATATGAGACGATTCCAATTCTCTTTCTCTATAGTAATGCTTCTGCCTGATTCACGTGATGATAGTTTTATAATTAAAGATTTTATTTCAAAGAATGCTAAAAAAATATCGTTTTTCAAGTGATAGTTATACATGTATAATTTTTGGTTTATACTACTATACTTTGTAATATAAGTAATATATTAATATTTACCACTATTTTTTATTTTAGTACTAGATATTTAGGCCTCCGCTTAGTGTTTTGAACCGGACCTCATATTTTCCCGGGACGCGCCCGGGGAGGAGATGAGGTGGCCGGGAATCTCAAACACGTGCTCTCCAAATGGCGGTAGGAAAGTGATAGGTCTTTCTATAAACAAGCTGGTACGGTGACATTTCAATTGGTATCTTGTAGGCTGTTCTGTAAGTCCATAGTGCTTCTGATAGCCTGTCTTTCCATGCTGTTCCCATTTCATTGACCGTCTTCTGCAAAATATTTTTATCTATTTGTTTGATGTCTCTGCTTGCCCATTTGTCTGAGAATGATATGGAGTGGCAATGTTGTGGCGGATCCCTCTTTTTACTAAATATAGTTGGAATGTTCTGTCGATGAAGTGGGATCCTCCGTCACTGATTACCATCCTTGGAGTACCAAATCTTGTAAATATTATTTCTTCAAACATACTCTTTGAGCTTCTGAAATCTACAGCTTTGTATGTCATAGCTTCTACCCATTTTGAGACGTAGTCTACTGTCACCAAAATGTACTCACACTGTTTTGACTTTGGAAATGGTCCCATGTAGTCGATTCCCCAGACATCGAAGAGCTCTACTTGGAGGTTGTTGACGAGGGGTATGGCATCTCTTGAATTGATGTTTCCATGTCGTTGGCATGCCCCACATCTCCGGATAAAGCTTTTCATGTCATCATACATGGTGGGCCAAAAGAATCCACTTTGCCAAATCTTTGCATGTGTGTGAAATACGCCATAGTGTCCTCCATATGGTGATGAGTAGCATCTTTCAATGATCTTGATCCCCTCTTCCACTGATACACATCTTCGGAATAGTCCATCAGAACATATCCTGAAAAGGTATGGCGGGTTCAACATGTGTTGTCGACTCTCGTAGATGAGCTTTCTTTTATCCTCCCCTGGTGGTACATATCCTGCAACCACAATATTTGCGTATCAGGAGTCAGATCGGGTGATCCGATAGAGCATGTCGTCCCTCATTGAGTCATTGATGGGCATTTCCTACATATTCTCAAAATGCATTCTAGACAAGTGATCTGGTACAGAATTTTTTACTTCCTTTTTATCTTTTATTTCTAATTCAAATTCTTGAAGTAGGAAAATCCATCTTATCAATTTAGGTTTAACATCTTTCTTAGTGAGCAAGTATTTTAAAGCAGTATGGTCAGTATAAATAATCACCTTAGTTCCAACTAAGTAAGATTTAAACTTGTCTTTAGCAAAAACAACAGTTAGGAGTTCTTTTTCAGTTGTTGCATAATTAAGTTGTGCTCCTGTCAGAGTTTTACTAGCATAAGCAATAGCATGACGCTTTCTATCTTTAGTTTGTCCCAAAACTGCCCCCACAGCATAATCACTAGCATCACACATAATTTTAAAAGGTAAAGACCAATCAGAGGGTTGAATGATTGGTGCAAAGATGAGTGCTTGCTTAAGGGTGTTAAAAGATTTCATACAAGCATCATCAAAATCAAAGAGAGTATCATTGGCTATCAAGTTTGTAAGAGGTCTAGTAATATGTGAAAAATTTTGTATAAAACGTCTATAAAAGCCAGCATGACCAAGGAAACTTCTAATCTTTTTAACATTAATAGGTGGAGGTAGTTGTTCAATTACTTCAATTTTAGCTCTGTTTACCTCTATCCCTCTTTCAGACACTAAGTGCCTTAGCACTATTCCTTCTCTAACCATAAAATGATATTTTTCTCAATTAAGGACTAAGTGATTTTCTTCACATCTTTGCAGAACCTTGTCTAAACTTTTAAGACAATCATCAAATGTTTTTTCATAAATAGAAAAGTCATCCATGAAAACTTCCATGATTTCTTCAATCATATCAGAAAAGATGGACATCATGCATCTTTGAAAAGAAGCTGGTGCATTACACAGTCCAAAGGACATCCTACGGTAGGCATAGGTTCCATAAGGACAGGTAAAGGTGGTTTTGCTCTGATCATCAGGGTGGATAGGAATTTGAAGATATCCAGAATATCCATCAAGGAAGCAAAATAAAGAGTGGTTTGCCAATCGCTCTAACATCTCATCGATGAAGGGCAAAGGGAAGTGATCTTTCCTTGTCGCCTTGTTAAGTTTTCTGTAATCTATGCACATCCGCCATCCAGTGACGGTTCTCTGAGGGATTAACTCATTCTTGTCAATCTTGACAATCGTTATGCCTCCCTTTTTAGGCACAACTTGGACTGGGCTTACCCACTCACTATGCGGCACAAGATAAATAATCCTGACGTGCAATAGCTTCAAGATCTCTTTCTTTACAACCTCTCGCATCGCATTGTTGAGCCTACGCTGGGGCTCTCTAGATGGTATGATGTTAGGATCAGTTGGAATACGATGGGTGCAAAGAACAGGACTAATTCCCTTCAGATCTTGGAGTGAATAGCCAAGAGCTGGTCGATGCTTTTCCAAGACAGTGATCAAGCAAATGGTCTCTGCTTGGGAGAGTTTATCACTAATGATCACTAGAGATTGCCTGTCTCCATCTAGAAAAGCATATCTAAGACCGGCTGGCAATAGCTTGACCTCAATAGGAGGTTTAGGTGGCACTAAGAATTCATCAAGGGATAAAGGTTCTGGATTTTCTGCTTCTTCCTCAATGATGAACTCCCCATCTTCTTCAAAATGGAATTCTCTCAGAAAATCAAGGGCTGCCACCGTGATCTCACTAATTAGATCAGGCTCAGGACATGGCTCAGTCTTAGCATTTAATGATCGGGTAATGGACAAAGGGAATCTAAAGTTTGGTCCTAGTTGAACATTGATTGTCCCTGTTTGTCCTTATTGAATAAGTCTTCCAATTGGTTGGCCTATCAACAAGTCGAACTCCATGACATCAAAGATATAAAAACTTAGATGGTGCATGGTGTCGTTTACCCTGGACAGAGAGCACATATAAAATGCCCAAACTTAGAATAATGTGCCCGGAAGAACTTTTCAAGAGTTTTATTGTTGGGGTTAGTGGCATGTCTATTGATAAATCTTGAGCAAATGATGCAGACACGATGTTAACACCCACAACTGGATTGTAGAAAGCTTCAAAAAGGCCTTTATGGATTTGGCATTTGATTAAGACAGAAGGTGAATCCAATCATATCACATCAGAGGAAACCTCTGATTCTTCTAGCCAATCATTGCAGATTATGGCTATGAGCTCTCTTGTGGTCTTTCTACAGAAAGCTACTTCAGGAGGTTCTATAGGTTCTAAAGATGGTTTCTTGGACTCCTGAGGCTTATGAATCATATGGAAATGAGGGGTGTTTCCAAAATCGGAGAAAAGATCATCTTCTATTTCAAGTATAAAGTTCGAAAGCGGAGTATCTTCCCTTTCCACAGGGTTGGAAATCGGGATAGCTGAGGATTGGGATGTTGATGGTAAAGGTTCAGGTTCAGCTACCCTAAGCTCTTCTTCTAACTTCTCCTCGGGTTGGTTATCTAAGATGTTGTCTAGGATCTTTCGTGCTTCAGAATCTAAAACATGGGCAAAAGATCCTCCCGAAGAGTAGTTGAGATGCTTCTTGGATTTTCATCTCAGACCCACAAAAAAGTGTTGAATGAGAATCGGGTCTGGTATGGATAGGTCTGGTCCAGATTTTATGAGATCGTTCAAACGTTCCCAAAATGTGGCCAAAGATTCATTATCTTTCTGTTTGAAAGATATGATCTTGGTTCTGAGGTTGACAATTTTGGAAACGGGTATAATTCTAGACAAAAGTTAGAGCAAAGTTTTCCCTAATCTCCTCTTTCTTTCTCTACGGTTCGGTCATACCAGGTTTTAGCTCTCCCTCTCAAAGAGAAAGGAAAAAAGCTTCCACTTTAGGGTTTCATTGGACATGCCCTTTATATGGAGACAGTCACAGGTCTGTTCGAACTCTCGTAGGTGAAGATGAGGATTATTATCTCCCTCTCCTGAAAAGGATTGGCTTTGGACCATTTCAATCAGACACGGGCGTAGCTCATAGGTAGGGGTTTGGGTAGGCTTTGATGATTGCCTAAGCCTATGGCTTATGCTCGTGGATGCAACATATTTATAGATGGGTGTGGTTTCATTGGCATCCATAAGGATAAAAACAAAAACAAGGAGATAATAAAGATAAATGTATGAATATAAGGTTAAGATAGACTCTAGATGTTTCAACTGTTTTCCCCGGCAATGGCGCCAGAAATGTTTGTTGGTATAAGATAACTCTTTAAACAAATAAACACTAGGATTATCTACAAGCGGACAGATACCGATGTAGCACTTCACCCGGGAGTATTACAGGATATCGTTATTTATATTTTACCATAGGGAAAACGGGATGACTAGAATCTAGACTTAGCCCCTGAGTTGCTATCAAGGATGGAGAAAATAGGTGATATAGGAGATTTGTAAGGCTTCTAGTTCTAATCCTCACAAGATATGATATGATTGTTCTGAAAGGGGTATTACTATAGGAATACACCAGCAAAGGGTAAATTCCCTAATAATGGAAACCTACGGTCCTACTGACGGGAGGTGGACTGTGTAAGACTCAACCAGGCTAGGTCACCCTCTCGATCTACCACCGACCCGGAACAGTATAGGGCATTTACGAGTAAATATAATCTAAACACCACGCTTAAACTATAAATAACTACTTCAATCAAGGAGCTGCCAAGACTAAAGCACTCAAAAGAATCATAAACCCCAAGAACAATAATAGCAACGTTACTCACTTGGATTAGAAGTTAAACTCCGAAAAAATCTTCAGAAACAAGTCCCAAAGAAGGACTTGAATCCGCAGGTACAAGTCATAGAGCAATCACCGACAGGCCGGGAACTCCTCCAACTATCTCCAGCTCTACTACCATACTACTTCTAGAACAAGAATAGCCCTAATCTGGAGAGACTATAAGGCTAATCTTCTACTTGATGCTTGGCTCTAGATCCTATCTTGGGTTTCTACTCCATTTGAGATATGCCGGTGGAATTATGAAACCCTGGATTGATTTATCTCTAGATCATATGAAACCCTGGGGGTATGGGGGTCCTTATATAGGCTGGTGGAATGAACCGTAGCCCTTGGATCAAACCGACTTCGGTGGACGGTGTAGATTGCATGAAATTTTTGGATGTGGGTCCACGTCGAAGCGGAAAGCGGAACAGGGCCTCTGACAAGTCGGTCGACCATGTCAGAGGGTCGGCTGACCCTTTCTAGCTGACTTGTGGGCCCCGCTTCGGCAGACGTGTCTCTGGTGTTCTCTAGAATATTCTTGATCTCCTGCCGCGGCATAATTCGGTGTTTTTCTCTGCGTTGTGGGTCCTCTTTGGTTCTTTTCCTGTAGAGTTCCTGGAAAACACAGATTCACTAAAACTCGTGGAATTCTGTCAGTTTAAACCCTATTCTAGGTGTTGGCTTTTATTTATATCCTTTTTCATGATTGGTTGACGGGTAAAATTATACAACGATTACCGTCAACAGGGGGCGGGAGCTAGCGACCCCTGCCGTCCTCTCTCCGGTCACCGCCGCCTTTCGGTATGTGGCGGCCTGCACAACAGGTCCCTATTGCAGCCCTTTCCTCCATTTTTCTCCCTAGGTGGCTGACCGGCGGGACGAATCTAGGCCCCCTAGGCTAGCATCCTTACTTTCGGATCCAAGTCATTCTACTGCACCAGACTTGGTGGCGCTACGCCTCTCAATCCGGCTTGCGACCACCTTTGTGCGGGCTAGTGCTTCGCGTGCATCCCCTCCTCAACCCCAGCGTCGGTCCTGGTGATGTGACCGCATGATGAGCAGCGGCAGGGAAGAGGAAGACGGGGTACACGGGTGGCAGCACCGCCCAGCGCGTGTCCAAAGGGAAGGGTGGCACGACGATGTCCCTTGGTGTACCCCACACTGCTGCTGATAGAGGGAAGCGGGATGACAGTGCTAGCGTGCCTCAGTGCTCACTTTGGAGGCCGGGAGGGGCTTGTTCAGGTTCAGCGGCTCAAGGATTTGATCGAGAAGCTTTTCATAGACGTGGAGCGAAATATCTGGCATTTGGTTTTGAGACGATTATGACCCTGCTCGGCCTCATTTCGAGCCACATCCACCATGGCACGTTCTGCCTCTTGGGCAGCCATTGCTACCTTGAGGTTGGCCGTCTGGGACCTACCAGCGCATCGATGTGCGACCAAGCCCTAGCATCTGCTCTATGTACTACATCTAGGCCGAGTCGAGCACCCAGGAGTCATCGGTCAGGTTTCGTATAGGGTCAAGATGGTGGACTAGAGGGGGTGAATAATCCCTTTTGAAAACTAATCGCAGCAGAGTAAAACCTAATCGGTTCTAGCAAGACTTGACCCCTCTAACTAGACTTTAAGCACCTTCTTAAAGATCCTATGCAAGAAATAAAGGTGCTAACCTATCTTGAGCTTCCCTGAACAATTCTAGCGCAAGATCACACAAACCTAAGCGCTAGTACTTCAAGCACGACGGAGCTCTTACCAACTAGCAAGCAAAAGAACATTAAGCACTTAAGCTCACTAAATGCTAATGACAAAGATACACAATCCTAATCAAGGAGCTCTACTTGCTTAGCTACACAAACTAGGCAAGACCGACACTTCTAAGCTACACAAGCTAAGAAGATGATCGGCAAGCTACATAAGCTAACTAAGTCACAAGAGCTGGTAGCGGCTCACCGGTGCTAGACCGAAATTTGACGGAGCGCCACCGCTATCCACCTTCGCCACGCTGGCAACGCATGGCTGGGTCTGCTTGGTGCTAGCCAGCGGTTTCACCAATGCCGCTTCAGTGCTTGCCGTCTTCCCCTCCGACTGCCGCGCCCACATGTCAGCGCTGGTGCCGGACGCCTACGAAGGCAATTGCGTCGTTTCTCGCATGGTCGCGTTGAGTGGGGAGGAGATCAATGGAGCAGACAGGTGAAAGGTCCTAAATGGCTAGAGGGGGGTGAATAGCCTATAAAATTCTACAAACAACACTTAAGACAAGAGGTTAGTAAATTAAATGGCGAAGCAAGTTTTGCGCTAACCTACACAAAGTGTTGTAAGCCACCTAATCATTCTAGGTTAATGTCTCTAAATTCACACACAAGAAACTAAGTCACTACTCTACTCTACTCCTAGGTGAGCAACTACAAGAGAAAGCTACACAAAAGTAAATTCTCAAATATAAGAGAGAGGGAGATGGTAATACTGCCGGTGAAGTGATGAAATGAAAACCAATATGATCAATCACAATATACAAGAAATCGATAAAGAGATTGACACAATGATTTTTTACCGAGGTTCACTTGCTTGCCGGCAAGCTACTCCTTGTTGTAGCGATACACCCACTTAGAGGTTCACGCGCTAATTGGCATCACACGCCAAACCCTTCTCAAGGGTGCCGCACAACCAACATAAGATGGGGATCCATAAACTACGCACAATCCACTCGAGTAGCTAATTATGATCTCCCGCGGGAAATGCTCAAGAACCCCTTACAATTTCACCGATCGGAGGCGGAGACAATCACCAACTCCCCTCAACGATCCTCGCAGCTCCAAGCCGTCTAGGAGACGGCAAACTCCAAGAGTGACAAGAAAACCCGCTGCGAAATCCAATCACCAAGTGCCTGTAGATGAACACACTCATGCAATGCACTTGATGCTCTCCAATCTCACCACATGATGATCACAATCAAGTGGGAGTGTGAGAGAGGAGTGAAGAGGCTTACTAGCTTGTAGAGTCAATGAAAATGTGCAAGAGAGGTCTCACAAGCTGGTCACTCCACCTTTTATAGACCCCAACACAAAATCCAAACGTTACTCATAATTTTCGGGGGCACCGGGCACGCAGTTAGTTCACACAGGATGCGTCCGGTGCAGCATCCGGTGTATCGTCTAGTGACACATGTACTAGTAAGGATGGCAACGGGTCGGGTTCGGATCGGGTGGAGTCTCTGGGCACCCAAAACCGAAACCCGAACTTAAAACCCGAATCTGAACCCGAAACCGATTCGGATAAAAATCTATACCCAAAACCGAAACCCGCGGATACCCGAAACCCGACGGATTAACCGAAACCCGAAACCCACCATTATATAGCAATAAGAAAAATAAAAAAAATTAGCAACATATGTATGATATATATTACGTATTCAAATGTCTAAACAAGAGACAATAAACAACACATAATTTCATGACTCAATTTAAAACAAATTTAATAGCTTACCTAAATAATTTACTAATAAAAATACATGAGTTTTTATTCAAAATGTTATATTTCGGATATTCATTGGATATCCACGGGTGAAAACCAAAACCCAAAATGTTTTGGGTATCCGAACCCGAAAACTGTGGGCGAAAAATTAGACCCAAACCCGAACCCGCTGGAACCGAAACCCGCGGATATCCGCTCCGAACCCGAACCGCTGCCATCCCTGTGTACTAGCCGTTTGAATTCGCCCGTTGTGCGTGCTCAAACCGGACGCATCCACCCTCACATTGCACGCTCGGACACCAGTGTCCGGTGCGGTTCCAGAGAGGTTCCAGAGAGCACAATTGCTCACCGAACGCGTCCGGTGCAGGGTCATCGGACGCTCCTCAGCGTCCGCCGCTCCAACGGCTCTTTGTTGTGCACTCAGTCAGTTACACCGGATGCGTGAACAGTGTTCACCGCGCGTCCAGTGATAAAATTTCCACGTCCAGTGAAAGACATCACCGAACCGACCCGAGAATATGGGGTTCACACCTGGACGCGTCCGGTGCTACCCCACCGGACAATCTTAGCGTCCGGTGCATTCAGCACAAGCGCACTGTCAACTAGGGTTAGCCACCGAACGCCCGAGCCAGCGTCCGGTGCATGTTTCTTCAAAGAGACATCACCAAAAATCGTTGAGTCCTGCCGAGATTCAGTGCACGTGTGTTAGCATTTTCTAAAGTTTTTCACGGGTTTTGTTAGTAATCACTAGCATCTACATGCATATGCAACATGTATGAGCATCTAGTGGCACTTTGATAACTGCATTTCACGAACGAGTTCTCTCCCTCTTGATAGTACGACTTTCTATCCTAAACGTGATCACTCTCTCTATAGATTCTTGATCACCAAAAGTAAAAGAGCTCCTATTGGTTATACATTTCCTTGAGCTCCTAATTTTTCTTCATCTTCCTTCTCTTCTTTTGATGAAGCTTGTGGACACCTTTTGATGATGGATTTATACAATTTGCATGGATGCCGTCATTAGGGATTTCTTCTTTTATTGATGGACTTACACCATTTGCATGGACGTCGTCAATGCCCTACACTTGTGGCCTCCATCGACCCGGTCCTTTGCTTCATCTTGATGTTTGCTAATTATTCTTATGAAACAATTAGAGCACACATTAGCAAATTAGATTTCATCAATTATCAAAACCAAACCTGAGGTTTCAACGGGCCTGCGTTGCGTTCTTGGCCACCATGGACTGCCGCTACGAAGGCGAAGCAGGTTCCCCTGCTCGTGGACATCAACAGTTTGGACATACCGCCGGGCCGCAGGCTCCTCATGATAGGATCGCCGTGGTTCCCCGCGCACGCCGTCTTCCAGGGTGGAGGGGCGCCCTTGAACTAGGACGACATGATGGTTTTCAACGCTGGGAAGGAGGCTGGCTCGGTGCAGGTGTCCGTGGCCGTCGCAGCGTGGAAGATGCCTGCATTCCACGGGATGTTTGAAGTCAAGTCTGGCAGCAATATGGCGGGACTTTGAGCGCGGAAGGAACTAAAATATGCAATGCTGAAAATGCCTGAAATGTAGTAAATATTTATGGGCCATCACTTTCGTCAAGAGGTTTCATGGGTCATTGGCGCTTGTGCAACAAAGTAGAATGCGTATGCCTAACATGCATGGTGCAAATTAAATTTAGAAAACAAATGTGCAGAAACATCTGTTTTTTTTAAATAATGGACACATCTTGGATTTTTAATATCTATATATGGATATTGTAACGGCCATGGATTTTATTTTGAGCAAATATATGACTTCACCGGCGTGCCGCTGGATGTGCTTGCTCAAGCCAATACTTTTCCACCGTACTCTCGTCTTTTTTCAGTGGATGCTTTCCTACCGCAATTTTACTCTCGTCTTTTTTCAGTGGATGCTTTCCTACTGCAATTTTACTTTCTTGTTCACGGCCTTTGTGTTGATATACTTTCTCCCCGTAGAGGTGTATTTGGTTAGGTTTGTGCCGGGGGCTTCCTCCATGCCGTCTTCTTTCATTTCTATTGTCGTTTGGGTTTCTAACCACTACCTATGTGGTTCTATAATCGGCGCTATGGGTTCTTCTGTAACTGCGTTATGTATGTTGTTCTTTTGTCTTTATCTCATCTTAAGGAAACAAGCGTCAACGGATGTGTTAAAAAAACACATCAAAATACGCTTTAGCTATAGACCAACTATATCTTGAAAAGCATGAGTACCTTCAACATGCCACGATTGATATTTGCTCGGGATCTGGTGAAGCACGAGCTCACCAGACATATTGGAGTTGATGTATAATACACTCGGGCTCAAGTGCAGGGTGATGTTATTGCTCTTCACTATGTGCCCTCAAATCTTCAGCTAGCTGATTTCTTCACCAAAGCACAGACAAGGGCTCAGCATCACTTTCCTCTTTCCAAACTCAGTTTTTGTGATCCACCCTGAGTTTGAGGGGGATGTTACAGATGTGTGTGTATTGTATTTTTCCATTTGCACAAGGGTACTTCTGCGTATTTTACATGTACATATGGTCCTTCAGTCCCCTTCTCTCAATACAACCAGTATTCCTAACAGGTGTGTCCCTGAAGAAAACAGGATAAACTAATTTAAATATGATAACATAATTATAGATATTCATATTACTAGAGATTGGCTTATATATATGCTTCTTTCGTATTTTTGCTAATGTTTTTTTTCAAAAAAAAAGAACAATTCAACTTCCACTAGTAGAGAAACGACTTTTGGTCCGCATCAAGTTTTGGCTTCAGTCTTGAGATTTTATTGTGTTGGGGACTAAAGATCTTTAGTCCCAGTTGGTAACACCAACCGAGACTAAAGGTTAAATATTAGTCCCAGTTTGTATTATTGATCGGGACTAAAGGCCTAGACCTTTAGTCCTGGTTCCTAACACCAATCCTAAAGGGTTTTACCAACTGGGACTAAAGGGTCATCCACGCATTAGTTTAAAAGAAAAATATTCTATTTGAAGCCATATGTGCTTTGTAGGTGGGGTGGTAAGCCACGCGCAATGCTATACACGAGGTCTTAGGTTCGAATCTTATGTGACGCAAATTATTATTTTTAGTTTGCCGAGACCTTTTGTCCTGATTATTCAACCCGAACTAAAAACCAGAACCTTTAGTCCCGTATTCTTAGTCCCGATTGAGATAACCGGGACTAAAGAGGTTGTGTACTGGGACTAAAGCCCCGATGTGTGGCGTTTAGGTAAATGACACGTGCGGAAGACCTGGTTATAAACAAATTTAGTGAATAGTTAATTATATTAACCTGTTCAGGTCATGCACACATTCGGTGATTTTCAGCATGCATTATCCATGGTTCATTTCTGCTTTTTTCACATGAATTGTGTGCCTATTTGCTTCATCTAGTGCTACAACTAAAGGAAAAAAAGTTACTTTTCCTCTCTCAAATTTTGCGAAAGTCTGCTTTCCCTCCTCGAACCGTAAAACCAGACAAACCATCTCCCTTAACTTTTGAAACAATACGATTTACCTCCCTGACCTGGTTTTAAGCGGTTTTGAAGGTGGTTTTGTCCTTTTCTTTTTTATTTATTTTGTCTAAATCTTTAAAAAATCATGGTAAATCACAAACAAATCATAAAATGAAAAATCAAATTTTGTTGGACTCCACATGAGGAGACTATACAGTTAACATATAAGATGGTATATTTTAGTACACAGTTTTGTTGTAGATTTAGATCTATTCTTTTCTTTAATTAATTTGAATAATTCATAATTGCAGTTTCTATGGTCCTACTATGGTGAAATTTTTATGGTGAACTAACTATTGTATGCTTCAACTATGGTAAAAATTTTATACTCATTGGATCATGTATAAATTAGTTAGAAATTTATTTAGATTTAGCAAGCATAAACCCTAAAGAAATCTATAACTAAGTTATACATGGTCCAATGTGTATGAAATTTTTACTACTGTTCAAGAATACAATAACTAGGCCACTATAAAAATTTTACCACAATTAGACCATAGAAACTGCGGTTATAAATTATTCAAATCAATTAAAGAAAAGAATGGATATAAATCTACAACAAAAAATTGTACTAAAATATACCATATCATATGTTAACTGTGTAGATCTACTCATGTGGAGTCTAACAAAATTTGATTTTCTATTTTATAATTTGTTTGTGATTTACTATGATTTTTTTAAAGATTTAGCCAAAATAAATAAAAAAGAAAAGAACAAAACCACCTTTAAAACCGCTTAAAACCAGACCAGGGAGGTAAATCGTAATGTTTCAAAAGTTAAGTGAGGTGATTTGTCTGGTTTTGCGGTTCGATAAGGAAAAGCAGACTTTTGTAAAAGTTAAGGGTGGAAAAGTAGATTTTTTTTCACGGATTTGTTGGGCTTCCTCAGTCGGCTCCCCTTGAAAGCACCTGGCCCAGCGGCGGCTAGAGATGGCAGGGCGCGCGGTCATTTTACTCTTATTGGGCCTCGGTCTCGGTCGGGCTTGGGCCGCACAAGGTAGCGCCTTCCGCCTGACTCCTGTTCTGTTCGAAGCAGCCCCAGACCGACGCCAGTGGTCAACGCCCGGGGCGAGAGCCGAGAGGCGGCGCCGGCGAAGGTTGCGCTTCTCACATGTGGGGTAAGGTCGCCTCTGCCTTTCCCATGCCTCGATCGATGATTCATAATAATAGTATTGGTCCTTCTTTTCATTTTTATCCGTGTTGAGTTCACTGAAAGCTGCCTTAATTTTACCGCCAATCCCCACCCGCCATCCCCTGGTATTGTGGATCTGCAGGCTGTGATCTTTATTCCTGTTGATGCGCGATTTGTCTTCGCTTGATCTTTATTCCTGAAAGGCTGAAATCTGTTGGTTCCTGGGGAGTCAGACAATGGCATCATCACATGCTGGGGGAGGTGGAGGCGGCGTGGATGGTAGTGGGGCTGCCGCTGCCGGCGCAACGCACCTCACCCTTGATGAAGTGCAGAGCCATTTGGGAGAGTCCTTACACTGCATGAACCTTGAGGAGCTGCAAAAGAGTGTCTTTCCTGATGGCCTGGACCCTGATGGCGGCACTACCAGCCAGTATGAGCAGAGTTCGGGCCTCTTGCGACAGGGGAGCATCACAATGGTACCTGAGCTCAGCAAGATGGCTGTGGACGAGGCGTGGAATGCCATCCTCGACCTCGATGCGCCGGATCTTGGGGAAATGACGCTTGAGGAATTCTTAGTGAAAGCTGGGTTTGTGACCAAAGGATATGTGAAGAACTTGAATGACGTAGGTTACGTGGAGCAGGTCGGTAGCGCTGGGGTTGCGGGTTTAACCACTGGGGCACAATGGTTAGACCACTATCAACAGCGGATTAAAGCTATCGAGCCCCATCAGCAGTGGGGACATAGTTCGGGCCTCCTGCAACAGGGGAGCATCACAACGCCTCCTGTGGTCAGCCAGAGGCAGATGACCATAGACGACATGTGGAAGAACATCTCGGGTGCGCCAAAGAGAAATGTTGAGGACATGACGCTTGAGGAATTCTTAGTGAGCGCTGCTGTGGTTGAGAGAGCCGGAGTTTTGACCGAAGGATATCCGAAGAACTTGAATGGCGTAGGCAATGTGGAGCAGGTCAGTAGCGCTGGGGTATTACTTTTGCAATGATGATCATGTTCTTCTTATTACTGAATATTACTATTGCACTGTATGTTCAGCAGGCCTACACTAATGAACTGGAAAACAAGGTCTCCCGATTAGAAGAGGAGAATGAGAAGCTAAAGAAGCAAAAGGTACTTTCTTCCCTTAATTTACCATCACTTTCTGCTTCTGAATACGTGTCATTTTACTCTTATAGGCATCTACCTCGAATTTCTGTTCACATGTGAAGCTACTTTTAACACTTGCATCTATCTAAACATCCTGCTTCTGAATTCCAATTGTATAAACGCAGCCACTGATGACGTGTGCTGACTTGATACAACTAAAAATAGAAAAAAAATAAAATAAAATAAAGACTAAGGCCATGGTTGGATGAGTTTTAGATTCTTATTATAAAAACCAATTTTTGCCTCTAGTTTTTGGAATCTAGATATATTTTGAGCAAAAACTAGTGGGGTATTTGGATCCTTCAGTTTTTAAGAACCTGACTTCATTTTTTGCTCTATGGATCACTAAAACTGGCAAAAGTTAGGCACCTACGGCTTACTAATCTTTAAGATTCTGGCAAAAACTGACACAAGAAACTAGGGCCATTTGGATTCCACCCAGTTTCCAAAGCCATATTGTTAAAAACTAGCAAAAGCAACTGAGAGGATCCAAAAGAGGCCTAAGACAACACAGGACCTGGTACATGACTCCAAGTTTATGAAAGCTGGAGAAAAAAAAAGAATTGTACAACTGGGGATCTATGATCTATCGTACGTACAGTACCTTGTAGGTTTCCAGACTCAATGACTCACGCTCGTAGGATGCGCCATGCAGACCAGGCCGAGAGCCCGTGAGACTTCAGACGTGCGCGATACCACGGTGGACCAACGGTGCCGTGGTGCAACAAGGATAAATGAGAAAGGTGAAACAGCGTCCAGCGTCGTGCCGTTGTAGACATAAGAGAAATCGATCTAGAGAGAGGTGATGTTTTACAATGTGGAATTTCTGTTTGAAGGCTTCAATTTTCTTGTGACTTGTGCGTTGAGCGCCCAACTATCCTAGGCAAGTGCTCCCTCCGTTCCAAATAACAAATTATAAAATGTTTTGTCTTTTCTAGATTCATATCTTTTGATGCATGCTTACATATAAAATATGTTTGTATACTTAGTAAAAACTATTAATACAAAAATGTCAAAACTTCTTATAGTTTGCGACGGAGGAAGTATTAATTTTGTTGGAGTCCTAGTTAGTGGGGGAATAGAGGATGTAAGAAATTCTCACAGAGTCATTGTGGCCGGTGGCTGACCTTGACAATAAAAAGTAGATTTGCCCCTAGTTATAATAAGAGTAATCCACGAAGTGGCAACATAACACCCCACCCTGTGAAGCTTGTAGTAGTTGTGACACATGAGTTATAGTTGAATGATTTAGTACCACTTTGTAAAGTTTAGAAGGGTGAGGGCCAGCTTATTATCATCGTCGTTCCAAACGTAGCACTTCTACACGAAGCAACGACGAAAGTATACGCGCGGTGCAACATGTATGCATGCCAGTTCCACGTGCGGAGCTAGGCCATATAAGTAGTTTTTTGACACGAGGTGTCACCCCAGCCCATTGGAAGCATGTAATAGTTGTGAAGCAGTTGGCACATATGGCACATGAGGAGCACATAAGGAGTTGCCATATAGTAGTTGTGAAGCAGTTGGCTCATATAGCATATGAGGAGTTCTAATTGATGTGTTGTTCTTTACCACCTTGGAAGTTTAGCCCATGTGGTACATGAGGAGTTGCAGTTGGTGGGTTTGTGAAGTTGGCCTATGTGCACACACGGAGTTATAGTTGGTGTGTTTAGTACCACCTTCAAAATTTAGGAGGGTGAGGACTGGCTTATAATCCTTTCCCTAGAAATGTAATCACATCCGGGTTAACCCTTTTACATGTAAGTGTAAGTGAGGTGCTACGTGTATGCACATACACTCCACGTGTGGAGCTAGGTAGCTTTTGGACGCGCGAGGGGAGGAGGAATTCTTTTAAGGTGTGGTCCCGGACACTTGTTTCATTTTTTTGGTGATCTACCAAAAGCATTAACCAGATGTAATACAACAACGTGGTGATCTACCAAGAGCATTAATTGAATGTAATACCCCAACCCGTTGTGGCGAATGTAATACCCCAACCCATTGGAAGCTGGTAGTAGTTGTGAAGTTGGCCCATATGGCACACGAGAGTTGTAGTTGGTGGGTTCATTACCACCTTGGAAGTTTAGGAGGATGAGAGCCAAACATAGCACATTTGGGGTACCCTTTTACACAAAGCGAAGACGAAAGTGTAAGGTGATACGCATATGCAGGCCTGTTTCAAAGATATGAGAACAAGGGCCTATTTATAACAATCTGTGTATGCTTTGAAACAATATATGGGGAACCGATGTCTTGCTCCTATTTTTTGATTACAAATAAAATAATAAATTGGTATGGCATAGTTCTTGAAGCAAAAAATATAAGATGGAAAAACAAAAACCTGCATATACATCAAAATTATGTGTATCCTCTAGCACTTGGTGGCAGGATCTGCCTTGACTTATTTTGAAAATGCATTGTGTAAATAGGATAACAACTGGGAGAATAACCTGAATGATGTATTACATGACTTGACCGCGGAGCCGATAAATCTACAATTAGCGCTTCTACAGGACATCACGAAGAATTTCTCGGATGAGCAGAAAATTGGCCAAGGAGGATTTGGAATCGTGTACAAGGTAAAATTAAGTCTAGGAATCTCCAATCCTATATTTCTTTCTCTAGCTAGAAAAGGCAAAATTTATATTTTTTTCTTAAATACCATGGTTATACTAACAATTCAATCTAAACAGGGAGTTCTTCAAAGTGGGGCCATCATTGCTATCAAGAAGCTTTTGAATAGCCAGACAATCGAAGATAAGCCATTTTATGATGAGGCTACTTTTCTGATGGGTGTTAGACACAAGAATATCATACGGTTTATTGGATACTGTGCTAACACAGAGCATAAGTTCATCAAAATGGAAGGGTACGGAAGTCGTCAAAAACGTATTTATTCTGAGATAAGAGAGAGATTGTTTTGTTTTGACTATATGAGTAATGGTGGCCTCGACACCCATTTAACTGGTAAGATAGTTTGGCATATACCCTACTTCAATATCCTCCTTTTTCCATGTTTTAAATGTCAGTGGTCGACTAATCACATGTCCCACCAGAATGGTAATTGAAAATGGCGCATCCAGTGTAGCACACATGGACCTGCATCTTCATGGGGGTTTGAATTGACGAGCCTGGGCTCTCCGACGCCCCCCTTACCCGCCCCCCCCCCCCCCCCTCGGGCGACTGACCTCCAATCCCATCGAACCCCTTCCATCCTCCAAATAACCCATAGCCAACTATAGGCCCTTGCTCGTCTGGCCCCGATCTACTAATTGGTTGGTTGGTTGAGGCCCTTCAGGTGGGAAGCGATTCTCGGCGCCATGGTGATGAGGCCCCTGTTCCTGCAACTCCTCGGTCCTTGCCGGAGGATGTCGCGGAGGCACCCTTCCCTTTTGGCGGCTCGACCACTGGTGTGGCTGGAGGCCAGCCATCGTCGGATGGCTCTGTGGTGGATACCTCCCCCCACCGCCACCGCCTCACTCTCTCCCCCAACGCTGCTCCATTTTTTCCCTCCTCCGCCGGCAAGTTGAAGAGCATGCGTTGGGAAGACAATTCGTACTCCCTCTCTGCCAGCTCTGACGGCGAGCCCTCCCCCTCCACCGGCATGTACGTGGCGGCTGCTCGGCGGGCCCTCTTGGCCTCCCCTGCCACAGTGAGTTCCCCGGGCGTGGCACCGGGGGCTGCTGGGACGGTGCTTGCCACGGTCGCAGGTAAGGCACCTAGAAGCCAGCAAGGCGTCGCCGAAGTCAATGGGAACCGGTTGCGCCACAAGTGGTGAACCAGGTTGCCGGCGAGTGGGTATCGGTGTACCATCGCCTGGGGAAGGGTCAGTGATGTCCACCCACGCCTCGTTGAGCGTGGCCACAACTCCTCCAAGTTTGTGGCAAGGACGCGACTAATGCCACTCGGCGCTAGCCGGTCCATCAAAGTCTCGGCCAACGGGTCCCTGTCGGCAAACGCCACCGCATCTCTGCCCTGGACGTGGATGGCTGGCACAAGGTCCTGCCGGCAAGCGGCAGTAACGAGACTGGACACAACACGCGTGCGACTCGTTGACCTTCGAAACACATCCTGCCGGATCAACGCGGCAAGTGCCTCAATTGCCTCTCCTAGAGTTGTCTGCGCTGCAAGGGATTTTGAAACATTGCACACCACTGCAAGCTGTCACGGCACGCGGACTCTGGGGTAGAACAATGTCGGTGCTATGGATCGATAGCCACACCCGGTACATGGCATCGGCGACTTCGTTGATTCTCGGGCGGCGGACATTGCTAAACAGGGCGTCCTCCAAATTGGGACCGTGCTGGACAACGCCGATCCTTCCATCGGTGGTTGCCGACGCGGACGACGGAGGTGTCATAGGTGGTTGGCAGGCGCCGTGCCATCAACGGCGGGCGTAACTTCCGCACCTGTTGTTCGCTGCTTCCCCCAGCTAGATCTGCTGCTATTGGAGTTGTGCGCGGATGCGGAGCCTCCCGCGTGGGTTGACTTGATGCTGGACGAGTTCGCCGCCTTGCTCATTGTGAGCCGCCAGCGCGAGTTCGAACGCCTTGGTTCCCAACTACTCCGGCGACCACCTCTCTGGAGGAAGTCTCGTTGCTGGACACCCATTCTTCGGCCATGGTGGCTCAATCGATGACAGAGTCTCCCCCATTGTCGCGTGCGCAGGGGCTGCCGCAAGTCACGCCACCCTAGGCTGGACATCTTGACGTTGTGGAGGTACCTAGGTCCCGGGCGGTTGTTTCTACGCTGACACTTGGCCATTTTGACCGCGGTGATGTGGTTGCTGCCCATAACGATGGCCGAGCTAGTGCGGCACCTTTGTGTGCCTTTTCAGACGCCTTTGATCAAGAGCAAACCCAGGTTGAGGAAGTCCAAATTCCAGTCTAGAGCTGTCTCGCTTAGGCGCACAAGCCGTCTTGCCGCCAAGACGAGGGTGGTGAACCCAACAGTGCGGACTCAGAATGTCCTCATGGTGAAGTTGGGGTTTTGACATCCTACACACATTCAATCGATTCAGCAGCTTTCAAGCAGTTCGAGTCGGTCTTTGCAGAGCCTCTATCAGCTTCGAAGCATGAGGCCTTCAAGGTGTTGTTTCTCCTTGATGGCTTTGTCTCGGAAGTACAGGAGGTGGAGCTTGAGGCTCCCTAGTCTGTGCTTCCTAATCACATCTTGGGTGTCTAGTTGACCCCATCCGTTATGCTCACTGTGTTGTGTTGGTGCTATGTACTATTGTCTTAGTACTCTTGGATCCCTGCTGTTCAGTAACTATCATTACCAGCAGTAGGTTTGTAACTTGTTAACTCTATTTCCTCTTATGAAAAACGTGCCATGGCATATTGGCATGGTCACGAAAAAAATACTAATACTAATTGAAGATTCCATGCGCTTCATTCTTTTGCAGATGAATTGGGGGGACTTGAATGGCATACCCGTTACCAGATAATCAGGGGAATTTGTGAGGGTTTGCAATATCTTCACAAGGAAAAAATTGTTCATATGGATCTTAAACCTGCTAATATACTGCTAGATGACAATATGGTGCCAAAGATTATGGATTTTGGTATATCAAGATACCTTCCTGGAGTTTCAAGATATGTTACTAAACAATGTCTTGTAACACTGTAAGTATGACTAGGCATCGTTTTTGCTTGTAATGTATTTAGAGCACGCCTTTTTTTCATTTACTCCTACCACTCTGTTTAATGTAACTAGGAGAAAACCCCTCGCGTTGCTGCGGGAATCACCGATGAAATAATAATACTTATATTTACTATAATATGTGTTAGTGATGCGTTAGTGGATGATGACGTGGACATTTTGCATGGCAAGATAGAATGTGTTAGTGGGATGTTGAGTGGATGCTGATGTGGACACTTTGCATGGCGAGAGAAATAGCTAGTGGGGTTTGTTTATATAAGAAGTATAGATGCATTATTGAACTCACAATTCCATGCAGAGGATACTGTGCAACTGAATATTTACGCGGAGGTGAGGTGTCGTTGAAAGCCGACATTTTTAGTTTGGGTGCTATAATTAGAGATATTGTAACTGGGCGTAAACAAGACATTGACAGCAACAATGTAAGAACTATTTTACCTCCCAGTTCTTTCTGTTTTTAACTTCAATGGTCCAAGCTAGCTGATGTAATATTACGATAGGAAAGCATGAAATACAAATGAAGTTTTGAATAGGAAGAGTATCATCATGGAATGTCTAGGATACTGAATACGGTTTTATTTTTCTCGAAGATATTCCGTTCTAATTTTTGCTCCTTTGATAAGTGTTTTCAGTAGCATAATATATTCGAAATCTAGTTTAATCTGTAAGTGAATTTTGAAAACTACAAGTATTTTGATAAAATAAAAACTACAACTTCTGTGAGCTATTTCAAAGAATGCCACAGCTAGTTTGAAATGGTCTAAAAAACAAACAAGTTTGTGACAGCATGACAATTCGGCTTCATGAAACCATATAGCAGCTGTCATCTTTGCAGAAGTAGGAGCTGTCATCTGTGCACATAATTATGGTTTTACACATATATCAAAATATATATTCTCATCCTTAGGACTTATTTGGCTACACTTGTCCACCTCAATCCACGTTTATTGCAGTAGATCAGGTTGGAAATTAGTTAAGTTTCCACCTCAATTCACCCCAATACATATGGATTAAGATGAATACAAGTACAACTACTGGCTCGCTTTGACTTTGTTTTTATTAATAAATTCCTGTAGGGGCAGGAGCCCTTCCAGTTCTTGAAAAAAATACGAGTATAACCAAACAAGACCTACTGTTTTTTTAAGCCGGTACAGTTGAAATGGCATGGACACTCAACAGCGTCCATGCCAGTTGCGAAGTAGAACCTTGAAATGTCCTAATTGGCTAGAGGGGGTGGGGGGGGGGGGGGTAAATAGCCTAATTTAAAAATTTACAAATTACTAGAGCAAAGGTTAATAACACAAATGACGATAAATACGGTTGCTCTAGCTCTAATAGTTAGGCATTCCACCTATTGACAATTCTAGTTATTCTATGATCTCTAGATAGCACACAAAACCTAAGTCAATACTCTAGCTAGCAAGAGAGCTATTACAACTAAACAAGCTACTCTACTAGCTAACTACCACTATGAGAAAAGAGAACGACGGGGCAAGAGAATCGCGAGGGCAGAGGTGTTTTTTCTACGCCTTGGGAACCGACGGAGATAGGGCTGCAAACGCACAGGGTTACGTCAGGTTGTGGTGTGTCCATACATGATCACCAGTTCCCCACAACGCGGGATACATATATTTCAGGTAATGGCAATGCGGACTTTATTTTGTTCCATTTGACCCCTGTTGCCCAAAACATTGGTCAATTACTTAGGCATCTGAAACAAGCATAGATTAAAAGGTGAACTAGAAAGTTGCAGGCTTTTAGAAAACCCCTGTCATGTAAAGTTTGTCTCTGCCACAGTCCATATGAAGAAGTAATGAATTTTCTGAAACAAACTGATGTTCAAATTGACTTCTTCATAACTCAAGTCACCACATTGACTTTGATGTTTAAGGTTTTTGTATATTAAGGCTATTTCTATCTAATGGACAAGTAATTTTTGTGACGAGCACATATAGCAATCCATTCACAGTCTATTGAGTACAATAAAAGGGCTGGGTTATGCTCCAAAAAAAAAAAAAAAAGAAGAAAGGTCTGGGTGTTATTTAATTAGACCCCATCACTTCTTAGTATTCAAATTGATATTTTAGGAGTATATTCTTAAAATCCTTTGAATTTATAACATTTTGCAAGTGTTTTTAAATAATTTGATGTTACTGATATTTGTATTTTTAATGGTTTAACTAATCAATCTAGTCCTAGATTACATGCTTTTATGACAGGATGTATGATTATTTTAAAACTAATGTGGTGTATATGTGCGCGCTTCAGCAGGATAATCATTTTATTTGGATAAAATATTTTAGCAAAATCACCCTTTTAAAATCCATGGTAGGTACTTAGAAGATGGAGGTACAGGTGGAATAGATCAGGCAAGTATCCACCATTGGGATACCAACAGATATCTAAATGCATTGAAATTTCACGAAGCTGCATGGCCGAAAACCCAAAGTTAAGACCTTATATATGGGATATAATCATTGACCAAAACGAACAAGAAAAGACAAACGAGCACATGACCAATGCTGTTGAATCTTTGGTTGGCAAGGTATATATGCTCTACATCTATTATGTTATTAGACATCTACTCTTGGTATAATACAACTTTTTTGGCCTGTATACCAGCTCAATTAACGCTCAATCTTTCTTTCCAGATAAGCCCTTACCCTTGGGAGCTGCTTGAGATTGACCCACTCGAGCTGACTTTTCCATTCGAGCCGGGCAAGCAGATACAATCCTCAATTAAGCTAAACAACGAGAGGGATGACTACATCGCCTTCAAGATTGAAAAGCCACGCATACTTGACTACTTGGTAGAGCCCGACAAAGGCATTATGCCACCACACTCCAGCAGTAGTGTCACTGTAACATTTCAAGCATCTAACAGGGCGCCAGATGGTATGCTTTGCAAGGAAAACTTCGTCGTGCGGTGTGCCGTCGTGGATGACGGACTCACAGCAGCTGATGTCAGTGAAGATGTGTTCGACACTAGGTTGGGTAAAGTGGTCGACGAGGTGATGTTGACGGTTGCTTTTACCTAGTAGCTAGCTGACTCGTCGCAAATACAGTGCACAGGAGTGGCAAGGCTATTAATCCGGGTCCACTGTATGGTTTTGCTTTCACTTAAACCGTCATGCCAAGTAATTAGCATATGGATAAGAATGGTACTTCTCTTCCGGTGGATAGTATCCTTTTGTTGTCGCTTGAGGTATGAATGCAATTGATTATTGTATGAGTTGTATGTATGAGTATGACAATAATGGATCCAAGACTATCGTCAAATGAAACAACTCTATCGGACCTGATGTTTATGCCATATTTGTTGGGGAAAGTGAAGGCGAGCGGGGCTCGATGCCGCTCGCCGTCCACCTCTCGGAGGTTCCGCTAGAGTGCCAAGGCCGCCAATCAGCAATTGCCTGGTTACCGAGTAGACAATTAGGGTTCCGAGTCACCAAAAAATCATCAAAACGATCAACGTCCGGCGCTCATGATCCATCTAGACGCGCATAAAAAAAAAGTGCAATTCACGGTTGGGCGCGTCGGTGCGCGTTGGGGCAAGCCGCACGCGGCAGGGGAGGGGGCGTCCGTACATGCATGCTGCCACAAGCTACCGTCCAATACAATTTGGTTGCATCATCATATTTCTTACAATAAATTCTTCAAACCAAGACCCCCTACATTAATATATTTTGATAATTTTTTTACAACATATACAACATGCCGTATTCCGTGTCACCGGCGGCACGAAGTTCTCCTACGCCGAGGCGCAGCTTGCGCCATGGCCCCCAAGCGCGTCACGGAGCAGCTCCAGATCAATGCTGCTCGTCTTCGCCCTGGAGCTTTTGCCACGGCCGCTGCCAGTGCCGGCGCCTGCGGTTCTTGGCGGGCTGAAGCAGAGCAAAAACCTGAGCGGGCTGCGCGGCTTCCGCGCGACAGCGGTGCCCGCAGGGCGTGCCGCGTGCCTCGGCGTCGGCGCCCACGCCGTCTCCCGCCACGTCCACGGCGGCCGACTCGATGTCGCCCAGGGCGTCGTCTGCGGCGTAGGCTTCGTCGAGCAGGTCCTGCAGGAGTCGCCCGCCCAGGTCAACGGCGCCCGCGTCGGCGGCGTCGAGCACGCGCCACACGGACGGGGGAGCAGGTCATCGAGGCGGCGCAGTTGGCCTGCGGTGGCCTCGGCGAGCTCGGCCAGCAGCTCGAGGCCCTTGCGGATGAGGCGGGCGAGCACGGCGGCCATGAAGGCAGACGGTGACCAGCCCACCGTCGAAGGCAAGGGTATCATGCATCGTCCTCATCCCGGCCGATGATCTCCAGCCGTCGAAGGCAGATGTGTTGTCGGACGCTCCACAGTGATCTCCAGCCGAGTTCCTTTCTTCTCCCCTAGTTCCCTTCTTACGCCTGACAACCAGACAAGTTGCATGTGTATAAATATGAATTGAATGGATGAAACCGTGACAAGATCGACAGAAATTGGAACGTACAGTTCGTGAAATTTTGTTTATTCGCACGATTCACTGGCTTCTCTCCCTCTGCCAGTGCGTAATGAATCGCCACCGTCATAGTCTCATTGTGGATAGATGGACCATGGATGGATCTGACACATGATCCACCGTTACCCCTTCTCTTCTTCCATGTGCAGTGCACGGGCCATCGATCTGATTCGCTGGTTTGCGAGGAACAGATGGATCAATCACACAGGCTACTGTGGTGGTCCCTCTGGACTACTCTGGTTCTCCTTCCCTTCAGCATTTGGCCTGTTGCCTATTGGCGCTTCCAACCCCACTACTGGATGGGGAGACCAGGAGTGTGAGTGAGTGTATACTGTCGCTGCCATCCGTGTTGAAGCATTCAACAAACTCCTGCTGTGTTTAGCTGCTAGACTATCCAACTCTAGTGACTACTTATGCTACGAATAGACAGAGACGTAACGAGTATCCTATCCTGTAGCTGTAGATACGCTGCTGACCATTGACAAAAGAAAGGTCCAACGCTGAGACCTCCCCAACCCCCTATAGCCTGCTCCTGCCTCCTGCCCGCAAAGATCTCGGAGAACCAAACACGCTGAGTACCTGAGCTGAGAGGGAGGGTGTGGTTCGATTTTGTCTCAAAATTATCAAGGTAACGTCGTAACGACGAACAAGACCCAGTCCGTCCAGAGGAAGAGACGGCCTTCTGATTTCATCATAAAGAAGAGTAACTCGGCTTCAAGCCTGGGCTGATTGCAGGTGTTTCGTCGACAGGAGTTCATCGCAGCCATTGCGTCTTGCAAGCTTTGGTACCAAGGTAACTAAGATGTCATCTTCCTAACAAGCATGATGGATAAACAGTGGATGGCACAGATCGATGGGCAGGCAACTGCTCTAAATTCTGAGGAAGCATCATTCAGTTTGAACATTTGACGATTCTTGTAGGACAGGACTATCATTTTCTTTTCGTATTGTATATATCCCTTGACAGACAGTTTAATCGCTTTAGCCTAACTTTTACTCACCATGTTTCTTGTTTTTGCGAAATTTGCACACCTCATTGGGATTTTTTTTTTCTCTCTTTCAGCTGTTACACATGATAGAGATTATGGCAAAGTCTGGCCTTTGACACTCAAAAAAAATTCATACAAACTAAGCGGGAATTTGACATCCCAGAATGCGTGCATCCAACTGCAAGGATTTTTCTTGATCATAAAGTATGAAATCATGGCAATGCAATACTTTAACATGTTGGCGGCCTTCCTTTTATTGCTTGGCTTCCCTTTTCACCCAACTGTTGATGGCCAGCTCTCTACTATAGCTCCCCCACACTCTTGGGAAATTATCAACATGCCAGGAGAACGCACTAATATGACACCTGTCCTTGTAAATAGTACAGAATTATATACGACCATGTTTGGCTTCTACACCACAGATGGAGGACATTCGTTTATCCTGTCTGTAATGTTTTTCGGAATCCAAGTTCAAACCATCTGGTCTGCCAATCCCGATAATCCAGTAAGCCGCAATGCCACCTTGAATTTCACCATAGAAGGAGTCTTGCTCCTACAAGAAGCTGATGGCGCAATAATATGGACCACAGATACAAACAGCTTGTCAGTTGCAGGCATGAAACTGGATGATTTAGGAAACCTTATGCTCTTCGATCAGAATAACAACTCTGTGTGGCAGTCCTTCGACCATCCAACTGACACTTTGGTCTTGGGGCAATCACTTTGCATGGGAAATAACCTCAGTGCAAAAACCTCAAGCACAAAATGGCCAGGTTCAAGGGTTTATCTTTCTGCAGAGTTGGATGGGCTGCAGTACTCTTTCAAGCCAGCAGCGTACACACAGTTATTCAAACCTACTACAACATTAACCAACGCAACACCTTGTTATGCATTTGTCAATGGTAGCTTTGGGTTCCCATATAATATCTTCTCACTGCCGTTAGCGAGATCAGTGCAGTTGGTGAGGTTAGAGTCCGATGGGCATCTGAGGCTTTATGAGATGGAGATATATTACCCAGACGGGTTTGATGTACTAAGCAATTTGATGAACTTCTGCGACTACCCATTGGCTTGTGGTGACTTTGGTATTTGCAGTAATGGACAATGTTCTTGTCCTAGTTCCAACTATTTTAGGCTCCAAAATGAACGGCATCCAGATGCTGGGTGCATACCCTTAGCAAGCATCTCCTGCGACAATATGCATGACCACAAGCTCATACCACTCAACAATGTCTCTTACTTCAGTCACACCACGTTCCAGTCATTGGCCACTCAAGTCAGCTCCGAAAGTATCTGCCTGAATTCTTGCTTATTGGATTGCTCCTGCAGAGTAGTTCTTTTTCAGAATTCGAGTTTGGGTGATGGTGGTGGTAACTGCTTGCTGTTATCAGAGCAGAGATTAATTTTGTTTACAGATGGTTCATCAAATTATCTTTTGGCACTGTTCAAGATACAAGAGAACTCAGTAAAAAGGAGGAACATTATTATTGGCTCCACAATTGCAGGATTTTCCATTACATCTCTTTTTGTTTATGCTGTCATAAGGAAGAAGTGCAAGAAAGACGAGGAACCCCTGTTTGATGGCATACCAGGGATACCAAAGCGTTTCTCCTTTCATGAGTTGAAGGTCGCTACCAGCAACTTCTCTATCAAGCTTGGAGCTGGTGGTTTTGGGTCGGTCTTCAAAGGCACGATAGGCAAAGAAACCATTGCTGTCAAGCGCTTAGAAGGTGTCAGTCAAGGAATGGAAGAGTTTTTAGCAGAGGTCAAGACGATTGGCAGAATCCATCAGCTTAATCTAGTCAGGTTGGTAGGATATTGTGCAGAGAAATCACATAGGCTCCTTGTCTATGAGTACTTGTCCAATGGCTCGTTGGATAAATGGATCTTTCACACAAGTTTAATTTTCACTCTTTCTTGGAAAACCAGACGTAATATCATGTTGGCCATTGCTAGGGGTTTGTCCTACCTCCATGAAGAATGTGATGAAAAGATTGCTCATTTAGATATCAAGCCACAAAATATTCTCCTGGATAACAAATTCAATGCAAAGCTCTCAGATTTTGGACTCTCGAAAATGATCAACAGGGACGAGAGCAAAGTTATGACTCGAATGCGAGGAACGCGTGGATATCTAGCACCTGAGTGGCTGGGATCGACAATCACTGAAAAAGCAGACATCTACAGCTTTGGGATCGTGATGATGGAGATAATCTGTAGTCGGGAAAACCTGGATGAATCCCAGCCAGAGCAGAGCATCCACTTGATAAGTCTGCTCCAGGAAAAGGCAATGTCTGGCCAGCTAATTGATTTGGTGGACAGTAGCAGCGATGACATGAAATCCAATGTCGAGGAGATCATGCAAACGATGAAGCTTGCAATGTGGTGCTTGCAGGTTGATAGCAGCAGAAGGCCCTTGATGTCAATAGTTACCAAGGTGCTGGAAGGAGCGATGAGCATGGACACCACACCTGACTGCAATTTTGTCCCCAGTTTTGCATCAATTAATACCGATGTGGCAGGATCAACTTCCTCCTATGTACCATCTGGTTCACAATTATCAGGGCCTAGGTGATAAAATAACTGTTTGTCATTGCTTTTATTGCCCATTTTGATTTCAGTGCAGCATCTGTGGAAATTAAGATCCAGTTATATTTGGATGCAGCAGAGCCTGTTCTGTTGCACAAAACCTTGGTAACAGTTGAGATTGATGAATTATTTTCATGCTTTGCCAAGAAAACAGTAGTTTCACCATTGTTGTAATCGGGTTAGATGACGACGAGCTCGATCTATCTTGGCCCTTCTTTGGAACACACTGAATTTCATGCATTTAATTCTTTTCAATTGGCTTCAGCTTTCGGGTGCACCAAGTACAAGACAGTCTATGCTTGGGAATAATGTTAAGAGTTAAGACATAACCTTAAAATGCTAAGAGCAAGTACATTTGTCTCATCTTATAGGCGGTTTGATATATTGTCATTCATAATTCCTTAATTTGCACATATAAAATAGAATATTCATAATGTCTTAGGCACTTGTTAGTCCACTTGGTTTTGATAATTGACTCCTAGGAATAGTCCATCTCATGGCCCAAGGCCAAGAAACTCGGGCCAAGCCTGAGCCGGACAAGTATTTTCTCCTCGTCAGGCTAGGCCCTTTTTAGGCTTCAGTGTCCAAATGGCAAAAGGGGCTTGAGTAAGTTCGTTGGTTGGGCTTGGGCTTGGCAGTCTCGAATTTTTGGGGTCGGACCAGGTTTATATAGAGCTGTGTTTCCCATGATCAAGTCTATAAACGACACATGCATGGTTAACACGTGGGCCCAACAAGGAAACTACTTGTAGGTCCCTGACACATGATGAATGGTAATGCAAAGTCACAAAAAAAAAATTAAGCTAACAATAACTAGAAGTGCTTAAAACTGAAGCAATATGATTTACGCCTTTGTGGAGCATATAAGCAGACAAATTGAACGCGTGCATTCTTGTAAGAAAAGGGAGAATCGAAAATACACGGACGACGGACATATCAGATAGATGAGTGCCTAGCTTGAACTGAGCAATTGTCTTTGGTTGTATTATTGTTATTTGCAGGCACGACGATGCCTTGTTCTTTTAGCACAAAGAAAGAAAGGGTTGATGTGAGAGCCTTGTGGAACACGCAGTAATCTATAGCCTTCGATGCAGCATCTCACCTGAACTGTGTTCAGAAATAATGAAGTGATCCACAAAACCAAAGCCGTTGCATGTATATTAGTATCAAATACAGCTATATTATCATAAACCTGCAGGAAACAACCAACATGACATGCGTACCACACCACACGTCAACACCCTAGGCGCTGGCACTACAGTCGGCACTCGGAAAGAATCGGCAGTACTACCCTCGTTTGCTCCCCTGTTCCGGAAAGCGGCCAGGAAACGTGCGGAAATCTTGGCGCTAGCTCAAGAGCGGCAACGGCGTGTGGTGGCAGCGGGTGCCGTGACCGCTTGCGCAGCTGGACCGCTGGTAGACAAGCTAGTCGGCGGCGACAGGGACAGGGACAAGCGGAAAAGATGGCGTCGCCCGTCAGAATGTACTGTGTCTCTGTGTGTGTGTGTGTGTAGTATTGGGACACGCATGCGCCACAGCGTGGTGGACACTGCTGGCTCACTCTAGACAGCAGTAGCGGTCTAGGCTGTAGTAGAGTGCGACGCATCTCGTTGTCTTCTCCGCCGACTACAGTGGATCAGCTAGCGGAATCTGCGTGCGGCGTTTTATTTTTGAGCCTCACTACCCATCCGTCCATGAAAGGAGGAAAGTAGGCGTCAGCATCGATCGAGATCTGCTACCGCGCGCGGCTTAACTAACTGTCGAAAACATCAGTATTTACCACGACAATATTTATATATAGGATGCCCTTGGCTTGCATCGCATCACTGCTGACTGCTTGCGCGGTTGCGCTCGCTAGCTAGCTAGGTCCCCATTTCTGTGTTAGCTTTAGCGTCAGCAAAACCAACACATGCACGCACGTCGTAAGCGCAAGTTGGCAACACGTGTTGCATTGCAGCGTAGCGTACGTACGTTTTCGCTCTTCAGCTGGTCGTTGCCAATGACATGCATGTGTCTATACATTGCATGATCAGCGGCAAGTGCTACCGTGGGCAAAGGCGTGTCGTGATGCCGTGACGGTGTTGACAGTGGCAACTACAAGGGGCAGTGCTACGACCCACTTAGGTGACACGAGAGTAGCTCTACTATTGCTCCGCGAAGATTCACGTAGTAGTTGGTGTCGGACGTCATGGGAATTGAGTGATTCACGCACCATCGGATGATCAAGTTGAGTACATGCAAGGTGCCCAAGATGGCGATGGAAAAATTGATGTCGGTGTTTCAAACCAGCACCAACGAGTAAACTTGTGATGCACGTTTAGAATTCGGATGGTGTGCTAAGAGAACACGATGATGGATACTGATTCGGTCAGAACGTCGTCCCTATGTTCAGTGGAGAACTGCTCGTGTTACTAGCACTGAGTTCGTCATAGGGTTACAAACTAGGTGCAAGGAAGAGTCCCAAGTTTCTGATTTGTGTGTGCGATGGGTTGTGTTGTTGTTCGTGATCTGCATGAGGGCGTTCAGTCTTTCCTTTTATAGCTCAAGGGAAGGATTGGTTACAAGTGTCGTAGATGGCACACAGAGAAGAGGGTCGAGAAGGAAGAGAAGAAAGAGAAAAGCAAAAAGGAGGGAGTGTCTAAATTCCAGGGATGGCGCCGTCATTCTCTTCCTTCACGCGGGTCCCCTTGGTCTTACTCGTCATTGTAGCCATGCATGTGTATGGCGGACTGGTTAAAGCTTCCCATGCCGCTAGTACGCGCGGTAGGGGAAACAGTGCTTGCCAACAGTTGACCCGACGTGGAGTCATACCAGGATAGGCAACATAGTGACCCCTGATGTAATGACGTAAGCTCCAGGGTATGGCCTATCACGGCGAGGAGTCAGGTAGTAGAACGTCTGTGCTCCTGTTGGTGGCAGGACATGGGCTTGAGCTCCTATTGCTACGTCGTAGTGATTGATGGCATCGTGGCCTCCCTAGATTCTTGACCCTAGCGGTGAGTCGGCCGAGGCGGAATATTCCTCTGGAGGGTCGGGTGAGGCGGAATATCCCTCTGGAGAGTCGGGCGAAGCAGGCTTGCCCTCTGGAGAGTCAGGCGAGGTCAGGCCCGCCCGACCCAGGGTCAGGCGAGGCGGAACTCGATGCCCTTGGGTCAAGACCACAGGGATCTCATTCCTAAGTTTTCTTAGATCAATTGGGGATCATAATCGGTTAATCCCATTCTCTGAGTATCTCTAATATATGCCCAACAAGTCAGCGGATGCGTCCCGATCTATGGTGATGATGATGAACCAATGATGAAGATGTGCGAACAGGGTGATCGAGCAGTAATGTAGGAAGGCATTCCCTTGATCAACATCGCGTTCCCGGCCTCCTACACACAGTCGAGAAGGTAGAGGCTGTTGTTGTCCACATAGATGTCAGAGGAGATACACCAAGGTGAAACACAAGTGGTGGGAAACTCATCAACCCCAATTAGTGACCAAGTAAACAAAAAGGGATACTAGCAACAATAGATTGACTAACGATGACAAAAGGTGACAGGGCAGCCCTACCTAAGGCATACCTAGTGTAGGGTCGAGATGGCGGACTTGAGGGGGGTGAATAGTCCTTTATAACAACTAATCGCAGCGGAATAAAACCTAATCGGTTCTAGCGACAATTCACCCCTCTAACTAAGACTCTAAACACCTTGCCAAAGATCCTAGCGAGAAGCAAAGGTGCAAGTCTAGCTTGAGCTTCCCTAAACCGTTCTAGCGCAAGATCACACAAACCTAAGCGCTAGTACTTTAAGCACCGGGGAAACTCCTATTAACTAGCAAGCAAAAACGCACTAAGCACCTAAGCTCACTACTTGCTCAATGACAAGGATACACAATCCAAATCAAAGAGCGCAACTCACTTTAGCTACACAAACTAAGTGAGAACTACTTCTAAGCTACACAAGCTAAGAAGGTGAGTGGCAAACTACACAAGCTAACCGGTCTCACAAGAGCAACTACAACTACACAAATAAAGTAATGCACAATATAAATAACTTGTGTAGAAGGGAGCAAACCACCGCGAAGGATGGGAAGATGTTGACGCGGTGATTTATTTCCCGGAGGTTCACTTGTCGCCACAAGCTACGTCCTCCGTTGAGACAAGCTCCAAGGTTGCCGCCGGTCCTCTTGCTAGTGGTGACCCGCAAGTCACACTCTCCCACGTGGAGTGCTTACCACAAGCTCTAGCACTTGACTCGACCGGACCACTTGTCGCTCTTCACGTCTCGCTCTACTAACGATGCTCTTTGCGATCTCCCGCGGGGTGAGCTCCAACCCCTCACAAAGCTTCTCCGGAGCTAAGCACAATCTTTTTGCTTGCTTCACGGAGCCACAAGCCACCAAGCCGTTTAGGAGATGGCAATCTCCAAGAGTAACAAGCACCACCGGCTTGCAACACGATCACCTAGTGCCACTCGATGCAATCTCACAATGCAACGCACTAGAATCACTCACTATCAATCAATCGGATGTGCACTAAGCAAGTGAGTGAGTGGGAGGGCTTCCAAGCACACCTACACAAGCCACACGGGCCCAAGGGTGCTCAGCTGGTCGGCCAAGGCCGCCAAGTGCTTGGATTTATAGCCCTCAAGCGAATAGAGCCGTTGCCCTATCAAACCGGCCGTCGGACTGAGCGTCGGACGCTCAGCCGCGCCACCGTCGGACCAATGTCCACGGTCCGATGCTCCCGATAGCCGCCACGTGTCACTAGCCGTTTGAAGTCGAACGTTGGATCACAATGGCTAACTTCCCGCGCTTCAGCTCACCGTCGGACCAACGAACTCCACGGTCCGACGCTTCCAGAGAGCTCCCCGAGGGCTGAAAACCGTCGGACGGTCGTCCGACGCTCGCCGTCGGACTAAACCCAAGAGTCCGACGCTCTCAGAGCTCACCACGTGTCAGTTCTCGCACGATCTGCACCGTCGGACGCTCGGACAAAAGTCCGACGCCCACAAACTTCAGCGTCCGACGCTCACAGGCCAAACACCGTCGGACGCACGAGGATGGTCCGACGCTGTCACTGCAGACAGCGTCCGACGCTCGCACCACAGCACAGAAGACAAGGGCAGGCCATCGGACCGAACCCATGGTCCGACGCCCCCTGGCCTTAGCGTCCGACGCTCTTGCAACTTCGCCGAAAACCTCCGAATCCTGCCTCACAAGCTCGGCAGGAGGAAGAGAGAGAACCACACCCTCTCTACCTCACAACACCACCTCCAAACACTTTCACCTTTGCAAAAGTGCTAACACCAACAAGTGTACACCTCATGTGCATGTGTGTTAGCTTTTCACAAACATTTTTCAAAGGATTTTTCACTCTTTTCACCACGCCACTCGATCCTAGCAACGTATGCAAGTTAGATCACTCAAGTGGCACTAGATGGACCGATATGCAAACAAGTTTGCCCCTCTTGATAGTACGGCCATCTATCCTAAATCCGGTCAAGCACTTCTCTACTCAACCTTAGACCGGTGAAATGAAAATGCCCTAAGTTATACCTTTGCCTTGCGCTTTCCATTTTGATCACCGTCTTCATCACCGTCTCCGACACCATCGATGCCGGTGCAACACATGCACCAACACCTCATGAATGATATGATCCACTTCATATCATCACGTGGCTTTTGGTTCATCGATCCTTGACTTGCTTGCTCTTCACCGTTGCGTTGGTCCATCGGCGCCAAGCCATCACCCGACTTGCCCTTCGCACTTGCAACCGGTCCATCGACGCGAAGCCTTGTCTCGATCTTCTTCACCTAGCCACATGACTCCATGTCATGTCTCATGCGTTTAGCTCCTTCATACCATATGTGTGAGCTAAGCATCATCTCCAAGCCATTTTCACCTCCATGGCATAGATGCTCACACACATGTACCTGTGGACTAATCACCTGTGTAATCAACACTTAAACACATATTAGTCCACTTAAGTTGTCACTCAATTATCAAAACCAAACAAGGACCTTTCACCTAGGCAACACGCATTGCTCTGCGATGCAGGAGAGAGGGACAGGCGGAGACAACGTTGGTTAGCGGCGAGCTCTCTGGGCAAAGGAGCAGGATAGAGGAGCGTGTGGGACTATGCCTCTAGGATGCCTAACAATTGGGAGGGGGGAGGGGGGATGGCGTTCAGTACTAATTGATGGCATGGAGGAGGGTGGCATCGCATTGGAGCATTGGTCAGAATGCGCTGCGGCGGTGGCTTGGGTGCTATTCGTGACAGGGTCTGTTGTTATGACCTGCACTAGAAGAACGATCGTTGAGGACACAATCAAATAGGATCTTCCTGCCTAAGTAATGGTGATGTCGAGGACAGAGATCTGAACTCTTCGGGAGCACGTGGTGCGACGGTAATGTTTTGTACTCTAGACTAGGACTTGAGCTCATGATATCATATAGGAGGAATAAAATTAGTGATAAATGGTTGATTATGTTGCTGACGGCCTCATTTTTTTAAGAAACAGGAGGGGCAAGAGCCCCTACCGGTGTTTATTTATATTAATTAAACTGAAAAAGAGGCAAAATCTGTAGAGATTTTTTTGAAAGACGGCAAAAGCTTTGCTGAATTTTTATTAGACGGGAAAAAAAAAGAAGAAAACAAGTACAAAATAATGACACGACAAATACCATAAAAAACTAAATACCAACAAGACAAGCTGTTACTTCCTACCACTCTACTGTACAACATAAGAAAAGCACCTAGCTACTCTAGTGAGAATATGTGAGATCCTGACTTTGTTAGGCTCTGCTTCTTGCCCTATGAAATTGATCGATGTCCTCCTTACAGAGCGTTACAATTTAAATCGGTAGTAATGAAGAAAGTCTGTCGAGATTACACGGTCCTAATGTGTATATGGACATATTTTAACATATTCGCACCTACAATCCAGGGATCAACGACTCCATGATGTGGATATGGAGGCCTTGGAAGGGGTCGTCGTAGACAAGGAGATCGAGATTAGGAAAAACAATTTCGGCGAAATTTCACCGAAATATCCGAAATTTCGCTTTTATCGGTGAGTGCCGAAACGAAAAACAAATACCGGTATGTTATTATTTTTTTGTTTTTTAGCGCAAAATTAATTATTTTTTAAAAAAAGAAAATACTACAGTGACCACCGAAATTCCTGAAATTTTCGAAATTTCGTTTTTATGGGTGACCACCGAAAATTTTTTCTTACCGGTAAAAAAAAACCTTGATCGAGATAACTACTGGCTGCAGTGCAACTGCGGTCCTGGACGCTGAAAGCCTGAAACGTGCAGAAATGAAGATTCGCCGCTGTGATCGATCGCTGCGCCGACATGTGGCGAGGTTTTGTACTATAGTACTACTGTAGTAGCTAGGTACTGTACTAGGCAGCACAAGGTAGGAAAGTGACCCGCAGACGGGGTCACCGCCGTGCTCTCTAGACGCGCAGGCAGCCGTCAGGGTCCCGGTCTCCTCTTCAAACACATGCGCCGATGGAAGGCGACCGCATCGATCTCCGGCCGATTCTCCACGCATTTCACCGCCGACGTAACGTACGGTGCGGCAGTAAGCTCGATCCAGCCGAGTCTCCTCTTGACCGTGTCAATCTGATCTGGGCGACAACTGCGCTTTCTACGACAGAGACGGTGCATGCTAGAAATAAACAATAATAGCGTACGTACGTGGCCATTTCTATTCCACACGTCCCGCGAGGTCCGACCCACCGATGTATGTGTAGTAAGTGTCAGCCATGCCGGATATGATACGATTAGGTATCGACAGTGGCGGATGCAGGATGTGAATAGAGGGGGCTAAAACAATAGATATGTTGATTTGTACGAAGATTTAATGGTGACTTGATATTTATGCTACAGTAGCCTAGTGGTAAAACCAAGTCATTAAGGGGGCTGGAGCCCCACCAGCCCCCCTTAGATCCGCCACTAGGTATCGACATCATAAATTTACGATTTGAGTATTCGGATACGGTATCGGATATTGAATATCCGGACTCAGATACGGATAGATCTGAACACCTCTAAACAGATTCGGTGGAACAGACGATCGAATAAATATCCGTACCATTTTCATCCATAGTAGGAGATGGTGTGCTTCCTTTTTCTTTACTTTCCCTTTTTCTGTTTCATTTTTTTTTAAAGAAGAGGGGGACTCATATATATTAAATTCAGTAACACTCTCCAAAGCATGGACATGCCGTAAAATCTAAGGCTTCCAAGCCAGTCAAAAACGAATGTTTATTTCTGAAAATATATCCACTCATACATCGTCGGGTACAACATAGGATGCAAAATCATCAACTCGAGACATTGGTTTTCTCTCCGTGACTATCGATGATGAGATGGATGATCCCGGAATCGTCGTCCTCAAAAGGATAGTTATTAACGAAGTACTCCAGTTTACTTTGTCTGCTTTACACATATGCGTACATTGACTAAAACTTTTACTTGCTTTTGTTACCTCAACCCAGTTAACCTCATCAACACAAAGCCTGGTTTGGTTTTCCTTTTTTGTTTGTTCTACCTATTCAGTTTAGGCTCTGTTTGGTTTATCGGCAGGTAATACCTATTTCTTTTAAATCCAAACAAGTATAGATAGTAGATTGGATAATTATTAGTTTGATCTTTACATAATTACTATTCTATTATCTAAACTAAATTATATAATAAGTTATTATCTATTTAACTACTAGCAAATAGTGAATCCAAACATGCCCTTAGTTAGTTCTATGAAGTTTCAAATTTTTTTAGCTGATAGTTAACGACTTCGTACCTCATGCTACGAAATTAGAGATTTGCTAAAATTTAGGTGCCTAAAATTTAGTTTTATTTCAGACGATGGTTATTACATATATTTTGTACTTAAATTGCATGTTTTGTTTGTTGCAATTTCTATAGACGCAATCTGCACTTTTGGTCTGATAATAAAAGCTTGTTAGACAAAACTACAAACCTGACAAAATCCAACTTGTGGTGGCATAAGGACAATTAATAGTTTACAATTATTTTTATAGAAAGTCAAGAACAAAAATTTAATATGTCATGACAAAAAAACAAATAACAAATCACAAAATTAACAATGCACTTATACTATTTGCTGTTATAATAATGTTATCTGAAATCTTCTAAAATTCCAGACACCTAAAGTATAGAAAAAGTACCCAAAATATAAAAAAAAACACATTATCGGTTCTGGCGGGGGCGTAAGGGTAGATTTTATTTTCGCAAACAAAAGACTTTGTAATTTCATTGCTATCTGGTAATGAAATTTAGTTTTACCGTTGAGGAAAAAATACACAGAATAAAAATAAACGAGACACTGATAGATGCTGATGAGTTGGTTCCTAGTTTGCCGGGTCCATGCACGTCGTTTTCTAACTTGTCACGGAGTACTTGTCGACTTCACTTCAGCATGTGCCTAATACAGAGGCTCTTGCGTGGACCAGACCAATACCCAGAGGACCGGGCGGCATGTCCTAGGCTCATGCGCCTCTACGCTGCGCACCAGCTCACCCACACGAGTCATTTTCGCAGGTCGCGCTCATCACAAACTCACAAAAAGACACCGGCACACACGGCACTAACGTCGCAGCAGAAGGGTGCACTGCACCGGCCGCCATGCCGACTAGGAGTAGGCCAAAACGATTTCCAGTGCCCATCCTCCTCTGTTCTATAACTTACTTCCATGGTTGTGTTTGGTTCGTAGGTGGAACCCGAATAAACTAAACTATCCTAATGTTTTGGTTCGGAGGCATCAAGAACAGGATCATCCCTAGAGAAAAATGTTCCTCAAGATTTGGGGTTCTTCCATCCTTTAAAATTTCAATTACCAACTCGTCTCTTGCCAATGTTGTCTAGCTCTGTGTGTCGTGATTCTTCTTGGCACGCGTGTGCGAGCACTCTGTTGAGGGTGTGAGCTCCATCAACGCCCCTGAGGGGCTCCGCCTCGAGTGCGCCCATGGCGAGCACCAGTGGAGCTTCTGTGGCCACCCACCACCTCGCGCTCGCCAATGGCAAGCGCCGGCGAGCGGACGCGCGCAGGTGGGCAGGCTACACGTGCAGGGGTAGCCAGCCTCCTTTCCGTCCTCATCACTCCAACCAAATATAAAATAGGGACATCCGTTCCCTCAACTAAAAATAGAGATGAAACCATTCCATCCCTAAAACTAGAATGGATTCATTCTATCCCACCATGTTTCCAAACTAAACACAACCTTTATGTATGTTTGGTTAGGGGTGAAACGGGCACAAGGTAAGAATCTCATCTCGTTCCAGTCTTTTTGATTCTTCAAAGACAGACGGGATGCACCATCATCCTTAGAAAAAAAAAATTTCTATTGACATGTAGTCCTTCCTCGTCCCCTTCGGCAAATAGCTATGGTGAGGAATCTATTTGGCAGGTTAGTGCCAATGTCAGGTTAGGGGACAACAGCGAACTAAGCACGGTCAAGGCTAGGGCAACGGCGATGATGGAATTGGGGCACCGATGGAGACAACAACACCATGAAAAAAGCAGAAGGTGAGAGAGGATGACATATGGGTTCTATTTAATGAGATATCTAACAGATCATAATACGTGACGTATACTATGTCTCCGTTTCTCCAAACTAAATACAGAGCAATGATGCCCTGTCCTCCAACCATATAAACTACGAGTCTACGATGGAGCCATCCCGTGGCTAGTCTCCCTACGGGTGAAATCTAGCTTGATAAATCAGTCTGAGCAATGGATCTAAAGTGTGTAATTGACATTTTTTCTTAGATGCATTTTTTCCCTTTCGGTCTTTGGCTTTCGAGCCTATGTAGCAGTTTGTCGTGGTAGCAGGAGGTCTAGTTGTAGTTGTAGGTGTTGGAGATGAACTCTCTCTCTCTCTCTCGCACGCGCGTGTGTTTCTTTCACTTTGGTTTGTTTTCTTTTCTTTTGTTAAAGACCTTGCTAGAACGCGCGCGTACAGGATTTGGATGATCCACGCATGCACCTCCTCCATAGGTAGTTTTGCTTCGTAAAAAAAAAAATCTTTGTCTTCCCAAACTCAGGCACCCTCACCCCCGCAACGGCTGCCGCCCCGCCGCGAGGAAGGGAGGGACGGAGAGAGAAGAAGATCTACCTGGAACGGTCTTCCGCCGCCGCTGTTGCTGGCATCCTTACCGTCACCGACGCTAGATCTGCCACCGCCGCCATGGCCGGCGAGCTCGATGTTGACATCTACTAACGTCGTCAAATATAACTATATAACTTTTAATGCGAGAGATGAGATTAGAAAATGAATGGTAATTAATTAACTTGTCATTAGCGACTAGACACTTTCTATTACCAATATTCTTATGCAAGAACTAGGTTGTCATCCCTAATTAATAATGCTAAGAATAAATAAAGATTTTATATATTAATCCATGTGACTAGGCAGAAATAAATATAAATATAAAATAAGATCAGTTCTGCAAGCGAACAGATAATTATACCATTATAGCATTTTACCTAGAGAGTTCTACCAAGTTATCGATTTATATTTATACCACTGAGAAGGACTAGGATAAACTTTAATCTATTATATTGATAGTGATGGTATACAATGGATAAGTGACATTACCGATGTCATTTACTCTACTCATAACATGTAGAGGTCACAAAATAAATAAAGATAAAGATGATAATTATGATCAAGCATCATAAATAAAAGATAATCATCAGAGCACTCTCTAGTCATAGTAATAGTTAGCCAATGGATAAACTAAGGAATTAATATCAAATATAATTCTATAACTACATCAATGAATATCATAATCACATGCAAACGGCATCATCTAAAAGGATGTGAAACAAAGTCATCATCCAACTTCGCGACCGTGCCTGCTGGCCTACATACGGGGGGTAGACTACAGAGAACACAACGCAGCTGTCACCTACGCGATCTACCACACGACCCGGCACATCAGGGTGCACTCGCAGATAAACAAAATACCTAGACACCACGTCTACATACTGTTCATCATCTATCCATCGTCGGCATGAATAAACGTTATACGAGCAATTACATGAATTCAGTAAGATCAAACCAACTATACTAGATATATAATCAAAGTAGACAAAGACTATTGTAATCAAGAACATATGAACTATTAAGAACAATGTTTCCCTAATCATAATGAAGAATACAATAATAGAGAAAGAACTAGAATTATACCGAACTCCATGCTCCAGATAGACGCCGGGACTCCAGATCCGCCGAAGAAGTAGAACTCCTCTACTTCTAATCTAACTAGACTAGAACTATGAAGTAGGAGGCTCTTGATGAAGTAGGAGGCTCTTGATGGCTTGAGGACTTGATGCCTTGAATGAATGATTGGGTTCTGCCTCCAGAGGGGTCTACCCCTCTATTTATAGCCCGGTGGGATGCGCGTGCGCCATAGGATCAAACCGACCTGAAACAAGGGCCCAGATGACTCCACAAAGGCGGCGGAAGAAGACTCCAGAAGGTGGGCCGAAACCCTAGAGGGGGGCGCCGGCCGGCCCCACCCTGGTGGGTCTCGGGCCCCGGTGCTTCGGGTGTGTTCTAGACTCTTCCAGTGTCTTCGTGATGATGTTTCCTTGGCGGTTAAGTTTCGTGGTAATTATGCTCTTTAACCCTTCTTTTATGCTTTTCTAGAATAGCCCCTGGAAAATACAGAACATGCAAAACTCATGGAAACTGTCAGTTAAAACTCTAGACCAGTGTGTATTTATGTATCCTTTGGTGTCTAAAGTTCTAATGAAAGTTGACGTTATCCACCGTCAACACTCGGCGAGGGCGGGAGCAGGGTCACGGGGAGGCAGTGAGGACGCGGCAGGGAGGAGCTCGTCGGGCCACCACTGGTCTTGATGAGAGAAAGGGGGGGAGGGGAAGACATGGGTCGCGCGGGTGATGGCATGTTGGAGCGCATGCGGAGTGCTTGCGTATGCGTGTTTGAACAGTAGTATTTAGGTTTGTTTAAATAAACTTGTGTAGGGGCCTCGGTCCCTTCAGTTTCTGCAAAAGAAAAAAAAAAAGAAACCATCCCATCCAAAAATATAATGAATTATGCCCTTCTTATCCTAGAACCGAACACAAACTTATTGCAGGGTCTGAAAACAAGGTGTCTACGTAATCTCGTACCCCATAAAAAATATCTACCATAATTGTTGTCATAAAATATTCATACTCTTTTCTATGTATTTTTTCACGAATAGGCCGTTACCCTCTTTTCTATATCCCTGGCCAAGCTTAGATAGTTTGACTGAAAAATAGCTAGTTATATATCCTTTTCCATATGCAGATACTACATCACCATATACAATGCAAGCAATGTGATGCATTTTCATACTCGCCGTAAAAGCTTTGTTACCACACAAAAAAAAAAAAAAAAAAAACTTTTCCTAATGCCCCAGTATTTGCACATGCAATGCATGGTAATGGATAGCGTCGTGCTTGTGGGCCAATAACCACCTCGAGTAAGTCGGTTTCTACTTTCTGGAGTGCATCGTCGTCTAAACTCTAAAGACGACTGCACGTACAGTTCCCTTCTGTGGATTTATTTTTTTTTTCTATGCGAAAGACTGAAGAAGAGCTATACACAACTACGAATCCGGAAGCTGGAAGCACGAGAATGACGAGCATCTGCAGTGGACCAGGGAGCTCCACCAGCTCCTAGTAGGAGGGATTGCAAGCAGAGGCGTGGCGATAATGGAACAGGACAGGGCAACCAGTACAGTACAGATACGTCGTCGTCGTCGAGGTTGACCGACGTACTATGTGACCGACCAGGTCGGCCATGTCAGACGGAGAAGCCGATGGATGGATTTGACGCGAGAACAGAGCTGTCTCCCGGCGCGGCGGCCAGCCGGCGACGTGGGCGGCCCGAGACCACCGGCGGCGGCCTCGCTCGCTCCTGCACACGCGCGCACACTGTCGCATCGCCATGGATAGAGACGAGACGATAGGTGGTGCAAGTGTCACTAAAAATATACTCCTACAACGAATCGGATCGGATCACTCTCGGCCAACCAGCCGGTGCTGTGGTCCTTGTACTTCACCTTTACGGGGATGTGGAGGCACGCGCACCATGGAATCGGATCGGAATAGACCCATAGAGACGCGTGCGTGCGTGCGTGCGGTTGAGCTGGCCGCAGCAGCTAGTACTACTAGTTGGCTGCTTAGTTGGCAGACAGGGCGACCAAGAACGAATGAACAATCCGCCACTTGATGAGCTAAAGGATAGGCGAAATATAATTGGGAGGGGCCCGTGGACTTTCCATGGCTTGTCCGATCGAGTGCACGCACGGCGAGATCGGAGCAGCTACCGGCGACGCGATTGCACAGCTAGCATACACTGTCTACTCGCTACTCCACTGGATGAGGTGCTGGCTGGGCTCCGCACGAGAGGATAAGGCTATCCCTAGTCTACTGTACTACTTAATCCGTTCTAATTTATAAATCGTTTGATTTTTTTAGCTTATCATTCGTTTATTTAAATATTTGTAGAAAATATCACTTCTTTTGTTATGACTTGTTTTATTAATAAAAGTTCTTCAAGAATGATTTAGATTTAACTCTTTTTGCGTAAATATTTTAAATAAGACGAGTGATCAAAATTAGGAATTGAAAAATTCAAACGACTTATGAATTGAGAGAGAGAGAGGGAGTATGTCCCATACATGCATGGTACTTTTTTATAGAAAAAAGTTATAAACATTGTCTTCTAGGGGGAAAAAAGTGAGGAAGCATGCATGCATGCTTGCAGATCACGAATCAGAGATGCGTACATGCAAGAGTTTGGCTATTCCATGGCTTCAATGGATAAGAGAATCTCGGTTCTCAGAGCGATGCGCACTTGGTCCAATGCACAGAGAACTGATCAGCGCTCTAAACGGCCGTTAAAGAAATCCAATATAAAGTACTGTACTAACCATGGAAAGAACCCAACTGTCATGGGCCAATGTTTTGGCACCACGAGCCACTAGATTACTTCTCGTTGTGCAATTTGCAACGTTAAACTAAGTGCAAGCTGCAACATCAACATGTAAATCAGTTGTTTAGGAAACAGATTTATTTATATTTATCCCAACTGCATCCCTGCATGTACCGAGCACAGTCTCCATTACGCCTACTTCAAATGTGTTTCTCTGGGATGTTTCTGTTAATAGTTTTCTATCCAAGTTCCATACCTGCTCCTAGAATAAATCTAGGAAAAGAGTTTTAAGCATACAAAGACTTGCCAGCACACACAGGGTGGTCACCGATCCAGCGCTACTGGATTCTTAATAAACAATTACATGGGGATGCAATTTTGCGATAAAGAAAGCACACACAGGGTGGTCACCGATCCAGCGCCCTTGCCAGCAGCTTCATCACTGGAGATGCAGTTAGCCAGTGATGACATGTTTTAAGAATGTTGCTGCTGTACATTACTCCTAAAGTAACTGGCTAACTGCATCTCCATTGAGCCGAACTGACAACTTCATCACTTGGCACGATCGTGACTATCGTCCTCCTCACGATATATCAGCACCCTGAATCTGGTTGAAATCCGTTCACCGCCGGCTTTGTTCTGACAAGCAGCTTTTCAGCAATCTAGCTACAGCATAGACCTGTCTAGAACTGCATAGGAGCACAAGCGTAACAAATAATCTCAATTGGATTATTAATCAATTTTCCATCAAAACGTGTCATGTTTCCGGCTTTCCAAATTGCCAACTATATATATATATATATATATATATATACACACACACACACACACACACTACCAATAGCACAAAACTTCTTTCATTTTGGTAGCCATTTTTGGCACCGACTCCAACACTGCTGTGGAGACCTAGGGATATCATAAGTAGGGCTGGATAACGAGCCAGCTCGGTTCGGCTCGTTATACTAACGAGCCAGAAGATTTGCTCGACTTGGCTCGTTAGTGTTCTTCTGGCTCGTTAGTGAGCTCGAGCTGGCTCGTTTGCCTTGCGAGCCAAACATAAAAAAATATAAAAAAATATTCTCTCCGTCCTAAAATAGATATTGTTATGGGATGCGTGCTGGTTAAACTTTGTCAACTTTAACTCAGTTTGTAGAAAATACGTGCAACATTTATATCTTCAAATAAATATATTATGAAAGTATATTCATCGATCTATCTAATAATATTAATATATATTATAGATATTAATATTTTTATATATATATATTTGGTCAAAGGCTAAAAGTCTTTGACTTCTCGAGAAGTGAGAATGAATCTATTTTGGGACGGAGAGAGTATATGTATTTATCGAAATTTTAATAATAACAATAATTCAAAAGAAAGCCATAATCAAATGAAAAAAATGATATATGCTATATATAAAGTATAATAATATACTATAGGACTCCCTTCTGTCCAATAGATACTTCAACTATTTTATATATATATATATATATATATATATATATATATATATATATATATATATATATATATATATATATATATATATATATATATATATATATATATGCTATTGGAAGCCCTAGCCAAAACCTCTAGACCTGGTTGTACCCAACCAGGTCCATCCAATCCACACCCCACCACCAGCCCACGAGGCCCATGTTTTCGGACCCTATATATATATATATCCTAAACCCTAATCCCCACCCATTCCACTCCTAGTCGCCACCCTGCTCCTGGCCGCGACGCAAGGGGCGGCCGCGCGGAGCCTTCCCGAGCCAGGGACACGGGGTCACGCTTCCAGACCACGAGCCGGCGACGCGGGGTTGGGCTCAATAGTCGATATATATATATATATATATATATATATATATATATATATATATATATATATATATATATATATATATATAAAACAAAAGCACGTTATTTTGATGGCTTGTGAATTGACTGCTCGTACGAGCCAACTCGAGCTGGCTCGTTATAAAACGAGCTGGCTCATTATAAAATAAGTCGAGCTCGAGCCGAGCCATTAACGAGCGAGTCGAGCGAGCTAGCGAGTTTCGAGTTTTTCGTCCAGCCTTCATAAGGCCCAATACACACTACACAAAACAACCTAGCCACACTACAGTTAAGAGCTTTGTTGTGGTACCTTTAAATTTAGATGATTTTTATCACATATTACCTTCTAAGAGGTAACATAAACATAAGGAAAATTTTCAATTAGATCTAATTTCATATCCTATTAGATGTAACTTGCATGTATGATGTAAATTGTAATCAACAAACTAATGTTTCCTATGTTTGTGACAACGTGACATATCATGCTAAGATGATTTTTAAACATCTTTTGTAACATTTTTTCCGCATACGTTTGCATGTATCTACATGTTTAATCTTTTTGTGCTTATCCCTTTTATGTAACATAGTGTTAATTGAGTAAGCATAATATACGCACTCATATTTCCTCAAAAAATATACGCACTCATAAATATGAAACGTGTTAGCGTGTAACATGTTTAAGATCACCAATGTTCACGGATCATTTAACATATTGATTTAGTTGAGTGTGAATTGAAAATGGATTGTTCGAATTCATATGTGCACGGTTACGGAATAGAAAAGAAAGGTTGCAGAAAAGGAAGATTGCGGCAGGGAAGGGGCCACATGAGCTTGTATCTCCCGTGATTCAGGGGATTTTAAATTAATTCTCTTTTTCTTTTTATTTATTTCATTAATTAATTTTAAAATCTAAAAAATCAATGGTATAGATTTGTTTGAGGTACTTTTTAGTAGGTACTAAAGAGGATACCGTAGCATTGCTCTACAGTTTAACAAAAGGTGCAACATATCTTCATTTTGCTCACATAAATAACACGAGGGATTGCCCTTCCAATTTCTTGAGATCATATTATCTTTGGTTAAAATTGATTTGCTTTCAATCTCCACCTAAAAATTTTGATTTTGGCCTGGACTTTCCCTTTCTAAATGTTCTTGTGTGATGAATATTCAGCCACGTAGGCGAAACCACCAGAGTGGAACGTGAAGCATTATTTATTCATATAAAAAAAAAGAACACCCTTTCACTCTTGGGTCATTGGTTGGCAGGTAACTGGCATGCTCCTCGCCTTTCTGTTCTGCCATGTGGGCCCAACTGCATCAACTGTTAGCACAACGAGGAGGACCTGAGCTGTGCGCGCGAAAAAGGCAAAAAAGGTCAATACCAACGTTGCTTAATCCAAAAACGCACGTGCCGCATGTGCGTTTTCCCGGTCAGCCACGTTATATATATAGCCAAAGCCGCCTCCCAGTCTCCCGCCGCACAGGCGCACACACACATTTCCCGACCTTCTCCCACCTCCCTCTTCTTCCACGAGCTAATTCGCCCGCCGTCGCCATGGAAGCAGCAGCAGCAGCAGCAGGAGACTCGTTGCTGCCATGGGCGGCGCAGTGGTTGGGCATGGCCCTGTTCGCCGCCGCTCTCTGCGTGGCGGCGCTGGGCGCCGTGCTGGTGGTCCTCCGGCGGCCGTGGCCGTGGTGCAGCTGCCACGTGTGCCGGGCGTACCTGACGGGGTCGTGGGCGCGGGACTTCGCCAACCTCGGCGACTGGTACGCGCACCTGCTTCGGCAGTCGCCGACGGGCACCGTCCACGTCCACGTGCTCGGCTGCGCCGTCACCGCCAACCCGGCCAACGTGGAGTACATGCTGCGCACCAACTTCGACAACTTCCCCAAGGGCAAGGCCTTCGCGGCGGTGCTCGGCGACCTCCTCGGCGGCGGCATCTTCAACGTCGACGGCCACGCCTGGCGCCACCAGCGCAAGATGGCCAGCCTCGAGCTCGGCAGCGTCGCCGTCCGCTCCTACGCGTTCGGGATCGTCGCGCACGAGGTCCAGTCCCGCCTCCTCCCCGTGCTCGCCGCCGCCGCCGACTCCGGCGGCGCCGTCGTCGACCTGCAGGACGTGTTCCGCCGCTTCGCGTTCGACACCATCTGCAAGATCTCCTTCGGCCTCGACCCCCGCTGCCTGGAAGTCCGCGGCGGCGGCGGGGAGACAACGACGACGATGCCCGTGTCGAGGCTCGCCGACGCGTTCGACGCCGCCACGCGGCTCTGCGCCATGCGCGGCGCCGCCGCGTCGCCGCTGCTGTGGAAGGCCAAGCGCCTGCTCAACGTCGGCTCCGAGAGGGAGCTCAGGGAGGCCATCGCCCTCGTCGACGAGCTCGCCGCCGCCATGATACGTCAGCGCCGCAAGCTCGGCGTCGCAGGCAGCCACGACCTCCTTTCCCGCTTCATGGCCTCCTCAGCCGGTGCCGGCGACGAGGTCGTCCACGACAAGTACCTCCGCGACATCGTCGTCAGCTTCCTCCTGGCCGGCCGCGACACCGTGTCGTCCGCGCTCACCACGCTCTTCATGCTCCTGTCCAAGAACCCAGCCGTGGCGGCCGCCATGCGCGCGGAGGCCAACGCCGCCGCCGCCGGCGGCGGCGACGGCGACGACGAGTCCACCACGGCGCCGCCGCTCACCTACGAGCAACTCAAGCGCATGCAGGCCGGCGGCGGCGACGGCGACGACGAGTCCACCACGGCGCCGCCGCTCACCTACGAGCAACTCAAGCGCATGCACTACACGCACGCGGTGCTGTACGAGAACATGCGGCTGTTCCCGCCGGTGCAGTTCGACTCCAAGTTCTGCGCGGCCGCCGACGTGCTCCCCGACGGCACCTACGTGGCCGGCGGCACGCGCGTGACGTACCACCCCTACGCCATGGGCCGGATGCCGCGCATCTGGGGCGCCGACCACGGCGAGTTCCGCCCCGACCGGTGGCTCACCGGCGCCGGCGGCGCGTTCGTCCCCGAGAGCCTGTACAGGTACCCCGTGTTCCAGGCGGGCCTCCGCGTCTGCCTCGGCAAGGAGCTCGCCGTCACCGAGATGAAGGCGGTCGCGGTGGCCGTCGTCAGGGAGTTCGACGTCGAGGTCGTCGGCGACGGTGGCGCCGCCGCCTGCGCGCCCAAGTTCGTGTCGGGGCTCACCGCCTCCATCAGCGGCGGGCTTCCAGTGAGGATCAGGAGAGTTGGTCGTTAGAGATTCTTGGGCTGTTTTTTAAATTTTTTTCTTAAGAAACTAGATAGAGTTGTTTAGGGAACAGTGTACTGTGCATAGACTAGTTGAATTGAAAAGGAAGATGGAATGAAATAGCAAGTTGAATCAAAAGCTCCATTCAGAAGTTCCATCCATGTCCATGAGTCCATGATCCATTTGATGCATGTGCGCTTGGTTCCGTTTCTGACGTTGCAACAGAAAGCAGACTGTGAAATCTACCCTGTTAATCTGTTATAACCACCGTTTGATTAGCTACCAGTTTTCATTCATTTTCACAATGTTGCATGTGAACATCGCATTGCAACTTGCATTGCATATACCGTTCTGAGATCCAGTTCCCTTTTTTCTTTCTGAACCTCTGTCTCTTTTTTGCCATATTTCAAAAGAAACCACATCTGCTGCATGCAGTGGTTTTTGGTCACTTGCCAACTTGCCAAAAAGCATTCAGTGGCCGTCCTGAATTCCTGGTGAGAAATCAATGACAGTGCCAGAACTGCTCAACACGAAGAGTTGTGTAACAAAGGAAACTGTACATAAACAGTAACAAGATGGTCCCACTGCAATTCTCATTGCCTGAATCTCGAACGTAGGATCCACTCTACAGTTTCTGTTTGCATACTCTAGAAGCAACTGCGAACCAGCAGTAACTGGTGCTCTCTCTATCTGTAATTGTCTGTATACCGGTACAGATCTATCTTCAGAGAGATTTGAGGAAAACCATGTCCTCCTGCATTTGTCTCATCATCTCTCTCAGTAGTCGGTGAATGTAATGCTGCTCACAACATACTAGTGTGGAATTTGTGTGGCCTCAACATGAGATTCCGCCGTTGTGTCATGCGTGAATTCGTGTCGCAGCAGAATGTGCATATGCTTTGTCTCTAGGAGACGAAACTGTCTGTGGGTGCAGGCTGGTTTCGGGAGCTTCTCTGCATTCGAGCAGAGCTTTGGGGCGAGGTCAGGTGTGCTTCATGTCGCTAATTCCACAACGAGTAATCTGTAATCTCTGTTTTCTTGTGTTTTGTTCCACGCCTAGTCGATCTTCCAGTTGGCACTAAGGTTGCAACTTGCAATATGATGCTTTTTGGGAGTTGGATTGTAAAACTCTCTTCTTCTTAATGAGATACCGGTACGAACCTACTCGCAAAAAAAAAAAATGTAATGCTGCTAAGTGAGATGCTGAATTTTGAGCCAAAGGGGGGAGGGAGAGAGATAGAGAGAGAGAGGGGAGTGAGAACTCCCCTACTGATTATTTAAAGAAACGAAACAGGTCCAGCAAGAAGTTAAGAAACATAGAAGGGAGGGAAAAAAAAGGAAAGCAAGATCACAACAATGTTTGTAGCCATGAATCAATCAAAAGGAAATGTCTTTTCTTCGCCCAAGGAATGCTGAACTGCTGATAAACTTCTAGATATGTGGAAGTGAACTCATACATCTTCTCTTTTCCATCGTCAAAATGAAGAATAGTCGCTGTACGCTAGAATAAGAACGCAGCCATATATCTACTCGACAAGCAAAAACAAAAACCTTAAACGTGCTGCAAAAGTTGACACCAAAGTCCACAAGATGAGATGGGCAATATGCTATCCTCTAGAAAGCCTCCCCTTTCTCGTGCCTAGTTTTTCTCCAGGTCCTTTTTTTTCTCTGAATTATTTTTGGAAGAGATGCTTATCCTTTTTCTTTTGAATCTTCCCAGCTCTTCTCCAACTCATGTTTCAGACAATACGGCTTGAAATACAGTGGTCGGTGTCATTTTTTTTTCATAGTTTAGCAGCCAGCTCACTGCCATCTGCGTCATTGACAACCAAACATCTGAATAAGTCTGATGCCTTACTTATTGATTGTGTACTTGCTTCCGACGAAGTTAGTCACTGATGGGATTTGGGAAACTCAAATGATGCACGATGTCCATCAAAAAAAATATATTAGCATACCAGATCATCCTAGTCGGTGCGTGGACACTGGACAGCTTCATCTGCAACGTGCGCAATGAAATCACCATCATATTGCCAGCAATGGCAAGAAAGTGGAGGAGGTGTGGTGTCGCATTGTAGACCAAAATCCGCAAGGAAACAACCAGTTGTTACGAAAGGTGTCCAATGAAAGCGACACACATGGCCATGGCATGTGTAATTTCTATAGGATTACATTGGTTAGTTGCTGAATCTTCTTAGCATTTGTGTCCAGTCATTTGAGGAAAAAGACGATATGATAGCCCATTCATCCTTCACCGATGAAGTCGGAGGATATGTGGTTTTGGCATGTTGGCTACTTGTCCACAACTATCTGAGGCTATGTAGCTTGTAAATGTTTTCGGATGGTTACAAAGTTGAAGTAAGGTCGGTGGGTCTTCCTATAACCCTATCCATCGCCTGTTCCTGCAGTGGCTCTCACTCAACTCACACATGCCTTCTTTTCTCCTAATCGAATAGAATAGACTTTATTTTCAGACATGATGAGCAGGAAAATGTGCCTGCTTGTCACCATTAGCATTGTTATAAGTAGAATCGCCCTTTGCTTATCCACACGTGTGCAAAGCACTCCCTCGTTGCAAATTAAATACGTTTGGTTTGGGTTTTCTAGATACATAGATGTTGCTATTACGTATACACTATGTCCTTGCTCCATGTGAGGAGCAGAAAAAAGGGAAATGTGCGATGCTTGAAACAAGAGAGAGACTGTTTGAGCACCGGAAGACACACTGCAGCTATCCATGCCTGGAGAAGAATTGCTAGCATCGTGAAATGTAGGTTCCCCATGCTCAAAGAGTAAAAAAATATTTTCCAGCTGGCCATTCGTCCTGGTCCTGCTTTTCTGCACGTTGAGCAGTGAGACGAGGAGCATGCACCTTCCTGAAACTTTGAGTCTCATCTACAGCCAAGCATCGATCGTATGATTTTCGGCATCGATACGAGATGGCAGGCAGCGATGTTTTTTGAGCACCTGTAATGCTATGGGTAGTCTTAGTAAGAATTATTTCGCTTTCCTATCCACCGCCCTTTCCCTGCAGCCGCTAACCAATATGGTGATGCATTTCTGCGTACAGCTGCAGTCTCTCTCTCACTCACACTCTCTCTCACACACACATGCGCGCGCACACACACTCACACTCATGCCTCCTTTTATCCTAACCGAATAGAATGGGTTCTATTATCAGACGTGAGTACGTGACATGCAAAACGTGCTTTAATTGTCCTTTTTTAAAAAAACTAAAATTTTGCTTTATCACCTTTAGCGTAGTACTACCATTATTTGTTCATCCACACGTGCTCTAGCAGTCTGACTGTAAAATTCTATATAGAGGCACTAATAATATTCTGACTGTAAACACGTGCTCAACTCATTGCCGTCCAAATGAGCATTTTCTTCCCTTCTTTTGTGCCAGTTGAATTTTGCAGCCGTCTGAATTTATTTCTATATATATCCACATATCCCAAATGATGAGGCCGTCCTTTTGTCTTTGTAATTGTACTTACGGGCCTGCACGGCCCAAGTCTAACCGGGCTTTCCATGCGCTTTGCACTTTTCTCTTTTCTCAAACCGCCGGTCAGACGTTATTTTTTTAGATAAAGATCAATCGAGCTTCATCTCTTGTAACCAAGAGAACAAGTAACCCACTGTCAAAAAAAAAAAAAAGAGAACAAGTAACCCAGAAAAATATAGAAGAGCATAATAAATATAAAAATAAATTCTCTAGTTAATTAAAGCCAAATACATATATCATAGAAATATATCAGAGGGTCCCACGAGTATTATGTGAATAATCAAAAGAGATTGCTAGTTCCTAGTCGCCTGATGCACTGCAAGTCCATCAGTCAACAACCTCCTGCGTCCGATTCGCGCCCGCCCGCCTCCCTATTGCCCGATTTGCCCAGGCCACGTTGACCACAGATGAAAGAAGAAGATGTGACATCTACCGGAGACGGAGAAGAAGGCTAACTCCAACGGGTTTAGAAGAGAAAGGGCCCTAGGGAGGCCGGCCGGCCAGCCAGGCGGTGGAGACGGCGGCGGGCGACTTTAGGGTGCTGACGTTGTTGGAGGTAGCCGGGCCAGGGAGGGGTGGGGGAGCTTCATAGCCGTCGTTTGCCAGAGAAGGAGGAGGTGAGGGGAGGGGCGGTACCGCAGAAGGAGATGGGGAAGGGGGGGGGGGGGTAGGGCGGCTGCCGCAAGTATATTGAGTCAAAATCTTTTGAAATATCAAGATTGATGAATAGAGCCAATTGTTTCTTTTTATGAAGCAGTTTTACTACTCTCGGTGTAACAAAAAATACCGTGGATACACCTCATGAAAGCATCGTGTGCAATGGAGACTAGCTGGTTCATATGCAGTGCCAAGTCGCCACGATTTTCGTGAAAATTTGGATAAAATTCATCGGCCTAAAGTCCAACATTGATGAGACATTATTTTTTTTATAGTAAAACAATATTTAGCTTCTGCTACTTCCTACTGCCTGCTGTCTGTGTTATTGTAACTATATTGTCAGTGATTTTTTGTGAAGAATAGAACCTGAAAACCTGATTGAACCATAAATAAAGTTATAACACAGGAAGTAGGCAGTAGCACAATAATTTGTATCAACATGATTTAGAACACTAAGTTATATCAGACAGAATTATCATTTTTTTGCTTTGTAGAGAGGTATGTGTCATGGTAACGTTAACATCATCAGGTACTACCAGCACTAATAAAAGAACAAACATTTGAAGCAGAGCAACCTTGTGTCGAACAGAACAGTCATATATATCGTCATTAACACCAAAATATATTGCATTGCTATTAATGTAAATCATCATCATTGACAAAATGATTCAAAGTAGAATGCGACGTGCATGCTGGCACACATTGCATTAATATAAAACGCCAAAGCAAAACTACCAAGTAAGAGTAGAAAACTTTTTTTTTTGAAAGAAAAGGCAGGAGCTCAGCCGCTCAATTAAGATAGAAAAGCACGTTTATGTACATGGACTACAAAGTGGTCCTAAGACCAAAAAGTGGGGGCAGGGTTTGAAACTGCCCTCTACTCGAAGCCCTCCAAACCAAAAAAAGAAATCACCCCATAAACGCCCTCTTTCTCAGTGTTACATCCTCCTTGGTTTGGTAAGCGACCTGTTGCACCGTTTTGAACTCATTTTGGAAGATCCTCCTATTCCTCTCCTTCCATAAGTTCCACATGATATAGATCACTATTCCATTGAAACGCCTCCTCTCCTGATTTGGCACTCTTTTGGCCTCCTGTTCCCACCAATCAGCCAAAGAAGTTGGGTCTTGTTGTGGTAGTTGCACTGTAAAATTTTCCCAAGCCAGGACTTGCTGCCATATGGCCTTTGCAAAGACACAGCAACGATAAGTGCAACCCTGTCTCCAAGGGGCCATTGCATAGCACGCAATGGTCTTGATGAGGCCAATCTCTCTTTTGCAAATTGTCCGCTGTTAGGATTTTGTTGTGTAAGAGCATCCAGACATGAATTTTGCATTTGTTCTCCGCGTGCGCTCTCCAAATGAGATCATGCTTGAATTTTCTATATGATCCGCTGAACTAGATCCTGTACGCCGAGGTGGTGGAATAATTCCCATCAGTCGTCCATTTCCATATGATCTTGTCCTGCACATTGGGCTGTAGCTGCACTCCCTGTAGTCTGATCCAAAGGCCAACAAACTCCTGGATCTGTATTGTCGATGTGATGTGTGTACATAGTGATCTAATCCAGCTGTCATTGTTCAATTCCTGGCGGACCGTCTTGTTCATCCTGCGCACCAACTTGAAAAGGTTTGGTGCTAAAAACCTAGGGGCCTCTCCCTCTAACCAGCTGGATGCCAGAAGCTTCCTGTATTGCCATCGCCAATGGTGATTGTAGTGGACGCATTGAACAGCAAGCGATCTATGTCATTACATGGCACCTTCGTGCCCGCCCATGGCTTTGGGTCGCTGCCTCACTCCTGCCATAGCCACCAGAGCCGCAGGGCTCTGCCAAACCTATCCAGATCTGGTACACCCATGCCCCCCAATTCTTTGGGCTTGCAAACCGTCGGCCAGTTCACCAGGCAGTGTCCCCCGTTGGCGTTCTCCTCTTCTCTCCAGAGGAAGGATCTTCTGATTTTGTTGATTTTTTTCCTGGCCCATACCGCTAGCGGGAACACTATGAGATGATAGGTAGGCATTGAAGAGAGTACCGTGGTAACTAGAGTTAGCCTGCCCGCTCTGTTCAACAACTTCCCCTTCCGACCCGGCAATCTGTGACCAATGCGCTCAATTAGTGGCTGCACGTGCACCTTCTGTAGAGATCTTGTGTGCAGTTGTAAACCCAAGTATTTGCATGGGAAGGACTCTCTTGTTCCTGTGAATGAGGCCAGAACATGGTCCATATCAACATTTTGGCACCTGATTGGGTGAACTGAGCTTTTATTCATGTTAATGCACAGGCCCGACACTGCGCCAAACTCATTTAGGATGGTCATTGTGGCTTCTAGGTCTTCCTTGGTTGGATTGATGAAAATGGCCGCATCATCAGCATACATAGAGGTTCTCCATCTTGCTGCTGCGAGCGGTAAGTTGGAAAGCACTCCTTGCTGTGATGCCTTGTCCATAAGGCGCTGCAACGGATCCATGGCAAGGATGAAAAGCATGGGTGAGAGGGGGTCCCCCTGCCGAACGCCCCTCCTATGATAGAAAACTGGCCCCTGTTTCCCATTGAGAAGCACTCTCGATGTGGTAGTGTGAAAAATGATCGACACCCATTCCCGCCGCCACGGTCCGAAGCCAAATGCCTGGAGAACCTCTAACATATAGGGCCAGCTAACCGTGTTGAAGGCTTTGTGAATATCAAGCTTTAGGAAGATTGCAGGCATCTTCTGTTTATGCATGCTTCGCACCATATTCTGGACATACAGGAAGTTTTCATGAATGCTCCTTTTCTTGATGAAGGCGCTTTGGCATTTGGAGACCAAGGAGTCAAGGATTGGTGCGAGCCTATTTGCAAGAAGCTTGGTGAATAGCTTTGTCACACTGTGGATGAGGCTGATTGGCCTAAAATCTGTCACCCACAATGCCTCTGACTTCTTTGGGAGAAGCACAATATTTGCTGAGTTTAGAAGGTCAAAACCTTGGGAGTTTAGCATGAACATGCTGTTCAAAGCCGACATGACGTCTTCCTTAATTATCTCCCAACAGGTTTTGTAAAAAGCCCCAGTGAAACCATCTGGGCCGGGTGCTTTATCTGAAAGCATGGTGTTGATCGTGTTTCTTATCTCTTCCTGCGTGAATGGAATCTCGAGCATGGATAGATCTCTTGGGTTATACCCAAGTGCATTCCAATCAAAGGTCCTTGTCCTTGGCGCTATCGATCCAAGATGGTTTGAGAAATAATCCGTCACCGCCTTTTCCTTGTCATTATGAGTCACTGCCACCCCCCCCATTTGTGTGCAGGCAGTGAACATAATTTTTTCGCCTTCTAGTGTTGGCCCTTATATGGAAAATTTTTGTGTTGGCGTCCCCACTTCGGATATACGCTAGTCTAGATCGCTGCTTGATCCTTGATTTTTTGATGATGGCGAGGCCGGTGCTTTTGGCCTTCAACTGATGGCGAAGCTGAAGCTCCTGGGGTGTGAGTGGTCTTTCCTCCTGTGCTGCTTCAAGCTGCAGTAGCACCTCCTTGACGATGGCAAGCTGCAGCCTTGTATTTCCAATTTTCTCCCTGCTCCATCTCTTAATCCCTTTGGCAACTCTTGCCAGCTTCGTGTTGAGGTGTTTGAGCGGCAAGATCGAGTGTACCGGTCGGTTCCAAATCTGTTCCACCACGTCTTTGAAGCCATCCATCTTTGTCCAGAAATTTTCAAAGCGAAAAGATTGGTTTGTGTAGTGCTCAATCTCGCCCTGTAGGAGGAGTGGCGTATGATCTGACATGAGAGAAGGAAGTGCGTGGAGGAAACATGTTGGGAAGGCCAATTCCCACTCCGGGGTGCAAAGCATCCTATCAATCCTTGTGAGTGTTGGCCTATCTTGCTCATTACTCCAAGTGAAATGCCGACCATTTAGCCTTAGCTCCTTGAGATTCAGCTCGTCGATCACCGCCTTGAAGGCTCCCATGAGATGTCGATTAAGATTTGTGTTGTTCTTGTCCTCCGCCTGATAAATGAGATGGAAATCTCCTAAAATTAACCACCTCCTATGGACCGGCCTGGGGATGTCTCTGAGCTCCTGCAAGAATTGTTGTTTCTCTGTGTCTCCTTGTGGCCCATAGACCACAGTAAGCTGCCAGCTCAACCCATCTGCTCTCAACATGCAAGTTGTTGTTATAGCATTTAGAGATAAATATGGTTGGAGAGGTTGAAGTAATCTTCGTTGGCTGCTAGAAGGATGCCACCTCTGGTTTGATCAGCTGGAAGGGTGACAAAATTGTTTGTGAATTTTGCCCCCAACGTACGATGTACCACAGCTTGGTCTATGTTCTGCATTTTTGTCTCTTGGAGGCACACGATGGTTGCAGCTGTGTCTGCGACTAGCATGTTAACTGCATCTTGCCTCGCCACATCATTTAGGCCTCTTACGTACCAAGAAAGAATGTTGCAGTTATGTTGAGATATTGGACAATTTTTTTATTCACTCTAATAGACCAACAGAGTTGCTGAAACAAACAAACAGAAACTAGTTCCATTTGACACCAACAATTGGTACTGGCCACATGTCACACCCAATTTTAAGGATAAAATTGAATGAACCAACTTATGTGCGCCCAGAGATCAATCACACACATAAGCGACAAATTACATAGTACCATCACAAGGTTTAATACATAACGGATAATATCACATAGTCTTTACATAAATAGTAGCGGACTAATAATTATTATCTCTCGCGGAAGCTCCAATTCACAGGGAAGTAGTTGACTGGTGAACCACAATCCTAGTAATCCTCAGAAGAATCATCATAGTCATCTGTTACCCATCCGGGATTTTTATCCAAATATGAAAATAAAGCAAGCGTAAGTACATGTCGTACTCAACAAGGATAACATGGGTTTATGAGGCTCAAATAAGGCATGACACTGGTTGACAGCAGTTGCTTTTAGTTGATCATGTTTTAGCAATTTGAGTAGCAGCAATAGAATATTCTAAGGAACAAGATTTGCATGATCATATAAACATGATAATTAATATGGAATAAACATCAATAGAAACTCCAAATAAATCAATATTAAATTAGTTAAGTTCCTATAAGACATTCAAGGCCGCTCGTGACCCTGAGCGCGGTTGATATATCAGTTTTACACTCTGCAGAGGTTGCACACTTTCACCATAAGTCGTTATTCCCATATGCCAAGGGTCATGACTCCCATGTCACGTCACTAAGAAAGTGCGGCAGGGTACACTATAAAGTCTTTCAAAAGCCTTCCTAACATGCCACTAATCAATCCGGGCGCAATGGCAAGGGGTGGTAGAGCCCTCCTTCTAGTGGCACACACACGCAGCAGTACACACAAAGACAGGAGCCGCAAAACAACCAGTTCGGCAAGGAACCTTTCAAGATTAACAACATGATAGAAAGTAACTTCATACTTGATTAAAGTCAGAGCCATATGACCCTCATAGTTGCGCTGTAAGTCCCGGTGTCATACTTACAGTTATGTCCTTAGTCCATGTTGCTAAAAAGCATCTTTTAAATCTTTATTTCATAATTAATTAATCAAGTTCATAAGATCATGACACCATCAAGCACTAGCATCACTACTCAAATGCAATCTCATAGGTAACAAGGATCAAGTCATCAAAACTTAGGAATAAATAGTAGGGTTACCAAGGTAGACACATGCATCATGAATTTAGTGATTAAGGTGAATAGGCAACAAGGATGGTCCATGCTATTCTTGCCTTGATCAAAGTGCTCTGGAGAACATGGATCCTCAGTGTACTCTTGATCACCAACGTATTGCTCACCGTCTGAACTCGATCATAAAATCACCACACAATCATCGAGGCAATCATACACGAAGCAAACAAGATCTATATTAGAAACAGTACACTAATAGTGGAAAAACAGATTGAAAAGTGTATAAAAATAATCTACGCGTCGCTACGATTCCAACGATATAAAGATCACGAAAATCGGAGTTCAAACGAAGAAGTTATGAAATAAACAAGTTTTACTTTATTAAAATAATAGATTAAATCTAATCTCGAATTTTAAAAGTTGAAAACATGACTAACAGTAGCATCATTAGATAGATTACAAAATTACGAATCTAACGAGACTTGAACGGATCAAATCGGAGCTAAAACGAATAAAATACGGACGAAATAAACTGAGTGGCAAATCTGTAAATATTGAAAACGTATTTTGAATCTAACCCGAGGAAAATACGTTTTCCGAAAACAAAAGCGTATTTGACCAAAGACGCCAAGGGACTGCGGGTTAGAACATTAAAAAGCTCAGGGGGTTTTCTGCAAAAATGCCGGCGAAGGGGTTTCTCTCACTGTGGGCCGTTGGATCGGCTGTGGACGGCGTGGATTAGATCGGGGGGGAAGAGAGGCGGCCCTGGTCGCCGGAGTCGGGCGGCCAACGGCGGCGCTCTCGCCGGAGGATGGCCGGAGACGGTGTTTTCGGGGCTTGGAAGCTCGGTTCACCTCGGGATCTGGTCGGGGAGCAAGAGAAGCTCAAGCTAAACCTATCTATGGTTTCGGTTGCAACAGAGATAGCTCAGAGAGGATGCGGCGAGCTCGGTGGCGGAATTATGGCGGCGGCGAAGCTCGGCATCATGGCTACAGTGCACAAAACCGAGGGAGAAGGGGTCGGGAAGATCCCTGACCTTGCTGCGAAGCTTGGAGGGCAACCAATTTCGACGGAGAGACTTCTCGTTGGCGAAATCGACGGCGACGGCGGAGCTCGGGGCGGCGGCGGCTCTGTGGCTGCGGCAAGGGCACGATTGGAGGCGGCGGCTTGCTCGGGAACTTGTGGAGAGGGACGGCAGAGCTCGGCCGACTTATATAGGGGCGCGAGGGAGGCGTAGAAGATCCGGACTCGGGAGATTCGGTGGTTAGGATACGGTCGGAGGCGGCAACCGTGCTCGGTTCGGGCTCTGTCCGGAGGAAGGGGACGGCGCTGTGCCGTGGGCCCGACGCGTCAGTGCCAGTAGGAGGGGGAAGAGGGTCGCGGCTTCCTTTTATGGGCCGGTGGAGGCAGCAAGGTGCCTGGTGGCCGGGTCGGCCATGACTCCGACGGGAGTCCCGCTCGCATACGAGCCGGGGAAGGAGAAGGCTCTGCCATGCGGGCCCCGGGCGGCAGTCACAGAAGGGAGAGGGCAGGGCACACCTGAGAGGGGAGCCGGGCCGGCACTGCTGCTGGGCTCGGCCCATGCGGGGAAGGAAGAAAGGGGCAGCGCCCTGGCTGCGGCCTGGGCCAAGGAAAGGAATGGGCTGGCCTCGGGCCGAAAGAGAGAAGGGGTGAGGATTTCTATTCTTTTTCCTTTTCTTTTTAAAACTCATTTTCAAATTTATTTTCCAAATAGCTTTTCAAACTAAGATTTGAACCCTTGCAAATCCAAACAAATCTTAGGAAATAAATATGTGCAGCAGCATGTATGCAACATAACATGTTTCTATGCCCAAGGGTTTATTTTAATTCACAAAAAAAATTATTCTATATATTAAATGCTCAATCAATTGCATAAGTAAATCAAATTAAATTCCTATTTTCAAAAATTAAAAATTTCCGGGTGTTACAATTCTACCCCCCTTAAAAATAATCTCGTCCTCGAGATTAGATTAGCTTACTCAAATAATTGGGGATATGACTTTCTCAATTCTTCCTCTCTTTCCCAGGTTGCCTCATCCTCTGTATACCGATTCCACTGAACCTTGCACATTTTTATAACTCTACTCCTTGTGACTCGCTCTGCTGTTTCCAATATTTTAATTGGGTATTCCTCATACGTGAGATCTTCTTTAACAACCAATTCCTCCAATGGTATTTGCTCTTCGGGCACTCGCAAACACTTTCTAAGTTGGGATATATGAAACACATCATGAACACCCGACAAACTTTCGGGTAGTTCTAGCTGATAAGCTACTTCTCCGCGTCTTGCTAGAATCTTGAATGGGCCAATATACCTTGGTGCTAATTTACCTTTCATATTGAAACTTTTTACGCCTCGCATAGGTAACACTTTTAGGTAGACATAATCTCCTACTTCAAATGTCAGTTCTCTTCTTCTTGTGTCTGCATAACTCTTTTGTCACGACTGAGCCACTCTCAAGTTTTCTCTAATTTTCGCAACTTGTTCCTCTGCATCTCTCAACACTGCTGGTCCAAACACTTGAGTTTCTCCGGTTTGGTTCCAAAATAAAGGTGTTCTACATTTACGACCATACAAAGCCTCGAACGGTGCCATCTTGAGACTCTTTTGGTAACTATTATTATAAGAGAACTCTGCATATGGCAAACTCTTATCCCAACTATCACCTTTTTGCAATGCACAGACTCTCAACATGTCTTCTAATATTTGATTGGTTCTTTCTGTTTGTCCATCTGTCTGAGGATGATAGGCAGTACTAAAATTCAGCTCAGTTCCTAAAGATTCATGTATTTTTTTCCAAAAGTGAGACGTGAATTGAGTACCTCTGTCAGACACAATTTTCTTAGAAACCCCATGCAGACACACAATTCTTGCCATATATAATTCAGCTAGCTTTGCTCCAGCATAGGTAGTCTTAACCGGTATAAAGTGAGCAACTTTAGTTAAACGATCAACAATTACCCAAATAGAATCATACCCTAACTGAGTACGTGGCAAACCAACTATGAAATCCATACCAACTTCATCCCACTTCCATTCAGGTATCTTCATAGGTTGTAGCAAACCTGCAGGCCTCTGATGCTCAGCTTTAACTCTCTGACAGGTGTCACATATTGCTACATATTCTGCCACATCTCTTTTAAGTCCAACCCACCAATCCCTTTCTTTAAGATCTAAATACATTTTCGTGCTGCCGGGATGTATGGAGTAGGCTGAGTCATGAGCTTCTCGGAGTATCGCGTCGCGAATAGATCTTATCTCGGGTACACACAACCTTTTTCCAAACCATAGAGTACCCTGTTCATCTATTCTAAATCTAGGTGACTTACCAACCACTACATTTTCAGCTATCTCTCTGAGCTTCTCATCTTCCAGCTGCCCTTTGTGTATATCCTGCTCTAGTGTAGGTTCAACCACTATCTCCATAGCATTAGTAACCAAACTCAAATTGAGACGCTCAAATTCAGCACATAGCTCCTCTGGCATAGGTGTTACTCGCATCTCATTAGCATAGCTCTTTCTACTAAGGGCATCGGCGACAACATTCGCCTTTCCCGGATGATAATGTACCTCCAAATCATAATCTTTGATCAATTCTAACCAGCGACGTTGCCTCAAATTCAGATCTGACTGAGTAAAAATATATTTCAAACTCTTGTGGTCAGTGTAGATATCACACTTTTGCCCAATAATATAGTGTCTCCAAATTTTAACGAATGCACAACTGCACCTAACTCAAGGTCATGAGTAGGATAATTCAATTCATGTTTCCTCAACTGTCTTGACGCATAGGCCACAACTCTTCCTTCTTGCATAAGAACACAACCCAAGCCTTGACGAGATGCATCGCAATATATAGCAAATCTTTTGCTCAAATCCGGCAAAGTCAACACGGGGGCTGTGGTTAATCTTTTCTTCAATTCTTCAAAATTCTTTTGACATTTTTCCGACCAAACAAACTTAGCATTCTTTTCTAATAAAGCAGTCATAGGCTTAGCAAGCTTTGAGAACCCTTCAATAAATCTCCTGTAATACCCTGCTAATCCCAGAAAACTACGAATCTCGCTAACAGGTGTTGGTGGCTTCCAATTCAGAACATCTTCTACTTTGCTAGGATCAACCGCTATACCACCATTGGAGACAATATGACCAAGAAGGGCAACTTCCTTTAACCAAAATTCACACTTGCTCCGCTTAGCATACAACTTATGCTCCCGTAATTTTTGTAGCACCAATCTTAAATGTTCAGCATGTTCCTCCTCATTTTTTGAATAAATTAAAATATCATCAATAAATACCACAACAAACTTGTCTAGGTACTCCATAAACACTTTATTCATCAGATACATAAAGTAGGCAGGTGCATTGGTCAATCCAAAGGACATCACGGTGTACTCATATAATCCATACCGTGTAGTAAAAGCTGTCTTAGGTATATCTGTAGCACGAATTTTTAGTTGATGGTAACCGGAACGAAGATTAATCTTGGAAAATACACAGGCTCCTCTCAATTGGTCAAACAAATCATCAATTCTAGGCAATGGATATTTATTCTTGATAGTAACCTCATTAAGTGACCGATAATCCACACACATCCACTGACTTCTATCTTTCTTATCAACAAAAATAACTGGTGCTCCCCAAGGTGAAGAACTAGGCCGAATAAAACCTTTGTCTAATAATTCTTTAATTTGTTTCTTAAGTTCTTCTAACTCATTTACTCCCATTCTATATGGACGCTTAGCTATGGGTGCAGTTCCAGGCAATAATTCAATAATAAATTCAATGTCGCGGTCGGGTGGCATACCTGGCAATTCATCAGGGAATACGTCCAGAAACTCATCCACAACGTGATCTAGCTAGCTGTCATCCTCCTGGAGTTGATTAACTATCGCTGCAGGTGGTGGTTGCATTACTACATCAACACTGACTTTGTCTCCTTTAGGCGTAGTTAACACAACGACCTTCTTCTCACACTGAATAACTGCCTTATTTTTCATCATCCAATCCAGACCCAATATAACATCAATCCCAGCTGTTCTTATTACGGTAAGGTTCACTTTAAAGTCTACCCCCCTTAGAGCAATATTAACCGAAGGACAATAATATTGAGCTTGCATAGCCCCACCCGGTGAATTTACTAATATTGGGTTTTGTAGAGCTAAAAGTGGTATACTCCGTACTCTAACAAAACTTTGTGATACGAAAGAATGCGAAGCACCGGAATCAAAAAGAACAGTTGCGAGGTTGGAGTTGACGCTGAACGTACCCATCATAACTTCTGGTGCCTCCTGAGCTGTCTCTGTGGACACATGATTCACCCTTCCTTGATTAGATGGTGGCTGATATCTGCTCTTAGGGTTGCTTCCCTGGGGAGTCTGCTGGTTCTGCTTCTTGGGGCAGTTGTAGGAGAGATGTCCAGTTTCTCCACAACCAAAACACTTGATAGGGGTGCCCGGTGTATTAGTCCTCATGGGAGTCTTACTCGGGGTAGCTTGCTGGGGTGTTTGAGAGGGAGTCTTCTGCTACTGCTGAGGATAGGGGGAACGAGGTTGGTTCTGATTACGGTTCCACTGACTAGATTCCCCTTGGTTCCACTGGTTGGGTGGCCCCTGATGTTTCTGCTGAAATTTTTGCTGAGCGGTATTGGGACGCTGACGGTTGTTCCTGGTAAAACCTGGTCCTTGCTTCTTCCTCTTGTTGTCAGCCATCTCCTGGCGCTTGTTGTCAATCACGATAGCGCGGTTCACAAGCTCTTGGAAGTTGGGGTAGGTGGTTGTCATGAGTTGGAGTTGCAATCTATCATGAAGTCCCTTGAGGAAGAGACGTTGCTTGTCCTTGTCATTAGCAACATCATCAGGAGCATACCGTGACAATTGAACAAAATGATCACGGAATTCTGGCACAGACATCCATCGTTGCTTCAGAGATCTGAACTCTGCCTGCTTCAACTCGATCGGACCTTCAGGGATATGATATGACCTGAAGTTTTCACAAAACTCTTGCCAGGTGATAGCAGGTGCATTGTTGGGACGACCATACTGGAATGATTCCCACCAGTCTTGAGCAGCTCCTTGTAACTGTCCAGATGCATATAACCTTCTCTTGGTCGTTGCACTGCGCAATGTTGAGTTGCCTCTCCACAGCGCGAAGCCAGTCATCAGCATCTAGCGGGTCAGCGGCATGGTTGAACACAGGTGGACGACCCTTCAAAAATTCTCCTCGCTTATCTCTAGCAGGAGCTTGAACAGGCTGTGGTCCTCCAGCTGGTTGGTGCTGAATGAACTGCATCATAGTTTGCATCAGCTGGTTCTGCGAAGCGATGAGATCTTGAATGCTAGGTTGCGGTGGTGGTGGTGGATTGGCATTTCTCCTGTTACCGGTCATCTATTTTTCAACACATAAATGAGTTTTAGTATTTTTACTATTATGCAATCACTTATAAATAACGAATCTGAATTTTCTGGGCGGGATCCGATAACAGCAGTGAAGAAAAAACGATCATATCTGGAGTTTCTGAAATCAAAAAAAGACGTTCTCTATACCGTTGGAAAGATCAGAAAATTTTCTACAACTTCCATGTTGACCACTTCTCCAGATTCGGAAGTTAAATTGACCAAAAACAGACATGAACAGAAACTGTCCAAGCTGCCAGACTGCGCAGAAACTTTAATTTGCAGCAGTTACATCTCTCAAACCAGAATGGATATTAACTTGATTCTTGCGGCAATGGAAAGGTTCGGAAGTCTACTGTTCCCCATTAAATTGTCATAATTTTTGGAATTACGAAATTAATTAGGAATAATTAACAGGACAGAGAGGTCTGAAAAACAAATTTGGTGAAACACAGATTTAACCAAAACAACTATTGATTCAATAATTCTCAAATCTTTGACCCTAACTATGAGGGTTGTAGTCATGCCCACAATTCTCAGCACTCATTACAAAGAACCAAATCACAAATATTTCATAAGAACAAAGCAACTAACACATAGAGTTTCATACGCACACAAGACTCGACTCAACTTAGCGTTACTAGCGTCTTTTATTGCTAAGGGAATTTTCTAGCCCTATGGAGCGGAATCCTTGAATGGTGGAGGTGTGGGAATCTCCTGAAATAGCTTTGGTTGGTTGAGTCTTGCTCGATATCCATCAATCTCTTGATCTGTTTGTGCGTTGGCACTCTTGGCTCTTGCCAAATCGCGTTCCAAACCATAGACTCTTCCCATAAGTGCCCAAGACAATCTTGCTAGAGCTCTAAGAGCGGGCTGATCCACTTCGGGCATAGTCATGGCGATGTCACCTTCTTCAGTCACCACGCGAGGGTAGAATCTATGGACATCTCCTTCCATATCTTCATAGCGGCGACCATGGTAGTAGAGGTAGGCATGAGTAGCGGCATCTTCCATGCTCTCTTCCACGGTCCTACGTGGAGCGGCGCTTTTATGAATAGATTCCGTCTTGTAGGCTCTATGGTGTGCATCCCAAACCTTGATATTCAACTCTGTGGTCCAGTAGGTGTCTCGTAGAGGATGCGTGTGCTCCATGCTATAGTAGTTGAGAGTAGGTTGCAGGTCGGCGTAGTAGAGGGTCAGCATGTTGACGAGCGTTGTGTGGAAAAATGCATCTTCTTCTGGATACTTAGTATATTCCTCCTGGATCCATCCCATCCTCCTGGGCAGTTCACCTCTGGCGGGGGCTTCGGGTGCGGGTGGTGCAACAGGCGGTGGAGGTGACGGAGTAGCAGGCGTCAGCGACGGAAGGATCTCTTCAACATCTTCCATGTATATAGCTTTCTCTTCACTTTCATTTTCCGGGGCGATCACCACGTCGTCTTCAGCTGGAATGTCCAAAGCTCGCGGTGGGTAGTAGCCTCCGGTGCTCATGCGTGCAGTTTTGCGACCACGAACCATCTTCTCCAATATAGATCAAGACAAAGTTAGAATTAGAATAGACTGAATATTTTTATAATGGAATAAGGATAAGGGAAGCATAAAAATTTTAGCAGTTAGCAAGTTAAGGTGGAAAGTATGAATAAGGTGAGAAAAACATCTCTAGAATTTCTAGGTTTGCGTCCTACAGTCAACCTATGCTCTGATACCAATCTGTCGCATCCAATTTTAAGGATAAAATTGGGTGCGACAGATTGGTATCAGAGCATAGGTTGACTGTAGGACGCAAACCTAGAAATTCTAGAGATGTTTTTCTCACCTCATTCATGCTTTCCACCTTAACTTGCTAACTGCTAAAATTTTTATGCTTCCCTTATCCTTATTCCAATCTAACTTTGTCTTGATCTATATTGGAGAAGATGGTTCGTGGTCGCAAAACTGCACGCATGAGCACCGGAGGCTACTACCCACCGCGAGCTTTGGACATTCCAGCTGAAGACGACGTGGTGATCGCCCCGGAAAATGAAAGTGAAGAGAAAGCTATATACATGGAAGATGTTGAAGAGATCCTTCCGTCGCTGACGCCTGCTACTCCGTCACCTCCACCGCCTGTTGCACCACCCGCACCCGAAGCCCCCGCCAGAGGTGAACTGCCCAGGAGGATGGGATGGATCCAGGAGGAATATACTAAGTATCCAGAAGAAGATGCATTTTTCCACACAACGCTCGTCAACATGCTGATCCTCTACTACGCCGACCTGCAACCTACTCTCAACTACTATAGCATGGAGCACACGCATCCTCTACGAGACACCTACTGGACCACAGAGTTGAATATCAAGGTTTGGGATGCACAGCATAGAGCCTACAAGACGGAATCTGTTCACAAGAGCGCCGCTCCACTTGGAACCGTGGAAGAGAGCATGGAAGATGCCGCTACTCATGCCTACCTCTACTACCATGGTCGCCGCTATGAAGATATGGAAGGAGATGTCCATAGATTCTACCCTCGCGTGGTGACTGAAGAAGGTGACGACGCCATGACTATGCCCGAAGTGGATCAGCCCGCTCTTAGAGCTCTAGCAAGATTGTCTTGGGCACTTATGGGAAGAGTCCATGGTTTGGAACGCGATTTGGCAAGAGCCAAGAGTGCCAACGCACAAGTAGATCAAGAGATTGATGGATATCGAGCAAGACTCAACCAACCAAAGCTATTTCAGGAGATTCCCACACCTCCACCATTCAAGGATTCCGCTCCATAGGGTTAGGAAATTCCCTTAGCAATAAAAGACGCTTGTAGCGCTAAGTTGAGTCGAGTCTTGTGTGCGTATGAAACTCTATGTGTTAGTTGCTTTGTTCTTATGAAATATTTGTGATTTGGTTCTTTGTAATGAGTGCTGAGAATTGTGGGCATGACTACAACTCTCTTAGTTAGGGTCTAAGATTTGAGAATTATTGAAGCAATAGTTGTTTTGGTTAAATCTGTGTTTCACCAAATCTGTTTTTCAGACCTCTCTGTCTTGTTAATTATTCTTAATTAATTTCGTAATTTCAAAAAAATTATGACAATTTAATGGGGAACAGTAGACTTCCAGACCTTTTCATTGCCACAAGAATCAAGTTAATATCCATTATGGTTTGAGAGATGTAACTGTTGCAAATTGAAGTTTCTGCACAGTCTGGCAGCTTGGACAGTTTCTGTTCATGTCTGTTTTTGGTTAATTTAACTTCCGAATCTGGAGAAGTGACCAACATGGAAGTTGTATAAAATTTTCTGATCTTTCCAATGGTATAGAGAACGTCTCTGTTTGATTTCTGAAACTCCAGATATGATCAGTTTACTATGCTGCTGTTATTGGATCTCGCCCAGAAATTCAGATTCATGCCTTACAAATGTTTGCATAATAGAAAAATTCTAAAACTCAATTATATGTTGGAAAAAAACAGATGACCGGTAACAGGAGGAATCCTAATCCACCACCACCATAACCTAGCATTCAAGATCTCATCGCTTCGCAGACGCAGTTGATGGAGACAATGATGCAGTTCATTCAAAATCAACCAGCTGGAGGACCACAACCTGCTCAACCTCAAGCTAGAGATAAGCGAGGAGAATTTTTGAAAGGTCGTCCACCTGTGTTCAACCACGCCACCGACCCATTGGATGCTGATGATTGGCTTCGCGCTGTGGAGAGACAACTCACCATTGTGCAATGCAATGATGAGGAGAAGGTGTTTTATGCATCTGGACAGTTGCAAGGAGCTGCTCATGACTGGTGGGATGCATTCCAGTATGGTCGCCCCAATAATGCACCTGCTATCACATGGCAAGAGTTTTATGAGAACTTCAGGTCATACCATATTCCTGAAGGTTTGATAGAGTTGAAGCAGGCAGAGTTTAGAGCTTGAAGCAAGAACAAATGTCGGTGCCAGAGTACCGTGATCAGTTTGTTCAATTGTCACGGTATGCTCCCGATGATGTTGCTAATGACAAGGACAAGCAGCGTCTCTTTCTCAAGGGACTTCACGATAGATTGCAACTCCAACTCATGACAACCACCTACCCCAATTTTCAAGAGCTGGTGAATCGCGCTATAGTGATCGACAACAAGCACAAGGAGATGGCGGATAACAAGAGAAAGAAGCAAGGACAAACCTTTACAAGAAATAACCGTTCGCGTCCCAACGCCCAGCAACGAAATTTCCAGCAGAGACACCAAGGGCCATCAAATCAATGGAACCGCAATCAGAACCAGCCTCGTTCTCAGTCTCCACCGCAACAGCAGAAGACTCCTAACCAGACTCCTCAGCAAGCTACCCCTAGCAAGACCCCCAACAGGACCACTACATTTGGCACTCCCATCAAGTGTTTTGCCTGTGGAGAATCGGGACATCTCTCTTACCACTGTCCCAAGAAGCAGAACCAGCAGACTCCGCAGAGTAGCAACCAGAAGGGAAGACATCAACAATCGTCTAATTAAGGAAGTGTGAACCATGTGTCTGCGGAGACAGCTCAGGAAGCACCAGAGGTTATGATGGGTACGTTCAACGTCAACTCCATCCCCGCTACCATTCTTTTTTATTCCGGTGCTTCGCATTCATTCATATCACAAAGTTTTGTTAGGATACACGGTATACCACTATTAGGCCTACAAAATCCATTATTGGTAAATTCACCCGGTGGGGCTATGCAAGCTCAATATTATTGTCCTTCGGTTAGCATTGCTCTAAAGGGGGTAGACTTTAAAGTGAACCCTACGGTAATAAGAACAACCGGAATAGATGTTATATTGGGTCTGAATTGGATGAAGCAGCACAAGGCAGTTATTCAGTGTGAGGAAAAGGTCGTTGTGTTAACTACGTCCAAAGGAGATAAAATCAGTGTTGACGTAGTAATGCAACCACCACCAGCAGCGACAGTTAACCAGATTCGAGGGGAATACCCAATTAAAGTATTAGAAACCACAGAGCGATTCAGAAGGAGTGAAATTATAAAGTTATGCAAGGTACAGTGGAATCGGTCTTCAGAAAACGAGGGAACATGGGAAAAAGAGGAAGAATTAAGAAAGTTATATCCCCAACTTTTTGAGTAAGCACTAACTAATCTCGAGGACGAGATTATTTTTAAGGGGGTAGAATTGTAACACCCGGAAATTTTCAATTTTTGAAAATAAGAATTTAATTTGATTTCATTATACAATTGATTGAGCATTTAGTAAATAGAGTAATATTTTTGTGAATTAAAATCAAATAGGGCAACCACATGTATGTTGCATTCATGCTGCTTATATATATTTTGTATTGATTTCATTTTATTGGTATTGCAAAATATTCAAAAGTATTTTTGGAAACCTATTTGGAAAAATGAATTTGAAAAAAAGGAAAAGAATCAAACCCCTTCCTCTCGGGCTCAAGGCCAAGTCGGCCTGCTGCCTCCCCTCCCTTTCTCTCCCATTTGGGCCCGACCGAGCCGGCCCATCCCCTCTCCTCAGCCCAGGGCGCTGCCCCTCTCCTCCTTCTCCACATGGGCCGAGCCGGCCAGGCCGAAGCCCAGCAGCACCACCGGCCCGTGTGCATGCTAGAGCCCTGCTCCCTCCCCCTTCTGTGACCGACACGCGGGGCCCACGAGTCATCTTCCTCCTTCTCCCGCTCGTGTTCGAAGCGGACATGGCCGCGCCGTAACCACCCCGGCCTCCTCTCTTGGCGTGGCCGAGTCCATCCCGTGCATGCCTCCACTGGCCCATAAAAGGAAGCCGCGACCCTCTTCCCCCTTCCTCTACCGCTGAAGCGTAGGGCCCGCTGCCCCGCGCCATCCCCTTCCTCCAGTCGGAGTCCGCGCGAAGCACGAGCGCTCCCTCCTCCGGGTCGAGTCCCAACAGAGTCCAGCTCTCCTACACCTCCCTCGCGCCCCTATATAGGTCGGCCGAGCCCTGCCGTCCCTCCCCACAAGTTCCCGAGCAAGCCACGCCCTCCAATCTTGCCCTAGCCGCCGCCCCGAGCTCTGCCGCCGCCGTCGATTTCTCCTCGGGAGGACTTTTCCGTCGAAATTGGTTGTTCTCCAAGCTTTGCAGCAAGGTCAGGGACCTTTCCGACCCCTTCTCCCTCGGCTTTGTGCACTATAGCCATGATGCCGAGCTTCGCCGCCACCATACTTCCGCCACCTAGCTCGCCGCATCCTCTCCGAGCTACCTCTGTGGCAACCGAAACCATAGATAGGTTTGGCTTGAGCTCCTCTTGCTTCCCGACCAGATCCCGAGGTGTGCCGAGCTTCCTAGCCCCGAAAATGCCGTCTCCGGCCATCTTGCCGGCGAGGAATCGGCCGGGCGCCGCCCGACTCCGACGACCAGGGTCGCCCCTCTTTTCCCCGAGCTACATGCGCCGTCCACGGCCGAGCCAACGGCTCTCAGTGGGAGATACCTTTTCGACTGGCACTTTTGCAAAAGAGCCCCTGAGCTTTTCAATGTTCTAACCCGTGATCCTTTGGCGTATTTCTTAGATTACGCTTTCCTATTTAGAAAACGTATTTCCTCGGTTTTAATTCAAAAGGCGTTTTCAATATTTACAGATTTGCCACTCAGTTTATTTCGGCCATATTTTATTCGTTTTAGCTCCGATTTGATCCGTTCAAGTCTCGTTAGATTTGTAATTTTGTAATCTATCTAATGATGTTACTGTTAGTCATGTTTTCAACTTTTAGAATTTGAGATTAGATTTAATCTATTATTTTATTAAAGTAAAACTTGTTTATTTCATAACTTCTCCGTTTGAACTCCGATTTTCGTGATCTTTATATCGTTGGAATCGTAGCGACGCGTAGATTATTTTTATACACTTTTCAATCTGTTTTTTCACTGTTGGTGTACTGTTTCTAATATAGATCTTGTTTGCTTCGTGTATGATTGCCTCGATGATTGTGTGGTGATTTTATGATCGAGTTCAGACGGTGAGCAATACGTTGGTGATCAAGAGTACACGGAGGATCCAAGTTCTCCAGAGCACTTTGATCAAGGCAAGTATAGCATGGACCATTCTTGTTGCCTATTCACCTTAATCACTAAATTCATGATGCATGTGTCTATCATGGCAACCATAGTGTTTATTCCTAGTTTTGGTGACTTGATCCTTGTTACCTATGAGATTGCATTTGAGTAGTGATGCTAGTGCTTGATGCTGCCATGATCTTATGAACTTGATTAATTAATTATGAAATAAAGATTAAAAGATGCTTTTTAGCAACATGGACTAAGGACTTAACTGTAAGTATGACACCGGGACTTACAGCGCAACCATGAGGGTCATATGGCTCTGACTTTAGTTAAGAATGAAGTTACTTTCTATCATGTTATTAATCTTGAAAGGTTCCTTGCCGAGCTGGTTGTTTTGCGGCTCCTATCTTTGTGTGTACTGCTGCGTGTGTGTGCCACTAGAAGGAGGGCTCTACCACCCCTTGCCATTGCGCCCGGATTGATTAGTGGCATGTTAGGAAGGCTTTTGAAAGACTTCATAGTGTACCCTGCCGCACTTCCTTGGTGAGGTGACATGGGAGTCATGACCTTTGGCATATGGGAATCACGACTTATGGTGAAAGTGTGCAACCTCTGCAGAGTGTAAAACTGATATATCAGCCGCGCTCACGGTCACGAGCGGCCTTGGACGTCTTACAGGAACTTAACTAATTTAATATTGATTTATCTGAAGTTTCTATTGATGTTTATTCCATATTAATTATCATGTTTATATGATCATGCAAATCTTGTTCCTTGATATATTCTATTGCTGGTACTCAAATTGCTAAAATGTGATCAACTAAAAGCAACCGCTGTCAACCAGTGTCTTGCCTTATTTGAGCCTCATAAACCCATGTTATTCTTGTTGAGTACGACATGTACTTACGCTTGCTTTATTTTTCATATTTGGATAAAAATCCCGGATGGGTAACAGATGAGTATGAGGATTCTTCTGAGGATTATTAGGATTGTGTTCACCAGTCAACTATTCCCTGTGGATTGGAGATTCCGCGAGAGAGTTATCTATATTATTCCGCTGTTATTTATGTAAAGACTCTGTGATATTATTCATTATATATTAGACCTTGTGATGGTACTATGTAATTTGTCACTTATGTGTGAGATTGATCTCTGAGCGCACATAAGTTGGTTCATTCAATTTTATCCTTAAAATTGGGTGCGACAATCACACACATAAGCGACAAATTACATAGTACCATCACAAGGTTTAATACATAACGGATAATATCACATAGTCTTTACATAAATAGTAGCGGACTAATAATTATAATCTTTCGCAGAAGCTCCAATTCACAGGGAAGTAATTGACTGGTGAACCACAATCCTAGTAATCCTCAGAAGAATCATCATAGTCATCTGTTACCCATCCGGGATTTTTATCCAAATATGAAAATAAAGCAAGCGTAAGTACATATCGTACTCAACAAGGATAACATGGGTTTATGAGGCTCAAATAAGGCATGACACTGGTTGACAGCAGTTGCTTTTAGTTGATCATGTTTTAGCAATTTGAGTAGCAGCAATAGAATATTCTAAGGAACAAGATTTGCATGATCATATAAACATGATAATTAATATGGAATAAACATCAATAGAAACTCCAAATAAATCAATATTAAATTAGTTAAGTTCCTGTAAGACGTCCAAGGCCGCTCGTGACCCTGAGCGCGGGTGATATATCAGTTTTACACTCTGCAGAGGTTGCACACTTTCACCATAAGTCGTTATTCCCATATGCCAAGGGTCATGACTTCCATGTCACGTCACCAAGGAAGTGCCACTATATAGTCTTTCAAAAGCCTTCCTAACATGCCACTAATCAATCCGGGCGCAATGGCAAGGGGTGGTAGAGCCCTCCTTCTAGTAGCACACACACGCAGCAGTACACACAGAGACAGGAGCCACAAAACAACCAGTTCGGCAAGGAACCTTTCAAGATTAACAACATGATAGAAAGTAACTTCATACTTGATTAAAGTCAGAGCCATATGACCCTCATGGTTGCGCTGTAAGTCCCGGTGTCATACTTACAGTTATGTCCTTAGTCCATGTTGCTAAAAAGCATCTTTTAAATCTTTATTTCATAATTAATTAATCAAGTTCATAAGATCATGACACCATCAAGCACTAGCATCACTACTCAAATGCAATCTCATAGGTAACAAGGATCAAGTCATCAAAACTTAGGAATAAATACTAGGGTTACCAAGGTAGACACATGCATCATGAATTTAGTGATTAAGGTGAATAGGCAACAAGGATGGTCCATGCTATTCTTGCCTTGATCAAAGTGCTCTGGAGAACATGGATCCTCAGTGTACTCTTGATCACCAACTTATTGCTCACCGTCTGAACTCGATCATAAAATCACCACACAATCATCGAGGCAATCATACACGAAGCAAACAAGATCTATATTAGAAACAGTACACCAACAGTGGAAAAACAGATTGAAAAGTGTTTAAAAATAATCTACGCGTCGCTACGATTCCAACGATATAAAGATCACGAAAATCGGAGTTCAAACGGAGAAGTTATGAAATAAACAAGTTTTACTTTATTAAAATAATAGATTAAATCTAATCTCGAATTTTAAAAGTTGAAAACATGACTAACAGTAGCATCATTAGATAGATTACAAAATTACGAATCTAACGAGACTTGAACGGATCAAATCGGAGCTAAAACGAATAAAATATGGACGAAATAAACTGAGTGGCAAATCTGTAAATATTGAAAACGTATTTTTGAATCTAACCCGAGGAAAATACGTTTTCCGAAAACAAAAGCGTATTTGACCAAAGACGCCAAGGGACTGCGGGTTAGAACATTAAAAAGCTCAGGGGTTTTCTGCAAAAATGCCGGCGAAGGGGTATCTCTCACTGTGGGCCGTTGGATCGGCTGTGGACGGCGTGGATTAGATCGGGGAGGAAGAGAGGCGGCCCTGGTCGCCGGAGTCGGGCGGCCAACGGCGGCGCTCTCGCCGGAGGATGGCCGGAGACGGTGTTTTCGGGGCTTGGAAGCTCGGTTCACCTCGGGATCTGGTCGGGGAGCAAGAGAAGCTCAAGCTAAACCTATCTATGGTTTCGGTTGCCACAGAGATAGCTCGGAGAGGATGCGGCGAGCTCGGTGGCGGAACTATGGCGGCGGCGAAGCTCGGCATCATGGCTACAGTGCACAAAACCGAGGGAGAAGGGGTCGGGAAGATCCCTGACCTTGCTGCGAAGCTTGGAGGGCAACCAATTTCGACGGAGAGACTTCTCGTTGGCGAAATCGACGGCGACGGCGGAGCTCGGGGCGGCGGCGGCTCTGTGGCTGCGGCAAGGGCACGATTGGAGGCGGCGGCTTGCTCGGGAACTTGTGGAGAGGGACGGCAGAGCTCGGCCGACTTATATAGGGGCGCGAGGGAGGCGTAGGAGATCCGGACTCGGGAGATTCGGTGGTTAGGATACGGTCGGAGGCGGCAACCGTGCTCGGTTCGGGCTCTGTCCGGAGAAAGGGGACGGCGCTGTGCCGTGGGCCTGACGCGTCAGTGCCAGTAGGAGGGGGAAGAGGGTCGCGGCTTCCTTTTATGGGCCGGTGGAGGCGGCAAGGTGCCTGGTGGCCGGGTCGGCCATGACTCCGACGGGAGTCCCGCTCGCATACGAGCCGGGGAAGGAGAAGGCTCTGCCATGCGGGCCCCGGGCGGCAGTCACAGAAGGGAGAGGGCAGGGCACACCTGAGAGGGGAGCCGGGCCGGCACTGCTGCTGGGCTCGGCCCACGCGGGGAAGGAAGAAAGGGGCAGGGCCCTGGCTGCGGCCTGGGCCAAGGAAAGGAATGGGCTGGCCTCGGGCCGAAAGAGAGAAGGGGTGAGGATTTCTATTCTTTTCCCTTTTCTTTTTAAAACTCATTTTCAAATTTATTTTCCAAATAGCTTTTCAAACTAAGATTTGAACCCTTGCAAATCCAAACAAATCTTAGGAAATAAATATGTGCAGCAGCATGTATGCAACATAACATGTTTCTATGCCCAAGGGTTTATTTTAATTCACAAAAAATATTATTCTATATATTAAATGCTCAATCAATTGCATAAGTAAATCAAATTAAATTCCTATTTTCAAAAATTGAAAATTTCCGGGTGTTACACCACAACACCCAGCAGCTGGCCAGCTGAAAGCCAAAGGCCGCCAAATCTGCAGGGCAGGGCTTCAGTGCAGCATACAGGGACACACAGGGACAAGGATAGAGTAAGACTTCGTCGGCTGCTCAGGTGTAGAAGGGCCCCTGGCCAACACCTTTGCAACCTGTACACATGGAGATGGACTGGATACGACGACGACGGATGTAAAGATGCGACGATACAGATAACTTGTGCATAACATGAATTACAGCAAGTAGCCCTTGGAGCAGATGATGAAGTTCTATCTAGTAGCTTCCTGCGCTGGTAGCCGCATCAAGGCCGCAGATCGCTGTGAGCGCCTTGATCGCCGAATCAGACAAAGGGCCACCAAAAAGCTTGAAGTAGTCCAGCATGGCGTCGTCTTCCGAGCGGGTCTTGTCATCCTTGAAGCCAAGTTTCTTCATGAGCACTTGGCGTGCCTTTGCCTGGGCATCTCCTCGTGGCCAGGATGTAGTAGCAATGCGCACACTCCTGCGTTTTGGAGCCAAGGTGAGCTTCCTTCCACGACTTGCCCGCAGTCTTCAGCTGCGGTGGAGTCTGGAGCAGTGGAGCGGCAGCCTGCAGCGTCACCTTGCTGATGAAAGTGGCCGACGTGCTTGGCTGAGTTAGCGCTGACGGCGTCCTGCGATGTTCCCTTGGGAAGCGCCTGGTGTAGACACAGTTGGGGCGGAATCTTCTGTTCTGTCCACAGAGTGAACCCAGGCAGTGTGGAGGGGACTTCCTGGTTGTTGAGTTGAGCTCCTTGCTGCTGCTTGTGGGCACCAGCCTATAGGACATGGGTGGGTCAGGTGAGGCCGTCTCGAACGCAGCAAGTTGACATTGGGGTGTCGGAGGATGTGGCGAGGCGCTGCGGTTGATGTCGGGGTCGTTGGGGTTGCACCTTGTCTTGTTGCCCTCCGGCGTAGGCTCCCTTGGTGAGCGTCGAGGTGGGGACGGGTTGCGGGCGCTGCTGCGGTGCCCGTGCTGCCGCTCCAGAGTGCGGCCGCGGCTGAGGGTTGCTGAAGTTGCTGCAGACGGTGGCATGGCCGGCCTTTTTCCGGCTGTCCTGCAGCAGAACCTGCAACAAGCGTCACGGTATTGAGGTGTTCTCCCATGAGTCCTGTGCCTTGTTGCTCAACCGGCTACGAAGCCATGGCCTCCATCCTGCTGCCCAGCAGGTCTGCCCTGCTGTCCTTCCCTCCCGTGTTGCCAGGGAAGGGGGCAGTGTCCCATGTTGCATCCGCCATGCTTGGTGCCTCCCTACAGTGGATGATGGGTGGGGTCGAGGAAGGTGGTGGAGAGCTGGCGCACCGTCCCGGAGAAGCTCAGCGTGCACGATGTGGTGGTGACTGCGAGTGATGACCGTGAGAAGCCTGCTCAGCAATCCTCTTGGCACACATCGGTGATAGAGGTGGGGTGCGGGCGCGTCGCTTCGTCAAGGCAGAGCGCTGTGGATGACGGCCGTCCCAGCCGCCCTGCCTGCGCCGACCATGTGGCGCCGAAGACTTGTCGCGGTGTTCGCGGTGGGATTTAGCCGACCGTTCCCCCTCCCTTGCCCTTTCCGGAGCACGAGAGAGGCTGCGGAACAGACGTGAGCCCCAATGGTCACGCCTGTCGCTCTGTCGGCCACGCCGCTCGTCGTTGTCGTCGTCATCATGACGTCTCCCTGGCCTAGCCTCTGAAGGTGGGGGAGCATGACGCTCCCGTGGAACATGCTCGCCATCGACGACGCCATAGTGCCAGGTGAAGGTTCTAAACTCCACCCGTCCTTGGTCGTCCGGTGGCATCTTCAGCAGGTCGAGGTGGACGATGACGCGGAAGGTGAGCCCACACCGGCCACGTGGTGGAGCAGCCCCGCCATGCACATGAACTGCACTGCCTGTGATAGTTAGCCAATTTACCTTCGGTATGTCGGAGGGGTTGTAGGTCCATGCCCAAAGGCATAGCGCCCTGGTATCCTTCTTGTCGATGGATTTCTGCTCGATGTAGTCGAAGTCGCAGGACCTGGCCACCACATGCTTGGCGATGCCTTCGTTCCAGGCGTGGACTGGGACACTCTCCAGACAGAGGCTCACGTGGTAGCGCAGGTCGCACTGGTCGCTGTAGGGGAGGATGCGCCATGGCAGGATACAGAATTTGCAGCTGCCCACTAGCAGCAGCTCCCGGGCCACCGCCGCATCCCGGTGATGCGGGAACATGAAAACAACGAGAAAGTTCTCCGGCGAGTGCCTGGAGACCGCGACGTGCTCCCTCTGAACGCCAAACAGAGCACAGAGTGCCCTCTCCACCTCGGCAGGTCCCGGGTCTCCATATCCTCTGCAAAGGCAGAGCACCACGGCACTGATGGAAAGGCGCGTGGCCTCCCTCTCCATCTCCGTGGTCACAGCCGCCACCGTGTTGGTGGCCTTCGGGAGGGCAGAGGGATCCCCTAGGTGGTGGTGGTGCACGGGGAGCAGGTGGCCATGAGCTGTGGAGAGGAGCCTTGCATTCCCTGGCTTTATGGCCAATCCTGCGGCAACGAAGACAGTGGACTGGCTCTCTGCAGTTGGCCGCCCGGTGCCCGCCAGCAAGGCACCGGAGGCATTTACCTCTCAAAAGGTCGAGGATGGCAGAGCGAGGCGCAGGCTGGTGGGTCGCACGGCGCCTTGAATGGTCCTGGGCATGGCGTATCCTTCGCCAGATTTCTGTCCATCTTGCATCATCCTCTTCTGCAGGCGCCGCGGCACCAGGCCACTCTGTCTTGTCGGTGAGGCCTCAGGAACTCGCGTCGCCATTACTGCCAACGGGAGCGAGCTTGGAGTCAAGGATGCGTGCAGTTCTGAGGCAAGATTTGGGAGGTACGGATGCTGGGGCGGATTTAATGGTGTTGACGTTGGTGGTTGGGGGCAAGTAAAGGAGAAGCGCACTTTACGCGGCTGGGAGGAGGGAGCAGGATGGCAGGGGAGCCATCGAAGTGGAGCTCGAGTGAGCCAACGACGATGGAGTGCGGTGAGGGAGGACGGCTCGAAGCAATGGTGGTGGTGGCCGGCCACTGGAGGACAGAAACAGGTGGAGCTGGCGGGCTAAACTTCGGCGACCCTGCACAGCCAACCGGCGAGCGAGCGGTAGCAGAGGCCAAAGCGGAGGGGGAGGGAGGCGGGGCGGGCCCGATCTGGGAGCTGGGAGGTGGACGGCAGTGGATCTAGCCCCGGTTGCCATGGGGGCGCCGGGGGTGGTCGGGGGATGGGGGAGGCTAACGGCTCCATTCTCCACCTGCAATTAACAGAGAGTCAAGAGTAGAAAACTAAAAATTATATATAGTCATATAGAATAGAGATAGCAACGCCTTTGCCTCTTCCAGATTGCAGGCATCAGGGAGCAACCTTGAGCCTCTACTCGGCTGTCGTGATCAGGGAGTAACCTTGGCAAGCCAGTCACTGATGAACTTGATGCACGCCTCCTTAAGCTTGAGACAGCCATGCTTGCCAACCAGCTCCATTGTAGCTACAGCAGTAGTTGCATCAATGCAGCTGCAGAGCATGTCGCCGCAGATCAACTTCAGCCTCTCCATGCCATACAGATCTGCCGCCACAAGCAGACCCTGCGCCATGCCGACCTTGTCGTCCTCGCATACCTCAGGAAGAGTTTCGGTGTAGATGAAATGGAGCAAAGCCTTGAACACCCTCGGTTCCATGTCGTCGATGCGCAGCACTTGATCAGTGACGATACCAGTGTTCTCCTTCCCTGCTGCTGGGCCAAAGAACTCGGCCATGAAGGCCGTGGACCGGGTGGCGAGCACGCACTTGTGCGCCGAGAACAGATCACCGCCAACCTCAAATGTCACATCGGTTCCCAGGTTTAAATTTGGCGGGGACTGCACCTCCCTGATCCCCTTGACAACGGCCATATCACACCTGATCTGGATGCCGTCCTGGAGAAGAGACGAGGACTCTTGCTCCATCCCACTAAGGAACTTCCACCAGCATTTCTTGTTTTTGTCTGAGAAGGTATTGAAATCTTGTATCGATGAAATTTTCTGCCCAGCAAGGGTGAGCAGGGTCATCTCGAATGGAACCTTCACTTCGACATTTTCATCAGGGTCCTTCAGGCAGAGATAGGTGGTGACACCGTCAGGATCTTTCTTGTCTTCACCGAACGGGTAGAACCGGATGGACCAGCTGTGCCCTCCGACGCTGGACGGGACGGAACTGATTGACACACCGACAGGAAGTGCTCCCGTAGTATTGGTGTAGCCCTCGACCGTCATCACGTGCGAGTGCGACCAGGAGATAGTTTCGGTGTCCAGATCATCGTCCAACAGTGGAACAAGAGGAACCTTCTCCTGCAACACAACACATCTGACATGGAAGTAGTCGTCCTTCAGGAGCGACTCCAGCTTCTCCCTTTTGATAAAGTCAGTACCAGGTGTCGAATGTATGTCGCCCTCTTCGATGGTGACCCAGTTACTTGGGTGTCCACCTAGCTCCTTGAAACAGCAGTCCTTGAGTGATTCCATCAGAGTGAACTCGCAATCTGCCGAGATTGTGTATGCAATAGGGCGATCGTCGTCCTGTATGCACAAGAAGAGGGTTACCCAATCAGCTCTCTTCTCAACGTCACCGCAAGGGTAGCACTCGATGTACCACTCAAGCCCTCCGACGCGGAATGTACCGGATTTGATGCTCTTTCCCACCCCAAGATCCTTGGTTGACGAGAAGCCGTCGAACTTGACCACGTGCTACCCAACGAATATCTTGTTGGTGGTGCTCGCCGTGCCACCGCCGACGGCGGCTGCGGTGATGGCCGGCGCAGCTTGGGAGGTGGCCATAGGTTGATAGCGCGGACGGGTGGTTTAGTGGACGGCAATGGCGGAGAGGATGCGATGAGGTGCGCGCAAGTCTGCGGGTTGTGGTTAGTGGCTGCGGCAGTCTGGCAGATGTGTGGAGAAGCCGGAGGGTTTTTATGGATCCTGAGGTTGCTTGTTCCACAGGAGGCGAGGAGACGCATTTGACCGGCGGCGGCGTGAAGATTTAAATCCATGCATGACGAGTTGTTGGGAACAGCAGAAGCTTATCACTGCTATAAATAAATACGTTTGCTTGGAAAAACGATCGAGACGTCTACAGCTGCATGTTGTTCCGGAAGACGAGGGGATTTTTTCTCTCTTATAAGAAAAGATGATTTAGCTTAGCTGACGCAATAATTTTGGAATCAAGTTTTAGATAGAAAGAAAATACTGTAGTACATGATTGGCTAACTTGGTTTGGGAGTTCCCTCTGACTGCCCCGATTCCCCCTGTTTTTCTCTTAGGGCGTCCTCAATAGCCGGCGAAATCGATAGCTGAGTCGGACATAATCTGACGTGGAGTACTCAAATGGATGAGAGAAAAGACTCTCTAGCGACGGGCAACTAGATAGGTGATTTCACTTGCCTCGAGGTGGTGTGAGAGCAGAGAAATAGTGTTTTTCTTTCCCCTATGTCTTCTAGGTCAGCCAGCGATTTCAACGACACCACTGTGGACGCTCTTAATCTCAATGTAGTTTCATGTGGATTTCATACATATTGACATTAGTTTTTTTTATGAAACTAGGAGGAGAGAGAAAGGAAAAGTTTCATCCCCATGAAACTTATCCTCACGGTTTCCAAAACATTGGAAACGCCATGAAACTTGCATTGAGGCCTCTGTTTTGTTTCATCGCGACTTTTCTTCTTTGAAAAGAAACATGATAGAGACACTGAAAGCCCTAGTTTGGTTTTGATAATTGATGACACTCTAAGGACTAACCTACTTGCTAAGTGATGGCTAAGCATAGGTGGTCCTATCCATGGAGTGATGAGCCTAGGAGATGGTGATCAGGATGGCTCAACCATGAACCTTGTGGTGGTGAAACAAGTGAAGTTGATCAAGAACAAAAGGAATGGCTTGAAGGCAAAGCTATAACCCCAAGTAGGCTTTTCTTATGGTGATCAAGACACCTAGTGGGTGTGATCACATTTAGGATAGATAGCTGACTATTAAGGGGAGAACTAAGTGTTTGGATTACCTTCAAGCGCTATAGGTTGCATTTCATTGCATTGATTCTAACCCAACCTAGAGATCTTCCTTGAAACCCTTGAAAATTGTTTTGAAAATGCTAACACACTGTGCACAAGTGTTGAAAACCTTGAGTGTTAGCATATAGAAGCAAGGAGTGAGAATTAGACTAGGTTTTCGCTGTTTCAGAGCGTCAGACGCTGAGGTAATCGAGCATCGGACTATTGTTCCGTAGAGTCCGACGGTTTCCCAGGCTCGGTTTCTAACTGTGAAAGCGTCGGACGGTAGTGTTAGCTCCGACGATCGGCGTCGGACACCGTCCGAGCATTTTGGGAGCTCTCTGCGTAAATTTGACTAGCGTCGAACAGTTGAAACGGTTGGTCCGACGCACGCGAGCGTCCGACTGGCGGCTGGGCTGTTTCTCGACTGTGAGAGTCGGACAGTCTGACGGTTTGTGAGACGTGAGCGTCGGACTATCGGTGAACAGTTCGACGGCGCGTCGTGGAGAGTTCACGTTCTAACAGTGATCGCGGCGCAGAGTGTTCAGGGTGTCGGACGAAGGGAGTTAGTCTGACGCAGGGCCTCAGACTAGCGTCCGACGGTTATTTGCTCTCTGCAGACTCTCTGGAAACGTCGGACACCAAGGAACTTTAGTCCGACGATGTTCCAGTCCGACGGTCAAGGTTTTGGCGCGAGCAGTAGCCATTGGAGATTAGCGGCTGTGGTTGAATCTTAGCTGACACGTGGCATTCATCCGAGCGTCAGACGCTTGCAGTTAGTCCGACGCATTCAGTTCGATGGTTGCGTCCGACGGCTGAAAAAGGGTGTTAACGGCTGTTTTTTAGTGGGTAACGGCTAGGAGTGCACTTAGAGGTATTTATACTCCTTCCCTGGTCATTTGGTGACCCTCTTGCACATTTGATTCATTGACATACTCTTGTGAGCACTCTCTACCCTCCCACTCACTCAGTTGTTCATCTTTGATCATCTTTGTGAGTTGAGTGATTCTCAAGTGCATTATTGCTGGTGATTTATATTCTAGAGCACTTGAGAGCAAGCCAAGGCTGAGTTCTTATTCTCTTGGGGCATTGCCGTGTCACTAGCGGCTTGGAGGTGATTCCGGTGTGAGGTTGATTGGTGCTTGTTCAAGCCCACACCGAAGGTTTGTTGTGAGGGGTTCTTGCGGTTATTCCCCGGCAGAGTGCCAAAACCGACTCTAGTAGATTGCTCGTGGTTGATAGCCACTTCTTTTGTATTGGTGAGCGGCTCCCGGTGAGGGATTGGCGTGTGAATCCTAACTCGCAATCCACCAAGGAAGACCAGTGCCACAACGAGGAGTAGCGTGACGGCGATCACGTGAACCTCGGTAAAAAATCGAGTGTTCTCTCTTCTCCACCTTCGAGTGGATGTTTGGTCTTCTGGCTCTCTAGTGGTTGATCTATTGGCCTTCATATTATTCTTTTCCCGGTAATTGGATCAACCCCTACTCTTCTGGGCGGTATATCTTTCTCGATCACTACTCTTGTGCTTTTTGACTTGTTTAGGTGCCATCTCCTTAGGACTCGGAGGAGTTGCTTTCTAGTGTTTGTGTGCTTATTCTTGTGAGTAGTATATTGTACTAGGTGGCTTGTATAGAGTAGTCTTAGAGCTAGTGCTTAGCGTCAATTTGTTATATGCTAACTTGTGGTCTAGTGCTTTCTAGATTTTTAATAGGCTATTCACCTCCCCCTCTAGCCTATACGGTCCTTTCAGACACGTGGCACTGTAAATAGTAAAAAATGCGAAGAAACCGTGGCATAAAACTTTACACAGTGGAAGAGACTCATTTCATATCAAAGTTTACGCTTTGAAAACTGAGAAGTGAAACTCACCATTGAGACTGGCCTTATTATAAGACTATCTCCAACAAAAGCACCAAAAATACAATACTCATTCTATTTTTGGGTTGCACTACATTCAGTGGATTCAATATTTATTTTTTGTATTATCTAACAACAACACCCAAAACAGAATCTCTCTGCAAATGGGTTATAGGAGAGAGGATACTTATGCCTCTCCTGGCATCCAAAATGATCTCTCGTATATGTATTTTGTTGGAGGCTGAAACAGTACTGTTCAAAATCCATATCCATGCATTTCTTGTTGGAGATAGTCTAAATTAGGAAGGATAACAGGCAATATCCAACATCCTTTTCTTGCGACTTACACACTATAACATAGACACTCACAACGCACGCACACTCATCCCTATGAACGCATGCACGCAAAGCCTACCGCTTTGAGCATCTTCGAATAATGGGCAGGCAAATCCTCTAGATTGATGAAGTCACGCGTCTTGCTGTAGATAGGAACGTCGACTATCACTTAGGCTAGTCTTAATGGGAGGCTTTTCACCACCCATCGTGAAATGGGGTGAAACAGGGTCTATCAGTGCACAGTTTCATAGAAAAATATTGTAGTCTTTTGTGGGTCCCACCGTTTCTTCTGTGAGTTTGCATCGCAGTCGATGCTCGCGCCGTGTCCGCTGAAGAGCGCCACGTTCGCCAGAGGAGCACAGCAAAGAATCGCGACAACTGAGGTTGGATGAAGCCATCATCCTCAAGCTCCTACAAATGCTCCTCCTTGAGCTTTGGTGCAGGCCAGAAGTTTTCGGAGGCAGGCATCGCCATGAATTCCGGGTTGTTGATGGTGTCCAAAGTTTGATCCTCGCCCTTTTCCTTGCCTTGCTAAGTCGCCGACTTCTTCCCACAGCCCATGCACCGGCAGCAAAAGACGATGAAAGGCGGATGCGGTAGAAGCAGCCGCAGCAGAAGGCACAGTGCTTAGAAAAATAGGGTTTTTCGGAGGCGGGAATCTAGAGAGCAAAGGCAAAGACTGGTGGAGAGAAAAGACGAGCGTTTTTCTACTTATATATAGACAAGAAAGTGCGGCCCGTTAGTCTCGGCATCCGAGGTGGTTGTTGCGCTTCCACTTCCCGCATAAAAGAGGCGTGCCTTTTTAGGAATAGTGCAACGAAAGGAATACAAATGGATGGATATCAAGCAACTACCATCGCACACTGGAAACAAATTGGCATGACAAACAAATAACTACGGGTCTGGAGAGATCGGGAATAACCCAGATCATCAATCAAACAACTTAGATCAGCATACACTAATACTCATATATATACACACAACAACAACGACGACAACAACAACAACAGCAGCAACAACAACTGAGACAAGCCCTTTTTATCCAATCAACAAGGCACAGGTTTTATAACAACAAGATTGCAAACTCCATAAGAGATGATAGGTTCAGCACAACTGTAAGAATGACCTATAAGGAACCCAGTGGAATTCAACTTTGGAACAACTACGCATCGGACATCTCGATCATTCCCTAGATCACGTTCTAAACTATACTGGATAGTAGCGGAATACTTCCAACTCGGATCAACTGCACAACAAATTGCCTAACCCGAGAAAAAGATGTCGGTGTGACGGGAAGTAGAGCCTTTTGAAGGATGGATAACATCAGTCATCAGTCTAACTAAGGTTCTATACCGCTATAGACCCCAAGATAGATGAATGTGTGACGGGAATTAGAGCCTTTTGAAGAACTGACATGGGACTATCACAAGGCTTCTTATTCCAACTACATCGGGCTAATAGGATGACTGGCACAGCGAGACTAGTCTGCAACTAGCCCCTCTCACAAGATTTCTTCAACCTATAGCAAGAACTAAAGGTTTCTACCAACTCCTGGGAGCTGTTCAAACTCGCTCACCAACGTATTCATATCTGCTATACAAGAAGTTTGAGGCTGCAAGTGTTCACCAAGGACAGTATTTATAGGACAAGAAAGATTTCTATAAACCAAGTCCAGGAAGCTCGAAGAAGGCAGTAATCGACGAACGCATTAATGAGCGCTGACAACTCCGCGGGAAAACAGTGCACCCACTGTGTAGTAAATAAAGGAGGTGAAGAGACCAGTCAAACCGCATCACACCAGAAGGAATATTCGAAGCATATCAAACTGTTCAGCAACCTCTCATTTATTTTCAGCAGAAGCGCTAAAGTTAAAAAGATATAATAAACCACAAGTCATACAAGACATAATCTTTTTCAAAAAAGAACTCGGCAAACTCAGGAAGACAACTAGACAAGCAACATGAAGACAAACTTCCCTTACATTGAAAAAAGATTCAAAGCATCACAGATATTACAAGGCCCAATGAACTCAGTTCAAGCAACCCTTTACGTAGCAAGCTAAGAAATCGAAAGAACTCGGCTCTGAAACGACTACGTGAAGCAGGTCGTACCAAGGCAGGATACACCATATCTAGATGCGTTGTTTTCTCCAAAGGAGGAAGCGAATCTGAAGATGGAGCCAGTGACACAAGACTATCCGGTCCAAACAGACTAGATGTATGGCACCCCAATCTGCAAGCGATAGACAAGTCTCGAACCAAATCCTGATCTACACCGAACGGTGGTAAAAACCATCCAGTGCAACATCACCGGGAGATTAGCTCACCTCTAATCTCAATCACAAGATTTCTTCAACCCACACCAAGACTAAGAACCCTAACAAAATAAGCCCGGGGGCTATCCAAGGTCACAAATCAGCTTGTTCATATCTACAAGACAAACTCTTCTTGCTCAATATGAAATCCAAAGGCTCGATGGAATAGGTATTTATAATCCAAGAATAGCACATTATCAATTAAGGCAATAACAAGCATTCAAAGTTCAAGGACAACTATCCAACGTATCAATTAAAGACGGCCAAGGTACTCCACATGAAGACATTACACCTGGATGGCATATCCAAACGAATATCCAGTAGCCGCACACGGAGAGTACAAGACATTCAATACTCAACAGCGAACCACCGCCAACCTCTGACAAGGCACAAAAAAGCATTGAAAGCTACATAAACCTAAAAATATTCCAACTGACCCTCCTTCTGAGTTCTTTTTCAAAAAAGAACTCTGCAGCAGGCATGGGGCTGCAGCGTACATCTCCTTAGGGGAGATTTTTTGACTTTTCGATAGTCATATGAAGACCCTCCAACTCTTTGTTTCAAATAACAAGTGCCTAGGGGGATACACTCAATGATTGTACTTTTTCCAGAAAAAGCGCATATCACTCGAACGATTCTTCAGAAGAACCTAGATCACTTCAAAACCGAAGGACCCACCAACTCTTTGTTCCAAACAACAAGTGGCTCGGGGGCTACACTCACTGAGTGTGCTTTTTTCTAAAAAAGAGTGCACTTCAGTAAAGAAAGGTTCATTTTAAGACCACTTCAGGGTTTCTCTTTAGAAGAACTCGGATCAACCTCGTTTCAACTCAGCTCGACCATAAGGAACAAGAATGCTTCCGAAGCTCAACCATAAAACGCTCGGGGGCTTGTCGATACGGGACCGATAGGGTTCCTCATCGATGTGATTATGGGAAGAGGGCCCCATCCTGGCCCACAGCTAGAGGGAGCGGAGCAAAGCGCCTTCGACTCTGAGAAGGATTTGGACGACAACCTAGCCAGAGTTCATATGGAAAATATCTTCTGAAAATTGTCCAGAACACCTCATTTGTATCCAGCTGAGACTGAAACCGCCCTCGGCTCCTCTCTCATATAAAGAGAGGCTAGGGGCACCCCTTGTAACAACAAACAATACAGTCAATCCAACACAAATGTTAACGCCGACTGGACGTAAGGCTTTTACTCGATCACGAGAGCCCGAACCAGTATAAATCGACGGTCTTCACATTAACCACGAGTTTCAGAGTCTGCCGTAGTCCGAACAACTATCCCAGATACCCTAGTGGCAGGCTATCAGTGGTAAAACATCGGCATACTCCCTTTTTTATTACTCCTTTACAATTTTGGATCGCTGGTTCTTAGTCATATGGTTGGGGTGAACATGTCAACGTAAACATATTTGTTGAGTTCAAGAAAAATAAAACACTTCTTTTTAAGAACATGAAAAATAAAATACTTGACAAGGGTTCAAGAAAAATATGTATCACAAATATAGTTGTACTATATAATCAAACATGAATACATCAACCAATGGCCACACCTTATTGCTGTGTGAGTACTGTCATAGGATTACACTGATTATTTTTTATATATATAATGAACATTGATTATTACTTAGTAGTACAACTCCGACAACATATCATATAGCTTACCCAACTCTGGTTCTTTTTTCGGCGTATAAATAAGTTGAAGCACACCTCACTTTTGGTTACTTCTTGCAAACCACGCCTTGGCCGCCCATGCCACTGGCACAGGTGATGCCAGCGAGCTCTGACACCATAGCAACAACGCCATCGTTGTCACGGCGACCGCCAGGCCCGAAACGCGCCACGGCGCAGTCGGCGGCGAAGAGGCTGGACGTGGTGAAGTTGCCCTCCCCTTCCATGGTGGGCATGGAGGCGCTGACATCGAACCGGTTCACGTAGTCGGAGCGGTACGTCTGGCCGACCACGCCGTGCACGTCGTCAGTAAGCGCGTCGAACTTGAAGGCCAGGTCAAGGTGCGCGAGGCAGTCGTCGGCGGTGACGCCGTACCGGTGCACCCTCGACTCCTCCGCGGTGATGGGCACGGCGTTCGCCCGGATCGTGAACCTGCCGTCGAGCACGACGAGCACGCCGTTGGCGGCCTTGGTGCGGGTGATCGACAGCGCCGGTGTGGCGGCGGAGGTCCACGTGGCGTCGCCGTCGGCAACCTCCGGGAGGCGCACGGGCTCGCCGTCCACGGTGATCTCCAAGTGGTCGACGTCGTCGTCCCACGCGGCGGTCTTCCGGGCGCCGACGTAGAGCTGGTGGCGGCCGCCGTCGTCGAAGAGCACGGCGATGGCCTGGATCCACGTGAAGTCCCGCGACATGCCGTCCGCGCCGCGCTTGCCGATGAAGTGCGCGTTGATGTGGAGGTCCCGGTCGGAGACCACGCAGAAGTCGGCGTCCCGCCGGCCGTGGAAGTAGAAGGCGTTGCCGTCGCCGCCGATGAACCGCGGGTCGCCGCACGCCCCCGGCACGCTGCACACTGCATGCACCGGATATGACCATCATCATCAGCTTGCGGCGGCGGCAATGGCGGCAACCAAAGACGAAACAACGGCAGCACTATATGTACTACTCACCGCAGACGGGTTTGCAGGAGCTGCAGTCGGCGAAGCATGACTGGGGACACTCGGCGGGGCACTCCATCGGCTTGCCGGTGCAGTAAGGGTAGAGCTTACGCGGGTGGCACTTCACCTTCATCGGCTTTGGCTTCTCCTTGGGCCCCTGCGCCTTGGGTGGCATGTCGTCAGAAGGCTTTGCGGCGGCGGTGGCCGCGACGACGGCGAGCAGGAGGATGGCCGCCAAGGCCAGTGAAAGCAATGTTCCCAGCCTGGCCATTTGCAAGGACGACGACTGCGCGCGCTAGCTGTTGCAGCCGGCTGCCGGCGGTGATCTGATCGAGTGCAGAGATGCTTTGCTAGCTGTGTGATGATACACTAAGATGAGCTAGATGGTGTGGATCCATGCAATGCAAGATCCCTAGGGAATTTATAGGCGGCTAGCTGATGATTTCGTGGTTATAGCCATGCATCTTCAAATGTACTCCTATAATCGGCTAGCTGAGTACATTTGAAGATGCATGGTTATATTATCTGCTTGCGTGCCGGCGACCTCGTTGCCTGGCTGGTACATGCATAGCTTGCTACCGCCAAAAAATGAGTGGCTTTGCGTGGCATATATACGTTCATGCGTACACAGGGCCCTTTCAAGTTCTCTGAACCTTTAATTTTCAATTCCTTCGTTGCAGGTTTTCAGGGCCAGGCTGCTAGGGCTGCTTAGATGCTAAATTTCGTTAGTGTACGTTATTTGGTGTAAGATAAGTTTTAAAAAAACTCTTGATTTGAAGACTTCAAAAGCGTTTTTAAGAATCGTAATAAGCAGGACGGACACGTACATTGCCCATTCCTTCAACAAGAGATCGATGCTACACAGCCTGAGCCAACTCAATGAAGCAGATTAACCCCCCCGATTACGCTGCTTAGATGCTAGACGTGTCGCCTGTCCTGATCACGTACGCTGACACGTATACTTAGGAATCTTTATGTTAACGGTGAATGATTCCCGGGAATGATTCCTAATTTCCTATACCCTGATAACTAGTCTAATTTATATAAGATTTGGTCAACTGAAACTATATATTCCTGATGTAATGAGTCGTTTAAGTGTCATTATCCTAAGTATTCGTTTGGATTGAGGACGAATTAAAGTCCATGCTTTCATTTGAGGAAAAGATGAATGGAGATGGAGTGGTATTGCATAGTGGAATCATACTTTGATTCGAAAATAAGGAAAACGTACATTTTAGTCGTTTCCATTCCATAATGTTGGCTCGAGCTTTTGCTATCCCAGAGGAGTTTTTGTGGGCTTACACACACTAGCGTACCCGTGCTAACGCTACGGCATTTCAGATATGCAAGTTAAAACTATTGAGATATTATATGTTTCTATAGTCAAGCATAGTTCCTATACTACTGAATACAAAACTCTTTTTTTTTCTAAAAAAAGTTGTGCATTAACTGGCCATGTTTAAAATATCGCCATAAACATTAGACAAAATAATTTTCACATATAATACTTGATTTCTTTCCCTCGAGGAAAAGATAACCTTAATTTCTCTATTTAGAACTAAACCCAAGGCTGAAAATTTGATCCCTAGAGCACCATTACAAAAAAATAAAGGTACAAAGAAAAAATATATTGAGATAGCCACTCCAACAGGTCTCATCAGTTTTCCTTCACGCCATGAAGTATATCAAACTGCTGTTGACGCTATCACCCAGGTCGAAGTCGAAGCGTTCCATCAGGTAGGGCCAGCTGGGATACTAAAAATACATAGAGTTTATCAGTTTCCACAATACCCAAAGAATAGCATAAGTAAACATATTAAAGATGGCATGTTTTCTATCGCAAATTTACATTTTAGCTAAAGATTCAAAATCGTCCATCAAAATCAATTATCCTAGTTCCAAAACTCGATGATGAGTAACAAAAAAGAGTAGATGAATTTAGTCCTAAATCAGGTTCAGAGAGAAGATGAATGACTGAACAAAAAAGTAAAGATTGGGCAAAACCTCCTGCTCGAGCTCGGCGACCCTTCCTTTTCCCTTTCCAAGGGGCACCAAACGCAGTATCATCACCACCACGGCTCCGCTTGTTGGCCGCAGTCAGCATCAACCAGCCGGTCCATCCCTTGCCCAGTAGAGTAAACATCACGCCTTCCTGCTCGCATTTCCTTCACAGCTCATGTATTGTGGTCGTCATTATACTCCAAGAGTAACATCAATACAGTTTGCAACTTATAAAACAGGAAAGATACATGCAATTTCTCATGTTGTTTTTAACGTCACATTTTACAGAAATTATCCTCTATAAAAAAACTGAAACAGAGAATTCTGCCATCTCTATAAGTTATGACATAACAGCATCTTCTTTACCTCCATACCAACGATGCTCAAAATGTTGGAACCCTCAACGGGGGACCTTTACTTGGGTGAACATAGATTTATTTGAGAATCTCATTATAGTAGAGATGAAAAGAAAAATTGAGAACATGTCATTCTCACTGCAGGTGATAGGGTGAAAACTCAACAGTTCTAGTTGTTTGTTCAGAATCCATCACTACCAGCTGAAATATGAGACTCGTGCAGATTTATAGATTGAAACAGTTCTAGTCCAGGTGATCAGCCATGCACGAAGTGCCGGCCGTCAACTAGATCAATGCAGCATCGTCATATCGATCAACGTGCTTGCCGGAGGAAGGAGAAAAAAAACAGAACAACTGGACTCAATCTTAACAGGGTTTCAGATTAGCATCACCACAACATTTGGCATTATTACTTTCTGCAGTAACCAGTAATTTTTTTTTTGAGAGAGAAGCAGTAACCAGTAATTGTTCACGTGGAGGGAGTTGCACACCTGCATCAACGAACAATGACGCGACGCCTTGGGCAGCCAGCGCCATACAAGCCTCGACCCTCGAGCAAGTTTTCACGCGAAATGCCTGGCACATCCATGCTTGCTCCCGTCTACTGTTAGCGATCTCCACTCGATGGCGGCGCACTCACCACTCGACCAAGCCTCAGCCAGACCAACGAGGCCGGTTCTCTCTCTTGATAGAGTTTACAGAATATTCATCAGATGCCGTTCCAGACGACTCGCTCCTTACTTATCCCTCACGGCGCTCCACACAGTGATCACAAGTCCATTCCGGCCCATGGACTCAGGTAGACCGCTTGCAAAGCCTGCCGCCACGTCTTGGTTGCTGGGCTACGCCAGCTTGGCCCAGGTGGGGAACCGTGACACTCCCCCCTCCTTAAGACGTGGCGTGTCCCCACGCCGGAGGTTGCAGAAACTGTTGCCGGAGCGCTTCTGCATCTTCCCAGGTGGCGAGCGAAGAGTCGAGGCCGGAGCATTTGACGAGCACCTACTGGACGGAGCCGTCACAGCGTTGGTGGAGACGACGTTGGAGAATAGCTTCAGGGATCTGCAACTCGTCGTCGGCGTCGGGTAGCTTGGGCGACACTGGGGTCGCTGGAGGCGGAGCCGGCTTCAGCAGGGACACGTGGAAGACTGGGTGGACCGTCGACGAGGGAGGAAGCTGCAGCTTGTAGGCGACAGTGCCGATCCGCTCCAGCACCGTGTATGGCCCAAAGTACCGGAAGGACAGCTTCTGGTGAGTTCGAGGCGCTAGTGACGACTGCACGTACGGCTGCAACTTGAGGTAGACGGAATCGCCGAGGAGAAGGAGCGTTCGGAGCAGCGCTTGTCCGCTTGAGATTTCATACGTTGTTGGGCATGAAGTAGATGTTGACGCATCGACACCAGCATGGTAGCATGCTCCAAGAGCAAGGCGTCGACGTCGGGTACTGAAGAGGGAGATGAAGGAGACAAACCAAAATGGCGAGGAGGATGTCCATACAGTACCTCGAATGGAGACCTGTTGAGAGACGAGTAAAGACTAGTGTTGTACCAAAATTCGGCGAGAGGAATCCATTTCAGCCACTGGCGTGGGCATGAGTGGACGAAGCACCGGAGAAATGTCTCGAGGCACTGGTTCACTCGCTCTGTTTGCCCGTCGGTTTGGGGGTGGTACGCTGAGCTCATGGCTAGCGTCGTCTGAGCGAGATGGAAGAGCTCCCGCCAGAACGAGCTGGTAAAGATGCGGTCGCGGTCGCTGATGATATGGATTGCCAGTCCATGGAGACGGTAGACTGTGTCGAGGAAGGACTGAGCAACCTGGGCAGCACTGAATGGATGCAAGAGCGGCAAGAAATGAACAAATTTACTGAATTTGTCAACAACGACCATCAAGCAATTGGTTGAACCGGAGCGAGGCAATCCTTTGATGAAGTCCATGGAGATGACTTGCCAGGATTCAGTAGGGACCAGCAGGGGAGTTAGGAGTCCTGGGTACCTAGCCCGGTCGGGCTTGGCCTGAGTGCATATAACACAAGAGGCGATGAACTTTCGGACATCCGACTTCATGCCGCGCCAAGCGAAAAGCTTCTTGAGTTTACTGAATGTGACTGGGAAGCCGGAATGCCCACCGACCGCGCTGGAGTGAAGGGCCGACATGATACGGCGCTGGAGCGTTGGATTGTGGCCGATCCAAATGCGATCACAGAGTCGAAGGACCCCATCCATTAGAGTATAAGGAGGTTTGGCGGTCGGGTCGAGCAGCAACGCTTGTACCAGGGCAAGCGAAGAGGGATCGTGGTCGTAACCGGCGATCACTTCTGAAAGCCATGTAGGGGAAGATGATGATAAGGCATGAAGCTGGAAGGGAGGAGCTGGGTGGCGAGAAAGAGCATCGGCAGCCAGATTGGAAGTCCCAGGTTTGTACACAATCTTGTACTGAAGTCCGATAAGCTTGGTATAGAGTTTGAGCTGCCATGGAGTATGGAGGCGTTGATCTATGATATGTAGCAGACTACGATGATCACTGAAAATGGTGAATTCGCCATGCTGAAGATATGCACGCCACTGCTCAATGGCGACAAGAACGGCCAAATATTCTTTCCGTATGTAGAAAGGCCTTTAGTGCGAGCACCGAGAGCCTTACTGACAAACGCGAGTGGATGTCCATCTTGCAGTAACACAGCACCTACCCCAGAATCGCTGGCATCCGTCTGAATCTGGAAATGCTTGGCGAAATCAGGGAGTGCCAGAATGGGTGCTGAAACAAGTGCTGCCTTTAAAGCTGTGAATGCTGATTCATGGGTTGGAGTCCAAAAACAAAAAGAGAACCCTTTTTGAGCAAATCAGACAAGGGACGAGCAATGATGGCGAAGCTGCGAACGAATTTTCGATAGTAGTCGGCAAGGCCCAGGAAATTGCGCAGCTGCTTAACATCAGAGGGCACGGGCCAGCTGTGAATCGACTGCACCTTGGCGGGATCTGTAGCTACGCTCGGGTGGACAGGGGGTGGAGTAGCCGAAGCAGTATCACCAGCAATGTGGAAGAGCTGAATAAAGGAACAGGAAGATGATTCTGTCGCCAGGCCTTGAAGGAGAATTTGATCTGACCCGTACGGTATGGAAAACCATTTTTGAGACCAGTGAACCTTCATAGGGGAGAATGCCTCGAGCCAGTCCATGCCGACTATCATATCATACGAGCCCAGCGGGAGGACCTTGAGATTAGAGTGGAATTCATATCCTTGAACAGACCACACTGCCATAGGAAGTTCTTGGGAACAAACAGTGGAACTGCCATCAGCCACCGTGACAGGTACTGGGGACTGTAAGGTAGAAACACCCGAAAGCTTGCTAGCCACTTCGGTACTGATGAAAGAGTGGCTGCTGCCGGAGTCGATCAGAATGAGCACAGAATGGCCGGCAATCAGTCCTCAGAAAGTCATAGTGCGTGGAGATTGGTGAGGTGTTACAACTGCCGAAGAAAGCATCATGAAGAGCTGACTGGGATCGGAAGCAAGGTCAGCTGGAGACTCAGTAGAACATTCAGGAGCCTCGAATGAATCTTGACAGAGCGTCCAAACTTCTTGTAAGGCGTGAAGTTGGATGTTCGGAGCACAGCGATGGCCGGGTTGCCAACGCTCCCCACAGTGAACACAGAGGCCCTGTGTGTTGCGGCTGGCACGCAAGGACTGGAACTTGTCCTCCACGTTGCCGGTCTTGGGTGGGAAGCGGCGATCCGTGCTCGTGGGCTTGTCCTCAGAAGAAGACAACGCCCGGTTTGTCGCAGGAGGAGGTGGCAGCGGCAACGGGGAGCGTGGTGCTGACGACTTGGTGAAGGAAGTAGCGTTAGACTTGCGTACGTCACGGCGACGAGATGGTTCCATCGCTTCTTCCTGCAATAGAGCCAACGTGCAAGCAGAATCCAAATCCAGAGGACATTGAACAAGAATAATAGCACGAATATCATCACGGAGACCATCGATGAAACGGGTGGTGTAGGAGAGGTGATCAGGATTTGGTGTGTAGGCTGAGAGCTGTTCGAGCAAGTCGACAAATCGATCCACATAGTCTTGCACAGTGGAAGTTTGGTGGATGTGGAGCAATTGGTGAAGGAGGAGCTCGTGTTGATCACGGCAAAAACGTTCACGAAGGAGACGGCAAAACGAGGGCCAATCAGGGCCAACGAGTTGTCGTTCCACTGCTTGCAGCCAGCGGCGGGCAGCGCCAGTGAACTGCATCGTAGAGCATTTTACCCACTTGGCCGGATCAACAACATATAGATCAAAGTAATTTTGGGCACAAGTCATCCAATATTGTGGATCATCACCATTGAATGTGGGAAATTGCATTTTAGGGAGGTGGCCTAAAGGGGAAGGGTGGGTGGGGGGTGGGTGAGTACCGGAAAGAAGGAATGGAGGGGAGGGGTCGGGATCGGGGTTTGGAAGAGGACGAGAGGGAAGTCGAGATGGCAAGTAGGGCATACCGTTGGCCGGGGTCGGCGCTATGGTAGTGACAGATCCATAGGCCGGCGCCCGTGTAGTCGAGGGAACGCGGTGCCCATGGGGCCAGTCGGCCGGTGATCCACTAGAAGACTTCGCGGCGGCGGTTGACTCGAGGCGCACGCCCGGCGCAGGGAACGGGGGCGGCGCCAACATGGACTTGAGGAGACGGCGGACGTCGAGATGGAGGTCGTCGATGTGGCCGTCGGCTTCCGGACGCCAGGACTGGAGGGCGCCACCGCTTCCTCCAACGCGGCGACGCGCTCGTTGCGCTCGTCGCAGAGCTCCACGACGCGCACCAGCTCGATGTCGAGGACGCGTTGTTCCAGGTCGTCAACACGGGAGTTGATGTGGGAGCCCCAGTTGTCGGCGACCACGGCGGCGGAGTACTGGGACGCCGCGAACTGCTTCAGGGACTCGAAACGAGCGTCGACCGCGAGGTTGTGCTCATGGAGAGCAGTCGCCGCGTCGTCGAGGCGCTGCTCCAGGCGCTCCCAACGCATGGCGGATCGAGCGTCGAAGTCCTCGAACCGCTTGAGCATTTCGTCGAACAACTGGGCGACGACAGCCATGACTCCTCGCGCTCGCTGGAAGCGGGTGAAGTGGCTGTGGGACAGCGGCGGCGGCTCCAGCGCTCGCCGGCCCGGAGAACCGAAGGATCTAAGACCAGATATGTTAGCGATCTCCGCTCGATGGCAGCGCACTCACCACTCGACCAAGCGTCAGCCGGACCAACGGGGCCGGTTCTCTCTCTCGATAGAGTTTACAGAATATTCATTAGATGCTGTTCCAGATGACTCGCTCCTTACCTATCCCTCACGGCGATCCACACAATGATTACCCATGGACTCGGGTAGACCGCTTGCGAAGCCTGCCGCCAAGTCTTGGTTTCTGGGCTGCGCCAGCTTGGCCCAGGTGGGGAGCCGTGACATCTACCTGTTTCTGTTTGTTATTAAACGCAGATCTTTTGAATGAAAAAAAAAAAATCAAAAACCTGTCATTCTTATTTCAGGGCCCAGGGAGGAGACATATATGATGGAGTCAACGGCTGCAATTGTTTGTTTGGAATCCATCACTACTTTACATCTGAATTCTGAGACAGCTATGTTCAATGTAGCATCGCATCGATCGCTCAATCCATCAATCAACGTGCTTCTTGCTGGAGAATAAAGGAAAGAAAAAAACAGAACGATTGGACTCTATCCTGACAGGGTTTCAGATTAGCATAACTACTGCATTTGGCATCATTACTTTCTGAACGGATCAGAGGCCTAACCTAACGGCGAAGCGAACCAAAGAAAGGATCGAGGGACGAAATAGACCTTGCGTTGCGGGCGCCCTCACCGCAGACAGGCCTTCGGTCGCCAAGTGTCTGGTGGGGTAATCGCTCTCGCCGTCGCCGATCTCCGGAGCCCCATCGACTCCCTTCCCCGCCCGCCGCTACCGTTCGCAGGGGCCGGGGCGCTCACGCAGTCGCACTGATGGGCGCGATCGGCGGAAGAAGCCAACGCAGACGGGATCGGGAGGAGTGAGTTTGAGGGGTGAGTTTGTGACAAACTTTCATCTAGAGCCCCTGATCATGATTACATGCTCTTATAGCCTTTGATTTTGATAGAGACAAATCTTTATGTACAATATCCTGGGTGCACTAAGGTTTGTGCCCTCAGCGGGGGACTTTTTCTTGGGTGGACATAGATTTATTTGAGAATCTCATTATAGGAGAGATGGATGCTATATATTTATTAATTCAAAAAAGCCAATCCAAAAAACTGAATTTCTAAACAAACAACAGGCTAATTGTTATACGTCTTTTCGGGTGAAGTTTGGGCCGCTAGATCTACAATAGATTAGTGCTCTACTCAACTTTAACAATCGTGGGCTGCATTTTATTCCCCACCACAGTGCTTTATTTCTTGGGCCAAACGACTTCCGAGGCCTTTGCCTTTCGGACATTGTCCTTTCTTTTCTCGTTTTCTTTTCTCTGTCCTAGTTGTTTTTTATTTCATTTTTTTCTTTGTTTCAGTTATTGTGGACCGGACGCTTTTTCTAATCTAATAATTTAAATTGTCATCATCAATGACTAAAATATTTAAATTTAACATTTTCTTCATTTGAAAGTACTTATACTTTATTTTATTAGATTAAGATTTTCTCGAACAAAACTTCTAGTCATCCCAACTGTCATTGGAGGTATTGTCAGATTCACCTCTTATTTATGAACGAAACCAGAATGATGAACATGAAACTAAAGAGTACTAGAAAATATCTCACGCGTTGCTGTAGTGGATTGTGAAGAATCTAGAATAAAATTGATTCGAGATGACATATGTGAATAAATCTAACATGTAAGGATGATTTTTCAGGTGGCATATACTATGTATATAACATCTTCACGTAGAGTCCGATAAATCATTTTAAAATACTTAGGAATAACAAAAAAAAATATAGTGTTAATGAAATAATATTTGTGCTATATAAATTGAATGAAAAAAAAATGCAATGTTAGCAATATTCTATTACATCACCTATGACGTTAGAACATCTTTAAATACAATATTCTTCGTGAAAGTTACATCCACTATTGAGATCTTATCCTTGCTGTTTTTATTTGATACAGCCTTATATTTCCCCCCTTGGTAATCTTTTTAACATTTTTCTTCTCCATCTTTTTGGCCTCCTCCCCTTATGCGTCCACATCAGGCCTCCTCCCCTAATCCAAGAGAAACTATATGTTAATAAAGATTTTGACAAAAAAAATTACCCTGCAACAACTTTCTTTGTTTGGTTATTCAAATATAACCATCTTCTATTTTTGGATTTCTTACTAATCAAAGATAGAAAAAAACGAATGACTCTTATAGAAAATCAGTTGAAAAACATAAGGAAATCGGAAGCAACTTTTATGTAAATAATGATTTAGAGTGTGGGATTTATAATAATTTTGGAGATGCTCTTATTTAGCACGCTGATGAATAGAAAAGGTGTTGGAGCCTCGTTTCTCTTTGTAAAAATTACTCAAATTTAACACTAAGATACGAATACCTTATATCTTGATATTGCTCTAAAATAATACATCTGAAAAAAACCAAAACATCTTATTATTTGAAAGCGATAGTCTAGACTAGACAATTGTCATCACATTCATAGATGAGTGATTGCGAAGTTACATCGAAGTTTATAACTGACCTACGGAAGGATGGTCTTTTGCACGTGCAATGTTTTTAAGCAGAGGTTAGTTACCTGTCGCTCTTATCAAAGGGCCTCTAGTTGTGTTGGCTAGAGAAACCCAGAGGCACTCCTCAGATCCTGGGTTCGACTTCCCGTGGGAGCGAATTTCAGGCCGGGGTTAAAAAAATCCCCTCGTCTGTCCCATGGCCAAAGCACAGGTCTAAAGCTCGGTCCCGGTCATGGTCGTCTCACATGGGCTACGGTGCCGCTGTGTATGGGTGGAGCAGGGGTTCGGGGGTTTTCTTGACCTGCGTGAGAAGATCTTCTTCTTAAATGAAATGACCGGGGGCTGTCTTACCCTCCGCAGGTCAAGTTTTTTTTTTCTTATCAACCTACTACTACGCATCCCCCCCCCCCCCCCCCCCAAAAAAAAGCGCCATGTTCAAATCAATCAACAAGACAAAGGTGCTGTGCAGATTACTCTGTCCTCTATAGGTCCGCAACTTGTATCCATTATTAAGAGGGAAGAAATAGCTGTCCCATTAAACTAGGGTTATTTAGCCCTAAAGGTCGACGGGTATTTGGTTTGAGGAATAGAGCATTTTATATGTTCTCTCTTTTTTATATTTATTTTATGGGGTGGTAGGTGAAATATATGGGTTACTCTGTCACCTTATTCCTCACAAGCTAATTATTAGCCTACGTAGATAAAATAAAAAATAAACCCATTGTATCAAATTAATTGGAGATTCTTGTATAAACATTTCAGATTTAGATTCTCTTAAAAAACTTTTTTTTGATTAATCAGAATCACTTGTTTGGCTGGTCGGCTGGATTCTATTTAAAAAAAAAACATACTACTACAATCCAATGAATAAAAAATGTTCTTTGGAAAAATCAGAACTTATTGTGGGCAAACAACAACTTAGATACAACCTATTTTAACTTTTTTCACTTAAAAAACAATTAACTAAAAAATAATGGTTCCTAAATAGAAGGGGGCAGGAATCATAATCTGGCGAAACTAGCTAACATGTGTTTCTCCTTGCTAGGCATGCATAAAAATGAGAAACATTTCTAGTCATTCTGGAGGGAAACATTTCTTATCTGACCTGTTTGGTAGTGATTCTACCTATTCTTGTATAAGAATCATAAATGTCTCTTGTTGTCAGACGGAGCCTTAAAGTATGAGCTAGTTGCACAAATGAAACATCCTATCATTGTCTAGCTGTGTCACGGTTTATTTTAATCTGGTATGACAGAATCATTTCACTAAAATTTATCCTCCCGTGAGTCATGTAACAATATATAATGTAGAAATTGACTGACTTGATGCTGCTCTTGGCTTTATAATCACATCCCATCTCGAGAGAGATGACAACTTGCAAATTCTCGAGCACTAGCTAGCCGGCATCACCTGGTATAGCTTCAAGCACCCAAGCCCACCACTGCTACAAAAAAATTTAACCGTGGCGGTTAAAAACGCTTAACCGTGGCGGTTATCTCAACCGCCTCGGATCTAAAGTCACGGTTAATAGTGACCTTAACCGAGGCGGCTGGCCAACCGCCACGGATAATCAAATTAACCGAGGCGGTTATCTTAACACAACCGCCACTGTTAATATAACCGCCACCGTTATTATTTTTTAGGAATAAAAAAATATTTTTGCAATATTTGAATTTGGATTTGAAACCAAAATTTCTGATATTCACATACATTCAAAGTAGAAAAATGCACGTACAGAGTATAAACACGTAAATCATATTTAATCAGTCATTAAACGTGGCGGTTGCGTTACGACAACCGCCTCGATTAATGCCTTTACCGAGGCGGTTATCATAAGTCAACCGCCACGGTTAATGCCTATTAACCGTTGTGATTTTGTTACGATAACCGCCTCGGAAAAGGCATTAACCGAGGCGGTTGGGGGCGGCCAGCCCAGCCTTCGGCCGGCCCGCCTTAACCGAGGCGGTTTGCTTGGTTGACCGCCACGGTTAATGTAACACCCTAAAATTTGCATCTTTGAAATAGAAATTAAATTAATTTCACTACAAGAAATAAGGCTTTACATGACGGTTTACTGATGACGTTCTAATAAAGCATCATAGAATTTTGTTGTCTGTGACGGTTCATTCCTGAGGTAATATATCTATGACGACTCGTTTAATTGCCGTCACTGTTGGACGTCACGGATCATACTTGAGCTAGATCCAGAGTGTTGGATATCCAGCCCAAGACCTGCATATATAAGCCAAAACTTAGGGTTGCTCAGCTCGCTCACCCTCTCCGTCTCCCTCAGCCGAGAGCGGCGCGTACCCTCACCCTCTCCCTCAGCCCAGCAAGTACATCTCTCCCTTCCTCTCCATCTCCCTCTCCCGCAGGCCCGCACCCTCTCCCTCTCCTCATATCTCCAAGCAGCGCGCACTCCTAGTGGATGGCGACGACACTCCCAGGCCCCGCTCCCTCTCCCTCCCCTCCGGCGTGGGCGACAGCTGGATCCAGCGTGGGCGACGGCGGTGGTGGTGATGGGATCCCAGCGTTGGCGGTGGGATCCCAGCGGCGGCGGCCACTGGATCCCGATGTGAGCGGTGGTGCTGGCAGTGGTGGGATCCCGGCGTGGGCAACGGCGGCGGCGGCAAGTTCTAAGCGCGCTAGCGACAGTATTGAAACCCATCACTCCTGTGCTAGTTCCTCACGCTTCTGTGATGCTTCCTCTTGTTGTCTCTCTGTTTTAAGATTCGGTGACCTTGGATTCAATCTCGGTTCGAGCTGATGGTGCCTAGTGCCCGCTGCCTGGGATTTGGTTGGTGTACTGAGGCACAAGATGTGGTGCTGCAGGGGCAAGATGGCAAGCCAGATCTCAGCTACCACCACTATAGATCAGGATTGGGTATTTGCAATTCTTGTGTGGTAGGTAATGCGCTCTGGGTAAAGAAGCCACATATGTGCAATTTAGCAGGCACATAACTTCAAATTCCTGCACTACTATATTTCATTGTGACTTACCGCCTAGTGCCTAGTGCGTACCTATGAATATGTTATATGTTTGCAAAGTGGAGTAGAGAAGAATGATTATGTATAAATTTATTTGAACACATGGATGAGGAATACAGGAACAACAATGATTATATATAATTGTGAAGCAAAAACTTATATAATAATTGTTTGCTGCAGTTACTGGTCAGCTTAGAAACCCAATTAGATGCTTTCGTGTACAAGTAGGTGAGTGAGCTTTCTTGTAATCATTTTTCTTATGGCTTTCAATTGATCGGACACTGCAGCTAGAATACTCTAGAATACATACATGCATCTCAGGTTGATCTGAGCCTCTTCTAGAGTACATACATTGCGTCTCAGGAGATGTACTCTGTGATTTCTAGTTGTTGTGATGATGGGAAGAGGTGCTGGTATTAATGATGCAGCCTAGCATATGGGAGGACCATTGTTATGAACTGAAGACTCACTATTTAGTACCTGATATCTCTACCTCCGTGCTTCGATATAGTATGGTGCTCAATATAGTACCTGATAACTCACTATTTAGCTGCAGCAATTTACTGTCCTCTTACATGTTTGCAGAGAGACTCAGTCTGCTCAATATAGTACCTGATAACTCACTATTTAGCTGCAGCAATTTACTGACTCAGTTCAGATGGCTACTGGCAACAATGAGTTTAAAGTCACGACGTCAGCGATGGAGTAGCAAGCACAGCCAAGAAATGGTAAGCTTATTGTGATACTTGTCTGCATTGTTTCAAAATTTGTCTTGTCATAATCTAGCTCATAACCTGTCCGTTTATAATAGTATTTAAGAAAATCTCATTTTCCTAGTACTTTAGAAATGTTGCGTCACTTAGTTTGTTGTAAATATCATTGAACATGACTTTTGGACCAGAAATTTAGATGTGTGGTGGATCTGTACTCTTTTGGCCTTAGTGTTTTGTTTATAGCTAATTATTTTCTAAGTTTCTGGTTTGGAACAAAAAAAAATTAAGTTACATTGATTTCTTTGATATTTTAACATATCCAGAATGAGAATATATCCAGGCATCTGACACTGCATACATTGAACTAGCCTGTGTTACTCCAATTGTAAATTCTGTAGGCTACCTGATTTGAAATTTGTGCTAGATTAAGTTGCCTAAAATATATTGGTTGTGCTCAATACTAACAAACAGCGGTGTCTCCTCTGAACATTGCAGGCTAATTGTTCAAGTATGGTGCAGCTACAGCACATTGCCGCTCAATGTGATTATTTCTCTGATACTCTTCAAAAGCAAACCCAATGGATTGTTAGCTAAGACCTGTGCTCTCTGAATTGTGGCAAGAAGATTAAGGTGCCCATGGTGGCTATTTTCGTTAGTTAGGAAAGATTTAGTTCTTCTGAGCAAATCAGTTATGTGCTGTACAAGCCAAAGTTTTGTAGATACTTGAGTGTAGCTTGGTTATTGCCTTAGTATTACCCATGGAAATTTGTACAAAAACAAATATTGATGGTTTCAATGAAAATTATCAATTGTGAGCTTTGTTCCAGTTTATGTGTTTCATGAGTATCTTAATGTGTGACAAGGTTAATGCCGATTGTATCGTGTTAATGCTATAATGATTTAGCATTGATTTGTCATGTTCTTTTTCGTCACTATGGTTTGGATCTGGGCTTGGATATGGGCTGGTTATAGGAGACGGACAAAATTCATGACGGACACAAATGTCATTTTGTGACAGCTCTAACCAGTCTAGCAAATGTATGACGCGAGATACATGACAGATTTCTTGATCGTCATCATAAGTTAACCGTGACGCGTTTCTGACTATCTATGACCAAAGTAAACCGTCATGTAAAGCCTTGATTCTTGTAGTGTTTATTTATACAATTGTTTGACATTTAATCTAGAAATAATAATTTTTAGCAATTAAAATAAATCTTAGGCAATAAGGACATGTGGTGTTGCATTCATGCTGACAGCATCTATTTATTGCTTGTATTATTTTGTTGATTTGCAAAATATTCAAAAGTACCCCTGAAAGCTTATTTGAAAACTGTTTTTTTTTAAAAAAATAAAGTAAATCTCCCTTTTGCTCTCTTGGCCGAGCAGAACAAGGAGCAAATCGCTGGCTTCCTGTACTCTGGGTCGAGCAGGCCAATCAGCCGATCCCTGTTTTCCTCTCCTCTCTGGCCGAGGGCCTGATTCTGCTTGTGCCGAAGCCCAGCAAGGCCAAGGCGTGCGCTGCCCTCCTGGCCTCTTGCTGAGACTGCCAAACCAGGCCCGCTGCACAGTGCCTTCTCCTTCCCTTGCTCGTGTTCGAGCAGGACTCGATTCCAACAGAACGGCAACCGCCGTATCTTCGGAGTCCAGCATAGCTACGCCTCCTCGCGCCCCTATAAAATCGCCCGAGCACCCTGCCGTCCTCCCCACAAATCCTAGGACGCGCAGCCGCCTTCAATCGCGCCGCCGCTGCCTCCAATTCGCCCGTAGAGCTCTGCCGCGAAAAGCACCACCGCCGCCGCCGTCGATTTCTCCTTGGAAGGACTTCTCCGGCGAAATTGACTGATCCCAGAGCTTCGCAGCAAGGTTAGGAAACTCCCGAACCAATCTTATTTCGATTTCGTGCACCATAGCTGCACCTGCGACTTCGCCGCCGCCATTGTTCCGCCGCCGTGCTCGCTGCTATTTACCCGAGCCCCCACTGCCTGAACCCATCCCTTAATCGAGTTCGCCTCGAGCTCCTTTTTCTCCCAGTGTTTTTCCCAAGCCAAACCGTGCACTCTAGGGCAGTTTTTCGTTTTTCCGGCGAGCTTCCTCGCCGCCATCAATGGCAGCCACCGTGCTGGCCATGTCTCTGCTGGCCTGACACTCCTTCTCTCCCTCCCTTCTTATTTTTGGCCGTCCAGATCTAATCGGATGGCTGATATTGATGGATACCCTTTCGCCGTCAGTTTTTCTAAAGAGACCCTCCCTTTCTTGCTATTAAATCGGCAGTCCCTAGCTGGATGGAGATTCAGATTTTTTATTTATTTTATTTCAAAAATAGTACCATCTATTCACAGTTTTGCCACTAAAATTGTTTTAGCGATATTTTCTCCGTTTTAGATCCGATTTACTCCGTTCAAGTCTCGTTAGATTCATAATTTCGTAATCTATCTAATGATGCTACTGTTACTCATGTTTTCAACTTTTAAAATTCGAGGTTAGATTTAATCTATTATTTTGTTAAAGAAAAACTTGTTTATTTCATAATTTCCCCGTTTGAACTCCGATTTTCGTGATCTTTATATCGTTGGAATCATAGCAACACGTAGATTGGTTTTATAAACTTTTCAATCTATTTTTCCACTGGTGGTGTACTGTTTCTAATATAGATCTTATTTGCTTCGTGTATGATTGCCTCGATGATTATATGGTGATGTTATAATCGAGTTCAGACGGTGAGCAATACGTTGGTGATCAAGAGTACGTTGAGCACCCAAGTTCTCAAGAGCACTGTGATCAAGGAAAGTATAGCATGGACCATCCTTATTGCCCATTCACTTTAATCATTAAATTCATGATGCATGTGTCTACCTTGGTAAGCCTAGAATTTATTCCTAGTTTTTGATCACTTGATCCTTGTTACCTATGAGATTGCATTTGAGTAGAGATGCTAGTGCTTGATGATGTCATGATCTTATGAACTTGAATAATTAATTATGAAATAAAGATTAAAAGATGCTTTTTAACAACATGGACTAAGGACTAAACTGTAAGTATGACACCGAGACTTACAGGCAACCATGAGGGTTATATGTCTCTGGCTTTAGTCAAGTATGGAGTTACTTTCTATCATGCTATTAATCTTGAAAGGTTCCTTGCCGAGCTGGTTGTTTTACGGCTCCTGTCTTTGTGTGTACTGCTGCGCGTGTGTACCACTGGAAGGAGGGCTCTACCGCCCCTTGCCATTGCGCCCGGATTGATTAGTAGCATGTTAGCGAGGCTTTTGGAAGACTTCATAATGAACCCCGCCGATCTACCTTGTTAGTTGAAACGACCTCGATTTCCGCGAAGGGAAATCCACAGGCTCGAATTGTAATTCAACAGATTGCTTAGGACAATCCATGAAATTACCCATATCTCAGTTGACACCAGGATCCATACAACGGTAATTAAGTCTTACATGAACATTTATTACATCGCCACACTGGCGGAATCAACATTCAGAGAAGCTTTAGAAGATGCGGAAACGATTCATCCTTCACGGCCAACTTGAGTGTAGCACGTGACCCTATTCCTCGCCATCATCTTCCTCGAAGTCGTACTTATTCTCGTCACCTGACAGCAAATTTATCAGTACGATATGTACTGGCCACGGAGCCCACCTATGCAGCATTTGCTTTGTGGAAAGTGGATGCAAGGCTATATAAGCAGACCTATAGGCTGAGGTTTCCTATGCAACTGTAATCAATGTTTAAGTAGTCAAGTTTTATCTCCAATTACACCATCATCCCTTTTCCCATCACCACATCTCACATACCCACACCTCACTCTCATTCGACAGGCCCAACTCCCTCTCGAGCCTATCTCAGCGGCACACTACCACAGCGGGTACACTGCCGGAAGATGTCATCCAGGGGGAGAAGAGAACACTCACTACACTAGTAGAAGCTTCACAGGAAAGGTCCATAGCCAACAGGTTGGCATATGTATCGATCGATCAACCATACACTCTGCAGAGGTTTCACTACCCACAAGATTAGCCATCATAGGTGTTGCGCAAACACCTAGGCAGAATTCCGGGTGCTTGCTTGCCTAGGTCGATGCCACCCTACCACTCAGCCCTGGGATATTCCGGATCCTACACCGTTATGCTGAGACTGGGAGACACAGTACCGGGGCCCATCCAGTGGTACTGCGCATCTAGAATGGAACGGGAACCCATCGACCGTCTCCGCCCACCCTTATCACCTCTCAACCTAGCAGTAGTGGCACCGTCCTACCAAGTAGTCCAGCCGTCTCCCGCCCATCAGAAGCGAGTGAGTAGAAAAGGATTCCCATGAACCTGAAACTAGTCCGTCCTAGGTTTGACCAAGCAAGCATCTTCACTTAGGGGATACTCTCCCCGTGCCATCACAGCACCTTCGTCCACGGGCTTCAAACCACCAAGGCTATCCCACCCGAAACCTCCTCAATAACTTTACCCGCCACAGGTATCTCGCTTGGGGATGCCCAGGTTGCACCCCCGGCACGACTTGCCTCATGGGCTTGTCTCACATCCCACTTGGTCGACATCAACCCTTACTACGCACCCAAGACGCACGCAGCACTCTCTCCCAGTGGTTATAATCAGATATACACCGTCCCAATTCCACCACATGGCATATAGCAAGTAGAAAGTAGTGGAAGAGTAACAGTAAATTAAGCAGCAGCTAACCTAACAGCGGACAACAGGGTAAAGTCTTATCAAGGCAGGGAATTCAAATATACTACCATGCAACCAATCCATACATAATCATAAAGCAATAGCAACAATGTTATTTGCAATGCGTAATTAGGATCTAAGGATTTGGTGGGATGTGGCACCTTCGTAGTCGTCTCCTAGCTCCTAAAGGTACTCGTGGTCGCCTTCCTTAGTCAGATCCTCCTCCGGCTCTGAAATCGAACACGAAATAGTCGCGTCAGCGACTCCTATAGAGTATATCAGAAAAATCCAATAAAGTAAAGACCCAAATGCACACAAACATAGTCTTAGATTGTAGATCTCATTTTACTGAGAATTTTGATATATGGTGCGCAATTTTTGGACATCGTATGAATAAGTTATGAATTTCTGAAGATTATCCTATTTTCTAAAAATAAAAAAATTGGTCGGTTAATCAGGGGATGACACGTGGCAGCTCGGGATTGGTCCACGTGGCGCGCGGGTCCAGTAGTGCGGCATGTGGCGCCTCAACAGAACACAGACCCGATGGTCGCCCACCAGGTGTTCGATGCTAGTTCCCAGAGAGTCGCCGGCGTCGGCGTGGCTCGGCGTAGCTCGGCGGTGGTCGGGCGAGCTCGACGGTGGTCGGGGGTGGTTCTCAGTGGTCGGGGGTGCTTCTCACAGTTGGCCGTCGGGCTAGTGGTGTGTTCTAGAGTCCAAAAGGTGTCGGTTTTTGTTCCTGGTCGCGGTATTGAAATGCTCCGGTCGCCGGCGGTGAGGCCGTTGCTCGGCAGGGCTCCGGCGAGGCGCGACAAGGTCTGAGGAGTGGTGAATCCGCCACCCCGAGCTCTGTTGACAGGGATCCGACGTTCAATTTGGTGCTAGCAGGGTTTCAGGGCGTCTGTTCAAGGCGGCGGTGTCTCTCCGGTGCGGCGGACGATGACAGGGCGGCGATGACCATATTTCAGCAAGACAGGGCTCGGCTTTCCCCAATTGGCGTGCTCAGGCAGTCGTCCGACCAGATGGTGGCGGGTTAGAGTCGTGGTATGGCCTCCTTCTCTCCCACGGCATACGGCGGTTCTCCGACGAGGTGGAGGCGCACGTAGCCAAGGCGACAGACATGATTCGGGGCTCGGCTATCTACGCGGTGGTGCCGAGGCAGACTTGGCGAACCTCGTCAGCCTTTCTCCACAGCGCGAGGCGGCCGGAGGTACTCGGAACGGATTTAAGCGAGGCGGAACGTGTCGGCGGTGATCACGTTTCCCCGAGAACGCACCTCGCGGTGTTCCGGGCTATGGAGGTTCGATCTTCCGCAACTAAGCTTGCCCGAGGTGGTCGGTGAGTGGGTGGTCACGCTAGCGGGTCGCGTCGGCGGTTTCACGGCTTGTGCGCGCGGGAACGCCGTCGAGGTGACGGTGCTCCGAGCACATGTGACGGCGATGCCCGTCGGAAGTGGCCTGACGTCCACAGCCGATGTCCAGTGGTTTGATGGCCGGTCTTGTGCGCGTGTTGTGCGAAGTGTTCAGGGGCCGGAAACAGCCCGCGGCCTACACGCTCGTGATGCCGAGCGCCATGACCGGTAGCACGGCGAGGTTGGATGAGGTGCTCGGTGGCTCACCGTGGGGCTGGTGAGGTAAGAATGGTGGTGCAGTGACTAGGTGACGCTGTGCAGAGTGATCGCAGTGCCGTGCTGCTCCTCGTCCGCAGCTCGGGCTTCCCCTCCGTGTCCGGCTCCGGCGTGCTCCGCGGCGGCGGCGCTCCGGTAGCTTCTCCTTCTCCGCTCCGCCTTCCTCCTTCGCTCTCTCTCGGTGTGGTGCGGTGTCGTAGGGCGGTGCCACCAGTGGCGGCGGCGAGTGGAACGAGGCTAGGGCGCCATGAGTGCTCCAATTTATAGCAGAGCTCGGGTGGCTACCTATGGCGGGCGGCTCTGATCTGCTCGGGCCGATCGGAGGGCTGTGGCTTGCGCGAGCTAGGGTTCCGGTGGTGCGCGCGGGCTTCTTGGCGAGCAAGGCAGGGGACAGGCGAGGGACAGCGGGGTCAGGGCCTCTGCCATGCGTGGCGCTGTCGGTCACGCCATTTGCGTGACCCGGTGGCGTCGTTTTCACGGAGAAGAGAAACAGCGGAAAAGAAAGAGTGACTGACAAGCGGGTCCCGGTTGGCAGCGGCTGCGAAAGGCGCTGCGCGCGCGTGGTGGTTTGGCTGCGAGATGGGCCGGCTGGCTGGGCCGAATCTGCTCTTCCTCTTTCTCTCTTCTTCTTTTTCTTTTTCTTTTTCTATTTTCACTTAAGTGTATAAATACATATATTACCCATTTAAATATTGAGTAAATACAAACATAAATTGCAATAAATCCCAAATGTGATGCATAAGTTATTATTCTATGTGAATGGAGTTAAAATGCAAGCTATACTCCTTTATTACCAAATTCATAATGAAACCTATATGCTTGCACAAGAAAAATGGGTTTTCATGAAAAATTTTAATTGGCTGGAATTTTTAGGTTGTGTGGATTTTTAGGGTTGTTACATTAGTGGATCGAGTGGCTGATCACTTCGAGAAAAAGGGTAAATCACGACTCATGGTGAAAGTGTGCAACCTCTGCAGAGTGTAAAACTGATATATCAGCCGTGCTCACAGTCACGAGCGGCCTTAGACGTCTTACAGGAATCTAACTAATTGAATATTGATTTATTTGAAGTTTCTATTGATGTTTATTCCATATTAATTATCATGTTTATATGATCATGTGACCTTGTTCCTTGGTTTATTCCATTTGGTGCTACTCAATTACTAAAATATGATCAATTAAAAGCAACCGCTGTCAAACCTGTGTCTTGCCTTATTTGAGCCTCATGAACCCATGCTATTCTTATTGAGTACGACATGTACTTACGCTTGCTTTATTTTTTATATTTGGATAAAAATCCCGGATGGGTAACAGATGACTATGGTTCTGAAGACTTCCCTGAGGATTACTAGGATTGTGTTCACCAGTCAACATTCCCTGTGGAATGGAGATTCCGCAAGAGAGTTATTTATATTATTCCGCTGTTATTAATGTAAAGACTCTGTGATATTATTCGCTATGTATTAAACCTTGTGATGGTACTATGTAATTTGTCGCTTATGTATGTGATTGATCCCTAGGCGCACATAAGTTGGTTCACTCAATTTTATCCTTAATATTGGGTGTGACAGTTAAGATTTCAGAAGTACCTTCCAAAAGATTTTCTGTAGTAGTATACAACAAACAGATCAACTAGCTGCTGTAGTGGAGGGTGCCAAGAACCCAAACAATGGCGGAGTTCGCTCTTGGGCTGACCAAGATGGCGGTGGAGGGGACGGTGAGGAGGGTCAAGTTGGCAATAGAGGAGGAGCAGAAGCTGAGGGTGAGGGTGGAGAACGACCTGGTGTTCATCACCGGCGAGTTCCAGATGATGCAATCCTTCCTCAAAATGGCCAACATGCAGGGTGCCAAGAACGAAGTGGTCCGGACCTGGTTGAGGCAGGTTCGCGACCTGGCCTTCGACGTCGAGGACTGCATCGAGTTCGTCGTCCACCTGGACAAGAAGTCGCCCTGGGCGTGGCTCCGGCGGCTGGGGCGCATGGTGGTGTCCTGCAATGCACCACCTCTGCCCCTGGACACTGCAGTCGCCAACATAAGGTGGCTCAAGGCCAGGGTCGAAGATGTGAGTCAGAGGAACACACGCTACAACCTCATCGCCGGCGACGACTCCGGCTCCGGCTCTGGCTCCAACTCTAAGGCAGTGTCGATGCAGGTAAGGATGAAAACAGAATGAAAATATCCCGAACAACCGCTTTCGTTTTCTATATTATGACATAAAAAATTGTTAGTTTCAATTGGTTTCACAACCATTTCAACCATTTTTTACTGTTTAATTGCTAAAATATAGAAATGTACCGAACAAACTGATTTTGTTTTCTATTTCGTAAGTCTGTTTCCGACCGTTTTCATCTTTAGATGCAGGCCACTCCCAGTGCAGCAGCAGCAGTATTCCGCACCCTAAAGGAAGTCTGGGAGGTCACCGGCAAGTGGCGCAGCACGGGCGACCTGCAGAAGTTGGTCATGGGTGAAGGCAGTGACCTTCAAGTGATCTCCATATGGGGAAGCACAACCACTGGTGCTGATTTTGGCACATCTTTATTCAGCAAGATGTACAATGACCGAGCCTTCTGTCAAGAGTTCAAGACCCGTGCTTGGGTAAACCTGATGCATCCTTTCAGCCCCGATGTGTTCCTCAAGAGCCTGGTTACTCAGCTCCACGCCTGCTCTCACCAAATGGACATAGATATGGGCTTCTGGAGGAGGATGAAAGCAGCGTTGGTTGAGGAAGATGGCCTCACCAAGGCCAAATTGATGCAGGAAGTCATGAGCAAGCACAGGTATCTCATTGTCCTGGAGGAAGTATTCTCTGTGGCAGAGCGGAATGTCATCAGAATGTTCCTGCCAGACAGTGAGAATGGTAGTCGGATCGTTGTGTCCACAACGCAGTTAGAGGTTGCACTTCTATGCACAGGGAAGCCGTACCAAGTATCAGAGCTTAAACAGTTCTCAGATCATCAATCTCTTTGTGCCTTCTCCAAGAAGGTAAGCCCAGACTTCTATAAGATATAAGTACACTAATTCCTGAGCTATATTCCGATTATTTCGTAGCATACTATACAGTTTGGTATAGTTATATTTCGATTTTTTTTTAAAAAGTTTGACCAAACCTATAAAAGAAATCATCAACGCCCAATAAACACACTGTCAAATATAATTTAGGACATATAGTGATACTAGCACTTCTACAAACTTTGTTAAACTGAAAAGGAAAAAAACTTAGCACACAATATGTTCTCCAACGGAGGCCATTGTTAAGTGCATGCTTGTGTGTGTGTAACTTTCGGCTTGTTTCCACCACTCTATCTTCTCTAAGTGTGAGCTTGCTCCATTGAAATTGATCGATCTCTATCCATCTTCGAGCCTTACTCACCACATTAGTATGGACCTAACCTAGCTTGATCAACACTTAGCAAAAGATTACTCCACTAGTTATCTTAATTACCAAAACCAAATATAAAGCTTTCAGTCGTGTATGTATTCATCATGTATAAGTTTCCTTGTCTTTCTCCTAATAGTGTATCAAATAAATCCAAATTTTACTTTTCTTTTTATTATTTATTACTCTTTTCGCTCCAAAGTAGATGATCTTATTGGATTCAAAATTTATCCTAAAATATTTTTAACTTTTTACTTTTCAATACACATTTCTATTTTCCCAAAATATCTGTCTTTTTTCTAATATATTTCTATCTTCACTGTTTTCTGTGCGCTATACATTTTCAATATTTTTTAATTCTCATGCCAACATCATCTATTTTGGGATGAAGGTAGTGTCTCTCATCTCTCGTGTCTTAGAGGATCCATCCTTCATTATGCACGGGGCCGCTGCCTCTAGGCGGGGGCTGTAGGGTGGGGCTAGTGCATGCCCGCCGCGTGGTGGGGCCAACACAGGCTCTGTGTAGGTCCCATTTAAACAGTAACTAACGGTGTGTAAAATGTCATTATCCCAACCCACTATTCCACGTACCAAACAAAAAATAATGATTGTTCCTCGAACAAAACATGAGACGCATTAATATTAGATCTACCTTTACCTGTAATTTAACAAATTTGTTTCTTGCCTGCAGTATGGTCGTCGCAGTGGTATGGGTGACCTTATTTGGCAAATAAGATGCCGTGGTGTGGTCTCCGTGTTTGGGGCTGCTGATATCAAAACAGCTCTTGTCAATAATGTGTACACTAGAATAGTGCATAAGTGGAAACAATGGGAAGGAGTGGAATTTGAACGGCACAGCTGGGTTGATGTGCCCGATCCTTTCAATTTGGAGGTCTTCTCTCGGCGCTTACTTCTCAACTTATGTTCAGAAGACCATGACTTTAAACAAATTGTAGCAATTTATGCGATGGGAGACCCATGCCTCATTCAGGAGTGCTGCAAGTTTCTTCATGAACATGACTGCCTCGTCGTTATCAATGGTCTGCAATCCACACATGATTGGGACTCGATAAAAGCTGCCTTTTTAGCTGAGCCTACCAAAGGCTGCATCCTTGTCGTTACAAATGAAGAAAATGTTGCCACACATTGTGTACAAGAGGAAGGTACAGTTCTGAATATGGAAGATATGAATGCCGACGTTATGCTACGTCCATTGCTAAAGGTATGGGTGGTTTAGTCAACTCAAGGTCAAACCAGTTCTCTCCGTCATGATATCTTATTATTGATGTGCACACACGTATATTATTAATATTAATAAATATGGTGGAGGAACGGAGGCAGATAATGGGAGTGACCTTTTTCTTTTTGATTTAACTGTTTTCTAACTTTACCTGTAGGGTTATGAAAGCTGTGAAAGGGGAGACGTTGAGCCAGATGACAGGGGTCGCCCTTTCTCCGTCAGAAGGGAACAGGCACGTGAATGGTTGAGGCAGCTCGGACGTGTGTATTACCCTGAAATGAGTACAATAGAACTATGTTTACGAAATGCTGGTGTTATCTCACTGTGGGGGCCTGGTGCTGGGAAATCAGCTCTCGTCAGATATAAGTACTACAAAATAATGGTTAGCTCTGAATCTTCTATGGAATCAGGATATGGAAAGCAGCCGATTAATTTACCTGATAGAACTGAGAAGTTTAGCTGGGTCGATGTGCCCCATCCTTTCAATTTGACAGAATTCTCTTGCCGCTTATTGTTGGATTTTTATTCAGATGATCATAGATCTAAGAAAAGTGCAGCACTTAGTATGATGGAAGAAGGGCAAGACCCGATTGAAGAGTGTTGTAAGTTTCTATGTGAATACCAGTGCTTGGTTGTTATTGATGGCATTCTCTCCACGCATGAGTGGGACATGATAAAACTTACCTTCTTATCCAAGCCTATGAAAGGGTCTATTGTCGTTATTACAGATGAAAAAACTGTTGCAACATATTGTGTAAACCACGAGGAACACAGACTGATAAAGGTCCAAAATAAAGGTTTGGATGGCGCCCCTACTCCCCCTGTTAAGGTGCGTTGTTCTGAATTCTTATCAGGCTATCCTCTTCTATACGTGTAATCTAGATACTAACTCAATTGAAATGTGTCTATTGTCCATGTCGAACATTTTACATCTATAATCCCTTATTAATTTCAGAACCTAAACTTTCTAATTGTTAGACTAGCGTCTATAAGGCTGGCCCAATGGGCCTAGGCGCCTTAGCCTAATGGCAGGGCTGCCCTTGTTATAGTAGTTGACCTCCTATATTAGGCAAGGATCACCGTTAATTGGGTATGTTCTATAAACCCTACATCGGTGTCCTGCCTATATATGTTGTACCCCTTGCACACCATTGAATCAATCTACTACTCGTGAGCCATATCATTGTCTTACATGGTATCAGACGCCTAGGTTAGGTCTCTTGCTTCCGCTGCCCTACCTGGTCACGCGCCGGCTCCTTGCCGTGCGTCACCGCGCGCCGGCTCCCTGCCGTGCAGCGCCCCGTGACCTGCCGCCATGTCTGACCCACCTCTCTCCTCTCCCACCGACTTCTCCGACGCCCAGACCGCGGAGATCCATCGCCGCCAAGCCCAGGAGCAGGCTAACGAGGCCGTCGCCGCCCAGCGCCTCGCTGCTGCCCAGCAGGAAGCGCGCGATGCTGCCCTAGCCCGCGCCAGGCAGGCGGACGAGGAAACCGCGGCTGCCATCAAGGAGCGCGACACTGCTGCTCAACGCGCCCGCGACGCCCTGACGCGCGCGGCCAAGGAACGTGCGGCCGCTGCAGCCACCGTTCCTCCGGGGTTCTCTGTCCCTGGATCCAGTAGTGCGCCGGAACAGCCCACAGACCTCCATGCCACCATGCTGCATCACGAGGCTGTGGCCCTACTGCAACTTCATGCTCAAGCGGTCGCCGTCAACAACATCCGGAACGTCGTCACCATCATCCTCGACGTCAACTCCAGCAACTTCAATCGCTGGCGTGATCAGTTCCTGCTCGTCCTCGGCAAATTCTCCCTCCAGGACCATGTACTCCACGCTCCTCCGGATCTTGTCTCTCCGGACCGGACTCGGATGGACTGCGTGGTCAAGTCCTGGATCGTCGCCACCCTCACCAACGATCTCGCTGAAGTCATCTCCGCCGAGGGATCCACTGCTCGCCTTGCCTGGCTCGCCGTCGAATCTCAGTTCCTTGGCAACAGAGAGACCCGCGCGATCCACCTGGAGACCAGGTTCCGCAACTTCGTCCAAGGTGACCTCAACGTCACAGATTACTGCCGCCGCCTGAAGAAGATGGCCGATGATCTCACGGCCCTTGGCGAGGTCATCACAGATCATACTCTCGTCCTCAACGTCATCCGGGGTCTCAACGAGCGCTTCCGCCATGTCGGCGCCCTTCTTCGTCGCGCTCGGCCCTTCCCCACCTTCCTGAAGGCCCGCAACGATCTCATCCTCGAGGAGCTCAACCTGGAGAACCAGAAGGACGCCCCTGCCACCGCGCTCACCGTCTCCACCACTTCGCAGCCTCCCAGCTCTACCCCTGCGTCGTCCAGCACGGGCAATGGAGGTCCTGCTGGAGGTTCCAAGTCGTCCAACAACCGCCGCAACATGCGTGGTGGCGGTGGCAAGGGCAACAACGGTGGCGGTCACCCAAGTGGTGGCGGCCAGTGCCCCTCTGCTGGCCAGCAGCAGCAACAGCAGACTGCTTCCTCCCAGCAGCAGGCCAGCGCTTGGGGCTGGCCCACTCCCTACATCCCCTGGATGGGGTACATACAAATCTGGCCCGGTGGCCCCCGTCCCCCGTTGGCGCCACTACCACCTCATCCGCAGCAGCAGGTGCTTCTTGCACAGCAGCAGCAGGCCCTTGCTGCCCAGCAGCATCAGCAAGCCCTCTTCGCCCAGCAGCAGGCCACCGCTGCCCCTGCCCCCGTTGACAACGCTGGACAGTGGGGCCTCTACAACCCCGTGTCCGGTCTCCCTTCCTGGGACCCCTCGGCGCTCGCCTCTGCCTTCAGCACGACGTTGCTGACTCCGCCTCCGGCCAACGAGTGGTACTTCGACTCAGGTGCTACTTCACATATGACTTCTCAGTCCACCTCCCTTTCACATGTTCTTTCCCCGTGGTATCCTACTCCTTCATCTATTATTGTCGGTAATGGCTCTATTCTTCCTATTACTGCCACTGGCGCTACAGAGTTACCACATTCTTTACATCTTAATAATGTTCTTGTCGCACCACACCTTATTAAGAACCTCATCTCTGTTCGTCAATTCACTATCGACAATAATTGCTCTATTGAGTTTGACCCTGCTAGTTGTTCTGTGAAGGCTCTACCGTCTCGGACCGAGATCGTCAGGTGCAATAGCTCCGGATCGTTGTATCCCTTGCGCCTTCCTGCAGCAACCTCTCTTGTCGCCAAGGCTCCATCTCCGTTGTGGCATCGGCGTCTCGGCCACCCTGGTCATGAGGCGTTGTTGAAGCTTGCATCTAGTGTCAGTCAGATTGAGGATTGTCCCACTCTGTGTCATGCATGTCAGTTAGGGCGTCATGTTCATCTCCCCTTTCATGTGTCCACCTCTCGTGCTTCTGCTAAGTTTGAGCTTATTCATTGTGATTTATGGACCTCTCCGATTGTTAGCGTTTCTGGCTACAAATACTATTTGGCTATACTTGATGATTGCACTTATTACCTGTGGACTTTTCCTTTGCGCCTTAAATCTGACACATTTAGCACGCTTACTCACTTTATTGCCTATGCCTCCACACAGTTCGGCGCTTCAATCAAGGCCATTTAGTGCGACAACGGGAAAGAGTTCGACAACTCTAGCGCCCGCCACTTCTTCGTCACCCAGGGCATCCACCTTCACATGTCCTGTCCTTACACTTCGTCTCAGAATGGTAAAGCTGAACGCATTATCCGCTCTATTAATAATGTCGTTTGCTCCCTGCTCTTTCAGGCGTCCATGCCCTCTTTCTATTGGGTTGAGGCTCTCTCCACGGCAACATCCCTGCTTAACATTTTGCCCACTAAGACTCTCCAATTCTCCACGCCGCACCATGCCCTCTATGGCATGGCACCGACATATGACCACCTTTGCGTCTTTGGATGCAAATGTTACCCAAACCTGTCTGCCACAGCACCACATAAACTCTCCCCACGGTCCACTCTCTGCGTCCTCCTTGGCTATTCTGCGAATCACAAAAGATACCGTTGCCTTGATCTCTCTTCCAACAGAGTCATCATCTCCTGGCATGTCATCTTTGATGAAACTGCCTTTCCCTTTGCTGATCGCGATGGCCCGTGCCCTCCTGCGGATTTTGAGTTCCTCGATGCCACTGACGTTGTGCCTGCTCCAATTGGACCATTGCACGAGTTTTTGCTTGCAGGTACTCCTGATGGTGCCACTAGCAGCACCACTGCCGCACCCACGCCTGGGACAGCAGCTGCTTTCGACGATCTCCCGGTGCCTGCGCCAGCGCTGTACATCCCCCCTGCGCTGCGCTCGCTGGGGGCCTCTGCAGGCTCCTCTCCCGCACCACGCATGGCCACCGACGTTCACCGGCGGCTTCTGCAGGCCCCTCTACCGCGCCACGCTCGGCCACCGACGGTTCCCCGCCATCTGCTGGCCGCCTGTACATCCCACCGGCCCTGCGGGCAGGGTCGGTGTCCTCCCCAGCACCGCCGGTATCGCCACCCCGTGGTGCTCCACCGGGGTTTCCAGCACCCCGACCTGAGCACCTCTTTGCTCAGCACTACGCCCGAAGGCAGCTCCCTGCGCCAGCATCACCACCTCCAGCTCCTCCGCTGCCCAAGGGTGCTGTTCCGGTCCCTCCAGTGACCAATCAGCACAGTATGGCTACTCGCTCCAAGAGCGGCTTTCGCATGCTGGCTGCGTATCAGGTTGCCTCCTTGTCTCCAGTGCTGAAGACCTTCCGTAGCGCTCTTACCGACCCCCAGTGGCGAGCTGCCATGGAAGAAGAGCACCGCGCTCTGCTACAGAATCACACTTGGGACCTCGTGCCTCGCCCACCTCGAGCCAATGTTGTCACCGGCAAGTGGATTTTCAAGCACAAGTTCCACTCTGATGGCTCTCTCGAAAGGTACAAGGCTCGTTGGGTTCTCCGCGGTTTCACACAATGACCTGGTGTTGACTTCGATGAGACTTTCAGCCCTATAGTGAAGCCTGCCACCGTTCGCACTGTGTTCTCACTGGCGCTCGCTCGCCGCTGGTCCGTTCACCAGCTCGACGTGAAGAACGCCTTCCTACATGGCATTCTGACAGAGACCATCTATTGCCAGCAGCCCTCTGGTTTCGAGGATTCCACTCACCCGGATTTTGTTTGCCGTCTGAACAAGTCTTTATATGGTCTTAAGCAAGCGCCTCGCGCCTGGTACAGTCACATGGCTACGTACCTGGTCTCTCTTGGGTTTGTTGAAGCCAAGTCTGACACCTCGCTTTTCGTCTACCAGCGTGGCACATATACAGCCTACTTGTTGCTCTATGTGGATGACATCGTCCTCACAGCATCCCCACCCGGTCTCCTTCGGCAGATCATCTCAGCTCTTCAGCAGGAGTTCGCCATGAAAGATCTTGGTGAATTGCATCACTTTCTTGGTATGCTTGTTCACCGGAGTGGTGATGGTCTCCTCCTTTCTCAGCGACAGTATATGCTGGACATTCTTGACTGTGCCAGGATGGCTGATTGCAAGCCGTGCTCTACTCCAGTTGACACCAATCCGAAGGTTGCTGCAGCTGAGGGGGCACCTGTGTCTGATGCATCTGACTTTCGCAGTCTTGCTGGAGCTTTACATTACTTGACATTCACACGGCCAGACATTGCTTATGCGGTTCAACAACTCTGCCTTCACATGCATGACCCCCGGGAGCCTCACCTCGCCGCCCTTAAGCAGATTCTTCGCTATGTTCGTGGCACTCTCCACCTTGGTCTCCTGCTGCGACCGTCCACTTCGACTGATCTTGTGGTCTACACGGGCGCTGATTGGGCTAGTTGTCCAGACACTCGCAAGTCCATCTCCTGCTACACTATGTTCCTTGGCGACAACCTCATCTCTTGGTCCTCCAAGCACCAGAACACCGTGTCAAGACCCAGTGCTGAAGCCGAGTATCGCGCAGTGGCTAATGGAGTGGCTGAGGCCACCTGGTTGCGCCAGCTCCTTGCCGAGCTTCATGCTCCTCTTCGACGTGCCACACTGGTGTACTGCGACAACATCAGTGCAGTCTATATGACCTCCAACCCGGTTCAGCATCAGCGAACTAAGCACATTGAGATCGATCTTCACTTCGTTCGGGAGCGCGTTGCAGTTGGTGATATCCGCGTCCTACATGTTCCCACATCATCACAGTACGCAGACATATTCACCAAAGGGCTGCCTTCTTCAGTGCTCACGGAGTTCAGGTCCAGTCTAAACGTGCAAAGTAGCTGACGTTCAGACTGCGAGGGAGTGTTAGACTAGCGTCTATAAGGCTGGCCCAATGGGCCTAGGCGCCTTAGCCTAATGGCAGGGCTGCCCTTGTTATAGTAGTTGATCTCCTATATTAGGCAAGGATCACCGCTGATTGGGTATGTTCTATAAACCCTACATCGGTGTCCTGCCTATATATGTTGTACCCCTTGTACACCATTGAATCAATCTACTACTCGTGAGCCGTATCATTGTCTTACACTAATCCATACCATTTTAGTCATTAACTCGTTGTGTTTGTTTAGAACGTCAGGAATAGTAGTATATACTATAAATCCCAACATTGGACCGAAATTAAAATTTAAGATCATGATTTTAAAACCCATTCCCTCCAAATAATTCAACCAATTTTGAATGTTGCATTAAAAGGTTTGATTTCTAAGAAAAATACAAAAAAATGAATTCTCACCAAAATTTTGAAACGGGCTCCCAATCAATTTTATGCTCTTAAAATGTCTAGGCTTAAAAAAGGTTAAAGTATGCAATTATTGAAATTTTGGATTCCATGGTCAGCCTGAATATGCCTTTAGGGTTTAGAATGGACTGTCACCATGCATGAAGTACAGAAACTTTGAATATTTTGTCACCAAATTATCAAAACCATAGAAATTTAATTTTCCATTTAGATATTTGCAAATGTGGTTTTCCATTTTTCTGGAAATATAATCTTCCCATTTGGAGATCTATTTGGAGTTATTTGGACCATATTTAATTCATTCGTATGTCTAGCGCTTAATTTCTAGTAAACGAACTTATTATTTACTAGCAAACGTGCCCGTGCATTGCAATGGAACCCAATACATATTGGAATTAGACTCTATATCATTACTAGATGCGAGTTGTTCTAACTCGTATTAGCACGGCCCATGAGTCTGCATCACATACGAGATATGAAAGATGCAACCCAATACATCTTGGAATTGAACTCCGTATCGGCCATTGCTAGACGAGATTTGTTATAACTCATTTGACCACATGTCATATAAGTCCGGGTCACATAATAGATATGAAGGATGTGCAGTTTTGAAAAATAAAAAGGCTGGACAGAAGAAACTCTTCACTATCTGGTGGTTAGGGGGAGGTTGACCAAACAAAGGATGAAATTTTGGCTCTTTAATATTAGAATAGATAGATATATATATTTAAATGATATTGTTCATATTGTCATTATTATGAGCCCCATATTATTTATGAAACCTTTTACCTAATCATGCAATTAATATAGATTTGAGCCTTACCTATACAATGCCTAAATGGGATCAAAATATATAAAGCCACCCTTTTTTAGAGTTTCATTGTGCATACTGTATCAGTCCTTCTATTTGTAGGTAGTACACATGGATCATCAAAATATAACATAACCATGCATCATAGAATTATGTTCCCTGATACTAGCTCAAAAAGTTGAAATAGCAGAGTGGCCAATAGCCCATCGTCTAGCAAGCTTGGAACTTGGTTGCGGACATAACCCTAACTTTCGCTCATACTTTTGCATCCTAAAATATAAATAATAAGGCACTCGGATGTGGTTAGGTTAAAACATGAGTTTTAATAGAAGGTTTGTAAACAGTTTTTTAAAATCAATGCATTGAAAAATCAAGGTTGAAAAAAGATTTTAAAATGTTGACCGCTTCTCGAATACCAGATATACTTTATAATACGAAGTAAGTTGACCGCATTGGAAGTTTTTTTAATTAGAACCTAGTGTTTTAGGGTAATTTCTCTGTGTACAACTTCTGTGCATATAACTAGTCTTGCTAATCTAAGGAATTTGTACAGGTTTGTCCTTCTCACTTATTCTCCAATAGAAGGGGAGAGGCACGTAACTGGACCAACAAATATAGACTTCATGGGCATCAAATTGAATCGGGTCATCGATTTGCCAATATTAGCTTAAGTCGCTTAGGTCCTAGTGTGACCTCGGTGTGGGGCATTGCTGGTATTGGGAAGTCAATTGTCGTCAGAAGTGTGTACTGCCACTTGATGCTTGGCGTGGAGCAATGGTTGAAAAGAGACCACCAAGGCCACGTTTTGGTTTGGAGTCGCCCGGAGTTCACCATGTACAGCTGGGCCGATGTGCCCCATCCATTTAATTTGACAGACTTGTCTTGGAGGTTACTTCAAGATTTCTATTCAGATGATCTTGACGCTAAAAGCACAGCAGCAATCGGTCATGGAAGGCCAAGACCCAATTCAAGAGTGCCGTAAATTTCTCCAAGACCACAGATACCTCGTTGTTATTGAAAACCTACGGTCCATAGATCACTGGGAGTTGATAAAAGCTGCCATCGTGCCTGATTCTACGAAAGCATGTATTGTTGTGATTACAAATGAAGAAATGTGGCTAGGCATTGTGTTGATAATAAGGAAAGACAATTGATCAACCTCAAAGGTCTTGAAGCGGATACGTCCCTTGAGCTCTTTCAAGAGGTATGTGTCCTCTCGACCATTGGTAAATTATGTTTCCTTACAGTTATACCCCTGTTTGTCACTTGTAACAGGGGACAATCCCCATATTCAAATCCTTGCCACTTTTTACCACTAAACACTAGTACAAAAACAAAATGGAGGCGGACAGGCTCTCCACCAAAAAATTATGTCTTTCCCAATACCTCAACCCCGTGACCTACCATTTAACACCAACACCATCTTACCACTTTCACCACAAAATCACCTGCGGTCTTGCAGGCATCTATGGAATTCTATATTTTTCATAAACATTTTGTAATCTTATATTGAATTCTTTAACTAATAAATGAACTCAAACAAAAAAAAAAGTTTCAACTGTAATGTTTTTTAATCTTGTCAAGCACTATAACTCTAGTATAGGATATGTCTCCATCCAAGATTGTTTAAAAAACTTAAATTTTGAATCTCAAATATGTGAATTTAAAACAACTATTTGAGCCACTAAACAACTTCAAATCAACAACATATCAGCAGAAAAAATATAGATCAGGTCGACCACTACAAATTTGGTATTAACTATGTACATTCATGATTGTCTAGAAATTCTAGATTTTGAATGTAGAAATCTATGAAGTTAAAAACAAATATTTATGAGTCTAAAGTATTTCAAATCATAAACTTTTCAAAAAAAATTTCATTTCATTGAGAACTACAGCTTTGGCATAGACCATGTCAATGACCAAGGTTGTTTGAAAATGTTAAATTTCAAAATTTATGGACTTGAAACAATATTTTTGTATTCTAAACAGTTTTAAATCAAAATCCTTTCAACTATAAAGTTATAGATTGCGTCGAGGGCTACTAATTTTGATATAAAGTCCCTATTCATCTAAATTCATATGAAAAAAGTTATGAATTGCCATCAGAGAAGAACGCTTAAAATAGCCACCTCTTTTTTCAGATAAATGATACTTTTATACCCGGCTTCATCTACTAAAAGGTAGAATCAGGCCAATTATTACCGAGTCTCGTCCAAAAAGTTAAGGCACACAGGCACTGGTGTTGTCCACCAACAACCCAAAAAAATCCCAAAAAACAAGAATGACATAAGGTTTTCGACTAAAAGGAGGTAATAAAGCTTCTCGAGAACCATCCTCTGGAAGCAAAGAAATGCATGGCCGACGTCTCCAAGTGCTGCCTAGCTAAGATTAGCTGATCTCGTAGATCGTTACGCCGTTGCAGTCTTGCCCATTGGCGGAGCCAGTGAGTTTCCCTGAAAAGAACCTCCAAAAAGGATTTGGGTTTGCATTGGTCAAAAACCACCTCACTTCTTGTTAGCCAGATTGCCCAACACAAGTCCGAGGCTGCAGTTAGCAACAATGAATTATATTCTTTTCCCCCTATTTTGGACCAACTATTAAACATGTCATCTACATTGTGGGGGCACAATACCGAATATAATATGAATGGCTCTCCACAAGAATCTGGCATAAAAGCAATCTAAAAAAAGGTGTTGTATAGTTTCTAATGAGTGACAAAGGGTGCACCTCTTGTCACCATTCCAATGTCGGCGAGCGAGATTGTCCTTTGTTAATATTACCCCTTTTTAAAATACCACAAAAATAATTTTATTTTTGTCAGGATTTTAATTTGCCAGATATCCTGTGGCACCATAATTCCATTGTTTATCAACACAACATACAAAGATCTAACTGAGAAAGTACCGGATGAATGTAACGACCAGATAAAGACATCTCTATCGTCTTGGAGTGGCAAATCTTGTAGAGATGAAACGATTCTGTGCTAATTTCTTAGATTTCCTCCCACCAAATTTTGACAAAATGAGATATTTAGCGGAGTTGAGCTAAGTACTGTAGCCACAGAATCATGTTTTCTTCTCACAATGTTAAACAACGCAGGGAATTTGTCATTAAGTGGTTGTTTACCCAGCCACGTATCTTCCCAAAACTGGGTTTGTGAACCATCTTTCACCTTGAACGATCCAAACCCTAAAAAAAGTGTCTTTAACATTCATCAAACTTTTCTAGAAATGTGAATCAGTATGTTTTTTACCACAACTTCCTAATGTCTTATCCTTTAAGTATTTATTTCAGATAATTTCCTGCCACACACCATCTTTGTTTAGCAGCTTAAAAAGGCATTTACTTAATAAGCATTTGTTTTGTAAATCCAAGTTTTGTATTCCCAGGCCTCCGTAAATTTTTGGTTGACACAAGATCTCCCATTTAGCTAGTCTATACTTTCTCTTGTGTTGATCATCCTGCCAATAAAATCTCGATCTTAAACAATCAATTTTTCGTAGTACCCCTTTTGGGAGTTCGAAGAATGACATCATAAACATCAGTAGGCTAGAAAGTACTGAATTTATCAGAACTAATCGCCCTCCTGTTGAGAGCAATTTACCTTTCCAACCACTGAGTTTTTTTTTAATCCTATCAATTACTATCTGACATTCTTTATTACTTAGTTTTCGCATAGGTATGCCTAGATATCTGAATGGAAAACTCCCGATCTGGCACCCAAATAGCTGCGAATAGTAATCTTCATATTCTTTTGCTTTCCCAAAACACATAATTTCACTCTTGTGGAAATTAATCTCGAGGCCAGATATTTGTTCAAAGGTACTAAGAATTAGTTTCATATTTATTGCCTTGTCAATATCATGGCTCATAAAAATGACTGTGTCATCTGCATACTGTAGACAGCCCCTCTTGAATTAGATAAGGGATAACCCCTTCCTACCTGACCTGCTTCCTTGGCTCTGGCAATGGGTATGGCCAGCATATCCGCCACTATGTTAAATAGTACCGGCGACATCGGGTCACCCTGCCATAAACCTTTTTTTGTTTAAAAGTATGGCCAAGTTGATCATTCACCTTAATACTCACATTGTATCCTTGAGTAAATTGTTTAATCCAATTGCACCATTTATGTGAAAACCCTTTCATTCTTAAAGTCCGTTGTAGGAAATTCCAATTCACCTTATCATAAGCCTTCTCAAAATCAATTTTAAAAATTACCCCATCAAGTTTTTTTGAGTGTAGTTCATGTTTTGTTTCATGAAGTATCACCGCTCCTTCCGTAATATTTCTTCCAGAGAGAAAAGTCGTTTGTGCTGGTCTAATGATCTTTTGTGAAACCGATGTTAGTCTATTAGTTGCTACCTTTGTAAAGATCTTAAAGGAGACATTCAACAGACAAATGGGTCTGTATTAATGAATCTCCTTCGCATCGTTGCATTTTGGTAGCAAAATAATGTTTCCAAAATTGAGGCTATGTAATGGCAAGTTACCCATATGGAATTCCCTGAATAACGCCATCAGATCCACTTTTATTGTTTCCCAGAAGACCTGATAAAACTCCAGAGGAAATCCATCCGGGCGCGGGCCCGGTGCCTTGTTGTCTTCCATTTGGAAAATAGCCTCTCTAATTTCCGATTCTGAGAACTCTCCCATTAAATACTCATTTTCCAGAGGTGAGACCTGTGAAATGTCACCAATTTGTAACTCATCAAGTACTATTGTAGACTCTTCCGCAGGGCCAAATAGGTTTTTATAATTAGTAATATGCTCTTTGAGTTGAGCATCACCGCTTATTAAATTATTACCCTGTTGTAACTAGAAATTACGAGTTTTACGGTGTCTACCATTTGCCAGCAAGTGTAGTATTTTGTATTAGCGTCTCCCTCCAGTAAGTGTTTCACCTTAGACCTTTGGTACCACTTACGTTCTTCTTCTCTAAGTAATTCGGCTAGTCGCTCATGCAATACGTGTTTTAGGTTTATCTCTGTGGCCTCAAGAATTTGGCTTTTGGACTTCTTATCCAACTCATCTAGTTTTTTTAATAAATTTTGTTTCTCCTTCTTATACGCTCCACTTATATTTTTTACCCACCCTCTGAGATATGGCGGAGCCTTCTGATCTTAGCTTGCCACCTTTCCAAAGGAGTACCTTCAACTAACATGCTATTCCACACTTCCTGAACCATGTCACAAAACCCTTCCCTCCGCAACCAGCCCAATTCGAATTTAAATTGATGTTGGTAAGATGAGGATGGGTTATTTGTGTTCCATAATAACGGTGTATGGTCGGAAATTTCTCGGGACAAAGCATGTACCGTAGTGTGCGGATACTTGGACTCAAAATCCGTACACATTAAAACTCTATCCAATTTCTTGAAAGTCTGATTCTGTAAATGATTTGCCCATGTGAATTTTCTCCCTGTCATTTCTACTTCCCTCAAGTTAAGTGAATCAATTACTGCATTGAAAAGGAATGGCCACCTATCATTGAAAATATCATTATTTTTCTCGTCTGCTCTTCGGATAATGTTGAAATCACCACCTATGACTATAGGTAAGGACTGATTTGAACATATTCTATCTCTAACAAGAAATTTGATTTATTATTTACCTGAGCAGGGCCATAAACTGATATTAAGTTAAAGTTGAAGTTATCATCTTTGACCCGTAACTTGAATCGAATTAGAAATTCCCCTTCCTCAATCTCTCCAAAATCAAAGATGGCCATGTTTATACCCAGAAGCATGCCACCGGACCACCCCTTTGGAGCCATACAATGCCAAAGGAAGTCTCTACTAGCACAAATATTATTAAGGGTCGAGTTTGGAAAGCTGGCTCTACCGGTTTCCGATAAGATAATAAAATCTAGGTTCTTTTCTCTTGTCAAATCCGACAGGAATCTGTGTTTTTTAGTATCCGCAAAACCATTGCAGTTCCAGAAAATTCCCTTCATCTTGACTTGCTTCTAACTTTTTTACTATGCTTAGATCTATTCTTTGAATTTTTTTGTGTGATACGGGAGACTGTAAACATACAGGATCACATCCCCCATCACTAAGACACTCGGTAATTTCCTCACAAATAAAATTCAAATCTTGTAAGTCCCAATTATCTTCTATTGTTTCTACTGTTAATCCATCATCCACATTGACATCTATACTGGCTCCACCTTGCTCAGCCGAAGTCAATCTTTGTATTTCTAAGTCTCTAATATAATTAGTAGCCTTTGAAACTTCTATGTCACTATTGCCAAGTACTACCCCTAGTGATCTAGCTGTAGAACGAATAAGAGAATCATCAAGAGCATTAAACAAAAGGGGCCACAGTTCATTACCTTTCAGTGAAGGCTCATCTAAATTTTTCCGAGCTTTTAGCTTTGTGGCTTTCTCGAGCGAGTCTTGATCAGAGTTAATTGCATTCCGTTTACTTGCTCTAATGGCGACCTTGTCCCACAGCTATAGTCATAAGATTGACTGAGAGGGTCGGCATCAAACATCCCATGTGAGTTTAACAGGACCACTGGTTTTTTTGAGTGCTTCACAGGCTCAGATGATGGGATCATCTTCTTGTTACCGTCACCTGTAGCCTGTGGCTTGGGAGCAGCAGTAGCCACCAGCCCCTCACCTGTAACCTGTGGCTGAGTAGCAGCTGTACCCGCCAGCTGCTTCAGCTGAGTAGCAGCAGTAGTCGCCAGCTGCTTGGCCGTGCCTTGGCCACTGGCCTGACCAGAAGGTGGCGGTGGATGTGCCACTTGATGATTCCCGGGATCTTCTGCCATTTTCCCATCTTCGTCCATGTTTGCGGGAGCTTTGTCCTCAGATGGTTTATCCTCGTCCATGTTTGTGTCCATATCGATTACTTCAGTCTCACCATTGTTTGTTTCTTTTTCTACTCGGAATTATAGCTCGTAAACGAAATCCCCAATAACCACATCCACTAAATCAGGGATGAGTTCAGGATTAAGCACCGCTACCTTCAATCTTGAACGACCATGCTTCTTAGTAAACTTGGTGTCAACCGCTCATGGAACTCCTAAAATTGAGCCAATTGCCCAAATAATCGGAAATTCTCTTAACTCTTTGGGTAAGCCCCGAAACTGCACCCAAACTTTCTCTATTTCATACTTGTATACTTCATCTTGCACACCTTTGTCAAAGATAATTTTTCCTTTCACTGTTTTTGTATCCATTGGGCCCCAGTTAACTATATGGTTCAATACCTCCGCTGTTGGGAAATTAGTGATAAAGGAGTCAACTCCTTTCTCTTCAATTTCCCATTTATGTTTGCCAGACAGAAGTTTGTCGAGCTCCACTACCAGCTGATCGGCAGTAAGAGAGCCCTCCAAAACATGCACCGTGGCTGTCTTTTCGTCCACAGTTGATTTCGGGTTTTGCGGAACTGGGATGAAGTAAAACCCCAACCCTTCAACCGTGAATCCACAAGGAACAGCTGAATTTTGCGTATTTTTCAAATTAGGACAAATCTTTGTAACATGCTCGCCACAACAAATATCACATAAAACTACTGCCGTGCATTCTGATAAAGTGTGACCCTTAGTCCAATGCTCAAGTTATAATGGTTTCAAAAAGTAACTTTTTTATATCTTAGTAGAACTTAACGGAGCTCTTGACTTCAAATAAACAGAAGCTTCAAGGAATTTACAGCCGGTGATATGGAGCTTACAAAACATATCTTGGCCAAGTGCGGGGGAATTCCTGGAGTTATTGCTGGTGTTGCAGAAATCATAGGATCAAGGGGAAGTTCAAATAGGCGTCTAATAAACAGTTTTCTTAAGGGTCTAAATTATGATTTTCTGGGCATGTTGGAGACACATGCAAAACTTAATCGGGTTTTTGAGAAAACAGAACTTGATCGTTTTGGGGGTCTACTTTCATGGATGCAGTCCTACTTTGATGCTTGCTCAGATTCACTCAAGCCATGTATCTTCTATCTATCCATCTTCCCTGGGGGCTACAGCATTAGGCGAAGGCGATTGCTGAGAAGATGGATCGCGGAATGTTACTCTAGAGACACATCTCATGGTACAGCGGAGGCGAACGGGGGGAAGCTAATCTCTGAACTCGTCGACTTGAGCATAATCCAGCACAAAACAAGCAAGGTCATCTGCCAAGTGAATGGTTTTTTCCATGAATACATCATCTCGCGGCCACTGGAAGATAACATGGTCTTCGCACTGGAGGGGTCTTGCAGCCTGAATTCAGAACGTGCTGGGCAACATCTCACCATAAGAAGCAGCTGGGACAGGGACATCACAGTGTTTACAAGCATGGACTTGTCACGTCTACGGTCCTTGACAGTGTTTGGGAAGTGGATGCCATTCTTCATCTCTACAGATATGAGACTGCTCCGGGTGCTAGATCTGGAAGACGCATCTGGTATAACAGTTAATGACCTTGAACAGATTGGGAAGGTTCTCCCTCGCCTCAAGTTCCTCTCTGTGCGAGGATGCAAGGAGATTAGCCGGCTGCCAGAATCTTTGTGTGGCCTGAGCCAGCTGCAGACTCTAGATGTCAGACACACCTCCATAGTCATGCTGCCACCGGCTATTGTCAAGCTAAAGAAGTTGCAATATGTCCATGCTGGAACTGCTATATCATCGTTAGATGAATATGATGAAACAGTTGCAAGCTTACCAGCAGCAGACGTGGACAGGACAACACTAGTGGAGGACACTGATGGCAGCACGGCCACAACGTTGCATGCACAAACAGGTGATGTTCAGACATCAACAATGTCAGCGAGCTGCATGCCACGTAGTTCGGTATCAAGCTGGTTGTCCAAGTTTTGCCGCACACACCAACATGGTAATGGCGGTGTCCAGGTTCCTGCAGCGATTGGGAAATTAGCAGCCTTACATACTCTTGGTGTTGTCGATGTCAATGTGGCAGCTGCTGGTAAGGTCATCCTGAAGGAGCTCAAGAAGCTTACACAGTTGCGAAAGCTTGGGGTGTGTGGTGTCAGTCGGGAAAACTGGCATGACTTGTGTACTGTCATCTCAGGTCATGCCCATCTCGAATCTTTATCAGTTCAGGTCAATAATGATGAGGAAGGTGTCTATGCACGCCTGGATGACATCACACAGGCACCAAAGACCCTGAATAGCCTTAAGCTGTACGGGCACGCACAGATTTTGCCAAGCTGGATCATGCACCAAGAGAATCTCAGGAAGGGTAACCTTGAGATGACTGTAGTAACGCAAAAGGAAATAGATGTCATTGAAAAATTACGATGTGGAGATGTCTTCCGTCGTCTTTGTGTCAAACCGATTCAAGATGGCGAACTACGTGTTGGTAAGCTGGAAGATGGTTGCGATCATCCTGGCTGGTCTGGGAAAGAGTTCAGAGTCCAGATCATCGAGATTGATTGTAGCTGCAGGTTACAAGTAACTTGTGGACGCTGGGTGCACATGCACGTTGAGCTGCTGATAGTTCGGTGCTCTAGTGGGTCATCTTTGCGGATTTCTCGGCTACTGAATCTAGCGGGTCTCAAGGAAGTGTGGCTTAAGGGTTCCTATGGTGACGAACTCAAGGAAGACTTGTGGCGCCAAATTGATGAGATACCCCAGGGTATGGAGAAACCTGTACTTAAACTTGAGGAAGCGCAACCACATTCATCCTGATCAATGAGCCTACTACGAAATACTTGCTACTTCTTGTAATTCGCAAATGAAAAAGGTAGAATTTGCAGATACAGCATCAACTGTATGGTTAGCTTATTTGCTATATTCTGTCAAATTGTTTGCACTCGTATTCTTCTTTTTAAGACAGCGAGATTATTGATCGACTGAATTGGGGGAGAGGGGTTACAGTCATGGTCAATTGTTTCAGCAATCCCAGGTGGCCTTTGACACTCCACATTACAGTTTCCCAATGCCCTCCTGGAGATCAAACAGCAGGTTAACAATCCATTCTTCACGATCCTTGCAATACTCTTATGCTGGGCGATTTGGACAGCTAGGAATGATCTCATCTTCAAAAACATTCCAGACTCAGTTAATAGGGTCAAGGAAGACTTGTTAACAGAGCACAACTTGCTGACACTTAGAGCAAGGACTAAAGACGCTTCTTCCTTTGATTTATGGATCCAAAATCTCTTATAATCTTCCTTTTTGTGTTTATTTTCTTTCAGACCTTCTTTGTTTCTTAGGCTCCATTTTTGTAATAATTTGTTCTTTTAATAATTCTTCTGTAGTGGAGTAAACCCCTCCAGTTTAGTTAAAAAAAAAAAAGTCTAAAAATTACACCAGTAGTGTGCAGCCCTGTTACAGTCTCTCATCACTCTCTGCTGCTGTTTTGCTCTCCTTTGGGCAGTCTAGAGCTGCTGGTGCACGGCTTTGCCCTCAACACTTTGGTGTATTGTATCCCTCATTATCGTTATTGAGCTGAACTGGCCTGTTTGGGACAAGCAGAAGTCCTGGAGGGACAAACAGAGGAGGAAGACAATAGAGAAGAGCACAGAATAGCAAAGGAGTTTATCTAGCAATGTGTGCTGGGAGCTTAAAAAAATAGTAGCTTCTGATCCACACCCACCCACTACTGTGGTTCAGAAATTAGCCAATCAAACGAAGTCTTATATCCAATAAATAAATAAAACAAACAAGTGAACAAGAAAATAATTGAAAAAAAAACACAGAAGTCTTTTGGACGCTGGGACTTATTACCTGATCGAATCGCCGAATCGGAGGCGTACGCTGTCAATCCTGCTCGTCACTCGTCAGCCGCCTCAACCTAAATCGGAGGCTCGGCAGACTCAGCACTTCCGTTGGCCGATCGATAGCCGTCGCAGGCGACCTGGCGCCACATCGCCGGCTAGCCTCCGCGCCTCCCCATCGCCTGCTGGATTGCCTGAACCGAATCCAATCCAATCCAATGCCTTCGAGCAAGGACCTGCTCCGATATGGCGTCGCTTCCCGTAGATGAGGGAGCGGCGGGAGAACCAGTTGGCCGCCGACAACAGCACGGGAGAGCCTAGTGCCCAAGACGAGGCTCTATCCGGGGCGGCGCTGGTCGTCCCACGCGGTAGCGGTTGGATGCGCAGGGGACGCCGACGAAGTGGATAGTTGCAGGCCTTGCGGTTTCACATGCGCACATCCAGTGGGCTTTGCAGACTAATCAATCTGTTTAGGCCTTTTTAGCAGGCGGCCCTTGCAGGCTAGCAGTCCGGCCCACGTTTGCTAGCTGCTCCAAAGCAGATGCAGGCAGGGTCGAACCTCGCAAAATTAGGGCGTGTTTGGTAGGACGCATGAGGGCAGTCAGGCCCATGAGCCAGACCAAATCCAGCCACAAGCCAGGCCCATGTGATACAAGGTGTTTTGTTTGGTTGCCTGCACCCTCAGAGCTTGACCCATATGAGATTTTGTTTGGTTTGCAAGTTGGAGCTCGGCCCAGGACCAACTAACTCCACCTAACAGATGGAGATTGTGTTTGGTTTGCAGCCAGGCCCATGAACAGGAAACGCCATCCAGTTTGGTGGCGCCAACAACAGGGATCACAGGGATAGAGTATTAAAAAGAGTTGAACAAAATGCAAAGGAAAAACTGATAGTTGACATAGATTGGCCTCAGACATCATTGCATGTTTATAGTTCAATCACTGGTGGCAACAAATTAGGTAATAAGATGGAGTGAAACCAAACCAACAGCATGAGTTCGCCTAGTAGGAAGAACAGAAGCCAGCAATATACAGAAAAACCAATGAAATCGACAAAAGCAATAGGCAGATGGAAATGCCTACTCTAGTTTGCTTAACCACCTCATCCATTAGAAACAACAAGTCATCACAGGCCTAAATTAGTACAAAGTCAAGTCATGACAGCTTAAAACACTAGCTGGGGCAACAGTCCAAGGTGCCCCTGCTGCCTGCCTTCATCAACATGCCAAAGACCACAAACACTAGAGGGCAAGTCATTATCACCTTCTTCCACCAAGGACCCTTGGGGTGTTCATGATGCTCAATGCTTGGGTCAAACTCATCTTCAGACAATGGATCATAATGGAGTGCGGGAGGGGAAGTTTTTTTTGGGGTGAGGCAAACCTAGTAGCAGCCTCAAACTCTCTAACAGCCTGCTCATAACATTTAAACTTCTTAAATCTGGCACCTCTGACCCCAATGACATACTTGCTGCATTCACCCCAACTCACATAAACCCCAGCATGCTCCCCATTGAAAATGACACAGTAAGTAGCTATGTGTCTGTAATAGAAAAGTGTGATTGGCCTCAGTCAAATGTAATGAGCTCCCATTGTCATAAGGTTGCAAAGAACAACTAGGAATGACATCACAGGCATCGTAAACAAAAGCAAGGTGCCTCAGCTACTATTTGTGTTGTCTGAAACTTGGCATGAGTGAGGAACTGGAAGATCTGCCATTGTGATTGAACCAAATTGTAGATCCCAAATGCCTCACCGATGACAAGCTTCGTATTATTGTTAACAAAAATTGGCATCATAGGCATTAAGACAAATTAAAAATGGCCTCAGCTACTTACATATGCAACAATTGGAACCAATCTTCCGTTGGTTTGCATCACTGGCCGTTCTAGTGTTTATCCCCCACATCACTAGTAGCTGAAGGATGCCATGGAATCCATGGCAACATCCATACCCTGCCTTCAAGGCAGCTACATGCTGCAGTTGCAAGGGTATGGATGTTTCTCACGGATTTGATGGCATACTTCACAGTAAGAAACAACAACCACAAAGCCTCAGTTGGTAGACATCACAGGCAGGATCAAAATCAAAGTGGCCTCAACTGAGTATAGTATAAAACAATCCAAGTAATTAGAGACATCATTGGTGGCTGAACCCCAACAATAAGAAACAGATACAACAGAATAGATAAAAATAAAACCATGGGTGTCATGGAATCCATCTGACCATCCATTCCCTGCCATCAAGTTGGTTGTCACCCAACAGTTGCTTGAGAATGGATGGTCCTTATGGATTTGATGGCACACATGATGAAACAGCAACAACAGAGAACCAAATGGAAGCCACCTCAGTTCATTGGAAAGCATCACAGGCCTGCACAGATGGTGAACAGAACAACCAACAGCTGTAAGGACATGAAGAACCAGGAAGATCAAAGAGGTTAGTGAAGTAGCAGAGTTAACACGTCCAGAAATTCCCCCAGTCAACAGGAACAAAAATAGTACAATAAACTGATTTATATACCTCACCATGGGTCACAGCCATGCAGTTACAGTGCCATAGTTGTACTATGATTCTAGTACATGTATGGCTGAGTTTCATGGTGAAATCATGCCATCAGGTACCATACCATTGGCCTCAGCTTGTAGCATTAGGTGGTTGTAATCATTAGAGCAAGTCATTGGTGGATGCATCACAAAACAAAAGCAGTAATAAGATGGACTAGGGTAAAACCAAGAGCGTGGCTGCCATGGAAATTGTGTGCTCATCCAGTGCCTGCCATTAGCATCCAAAAGGACATGTTGCAAGGCACTGAATGAGTCACACAACTTTGATGACAGGCATGCATAAAAATAGAAATGCAAAACAGGAAGCAACCGCCTCATGAAGTAGTTCTTGCATCATAGGCCATATATCCTTCCCACAAATGTCAACAACCATTGCAGTACATTCCAAAGTAAAATGAAGAAAAATTCAGAGAACCATCATTATATGAAAGCATAAATAGTAGCAAATAGGGGCAGCCAACAGAGGCCACCAATAGTGCATTACAAATCCATGTTTGCCTAAACCATGTGGGCATAAATAATAGCCAGCTCTCCACTATAGTTAGCCACCATCCAACTAGACTAACCCAAAAGGTAAGATGTCAATCAGCCAAGGGCCCTGCACAAAAGCTACACCTAAGTGTCATCAAAAGGTGAGAGAGTGGGTGAGGGGGGTGGAGGAACTATACATCTCTGCAGTGAACCCCCTCATGACCTTACTGTCCAAGGTGGACAGAACTACATGAAGTAGTTCTTGGCAAGGTTGGTCCTCAGCCAAATATCCCTATGTCTAGTCTCCATCTTCACAAAGCCTGTGGCAAGGGCCTTATTCTCAAGCAGATAGGTGTAGGCACAGATAAGGGCCTCAGTGGTGAACCCAGGCATCTCCAAGACTGCAAGGTACAGGTCAGGGTCAACATGGCCAGCCCCAGTCTCCCTAAGTGCACTGGCAACATCCCTAACAGCATCAAACATGTTGGTGATCATGACCATCTCATCCTCAGTAAAGGTCCACCTCTTCCTCTTGTTGCCCACTGCATCTTGGGACTGATGGTGTGTGGCCTTGCTGCCTTCTCCCCTCTCAGTAGGGCTCTTCTCAGTATGGGAATCCCCCTCTACCTTAGCAGCATCACTGTCAGCCTGGTTCACCCCAAGGGGCTCACCAGAACCAACAGCAAACCTACCAGTGACCATGGAGTGCCCAAAAATGGCCTCCATCTCAGCATAGAACCTTATGGGACAGTTTAGGAATTCAGCATCCTTAAGATGGTCCTGCAGGTTTGTATACAGTGAAAGATGAGGATAGACAAGTGAGGTTAGGGTAGAAAAGGGATGGATGAAAATGAACCATTGGTCTACCTTGCAGTGACCTAGGTAGTGATCTTGATCAAGCATGATTGCATGTGTGTCACTATCCCACAAGACAGCACTTAGCTCCTTAAGCTTACTCACCCTAGACCACTTCCGTCTCTATTTTCTCAAGTGGTTGTACACCTGAGTGGGGCTAACTACATCACCACTGTAGTCTTTCAAGCACTTGGCCACATAGTTAACATCCTTATCCTTGAAGACCTTGTTAGGCCTTGTACCATCAGTCAACAGCTGCGCCATCCTCCTTAGCACAAAGCCTGAGGTATTGTTGTTCCACCTCATGGGACCAGCCACTGCTGCTGCTAGAGCTAGTGCTGGAGGAGTAGCAGGAGCTGCATGACCAACTGCAGCCTCAACATCACCAGCAAACACTTCTTCAATAGCCCCAAACCCAGCCTCAACTTGGGATGCCACCCTAACTGGGAACCATTGGAGATAAGAAATGGCACAAGAGGTGTAAGCATTCCCACAGCTAGGTGCACTAGTGTACAGTGGCCTCAGTGTTAGCACATACCAGTTAGGCAACAACAAGGAGAACATCATTGGTGGGTGCCAATCAATTGAAGAAACAAATTTAACAAGGACATGACAGACATGGAATGTTCTATTTCATCCACAGTTTGCCATCACATTGAGCTGCACCCAAAGGTTGCAATACTGTGGATGATGTTAGAACACTTGATGACTAACATGAAAAAAATAGTAACAACTCAGCAACCACATTAGTTCATTGAGTCACATCATTGTCCACAAAAAACTCTCACAGACAAGTAAAGGTACATTAAACACTGGTCTCAGCTTGTCCACCAATTATTACATAACAAAGTTCATTAACCAAATGTTCCAAACCAGGGTCAACAAACAAAGTTCATCATCAAAAGACATGCAAGTTTCAGGTCCTATGGCTGCCCCTACCCTGCCACATGGCATTACAAATCTCATCCCTCCTAGCAGTCATGGCAAGTGTATCCAGTGCCAACAAATTGTCTACAGGCTCATGGTTTGGGTGGTTAGGTGGTAGCCAGTCCTCATCTGGCACGTAGTGGTCAGTACCAAATCCCCGGATCCAATTATGGAAGATGCAGCAGGCAATGACTAGCTTAACCTGAGTCTTGTAAGGGTGAAATGGCTTGTTGTCTAGAATACGAAATATGTTCTTCAAAGCCCCAAAAGCCCTCTCAACTGTCACCCTAAGTGAGGAGTGTCTCAGGTTGAACAATTCTCTTGCATTGGTTGACCTGTTGGTGGTGCTGTACTCAAACAAATGGTACTTAACCCCATTGTAGGGAGTGAAAGGATCAAGAATGCCCAAGAGGGGGGGTGAATTGGGCAACTAATAAATTTTTCGAAATACAATTCAACCTATCGCAATTTGCCCAATGTCACCCCACAAGTGCTTGTGTCAATTCTATTCCTAAAACAAGTTATGCAACCTAGAGCCAAGTCCTATCACAAGTATACTACTCTAGGAAAGTAGAGAACACAAAGAAAATGCGGGAATGTAAAGAGTTAGAATGACAAATCCGGTTTTTCCCGAGGTATCGGAGAGTCGGCACTCCCCACTAGTCCTCGTTGGAGCACCCACGCAAGGGTGTAGCTCCTCCTTGATCTTCGCAAAGACCAAGTGCTCTCTACGAGCTGATCCTTTGCCTCTCCGGCACGGTGGATCGCCCAAAACCGCTCACAACTTCGACTTGGGCCGTCCACAAGCTCTCCAAGCGGTCACCAAGCCACCGATCGCCACCAAACCGTCTAGGTGATGCCGATCACCAAGAGTAACAAGCCTAGACTCTCACTTGACCAAGAACAAGGCCAAAGAGGGTGATGGATGCACACAAGTCACTCTTGATCTCTCTAGGGAAGAAGCTCACAAGCAATGGAGTTCACACTAATCTCCCTAGGGCTCTTGCTCCTTCACAAGATCAACAAAGGTTCCTTCAGCTGTTAGAAATGGCAAGAGAGATAGAATGGAGGCAATGGTGGAGTATAAATACTCACCCTCTCCAAAACTAGCCGTTCCTCACTTTTCAGCATACCGTCGGACACTGCCGAGGCAAACCGTCGGACTAAACTTCACTGTCCGACTCTCTCAGTGGCACTGTGTACTGAACTGTGTCGGAGGGGTGTCGGACAGAACTCAACGGTCCGACACTCCAGCGTCCGACGCTTTTCAAAAGCCTGCACAGTACCCTGAACGGCTATATGCGTGGATCAATGGTCCGACGCCCACGTCGGACATTGTCCGACGCATTTTTCTCCTGTTTGGACCTCTCTGGAAACGTCAGACGCTAAGAAACATTAGTCCGACGCTCGCTCTCACAACGGTCCGACGCTCGCTGATCATCCTGAGGCACCATCGGACTCTGGCCAATGGTCCGACGACCATCCAGCCAGGGTCCGACGCTCCCTGGCACGCTGAGAAGCGCCAGGGGCTGCCACATATCGTCGGACTCTCACTATTAGTCCAATGCCCATACTAGGTAGAGTCCGACGCCTCTATTTTGATCAAAAACTTCGTCGAATCGAAAACTTTCCAAAACAAAGTTTGATCCTCTCTCTCAAGAGTCTCCCTGGGCTGTTTAGAGCTATGTTGGACAAGTGTGCATCACATCTACACTCTCTAATCTTGCTCTAAGTCAAGCTACCCATCCAAACCCCTCTTAGTAGTACGGTCAAAGAGAAAAAAAACCTAAGACTACGCCAAGTGTCTCTCAACTCCAAACGACACTTGGCACTAGCCTATCACCGTCTTGTCTTCCATCCTCTGAAAACCGAATCGAATTCCATCGCTAGGGGCTTAAACCTGCAAGTTATTATGACCTAACCTCTAGGTTATCCTGTTAAACGCACGTTAGTCATAATAACCGTCTTGTTGTCATTAATCACCGAAACCACTAGGGCCTAGATGCTTCAGGGAGGTAGGAAGCCATTGCGACATGCATAGCCTGCATCTACAAGGTACATTTTACCTACAAGTGCATCAGGGAAGGGCATGATGTGTGTGTAATGGCTGGTTTGGACACAAGTGCAGTGAGCATGTGGTTTGTGTGACCTTCAGGCACAGTGAACCCATCCTCTCTCTCAATGGCATCATGAAGTATGTGGGAATCATGTGCAGACCCCTCTCAGTCAGCCAACACATAGTTGAAGTTCAGGTCCCAGTTCACAACAGCCATGATATTCTGTGTTGGTTCTTTCTTCCTACCCCTGAAAGCCTGCTGCATTCTCCTAGCCACCCTAGCCAAGCAGTGGGTGCCATCAATGGCAACAATGCAGTCCTAAAATTGTGCAAATGTGTTAAGCCAATTGTGTGGATAAACATTAGGGAAGCAGTTGAGGGGGCTTGATCAACTCATTTCTAAGTTCACCAACAGCAAACAAAACCTGGTGAAAGTGCCTATGGACTATCTCAATTGACCTCCTAAATGCTTGGTGCACAACCCTGAACCTTTGGTTGTGTCCAACAATAAGGAGGAACATAGAAACCTACTCCTCAACAGAGGAACCATGGCTCTCTGGTACAAGGTCTCTAGTTCTAAATAGGTCACACAATACAAAAAAGGGGGCCTCTGGTCATCATAATCATGGATAGACACTCTCTATCAGTGGACCTATAAATGGCCATCAGGGTACGCTGCCTATGCCGGTCAGCATCACACCTCAAATTGTATAATACTGGGTCTGGTTCAGGGATAGGCCTTCTAATCCTCCTGGCGACAAAGGACACCATGACAACTACCAAAGAAGCAGCTTGCTTGGCCAACTCATCTCTTTTCTGGGCTGGATCCATCTACATGCATGAACAATTCTAGACAAACAATTTTTAATTGACCCTGGTAGGCATCAACTTGATTAAGATACAATGTATGATCAAAAAAGCCACGGCTACATTACTGACATGCTTCCCAGTGACAATATGGACCTCATCATCGACCAAAGTATGCAAAGCAGAGCATAATCCATAATGGAAAGCACGAAGCAACGTAAAAAGTCACAGCTTCATAAATGAAATGCATCCTAGTGACAGTACCTCAGCACAATCGACCACGATGCCAAAAAATAATGAACAATACAAACCCTAAGCAAGATTCATGTGCATCGACTATATCATCGACCAACAACACAGAGCAAAAAAGACATGGATGTGCATCGACCATATAATCCACCAGTGTGGGGGGTATAGACCCGTATACCCGTATGGCGCCACATGGGCCACATCACCCGATCAGGCCCAAGCTGCCAAGGATGCGTCGTCTACACGTTCTCCAGAAGATCACATATATCCACCGATCAGGAGCCTTGGCGGCCAAAGAAATAGCTTTCACGATATCTAGCTGATTGTTCGGCTAGGATTGTAATCTGATATACATGGCAAAAATGACTTGTAACTCTACTCCCCATGATATATAAGGCGAGCAGGGGATCCCCTCAAAACATCTCATCTCACATCAATACAATACCTCGGAACACAGGACGTAGGGTATTACATCACATTGACGGCCCGAACCTGTCTAAATCTTGTGTCTCGATGCTCTTTGTATTATACTAGCTTGTCTCAAGTGCACCTTCACCGATTCATCTACTACCGTGGCCATACCCCTCGGTAGACTATCGACGATATCTCATCGATAGTGGCGCACCAGGTAGGGGGTGTGCACTCTGAATCCATGGCGGGCAAGATGGTGATTTTTTCGAGCTCCATAGCACTGCCCACGCCGGGCTAGATCTTCACGGTGGGATCCATCACCTGGGTCATCGGCCCCAACGGCGAAGGGAAGGTCATCGACATGGAGTAGATCGCATCTGCATCAACTTCACCAACGCCTTCTGTTGACATCTACTAACGTCGCCAATTATAACTATATTACTTTTAATGCGAGAAGCGAGATTAGAAGATGAATGGTAATTAATTAACTTGTCATTAGCAACTAGCCACTTTTCTATTACCAACATTCTTATGTAAGAACTAGGTTGTCATCCCTAATTAATAATGCTAAGAACAAATAAAGGTTTTATATATTAATCTATATGACTAGGCAGAAATAAATATAAATATAAAATAAGATCAGTTCTGCATGCGGACCGATAATTATACCATTGTACCATTTTACCTAGGAGTTCTACCAGGTTGTCGATTTATATTTATACCACTGGGAAGGACTAGGATAAACTTTAATCTATTATATTGATAGTGATGGTATACAATGGATAAGTGACATTACCGATGTCATTTACTATACTCATAACAGGTAGAGGTCACAAGATAAATAAACATAGAGGTGATAAGTATGATCAAGCATCATAAATAAAAGATAATCATCAGAGCGCTCTCTAGTCATAGTAATAGCTAGCCAATGGATAAAATAAGGAATTAATACCTAAGGTAATTCTATAACTACATCAATGAATAACTCTAATTAGTGCAATTACATCTAACAATCATTGTTAGACTAATTCTATATTATAATGACATGCAAAGGGCATCATCTAGGAAGGATGTGAAACAGAGTCATCATCCAACTTCGCGACCGTGCCTGCTGGCCTACATACGGGGAGTGGACTACAGAGGACTCAACGCAGCTGTCATCTACGCGATCTACCACACGACCCGGCACATCAGGGTGCACTTGCAGATAAACAAAATACCTAGACACCACATCTACATATTGTCCGTCATCTATCCATCGTCCGCATGAATAAACGCTATACGAGCAATTACATGAATTCAATAAGATCAAACCAACTATACTAGACATATAATCGAAGTAGACAAAGACTATTGTAATCAAGAAAATATGAACTATTAAGAACAATGTTTTTCTAATCACAATGAAGAATACAATAATAGAGAAAGAACTATAATTATACCGAACTCCGCGCTCCAGACAGACGCCGGGGCTCCAGATCCGCCGAAGAACTAGAACTCCTCTACTTCTAGTCTAACTAAGCTAGAACTATGAACTAGGAGGCTCTTGATGAACTAGGAGGCTCTTGATGGCTTGAGGACTTGATGCCTTGAATGAATGATGGGTTTGATGCCTCCAGGGGGGTCTGCCCCTCTATTTATAGCCCGGTGGGATGCACGTGCGCCGTAGGATCAAACCGACTTGAAACAAGGGCCGAGATGACTCCACAAAGGCGGCGGAAGAAGACTCCAGAAGGCGGGGCCGAAACCCTAAGGGGGGCGCCGGCCGGCCCCACCCTGGTGGGTTTCGGGCCCCGGTCGCTTCGGGTGTGTTTCAGATGCTTCTAGTGTTCTCGTGATGATGTTTCCTTCGTGGTTAAGTTACGTGTCTTTTATGCTTTTTAACCCTTCTTTTATGCTTTTCTGGAATAGCCCCTGAAAAATACAGAACATGCAAAACTCATGGAAACTGTCAGTTAAAACCCTAGACTAGTATGTATTCATATATCCATTGGTGTCTAAAGTTCTAATAAAAGTTGACATTATCCACTGTCAACACCTTCGACTTCGGCGACACAGCTGCCGCGCTACTGTTGACGGTAGTTATACCATATTTTTACCCCATCAAAACCGTCAACAAGACATTCTTTGTAGAAGGAAACCACCAAACACATAGTGACTTAGGTACAAATAACTTGGTTCCACATGTACTTATCATTATTTGGTTGCAGGCACTCAGAACAGGTACTTTTCAGTGTCCGAAAGCTTTATATGAAGGTTGGGCAACCTACCAAGTATGGCCAAATGACAAACCAACTTCACATTCAACAATATCACAGCTTCTGGAGACGATGTACAAAAGATGAGCACAATGAGTGGTTCGGCCGAACCACCCAAAGGCAAGTGAGCACCACCATTGTGCTTAGAATTGCATGGAGAAGACACCTGCAAAAGGTAGGCCTTCGATTCCACCAAAGGTAGTTCGGCCAAACCACACTTGGTGGGCCCCAAAGTAACCAACACCTGGGATGGACTCTATGACATGTGGGGACACTCACCCATGGTCCCACCTGACAATAAGTGGGTCAGCCGAACCCCACTTTATGGGCCCCAAAGCTCAGCTCCACTCCAGCGTGTTGGGGAGACCTTCTAGAAGACCCTGGCTGGGCCCACCTGCCATAGGGGGGTCGGCCGAACCCCTCCTTGGGTCCAGCCAAGTCGGTTGAACCTCCACCGCTTTTCTCATGTTGAACATGTGTTGGAAATCCTCCACCCTTGATCCTAAGGCGGTTATATGGCGGTTGATCCAATGGTGCATGCTGGAGGTCACGCGGATCGCTGACGTGGCGCTGCCCTTCATCCCCCTATAAATACCCCCATAGGCCTTCACTCTAGAGCATGATTCAAAGGAGAAAACACTATGTAGTAGCTTAGCTCTGCTGTAGTGCTGTGCTAGTTAGAAGAGAGTGAGGGAAGTCTTCAGGAGAAAGCCCCGGGCCTGTCGGGAATCTTCTCCAAGGTGTACCTTAGCGGATGCGAATCTTGAAGTAAGTCTTACATCTGAGTCCTTCTAAGTATTTGATATTCTGGTTCTGGTATTTTAAGTATATACTGTCTTCACCCGTACATTGCTTTACTTAGTGAAGTTCTCTAGTCTTTTGCAAAGGTTAGAATAGTAAGTTTAGTGTAGACGCGGTGTCTAGACTATATCTTGCCAGTGTAGGCCGCTTGTCGCATGGATTGTTTGTGGTAGCCAGCAAGTGGTGACAGCCTTGTCAGGTCTTCGTAGTCCATCATGTGTGTAAGACAAGTTATTAAAATGGCAAGGCATCAAGACAATAGCACAGTCGCCTCGGGTAGGAGTTTTGTCTCCGGCTGCTTCGCCTGTCGCCTCTTGTGAAGGGAGGAGCTGACTAGGCTCTTTATACTTAGAACACCAAAACCAAATATCTTTTGCTACATAGGAACCTCTCTACCTTGCTATCATAGATCCTTTGTCTCATCACTGGACGGCCCTGGACCTAGTTAGAACACTTCACGTTCCCCGTGGAAAATACGATACCTGGAATACTCCCGGTGAAGGCTACATTGACTACCGTACGCTTGCGGTATATCCGTTCGCCACTTCTAGTGTCAACAAGCTTTCTGGCGCCATTGCCGGGGAACGGTAGCTGTCTTAACTAGAATCGAGTCGTCCGAGTTACCCTTCTTTTATCTTTCTTTTCTTTTTATCCTTTCCACACCATGAACCAAACACTCATATCTCATCTCGTCGCTCCAAAGGGCGCTAGTTTGGAGCCACCACCATCATCCCATCCTATTCTTTCACCTAGCTATGAGCTTCGCCCTAGTTTCATAGCTAAGGTTCGGGAACAATCATTTGCTGGGGAAGAAGATGAAAACCCCTACACTCACTTATGTGATTTTGAGCAATTGTGTTCATGTCTTCACATTGAAGGTATGGCACGATATACCTTGAAATGGATGCTATTCCCATTCTCTTTGATGGGAGCAGCTAAACAGTGGTATGCTCGACACATAGAGAGTGCACATGGAGAGTGGGAAAGCCTTCAATCCAAATTCTGCTTAGCCTTCTTCCCTATCTCTCGTGTTGCTCGTCTTCGACTGGAGGTCCTAACCTTCAAGCAAAAGGAAAGGGAGACTCTAGGTGCGGCATGGGCCCGTGTCACAGACTTAGTATCCTCTGGCCCTGATTTAGCTATAACCGAGCCAGTACTCTTACAACACTTCTACCTCGGTCTTAGCCAAAATTCCGCACAATAACTTGATATATCTTCTAGAGGAGCATTCCTTTGTTGTACCGTTGGTGAAGGGAAGAAACTTCTTGCTAAAATCCTTGAGAACACTCCCCACACCCAAGGGTATAATGAGCCTCCTAAGGAAGAAAAGGAATTCATCCCCTAGCAAAAAGAAATCCCAATGGTCGAATCAAAATCAGTCTCATCCAAAGATTCTACCATCGACCCTGAACCACATATACCACAAATATCGAAAGAGGAAGAAATCCATCCTCCAACCCACTCCTTCGATTTTGAGGATAATCTCTTAACTAACCGTGCTAGTTTTGGGAATGCCTACAATTATCCTATTCAAAAGAGTCCTTCTAAGAAACATCATTCAAAACCCCTCAAGAAAGGATCTCTTCAACAATCTCCCAAATTAGCATCATCTGACGCCTCGAATTCCCATGTGGCATATAGGAAAACATCTAGGATCCTGGATGAACCTCCAAAAAGAATGCTGACTGTGCCCATAGAAGGAGAACTAAAATTCTTACAAGCAAAATCTATACTCTCCCCTTCTATGCCCACATCCGCCATGTCCTTTGAACCCATCTCTAAACTCATCTTTGATCCCGATACATCCAATTGTGTCCTTCCTTCAAAGTCTTATGATGATCCAATCATTGACTCTGGAGATTCATTAAGACACCCAAGGCATGAGAGTCATCAGGCCCATAAATCTAACCAAGAAGAAAAACAACAACAGTTGGAGAGTCCACCCACTGTTGTAAGTCAAGAATGGTTAGAGGAGACCAAAGATTCTAATGAAATCACTAAGATGCCCACTCATGTAAGGAGAATAGCTTGTCAAGTCATGGGCATCTATAGTGAAATTTGCTATTATCCTAACCTTGGGATTAACATCATTCCTCACTTCTATGTTCAATGTTCATCAAAGAATCACCTGCTACAATCCCAAAAACACCTTAGGCTCCCAAATGGTCAAATCCTTTTAGGAGTCCTTCAAGGCGTACCTGTAGTAATTGATGATCTAAAGATCTCCCTAAATTTTCACATCTTTGACCTTCCTGGACTTTCCTGTCATTTCACATTCATTGGAAGGCTAATCATGCGAATCTTGGAGGACATTAGAAATGAGAAGCTTGGTCATAGAATAGGCAAGGAATATCTACCTGTTTGGTCTTCTCAATCTCTTAGCACAAGGGTAGAATCCAATCCTATTCATGACCCAAGGGTGAGCTTAAGATGATTTCACAAACAACCATGACATATCCAAGTCTTGAGGAGGATTTGGAATGTCATGAGAAGAAAATCGCTCACCTACTCCTTGAGACGGAGAATTTCATCAAAGGGCATGGAAGTTATCCGTCGATCCTCTCATCAAGTCCTTGCTCATTTGAGAAATCTCCAGACTCAAGCTTTCTTTCTACCACTACACAACAAGAGATCTACAACCCCTTCACTCTTCTTGTGTCCAAAACTTTTACAATAGAGGTTGTAAATGCTTTTGTTTATCATAAGTTCTCCAAAATTCGTAGTGTTATGAATTCTTGCAGTTAGGCCCCCACAAGTTGGCTTCAAATTAACATCATTGAACTTGTGTGCCTAACTTGAGTAGGGTAGTAAGACTTTTGGTTCTGTTGGTGTGTTGCCACCAATAGAACCCCTGTACTTGATGTTTTCTCTATTTTCCATGACTCAGGACACACCTTACACCAAGTGAGGGGGGTCATTTGTCCCCCTCAAACACATTTGGGCGTTGATGGACATCCCGAGCAAAAAGCATCAGTGCATGAACACATCATTAGAGGTAAGAATGCACAAGGAAAGAACCAAAGAGGCTGGAACCTCCAAGGTGGGGTCGGCCGACCCCACCATGGACACCCCAGCCCACCAGTCAACCTCCACTACATTGAGCCATACTTCTTGACTGGTTTGTCGCTTTCTCTTTCTCTTGTTTAGTGCATTCCTCTTATGTTTGTCTCCAACCCTCTATAATAAAACAATAATAAAAAAATGTTTCTTGTCTTCACCATTCACTCTATTGTCTCTAGTAGAATGAATCTTATTTATCTTATCATGCCTCCTTTTTCTATGTTAGCATGCCTTGGTTTGGATGTATTGATCGTTTGAAAGATCATACCTCCATAGTATTTTTGAATTAAGCATGGTGCTTAGGTTAAAAGAGACCACCTTAATCAAACATGACATGGTGTTAAGTATGATTATTGAATCAAAACATACTTACATGGAACTTGGTTGCACTTTTGGACTAACCCCTGTAGCAAGAACCTCGAAATCTCTATGGGTAAGTCATAAAATCATTCAAGAGATAGATTGAGATCCTCATGGTCAAAAGTCAAGTGGTTTGGCCAAGGAGAATTTCAATGCAACTGAGGAGGACCACTGCTACAACTCATCATCTTTAAGGTAAGTGGCCACCTTCTTAGAGTTTTCCTTGAACATGAACCTTTGAAGAAGAAGTTAACATGCTAGAATTTATCCCTGATAATGAATTGACATAATTAAAATCTACATGTCTTACTTTCTTTTTCAGTTGTTTGTATAGCTTGATCACTAGATAGGTTCTCAATTAACTGCAAATCCTTTCTTTACCTTGGGTCCCCAAAACCCCAAATTAGAAGTGAATAGCCGAAATTCAGTGACCACTTGGGACCAAAATTAGGACAAGCCATATAATTTTCAGAAATGTATAATCTGGTCGCACTAGGCCATTCAAACCTAGGTTGGGCGACTGAAATGACCTCGATTTCCACGAAGGGAAATCCACAGGCTCGAATTGTAATTCAACAGATTGCTTGGGACAATCCATGAAATTACCCATATCTCAGTTGACACCAGGATCCATACAACGGTAATTAAGTCTTACATAAATATTTATTACATCGCCACATTGGCGGAATTAACATTCAGAGAAGCTTAGAAGATGCGGAAACGTTTCATCCTTCACGGCCAACTCGAGTGTAGCACGTGACCCTATTCCTCGCCATCGTCTTCCTCGAAGTCGTACTCATTCTCGTCACCTGACAGCAAATTTATCAGTACGATTTGTACTGGCCACGGAGCCCACCTATGCAGCATTTGCTTTGTGGAAAGTGGATGCAAGGCTATACAAGCAGACCTATAGGCTGAGGTTTCCTATGCAGCTGTAATCAATGTTTAATTAGTCAAGTTTTATCTCCAATTACACCATCATCCCTTTTCCCATCACCACATCTCACATACCCACACCTCTCTCTCATTTGACAGGCCCAACTCCCTCTCGAGCCTATCTCAGCGGCACACTACCACAACGGGTACACTGCCGGAAAAATGTCATCCAGGGGAAGAAGAGAACACTCACTACACTAGTAGAAGCTTCACAGGAAAGGTCCATAGCCAACGAGTTGGCATATGTATCGATCGATCAACCGTACATTCTGCAGAGGTTTCACTACCCACAAGATTAGCCATCATAGGTGTTGCGCAAACACCTAGGCAGAATTCAAGGTGCTTGCTTGCCTAGGTCGATGCCACCCTACCACTCAGCCCTGGGATATTCCGGATCCTACACCGTTATGCTGAGACTGGGAGACACAGTACCGGGCCCATCCAGTGGTACTGTGCATCTAGAACGGATCGGGAACCCATCGACCGTCTCCGTCCACCCTTATCACCTCTCAACCTAGCAGTAGTGGCACCGTCCTACCAAGTAGTCCAGCCGTCTCCCGCCCATCAGAAGCGAGTGAGTAGAAAAGGATTCCCATGAACCTGAAACTAGTCCGTCCTAAGTTTGAAAGCAGGCATCTTCACTTAGGGGATACTCTCCCCGTGCCATCACAGCACCTCCGTCCACGGGTTTCAAACCACCAAGGCTATCCCACCCGGAACCTTCTCAACAACTTTACCCGCCACAGGTATCTCGCTTGGGGATGCCCAGGTTGCACCCCCGGCACGACTTGCCCCATGGGCTTGTCTCACATCCCACTTGGTCGACATCAACCCTTACCACGCACCCAAGACGCACGCAGCACTCTCTCCCAGTGGTTATAATCAGATATTCACCGTCCCAATTCCACCACATAGCATATAGCAAGTAGAAAGTAGTGGAAGAGTGACAGTAAATTAAGCAGCAGCTAACCTAGCAGCGGATAGCAGGGTATAGTCTTATCAAGGTAGGGAATTCAAATATACTACCATGCAACCAATCCATACATAATCATAAAGCAATAGCAACAATGTCATTTGCAATGCGTAAATAGGATCTAAGGATTTGGTGGGACGTGGCACCTTCATAGTCATCTCCTAGCTCCTGAAGGTACTCGTGGTCGTCTTCCTTAGTCAGATCCTCCTCCGGCTCTGAAATCGAACACGAAATAGTCGCGTCAGCGACTCCTATAGAGTATTTCAAAAAAATCCAATAAAATAAAGAGTCAAATGCACACAAACATAGTCTTAGATTGTAGATCTCATTTTTCTGAGAATTTTGATATATGGTGCGCAATTTTTGGACATCGTATGAATAAGTTATGAATTTCCGAAGATTATCCTATTTTCTGAAAATGGAAAATGGTCGATTAATCAGCGGCAGCTCGGGATTGGTCCACGTGGCGCGCAGGTCCAGTAGTGCGGCATGTGGCGCCTCATCCGAACACAGACCCGATGGTCGCCCACCAGGTGTTCGATGCTGGTTCCCAGAGAGTCGCCGGCGTCGGCGTAGCTCGGCGTAGCTCGGCGGGGCTCGGCGGGGCTCGGCGGGGCTCGGCGTAGTTCGACGTAGCTCGGCGTAGTTCGGCGGAGCTCGGCGTAGTTCGGCGTAGCTCGGCGGGGCTCGGCGGAGCTCGGCGTAACTCGGCGTAGCTCGGCGGGGCTCGGCGGTGCTCGGCGTAGCTCGGCGTACCTCGGCGGGGCTCGGCGGTGCTCGGCGTACCTCGGCGTACCACGGCGGGGCTCGGTGTACCTCGACGTACCTCGGTGTACCTCGACGGGGCTCGGGCGAATCGGACATTTGGGCGCTGAGGGTGCCGCTCTCCCGAGCTCTCCCGGGAAGGCTCGGGCGAATCGGACATTTGGGCGCCGAGGGTGCCGCTCTCCCGAGCTCTCCCGGGGAGGCTCGGGCGAATCGGAGATTTGGTGCTAGCAGGGTTCCAGGGCGTCTGTTCAAGGCGGCGGTGTCTCTCCGGCGCGGCGGACGATGACAGGGCGGCGATGACCATATTTCGGCAAGACAGGGCTCGGCTTTCCCCAATTGGCGTGCTCAGGCAGTCGTCCGACAAGATGGTGGCAGGTTAGAGTCGTGGTATGGCCTCCTTCTCTCCCACGGCATACGGCGGTTCTCCGACGAGGTGGAGGCGCACGTAGCCAAGGCGACAGACATGATTCGGGGCTCGGCTATCTACGCGGCGGTGCCGAGGCAGACTTGGCGAACCTCGTCGGCCTTTCTCCGCAGTGCGAGGCGACCGGGAGTACTCGGAACGGATTTTAGGCGAGGCGAAATGTGTCGGCGGCGATCACGTTTCCCCGAGAACGCACCTCTCGGTGTTCCGGGCTATGGAGGTTCGATCTTCCGCAACTAAGCTTGTCCGAGGTGGTCGTTTTTGTTCCTGGTCGCGGTATTGAGATGCTCCGGTCATCGGCGGCGATGTCGCCGCGACTGTGAGGTTTCGGCGGGGCTAAGGAGGTCTTTTAGGAGATGTATACGCCTCCAGGGTCTATGGCGATGGTATACCAACTACCAATTTTGGCTACCGAGATTCCCAAGGTGCTCGGTTGTGGCGGCGGCGTGTCGCCGACGACGGCGGAAGGCGGCAACGCGGCTACGACCATGTCTTGGTTCAATCGAATGCGGTCTTGTCAAATTGGTGAGGCCAGAGAAGCATACAACACTCTAGTGGCGAACCTTAGCCATGGCATGGCCTTCTTTTGGCGACGGCTCGCGGCGGCGCTTCGGTAAGGTCGCGGCGCACACGGCCAAGGCGATTCAGGTGGTTCCGGATTCAATCCCGCGAGGCGGGTTCGTTCGCGAGGTCTCGGTGTACCATCTTGGCTCCCTCCTACCGCGCGAGATACTCAGCTAGACCCTGAACGGACTTCGCCGCGCCAGAACGTGGCATGGCGAGCACGTCTTCCCGCGAGCGCGTCGTGCTGCGCTCCGGGGCCATGGATGGTCGGTCTTTGCGATTCAGGCTAGTCCGTCGTGCCCGTGGAGCTAGTGGTCGTGCCGATGGGTGGCAGGACGATGCTACTGGCTCAGGTGCTCGGGAACGCCGACGAGACGGCGGCGCTCCGAACGCCCATGACTGCGGTGCCCGTCGAAGTCACTCCAGTGTATATGCGCGTCACCCATTTGGCTTGGTAGGTCTTGTGTGTGTGCGCGGTGTTCCAGGGTCGGAATCGACCCGTGGCCTACGCGCTCGTGAAGCCGAGCGCCATGGCCGAAAGCACGGCGAGGTTGGCAAGGTGCTCGGGCGGCTCACCGCGGTGTCGGTGAAGATAGGATGGTGATGCAGTGGTGAGTCGGAGCCGTGCAGAGCGTACGCAGTGCCGTGCCGAACCGCGATGGGGCTCCGGCTTCTCCTCCGTGTCCGGCTCGGCGCGCTCCGCGGCGGCAACGCTCCGGCAGCTCCTCCTCCTCTGCTCCGCCTTTCTCCTACGCTCTCTCTCTCTCTCTCGGTGTGGTGCAGTGTGCCGGTCTGTGCCGCGGTGGCGGCGAGGAGAAATGAGGGTAAGGCTTCGGGGTGAGCTCCTTTTTATAGGCGAGCTTGGCCAGCTCCAATGGCGAACGGTCCTGATCGCGCTCGACCGATCGAAGGGCCGTGGCTCGAGTGGATCTAGGGCTCCGGATGGGCGCGGGTTCGCTTGGCGGCCAAGGAAGGAGGGGACAGGAGGGGGACAGCTCTGTGGGGCGTGGTGCTGTCGGCTTGGTGGGGCCGGGGTCACGCAATTCGCGTGTTCTTCCCCCTCCGGCTCGGCGGTGAAGAAGAACAGGGAGGGAAGGCGTGGTGCTGACACGCGGGCCCGGGTTGGCAGCGAGCGCGAGCGCGAGCACGTGTGTGCCGGTCGCGCGCGAGCGTTGTCGGGCCGCAACGTGGGCCGCGCGCGGTGAAGAGGAGGATGGGGCAGCCTGGCTGGGCCGGCGCGGCGCGTGGGTGAGGCCAAGCAGGCCGGTTGGGCCGAATGGCTGGCCTAACTCTCTCTCCCTTTTCATTTTCTTTTTCTATTTTTATTTTAGTGTATATATACATATATTGCCCATTTTAAATATTGAGTAAATACAAACATAAATTGCAATAAATCCCAAATGTGATGCATAAGTTATTATTCTATGTGAATGGAATTAAAATGCAAACTATACTCCTTTATTTACCAAATTCATCATGAAACCTATATGCTTGCACAAGAAAAATGGATTTTCATAATAAATAAATGAAAATTTTTAATTGGTTGGGATTTTTAGGTTGTGTGGGTTTTTAGGGTTGTTACAGCGACCCACACTGGGCACAATTTAAAATTTTGGAAAATGGGACAATGTTCAGGAGCTCTTGTAGATGACGTGATAGAAATTTGGAGCAATTTTATGATTCGGCCGAACCATACTTTGCAACCCCTCAACCTCGTCACGTTTAGAGAAGCATTTGGGGAGCATGTTGGGAAGTTGCCATAGCCATATGACCCATTGTTGGGGTCGGCCGAACCACCCATGGCAACCTGGCACCGCCCTTCGGCTCCAGAACTTTGTGCCAACGTTCCCCCAACATTTTCTAGCGATTTCAAAAAGGAGAATGGTGGCACTCATCTTCTTAACCCCTTCCTCTCCTTCTTCTTCCTTCCACTTCCATTCTTCACCATTCCAGTACCCTCCTTCAACCTTAATCCATCCGAGAGATCACTTTTCGAGACCCTGGAGGTCATCATGGAGATCAAGGTGCTTGAGGTTGATCCCTACGGAGTACCAGCCCCTACACGCCTTTGACGCCCACCTTTCATGAAGGACCACAAGGGCATTGGCGGTGGGCCGAACAAGGGAAGTTGCTTTGTTCCCTTGTTCACCTCAGGGGAGAAGAAGTAGTTGTGGGAGAAGCTCAACACTCCATAAGGTGAAAGGATAGTCCTCCATGTTAAAGAAGCCGTCAAGGCTCTCTGAGGATGACTGTTTAAGAAGAGAGTCATGAGGAAGGTCCTTAGTGCGGTTTGCATACTTAGAAATAATCATGGGGCACAAGGACCTCCACCTTGGATGTTTTTCCTTAGATATCTTAAACCTATTCACAAATATGCTAGGCACATAGCTAAGTTCATTCAATCCTTATCATGATAACTTGTGCCTATGATCCATTCAAAAAAAATGAATAGAATTTCATTCTGCTGGTGTGTTACCACCGGCAGGACACCTGCACTTGATGTTTTCCCTGTCTTTGCAATTCAGAACACTCAGGAACCCAAGTGTGGGAGGGTCGGTCGACCCCCTAACTACGTCATTGAACTTTTCTGAACATACCACGACGTAGCACATGGCCTGACATGTTGGCACGACGAAATCTGAGCCAAGTAGGGGGATCAGTCGACCCCCACTTTGGTGGCCAACGGGAACACAAGTTTGCAGAAGTACATTTTCAACAGAGGGAATTCAAATGGCAGCAACAGGCAAGCCCAAGTGGGGTCGGCCGACCCCACCAGGGACCTCTGGGCCCACCAGTCAGCATCCACTCATCGACTTCATGTCTCCTGACTGGTTTGCCACGCCTACTCCCCTCTGTTCTTTCCTTTTTACTTTTATTTGCTTTCCTTAGATAAAATAAAATAAAAAATATATAAAAAAATAAGAAGACTTGCATCTGAAAATAAAAATGACATGATTCATGACATTTAAAGGGTAAAAGCGTCACAAAGTCTAACTCTTGCATATGCTTATGCTTGTGAGTCACATATCTTGATAGGAATATCATATTGACTAAGTTGTTGACTACTGTGATATATTTCTTAGCTCATGATTCATACCTTTTCTATTCAAAGTGCTTAGAGATTTATTTTTTGAAAATGTCATAAAACCATAGTGTCACTCACTCCTCAATAGTAAGAAATTCCTACCAAAAGCCATATATGTTCATACCATGATTCAAAACCCCTTCTATACATGCTACTTGTACTTGTTTTGAGTTTGGTCAAACCTTGTTGACCCTAGTTGAGAATTATGTCATAGTCCCAAGATCAAGATCACATACACACCACATATACACATGCTGCTTCTACACTGGAAGTACGCAAAAACATGCCATCCATCTCCATCATTAGTTTGCTTCATGCTTTAAGTTTAGAATATCTCTCTAAGTATGACTTAGTAGATGAGACACAAAGGCGAGTCAAAAAAATGGACACATGAAGGTCCATTACCTCATTCAAAAAAAGGGAGTGGACACATGAAGGTCAATTACTTTGAAAAAAATGCTAGCCATGTCTCAATTAAAATAAAGTAGAGAGAGATCTTATCACTACATTGCATCATTTTCCACACACATGCATATCTTGATCCAGGATTATAACAGTTTTCTCCTTGGATCCTTGTTTTGACTTTACAATATATGCAATGCAAGTATGCTATCTTATCCCTACCTGAGCTCCACATAAGCTTAATAGATGTAGGATAAAACAAAGAAGGCAACCTCATGATATGCCTTGGTGAGGAATCATATACCTTTTGAGTGATCTGAGAGTACTATTTGAGGAGTAAGAATGAACTATGTGCTTTCTTTTAAAACCATTATCAAAAAAACTCTAAGTGCTAAGGATATGAAAATGGGAAGATGACTTTGCTTTGAGAACTGTTCCATTTTTCAACATTTGAAGGATATATGCTAGACAATACCACATACCCCACTTGTATGAGATATGTCTTGAGTAAAGCTTTGTGTTAGCTAATACCTTAAAAATCTCATTTCATCATTCTCTCTCTAACCTTTGCTCGAGGATGAGCAAAAAGTTAAGTGTGGGGGATCTTGTTGACGGTAGTTATACCATGTTTTTACCCTATCAAAACCGTCAATAAGACATTCTTTCTGGAAGCAAACCACCAAACACATAATGACTTAGGTACAAATAACTTGGTTTCACATGTACTTGTCATTATTTGGTTGCAGGCACTCAGAACAGGTACTTTTCAGTGTCCGAAAGCTTTATATGAAGGTTGGGCAACCTACCAAGTATGACCAAATGACAAACCAACATCACATTCAACAATATCACAGCTTCTGGAGACGATGTGCAAAAGATGGGCACAATGAGTAGTTCGGCCGAACCACCCAAAGGCAAGTTAGCACCACCATTGTGCTTAGAATTGCATGGAGAAGACACCTGCAAAAGATGGGCCTTCAATTCCACCAAAGGTAGTTCGGCCGAACCACACTTGGTGGGTCTCGAAGTAACCAACACCTGGGATGGACTCTATGACATGTTGGGATACTCACCCATGGTCCCACCTGGCAATAAGTGGGTCGGCCGAACCCCACTTTGTGAGCCCCAAAGCTCAGCTGCACTCCAGCGTGTTGGGGAGACCTTCTAGAAGACCCTTGCTGGGCCCACCTGCCATGGGGGGGTTGGCCGAACCCCTCCTTGGGCCTAGCCAGGTCAGTTGAACCTCCACCGCCTTCCTCATGTTGAACATGTGCTGGAAATCCTCCACCCTTGATCCTAAGGCGGTTATATGGCGGTTGATCCAACGGTGCATGCTGGAGGTCACGCGGATCGCTGACGTGGCGCTGCCCTTCATCCCCCTATAAATACCCCCCATAGGCCTTCACTTTAGAGCATGATTCAAAGGAGAAAACACTATGTAGTAGCTTAGCTCTGCTGTAGTGTTGTGCTAGTTGGGAGAGAGTGAGGGAAGTCTTCAGGGGAAAGCCCCGGGCTGTCGGGAAATCTTCTCCAAGGTGTACCTCAGCGGATGCGAATCTTCAAGTAAGTCTTACATCCGAGTCCTTCTAGGTATTTGATATTCTGGTTCTGGTATTTTAAGTATATACTGTCTTCACCCGTACATTGCTTTACTTAGTGAAGTGCTCTAGTATTTCGCGAAGGTTAGAGTAGTAAGTTTAGTGTAGACGCGGTGTCTAGACTATATCTTGCCAGTGTAGGCCGCTTGTCGCACGGATTGTTTGTGGTAGCCAGCAATTGATGACAGCCTTGTCTGATCTTCGTAGTCCACCATGTGTGTAAGACAAGTTATTAAAATGGCAAGGAATCAAGACAATAGCACAGCCTCCTCGGGTCGGAGTTTTGTCTCCTACTGTTTCACCTGTCGCCTCTTGTGAAGGGAAGAGCTGACTAAGCTCTTTATACTTAGAACACCAAAATTCAAATATCTCTTGCTACATAGGAACCTCTCTACCTAGCTATCATAGATCCTTTGTCTCATCACTGGATGGCCTTGGACCTAGTTAGAACACTTCACGTTCCCCGTGGAAAATACGATACCTGGAATACTCCCGGTGAAGGCTACATTGACTACCGTACACTTGCGGTATATCCGTTTGCCACTTCTGGTGTCAACAGCTATGTCTGGAGAGGCATCGACAGCAGCGACCTGATCGGATCCATAGATCGGGTCACCCAAGGTTTGTCCTGGGAGCATTCAGATTATGGAATCAATTTTAGATCAATCTGCTACAAGGCAACACCTCCAAGATCTCCCAGCGGTGCGAGTTTCTGCTCCTCGCTCGGATCGGCGGGATTCGACTCTGGTCATCACCACCACCCCGCAGGGCCGCACCGTTGAGTACCACCCCGACCAACCACCGGCTTAAGGGCTGCCGACTACGACTCCCTGAAGGGCGTTCTCCCCTTCGGCCTACGAAACGGGGCTGCCAGCTACTCTCACCTGCTGCGCACCTCCGACCGCACCATCTCCAACCATGCCGGCAGCAGCACCGGCTACGTCATCGCCGACAACGGCCACTCCGACCATGGCGACAGCAACGGCGGTGGCCTCTGTGACATGCCCCCTCGGCCGACGCGATACGCCGGCGGACCCATCCTTGCCGTCAGCAACGACAGCCCTACAAACCTGGAAGAAAGTGACGGAGCTCGGGTTGCCCGCGAGCAGAGGAACGCCGAGCGAAGGCGGCATCACGAGCACCGCATTGAAGGAAAGAAGGTCCCATCCACTGCCCGTAACCTCGAACAAGAGTTCGACTTGGTCGGGGATATCCCCGGCTTCAAAACTCCAAGCGTGAACATCGCTTGCGCGATGACGAAAGCAGGGAATATGCAACATATGCCAGAGGTTGTACGCCTCATAGCCCTCCTCAAGGCGGCTCACGTCCAGATCGACGAAGAGCATAAGGGCGGTCCATCGCACTCCACCACATCAGCAAGCGAGCACTGCCGAGAAGACAGAGACTACTCCCGTGGCGGACGCAAACGCCATGACGGACACCATCGCCATGTTGACGGCGACTAGGAGGTCGATCAATCTGATCTCCATGAACACCTGAAGAACAAGGACCTTCGTGGTCGTATCAACAACTGAAAAGACGCCAAACACTCTGCGAAAACCGAGCGCCGAAGGGAGTATGATGCAACTCACGGCCCTCCTCACACTGGCAAGACCCCTGCCGAGCTACCATTCACGGCCGATCTCAAGGCGATTTGTTGGCCGCCAAACTTCAAGGTCATCGGCATCGAGACCTACGACGGCACCGTCGATCCCACAAAGTGGCTCACAGTCTATGAGATCACGGTCAAAGCCGCCGAAGGCAACGAAGATGTCATAGCAAACTATTTGCCCGTCATGCTCAATGCATCCGCCAACAACTGGCTGCTTAGCTTGAGACAAGACTCCATCGACACGTGAGACCAGCTGAAGAAGCAGTTCATCAGCAACTATAGCACCAGTTGCAAGCAGCCAGGCATGAAGTATGATCTCGAGAAGCTTCAGCAGGCATCCCGCGAGTCCCAGCGGGACTTCATCCGGCGTTTCTCGGAGACCAGAAACAACATCCCCAGCGTCACAGACGCTGATGCTATCACCGCCTTCACACACGGTCTCCGACCAGATGAAGACCTTTAGAGAAAGCTGTTCCGCAGCAGGCCAGGCACCATTGCCGAGATGCTGCGTATCGCCAACAAATATGCCGAAGCTAGTGAAGCGGCCCGACATTCCGTCCACAACTGTTTGCGCTTCCCCGACCAGACACGTCACGAAGACGGCGAACGCCGAGCTGAATGGCGCCTTGATGACCGTGGCCCACGGCGTGACTCTCAGCGTGACGACCGCGACCACCACGACCATCGCCGCTACAACCGGCGTCGCCAGGATGAGCCCGAGACCTCCAGGGCTGGAGAAAGGCATCGGCACTACAGAGTCTACAACGCCCGAGCAGGACCAAAGCCCTCCTACGAGGCGGTGTACGAGTAGCTCCTTGACGGTCCCTGCCCTCTCCACAAGACTTTCAGCCACTCCATGAGGAACTGCTACGGCCTCTCCAAGGCGTACCGAGAGGAAGCCGGACACAACTATACTGTCTAGCGACCGGTCTACTTCATCAGCAAAGTGCTAAACGAGTCCAAGGCTAGCTACCCAACGGTGTAGAAGCTGATATATGCAATCCTCATCACATCGCGCAAGCTCTGCCACTATTTCGAAGCCCATCCGCCAACGGAAGAGTCATGAAGTGGGCCGTAGAGTTGGGAACTTACTTCCTGGAGTTCCGCAGTCAAACGATGACCAAGTCATAAGTCCCGGCGGACTTCATCGCCGAATGGACTGAGATGCAAGACCTGGTGACCCCCGAGCAGGAGGAGCACCGGACGATGTACTTCGACGGATCTCTCAACATCGGTGGAGCAGGCGCCGGAGTACTCCTTATCTCCCCCTCCAGCGAACACCTCCGCTATGTGCTACGGATATATATTTGAAGCTGTTTACACCAAAATCTGGACTGGGTGCAGATAGTCGATGCCGAGCGCAGATAGCCGATTTCGGGATAGAGGCCAAGGCAGGAATAGTCGATCGGGTCCCGGAATCAATTACTGGGCCGAAGCGTAGATGATGCTGTTGAAGGGAATAGCCGATTGATGACGTTAGCGCGAATCTTCGGTGCCAGGAAGCGATGACGTTCGGAGTCCATTAAAGAAAAGAAAGATTGGGCTCCAAGTTATCTTGAGTTCTAATTCGACTAGGACTCTATCAAGCCCTGGTATAAATATAAACTCCCGGCCATTGTAATCGACACACATCAATACAACACACCTTTCGGCTCCGGCCAAACCTTAGGAGTAGGAGTAACGTAGATCTCGGCGAGTTCTTCAATCGGGCTGAGTGTCATCCGGTGGACGCAGGCTTGCTTTTAAGTACCGTCATGCCTCGCTAAGCTTTGTCTCTTTAATGTCATCCGGTGGACATGGGAGCTTCGTAGATCGGGGTTGATTCTTGTTTGATATAAGTTTAGCGTCATCCGGTGGACGTGGGCTTAGATCAAATAAGGATTAGTTATCGATTCATGTTTATTTTCTTGTTTAATCTATGTTTAGCGTCATCCGATGGACGAGGGCTTAGGTTAGGCTTAATTATATGCATAGATTAGTTATCGGCTCTAACTAATTTAGCATCTTAGTTAGATTCATTAAGTGCTCAAGATGTTATCTGTCATTTATTGTTTATTTATTAATATAACATCTCTTTGCCCGATCAAGATCGCATAGTATTGGCCTTAGATCTACATGAAAAAACGTTCATTTATGTTTCGCTCATATTTATGCTTTGTTAAGATAACTGCTTGATTCGGCCAGTACTATCGCAGTCTTACTCGTACGTGATGAGAGGGCCTGGCAAGAGCCGATTTGCACGGATACAGAACCGCCGGCCTTTAGACCAGTTCTGTATTCTTATAGATCAACTTGTGGCTGTTGCTACCGCCAGGTTTTCTGCTTCACGGACCCTAGATCGGCTAATTAGCCGGTGCAGTTATGCTTTCACGAGAAAAACCAGTTAACCGATCGTGTTCTGCCAAATCGGCTAAATAGCCGATTTCTGTCTGTTTGACATTCAGACAGTCTGAATTGAATGACTTGACTTGTTTACAATAATCGATTATGCCTTGATCTGTTATAACTATCTACAGAGACTTGTTTAATATAGATTGTCATGTCTGGTTATCCATATTAATCGATTATATATCAGTTCAATAATTGTTTCATGTGGCAAAACATGCATACATGCCAGAGTCTAACTCTTTAGTCGATTTCCGATTATATCGGCTCTCAGAGCCACATAGTTGGAACTACCTGGACCCACCAGTTACTTCCGCCTTATGATTATTGATCATTATCTTTTCCTTATCAATTGCAGGTCAAATTGACTGGCACGCCTGAGGGTTATCGGCACTCTCTGACCGGGTTTGAAGCTAGCTGGATCTTGAAAGCTCCGAATCTCTTGAGATCATATCCGGCTTCACTGGTGTGTTGAGCGTGAGGAACCACATTTTGTGCCAATACACTTTTTGGCACGCCCGGTGGGACCGTTTCACTCAAGACTAAGGGAAAGGCTCAGGAAACCGTGGCTCCCAGGGATGATGGCGTCATCAGAGTCAAGCGTGAGGAGATCGATCCCGAGGATGCTGTGGTGCTAGAATAGGTCATTGAATAATTCACTGATGCCTGTCTGTTGTCGTTTGCTAAAAATCATGATGGCCGCGTGATCAAGAAGAACCCCTATCCAAGGTGGGTCATGCCTGGCCATAGTGACAAGGAGGAGGAAGAGTTCAAGGAGTTCATCCAGAGCGCCATCTGGAATGCTTCGCATCAGGCAGTCGGGCATCATCACAACGTTTTCCTGCAGACATTCTACAACATCATGAAGACCATCATCAAGAGGCAGGATTGGGAATCATTGGGCCCAACGTACCTCAACATACTCCTAGAAGATTCCAACTCAGATGCAGTGGTCGGAACGTCCAATCCTCCACCGCAACAACCGAATCCGCCAAAGTCTTTTGTTCAAAATCCCAATATGATAGCAGATTCGGCTACAAAAATAGCTCTGCAGCCCAAGCTATACATAGACTACTCTCCTGAGCAGACTCCTGCTTACATGCGTACAACTGGGCACATGCCGGAATCGGTTAATCAGGCCGTTTGCTCAGGATCGAATAACTGCGTCAGTTACTTGGATCGACTAAATAGCCTTCTGCGCATTCTATGACAGTACTAAGGATCAAGCTGAATAGCCGATTCAAAGACAGAACAAGGAGAAGGCCGATTTCAGTCTGGCCAATATGCTATGCATGATTCACAGAAAGAGTTAGACATAAGTTACGAGCCCAATAAGGACTGAATGGAAGAAATACATTCAACATGAAGAGCATGGCCGGTCTGCAGAGATTCTTGGTCTTAATTAGCTGTTGAATTAAGGATGTTCAGGCGCTGGTTGATCTGCTTGCCTTCAATGACCCTGGCGCTGACTTGTTTTTTCTTCTCGGCCATGTCAACAGTGGTTGTTGATACAGAGATCTAATGTTGAATGATGGCCGAGTTTACTTCTTCAAGTTTCTTCATCAGCTGCTCGCGCCTGGCTTTTAGAGTATCCAGTTCTGATTCAGTCGAGATAATGGTGTTCTTCAGCAGCCTGACTTGATCTGCCAACCCGAGGGCCTCTTGTTTGTTGATCAACTTGTTATTCCTCAGCTGTTCAAGCTCGGCCAGGTATATAAGGGCAGTCTGGATTCTTGGAGTGGCACTTTTAAGATTGACAAGATGCTTCAGGAGGCTGAGAGTTGCCGGGCGTGTGTGCTGTTGAATTAGTGTTGGCGGTTCTTAGCAACTAAAATACAACATCATTTTAGTACTAAAACAAATAGAAAGTAGGGCTTTTATCTAACCTTTCCACGAGTTTTGTTCTATATGTAACTTGCAGGTCTGACACGTGGAAATGCATAAAATCCACTAGAAAGCACACTTACAGGAAACGTAATCAGAGAAGGCGCAAACCAAGAAAATAAGAAAACCCATCTCAAACAATGAACAAGATCCATCCGTAACCACGGGAGAGGCCCAGGCCCAGGGAGCAACCGACCACCCGAAGGCGGTGGCCTGCGGGCCTAGCCAGGGGTACGACCGCCCTCAGGTGCGGCCGCCCCCTGGTGGGGCCTCCCGGGCCCAGTGTTTAGAGGCGGTACTCTAGACGGTTTTCCAAGGGCGGTTTCACCTCCTTCTAAACCTGGAGACGCCCAAACCGCCCTACTCTAGCTATAAATAGATGGTGCTCCTTCATCATTCACACACACCAACATTTGGAGCATTACACCTCACATTTCATACTTGTTCTCTCTAGTTTAGTAGTAGTAGAGCAAGGCAAAGCTATCAAGTAGAGCTTGTCTCCTTGGAGGAATCAAGAACATCTTGGTATGAATAGAATTCAGTTCTCCTCTATGAGCAAGTTCTCATCTTATGTTTATAGCAATGCATCTGAATTAGAGTATAGTCTTGTTCATATCATGATCATGGCATGTGAACTAGTTCATAGTCTATGTGTTATGTTCTTGATATGTTCATCAAAGTTCTTCATCGTTCATCAAATTAGTAGGAATAGAGGAAGAACTATGGATGGGATAATAGTTCATTGTGCTGTCATGGTTGCTCCTAGCCGAGCCTGTCAATCTAAAGGGTTGGGGTCCCGGGAGGTTAGGAGTTGTTTCCAATTACGCGAGCATGGTGTTCGGGTATGCGGAGATCAGCGAATATATCGGTACCCCACGGGCAGAGGGGTAGGTGGGCAGGTGGTGACTGCCCTGTCCATCCCTAGCATTCCCCCACGTTCGGGTATTGAGTAGGAGTTCGGAAAGTCTCTATCGGCTGGCAGACCAGCTGTGGGGATCTCCCTATCATCCCAGACTTAGTCCTGATTCTAGTCTTGCTAGTTAGATGTAAATGTTATTCTTTGCATAGCTGTATAGGACCAAAGCCTACTCAGTTAGTTGTATTCTTTTATTCTTTATTTTTTCCTTTTTATCCTTGAGGTTGCTCCGATGCGTGTGTCCACTATCTTATAAACTTGATTTAACCACTGTTTATGCTATGCCTACCTATGCATTCAAATAAGTAATCATGTTTATACCAAAGCTAGATGAAATTCATCATGCCCTCCTACAGGAAATTATAAATACGACACCCTTGAATACTCACGGGTTGAAATGCTACAATGATAGTTCTGTGCGCTTGCAGAGTAACCTTATTTCTTACTGAGCTATCGATTGGCGTAGCTAAGTACCATTACTTAAGGATTGTAATTCTTGTTGCACCCCACGGCGCCGTGCCACAGTTTTGCATATCGTAAGTAATGACGGTTAGGAAGGCCAATCCGGCACTTCTAACTGCTATTACCAGACTGTATTACCTAGGCCGGCGCCACTAAGGGCCGAGGGTTACCTTTCTGAAGTAATGATGGTTGGGAATATCAACTTATGTTTCTAGTATTATTATTAAGGACGGACCTTTAGTCTATCTTTAGTAGTGATGCTAAGAAACGCCAACAAGTATTTCTGGCGCCGTTGCCAGGGATGGACTTTCAGTCTATCTTTTGTAACGACGTTAAGAAATGCCAACAAGCATTTCTGGCACCGTTGCCGGGGATGGATTTTTAGTCTATCTTTTGTAACGACGTTAAAAAATGCCAACAAACATTTCTGGCGCTGTTGCCGGGGAGGGCAAAAGAAAATATAAACATCTAGCTTTGGCATAAACTTTGATTACAAAATAAGCATTGGTAGCCATAACTTATGCAGGCTAACTTTGCTATTTTCTTCCTCTTTTTATTGGAATGAAAACAGGATAGCGTATGAGCGGTTTCAATCTGTCGGAAAACTTCGTTAAAAATCCAGAGGCACTCCTAAGGAAGAAAAGGCCTCGTACCATCTCTTCTTCTGCTACTCAGCCGCCAAACGAACCGGTCACTTCCACACCATCCGCTACTACCACCATGGCCAAGTCACTCCGCGAGTATTCCACCCCCGCTGTTGCCAACGTGCCCGTTGGGCCCGCTGTCAATGTCGGGAATGGAAACTTTGAGCTCCGCACTAGCCTACTCATGATGGTGCAGGCGAACCAGTTCTGTGGTTTGCCAAGTGAGGATGCAAACGCACACCTGCAAAACTTCCTTGAACTGTGCGAGACAATCATCATTAAAGATGACGCACAAGACAGCATCAGGCTCCACTTGTTTCCCTTCTCCCTCTCGGGGAAGGCGAAGCAATGGTTCTACCAAGCCAAGGAAGCAGTCAACACGTGAGACAAATGTTCTGCGGCGTTCTCGCAAAGTTTTCCCCATGAGCAAAACGAATGCTCTACGAGGGAAGATATCTAACTTCCAGCAAACATCACTTGAGTCCATTCCTGAGGCTTGGGAAAGGCTCCAGGAGTACATCCGGGCCTGTCCCCACCACGGAATGGAAGAATGGCTCGTGCTCCAGAATTTCTATGAAGGCCTCACGGCCATGTGTAAAGGGCACGTAGATGCCGCTGCTGGAGGCACGTTCCTTTCCCTCACCATCAAAAATGCCACGGCATTGATTGAGAAGATGGTGGCCAACAAAAGCTGGGGAGAAGGACGCAAAACATAAAAAGGCATACACACCGTGAAGGAGACGGATCTGCTTGCCGCAAAAATAGAGTTACTAATGAAGAGACTTGAGGGACGTGCCAACGATCCTACCACCGGCACCGTCCAGGCCATTGACTCACACATGATGTGTGAGGTCTGTGGAGATGTTGGCCATTCGGGGAACAACTGTCCTGAAACCCAAGAAGAAGCTTTATACGTTAACAACGGGTTTCGCCAACATCAACAAACAGGTAATGGGTGGAACAACCAGAATTGCCCCCAAGGCAATTCTTCCAATTTTAATTCAAATTTCAATTCCTCCCAACCTTCATTAAAAGATCTTATTATAGGACAGGCTAAAATAAATGAAAACCTTACAAACAAGCTTTGTCTCAATGATAAAATGTTTGAAACCATAAATACTAAGCTTGATAGCCTGTCCTTATCTGTTAAAAATCAAGTAAGCTTTAATAAAAAATAGAATCTCAGATCGCCCAGCTTGCCTCTGTTGCTAAATCTGCCATGCAACCTAATAGGGCTGTTGAAAATATAAACTCGGTGACCACGAGGGGGGTAAGACCACTCGTGATCCACCACACCCTACCCATAAGACAGGTAAAGCATCAGGGCAGCAAGAGGAAACACAGGTCGAGTCGGCACAACCACAGGAAGAATTAGCGGAAAATGAGCCGACACCAGAAAACTATGTGGACACCACGATGCTACCTTTCCCCACAAGGATAAGAAGGAAGAAGAAGGCCGGAGATGAGCAGTTCCTTCGATTCATGGAAATGGTCGAGAAGACACACATCAGCGTCCCGCTGATGGATGTCTTGCACTTATCGTCCTATGCCAAATTCATCAAGGACATCATCAACAACAAGCGACCATTGTCGTCCACACAAATTGTCAAGCTGACAGAAGAGTGTAGCGCAGCTATACTTAATCATCTACCCGAAGACCCAGGGTGCCTCACGATCACATGTTCCATTGGCACCCAGCAATTTAACCACGCCTTATGCGATCTTGGGGCAAGCGTAAGCGTCATGCCGAAATCAGTCTTTGATAGACTGAATTTCACTAACCTGGAGCCCACCAACATGACACTCTAGTTGGCTGACTCCTCAATACGGTATCCAGCGGGGATTGCACATGATATCCCTGTCAAAATCAGAGAGTATTATGTCCCAGTAGATTTTGTGGTGCTCAACATGGAGTTTACCAAAGAAACACCACTTATCCTGGGGAGACCATTCCTAAGCACGGCTGGAGCACAAATTGATGTTGGCGCTGGAGAAATCCGCTTCAATATTAATGGTCAAGAAGAAAAGTTTGAATTCAGGCCTCGCCGTCAGGAGGAATGCAACATGATACGCATCCGATATGGGCCGAACCCCCAAGGCATTAAGGAGGTAGAGATCCAGCCTCAACTCTTGAAAAATCTATCAAAAATCTCAAAAGAGTTAAAAAAAAAGCCGAAGCCAAAAGAAAAGGCGGCTCCTAAAAGAAATATAAAAAAGGAGCAGAAAAACAAAATGGCTCCTAAAAAGAGGAAAGAAATCATCAAGCCTTCACAAAAGAAGTCGGTGTGGAAACCCAAAGCAAATGTCAAAAATACTACCACACCGCCCAAAACCACCCAGAAGGTATGGAGGCCTAAGCAGTTACAACCGTCTACTTCTCTCAAGACGGATGTACCATCATCAAGCAAGAAATGAAGGGAGAAAAGTCATGCTCAACGGATTAAAAAGCTAAGCCCTTGCCGAAGGTAAATCGGTAAGTTATCTTTAATTTTTACTTTAAATAAAAATTTAACAAATCTTTCAATAAATGCCTAAGTAATCTCTTTATTCTAAAAATAATAATAATAATAAATAAATAAATAAATATTTATATATTTTAAACCTTTATAATGAACATATGCTTCCATGGTGCCCGTGTTGCATTTATGAAATAAATAGAAAATCCCTATGATCTTCTTTCATGCACATAAATATTTTTATGATCATAGAAATACTTTCTTATAAATGCATGATAGTGTGATCTTTAGCATAATCTCATGAATATCAGTCATTTCCCACACTCAATCACACACACTATCACTCTGATTCACTGCGCATCAAACTTGATCGTAACCAAGATAGGGATCTACACAGTCAGCAAAGCATCGGGCCAAAAATCGGAGGCTGGCAGATGGACCCAGGAGACCGACCGCCCCCGGGACCGGCCGCCCCCTATCTGGCCCAATCTATACCAAACTTTTTCGTACCTCCCTCTAATCCCTCCAGCATCGCATTCATGGTTACGATCAAGTTGTTTTCTTACCAGAGACCGGGGAAGCACCTATTTAAACCCTCACTCTTTTCCTCACACCAACCTTTCTTTTCTCCCTTTTGCAAAGCTTGCTAAGCTCTCCCATCTTGAAGTGCCGTCCATGTCTAATTACGCCCTTTCACTGATCAACACTCCAAAGGCCATAGCAAACCTAGACATAGCACCTTACCAAGAGAGTCCATTCGTAAGGGAAGAAGCCCGTGTTGTGAAGGAGAAGCCTTTAGCGATCTTGCCAGCATCCGAAGGAGGCGCCAAGAAGAAGACTGCTGCTGCCCATCCTACCATCAATGCTCTAGGCCTCAAGAGAAAAGCCCCTAGCGGTAGTGGGACTAGCATGCGTACTGGTGAAAAGTCAGCTAGCAAGCCTGCACTTTCGGCCAAAAAGGCAGCATCCGCTAGCACCTTTCCTAGAATTAGGAGGCATTTGCCACAGCCATCCATCAAGCGTCGTGCAGGACAGTACGAAAGCAGTGATGATGAAGACGACTCTAGTATCATCAATGACCTCATAGTTAAACATGCTAGCTTACGTGCTTTCCTTAAGACTTTAGAAGACGACATAGAGACCAAGAACACAGAGATTAGGGACCTTAGCGATGACGTTAATAGTTTCTGCTTCAAGTTCAATCTTAAGCTAAGGAAAGTCGCTGAAGCCCTAGGTGTTGAGCATCATCTTGAGTATCTTTAGAATGCACCTGCTGCACGAATAATTAGGCACACTTCTTCTTTTCACGATCCTTTACCATCAATGTAAATGTGCCTATTTGAATTTATCAATGAAATAAAACTTTTATGTTGAGAACTTGTTTTTGCCACATATATATTGTGACTAACCAAGACAGGAAAGAAAACAAGTGTGGGGGAGGACTCTCCAAGACAATTGCACAAGAATAAAAATCAAAATTCGGTTTGTGCAACTTTTCCCCTCTCTCATTCTGAAAAATTTTTAGGATAAAAATTTAAAATGATGTCCCCTTCATACTCCATCAAAACTTGTCTTCCTACATTTGAAATATTTGCATACTTTTTATTCCCTACTAAAATTTCTACAGATTTATGAACACTGTTTAGGGACCCCGTTTCAATCTAAGTAATTGACGGATGAGATATAGTAGGATGATATGATGTTCGCTCATTCTTGCAAAGTACTTGGGATTTATCTTACAAAAATAAAAACTCAATAGCATGCTCCTTGAATGATTGATAAATACCTACCAAGGCCATATATGATTCTATTTGATGAAACCTTCCACATATGCCACTTATTTTGTATTGAGTTTGGTAAAATGTCTGACCGCTATTGACAGATGTTTCATGCCCCCAAAATCAGAATTCACTTGCACCCACTAAATAAAGCCAATTCTCACCTTGAGAGTTGCGCAAAACATGCACCTCATCCATCCACCAAAAATATGCCAACTCTTACACTGAGAGTTGCGCAGCTTTCTCGCCCAAATAAAAAAGTGTCGGTTCTCATCCTAGAAACCATCCATTCCTTCTATAAAAATTTACTCCATTCATCTACCATCATGATATCTCCTTATTTAAAAGTTTTTCATATGCCAATCAAATATATGGGGCTATATTAAAAATAAAAAAATATCATGCCAAAGGGCATAAGAAAATAAATGGGAAAGGAAAGTTCAAATACCCGTTCAAAAAAAGAATGGAGATCTTATAGCCCATATCTTCCTAAGTTTTATCCAAGGAGAATCATGATGCATGGAGTACCAAAAAGATTTAGAATTAAGTTTCCACCTTCATACTTTCCACACACATGCACATTCTGATCTTGGAGTACGGCGCACTCCCTCTGGTATGGTCTGGGGTTTGACTTGACAACAAATACCGAAGTAAATGTGCCTTATCATTTCTCATTTCTACCTAAAACCCTAGATAAGCCTTCTTAGAGGTAGGATGATCAAAGTGAAGGCACCACCTTTTCATGCCTTGGTGAGGAACCACTTACAAAAAAAAATGAGTGACTTGAGAGAATCATTCAAGGAACACAAGCTATCTTTATGTTTTCAAAATCTTGCAAAAAAACCCAAGTCTGTATGCAAGCACAAGAGTATGAGGATTTGATTCCAAGCTATTCCATTTTTCAATTACTCAAGGTGATTCGGTAGACACTTTGAAGTTCATAAATCTAGGTGAAGCTTGGAATATCTTGTATGCAGACTCTTTTGACAAGAAAGACGAACCCATTTGGTCTTTAGAACTTTACTCGAGGACGAGCAAAGGACCAAGTGTGGGGGAGTTGTTGGCGGTCCTTAGCAACTAAAATAGAACATCATTTTATTACTAAAACAAATAGAAAGTAGGGCTTTTATCTAACCTTTCCACGAGTTTTGTTGTATATGTAACTTGCAGGTCTGACACGTGGAAATGCATAAAATCCACAAAAAAGCGCACTTCCATGAAACGTATTCAGAGAAGACGCAAACCAAGAAAATAAGAAAGCTCATCTCAAACAATGAACAGAATCCATCCGTAACGACGGGAGAGGCCCAGGCCCAGGGAGCAACCGACCACCCGAAGGCGGTGGCCTACGGGCCCAGCCAGAGGTGCGACCGCCCTCAGGTGCGGCCGCCCCCCTGGTGGGGCCTCCCGGGCCCAGTGTTTAGAGGCGGTACTCTAGACGGTTTTCCAAGGGCGGTTTCACCTCATTCTAAACCTGGAGACGCCCAAACCGCCCTACTCTAGCTATAAATAGATGGTGCTCCTTCATCATTCACACACACCAACATTTGGAGCACTACACCTCACATTTCATACTTGTTCTCTCTAGTTTAGTAGTAGTAGAGCATGGCAAAGCTATCAAGGAGAGCTTGTCTCCTTGGAGGAATCAAGAACATCTTGGTATGAATAGAATTCAGTTCTCCTCTATGAGCAAGTTCTCATCTTATGTTTATAGCAATGCATCTGAATTAGAGTATAGTCTTGTTCATATCATGATCATGGCATGTGAATTAGTTCATAGTCTATGTGTTATGTTCTTGATATGTTCATCAAAGTTCTTCATCGTTCATCAAATTAGTAGGAATAGAGGAAGAACTATGGATGGGATAATAGTTCGTTATGCTGTCATGGTTGCTCCTAGCCGAGCCTGTCAATCCGAAGGGTTGGGGTCCCGGGAGGTTAGGAGTTGTTTCCAATTACGCGAGCATGGTGTTCGGGTATGCGGAGATCAGCGAATATATCGGTACCCCACGGGCAGAGGGGTAGGTGGGCAGGTGGTGACTGCCCTGTCCATCCCTAACATTCCCCCACGTTCAGGTATTGAGTAGGAGTTCGGAAAGTCTCTATCGGCTGGCAGACCAGCTGTGGGGATCTCCCTATCATCCCAGACTTAGTCCTGATTCTAGTCTTGCTAGTTAGATGTAAATGTTATTCTTTGCATAGCTGTATAGGACCAAAGCCTGCTCAGTTAGTTGTATTCTTTTATTTTTTATTTTTCCCTTTTTATCCTTGAGGTTGCTCCGATGCGTGTGTCCACTATCTTATAAACTTGACTTAACCCCTGCTTATGCTATGCCTACCTATGCATCCAAATAAGTAATCATGTTTATACCAAAGCTAGATGAAATTCACATGCCCTCCTACGGGAAATTATAAATACGATACCCTTGAATACTCACGGGTTGAAATGCTACAATGATAGTTCTGTGCGCTTGCAGAGTAATCTTATTTCTTATTGAGCTATCGATTGGCGTACCTAAGTACCATTACTTAAAGATTGTAATTCTTGTTGCACCCTACGGCGTCATGCCACAGTTTTACATATCGTAAGTAATGACGGTTAGGAAGGCCAATCCGGCACTTCTAACTGCTATTACCAGACTGCATTACCTAGGCCGACGCCATAAGGGCCAAGGGTTACCTTTCTGAAGTAATGATGGTTGGGAATATCAACTTATGTTTCTAGTAATATTATTAAGGACGGACCTTTAGTCTATCTTTACTAGTGATGCTAAGAAACGCCAACAAGCATTTCTGGCGCCGTTGCCAGGGATGGATTTTTAGTCTATCTTTTGTAACGTCGTTAAGAAATGCCAACAAGCATTTCTAGCGCCGTTGCCGGGGATGGATTTTTAGTCTATCTTTTGTAACGACGTTAAGAAATGCCAACAATCAGCTCAATTGCCTGGTCCATTGTTTCAGGATGCCGGGCTAGGTCGGCAAGGTATATTTCCAGCTGAGGTAAGAGCTCATTTAGCCGATTCTTGAAATCTGGCTCTGGCAGCGTCGTGGAATTTGGAGCTTAGTTCACCTTCATCATAGCACTCTTCCAGGTCGAAGGAGTAGCTGGGAGTTGAAGGCTGCAGCACCTGCATTCAGATGTTAGGAGGTGATAGCATAAATAATACGATCGTTTAAAGGATGAGTGCTTCACCTGAATAAAGCTTGAAGGAAGTGGAGCTGATGAAGTGCCTAGTTGATCTATCGTGGCAATCTCTTTTTCGGCAAAGGAGGTTGCCTCAGCATGTGTTTCTGTGGTCAGTTAAAGCTCTGCAGAGATAAAAGTGAGTAAGAAACAAAGCAAGCACAATGGTGTTAACAGCTGAAGAGCCTTACTTGGATGTTCAGAAGATGGTGTTTTCTCTTGCTCAAGTTGGTTCCACGAACGAGGGCTGTTCGCTTGCATTTTTAGAAAGAATCAGAAAATATTCAGCAAGGTGGGATTGTATGCTTACAACTTTGGTTGATACCTGGGTTCCTGCTCCTTCTTGCTGGATGGCGGTGGTTTCGTTCATTCCTAGAAAGCCTTCAGCAGTATCTTGGCGGCCTGTGGTTTCTAGAGGGATTTCGGCCTGAGTACTTTCAGAGGATGCCTGAATCGGCTGAATGCTCACCTGTTATATAGCCAATTCGGTCAGGAAAGCTGAGTAAATGATACAAAGAATATTTCAAGACATCCAAGTACCTGGGCAGGCTTCCTCTTGGATCTCTTTTTCTTGGTGGTCGTCTTCTGGAGACTTGATGAGGCCCTCCTTTTCAGAGTTGGGGCAGTTATGCTGACAGGGGCCTGTATTATTTGCTTCACTGATGGAGCCTAGGAGCCCAGCCTGGCATTTGGGCATGGAGAATAATAATCGATCTGCACTGGTGGTTCCACCTCTGGATCCTGCATTGACAAAATATTAGAATATAATTAACAAACGGTTGTGATAAAATTGGTTATCAATGCTTGCTGCTGCTGCAGAATTGAAACTTAGGTCCAAGGCTTGGCATTTGTCATGAATCTTCTGACAGAATAGATGAGCATGCCATTGTTGCCACCATTGATCAAAGCTTTCATGAGTCATTGATATCTGCTTCCATTGCTCCACGGTATAGTGTGGCACATCTGTCCCCAGGTTAAAGACTCTGTTGGCCTCTAAGTTTGTAGTAAGTTCATCTCTAGGCCTCAGGAGATGTAGGAATGGAAACTTAGGGGCAGTTGGCCAAAGCCCAGTTGTCTGGCTGCTACATTGGGATGGTAAAATTCGTATGAAGGCCAGCTGGGTTCAGTGTTGCCTGAGCTTCGAAGATGCTTGAAGTCAGCTGGTAATATGCAGGGTTTTATCATTACATTAAGGATCTCAGTTACTCCTACATCAGAACACCCTGTGCTGAATTTGAAGGTATAAGGCACTGGGAATTTCTCATCTTCTGTGTAGGGAAACCAATTCAAAATTTCTGGTCCCAAGCTTCTGTAAAGTGTTTCAAGCAGCTGGCCTCGACTGGCATTGATGTTTATGGCTGAAGCAGCCTCGCCAAAGATCTGGCAACCTCGGGTGACCTTATGTTGATCTTCTGCATATTCTATAGAAGGGCAGCCGAGATTGTTCAAGTTTGGTCTGACCATCTTGTGCAAATGAAGATTTAGCCATAATTGAATCAGCCACTAGGGCCCTGTTGTACACTGAACTTCTTCGCCTTTGAGCAGATAGCCGGCAACTCGGCTCATTAGTGTGTAAGCAGAGCCCAGCAGAAGTTTTTCCAGAGGGATTGATTGACCTTGGGCTAGTTGCTCTGTAAGAAATTTGAAAGGATAGGCTGGTCTAAGAGAAGAGCCACAGAAGACGAACCTCTTCAGCCACAGGATCAAGAATGCTATATATTCTCTTTCGTTGACGCTGGAGGTTGTCATGTGCTGGGTATCAATGTAGCCAGTCCAGCCTTTACACTCATTCAGCTTGGGAAACCCCTTCTCGCCCGTGGATAGTAAATTCCAATACTGGTAAGTTCCAGTAATTTAGAGGCCGGTGAGCATATGGATGCCACCGAGGGTGATGGTCATTGGCCCGTCTCCGAATATGAAGGCATTCAGGGAATTTGACCAGAAATAGCTGGCGGCGATGAGAAGCGGTTCATTCTTCTTTATCTGGCAGAGAGATAAATCGAGGCACTGGCTCAGGCTGCGTAGCTCCCAATCTGCTCGTTTCTTCTTAGATACGCGATGGAACCAGTTCCTCCATCCTGTGGGCATGTTAGGCCAGTTCTGGAAGGAATTCTTTGTCCATGAGGATGCATTCACTGGAGAAGCACTGAAGGGGATTTGGTTGGTTTCCATGCTAATGAGTTCCGTAGGATCAGAATCGCCCATCGGGCCGAGGAAGAAGGCGGTCGGCGCGTCCAACAGCGGAATCAAAATCTCGTTCTTCAAAATCTGGAGGCGGGTGATATATGTGACCAATCGAACAAAGATTCATGGATGAAGAGCAGATTGGCAGGATTCATACCTCGGGCATTTCAGAAGAAGTCGCCATCACTTGCGGATTCTTGAAGGCGGCAGATCGAGGCCGGAGATGCAGCAGAGGATTTCTTGGCTAGGGTTTTGGTTTATGGAGCTTTGAAGTGATGAGCGAAAGGCTGCGATTTTGACTAGCGAGTGGACTGAATCAAGACTCGGTGCTAATTTTGAAATAAAACCAGTTTATCCCAAAATTGGGGGACATGTGTTTGCACCAAAATCTGGACCGGGTGCAGATAGTCGATGCCGAGCACAGGTAGCCGATTTTGGGACAGAGGCCAAGGCAGGAATAGTCGATCAGGTCCCGAAATCGATTGTTGGGCCTGTTGACATTTCTTAGCGCAATTACCAAAGATAGACAGAAAGTCTATCCCCGGCAACGGCGCCAGAAATGCTTGTTGGCGTTTCTTAGCATCACTACTAAAGATAGACTATAAATCCGTCCTTAATAATAATACTAGAAACGTAAGTTGATATTCCCAACCGCCATTACTTCAGAAAGGTAACCCTTGGCCCTTAATGGTGCCGGCCTAGGTAATGCAGTCTGGTAAGAGCAGTTAGAAGTGCCGGATTGGCCTTTCTAACTGTCATTACTTACGATATGCAAAATTGTGACACGGCGCCGTGGGGTGCACAAGAATTACAATCCTTAAGTAATGGTACTTAGGTATGCCAATCATGATAGCTCAGTATAGATAAATCCGCAAGCGCACGGAACTATCATTGTAGCATTTCAACCCGTGGGGTTTCGTATTTATAATTTCCCGTAGGAGGGCAGGACGAATGCATCTAGCTTTGGCATAAACATGATCACTTATTGAATGCATAGGTAGACATAGCATAGGCAGGGGTAAATCATAGTTCAAAGATAGTGGACACACATCTGAGCTGACCTCAAGGATAAAAGAGAAATAAAGAATAAAAGAATATATCTAATTGAGCAGGCATTGGTCATATATAACTATGCAAAGAACTGTTAGTAAACATCTAACTAGTATGTCTAGTATCAGGACTAGGTCTGGGATGACAGGGAGATCCCCGCAGCTGGTCTGCCAGCCGATAGAGACTTTATGAACTCCTACTGAATACCCGAACATGGGGGCAATGCTAGGGATGGACAGGGCTGTCGCCACCTGCCCACCTACCCCTCTGCCCGTGGGGTACCCACATATCCGCCGATCTCCGCATACCCGGGCACCATGCCTGTGTAATTGGAAACAACTCCTAACCCCCTAGGACCCCACCCCTTCGGAGTGACAGGCTAGGTTAAAAGCAACCATGATAGCACGACGAACCGTCACCTCATCCCTAGTTCTTCCTCTATTCATACTAAGTCGATGAACGATGAAGAACAACGATGAACAAGTCAAGAACATGATACATAAATTATGTTCTAGCTCATATACTATGCTTATAACAAGATCATAACTAGACTCTAGTTCATATGCATTGCTATATAAATAAGATAAGAACTTGAACTTGGAAGAGAACTGCATTGTATTCATACCGAGGTGTTCCTTCTTCTACCAAGGATACAAGCTCTCCTTTCTAGCTCTTGCCTTGCTCTAATACTAAAACTAATCTAAAGAATACAAGTAAGAGGTGAGGTAAATGGCTCCAAATGATGGTGTGTGTTGGAGGGGAGCTCTCCCTCTCTTTTTATAGTCTAACAAGGACGGTTCGGACGCCAACAAATATGGAAGCAGGTGGAACCGCCATCAGCAAACTGCCATCAGCACCGCGTCTGAAGATGGGCCCGGGAGGCCCTACCAAGGGGGCGACCGACCCTGGGGGCGGTCGGTCCCTGGGGAGTGCCATCTGGCCACCGCCTTCGGGTCGGTCGGTGGCTCCCTGAGCCTGGGCCTCCCCCGCGGTTACAGATGGATCCAGTTTTGTGTTTGAGGTGGGCTTTCTTATTTTCTTGGATTGCGCGTTCTCTGAATACGTTTCCTAGATGTGCGCTTTCTTTATGGTTTTTGTGCATTTCCACATGTCACAACTGCAAGTCAAGTACACACCAAAACTTATGGAAATGTTAGTTTAAAGCCCTACCTACTATTTATTTTAGTAACATATTGGCGGTAAGAAATAGGCTTGAAGGACCGCCAACAGGGCCGAAGCGTAGATGGTGCTGTTGAAGGAAATAGCTGATTGATGAGTCAGCGGGAACATCCGGCGCCAGGAAGCGATCACGTTCGGAGTCCGTTAAAGGAAGGAAATATTGGGCTCGAAGTTACCTTTAATTTAGGAAAGTTTGTTAGTTTCTATATTCATCTTGAGTTGTAATTTGACTAGGACTCTATCAAGCCCTGGGTATAAATATAAACCCCCAGCCATTGTAATCAATCAACACATCAATACAACACACCTTTCGGCTCCGGCCAAACCTTAGGAGTAGGAGTAACGTAGATCTCGGCGAGTTCTTCAATCAGGCTGAGTGTCATCCGGTGGACGCAGGCTTGCTTGTAAGTACCGTCATGCCTCGCAAAGCTTGGTCTCTTTAATGTCATCCGGTGGACATGGGAGCATCGTAGATCGGGGTTGATTCTTGTTTGATATAAGTTTAGCGTCATCCGGTGGACGTGGGCTTAGATCAAATAAGGATTAGTTATCGATTCATGTTTGCTTTCTTGTTTAATCTATGTTTAGCATCATTCGGTGGACGAGGGCTTAGGTTAAGCTTAATTATTTGCATGGATTAGTTATCGACTCTAACTAATTTGGCATCTTAATTAGATTCATTAAGTTATTAAGATATTATCTGTCATTTATTGTTTATTTATTAATATAACATTGCTTTGCCCGATCAAGATTGCTTAGTATTGGGCTTAGATCTACATGAAAAACGTTCATTTATGTTTCACTCACGTTTATGCTTTGTTACGATAACTGCTTGATTCGGCCAGTACTATTGCAGTCTTGCTCGTACGTGATGAGAGGGCGCGGCAAGAGCCGATTTGTACGGATACGGAACCGCCGGCCATTAGACCAGTTCCGTATTCTTATAGATCGACTTGTGTTGTTGCTACTGCCAAGTTTTCTGCTTCACGGACCCTGGATCGGCTAATTAGCCGGTGCAATTATGCTTTCACGAGAAAAACCAGTTAACCGATCGTGTTCTGCCAAATCGGCTAAATAGCCGATTTCTGTCTGTTTGACATTCAGACAGTCTGAATTGAATGACTTGACCTGTTTACAATAATCGATTATGCCTTGATCTGTTATAATTATCTACATAGACTTATTTAATATAGATTGTCATGTCTGGTTATCCATATTAATCGATTATATATCAGTTCAATAATTGTTTCCTGTGGCAAAACATGCACACATGCCGGAGTCGACTCTTTAGTCGATTTCTGATTATATCGGCTCTCAGAGCCACATAGTTGGAACTACCTGGACCCACCGGTTAGTTCTGCCTTGTGATTACTGATCATTATCTTTTCCTTGTCAATTGCAGGTCAAATTGACTAGCACGCCTGAGGGTTATCGGCACTCTCTGACCGGGTTTGAAGCTAGCTGGATCTTGAAAGCTCCGACGCTCTTGAGATCATATCCGGCTTCACTGGTGTGTTGAGCGTGAGAAACCACATTTTGTGCCAACAGAAGCTTTGAACAACGCGGCCAAGTACGAAGTCGCCATCCACGGTCTACAGATCGCCATCGAGCTCGGCATTAGACGCCTCATGGTCTTCGGAGACTTCGCCCTAGTAATCAACTAGGTCAACAAAGGCTGGGACTGCACCAGCGAGAAGATGGACGCTTATGTCACAGTAATCAGAAAATTAGAGGGCAAATTCTTGGGCATCGAGTTTCACCACGTCGTTCGCGCCGAGAATCAAGCAGCCGATGAGCTATCAAAACTTGGCTCCTCGCGGGCAGACATCCCAGCCGGCGTATTTGTCAAGGACCTCATCAAACCCTCCATCAAGCTGGAAGAGGAAGCAAAACAAGCCTCACAGGAAGCAGCTACAGCCGAACAGACCGTGGCATGCGTCATTGACCACGGGGAAGACTGGCGAGTGCCCTTCATCGCCTACCTGCTCAAGGCCAAGGTTCCAGAAGACAAGATTGAGATGGAACGCGTTATCCGCCGCTCCAAGCATTATGTCCAGGTCGATAGCAAGTTCATGCGCAAAACGCCAGAGGTGAAGTCCTCCAGAAGTGAATCGTGCGAGAGGAAGGCGTCAAGATCCTCCAAGAAATCCATGCAAGCATATGCGGCAACCATGCAGCATCGAGGACTCTGGTCGAAAAAGCTATCCAAGCAGGTTTTTACTGGCCAACCGCCGTCGAGGACGCCGAGAAGATCGTATGCCACTGTGAAGGGTGCTAGTTTTTCGACAAGCAGATTCACTTACCTACACAAGAGCTTCAAACCATCTGTTGACGGTGGATATACTATAAAATTTCACATTCAAACACCGTTAACAGGCCTCGGATTCAAGGGAAGATAAACATATCATGAGCATATTTTATCAATAACTAGTTCCACATGTACTCTTAAGCTTGTGATTGCAGGGAACACCAAAATAGTGCAAAAGTGAGTAGCTAGGGGCTAACTACATGGTTCGGCCGAACCATGTCATGTTGCCCCAGGCCACCACCTTCCAACACAGTGCATACAACATCAAACGGAAGAGATCAGAGCCAAGGGTGGGCCCACCCATGGGTCGGCCGAACCGCCCATGGGGCCCACCTGGCTCTGGTGACGTGGCAGGATCCGTGTGACACTCCAACTAAGTCATTTCATCCATCGGATCATTTTGTGCTTTCATTTAACGGTGGAAGATCAAAGGGACACGGATTGAGGCACAAAACGAAGCAATCAAGACAGAACCAACACATAGGAAGAGTTTATGACAGATGGGGACCACGGTGGTGGGCCCCACCCACCAGGGGTGAGTCGGCCGAACTGCCAAAAGTGGAACCAAGCCACCTACACACTCAGTGACAAGTGGGGACTCCTTCTAGAAGACCCTGGCTGGGCCTACCAATCATAGGGCAAACCCCCTTGGTGCCCAGCCAGGTCGGTTGGCCTCCACCGACTCCAAGCATGTTTCCCATGTGCTCAAATCACCAAAGCCGTCCATCTTGAGGCAGTTACAAGGCGGTGGATCCAAGGGTGGAAAGGCAAGGAGCACGCGGATCGCTGACATGGCACCCCCCTCATCCTCCACTATAAATAGAGGCTGCCCACTCCTCTTCAAGACACACCATACAACACAAGAAGCAAGCTAGAGTGAAGTATGTGGTGGAGAAGATCACTCAGGAAACAACTGTCCCGAGACAAAGGAGGAAGTGAGCTTCATCAACAACAGCAACAACAATGGGTATCGACCCCAGCAACAAGGAGGATGGAACTCGCGCCCCTTCTACCAAGGAAATCAAGGTAATGGTTACAGTAATAATTTCAATAATTCTTATGGTAATCAACCTTCTCTTAAAGATCTTGTCTTAGGCCAATCTAAAATTAATGATAGCGTAAACAAGAAAATAATGGCTAATGATAAGATTCTCGAAAATCTTAGTGAGAAAATGGATAGCTTTAACACTGCTATGAAAAATCAATTGAGCTTTAATAAAATGCTAGAAACATAATTAGCTCAAATAGTAGCAGCTGTCCCATCATTCGAACAAGGCAAAATCCTAGGGAAACCTAAGGAACCAATTGAGGGTGTTAAGTTAATTTCGACGAGGTTTGGTAGGCCTCCGGTTAGGCAAAACCCGGGTTATCTTCTTCATCCGCCATTCATGGCCAAGAAGAGTGACCCCGGCCATCCTACCATCACCTGCGAGATCGGGCCACACACCTGTTGACACTAGAAGTGGCAAACGGATATACCGCAAGCATACGGTAGTCAATGTTGCCTCACCGGGAGTATTCCAGGTATCGTATTTTCCACGGGGAACGTGAAGTGTTCTAACTAGGTCCAAGGCCGTCCAGTGATGAGACAAAGGATCTATGATAGCTAGGTAGAGAGGTTCCTATGTAGCAAAAGATATTTGGTTTTGGTGTTCTAAGTATAAAGATCCTAGTCAGCTCCTCCCTTCACAAGAGACGACAGGCGAAGCAGCCGGAGACAAAACTCCTACCCGAGGCGGCTGTGCTATTGTCTTGATGCCTTGCCATTTTAATAACTTGTGTTACACACGTGATGGACTACGAAGACCAGACAAGGCTGTCACCACTTGCTGGCTACCATAAACAATCCATGCGACAAGCGGCCTACACTGGCAAGATATAGTCTAGACACCGCGTCTACACTAAACTTACTATTCTAACCTTCGCAAAAGACTAGAGAACTTCACTAAGTAAAGCAATGTACGGGTGAAGACAGTATATACTTAAAATACCAGAACCAGAATATCAAATACTTAGAAGGACTCGGATGTAAGACTTACTTCAAGATTCGCATCCGCTGAGGTACACCTTGGAGAAGATTCCCGACAGGCCCGGGGCTTTCTCCTGAAGACTTCCCTCACTCTCTTCTAACTAGCACAGCACTACAGCAGAGCTAAGCTACTACATAGTGTTTTCTCCTTTGAATCATGCTACTACATAGTGTTTCTCCTTTGAATCATGCCCATGGGGGGTATTTATAGGGGGATGAAGGGCAGCGCCACGTCAGCGATCCGCGTGACCTCCAGCATGCACCGTTGGATCAACCGCCATATAACCGCCTTAGGATCAAGGGTGGAGGATTTCCAGCACATGTTCAACATGAGGAAGGCGATAGAGGTTCAACCGACCTGGCTGGGCCCAAGGAGGGGTTCGGCCGACCCCCCTATGGCAGGTGGGCCCAGCCAGGGCCTTCTAGAAGGTGTCCCCACCTTGCTGGCGTGCTACTGAGCTTCGCGGCCCACAAATAGTGGTTTGGCCGAACCATCAAATGACAGGAGGAACCAGCCCAGGTCTTATAGAGGGATGATGAAGTTGGTGGGATGAAGTGGCAGATTGGGTCCCACAATGTGTGGTTCGGCCGACCCACCTTTGGTGAGGTGGGCCCACCACTGTGGTCCCCACTTGTCATAGAGTGTGGCTATATACTTGTTTTGCCTTGGTCTTGTCGATTCACACCTGGATCCATGTGCTTTGCTCTTTAGCCATTGATTGAAAACACACTTGTGATCCAAGGGTGGAAATGAACTCCAAGGGGTGTGCCACGGATTGTGCCACATCTCTAGAGTCCTGTGGGCCCAATGCATGGTTCGGCCGAACCATGCATGTGCTCCATTTGCCCTGATCTTCTTCGTGTATCCTGATATGCCTCGTGTCACCATATGTGGTTCCGCCGAACCACCTTTGGTGGAACCAAAGGTCCATCTTCTGTAGGTGGCTTCTTCATGCAATTCTAAGCACAATGGTGGTGCTAACTTGCCCATGGGTGGTTCGGCCGAACCACTCATTGTGCCCATCCTTTGCCTATTGTCTTCAGAAGCTGTGGTATTGATGAATGTGAAGTTGGTTTGTCATTTGGCCATACTTGGTAGGTTGCCCGACCTTCATATAGAGCTTCTGGACACTGAAAAGTACCTGTTCTGAGTGCCTGCAATCAAATAATGACAAGTACATGTGGAACCAAGTTATTTGTACCTAAGTTACTATGTGTTTGGTGGTTTCCTTCCAGAAAGAATGTCTTGTTAACGGTTTTAATGGGGTAAAAACATGGTATAACTACTGTCAACATGATCCCCCACACTTAAATCTTTGCTCGTCCTTGAGCAAAGGTTAGAGAGAGAGAATGATAAAATATGATTATGACATTTTTAAGGTATTAGCAAACACAAAGCTTTACTCAAGACATATCTCATACAAGTGGGTTATGTGGTTTTGTCTAGCATATATCCTTCAAATGTTGAAAAATGGAACAATTCTCAAAGCAAAGTCATCTTCCCATTTTCATGTCTTTAGCACTTAGAGTTTTTGATAATGGTTTTAAAAGAAAGCACATAGTTCATTCTTACTCCTCAAATAGTACTCTCAAATCACTCAGTAAGTATATGATTCCCCACCAAGGCATAGCACAAGATTTCCTTCTTTTGTTTTATCCTACATCTATCAGGCTTATGTGGGGCTCAGGTAGGGATAAACAAGATAGCATATTTGCCCGACCTTCATATAGAGCTTCCGAACACTGAAAAGTACCTGTTCTGAGTGCCTGCAACCAAATAATGACAAGTACATGTGGAACCAAGTTATTTGTACCAAAGTCACTATGTGTTTGGTGGTTTCCTTCCAGAAAGAATGTCTTGTTGACGGTTTTGATGGGGTAAAAACATGGTATAACTACTGTCAACAACACCTTTGACAACGCCTCCTGTGACCTTGGATCTGGAGTGAACATCATGTCCAAGGTAATGTACGATAATTTGCTAGGGGGACCTTTGTACCCCACTTTTGTCAAATTGCAGATGGCCGATCAATCCATCCGGTTCTCCGAGGGATTGGCAAGGGACATCCTAGTCAAAGTTCAAGACGAATACATCCCCGCCGACTTCATCATTCTTGACATGGGGGCCGATGACGAAGTCCCCGTCATCCTAGGAAGGTCGTTCCTCAACACCGTGAACGCCATCATCTACGTGGGATCCAGCCAAGTCCACTTCCAACTCCCAGGTAAGAGAATTAAATATCCTTTCAATAGTTATAAATCTATGCAACAGGCAAGGAAGAATCTGTGGAGAAACAAGCCACAATATGCACCCCACCGAAAGAACCAACCGCCAAGGTCCAAAAAAGCCGAACTGGTAAGTAAGGCTGAGATGGTAAACAAGGCTGACTCCGCTGAATCACAAGCATCAACTAAGAAGGAATGGTGGAAGAAAGAGGTGCGATCATCACGGTCCCCATCTCCGAGACCGATCGAAGCACCCGAAGAATGAACCCGAACGGGAGAGATCCTGCTCTACGGACCTAAAACATGAAGCCCTTGCTGGTAAGGTAAATCAGTATTTATCCCATATTTAATTCTTACATTTCAATTTTGAATTTTCTTCATTGCATTTCATGTTTAATTTTGGCAATATTTTATTTCAACAAAACAAAATAAGTAGGTGAATAAAACTTGAAAAAGATTATCTCTGCTCACACCTGAGGTGGTGGGACCACCTAGGTGGGGTCGGCCGACCCCACCATGGGGCCCACCCACCTCTGGTGGTGTTGGCCTGGTGTCCTGATCATGCTCCTAAAATTTGAACACCAGCTCCTTTTGAATTTTGGTCGATCATTCTTTTGACATGACCATTCTCATATGCTTCAAGGAGAATCCAACACCCACATCCATCCAAATTTTGAAAAGTTGACACTTTGGCATGCATGAGTGCTCCCATGGTCCATGGGAATCACTTTAAACATGTCCCCACTTTTGTCATACACTTTTTACCTTCACAAAACACTAGACAAGGGAATCTCTGAAAATTTCAAAACTTTTGGTCCACCCCTAGTCTCTACTTTCTAGGACACACTGTTTAGAGCTGAAAGGGGACAAAACTTGGTTTGGCCAAACCATGTTTTGGCTCCCCCCAAGAAAGTGGTGTTTGAATTCAAATAGATTCCCTGTGAAAAGGTAAAAGCAACACTGAACCTGTAATTGTTGGTTCGGCCGACCCACTATTTGGGTCCTCTCTGCAGAGTTACGTTTGAATTCAAATAGATTCCTTGTCTAAAGGTAAAAGCAACTCTGATCATGTCATAATGGGTTCGGCCGACCCATCAATAAAGCCCTGTCGGCAAATTTGAATTTGAGATCACCTAGATTTCATGTCCAAAGGTGAAAACAACAAAAACCTGGCCATGGGGGGGTCGGCCGAACTAGGCCTAGTGGCCTGGCCACCAGCCCTTCTCCCCCTATAAATACCCTTCCAATGTGTGCTCATTTCCACACCCAATCCAGCTGAATCCTCTCGAGCACACAATCTCCCTTTTTTTCTCTCCATTTGAGTAAGATCTTTCTCAAGTTTAGTTTAAGTTTAGCCACTCAAACCAAAAACCCAAAAAAATTATAGTAGTAGAAGCTTGTCTCACTCTCATCTTTGCTCTCAAAATCTTGTTTGTGGAGGTAGCCATACTCCGCAAGGACTACTAACAGTGGGATAGCTAACGCTAACGCTAACGCTAATCCCTGTTGTTGTAGTGTGTTCTTGTGTTAGCTCATTGTTGCAGGATGAAGAAGTTCTCCTCCGCACTCAAGAAGGCCAAGAGTGTCGTAGGGAGTTCCTCCCGACGACCCCGCCATAATGGAGATGAAGGAAGAGAAGCTCCACCAAGAAAAAGCTTCGGAGTGCCTTCGGAGAGGACGTTCGAGCCCGAGCGTGGCCTCATGCTAAATCAAGAAGAGTACCAAAGGTACACCTCCATCCGACACCAAGGGTATGAACATACCGGCATCATCGACCCTGTCCTTTTGGACAGCATAGGTATGACCGTGGAATTCAATACTATTTTCAATACAATCGGTTGGGGAAGTTTTTGGGAAGTGCAAGAACTTGGAATAGAAAAGCTCACCATTGAATTTCTAAGCTTTTTATAAGCCACTGAAAATAATGTCTACTTCTGCTTGTTTAACCAACACTATAATTTAACATGGGGAGTTTTTAGCATGGCACTTGGTTTTGATAATGACTGTCATCTAGATCTTGTTAATGCAACAAGAAGATTTGATAAAGCTAAATTTTGGAAAGCTATAACAGGATCTAATGATTGCTCTGACCCTAAAACCGATGAAATTCATAATCCTACTTTGCGCTTGATCCGATATTGGATGGCTATAACTTTTCTTCCTGGCTCTAATGTGCAAGTTCTGTACAATGATGAATTAATACTGCTCTATGCCATGACAAAGAAAACAAAAGTTTCACCTGCTAAGATGTTAGTCCACTTTTGGCTTGGTATTTTCTATAGAAGCGAGCCCATATTCTTTACTTCTTTTATCACGCACACTGCTGAAACAATGGACTTGCTAGATGGAAAACATTACTTTGAATACATTGCCTCTCCTAGAGATATTGTGACCGAAGATTTCTTCATAAGCACTCAAGTCCTAAAAAGAGATGAAAATGGTGATATAAAAATGATTTATCCCGGCCATACAGCCGAAATCTCTCTTTCTTGTGAGAGGCATCGGTTGTATGCGCTGCGCATGCTAACCATAAATTGGGACCGAGAGGCAAGAAGCCAAAATGTTGCAGGACCAAGAAGGGTGACAAGGAGCATGTCACAAGCCGCTCAATTTGAGCAAGGTGGCACATCACGAGCTGCAGGGAGATATGAAGAAGAAGGCGATGAGGCAAGTTCCATGGACATTTCAAGGTCCACGGAACGGCCTCAACAGCACACTCCAAGAGTGCGCACTCCCCGTCCGTCCACACGGGCGAGGGGTCATCGAAGCCAAGGATCAAAAATGGACCAACTTATCAATGACATGGGCGCAATGCAAGTTGAGTAAGATGCAACTTTGAATATGGCACAATAAAATGCTCAACTACTGCAAGCTATCCAAGATAAAGAAGCACAACGCTGGGCGGAATGGTTCCAATACTACCCGCCACCACAATGAGCAAAAGGACAAGCTTGGGGGAGATCCTCTCCCCCACCAAGGTAAGTATTCTATCCTAGCTATTTACATTATTTTATTGCATATATAAAAAATGCATAAGATAAAAATACAAAAAATATTTTCTTTATTTCCATATGTCTCATGAATGATTATTTTCCTCATGGAAATAATGAATAGTTGCTCTGTTAATGTTTCTTTAATGACTAGTTTACAACTTAGTATTTCTTTGAGTATGGATTACTTGGCTCATTTAAATCATCATGAACCTGAAAACTTTATGGATGCTAAGCACTAGAACTAAGTCTAAGTTATTGTGAGATATGATATAGTGAAACAAGAGCTACTATAATATTATTCTAAGCATGCATGATTACTTGAGATTTATTTCTAAATCAATCAAAACCTTATTGTTCCTCAATGATGATAAACTCCTACCACAGCCATATATGCTATACATGTCTAAAATCTTCCACTTAAGCTATTTGCTTTGTATTGAGTGTTGTCAAGTCTTGTTGACCCTTATTGAGAGTCTTATCATGCTCCCAAGATCAAGATCACGTACACACCATATATACATGTTGCTTCTACACTGGAAGTACGCAACCACATGCCTTTCATTTCCACCAAATAAATGCTCCATGTGTTAAAGTCATAGAAAATCTCTCTTAGTTGTTATGGTAGTAGAGACAAAAGGCTATGCAAAATGAAAATGGACACAAGAAAGTCCATAGAAAAGAAAAGAAAAATATTTGAGCAAGTCTAGGCTCATAAGTAAAAGAGAAAAAAATGATAGCCATGTCTCTAAAATTTATTAGAGAGAGATACAATTCAAATAGAGGAGCATTATATTCCATCATCATCCACACACTTGCACATCTTGATCTAAGGGCATGACACTTCTCTCTTTGGATCCAAGCTTTGACTCTACAACATATGCAAAGTAAGTATGCTATATTCTTTCATTCCTACCTTAAACTCCACATAAGCTATTTTTTTAGAAGTAGGATGATAAAGAGAAGGCAACATTTACTTTATGCCTTGGTAAGGAATCATACACCATTCGAGCGACTTGAGAGAACCATATAAGGAACATTAAGTTTTCTTTTACAAAACATTCCTAAAACCTCCAGTATGAAACTTGCAAAGAATGAGAAAAGTAGTGCTCAAGTTAAACTGTTCTGTCTCTCAACCACCTAAGGCAAAGGGAAAGTCATTAGCCCCATAAAGGACTAAGGTAAAATGGGTGAATTTCTATAGCCAATTTTTCCATTCAAAAGAGAAGTATTTAGTTGTATACATGGTATTATTGAAATATGAATATAATAGCAACTCCTGATCCACTGATGCTAAGTTTAATTATTTGCTCGGGACGAACAAAGGTTAAGCTTGGGGGATCTTGTTGACGGTGGATATACTATAAAATTCCACATTCAAACACCATCAACAGGCCTCGGATTCAAGGGAAGATAAACATATCATGAGCATATTTTATCAATAACTAGTTCCACATGTACTCTTAAGCTTGTGATTGCAGGGAACACCAAAACAGTGCAAAAGTGAGCAGCTAGGGACTAACTACATGGTTCGGCCGAACCATGTCATGTTGCCCCAGGCCACCACCTTCCAACACAGTGCATACATCAAATGGAAGAGATCAAAGCCAAGGGTGGGGCCACCCATGGGTCGGCCAAACCGCCCATGGGGCCCACCTGGCTCTGGTGACGTGGCAGGATTCATGTGACACTCCAACTAAGTCATTTCATCCATCGGATAAATTTGTGCTTTCATTTAACGGTGGAGATCAAAGGCACATGGATTGGGGCACGAAACGAAGCAATCAAGACAGAACCAACACATAGGAAGAGTTTATGACAGATGGGGACCACGGTGGTGGGCCCCACCCATCAGGGGTGGGTCGGCCGAACTGCCAAAAGTGGAACCAAGCCACCTACACACTCAGTGACAAGTGGGGACTCCTTCTAGAATACCCTGGCTGGGCCCACCAGTCATAGGGCAAACCCCCTTGGTGGCCAGCCAGGTCGGTTGGCCTCCACCGACTCCAAGCATATTTTCCATGTGCTCAAATCACCAAAGCCGTCCATCTTGAGGCGGTTACAAGGCAGTGGATCCAAGGGTGGAGAGGCAAGGAGCACGCGGATCGCTGACGTGGCACCCCCTCATCCTCCACTATAAATAGAGGCTGCCCACTCCTCTTCAAGACACACCATACAACACAAGAAGCAAGCTAGAGTGAAGTTCTACTCTTTAGTAGTAGTATTAGTCTAGTGTGTGAGTTAGAGTCGAGTCGAGCTATGCTCGGAGTCTTCGGAGTCGTCTACTAGAGAGTCTGGTATAGCTCTTGTACCTTTCCTTCTGTAAGACTTTATCTTTACCAATATATTATCTTTACTTTACTTCACTAAGTTCTTACTTAGTCTTTACTATTCTTTATAGTATTGTTGTGTCTTGTCTTATTTTATAGTTGTTTCATACTTGATAGTGATCTTGTCCCAACTCAACATGTGTTACTTCATCGCCTGTCATAGGGTGTTCTAGTTGTTGGTACGCAGCTAGAATAGTGAGACTTAGTGTAAGCGTGGTGCTTAGACTAGATCTTGCCTTTGATTACCGCTTGTCGCACGAATTGTTTGTGGGTGCTAGCAGGTGGTGACAGCCCTATCTAGTCTTAGTATCTCTCCACGTGTTTTAGGCAAGCTCTTAAAAGGTAGGCTCCCATAAGAGTGTAGGCGCTTCAGGCAGAGGTTTTGTCCTCTATTGTCTCGCACTACCCCCTGCACATAGGTAGTAAGGTAACTACCCTAGTATAAGTCATCTATTTGATAGGGTAAGTCACAAGAGTAAAGTAAGTGTCATAGGAGTCTTATACTCACTCGTTGTCCTCCCACCTAGCTATACTCAACTAGTTATCTTTTAATTATCTTAATACTTATTGTGTGTTGGTGTCATTACCCTTTCCTCTACCTATCGATTTACCCCCCTACCACTAGCTGGTACTAAGTTGGTATAGACTTAAGGATCTCTCTATCTTTTTATTCATTATTCCTAGCAATCGCTTTCCCTTGGGATAAAAATAAATAACGATACCATGGAATACTCCCGGGTAAAGTGCTACAGCGGTATATTCTGTGCGCTTGCGGAATTATCCAATAGACATAAGAAATACCCTCAGGCACTTCTGACGCCGTTATCAGAGATAGCTTAACACCCTATCTCTGGTGGCTTGCAATAATTGGGCATTTTGTTGTGCCATCCTTAGAGTTGCATCTTACTCAACTTGCATTGCGCCCATGTCGTTGATGAGTTGATCTATTTCCGATCCTTGGCTTCGACGACCCCTCGCCCGTGAGGACGGACAGGGAGTGCGCACTCTTGGAGTGTGCTGTTGAGACAGTTCCGTGGACCCTGAAATGTCCATGGAACTTGCCTCATCGCCTTCTTCGTCGTATCCCCCTGCAGCTCATGATGTGCCGCCTTACTCAAATTGAGCGGCTTGTGACATACTCCTTGTCACCCTTCTTGTTCCTACAACATTTTGGCTTCTTGCCTCTCTGTCCCAATTTATGGTTAGTGTACACAGCGCATACAACCGACGCCTCTCACATGGGAGAGAGATTTCGGCTGTATGGCCTGGATAAATCATTTTAAGATCACCATTTTCATCTCTTTTTAGGACATGAGCACTTATGAAGAAATCTTCAGTTATAATGTCTCTAGGAGAAGCAATATATTCAAAACAGTGTTTTCCATTTAGCAAGTCCATTGTTTCAACAATGCGAGTGATAAAGGAGATAAAGAATATAGGCTCGCTTCTATGGAAAATACCAGGCCAAAAGCGAACTTAAATTTTAGCAGGTGAAACTTTTATTTTCTTAGTCATGGCATAAAGCAGTCTTAGTTCATTATTAAGAAGGATTTACATATTTGAGCCAGGAAGAAGAGTTATGGCCATCCAATAACGGATCAAGCGCAAAGTAGGATTATGGATTTCATCAGTTTTAGGCTCAGAGCAATCATTGGAGCCAGTTCTGGTTTTCTAGAATTTAGCTTTATCAAATTTTCTTGTGGCATTAACTAGATCTAGATGACAATTGTTATCAAAGCCAAGTGCCATACTAAAAACTCTCTGAGTTAAATTATATTCTTGATTGAACATGCGAAAGTAGACATTATCATTAGTGGCTTGTAAAGAGCATAGAAATTCCATGGTGAGTTTTTCAATTCTAAGTTCTTACACTTCCCAAAAACTTCCCCACCCAATCGTATTGAAAACAGTATTAAACTCTGCGGTCATACCTATGTTGTCCAAAAAGACAAAGTCAATGATGCCGATATGTTCATAATCGCGGTGTCGGATGGAGAGTTACTTTTGGTACTCTTCTTGGTCCAGCATGAGGCCGCTCTCGGGGTCGAGCGTCCTCTCGGGAGGCACTCCAAAGCTTTGTCTCGGTGGAGCTTCTCTTCCTTCATCTTCATCATGGCGGGGTCGTCGGGAGGAACTCCCTATGACACTCTTGGCCTTCTTGAATGCGGAGGAGAACTTCTTCATGTTCCTGCAGCAATGTGATAACACAAGAACACACCAGGACAACAGGGATTAGCGTTAGCGTTAGCGTTAGCTATTCCAATGTTAGTAGTCCTCACGGGGTATGGTTACCTCCACAAACAAGTTGTTGAGAGCAAAGATAAGAGTAAGATAAGCTTCTACTACTACAATATTTTTGGGTTCTTGGTTTGATTGGCTAACTACAACTAAACTTGAGAAAGAACTTACTCAAATGGAGAGAAGAAGAGGGATTGTGTGCTCGAGATGATTCATGGGTGTGGGATTGAGCACACAATGCAAGGGGTATTTATAGGAGATGAAGGGCTGGTGACCAGGTCACTAGGGCCAGGTTGGCTGACCCCACCCATGACAGGTTCAGAGCTGCTTTCACCTTTGGACAGGGAATCTATTTGAATTCAAACACAATTTTGCAGATAGGACTTTAAACATGGGTCGGCCGACCCATGTTGGTTCCCTTTTTTAGCTTTCAACAGTGTGTTTCACTTTGTCCAATAAAGCAAAGACTAGTGGTGGACCAAAAGTGATGAAATTTTCAGAGATTCCCATGTCTAGTGCTTTGTGAAAGAGAAAGGTGTATGACAAAACTGGGGACATGCTTTAAAGTGATTCCTATGGACCATGGGAGCACTAATGCATGCCAAAGTGTCCACTTTTCAAAATTTGGATGGTGGTGGATGTTGGATTCTCATTGGACCATGTGAAAGTGGTCATGACCAAAAAGTGGTCGACCAAATTCAAATTTAACTGGTGATTAAAGTTGAAATAGTGATCAGGACACTAGACCATCATCACCAGGGGTGAGTGGGCCCCATGGTGGGGTTGGTCGACCCCACCTTGGGTGGTCCCACCACCTCAGGTGTGAGCCACGCATTTCTACTCAAGTTTTATTTATCTAATTATTTTATTCTGTCGAAATAAATTATTGCATAATTTAAATATGAAATGAAATGTAAAAATGCAAGAATTGAAATGCGAAAAGTAAATATGAGATAAATATTGATTTACCTTACCAGCAAGGGCTCCATGTTTTTGGTCCGTAGAGCAGGACCTCTCCTTCTCAGGTTCATTCTTTGGGTGCTTCGGTCGGTCCCGGAGACGGGGACCATGATGATCGCACCTCTTTCTTCCGCCATTCCTTCTTGGTTGATGCTTGTGACTCAGCAGAGTCAGCCTTGTTTACCACCTCAGCCTTACTTACCAGTTCGGCCTTTTTGGCCTTCGGCGGTTGATTCTTTCGGCGGGGTGCATATTGTGGCTTGTTTTCTCACAGGTTCTTTCTTGCCTGTTGCATAGATTTATAACCATTGAAAGGACATTTAATTGTCTTACCTGGGAGTTGGAAGTGGACTTGGCCGGATCCCACGTAGATGATGGCGTTCACGGTGTTGAGGAACGGCCTTCCCAGGATGATGGGGACTTCGTCATCGGCCCCCATGTCAAGAATGATGAAGTCGGCGGGGATGTATTCGTCTTGAACTTTGACAAGGATGTCCCTTGCCAATCCCTCGGGGAACCAGATGGATTGATCCGCCATCTGCAGTTTGACAAAAATGGGGTACAAAGGTCCCCCTAGCAAGTTTTCATACTTTACCTTGGACATGATGTTCACTCCAAATCCAAGGTCGCACAAGGCGTTGTTGAAGGTATGCGGCCCGATCTCGCAGGTGATGGTAGGGTGACCAGGGTCACTCTTCTTGGCCATGAATGGCGGGTCAAGAAGGCAACCCGGGTTTGGCCTAACCGAAGGCTTACCAAACCTCGTGGAAATTAATTTGACACCCTCAATTGGTTCCTCAGGTTTCCCTAGGATCTTACCATGTTCGAAGGATAAGACAGCTGCTGCTATTTGAGCTAATTAGGTTTCTAGCATTTTATTAAAGCTCAATTTGTTTTTCATAGCAGTGTTAAAGCTATCCATTTTCTCACTAAAATTTTCAAGAATCTTATCATTAGCCATTATTTTCTTGTTTATGCTATCATTGATTTTAGATTGGCCTAAGACAAGATCTTTAAGAGAAGGTTGGTTACCATAAGAATTATTGAAATTATTGCTATAACCATTACCTTGGTTTCCTTGGTAGAAGAGGAGCGAGTTCCATCCTCCTTGTTGCTGGGGTCAGTACCCATTGTTGTTGTTGTTGTTGATGAAGCTCACTTCCGCCTTCGTCTCAGGACAGTTGTTGTCCGAGTGATCTTCTTCACCACATACCTCGCACCATGGATCAGCTTCGATTGCTCGTGCGGTGGCAGTGGATCGAATAGCCTCTTGTTCCTTTTTGGAACCTTCCTCAATCTTTTTCATCAAGAGGTCCATTTTTCCTGAGAGCATGTCCACCTCATGAACAGTGTGCATACCCCTTTTCTTGGGCTAGAGACGCTCCTCATTCCATCCTTGGTTGATAACCATCTTTTCAATGAGGTCTTTGGCATCCTTGACATTGTGTTGCAGGAATGCTCCTCCAGCGGCAGCATCAAGGTGACTACGGGCTAATCCAGTTAGCCCATGGTAGAAACCTTGGATTAGGAGCCATTCTTCAATTCCATGATGAGGACAAGCACGAATGTACTTCTGGAGATGTTCCCATGCTTTGGGAATCGTCTCATCAGCTTGCTGTTGGAAACTTGAGATCTTTCCACGAAGAGCGCTGGTTTTGCCCATTGGGAAGAATTTCTTGAGAAATGTGTGGTGCACTTCTCCCAAGTGGTAGCTTCATTCTTGTTGGCATAGAACCATTGCTTCGCCTTCCCAAGCAGTGAGAATGGGAACAGTCGAAGAAGGATGGCGTCAGCCGAGACATTCTTGATGGTGAAGGTACCACACACCTCCAAGAAATGCTGGAGATAGGCATTGGCGTCTTCATGCGGCTTCCCACAGAATGGATTGGCTTGCACCATGTTGATCAGTGCTGGCTTGAGCTCAAAAGTAGCATCCCCCAAATTAAGCTGCGGACCGGTGGCAATGTTGTCAGCCGACGGTGCAGAGAACTCAAAGATGGTCTTTTAGGTCATAGCTTCCTTGATTGATAGTGCGGAGCCTCTTTCCTCGAACGGATTCAAGTTTGAGTTGAACATTTGAGGTGAAATTTGACAGCGTCTAGTTCTCCTCAAGAATTTCTCAAGATCTTCAATGAAATTTGATGGCAATTGGAAACCTCTCATGCATTGTCTAGCTTCACGATAACGAGAAACACAGACAGGGGTAAGCCCCTAACACTAATCGATAACTAAATTGATAGTAGACTCTGGATTCAATTTTTATTAATATTCCTAGACTGATCCTTTCCCCGCCAATAGCGCCAGAAATGCTTGTTGACACTTCTTAGCGCAACCACCAGAGATAGGATGTTAGGCTATCTCTGATAACGGCGTCGGAAGTGTCTGAGGTATTTCTTATGTCTATTGGATAATTCCCCAAGCGCACAGAATATACCGTTGTAGCACTTCACCCGGGAGTATTCCAAGGTATCGTTATTTATTTTATCCCAAGGGAAAGCGGTTGCTAGGAATAATTAATAAAAGAGAGAGATCCTTAAGTCTATAGCAACTTAGTATCAACTAGTGATAAGGGGGTAAATCGATATATAGAGGAAAGGGTAATGACACCAAGACACGACAAGGTTTTAAGATAACTAAGGATAACTAGTATAGTATAGCTAGGTGGGAGGACAATGAGTGAGTATAAGACTCCTATGACACTTACTTTACTCTTGTGAACTATCTTATCAAATGGATGAACTATACTAAGACAGCTACCTTACTTCCAATGTGTAGGGGGTAGTGTGAAACAATAGAGGATATAACCTCTATCCGAAGCGCCTACTCTCTTATGGGAGCCTACCTTTTAAGAACTTGCCTAAAACACGTGGAGGGATACTAAGACTAGACAGGGCTATCACCACCTGCTAGCACCCACAAACAATCCGTGCGACAAGCGGCATTCAAAGGCAAGATCTAGTCTAAGCACCACGCTTACACTAAGTCTTACTACTCTAGTTGCGTACCAACAAATAAAGCACCCTATGATAGGCGATGAACTACACACGTGAGCTGATTACAGGATCACTATCTAATATAACTCAACTATAAGGTAAGACAAGACACAACAATATTATAAAGAATAGTAAAGCACTAAGTAAAGACTTAGTAAAGTAAAGTAAAGATAATATATTGATAAAGGTAAAGTCTTACAGAAAGAAAGGTACAAGAGCTATACCAGACTCTCCAGCAGACGACTTCGGAGACTCCGAGCGTAGCTCGACTCGACTCTAACTCAAGCACTAGACTAATACTACTACTAAAGAATAGAGCTTCTCTTGTCTCTTGTGGAACTTGTGTATCTTGGGTGTGTTGAAGAGGGTGATGGCAGCCTCTATTTATAGGGGAGAGTTGAGGGGCGCCACGTCAGCGATCCGCGTGCTCCTTGCCTCTCCTCCTTTGGATGAACCGCCTCAATACCACCTCAAAATGGACGGCAGTGGTGAATTCATCATGTGGAAGTCATGCAGGAAGACGGTGGGGGCCAACTGACCTGGCCAGGCACCAGGGGGGTCGACCGAACCCCTATGACAGGGCGGCCCGGCCAGGTGTGGTCCCCACCAGTCATAGAGTGTTGCCTTGTGCTGATTCTGTCTTGATTGTGTTGTTTCATACCTTGATCCGTGTGTTTTGATTCTCCACCGTTGAATGGAAACACATGTTGATCTGATGGTGGAATTGAGCTGGGTAGGATGTCACACGGATCCTGCCACGTCACCAGAGCCAGGTGGGCCCCATGGTGGGGTCGGCCGACCCACACATGGGCCCACACTGAGCTCTCCTCTCTTCTACGTGATGTCTTGAGTCATTTATTGAAGTATGATGACTTGGTTCCCAAATATGTGGTTCGGCCGACCCAACATATTGGCCTCCAAGTGCTCCAATTTGTTCTGTTTTGATCTTCCCTGCATTCACAAGCTAAGAGTACAAGTGGAACTAGTTATTGATAAAATGTGTTCATGATATGTTTATTCTCCCTTGAATCTGAGGCCTGTTGACGGTGTTTGACTGTGGATTTTCATGGTATATCCACCGTCAACAAGCGCAATACCCTGACCACGCACAGGCAGCTAATATCGCCTATACGTAAGCCCCGGGGACGCTCGGGCCGTTTACCGCCGCTTCTACGTAAGCCCCGAGGACGCTTGGGCAGTTTTAGCAACATCTCCATAAGAGCCGACCACGCTCGGGCATGTCTCCAACGTCCCTCCTTAAGACCCGACCACGCTTGGGCACTTCTCCAACGCCTCTCCACGAAGCTCGACCACGCTCGAGCTAATGCCGCCGACTCACCTCAAATTCACCAATACAAAAGCTAAAACACTTTTATACAAAACCTGACCATGCTCGGGGACTTATCATAAAAACCATGACTTCTATACACACAAAAGGCTTCTTCATTATGGTCATTTAGAACATCCAGCTTACATACAGAGGACTAACAGCCTTTTACAGGAAAAATCTAAGTATCTTCCCTAGGGAAGAGCTGCATATCACCCGCTAGGACGTCCGCCGCAGACCGAGCCTCCTCCTCCATACGGTCTTCTTGCTCATTGGTGGTCCCGAGGGCGTATCCTCCCATTACCCTTTCGTTCTTCACGCCGGGATAATGAAAACGCACCACGCTGAGCACATGGGCAGCGACGTTCTCGGCCACGTCTTGATAGAAAGTTTTGAAGTTCCGGAGGGCGTCCCGGCTGCGATGAACAATGGCAAAGGGTCGCGGGCCTTCACCGCCAAACTCCGCCACAGGAGGATCAGCAGGCGCGTACTCAATGATGTCCAACACGGGTTTTATCCCCGTCGCCATCGTCTCGTACCGCTCTTGCCACGCGGTGAGACGCTGTGACAAGTCTCGGAGCTGCGCCTGCATCTTCTCCTGGCTCTCTGCAACCAATACAGTCTCAGCCATATAAGACAACAAACAGTACTTGGATGACACCTCCAAGGTCGGAAACCTTACCTCGATGGCTCTCTTCGTTCCTCCGCGCTGCCTCACGCAGGGTCGCCACTTCGGCCTCTAGATCGGCAACTGCACAAAGGTCATAAAGACTGAGAAATCTCCATATGAAGAACAGATTAGGAAATTACATCCAATAAAGCAAACCTCGGCTAGTGGTGACCCGAAGCGAGTTCTGCAGCTTGCAAATAAGCACCCAGGCAGTTAGCAGGGAGACCAGACCTGAACACGGAAATCAAGAAGAACGGGCAGCTGCTTACCTCTCTTCTCCAACAAAAGCTGACGCTCGGAGCTCTCTAGCTCGGCAACATGCCCCTGCAGCTGGTCATGTTGCCCGCGGAGGGCAGCCATTGCTTCGCCAAGACGGTCCACCTCGCTTTGAAGTTCATCCTTCTTCGCGGCAGCTCCCGCCATTCGGTTGATAGTTCGCCGGCAATCCTCCGCCGTATCGCACATAACCTGGTCGGAACCCGGAAGTTTGTGGTCGGCAAAAAGAACACAAGATGTCGTGACGAATCAAAGGGAAAGTTCTACACACCTGAACGCGCGAGGACAGCTGGCCCAGTCTGCGGAGCAACTTCCTAAAATCTGATCGAGTCTCATCGACATCGGCCTTCAGTGCGTCCAGCTCCTCGTCTGCCCTCCTCTCCTCTACAGCAACGGCGAAGGTATCCCCGACAAACCACAGGCTACGGAGAACCACTGGCGGCTCTTCTCCTGCGGCTTCTCGGGTAATCTCCTCCACATCCTTCTCGGACGATGCTGTGCTCGGAGGAGGATCGCCCCTGGGATCCCGGCTTGACCGCGACATTCCTCCTCGGGAGGAACTGCCAGCATGTGCATCGTCGCCTTGACCGGGTCCCGCCGCCGGCGTCGGCCGTTGCGTGCCGTCACGAGCGGCTTTCGGACCACAACCAACATCTGGATCTGCCTTTCGCCCCTCCTCCTCGGAGTTCTCTGGAGGCTCCTCTATGCCTCGACCCGGTGATGGCGCCGCATTAGGCTATGTCGGCGGAACCGGTGGTGACTGCGGATCTGGTTGTCGACCAGCCTCCGGATCTTCGCGCGGACCTTGTTCCAAGGGCAGGGTCCGGCAGCGGACTCTCCGATCTCCTCGGCGACTCATGGTCGGAGGGCCACGAGGTAGAAAAACCTCCACCGGCTCCACCAGTCGTCGACCAGCCTCCGTCAGCCCCGCCGGTCACCGATCCAGTGACATCTTCATTCGAGGGCCCCCTGCTCGAAGGAGCTTGCGACGAGTCAGCGCCTATCACAACAAGACAACTCCAACAAATGACTCCGACTACTTACATCTCCGATCGCCGGCGCTTCCACACGAACGGCTTCCTCCGACCAGAACCCCCTCGCCTTGCATTGGCGTTCTGGTCGGGGGCACCTCGCCCTTCTGGCGTTTCTGTTGCGGCTCCTCCTCGTCACCTGAAGATTCAATCACAGCCTGACGACGGTGATGACCTTCAGAGATTTTACCAGCTTCTCCAGCCTCCGCCCCCCACACTTCGACGATGTGGTCTTCTCACCAACCGGTTGTTTTCCACGGGCTGCTCGGCGGGCAAGCTCCTCGTCATCCTCCTCTTCAGCGTCCTCCTCTTCATCGGCGCCCGGCTCTTCAAAGATCTCCTCTTCGCCATCAGGCTGGTAACTATGGCGCGGGTCTACGCCACGGGGCCACTCGGCGCTCGGCACATCCGAGAAGTAGAACTTCCGTTCCTGACCATTGATCTTAGACAACACAAGTAAACACTACAGAATCGATGAAGGACAATAATCAGCACAAGGGTTTTTTGACAAAGCATACCTCCGGCGGTGGATTCTCCACAAGCAAAGGCTTATGTTGGCCACGAGTGTTGATGAAAGTTCCTTTCTCAAACCTCAGATGTTGACATGCTCTCCGGCACCTCCCTGGTCGGGTCGTTCCCTCCACGCCACTCATAAGCAGGATGGACCCTTTCCTTGCAGGGCTGCACTCGACGCATCACAAAATTGGCCGCTACGCCAATTCCATCAAGAGTCATACCCCTAAGAACTTCTAACAGCTTGTTCACCTGCGTCATGTCAGCTAGCCCTGGTTTCTCATACCAGGTCGGCCTCCTCTCCGGGACCAGGTCCACAGCACAGCGAACGAAGGGCTGCTGGTCGGGAAGATAAAACTATCTTTTGCTCCAATCTCTGATGCTAGTATTAAGGGGGACAGAAAGATAATGGGCGGTCATCCCATCGCGGAGCTTCAAATACACTCCGCCCGCTATTCGGGACCCTCCGCCGCTCGATTTAAGCCAAAAGAAATGGCGGAAGAGGTTGAAATAGGGTTGGATCCCGATAAAGGCTTCACACAGATGGATGAAGATAGCGCCAGTCCTAGGATTTCTAGGGCCCTCGGGCGAACTCGTCGCGACAGCCCCTTTAGACCCAAAAAATCTTACGGTATATAGGTAAAATTTACTTGTTTAAATGGGGAGGAAATCCAATAAAAAAATTTAATTTAACATGCCTGATTATTATCGAGAGCAAGAAACAATGTAGACTAAAAAAAACGTTATATTTGTAATTGCATAACTAATATGATTACCTTAAATAAGAATAGAACTCCATCATGTTCATCGCTTCTTATAAAAAGATATTTCTTCGTGCATTTTTTAATGCAAAATCATCAAGGACGATATTAAGATCAATAGTGTCCAAGATATCCTTCTTGATGGTGTACATAACCAAACCATTTAACCTTTCTTGTGACATAGTTGATCTCAAATAGTTCTTCAACAACTTCAATTTTGAGAAACTTCTTTGGGCCAAAGCTACAGCCACCGGTACAGTTAAGAGAATTCTGTAGGCAACTGAAACATTTGGATAGCAATCTGCTTCCATAACAAACTTGAGAATCTCAGGCGCTGACATCAAAGAATTTGGCAAACTCACTTGCAACACCTTTAATTCTGAAAAAAAATTATTGATCTCAACATCGGATGAGTTATCATGAGAAAACTTATCCACAAAAACCTTGCAGTGCGCCCAAAGATCAATACTATACAAAAAAATTAAATTGGATAAAAAATTGAATAACCAAAAGAAGAAAAGAATCCAGTCAAAAATTGATTACCACTTACCAGCAAATTGACGAAGACGAAGTAGAAGCACTGGAGTCAAGACGGGAACCGCTGCAGGTCCGGCGTCCGGCTCTGGCCACGAAGACGAAGTAGAAGCACTGGAGTCACGACGTCATACGTCGAACTGTCAAAGTTTAGCTGTTGGGGCGTTGGGCAAAGGGCGGCCGGCGGCGTCGTGGCGATTCCTCTCGCCTGGAACTCACGCACGCGACGGGATCCTACGAGCTGCGCGGCTCCTTGTCTCCTATACGATGTAGTACAGGGGTCTTCTGTACATGCGCTCGGGCCCCTCCAAGTCATGGGCCCTCGGCCGTCACACACTCCCCCCCCCCCCTCCCCATAGGTGAAGATGGAAACATGGAAAATTGAATTTGGGTGGAGATGACAAAGAGAGATGCCATAATAATCAAGCAGTTTACGAAGAAACGGGTGGCACGGAACACCGAACCCACGGAGAAAGAAATCGGCAAACACTACCAGTTCATTCATGTTAGGCATCGGGTACGGCTCACCAGAAGGAGGTCGCCATCCAGCGGTCGCTTGATCCGGCAGGATTCCCTTCGTCACCAGATGGTCGAGCATCTTCTTTGTCACAGTTGACCGCTGCCATTCGACATCTAGGCGCAGCTCGCCCACCGCCGGCTCCTTCTTCTTGGGGAGGCACGCGCGCACTCTTCCTCGGTGCCATCATAGCAAATGGGCTAAGATTTAAAGCGGGAGAAGTGTGAATCGAAGAAATCGGAAAGGAATCGGAATCTGTCGCTACACAGGAAACCCTAGGTGGTGGCGGATGCAGCGGAAAAGGGGCGAGAGCTCACAGTCAAATGCTAATCGCTCAGAAGGCGAACCGTTTTCTTCACCACTTGGCCGGTTATAAAGGCGAGCATGACGGTTCGGCTTCTTGCGCTCTCAACGCGCCGACGGTGGTTCGTTTTTCCTAAGCAACATAACTAAGACTCAAACTGTTGCCAACGCCTCGCCCGCTCGGAAGACTGTCCCACGCACCATTATGTGCTCGGTGACTTCGCCAACGCCTCACCTGCTCGAAAGACTGTCCCGCGCACCATTCTGTGCTCGGGGACTTCGCCAACGCCTCGCCTGCTCGGAAGATTGTCCCACGCACCATTATGTGCTCGGGGACTTCGCCAACGCCTCACCTGCTCGGAAGACTATCCCGCGCACCATTCTGTGCTCGGGGACTTCGCCAACGACTCGCCTGCTCGGAAGATTGTCCCGCGCACCATTCTGTGCTCGGGGACTTCGCCAACGCCTCGCCTGCTCGGAAGACTATCCCGCGCACCATTCTAAGTTCGGGGACTTCACCGACACCTCGCCTGCTCGGAAGACTGTCCCGCGCACCATTCTGTGTTCGGGGACTTCGCCTGCTCAGAGAAATTCAAGATTTTTTTATTCTTGATCCTGTTACAAGATACTACGTCATCTTCCAACAGGCTCACGGATTAAGTGGATACACTTCACCTGGCGGTGAATGTATTTACTCTGACGAGCCAAAAGTGGATACACTTCACCAAAAAGAAACTCTTTTTTAAATTTTTCTGAGCTCCTTACATCCGTCTGGTCAAACAACTCCGAAGATGACACGTCAGCACGGGTCCGCACCACCCGACGAATGCAAGGTGCTTGAGAACTAGCTGTGGGGGTATAAACTCATATACCCGTACGGCGCTACATGGGCCACATCACCCGATCAGGCCCAAGCTGCCAAGGACGCGTCGTCTACACGTTCTCCAGAAGATCACATATATCCACCGATCAGGAGTCTTAGCGGCCAAGGAAATAGCTTTCCCGAAATAGCTTTCCCGATATCTAACTGATTAGTTTACTTGTTCGGCTGGGATTATAATCTGATATACATGGCAAAACCGACTTGTAACTCTACTCCTCGTGATATATAAGGCGAGTAGGGGATCCCCTCAAAACATCTCATCTAACATCAATACAATACCTCGGAACACAGGACGTAGGGTATTACGTCACATTGACGACCTGAACCTATCTAAATCTTGTGTCTCGATGCTCTTTGTACTACGCTAGCTCGTCTCAAGCGCACCTCCACCGATTCATCTACTACCGTGGGCATACCCTCGGTAGACTATCGACGATATCTCGTCGACAACCAGCAACAGATAGCAAAACGTAGGTGCCATGAGAGTGGATTTCACCTCGGGGTGGTCAACGGAGGAAGCAAGAACCAACGAACGGCGAAGAAGAAGGCGAATCGAGGCAGAGGAAGCAGATCCGAACGGAGAAGAAGGAGATCCCCACGGAGAGGAAGCAGATCCGGTCCACGGCACCACCGCGCACCGCCGGAGTCCAAGATGAGGAAGAAGACCACCGCTTCCCGGAGTCCCAGCAGTGATGGAGGAGCGACGCCGCGTCCTACCAGATCCGGCCTAGGGACCCGAGGGGAAGCACACCTCGTCGCCGGACACCAACCTCAACACGCCGCTGGTCTCTCACGGGAGCAGGTGGAAATGGAGTGGAAGCGAAGAGAGGATGTTGGGGAGGGGGAAGGTCGGCTTATAAAGCCAACGGAAATCACCGGAGGAAAGTGCGCGCGGAGATTTCAGGGTTCCCGCGCAAGCCCGCATGAGCTAGGGAGGCGGCGGGAGAGCGCCCGAAATCGCCCGCACGAGCGCCGCCACCAGCCATGCCCTAGAAAAACGCTGCGGGGGGGGGGGGGGAGTTTCGCTCGGGAGCTAGGCTGGGAGGGGGGAAAAGCACGGTGAGAGCCTGGCCGGATGGTGGGCCAAGCGAACCAAACATGGGCCACTGCAGCATTTGGGCTCGGGCCACCGTCCATGCCTCCTACCAAACACGCCCTTAGACATCAGGCTCATCGTCAAAGAAGCTAGTGTGATATAATGTATTTTATTGAGAATTATGACTAAACAAGAGCTTAATAATAATTAAAAGATTAGTTAAAAGCTGTTAGGGTCAGCGAACCCGATAATATACTGCAGATCCGCCCCTAATGTTGAGCGTACTTTTCGAAATCGTTGGACTAAATTTTCTCGAATTGAATACTCCTACTTGTTAAGGCTATCCAATTGCCAGCATGAGTCATGTATTCCAGCATACCCACCGAGTGAGCGGGTTGTATCATGACCAGGGTGGTAACCGATAATTAATTAATCAATTCAGTGTTGCAATAAAGAAAATGGAAGTGGACTACTAAATAATGTTGATTGCATGCATGGTCCCTGCAAAAGTGCAAATTAATCGTGCTGCAGCGACTTAGGCGCTGTTTGGTTAGCAAGTGTAAATGCAAACGGTATTGAAATTGAATCACAGTGGGACCGTAAACATCTAATCCGATTATAGTCTTTGTTTGGATCTTGAACGGTAATAGAATCGGAACCCGACTATGCACATCGTCAGATACCTGCCCGACGAATGAATCCGCTCCCCAGCGACGAAACCCCCGGCGTCGAACCCGGTGTTGTGGCGCCGCTGGCGGCGGCCGTCCAGTCCCCAGCGATGAACCCGTGCTGGAGCAGCTGCCGCTACCGCCGGCGGTTGCTGTGACGCTTGTCTGCTACGGCCCAAGGCTGATAGAGAAGGCCATGGGAGCTCGTCAAGTTCGTGGGGATCGACATGGCTTCTCTGTTGGCCGTGGAGCGAAGTGATGGAGTTGATGCTGATCTGGAAGCACTTTGTCAGCCACAACTGCATCCAGTGAAGCGCAGGGAAGAACAAGCGCTGGACGTTGAGGCCTCGAGTGGGCGGCGGTATCGCGGATAACACTCGAGGACGGGCGGGACCACGAATGAATAGGCTGTAATCGGATTACACGGCATCTGTTACCGGAGCGGGACGATCCAAACAGCAGCATCGAGATTTGTTACCCCCTGTAATTCGATTCCGTTACATTTTGGTGAACCTTACTCCCTCCGTATCGAAAAAAGATGATGTTTAGAAAACGACATGGTCTCCCGCATCACTTTGACTTCATATTTCTATAAAAATATTTATTAAAAAGTGATATATGTATACTTTTATGAAAATATATTTGAAAACAAATCTATTTATATAGTTTTCATATTTTCAAACTTAATAATTTAAAAGTTATTCATGATTTATATTCTCATGTTTGATCAAGATCTTTTTCAAAACGTCATCATTTTCTGATACGGAGGGAGTACCTGTTACGTGCATGTGCATCTCAACAGCTGGACCCTTTAAATTAACTCCGTTCCACGGCAGCTACTGTGCAAATGCACAAAAGGCGACGAGGGACCGACGGCTGCGTAGAACCAGGGCATTTTTGGCTCCATTCTTTTATTCCATAGAAAGAAGAAACAAAAAGGCTGAGAGGCGCTTCTGGACCGGTGCCGCGAAGGCTCCAGCTGCCACTGCCACCCAATTGGATTCTTCGATCTACTAGGTACAACCAAAATGAAATGTTTATTTTGACGGGGTGTCCAGCTCACAGCTTGGACTGATGATGGGCCTGTTATCCTGGGAGCAGGTGAGACACGTTTGGCCACGTTTTATTTTAGCTTAAGCTATTACTTGATGAGCTAGGAGCCTAGGACCATAGTTTGCCTCCCAGTTGTGCTAATTGTGTGTTGTTCAAGTTGCTAATTAGTGGAGTCATTGTTAGAGTGAATGGGCTAGTGTTTGTGTGTTGTGGGGCCATCATGGTAGAAAAAAGAGTCGATTACATTACCAGGCAAGTTCGTGTGTGCACCTGATCTTGCCTCTCAAATTTCCACAACGAAGTACGTACTCACCGGGTACCGAATTTGCGGTTAGGTTGAGGGTTTTTGCACCGAAAACGACGGCCAGCATTGCATACTGTCCTACACATCCTGTCGATACTTCAGTCCGTCGACGTCACTGATTTGTCTCATGGATGGGCCTGCTGGTTGGTGGCTAGGAGTGGACTTTGGTAAGGTGTTGTTCGGTTATCTTTAAAAGAAACGCTGATTTTAATTTATACTGATTTATTTCAGAATAACTGGTGTTGCAGTACCTCCTTCGGCGGTGGTGCGGGATCTCTTTGATGCTGAGAAGCAGCTTTTAAAATGTTAAAGTACCATTATATCCTTCAAAATTATTTAGAACTAGTTTCGGATGTACATATTTTTTTCGTTTCGGTCCACGACTTAAGTTCCTGCTATCTGGTTCCTCCTATTTTAAAACCATCCTATCTAATGAAACGGGCGGCCCCTTTTATTCCAAAGCGCTGTAAAATTTCTCATTTAAAAAAGCCAAAATTTTAAATGATTCCAGGGTTTACATAATAAAAATAAATAAATAAATGGATACGTATTTACCGGCTGGTTTCACTAACTACATACTTCCTGTCTTGCACTGATGTAAAATAAATATATATCTAGGGTTTGAAACTAGTTCTAGAAAAGTGCACTTCTAGGTATGGCCCACCTAGCTGTTGTAGACTTTTTTTATTTTCTCTATTTTCGAAGTGCAATCAATCATCACATGTGGAATAGATTTTGATACAAATATATACTCCCTCCATTCTCTTGTATAAGGCACACACGTGTATTGAGATTTAAAGTTTAAAATATAGCTTTAACCAATATGCTAATTTTAAAGTATTATAATAGAAACTTGAGATGGTTAGATTTGTAATTAAATGTATTATCTAATTATTATAAATTTATAATTGTAAACAATATAAAATAATAAAGTAAATAAATGGTCCAAGTGTTAACTTGGAAGGCCACATCATATTCGGTCGTGCTTTTATAGAAAAAAAAAGAACGGAGGTAATAGTTTTCATGTAACATTGATTTCCTCAATAAGGCCATACTCAATTGAAAGTTTAATGGACATAGTATCATGAGATGAAATGAGTATCATGACAACGACAAAAACTTATATGCGGAAAGAGTGACATGAAACCATCAATGAAACTGGCCTAAGCACATTTATTTTGAGATAGATAAGGTACTCTCTCCGTTTTTGTTTACATGTCGTATTAGCTTTGCTCTAAATCAATTTTTTTTAAAAAAAAATTATATAAGTTCATAACATAAGAATTATGTAGTTAATAAATTCACTACGAGAAATACTACCATAACTTATAATTCATATGTTGTGGAGCTACAATAATTTTTTTGAAATGAATGATCAAAGACGACAGTAATATTTGGTTAAGGAGAAAACTTATGCGCGACATGTAAGGCTAATATTTAGCTGGCCACCAAGCGCCCACACACACCACTCAGCACACCACATCCGCCCCGTGGCGAACATGATTCTGCGGTAGCAACATGCATGCAGACCGGCCGACCGATGGAGAGGACGCTGATTCAATCAAGTTCACACTAATAGTACTACTGTACTAGCCAAATTAAAGAGGCAGCGTAGCTGCGTCACAGCACAGAGCGCGCATGCCGGTACTAGTACGTCGTGCACGCGCGCGCGGTCACGAATCCATGACGGCGACGGCGACCGCGCGCCGAGAGCGACCGGTGCCCCGCGTCGGGGGGCGACTAATAACCACCGGAACATGCATGGCCACGGCACTAGGCACCACGCACGTCCCGTCGTCGGTCTGCAGCACACGCTCCGGCGATGGCTGACCCCGTCCCGTCGTCGTGTCACGCCGGCCACTAGTTAGGTGCGAGCCACGCAACGCAGGTCAAGTCAAGCGCGTGCTAGCTGCTCTCTCCTTGTCGCTGGCTCGGTCAGTCTTCCCTCGCCATCGTCGTCAGAACAGCTCCAGCACTAATAGTCTACTAATACACTCAGCTTCTTCTACCTAAACAGAAGAAGCCCACTACAAGAATTTTCTGGCTTCTCGTGCAGCAACGTCATCATGTATTCATGCAAGACAAATCCCAATACTTAGAAGAATCCAAACATGCCAGAGTATACTATACAGTAACATTAAACCCCAGGAAAGGCCACCCACGCCCGCCTTCGCTCATGCACTAGCTACCTTATGACAAGTGGGCCAGCCACGTGATGGCTGACAAGTGTGTCCAGCCACGCGCAGTTATGGCGCCACCACGGCACCACCCACCACGGAACAGAAGCCAAGAACCGGTAGTAGGTGGCGCCAACGACTCGTCGTCGTCGTTTCCGCGGTCCGTTTCCCCTCCTCCTCCCGCGAAACGCGAATGCGATGCCGATCCCTGCCCTGCTCCCCGTTCTAGATAATTCCACGTTAATCCCTGCCCTGCTCTAGATTAATCGCCTTTAATTATTCCCTTCCCCTTGGCTCGCGTGTGATTAAACTCCCCCCACCTGCCCTCCCTCCTCATCCTTGACACACTGCACGAGCGCGGGACCGGCCGGGCGCAGTCGCGCAGAGGCAGAGCCATTCTCGCCCTCGCCCTCGCCTTCGCCTTGGCCTCCGCGTCAGACCCTCGCTCCCAAATCTCAGAGGAATGGAGGTGGAGGCGGCGGGGCCGGATAAGCCAGTGGAGGGGGCCGGCGAGAATGGCGCGGCCACCAAGCTGCAGAAGGTCTACCGCAGCTACCGGACCCGCCGGAAGCTCGCCGACTCCGCCGTCGTCGTCGAGGAGCTCTGGTATGGTACCTTTTTTTTTTAGAGTTCGAACTCGTATGGCACCTTCTCCGGGTTCTTTTCCTCTCCTGGCCCATGCCTGTGGTGGTGTGGTTCCTTCCCCTCTGTTCCGCTAGTTTTGGTGTTCTTGGGGATTGGCTTTGGCTTTTCCCTGGTTCTTGCTTTCCATCGAAAAGGTCCTCCTTTGCAGATTTTGGTGTCCCTGCAAAAGAAAAAAAAATGTCTAAATTTGGTTCCAATTTGGTTCCTCTTGATGGTTACGTCACGGTTGTTGGAAATCAGTAACAGGCTTACAGCTCACAAAAGAGCTATCATTTTTTCGCCCTGAGGTAGAAATTTGATTGAGACTGATAGATGGGGTTTGTGATTGGGATGATCAATTGAAGGTGGCAAGCGCTGGACTACGCGCGTCTCGAGCACAGTACCATCTCCTTCTTCGACGAGCCCAAGCCGGAGACGGCCGCCTCGCGCTGGAACCGCGTCAGCCTCAACGCGTCCAAGGTCCCAACTCCCAACTGCTACCACTGCCAGAGAAAAGCCCCTCCTGTTCACCAGAAACCAATTTGCTTCACACTTCTTCAGTCCTCTGTGTTGCTCATGTCGCTGGCTTGCATTGCAACAGGTGGGTCAGGGTTTATCCAGAGACGCCAAGGCCCTCAAGCTGGCTTTCCAGCACTGGATCGAAGCTGTGAGTACATAGCCATACTTATAATCCACAAGTACTGCCTTTTAGTTTAGTAGTATTGCTTTGGCATTTTTTTGTCCTGTTCCTATATGTGTGTGAAAAGAGGCTGCTGTAGAATTGGATGTAGATCAACTGGACAATTGTATTGATCTCATGTGGTACGTATATATATTACAGCAGTGGCTGTGGCCATTGGCCAGCCGTATACAAGCGAGAGCGGGCGCACTAAGCGGATCTAGATGCAGCGGTGACCGCTCGAGCTTGGCGTGCGAGGCGTGATCCAGAGCGCGTCCACCGGGGCCGTTGGCATGACGAGCGTAGATGCATGGCACGGTTGGATAAGTGCTGGAGACCCGAGCTCATGATCTATCCGTTGGACTGCTTCCTTTGACACCCCCCCTCAGTCGCGACGTCATCGGCAGTGACGGAGAGGCTGTTTCTGAAGTCGAGGAATAGCGCCGACGGCAGGCCTTTGGTAAACACATCAGCTAGTTGCCGCGCGCTTGGCACGTGTGTGACACGGAGCTCTCCAATGGCCACCTTCTCACGGACGAAATGAATGTCTAGCTCAATGTGTTTTGTTCGCCGGTGGTGCTCGGGATTTCTGGACATATAGACTGAGGATATATTGTCACAGAAAGCCACAGTGGCACTTGGAACTATGCACAGGAGCTCGCCGAGGAGGTGTCGCAGCCAGGAGCATTCGGAGACGGCGTTGGCGATGGCACGGTACTCAGCTTCTGCACTGGACCTCGAAACCGTGGTTTGCCGCTTGGATGACCACGAAATGAGGGAGTTGCCGAAGAAGACGCAGAACCCGGACGTGGAGCGGCGTGTGTCCGGGCAGCCTGCCCAATCGGCGTCGAAGTAGGCGGTGATCGTCGGTGTCGGGGCAGAACGAAGCTGAACGCCGAGGTGTGTCGTCCCTTTGATGTACCGTAGAACTCGCTTGAGCATCGTCTGATGCACGTCCCGCGGCGCGTGCATGTGCAGACAGATCTGTTGCACGGCGTAAGCAATGTCTGGACGTGTGATTGTCAGATATTGCAGAGCGCCGGCGATGCTCCGAAAGGCGGTGGGGTCGTCGAGGAGCTTGCCATCATCGGCTGATGCTTTCGGCTTGGTGTCCGCAGGCGTGGCGACGGGGTTGCAGTTGGCCATGCCTGCGCGCTCCAGGAGGTCTTCAGCGTACGTCGACTGGGAGAGGAAGAAGCCGTCCTTGTTCCGGCGAACGCCGATGCCGAGGAAGTGTTTGATCGGCCCCATGTCCTTGACGGCAAAGGCGTCGTGGAGCCGAGCAATGACATGGTGAAGGAGCGACGTTGAGGAAGCGGACAGGATCATGTCGTCGACGTAGAGCAGCAAGTACGCCGTGGCACCGTGGCGACGGTAGACGAAGAGGGAAGTGTCGGCCTTGGACTGAATGAAGCCGAGGCTGGTGACGTGCGCGACGAAGCGCTCGAACCAGGCCCGCGGAGCTTGTCGAAGTCCGTAGAGCGAGCGGGACAGTAGGTAGACGTCGTCTGGTCGCTGGGGATCGACAAACCCAGTTGATTGTTGACTGTAGACGCGTTCCCGAAGGTTGCCGTGGAGGAAGGCGCTGGAGACGTCGAGCTGGTGTGCCGGCCAGTTGTAGGTCGCCACCAGCGTGAGGACGGTGCAGATGGTGGCCGGTTTGATCACCGGGGAGAACGTCTCGCCGAAGTCGACGCCGGGGCGCTGGTTGAAGCCTCGAGCGACCCATTTGCCCGTGATGATGTGGGCACCCGGGGTTCGTGGTACGAGAGTCCATGTCCTATTGCCCTGCAGTGCATCAAATTCACGTTTCATCGCAGCATACCAATTAGGATCTTTGATGGCGTTGCAAACACTCTTGGGCAGCGGCGAGATTGTCGGTGTGGCCGCCATAGCGTACTTGGGGTTGGGTTTGTGAATCCCAGCCCGAGCACGAGTGATCATAGGGTGGACTGGAGCACCCGGCGCTGCAGGGATGTGTACTGGCGCCGCGGCAGCTGTTGTCGTGGAGGACGTCGAAGAAGACGAAGCCGAGGCCGCAGCATCCTGTGCTGTCGCCGCGGCTGGAGGCGTCGAGGGCGACGTCGAGCGGGTCGACATCGTGGTGGACGGAGCGTCGGTGGGCGACGAGGCGTGGCGCGCAGGGCGTGCGCGCCGTGGAGCTTGAGGAAGATGTGGCGGCGACGTCGGAGGACTGAGCTGCTGTGGAGCGTCGGGGACGTGGTGGACAGACGCCGGGTCGTCTGCCATGGATGGTGCGGCAGCAGGTGTCGTGCAGGCATCGCGGAAGGGGTAGGCTGCTTCGTCGAAGACCACATGGCGCGACGTGATCACCCGGCCGGTGGCGAGGTTGTAGCAGCGGTAGCCGCGGTGATCCGCCGGGTAGCCGAGGAAGACGCACGCAGTAGAACGTGCAGCGAGCTTGTGTGGCGACGTGGCGGTCAAGTTGGGGTAGCAGAGGCAGCCGAAGACCCGGAGATCGTCGTATGTGGGCGCCACGCCGAAGAGCATGGAGTATGGTGTCGCAGCGCCTGTGGATCGGCAAGGTCGCCGATTGATGAGGTATGTCGCCGTGGCCAGTGCCTCGGCCCAGAACTCCAGTGGTGCTGCACTATGGATTAGCATGGTTCGAATACAGTCATTCACAGTTCGCAAAATACGCTCGGCCTTCCCGTTTTGTTGTGAAGTATAGGGACAAGATAGGCGCATGTGTATGCCAAGAGAGGAGAAGAGCAGACGCATGGCAGTAGAGTCGTACTCACCGCCATTGTCTGTCTGAAATCCGACAATAGGCAAGCGAAACTGTGTGTGGACGTAGGATATGAAAGCACGAACAGTAGGAAGGACATCGGATTTATTTCTAAGAGGATTGGTCCATAAGTAGTGGCTGTAATCATCAAGAAAAATCACATAGTACTTATAACCGAAATGACTATGAATTGGAGATGTCCAAACATCTGAATGTACTAACTGAAAAGGGAAAAAAGTATGCGATGCAGAGTCAGCAAAGGGAAGACGAACATGTTTCCCTAGCCGGCATGAAGAACAAGAGTGAACATCAGCTTTATTACATTGGAATGGAAATGAACTTAAAATCTGAGCAGTGATGGGGTGGCCGGGGTGTCCCAGCCGCTGATGCCACAGGGATGGTGCTGATGAGGCAGTCAGTGCTTGACGTTGTGGAAGGCGGAGTGGGTAGAGGTCGCCGCTGCTGTCACATCGGAGCATCTCCGCCCTGGAAGGAAGATCCTTGATAGAGAAACCAGAGGGGTCAAACTCGATTGAAACATTGTTGTCACGGGTTAAGCGGCGTACACTGATCAAATTCTTGATGAGAGTAGGGGAAATAAGAACATCATTTAAACGTAATGGAGATGTGGCAGTAGGAATAAGTGTTTGTGCTTGATGTGTGACAGGCATCTTAGCACCATTACCTACTGTGATGGAAGAGGATGATGGCCGAAGGGAAGAGAATGGGAAATTACCAGGGGAGGACGACATGTGGGAGGACGCCCCGGTGTCAAAGTACCACTCCGACGCGTTGGGTGGGTGTTGGGGAACACCTGCAGACTGGAGCGCGGCGTAGAGGGCGCTGTTGTCGAAGGGACCGCCGGGTGCAGACGGGTGCGTCGCCGTCATAGCCTGTTGGTGCTGGAACGGCGGACGGGGGCCCAGAACGCCAGCTCCTGGGGTGCGGAAAGGCATGGACCAGGCTTGCACCATGCCCTGCCACGGATTGAATCCCGCAGCCCATGGCGTGGACTGCGCAGACTGTGCGTTGGAGGTGGTGGAGTTGTTGGAGCGCGATCCGCCGCCGTTGTTGCGTCCACGGCCGGTGCCGTTGTTGCGCCGCCGATCCTGGCGGTTGTTGGAGCGGCCGTTGCCGCCGTTGTTGGAGCGAGGTGCAGTAGAGGAGGAAGAACCGTCCTTGTTGACGCCGGACGCCGAGTTGGAGGAGCCGTTGCCGGTGTCGCCATGGGTCGCAGCGAGGGCCTGAGTGGCCTCGGCGGTGGCGTCGTGCTGAGCGCTGAGCTCCTCGAGGATGAGGAAGGAGCGAGCGCTCTGGAAGGTGTGCGGCGGGTACTTGGACATGATCAC